>OY728131.1:1480425945-1481816307 GCA_963277665.1 Viscum album | reverse complement strand
TATTTTTATATATCTCAGACTAGAATTCATGCTAGTTTAAGGTCATAAATCATGGACCATAGCTTATTTTTTAATGTTTTAGATATTAGACTAGATTGGGATACTCTATGGAGGTTTGAATGGGATAAGGGGGTTGAAAACCATCACAAAATGAGGACCTGGGAGGCCCTACACCATAAAAATAACTCCAAAGTCCATTTATTATAATTGGATTGGGGAGGATGAATATTAATAATGATGAACTCAACTGATGGGGGAATTGTGGCTAGGCCTGGAGATAAAAGGTCTAGGCATCACTACATATCCCACAAGTTGGGTATTAAGACACATGTAGTTTCAGAATGTGGCTTTATATATTAAAAATGTTGGGAGGGTGATGTCCTCACTGGTGATGGATTAGGGTATCACATAGTTTCACATCATGTGATGGGGATGTGGGGTCATCTCATGATTATTTCATGATACATATTGTGTTTGTTACACAGGGTAAGGCTATAGTTTAACATCATGTGCTAAGGAAAATATTTTTTGGTCATACCATGTTTTTCATATGAGGTATCATGTGTTTGTTAAATAGGGAAAGGCTATAATTTAATGTTATTTATTGAGGGTTTTGGTATTTTTAGTTTAAATCCATAAAAATCAGACTATGTATTCTTCTAGTTTAATTCATGGAGATAGAACTAGTATGGATACTAGTTTATGTTCATAAATCTCGGACCATGGGAGTAGGTTCTAGTTTTAGGTTGTAAATATTGGATTAGTGTAATCATGTATAGTAACTCTTAAGAAACTTGGTGTTGGTGGGAGGTGTGATATGCTCCCCATCCATAGTGATTAAAGGTTATGCACCATTGAATTATACCTTGTAGATTATGTAAGTTCCTTCCCACTTAGGTTATATCCTTGGTGGATTTTTACTGGGTATCATCAATGTTCTAAGAACCAGTACTATGTCACCTTGAAGGAATGATCAAACGATATCCTTTTTGTTCAGTGCTCATGCTACCCGGTTCTGGTGCCTCTCCAAGTTATGTAGTTCCTGGAGTTTATTTTCCTCTAGAGCCTTCTACTTATCTATACATACTTATTCTATTCTTTCTAGCATCTTATCATTTTAAACTTCCATTCAGAGTGATTGTAGTTTATCCTCTATAGGAAAAAATTCTTATATTCAATAAACCTGGGAATATGGGGTCACTTGGGTAGATTTTCGAGTTATCATTAGATACAATAAGAGGGAATTGAGGATATTATTAGGATAACTCTTCTTATTCTGGCCTACCATCTTCTGTATTATGTTAGAGAGGTTTTTATGAATACCTTAGTTTTCCATTCTACTACACATAATAACAGTAAGTGTGGTTGGATTAGATATTGTACATGGCGTGAAACTTCTTCAGATCATCAAATAAAAATTTTGTGCCATTTTATATAAGAATATTATGAGGAACCCTAGACTAATGGATGATTTGGGACCTCACAAACCCAATCACAGACTGGGTTTTGACTTCTTTGAGGGCAAAAACATCTATGCACTTTGAAAATAAGTCATTTTATGGTCAAAATGAACCTGCATTGTCAAGTGGTCACTGGTGGGTAGGGATACAAAATGCCAAGTCCAAAAAATATAAAGGGATAAGATTATTTAATGATGTATATAAGATATAGTGGTTAGTTTATAAGCTAGGTGTGGATCTGGCACACAAGACACTTCTAAGTGAATTGAATGTAGTCATGAACCATAGTAGGCCAGAACTAACCCAACCTTCAGATCTGGTGGGAGAGCTTAAATACTACCTGACGGGCTCCATAGGATCAAAAATAGAACTCTTTAATGACTTGAGGTATCTCATACCCTTGAATGAAAAGGAGAATAATTCCATAAAACTAGCATCTGTAGAGATTCTACTCAAGGCTAGGGCCACTTTAGAGGGTGAACTATTCTGCATGCTAATAGATTCACTCACACTCAACTTGACATGAAGAGATAATGTCATGATAGATATACTCAATGAATGGAGTCATCCAATTTGGTATTTCGTTGACCATGGGGGAATTTGAGGGTCTTGGTTTAGAAGTAATAGTATCTAGCTAATTTACATATTGGTCATCACCTTCAAAATTAGTGAGGATAATGACTCTCTAGTGTGCTGCATGAATGACCAAGTCATCCTAGTTGGTCTCTGAAAAGGATGCATCCTATCCTCCCAAAGAATCAACTCAACAATTTTGTGATCAAGTTACATGAGTCATCTTCATCTAGGAAGGTAATTGGGCCATTAAATGATGGGTTTTTCTAATAGGGTCCCAAGTTCTTTTTTTAATTATGTATTAAGAATTTCTCTTCTTTATGACTAGCTTAGAGTTCCCCTTAACATGAAAATAAGGGAAAATATCCTTGACGAAAAAAATATAGACTAGTAATAAGACCTTGATATGCTATGTAGTTGTTATTGTATCATTATAATAATAGGAATGAGTATAGCATGATGGCCTATGCAGAAGTGATGAAGACAATTCCTGTGCATACTCTATCTAGTTTGGGTCATTGAGATTTGCCTATTGGAATCTGGATGGCTCCATAAAAATGAATCTAGAAACATAGTGAAGCTTGATCTACTAAATGGATGGATCCATCTAGGAAATCAATATTCAGGGGCACTTCCTTAGGGGTCGGATGTGTGGAAAAAATTCTGATTGTTCTTGGCCCTTGATGAATTTCTAGAATACAAATATGATATTGAAATACTATAGGATTACCTCCCAATTTCCAATAACCCTATCATAATAGGGTGATTGCAGATATACTTAAATGAGTCAAAAGAGGAAACCATATGTATCTCTTGGTGTTGCAAGTAATTCCATAACTTATACACTATAAATACTAGAACTAGAAAAAACTTCTCTATTAGGGAGTATATGTTCTCTGGGTTGTGGAGAATGTGGTTGATATAATATAGTCTATTTTCCTCACCATCATTGTCTTTCTAGTTTAAGAGGGAACCAAAGGACCATTCTAGGGTGGTCATAAAAAGGACCATATGCTTTCCTCAGAGGGTGTAATCATAACAAGAGACTATAAAATATACTATTTAATACCCTTATAGGTAATATTATTATCCTCATCCCATATATAAATTACACTTATATTCTTAAGCCCTGATAAAATCTTACACTTTCCAATCATATTTGTGATAAATCAAATAATATAGGCTAAGTGGCCTTAGATACTTCATAACTCAAAGAGGTTGTGTGGAGGATGCATTTGGTTGATAGACTTTATGTTATCTTGATCAATATTGATACATCTATATTTGATAATGAAGATAATAAAATTTCTTGAGGTAACCCTGAATGCACACTTCGAAGGGTTTATTTTCAAGTGGTGGGAACAAAGTAAGATGAACACTTTCTCAAGAACTTTGAGATATTCTTGGAACTATAGATAATTCACTACCAAATCATCTATGTAACACTCAACCAATTTCCTGTATATTTTATTTAATATATGGTTAATGGTATACTAGTAAGTATCCCCAATATTCTTCAAGATGATAGGTATCAACTAGTTTCGTAAATTCCCCTAGAGTGCCCTGAAGGTAGTGGCATCTTAATCCTAAGGGACCATCCATATCTGATTATACCCAGAATATTCATATATGAAGGATTGGTATTGGAAACTAGATATAACATCAATAAACGACTCCATCACCAGAATAGGAAATAAATCCTTCAGATAATGGTGGTTTAGGTCCTAAAAGTTGATGAATAATATGACTTTACCATTCTTATTTTTAACTAAAATATTGTTTTCCATTCATTATGGGTACTAGACCTCTCTAATAATTGTAGACTTAATAATATTTTTAACTTCAGTATCAAACTTGGAACCATGGGAAGGTGTATATTTATAGGAGGTTGTCTGAACCCATGAAGACCCATTGGGAGGAAATGGTGATGAATGGTTTCCTTGGGATCGAGCCCTGACATCTTATTATAGATCCAAGAAAACACCTCACATTTATTCGTTAAGAATACCACAAACTATTTTTTTTTCTCTAGATATATAGTTGTGATGATTAGAATTGGCTTCATATCTTCCTCAGTGGAAAGTTTCACATGATAAAACTCATAAATAGTGGTGGGGACACCATTTTAAAATGATGGAGGGGATTCCTTGAGATCCTCTTCATCATCTAAGATATGAGGGTCAAGGGGAGGAAGTAACTCTGCTAAATCTATAGACTTGAGGATAGTTCCATAACTTGATATAATGGGGGAAGAGTCTTTAATAAGAAACTCTTAATCTATATAGATTATAGTGAAAAAGGACAATGAGACAATATCATGTGGTTTCTAATCATGGGGTCCACTCCTTACATCAAATAAATGATGGTAGTTCGACTTCTGTCAAGTCAACCCTTCTTTGTGAAACATGAAAGACTGATATAGACTGGTTTACATAGGGAGAAATTTCCTATAATTTACATAGGTAGGGTCTTTCAGGAATAGTTGGTCTTATCCAGTTTAGTAGTATGAGGTAATCTATAAACAATCCTTGTTTTTTTGGGACTATGATACAACATCCCAAGTTTGGTGTTGTGGGATCCAATTGGTGGATTGGGATAAAAAAATTATCTTTCAAGTCTACTGAAGGATCTATTGTAGTGGTTGTCATGTTATTGGGGTTTTTGATTCCCTTTACCTCATAGATCTGTATTTTTTTCCTCTATTTTATAGTATCTAATATCCAGATAGACAGACTCACAAGAGTTAAATGGGATAGATCACCCTGGACTACCCCTACTCAACCATCAAGGGATTATTTGAGGCAATGGTTGCATGAAGAGGGGACTGCTGCATGAAAATGAAGTTAGGTCCTTCCCAATAGTGCATTGTATGTAGTATCATTCCATACTAACATAAATTCAATTCTCTCTATTAGTATATCTAATTGAGTCTTCATTTGGATCTTTCCATGAAGTGCCTTCTCGCACTTAAGGCCTTCAGTCCACCCAAGGCCTCCAGGCCAGTAAGGCTTTTGGGTCACCTCAAGGCCTTTGGGATACCTCAAGGCCTTAGAGCTACCCCATTACCTTCAATTCACATGAAGTATAGATGTAGAATCTACAAGTATCAGGCTTCAGATGGGGATTCGTAGAAGGTTCATTCACTGAAGTAGGGCTAACCAGATTAAGAATAATGATAGGATATTTCAATTTTCATCAGTACCAGGCCTATGAACCTCTGCACATGATAACTATTTTACTATTCATAGGATTTTTTATAGTTTCATAATGATATAGACGTTGTGGAGGGGCAGTTCCAAGTAGTTTCTGGGATGATTCTGGCCTTGTGCCTCTACGACATTAGGGTCATGTAATGTTTCTCTAAGCCTATAGGCCTTGTAAGGGTTCCCCCAAAACCCTTAAAAGGGGTATTATCCTTAAATAAATAAAAATATAAGGTATTTATACCATTTAGAAATATCCAATATCCACTAGGATATGGTGGGTTTCCATGCCATTGAACTGGATGGTTCCATATAGCGATCATTTGATCCCCTAAATGATAACACCCTCATCTTCTACAAAAAATAAAATGATGGATAGACACCCTAAATGGTATCTACTTTAGTATCAAACTAAAGGGGGTGTTCAAGGGTTTGATAAGGGCCTCACAAATCTTCTTTGATAAGTAGAGCACCTCAAAGATTGAGTGCCTCACTAGTATGCCGACAATGTTCTTAAATACATCATATTTTTGGGTGAGGTGTACACTTTTTTATATATAGGGTCATTAATTATCATGGAGCGTAGTAGGTACTATTGGATGAGGTAATGGGTTATGAATGGTGTTGGTTGCACTCTGATGTTAGTTAGCTGGTCTTCTCTGAAAACCTAACAGTTGGGCATCAGACGGTTAAACACTAGATGATTGAGGTTGGTCTTTAGTTGGATGTTCCTAATCATAGTGTGGTCATAGATAAGTCACATGGTAAACTAATATTGTAATATATCAAGGTGTACCTAACTGAGTGGCCTGGTAGGGTTGTGCTTGTTGATCCCTATGTGAGTCATGTTATATAGTTTCAATAGCATGAATAATCTATCATTTAGTGATATCTTAGAAATTATACCCCCTTCCATGTCTTCTGCCTCTCCTTTGACAACATTTTCCTGAGGGTACTGATGGGGTCACATGTCATTCCTCATCACTAAGTATCGGATAGTGATACACCAATTTTAAAGTGTTCACAAAGATGTATTCATTCTCTTCATCAGTGTAATATTCCAGGACTGGATGAACACTGGGTACAAATTTCAGTTTAGAAGGCATTAAGTTTCCAAGAGTGCGGGATGACATTGAAAATGATGGGGGAATATAATTTTACATGTGTTTTTGACACATTCCCTTTCAATACTTGGAAGGTTGCAAAACAGATTAGGATACGGCAGTCGGGGGAGCTGTTATGATCATAGGAGGTTCTATTTTTTCTCAATAAAGACTGCATTATACCATGAGTGTGAGTGAGTGAATTTCTAGAAAACCTGTTATTGTACTTCTCCATTCTTCCTCCTTGAACCACCTTACACTCATTGGATTATTCACTTTCAATTTCGGAGTTAGAGGAAAAATTTTCTATCTATGTTGAGATATCACCCAAATTGACTAGGCCATGATCCAATTGGTCATGGAGACAATATTTGAAGAAAAAACAATCATTCATAGTATTTCTAAGGATAATATGGTAATATTAGTGGTTTCCATGGTCGGTGAGTTTGGATTATTTTGGACACTTTCATTATTGAAGCTTGAGAATTCCAATTTCTAGGAAACAGATGATGTATCCCATGACCTATGCATCATTGATGGAGTAATACTTGTTTTTTATGTTTCATGAAAGGAACCTAGGGTACCTGGCCCTAACAGGGGACAGGGAAATTTTCACTTAGTGAGGCTGTGTTTAGTGAGGCTCTATTTGGTGAGGTTGTTATTGAGGATTTTGCACCTGGATAGGCTCATATGATAAAGGGGTATATAGTTAAACTACATTGGGAGCCTCTACATACATAGAAACAACTGAAAACATATCCTAGGGAGATAAGGGTAGGAACCAGGTCATCTTTGAAATTTTATACACATATTGTTAGTAGCTTATTTTGAGAAAGATTCATATAAGTAGAGTATGTGATACCATTACATCAGGTAATGAAATCTAAAACTCACACATAAACCCTCTATTTTCACTTAGAGAAATCTAAATGATGGTCTTGTGCATAGTAAATTTTAACTGATAAAGGAAATTCCTATGGAGATCCTCCCAACTGACAACAGATCCTAGGGGAAACTAGCTACAAAAAATGAATGTAGGTCCTTCCAATGTATGGATGTGACATCGAATCTTGGAGGCTTCCTGCTATTCTAGATTGCTAAATATTTGGTTGTACCCTAATGAAAAGTGGGTTAGATTTTGTAAAGGATCATTTATCTCCTTAAACAGGGTAAATATTATATTGCCTAATTTTGGATATGGGTGCATCTATTCTACCCATACTAGATAAGGATTTCCTTCAAGTAGAATTGACACAAAACTTGTTTCTAGAACATAAAGGTAGGATATGAGAGTGGACATCACGTCATCCTAGTGAGGATTCATGGTCACCAGTTATCAGACCAGATCGTAATCTAGAGAGGATAGTAAAACATGATCTTGAGGTGGATAGTCATGCTACTCATATAGAGTGGGTGACTCATTTTTTGGTCATTTTCTGTATCCACTACCATCAACCCTGATCAAATGCACTGGGCCTCCAGGCTCAAATATGGGTGCCTAAATAAGAAGGGATGAGTGACCATCTATTGGAGAGAGAGGGTCCCTTTTAAAATTTTCATAACCCGGGTGCTTCTTATAGATAATATTAGCAGCAATCCTCTAATAGATTTTGAGCTCTTAGAGAAAAGAGGCCATCCTAACATCTGAGTGAATTTATAGTGTGATCTCAGATGGACCGACAGGCTCAGTGGGAGCCTTTAATTTTTTTAGATATTGGTAGGAGGGTAAAAATATCTTATGGGGGGACTCCCAATTCCCAATGTGAGTCTTTGCTGATGAGTGAAAGCACTTATTGGGGTATCCACTTGGAATTATGCCACTCCTTGGGGTGGACTCTCCCTATCATGTCCTATGTCAGTGGTCAAGTTTCTTTGATCCTCATGAGTATCGATAGTGATGATATTTACCTTAGAGGTGGTTAGAGAATGACTTTCACCATTAATGGGTGGGTCAGACTAATGATCCCATTATTTCCATGGGATAGGGTTAAAATGGAGGGTAGTGTACTACCCTTAGCCTCTGATATGCATGTGTTGAGATGATTCTTCCATGACTTGATATATAATAGTGAGGATCTTAATGAAGGTCCACTAAAATGTTTCTAGGTATCCATATAATTCAGGGCACTATTTTATTAGGAGAACTATGATGTTAACCCTCTTTAGTTTCTAGTGGATGGAATTGATATGTTCATGAATTCTAAAATAAATAATCCATCATTCCTAGATGCAGCTGAGAATTTCCCAGATAGTTTGTAAGAATAATTTCACCAAGTCCTCAATGAGAGACTCTTGGATAACAAAGTTCTACATAACGGGTGGCCAAAACATGACATATAACTGATCGGTTGTTAGGATCCTTCACGAGTCCTCTTGTTCATTACCCAAAGGATAATATTTTTCTAGATTGGATCAATCCCCAATTGGTGTTCGCTAGTAAATTGGATGTGATATTGATGAATACCTACTTTACTACTGATTTTCTACTAGAGGGTAGGGGTTATGAAAGAAAAATGTCCTATAAAAATTTGTTTGTCTTTCAGAGGGAGAAAAAACTTCAAGATCAGGACCATATAAGTTGGAGTGTTTACAACTTTCTCTCGAGCAAGAGTGCCAAAATATTTCTGAGGGTCATCTGATTGTTTAACATCATCTAAGGGTGTCAATCATGACCCTACCATCTCTCCTAGTTCCAATGTGGAGGTAGAGAGAAGGGAATCTGATGCTAGAAGAGATGGTAACACTACAATTCCTTAGATGGAGGCTAGAATATCCTCCAATTTTAGGTACTTTTAGAGGGATCTGGGGATTTTGTGAAATTTGGATTTGGGGATCATTAGTTGTAGTTGAAAGGATTTTACCCCTAGCTCTAGTAGTGGTGGATAAAGCTTCTTCATTGAGCCATCCATTGTGTTAGTATTTGAGAGATCGATGGTGACGTGAAATTTTCCATTCTTCTTCCTCAGATGGTGTGGGAGTCCCCCAAGTGAAATGTTTTATGAGCCGCTTGGATTCCTTCCATATGCATCCCGAATTGTGCCGTAGGCATGACCCCCATTGCGATTTTTTGTCCTCTTTCCCTAGGACAAGTCTTCTGAGTAGGGAATATCTTTTTCATTGTGAATACCTTCAAAAAAACTAGTATTATTGTGGGGAGGACCTCCATAGTGAAATTATTCATTATGAGATAACCCACGGTGACAGGGGTCATTGCAACGGGGAAGAGGCCTCTTGAAGGGCAGGGTCTATGGCCTTCCCCGGTATCGATGTTGAGTTTTTTTTATCAAAGGTAGGTAGAGAAAGGTTGAGATAGGCATACTCTTCAACCTAAAAGTCATGTTGAAATCCTCATTTTGGCTGGGTGGGAGCCTTCATGGGAATCTCTTAGGTGGTGGTAGCTATGGGTGTGACACGTACATCCCCTACTTCATCGTCGTAGGGGTGGAAGATATCAGAGAACTCCAGAGAAAGGATCTTGAAATTATTTTTTATTGTGATTAGGGGGATTTCCCCTGGAATGACCCTCATAGGTGACTGCACTAGCAAGGTTCCATTACTTCCAGGTCTTGACAGTCTATATCCTTATATGTGGTGAACCATTCTTTCTCGTACTAATGAATAAGGGTGGTGATGACCCTTCTCTGCATGAGTTTGGAATGTTATATGGGGTAATGGTGACTAGTAGTCTTAGAAGATGTGTCCATCATGGTGGGAGCATAGTGGTTCGAGATTTCCACATTATTAGTCCCCATTTACCCACATCTGATGGAAGTGGGTTGTCATGTGTTAGTTGTGTCTTGATTTATTGGGATATTTAGAGCCAACCATTAGTAAATGTACCATTAAAGTGATACCCAAAATTCCCAACATCATTTTTTATTCTCCAAGGTGTATAAAGGATCCACATCACCAATTCCTCATACCGTGAATTCCCAATGACCTTCACTTGACCCAATTTTAGGATAATTATTCCACGCCAGACCCACCATTTGTTTGGTTGGGGCATGGTGCTGGATATATGGATATATTTGTGCTCAAATATGATGGTTCTTAGAGTTACTGATCTACTCATAGTTGAAGGATAATATCTTCATTTTGGGTTCACCATTTTTTACACTTTTCTCACTATGGTATGCGTGGTCGTGCTCTGCTTTCCCTACATTCCCACATTCCAAAGGCGGATGACCACTTCCACTATGGTAAGTGATGTTGGATCCTTGATCATAATGAGATGGTGGGATGTTGTTTCTTCCATCAATGTATTCATCCTTGAATCTCATTGCCTCATCTTTTACCCCCCTCATATATTTGATTCAGGTTTGTGAAACTCATTCTCAATGCCATTTCGAGGTGGACATAGTCAATCATGCTTCTTCTATATCAACAAGGAAGAAACCTATGGTCATATTAGATGATGATGTTGAGAATGTATGAGAATTTATGGATGTTGGGAATATTAGGAACCTATAAATTCTTCCCCTTTGTGGTTATATGAATCTCCCATATAAGTAATCTTAGGTGAGGAACCCAAGGAATCCTATATTGGCTATGAGGTAGTTGATGCTATGGGTGTAAGTCATCTGGATATTCTTACCCATGAATCCCATGTTTATTATATGGGGTAGAGATTCTAGATTAGGTTACAATATAAATGTATTTTTGGGATAGATATTTTAAGGGTTAACATCTTGGTTGGATAGTTTGGTCATAAGTTTAATGTATTATGGGGACAATTTATTGGTGAATTATATCCCTAGGATAGAATATTATCACACTAGAGGTTTTTGTTAAGCGTTTCCCCATAGGGGGGAATATGATAACACTAGAGAGTTTGGTTAAGTGTTTACCTAAGGGGAAAGATGGTCACACTTGACGGTTTTGTTAATTATGTCCCCATGGGGTAAGATAATCACACTTGATGTTTTGGTTAAGTGTGTCCTCAATGGGAAATATGACCACACTTGAGGGTTTAATTAAGTGTGACCCCAAGGGGTAAGATGGTGAGACTTGAGGGTTTGGCTATGTGTGTCTCCAAGGATGAATATGTTCAAACTCTAGGGGGGATATGATCACACTTGAGGGTTTGGTTAAGTTTACCCCAAGATGAATAGGATCACATGTGATGGTTTGGTTAAGTGTATCCATAGGGGTAAGATGATCACACTTAAGGGTTTGGTTAATTGTATCCTTAGTGTGGAGGATGATCACACTGGAGGTTTGTTGTCTTCCATGGGAAGGACATACATGTTTGGTGGTGTTGGGGTGTTGGGATTGAACCTTAGGGAGGTATCCCATGTTTTTTGATATGTCGGTATTGAACCTCATGGAGTTTTACTATGTACCCCATTAAGAGAAATGGATCAAAACCCATATAATTATATTCCATATTTTATGTTCGTGTGACAGGATCAGTCCGTGAAATTTAACATCTAGTGGTAATGAAGATCATATTGTAGAAGGAGTGTCAATGAGGGATGGTTTGAGGATTACACATAGAAGCTTCTTGAAGGAATAGGATCATCCCATAGTGGGGGTGGAGTTTTCATCCCATGATGGTCATACATGGGGCATCCTTTTCTCATCATACTAGGAAATATTATAGTTTAGAATCATGTGCTGGGGATTTTGTCATGTAATTTAATGTCTTATGACTAAGATGTTAGGATATACAGTTTTATTTCATATAGATTTGAAGTTATAGAGCCTACACCCAGGGAGTCCATTTCTAGGTGAGTGAGGAGGACCTGATATAATACCTCCCTACTAGAAGTAATGAGAAATTTCCCTTTATGGTGCCACCTTTAGGGATTACACGCCTACTACTCATGAGCATTTGGGTGGGGAATGACGTAAAAACTACCATGAAGGATTGGAAATCAGGTTTACCTATGTTAGGGTGCCAATTATTAGGATAAATAGGCATTAGAGTGACTATTCTTAAGAGAAAAAGGAGAGATAACTAGGCTATAAAAAGTGGCTGGACATAAAGGTTGATAACATTGTTCACATAGGATATTTAGGTGCTGGTAAACCCAATTTGAGTGGGTGTGGGGAACATGAGAACTCAACTTTCAAGAAACTATGTTTGGAGGAAGGAGGAATTTTGTTAGGGAATTGAAGTTTGTTGCATGAAACTATAAAGTTGTGAACACAAGTAGGGTTGCTTTAAACATAGGTTATAGCACAAATATATGTCTTGGATATAGAGGGCATAGGTGCACACAACTACCAGAGTCACGTGAATCTAGGGGATTCTCAAAGGTAAGTCATCTTTCATGCACCCATTTAGGATTTCAAAAGAATTTTTGTGAGGAATTCTCAAACAAAATCCAAGAAAGGTTGGGTTCCATGTGTTGTCAGTTATGAAAGTTCCCTACCTTTGTGGTTCCATGATGTTTGGAGCTGCGTGATACTGAAGAAGTGGGGTTGGCGCAATTGATAGAAAATTCTTAAACTTTCATAAATACGTCCCCAAATGGGGGGTGATTCATTACTTAAAGCTAAAATGGGAAGAAATTGGCATATAACTATCCTTGTGTCACATACATATTTTGTATGATGTTCATACCATTTTCATCCAGAGGGCATCGAAGAAGGATTACATTCATCAGTGCCTTTTTTTTAATGGTTTTCTAGATGACCAAGTTTTCATGAAATGGTCCAATATTTCCTTCCACCACCTTCAAAAAAAATTTATCTCTCTATAGAGACCAAAAATCCTGGTCTATTCAATGACACCTTTGGTATGAAAGTCAGTTGCGTGATGAAACATAAAGTTGTGAATAATTACTTAACGATGTGTGCGTTTTTTTAATTAAATATAAAATGATTCATTGGGAGTGGGTGAATCCTTATTTTGAGGAAAAAATATCCACACATGGTTGAGATGTGTTTTCAGTGCCAAAAACTTTTTCATGAACACAAATCAAGGAATCCTTCCCCTATATTAAGAAATTGTCTACTTTAAGAAGCACTGACTTTCCCAAAATGTTTTAAATTCATCATAAATATAACACATCTTGATTAATAAGGGGTTTCCTCTATTTATATACTTGAATCCATATAGGCAGTACTAGTAAGGGAAAATGTATGTTTCATAAATTAGGAAAATCCATGCATTAAATAATCAAAGAATAAAAAATCAAGGAAATTTTCAAAACAAATCTATGTTTTGGGCATGCATCCCTATGTCATACTGCCAGTTATTCTACTCCATGACACTATGAATCTAGAAAATACAAAATAATGGGACAAATAAATAATGAATCAATTTATATTGAAGATATTACATCACAACCAGTTGTTCCATAACCATTGTATCATCCAAAATATCGAACTCTCCCCAGTCAATGAAAATGGGTAATCATAAAGATACTGATGAATTTAGGATACATGGATGACATCATGGATCCTTTCTAGCTGTAGAGGATGTTATGACTTATAATTCACCTCACTGACATGCTGAAGCACCTTAAATGGTTCTACAAACCAGTGTGACAATTTACTTCCCCAGACAAACCTCCACTACCCACAGTGAGATAAAACCTTCATAATCATTTAGTATCCAAGAAGGAACTCATAGTGCCTTATCCTGTAATCATAACTTCTAAAAATCCTATACTACCTTCATCCCCTCATGAAAAATTTAGAACTTATCTTTTGTACTATGCACCACCTCATGATTTATGAGAGATGAAGCTCAAATTTTGACAAAACATAATGGATAATGACATGACCAACCATATACCACCTAAAATTGATCCATGATAATGGACTAGTGGTAGTTTTTGTTATAATAAAATTTAACCAAAGGAATGTGACTCACCCATGATCTACTGAATTCCAATATTTATGTCTTCAACATATCCCCCAATGTTTGGATGGTCAACTATATCTTTTTGTATTTCTAAGGGTTGAAATTACTTCAAAGGCAGAGTTGAGTTCCAAATGTTCGCTATAATACATTACAAAAACATGAGATAAAATTATCCTCAAGATACAAGAGGATGGACCTTGGGAATCCATGTAACTGAATAGACTCATCAACATACTTCCTTTCTAAAATATCCATGATGCTCGATTCCATGATAGCTAATAAGTGAGACAATTTTTTTAGTCGTTCCATGATTACCCAGATAACATCATGTCCTCCCTTAGATCAGGATAATACTATGATTAAATCCCTCAAGGTTTTTTTTCTATTTCCACTTAAGTACATCCAGATACTGTAAAAACCTACTAGGAACATGATACTTTTCCTTTATTTGTTTGCAGACCAAACACCACATCACAAACTCTACCCCTATCCACTTCATATCATGTAACCATAACTATGTCCTCAACCCATGGAATATTTTGGATTATTTCAGGTGAACTAATAAAGGTGTTCTATGAAACACATTAAATACACCCTCATGAATCTTAATCGAGATGAGTAGTCTTACCTAAAACAGCATCTGATTCTAACCATCCTCTAACCACCCCCTTGTGGAATCACAATGGCTAACATAATCATGCATCACCTCTGCCTATGGGTCTCCCAACCGAGACTCCTCTACCTATTATGTTATAGAATATTTCATTTTCATCTAAAATAATAAACTTATTCAATCAACAACCTTTGAATAAAGTCACATGCCCACTAACGTTTCTATTTCTATCCAATCGTACCTAGAATTTTGAACAACGTCCCTTCATAACTTCCCACTCATTGAATCAACCATGAAATTCCCATTCCTTGAGGTATAGAAGATATCAAATTTTTAGTCTCAAAGAACCTCTATCCACCCATGTTATCATATATTCAGGTCATGCTGATAGAAAACATACCTTGAACTCTTATTATTGGTGAATACTATGAATAATTATCTAATGAGGTAATGTCTCCATAAATTTAGCACAAACACAACCTATGCTAGCTCCAGATCATGGGTGGAATATTTTTTATTATGGGGAAATAACTTCCTATACCCATAAGTTATCTCCACATTCTACTATATCAAGACACATCCCAATTCAGATATAATTCATCACAAAAAACCTAAAACATCACTCCTTCTAACAACCTAAGCATTGGGGCATTGATAAATCTCCCCTTTATGTAGTCAAATACAGCATGACACTGATTAGTCAAGATGTAATCCTAGTATTTTTAAGTTAGATCTGTCAAAGGGGAATAAATCCATGCAGAATTGGATGTGAACCTCCATTATTAGCCTATGAGACGAAGAAAACTATGAACCTTTACCACATTATTAGTTTCTTCTTAAGAAACAAGTGCCTCAATATTTTATGGGTCTAAGAACACACCCTACTGGGAAACCACATGCCCAATTAAATTCACCTCCCACATCCCAAACATTCACTTAGTCAATTTCCTATAGGGATTGTGGTATCTAAGGTCCTGAAAGATATCTATGAGGTGATCGATATGCTCCTATATAGACTTTGAGTAGATTAATATGTCACCAATGAACATGACTACAAAATTATATCAAACCATACTTTTTATACATAAACATTTCATCTTATTAGATGAATATTCATTACATAAAAATACAATTCATTCCAAAACCATATAGGTTTAGTGTCTTGGGAAACTTGGATTGACAAACAACTACAAAAAGAAGATCTACATAGTTTCCCACTTAGTTCTTCACATCTGTAACATTTTTTTAGATATATCATACTTAAAACCTTTCTTTATATCCTAAGGAAAATAAAACATAAGAAAGGTTGAGAAAAGATTATTAGTAAGGGTAAATGTAGGAATCATCAATCTATGATCATGAGTGAGAATAAGAATAAGGGCATGAGAACATGATCAACACTTAAAAATATCATACCCAATAAGCTAAATATTTTTAATCATGAATCATGGAATAATTTATTTTCAATCAAAATACATAAGACATAAAAGTGTGGAATCATTAGTAATAAATCATGATCCCTGAGAAGTTATCATAAATATAAGACATAATTTTTGGGCATACACATAAGCATATAGAATCATTTACTTAATCAAATATCACTTCCAATACTATCATAGTGGATTGGGTTAGTTCCCCATTTCATCATATCATTAGTCAAGGTTTACTCCCATGACAATCAAAGTGGATAGAGACCCTTACTAAACTGAGTTCACTGCATATTCTAGTTCTTATTATCTCCTAAGATATCTATATTTACCCAATGCATTGGTGTGATATATAATTCGATTCATACCCTTTAAAAAATGAAAACCATACATATGTGTTCCACAAGATCATAAAACGTTCATCATATCATTATATCATAACACATGGAAAGGAAACATGTTTCATAAACATTTCATAATTTTCTCATCACATAATCCATGGAAAATAAATGAGTTTTTTAATGAAAAATAATAATAAGGATGGTATCATTGGATAATATCCCTTATAAATCATATTTAACATCAAGGGGTTCTATCATAGATGAAAAATTTCGTTAAAAGATCATTAGAATATTTCATAAGGAAAATACCCTTTTTATTTTGAAATCACATATTTAAAATCATAATATTTCCAAAACATTTATCAAAAATTTTTATTTGAAAATAAAAATGGAAACTTATAAATTAAGATTCAAATAATTCTTTGGTTATGTTGGCCAGAAATTCTTTTCATGACATAATGGTTAAAACTAAGAGTTTTTTCTCACCTTTAGTAAAAAAACACCTCATTGGGAAATGAAAAGAAGAATAATTTATTTTTTAAAAAATAAAAAATAGGTAAAATTTAATTTAAACAATAATTTAATAATGGTCAAAATTTTCTTGAAAATATTTTAGAAAACACATATATATAAGAAAAAGGTATTTTGACCAAAAGAGGAGAAATAGGGTCATTTTTTATTAAAAGCAATATTTGAAATATTTTTAGTATACAAGAGATAAAATTTGTAATAAAGCTTCAAAATTATAAAAATAACAAAATTTTAAGAAAAATTAAATGTGTTAATAAAATAATTATCATATAGTTTTTTAGTGGAAATTCAAGCCTAAATAATCATGATAAAATAGGATTGAAACATAAATCCCTTACCTCCTTCATAAGTTTTGAATAATAAGATTCCTAAAATAATAAAATCAAATGAAACTTTAAATATCATGAAAATAAGGATATTGATGATACCAAATTTCAAAGGACTAGTATATAAACCTTGAAGACATAAATAGGTGTATATTATCAAACATGTCTTAATGAAACAATATTGAGATGAACAACCCTTACCTCAAGTCTCATCATGATTTTTATGCATTCATACCTCATGTATAATAAATATATATTTATTATAAAAATAATAAAAATCCATATTAAAAAAAATAATACCATATATGATTTTATTATAATATCTTATCACCTGTTTGTTAATAATTCCTTATTAAAATCATTGTTCCTGGTGATAACCATTTCATTTATTATGCATGATTTGATTCAAAAGTTCTGATCCTTGTAATTTGATCAAGGTTCCATCATCTCTAGAATTTAAATCATATAATATGTAACATATTTATCATTATATACACTTTTATAACTATTCATATAAATTGGTGATGAAAAATGAATTACATCACTTCATGGAGAAAGTAATCCATACATATACACAAGTGATGTTTACACTTTTAAATGGATGGAATGAAACAAAGGTAAATAATAATTCAACTTTAAATAATAATTATTATAAAAAAATATCTTATATTTTCACTAATTCTATCATTATTACCATCCATGTAAAGTGAAAATTAAAAATGAATCACATCACTTTGTAGAGGTGGTAGTCCACATGTACGCACGAGCGATGTTATCATTTCACAATGGATGGAAATGTAATAAGGTAGATATTATATTATTAAATAATAATAACTATTTAATAAATATCACTTATAAATATTAAATTCATCATAATAACCAATTATGAAAGATGGTGATGGAAAATGAATCACGTCACCATGTGCAGGCGGTAATCCACACGTATGCACGACCGATACGTTCATTTATCATTTTTTTAAAAAGAGGGTGGATAATATTATTTCCATAATAAGAATAAATTTTTTATATATTGAAGATACAAAATTTTTTATTCTATGATGAATACTAGAGATTTATAGGAGGTAGAAGAACAAATAAATTGAAAGATATCGGGTATGATTTTACCTCTTCATCATTATACCTCCTTTAGATCACTTATTAAGGACCCTTGGAATGGTATTTTAGAAAGAAAAATATCTTTAATTAATGGATTTTAAATTTGAAAAGGTAAATTTTTAGGTTTTGATTGATCTATATGTCTGAAAATGTTTTAAATAAAAGAGTGGTGGGTGTGCTTTTATAAGTGGGAGGGGGGACACACATGGAATTAACAAAAATATATTAATATAATTAAGTAATTATAAAATGAAATTAGAAATATGTGTCCATAATTTAAAATATAAGATTTTATATGGTTTAAATACCTTCAACCAATAGAATTTGGATAGTTTTAGGTATTATTTTAGACCATGTCATTTGGTTTAACCTCTTGTTATTCAGTTTTATCCTTAACTGCTATAACATCATTTTCAAACTTAATTGGTTTTAATTTTACTTATATGGTAACAATTGGATCATGAATTTATAGAGGATTAAATCTTAAAACATTTCTAATCATAATTTTCCTCTTTCAATATTTTATTATTTTCAAATAATTTTATAATACATTATTTAACATAAAATACTATTAAAGTCATTTTAAGTACTATTCACACAATTTGAATCTGAAGACAAAAAGACAACAATGGGATTTGAATATAATACTTTTAACCACTAATAATACATTATTATTAACTATAAAATTATTTTGGAACCATAATTAATCCAAATACATTACTTTTAATGTTTTTAAAATTATTTAGTTTTATTTTTTCACCATTTGTGCAAGCATTGTGTTAACATTGTATAAGAGTTTAAGGTAATTATGTAATCACTAAAATTTAAAATTAAATTACCAACATAAATATAATTTTATCATGTTAAAAATAACCATTAATATTAATTCACAACTTTTTTTCTCCCTATGTGAACATATAAAAGAAATTAAAAATCTAGAGAATGACAATTTGTATTTTTCTTTACTTAAAATATTACAGAGGTCATTATCAAAGGGAAATGGAACAAAAATACAATATATTAAAATTTAAGACGTGTATGATAAAAATAATCTCCAAAAATTAAATAAATCCATGTTTTGAGTTGATTTTTAAACATTATCTCCTAGTTTTAACCTTGTTTTCTCATTTTACCCAAACCATAGTGACAAATGCTTGCCACAGTTAAAATTCATAATAAAAAAATTACCTATTTAACAAGTTTTATTTCATGATTAAAAATATTGTATCCATTTTTAATTATTCAATACCTAGAGGTGGTAGAAATATATTTTAATATTAATGCGTAAAATTCAATGAAAAACAATTTTTAGAAAAATGATTTCTAAGCATGAAAATTAACTTATAAAAAACATGAAAATTGAAGATTAAAATAGAATAAATTAGATTACTATAAATAAAATGGATCATATATCAATTTAGGATCAAATAAATAATATAATGGGAATTATAAATTACTTTATTTAATGAAAATAAATTATTGTATTTGAGAAATCAGTATTTTTCACTATTCACTAAAAACAATCACTTTTGAAAAATACAAAAAAAATCACCCTAAGTTAATTTTGATATGATGATTAAAAAAATTATGTTCATTTTATATAATAAAATTTTAAAGTGGTATAAATTAATTATAATTTCCATACACAAAATTCAATAAGAATCATTTGTTAAGAAAAAATATTTTCGATGTATAAAACGATTTTACTTAAAATTAAGTTCTTATTTACTAAAAATTAATCAATAAATTTTTTATTATTAGGAACATTATACATATATTTCATAATTTGGTTACTAATATTATTACTCATCAATTAAATAGATATTTTATAATGGTTATATTTGAATAATAATATTTCTATGGTATATCACAATTCGCTTAAAGATTGGTGTTGCATGTTAAGAAAGCGATCAAGATTATTATTATTTAAAACTAAATTTTCAAGGAGTTAAATTCTACCCCCTAAAATAAATTTTACCCTATTAATTTTATATCGACCATAAAAGGTTCAATATTTGGAAAAACCTTTATTGAAAACTCATATCGTATAGAAGGATAATAAGACTTCATTTGAAAAGGGGAAATGGGAAACATAAAGGTTGCCTAAAATAACAAAAAATCAGGTTCTTAGATAATGAGAACATTATTAAGAAGTTAAAATATATAAATACAGGAGAAACATCATGGGTGAAACAAAAAATGTCCTTAAACCTGATTCCAATATCTCATATAAACATACTCCCCTACTAATGCAAAAGAATTTCCTACCTCTTTATTGCCTACATCATCAATGATAGGAACTCCACTCAGAATTAATTTTGGAAATATGTCCCTGAAACATCCACCCCCTTTCACTCCTTGATAAAAAACATCCACCATTGGCATAATACACCCCTCATCTGACTGAATTCCAATGGAACCTACTACACCACCCGATCCTAAATCAACCAGTGCTCCATCTCTAGATCATAGGCACTACCCTCATATTTTTCTAGAGATTACCATTGTAAGTGACATAATGTTGACTTCCAAAGCTCATCCCCCTTAACTGGGTCATCCCCATGACGTTTAACTAAGTCATCATTTTGAACCTCACTAGCCTAAACCATATATGTATGATGCCTAGGATCTATAACTAAAAATGGAATCAAGGATAAAGCCTTGATGATTATATGTGAGTTCCTCCCCAATTCTACTTGGTTTTCCTCCCTTCTCTTGGATCTAATCACATATTTAAGACTATGTATCCTTTTACTTATTGGATAATTTTATATAATTCCTTTTGTAATGAATTGATATTGGTTTCAAGGATATTTTTCATACTGGTTTATTTTGTTAGTGTGCAAGTGTGATTAGGGAATCACTCCTTAATTAGTTTAATAGTTTATTATCATCAAGATTATAGTAGGAAGTTTCTTACCATATTTGGTACATGTATACTATTTTTTCCTTGATATGATACTTGTGTCAGTGTATCGTGATTGACCATGAATGATAGTGATTTAATGTGTGTTCATGTATAACCAGTGAAATCCATATATGATGCTTGATTCCATGAGTATTCCTATACAGATTGTTAAATCACGTTTGATGTTGATGACATGTAATTTCATGTTGCTATTGATTCTCATGATGATTAGCTTTGTTTTTTCTATATATGATCTAGTCCATTATTTGTGATTATCATAACTTTGGATATATGACAACGGGTATTCAGAATAAGTGGAATATTATGCAATGGTTATCCCTTATAGGGGGTGTGCATGACATGAAATAGTAGTGATTATGGACTTGGAAATAATTTAGGGGTGTGATGACTTTCAGGCCAAACTTTTGGTAGTAACAGTAGGGGTAAGATGACCTTGTGACCTGACCCAAGGAATTAATAGGATATGATGTGCTTGAGCCATGAACTTTGACCGGGACATGGTTTAATTCTATTGGGTCATAAACCATTATGAAGGTGATATGAAATGACATTATGTAATGATGTAACATGGTTCCATTTTACTTTTGATGGACATGTTTACTAGACTTGTGGATAAATTTTGATCACCCCCGACATCCTTCATGACCATCCTTCTGACATGGGGCCTAAGAATGTACACTTATTCCCCAAGTAATTTTCCTCTCTCATGACCCATCATCCTACTTCCTACAACTCTCATACCACTCATATCAATTAGCATCATACCATCAAAAGCCTCATTTCAACTAGAAAGATGAATCTCTCAACCAATACCACATCCATCACTTCCTCATTATCCCATATCCACAACCATTAACCAAGATAGTATAGTATTATTATCTTTAAGGACAATAACCTCACACCCTCCTCCTACCATGAATGCCCCTCACTATAAACCACACCCTTCCCCCATAGAACATCACCTCTAGCGCACTATAACAAAAATCCATCACAACCCATGTGTAATAACCTTTTTTGAAAGAGAGTGCAGAGAAGAGGGGGTAGCTAGCCATTTATTACCCCTAACCTAGATGTTTGGTGAAATCATCGGTAACCCAAAACTTTTGGGTTCTAGTGTAAAAATATTGATCAGGAGGGTTTTATATGGAAATAACAAGGATTGTAAAATACATAATAGTTACACACAAGCCCAACCTATGGTACACCACAAACAAACAAACCAACTACTATAACATCTACATTGCCTCAATTTCATGTCAATATCACTACCATAACACTATACCCTATTCATACAAACAAACCACACACAATCCAAAATTCAATTTTCATTCTAAGGTTAACCAATTTTCTAGATTTTCTATTTAGCAACCATCCTCATATTATTTATATTCATTTAATTTCATATTTATGTTTAGAAAATTAATTATCCGCCCTAAATTTTTTTCCATTTACCACACAATAATTCCATCCATGTTCATTCCCATTTTACCTTATGAGTTCATTCTCTAACTACTTAGAAACTACGAATCAAACACACAACACCATCAATCACTTCAACATAAAATCCAAGATTACAAATTATACACCATCAACATAGCCATTTTCACCATGAAACCAAATCCATCCTAGCCCATTTACAACCATTACCAACATCCAAAATTCTACATAAAGTAACACAGCACAAAAACTACACATGAACACATAGATGAAAACCCATATTTCATGACACCATATTTCAGATTCATTAAAAATGGATTTCATAACATCACATCTTCTTTATCATGGGAATTATTACACCATTTCATATTTACCTGGGAAAACTTTTCATTAGATATATAAAAGTTCTTATCATTTTTTCATGGGTGAGCTCAAAAAAATCCCAAAAATGATTTCATAGTCATAATAGTTTCAACACAAATAATGATTCTAACAGTCATAATTTTCAACATGGAAAAAACATGGAGGATCCTTTAAGAAACATCATAAAACATGTAGACAATATAATAACTCCTGCTACCATTTAATTCTAGATTAATCCAATTCATTATCTTATCATACCAACCCATACTATCCACATAAAGGGAAGAAAAGGAATTTAATTCCTATAGATTCAAATTAAAAAACGAAGAGAACAAAAATACCTTACCTTTATTATCACATTATTACCTATTGTACAATTCAAAAACTGAATAAGAGACACCCAAAAGATCATAAACACAATGATGAAACATCAACATCCTATAACACATAAATCCAAATCATTATTTGAATAAGTTTCATGAAAACTATATATTCAATTAATAGCATCCCTCTATGGATGAATAATGGGAAGAAAATAGGGAAGAGAAGATAATGGAACTCACCTAAAATCATTAAGGATCAATATACAAAGGATGGGGTTGAAAGTTATTGAAAGGGGGATAGAATACCTTCCTTGGGATGTACTTATATTTTCCAATAATTGAGATAAAATTTGGAGGAATTATTGGGTTCAACGGGTTCAGGAATATATAAGAAAACTTAAACATGAAGACCATGGTGAAACACCGTACATTATACTACAGGAGTGCCAAAATTGGAAAATACTATTTTGTATAGGAAGGGAGCATACCATAATAGGGTTGGTTAAAAATAATATAAGAGACACGATGAGGTTCATTCCATATATCCTATAAACTAGCAGATGAACCTTAATGAAAGGTAAATTGATATGCCATATAATTCAATCACTAAGAAGAAGGCCACGGTATAACCCAATCCTTCGTCATAGCTACCTTGAAATTGGAAAAACCTTAATAATACCTCCTCTAGGACTCTATGTTGCAGGTTAGCTACCATATTTATGTTATTCCAAAATGTAAATAATGATTAAAAATCTACCTATAAGGCTCCACATTGAAACCAATCTCTCCATTCCACACACACTCCCTTTATGGTGCAACATAATCCTTCACATGGAAAAATCATTCCCAACTGAAATTTTAGATAAAACTCCACTATGCACTCCTCAACTTCCATGGAACTCCCCCCAAACACCACCACTACATAAATTCCCACAAATTAACAAGTTGAAATGTTAATCCCATTACACAATCACCTAAAGTAAAAGGGGTTATGAAATCAAATGATTTCTAGGGTGTCATGCTATCAAGTAACTAATATCAAGTTAGGCGATCATGTGATGTTACTAAAAGATCAAAATACCGTCACATGATCGCATGATCGATAGGTCATCCTGTAATTGTGGGATATAGGGGTCATCATGGGATGTGACCAAGTCTTATATGAATAGACAATTCCCATAACAATCACTTTGAAAATTACTTTCTAAAATCACTTTAAAAAATGATTAAGCTAAGGAAAATAGATGAGTCCCATAATAATCACTTTGGAATAATCTTAATCCATATAAGGATAGAATTAATATGGTATCATTATAAAATATCAAAAGTAATATCAATAGTTTTTGACGTCGATGAATGTAAATACTATTAAAATATCATTGAAAATCGAGTAAAATAAAAATTTCATTTTGAAAATAACTTTTTAAAATATTAATGTGCACAAAATATAGAGAAAAAAAATTTTATTGAAAACAACCTTGGAAAAATATAAATGAAGCTTAAAAATAAATTAAATCATTTCAAGAGAAAAATATTCTTTTTATTTTGAAAAAAAAAATCTTAAAACATTTTAAAAATAATTTTATTTTAAAATAACCTGGAAAACGTGTAAATGAATATTCAAAATAAATATTTTTTATGATGACAAAAAATTCCATTAATACTATACACTTTAAAACAAATATTCCTTTTACATTTTTGGTAAAATCCAAATGGGGTTTGTTTTTGAAAATGACCTAATGATTAATTTTAAAATATTTTATAAAAAATAAAACATTGGTAAAAATTTATTTAATAAATCAATTTTAAATGATTAATGTTTTTTGAAAACATTTATAGAAAACATGGTTTTAGAAGAAAATGGATTTCCGACCGAAGAGAGAAATGAAGTCATATTTTATTAAAAAAATCTTAATTATTTTAAGTTCCAAAGAGGGAAAATGGTACTATTAATTGAAAATAACATTAATAATTAGTGTATAAGAAAATTAATGAGAATAATTGAGAGTTGGATCACAAGATTCCAATATTTAAGACATAATTTTAAAAATTCATGATAAAAGATGAGATTGTGATATAAGACTCTTACCACTTTGGTAACTTTGAATCATAAGCCCCATGAAAGAATAAAATTAAATGAAACTTAGAATCTCATGAAAATAAAAATATACATGATATAACATGTATATGGGGAATTTTACATACCTCATAAAATAAGATATGTTTATAGCATAACATATGTCTCAAAGGAGGAAAATTGAGACAAAAAATCCTTTACCACTTTGGTAACTTTGAAGTTGTAAACCCTAGGAAAGATAGATCATCAAATGGATATGAAGATCTATATAAATTTAAGTATAAGAATCATAAAATACATTCATCTAAATTATATACACCACACAATAAAATAAGTGGTGAATATGGCATATATCTCATAGAAATAAAAGTAACTTCAGAAAACCCTTACATTGGGTTCGGTTTGTCACACTTGTTCTTTATCATCATGAATAATAAACTTATTTTAATTATTTATTTAATTAAGAAAATTTTTCAATTTTAATATTCATTTTATGTCACTTATTACCATGTAATATATTATTTCTTAATCAATTAGGTATACGTCGGATGTTTTGACCATATTTGGCTTATGTGTTAAAAATGACTTTGGTAGGTTGACTATGGTCAAAGAGAAAATTATATAAACATATAAAGATTAATAAATATGAAATAATTATCATATTTATTCATAAATTATACTTTTTAAACCAATCATGAAATATGGTTATGAAAAAAGGGCTATGTTACAATCATGGAGACGGTAAGTCGTACATATGCATGAGTAACATTTACATATTTCAATGATCATTATAGAAAGAAGGTAAGTAATATTTTATATTTAAAGAGTGATAATGATAATTTATATACAATATTATTTATTTAAATATACTTGTGTATATCATCTTAGTGAGTTGGTGATGAAAAGAGAGTCACACCGCTTCGTGAAGGCGGTAGTCCATAAGTACACGAACAATGTTATCAAAATTTTTAGTGTAAAAAATGAAAATGGTATATTATCTTTCCAAAATGATTATTATTTCATTAATATCATAATTATTTTTTTTATCATATATATTAATTATCTTTACCCTTATTACCTTCCATGTAAGGAATTAGTGAAAAAAATCACATTGATTTTCGAGGTAGTAGTCCACCATACACATGAGAGATATTATCATATACCCTAAAAAATTAAATATAAAAACATATATATATGATATAATGAATATATAGGTATAATTTTGATATAAATATCATATATATACTTTATATATATCATCGTCTCCAACTGTGATAGGTGGTTGTGTGAAAATTAATGGCTTCGATTCACAAGATGGTAGTCCTCCGTACGCACGAATGAGGATTTTCTAACCCATTTTTTAGAAGAGGGAAAAGATTTATGTTATACCTTTAATATAATAACATATAAGTTTACAGAAGATACAGATGATATTATAGAAGCATGTTTTAAGAAAAATTTAAGGAGGTGTAGAAATAAATAAAATAAAAATTCTCATTAAAGGGAAGTTAAGAATTTATTTTCATAGGTATTGGCTGAATCCAAGAGGTTTTAAGGTGTAAGGAAGAGAGGAGACTGAGTGACCAATTATAAAAGGGAGAGAGGAAAAACATGGTATTTTTAAAAAGAAATGATTGTTACCATGTTTTTTATATGTCACAATAGTCCAAAATGGTAAATTATAAACCTTATATGTGTAATGGTAAAAATATTTCCAGAAAATGGTTTTTATATAGGTGTATAGATCATTTTTACCCTTACGTGTATTTTTACCCTTATCTTTTTTAGTTTAACCATAGTAATTAATTTTTTCTACATTAACTATTCATTTTTTTAAAAAATTAATTTGAAATTATTATAAATTATAAATTATTATTATTTCAAATATGGAATAAATATTTTCATATTCAATTCACATAAGTGGAAAATTTTAATTTAAAACTAATCCTACGGACATGATGGGAAAGCAGGTTTTTAAAGGGAATTTGTTCAAAGGTTTACAAAGTTTTTATATCAAAATTCAATATAAAAATTATTTAAATTCTCTAAATTCGATGAATTGATATAAAATTGAACTAATATTAATTTAAAATCAATTAAAAATATAATTTAACTTTATAAATAAATTAAAAAAATGACAGTTTTCAATTAAAATTATGAATTTTTCACTATTCATCAAAAAATTAACCTTTTTAAGAAATTATCAAAAATTCACCCTTATATAATTTTTAAATCATGATTTAAAAAGATAATTTTATTTTTTAAAATAAATTTTCTAAATCTTTTTTAATAAAAATTAAAAGAAACCCCACAGCCATGATGAAAAATCAGAACAACTACAAAGTAATCCTTTAACAGCACTAGAATATGCCTTTATCAGTGCTACAAAACCGTTGACTACCTCTATGTGGTTAAAAGGCCAAAGATTTTATCAGATCTAGAAAAGTGATGATAAAAGGTCTCTTTATCAACACAAATAAAAGCACTGATAAAGTATACTTTTATCAGTGCTTTAAAAAGTGTTGGTGAAAGACACCATTTATCATCACTTTTATTTAACACTGATAAAGATACCCTTTTTCATCGCTTTTAGAAGTGCTGATAAAGATTCCTTTATGATGCTTCCACAAGAGCTGATGAAGGTTATATTTATCAGTGATTTTTAAAGTACTGATAAATGGATCTTTATCATCACTTTTAGAATTGCTGATAAATGGATCCTTTATTAGTGCATTTAGTAGTGCTAATAAAGGGGAAAACTACAGTGCGATGCTACAGTACACTAAAGAACCAAAATAAGGTATGCAGTGTGCTATAATAACACACTACATCACCAAAAATAGAAAAAATACCAAAATAACATAAAAATATGGAATTTAAATGAAATAAAATTTTTAACACAAATACAAGATAAAAACCATATTATATAGTAAGAGTGTTGTTTTTTTACTAAAATTAATGTAAATTTGGAATAAAATAGAACACTTGGGGTCATCCTAGTCGCACTATGAGTCAAATTTAGGTTTCAATGATCCCTAGACATCACAAATGACTTATGGATCATTTTCCAAAAGTACCAAAACAATTCGAATGTGTTTTTTCAGTTTTGAGTATGTTAGTTGTTTTTTTATTAAAATTAATGGTAGTTTTGAATAAAAAGATACAATTTTAGCCATACCAGTCACACTATAAATTTTATTGTGGTTTATATGATTCCTACATGTCACAAATGACTTTTGGATCATTTTACTAAAGTACCAAAACAATCTGATTGTGTTTGTTCATTTTTGAGTATATCAGTTGTTTCTTTTTACAAAAAAATAATTTTAATTTTGAATAAAAAGGCATACATGGAGTCATACCAATCACAATGTGTGTAATATTGATGTGTGGATGATTAATACACATCCCAAACGACTTATTTATTATTTTCCTTAAGTATCAAAATAATCAGAATGCATTTCCTTGGTTTTGAGTACACCATTTGTGTTTTTTTCTAAAATGTCATTTTAAACTAGAAACACGAACATTGAGCCATACATGTGGCATTGTGTGTGGGTTTTACATGATATTGATTTATACATATAATAAATTAATTATGAATCATTTTCCAGAATTATCAAGATAATTTGAGAGTGTTTGATCGATTTTTATTGAGTGACACTTTTTTGTATTAAAATGTAAATTTTAAACTAATAACAGACACTTGGAGTCATACCAGTCACATAAGTCATCTAATTTAGGTGATTATGATTCCAAAACATTAGAAATGACATATGGATAATTTTTATAAAGTAATAAAACAACCCCAATGTTTTTTCTTACTTTTGAGTATGTTCATTTTTTTTACAAAAATTAATGTCAATTTTGAATAAAAAGATGCACTAGGAGTCATACCGGTCACACCGTGCATTAGATTGAGGTGTGGTTGATTCTTAAACATCCCAAATAAATTATTTATAATTTTCCTAAAGTATAAAAATAATCAAAATGCATTTCCTTAGTTTTGAGTATGCCACTTTTTTTTACTAAAATTTAATTTTAAACTGGAAACATGCACTTTGAGACATACACGTGGCATCATGTGTGATTTTGACATGAGACTATTTCACACATGTCAAAAATGAATTATGAATCATTTTCCCAAATTATCAAGACAACTTGAGCATGTTTAATTAGTTTTCATTGATTTACATGTTTTCGTATTAAAATTCCAATTTTAAACTAATAACAGACACTTGGAGTCATACCAGTCACATTGTGCATTATATTGATGTGTAGTTTATTTTTACACATAAACAATGATGTATGGATAATTTTCCTAAAGTTACAAAATAATTAAATGTGTTTTCTTAGTTTTCAGTATGTCAGTTGTTTGTCTCACTAAAATTAATGTCAATTTTGAATAAAAAGACGCACTGGGAGTCGTGCCGATCACACAGTGCATCATATTGAGGTGAGGAAGATTCCTACATGTACCAAACGACTTATGGGTTATTTTAATAAAGTATAATAATAATAATAATGTGTTTATTTGGTTTTTGAATATGCCACTTCTGTTTTTTACTAAAATATCATTTTAAATTGGAAACACACAATTTGAGCCATACATGTGGAATCATGTGTGGGTTTGACATGATACCAATTAATACACATCAAAAAATGAATTATGAATAATTTTCATAAATTATCAAGAAAATACAAGTGCATTTTCTTGGTTTTCAATGTGTGACACTTTTTTGTATTAAAATGTCAATTTTAAACTAATGGTAGACAGTTGGAGTCGTATAGGTCACACATTGCATCAGATTGAGGTGAGGTTGATTGCTATATGTAAAAATGACATATAAATAATTTTCCTAAAATAAAAAATAATAATCCATTTTCTTGTTTTGAGTATGTTAGTTGTTTTTTCACTAAAATTAATGTTAATTTTGAATAAAAAGTCACACTTTGAATCATACAAGTCACATCATGCTTTAAATTGAGGTGCAGATGATTTTTACACATCACATTTGACTTATGAATCATTTTACTAAAGTATGAAAACAATTATAATGTGTTTCCTAAATTTTGAGTATGCCACTTGTGTTTTTTACTAAAATTTCATTTTAAACTGGAAACGTGCACTCTGAACTATACAGGTGGCATCATGTGTGGGTTGGAAACAATAATGATTCATACATGTCAAAAATGAATTATGAATTGTTTTCAAAAAATATCAAGACAATATGAGCACGTTTTCTCAGTTTTCAATGAGTGACACATTTTTGAATTAAAATGTAAATTTTAAACTAATAATAGACACTAGGAGTCATACTGGTAAAACCATTAATTAGATTGAGGTGATGAGGATTCCTACAAATAAAAAATGACATATGGATAATTTTATTAATGTACCAAAACAACATGGATTCATTTTATCATTTTTGAGTATGTTAGTTTTTTTTCACTAAAATTAATGTTAATGTTGAATAAAAATATGCACTTGGAGTCATACATGTCACACCATGCATCATATTGTGGTGAAAATGAATCCCACATGTCTCAAATGGCATATGGATTGTTTTACTAAATTATAAAAATAATCAAAATTTGTTTCCTTTGTTTTGAGTATACCACTTGTGTTTTTTACTAAAATATCATTTTAAACTAGAAACATGCACTTTGAGACATACATTTTTCATCATGTGTGGGATTGACACAAGACTGATTCATACACATAAAAAATGAATTATTAATCATTTTCCTAAATTATCAGGATAATTTGAGTGCATTTTCTTCATTTTTAGCGAGTGAATTTTTTTTATTAAAATGTCAATTTTAGACCGATAATAGACACTTATAGTCATACCGATCACACCGTGCGTTGGATTCAGGTGAGGTTAATTCCTATATGTCAAGAATTAATTAATTATTTTTTTCCTAATGTATCAAAACAAATAGAATATGATTTCTCAGTTTTGAGTATGTTAGTTGTTTTTTCACTAAAATTAATGTCAATTTTGAATAAAAAGATGCACTTTGAGTCATAATAGTCACACTGTGTGTCAGATTGAGGTGAGAATAATTTATACACATCCCAAATGACTTTTGGATCTTTTCTCTAAAGTATAGAAACAATGAAAAATATTTTACTCTGTTTTGGATACGCCACTTTTGTTTTTTACTAAAATGTAATTTTAAACTAGGAACGTGTACTTTAAGCCATATAGGTTGAATGATGTGTGGGTTTTACGAGAGACTGATTATTACACGTCATAAATGAATTATGAATCATTTTAAAAAATTATAGAGACAATATGAGTGTGTTTTCTTGGTTTTTAGTGAGTGAAACTTTTTATATTAAAATTCAATTTTAAATAGATAATAGACACTTTGACACTATCCCTCAATGACCACAATATATCAATGCTGGTTTTTCTCCAATAGATTTTTCATACACCTACTGACTTTGTTGGTTGATTACACACATATTTATTCAGGCATTTAAGTTGGATTATATACCTATTTTATGATTGGGATTTGTACAAATGTTGCTTCAATAACAGAAGTGGATAAATTGAAGCTTCCAACACAAAATGATCTTACAGGTGGATTACTACCCTGTATAAAATTACTTAAACAAGTGGTGAAAAAAATTATTTAAATAAGTCACCAGAAACACTTTCACAATGGATCTTATCTTAAGTGAAAAGTTTTTTGTACATGTTTAAACAATTTCTCTCATATACAATTATGGTATGATCCAGATTCTACTTCATTGACCAATAATTTTATTGTTTGCAAGACAACGCTTCTTATCCCCCTCTGCCTCAGTCTCCACCTCTGTCTTCACCTCTATATCCTCCTCCATGTCGGTCTATAACTCTGAATATACCTCCAAATCAACCTTTGTCTTCACCTCTGCCTCCGTCTTCACGTCCTCCTCTACCTCCACCTATGCCTCTGCCTCCACCTATGTTATTACCCAATAATTTTATTGTTTTTAAGTCATCACTTCTAAATAAATTGATTTCCTCCATTATACTTATCCTTGAGAAAGATATAAAAAATAATATATAAGAATTCTGAGACTAATTCTTCACACCCCAAATTTATTTTGAAGGTCATAACTCAAACTAGATCACAAACATAGCTAGTAATAACCTAAATTTGTTGTCAGCATACATTCTAAAAAAGGTACACTCCCCTCTCTTCTCTAAAAAATTGATTTCTTCTTTCGAGTAACTTGGTTGTCAGTAATCTTGATAGTACTCAGAAAATATAGACAAACAAATGATTATAAAATATATTTAACAAAATTAAAATTACCTATGTAAATTACCTTTTGGGAGATGTTATTCTTTTCATGATTTATGATTTATCTTATAAATTTTCAAACATAATATCCACAATCAATGTCATTATCTTTTTTCAGACACTATATAAACAATGAAAAAAATAAGTAAAGTGTTTCAAAAAAATTTGATAGTTAAATCTTTATATATATACTTTAATTTGTTTTCATTTTTAGTAATTCATAGGATTTATCCTTTTAGACACTGACTTCATGGTATGATTTATCCTATCATGAACCAACCTGGGTTGACCCTAAACTGATTACCCAAGTCGGTCCGCGACATGGCCCAAAGGGTGGTCCTGATCCCCATAGGATAGAAATCAGTGTCAGGAATCAAAATTTCACTATTGGGAATCATTTTTCCCATGAAAAAAAGATAAATAGATAAAAAAACTGACAATAAAAATAAAAAAAACTAGTAGCAGAAAGAAAATAAAACTTAACATACATTCTTGTGACCTTCTAGGTCACCACCCAACTCAGAATCAAGCCTGATCCAACACTAATCAGCTGAACTAGGAACCTGAATAAGAACTGAACCTGCAACAGAAAGAATATGATAGGAGTGAGCACTGAGATGCTTAGTAGGGATTCCAAACATAACCACAGAATCCAAGTATTCTTTTTCTGAAAATAGTCTAATGACACAAGTTTGAAATACAAATATAAAAGTAGGGTTTTCACATTTTAAAAATAAGAAACATTTTTTCCCATTTAAAAACCCAACAGACGCTACATACCATTTCCAAAATCATTTTTTATTTTATAAATAAAAATATAAAACATAATATACCAAATTTGGGCTAGAATAAAACAAGTAAAAAGTTCTAACTGAAAATAAACAAGTGAAATGGAAAGTAAACAAGCAATGTAAATAATCTAGTAAACATGGGTGATCCTAAACATCCCTATAAGACCCCTGTACGTACTCAGTTTTGGAACCACCTGTCAGCATATAATGTAGCTTTTAATTATATAACCAACTAGCTGCTCTAAACTGACCAATTCAGTGGCAAAGCTTTCCAGGCCTAAAAATAAATCCAGGGGGTACAAACCCGTCTAATTGGGGTTGATCAGCAACTGTCACTCGTTCATCTAAAATACATTCAATAACCCATAGTGGTTATAATAATACCGTGTAAGTAGGAAGGCCCTCGCACTCTTGACTCATATCATTGCACTTGCCTTCCCAAAACACGGACGCTTCCTGTGCATTCACCCATAAAGGGTTACCCTAGATAGAAGAGCCCCCAAATACACATTCAATAATTTCATATTAAAAAAGTTACAACTAGTCCATCACACCAATTAACATTTAAACCATTTCATAAAATGTTCAAAGTTTCCAATCGGGCACACACTTTTTTCAAAACACAATCTCTTTTAAATGTTAGTATAAACATTACCCTTGGGTTAAAATTGACAAACATGCCTTTAACTCAACATGCCTAAAATTATTACTCAAGACATCACATAAAAACCACTTTTGACTTTACAAACCCAAATGGACATATGCTTAATGATTTAATTTCAAACCATTTTAGAAATCACATACTAACCCAAAATCATTTTGAAAGCAAGAATAATTTTCACAAAATTATCACTCCCTTTAAAACAAAACTCAAACACATGCCTAAACACTTTTCACTCATAATTATCATGTCAGAAATCATTTAATAAATCATTTATTAATTTATTAAAATATTTAAAAAGGGTCAAAAAAAGTCTTTCATTGAAATTTCACCAACTTCACAAGAGAATTACATTTTAAAATAAAATTCATACCCAAACGTTTATGAAAATTAATTTCACACCTTTTAAAACTAACTTACACAACTTGAACAACCAAAAAAACTATTTCACAATTAAAGAAATCATTTTCACTGTTAAATAAATCACTATGAAAAAATATTAAGCAATTTTAAGAAACAAAACATAGACTAAAACACAAAACTTACTCAAATCTTCCCTTATGACTAATTGCACATCGATTCCACACTGAAACACAGTATGCAGTCCTTGCCCAGTTAAATACATTAATTACACAGTTCATAAAACACTAGCAAGTGACACACTATAGGTTTTTATCAAATAACGCACTTCATATCACATGACGTGCTACAAAAATAAGTTGATACATATTAGATCTACTTACAACGTGATTTCTCACCCAAAAATTTAATTATAGAACATGTTAAACCATTTAAATAGGTAAAAAGGATCATCAAATAATATTTATGTACAGAAACACCTACTCACAATCAAATACTTATCCCAAAACTATTTTAAGCAATTTTAACTGACACAAAACATTACAACCAATTAGGTAGTATACTTATGGAGATACAAAAGATATTTCAAAAATTATTTAAAACACACAAGTTTTATGAGTTGTGCGGGGAAGGAAAAAAGTTGGAAACGCTTAACTCAAAGTTGTGTAATAGTGTTGTCGCTTCAATTAAAGGAAGGATAACCCTCAGGAGGGAGGTGACTGTATGTCGTTGGCCTGAGAAAATGTTATGGCTGCTGGAGTTGCACCACTGGCCGGAGCAAAGGAGTTGGTGGTCGGAGTGTGGGTGCAGCAGGGTGTGTGTGTGGATGGGTGTGGGTGTGGAGAGGTTGGATCTCCATCAAGAAGGTGGTTGGTCGAAGCGGTGTCTATCCGGAGCTGGAGTGGTGGGCCACGGGTGGCCAGAGGCCGGAGCATCGGTCTGTGGGTGGATGGAGCGCAAGCAGGAGGCCGAGACAGTGGTGTGGAGTCCGGGGCACGAGCTGGAGGTCGGGATGGCGGTGTGGAGGCCAGAGCATCATGGTCAGGTGTTGAGGGCGGTGGATAGTGCGATGAGGGAGGGTAGTGAGGGCTGGGGGGTCGGGTGTAGCGTGGAGGCGGAGCGGAGGTCGAGGGCCTGCGGGTGAAGGCGAGTGTAGGCAGAGGGCTGGAGGCAGAGGTGAGGAGGGGAAGAGAGAGAGGTGGTGAAGGGGGGAAAGGGTGAGGCCATATCACAGGAGATGGGGAGCGGCAGAGAGCCAAAGTGGCTGGGCACAGGGTTTGTGCAAAGGGGGAGCACCACGGGTAGGAAGGGAGGGGAAAAGGGGGCGCCAGCTGCGGGTAGATTAGGGTTTCATAGTATTTTTTCATTTCATAATAATAATAATAATAATAATACTATAAATAATGCTAATAAAAATAAAAATAATTAAGATAATAATAAAAAAATGACAATAAAAATAATAATTATAACAATAATAAAAAAATAACAATGATAAAGATAATAATAGTAAAAGCTATAATAATAAAAATACAAATAATACAAATAATAACAGTAATAACACCTCATTAATAATGTTATTATTAATTACATAATAACATTATTATTATTACAATTTAGACATTAGACTCACTTTATCTACATAAAACATAATTTATTCGAAACATTAGACATTTGTGTGTGCACTCGGGCTGACGGCGTGGCTACCGCCCACTGTACGGTGATCGCGCATGGGTCCGAAACCTACTAAAAATGTTAAACACCAAAATAATTAAATCAGGACCCAGCCTAGACCTTAGCGTGAGGACCCGATGCCAAGAAATAATAAAATAAAAATAAATTAAATGTTAGGGTGTGATAATTCTTCTCACCATAGACACTTTCTAGCAAAGATACGGAGGCGAACACTGGACAAAACAAGAAACCGTGCCTAATTGAAACAGAAAGAAACCACAAGACAAGACAAAGGGAGAACACAAGAGTGTTCTCCCCACAAAAAGAACTCAACTAGTGCGGAAATTTAATACCCAACCATAGTATCCTAGGAAGGGGGGAAACGCAGGAACTCCAAACCGATACAAACTAAGTTCTATAGCACGAGAAAAACTACACCTCTACTGAAACTTGGAGATCATAACCCAGACCAAGAACCCCGAACACTAGATAAAAAACTCTGAGAAAAACATGATCCCAGCAGTAAATCTGATCATAAATACAATACTTGACTCATACTTAGGCACTTACATCTCCAAACTAACATCGCTAAACCAAGATCAACCCATACAAGGGTCAAACACACTCTTAAGAAAAACACATGATTCAAAAAAACCCTAATTAGACAAACAAAACTGTTTAGATTACAACAAAACATGTCTATCATAACTCCATGGAAAAACAATGAACTTACAACATCAAAACTTTAACAGAAGAAAAAACAAGAACGGAAAAACATTAAATGTTCCACCGCCAACACGGAACACCAAACCCGTACTAAGGCTTCATACCCTCAGCAACTCCTGACTACACATGAGATCCACCCCAAGACCTATGGATGGGGCTCTGATGGTTGAAGCATCTCCTACCTCACATTCAGTCACTAAAATTCCTTCAGTCACAATGTCTTCTTCAGGCGACTCTTCCTACAAAACTTCTCTAGATGACTCAGACACCCGCAACAATGGCACGTCTTCGAAGGGATGTGACATGAAAGCTTCATGTGCCCGAACCGGCCACATTGGTGGAAAACCACTGAAGGGTCTAATGAACTAGAAGCCAAAACCACTACAAAGGACTCTTTAGATATAGGTCCGTCTGGCACACTTTTCTCGCCAGGTGGGGAACCTTCATGAGAAACTGAATACACTGGATTTCTAACCATCTATGCTCTGGGGACCAACTCAGATAAGAATGCTTCATCCACCAGCTTCTCAAAACAATTTTCCCTAGAAAATAGGAATTTCTCCTTGATCTATGGATAAACCCCCAATGAAGAGAGAAGACTTCATCAAATCCTGTGACGCTACCTCTAGAGAAAAGAACACAAGTTCCATGAAATGGCCAACATATGCTTTCATCATCTGTTGGCCTTGTTTAATGCATATTAAATATTTCCTTCTCTTCTTCTACACCTATTTAGGTATAAACCATTGAACAAAGAAGGATTTAAATACATCCCACATCATCCCAACTTGTATTGACGGTGGGTAAAACTCTCATTCGTCCAAAATAGGACCCTCAAATAATCTCAGGATATCTCAAACTCTAATAGACATGGGAGTTCCCAACATCCTAAAAACACACTCGACCTCTTAAAACCACACAACTACCTTCAAAGGACCCTGATCACCATTGAGGATAGACAATGTCTAAAAAGGACCCAAAAAATGGGCATGAATTATCAAAAACCTTGGAGACCTTTATGGGTGTAGTTTTCTGAACAATATATAAAACAAAGATCCAAAACCAATATCAAGATGAAGCAATATCATTTAAAGTGCCCTCATCCAAAAACAACAAGATCAAAAACCAAACAAATACAAACACAACCCAAAATTCCCTTTTCATTTTAGATTTCAAAACCACCTTCTTTCAATGTCCCTTTCAAAATACTAAACTCACCTTTCAAACCAAATTCAATTCCCAAAAATCATTGCCTTGTTTTTTAAATAACTTTTGAAAAACAAGGTCAAGAATTTAATTCCAAGTACAAACCCTAGTAATCCCATGAACTGTTGGACATGTATTTATTTGCTTTCATCCATACACACCAACACACACTTCTCATACATCCCCTCACATGTGAAAATGTTTATAAAGAGTACCTGAGGTTGCACCCAACCCATTTATATACTAGTTCCAAGAAAACTCAAGACTTTTAGACCAAGAGATTTTGGTTTTAAAATCCATTTCCTGAATTTAAATCCATTTAAAATAAATAATTCTCATTTCAAAACCCCTTTTTCATTTTCAAAAGCGCACTTACGCCAATCATAACCAAAACAAAACTCAACATGCATTAAAATATGAGAGTGAACGACTAGTAGTCATGCCTAACCTATAGACAAGGTAGTGGACCATGCCCCAAGTAAGCGTCAAAAACTAGAAAGAACTTAAACCATGTACTCGGACTCCACATGGGTCACTACTCCATGTGAAATCATGATGTAACATCAGTTTTCATTTGTTTTCATCCCTCAATCTAAAACAAAACCAAGAGAAATAATGACTCAAATCCCAGACTACCCCTAGTGACTTGAGGTTCAGAATGGGTGAGGGTTCATGAAGTCCTTCCCATACCTACCTCTTGAGTCCCTATAGTCCTAATCTCCATTTACCAGACACCCCAAACATAAGGGACTCCTCTGATACCATTTTGTCACGAACCATCCCGGGTCAACCCTAAACTAGTCACCTGAGCTGGTTTATGGCATGGCCCGAAAGGTGTTACCGATCCCTACGGGCTGGCAACTAGTGCCAAGAATCAAAATTTCACTATTGGGAACAATTTGGCACATGAAAAAAATATAAAAAAGATAAAAAAACTAACTATAAAAAAAATAACTAGCAGTGGAAAGAAAATAAAACTGAACATACCTTCTTGTGACCTTCTAGGTCACCACCCAACTCAGACTCAAGCCTGCTCTAACACTGAACATCTGAACTAGGAACCTAAATAAGAACTAAACCTGTAACTGAAATAATATGATATGTGTGAGCATTGAGATTCTCAATAGGGATGCCAAATATAACCATGAAATCCAAGTATTCCCTTTCCCAAAACAGTCCAATGACACAAGTTTGAAATAAAAATATAAAAGTAGGGTTTTCAGATTTTAAAATTAAGAAACATGTTTTTCCCATTTAAAAACCAAACACACACTACATACCATTTCCAAAATCATTTTTCATTGTATAAATAAAAATCCAAAACAAAATATACCAAAGTTGGGATAGAGTGAAATAATTAAAAAGTGCTAACTAAAAATAAACTAGGGAAATAGAAATTAAACAAGAAATGTAAATAATCTAGTAACCATGGGTGATCCTAAACATCCCCAGAAGACCCCTGGACGTACTCGGTTTTGGAACCACCTCTAGGCATATGGTGAAGCTCATAATTCTATAACTAACTGGCCACCCAAAACTGACCAATCTAGTGGGAAATCCCACCTAGCCTAACAACAAATTTAGGGGGTACCAACCCATCTAATCGAGGTTGATCAGCAACCCTCACTCGGTCATCTAAAAGACACACAGGAACCCATGGTGGTTATAATAATACCATGTAAGTAGGAAGGAACTCACATGTGTGACTCATCTAACCACACTTTCCTTCCCCAAACACAAATTCTTCCTGTGCATTCACCCATAAAGGGTTACCCTAGATAGAAGTGCCCCCAAATACACATTCAATCATTTCACATTAACAAAGTTCCAATTGGTCCATCACACCATTTAACATTTAAACCATTTAAAAAATTGTTCAAAGTTTCCAATCGGACATACACTTTCACCAAAACACAGTCTCTTTTAAAAGTTAGTGCAAACATTACCCTTGGGTTAAAAGTGCCAAAAATGCCTTTAACTCAACATTCCTAAAATTATTTCTCAATACATTACATAAATACCACTTTTTCCTTTACAAATCCAAACATGCATATGCTTAAAGATTTTATTTGAAACCATTTTAGAAATCACACAAGAACCTAAAATCATTTAGAAATCAAGAATCATTTTCACAAAATTACCACTCCCTTTCAAACAAAACTCAAAAACATTCTGAAACACTTTGTACACATGATTCGAATGTCAAACATCATTAAATAAATCATTTACTCATTTTGTAAAACATTTAAAAAGGGTTAAACAAAGTCTTGCATTGCAATTTCACCAACTTCACAAGTGAATTCCATTTTAAAATAAAACACATACCCAAACATTTATGAAAATTACTTTTACATCCTTTAAAACTAACTCACACCACTTGAACAACCAAAAAAACTATTTCAAAATTAAAGAACTCGTTTTCACTTCTAAATAAATCACTATGAAAAATTATTATGAAATTTTAAGAAACAACACATGGATGAAAATACAAAACTTACTCAAATATTCCCTTGTGACTAATTTCACATTGATGCCACATTGAAACATAGTTTTCAGTCCTTTCCAAATTAAATACATTAATTACATAGTTCATAAAACACTAGCAAGTGACACACTATAGGTTTTTATCAAAGAACGCATTTAAGATCACATGGAATTCTAAAAAAACAAGTCAATACATATTAGATCTACTTAAAAGGTGGGTTCACACCCAACAATATAATTATAGAACAAGATAAACCATTTAAACAGGTAAAAAGGCTCATCAAATAATATTTATGTACGGAAACACCTACACACAATCAAAGATTTATCCCAAAACTATTTTAAACAATTTTAACTGACACAAAACATTGCAACCAATTAGGTAATATACTTATGGATATGAAAAATATATTTCAAAAATTATTTAAAACACGCAAGTGTCATGAGTTGTGCGAGAAAGTAAAACAGTCGGAAATTCCTACCTCAAAGACGCGTAATCACGTCATCGCTTCAACGAAAGGAAGGATAACCACTGGGAGAGATGAGAATGTGTGTCAATGGATAGAACAAATGAGCTGGCCGCCAAAGTTTCAGTGCCTTCTAGAGAAAAGGAGTCGGTGGCCGGAGTACGGGCACAGTAGGGTGCGGGCGTTGACAGGATGAAGCTCCAGCAAGGAGGGGGCTGGCCGGAACGGTGTCTGGTCAGAGATGGAGGAGTTGGTTGCGGGTGGCTGGAGGTCGGAGTGGTGGTCTGTGGGTGGCTGGAGTACGAGTAGGAGGTTGGGGCGGCGGTGCAGAGGTCGGGGCAGGATAAGGAGGCCGAGATGGCGTTGCAGAGGTCGGAGCTGCGTGGCAGGGTGTTGAAGGTGGTGGTTGGCGTGAAGAGGGAGGGTAGTGAGGGTTGGGGGTCGGGTGCAGTGCAGAGGCAGAGTGGAGGTCGAGGGCCTGTAGGTGAATTCAGGTGTAGGTGGAGGGCCGGAGGGAGGGGTGAGGAGGAGGGGAAGGGAGCGAGGCGGTGAAGGGGGGCTAGGGAAAGGCCGTAGCACAAGAGTTGGGGAGTGGCCAGAGGGCCGAAGCGGCTAGGCATGGGGTTCGCACAGAGGGGGAGTGCCTCAGGTAGAATGGGATGGGAAAGGGGGTTCCAAAGGTGGGTAGATTAGGGTTTTATAGTTATTTTTTTCATTTCATTGTAATAATAATAATAATACAAGAAATAATACTAATAAAAATTACAATAATTAAGATAATAATAAAAATAATAACAATAAAAATAATAATTATAACAATAATAATAAAAATAACAATGATAAAGATATTAATAATAAAAGATATAATAATAATATAAAAAATTATAACAATAATAAAAATAATAATAATAATAACACCCCATTAATAATATTATTATTAATTACATAATAAAATTATTAGTATTACAATTTAGACATTCAACTCACTTTATCTACATAAATCTCTATTTATTCTAAATGTTGGACGTTTGCACAGGCACTTGGGCTGACCACGTGGCTACTGCCCACCGTGTGGTGACCGCGCACGGGTCTGAAACCTACTAAAAATGTTAAACGTCAAAAAAATTAAATTATGACCCATCCTAGACCTTGGCGTGAGGACATGAATCCATGAAATAATAAAATAGAAATAAATTAAATTTCAGGGTGTGACATATCCTATATTTAGAGATCACCCTATCATAATAATTTTTTTTAAATGATGACTAAACATATAATTCAAAGTTTATCTATAAAATATTGATTGTGTTGTATTACATATTCACAAAATACATAATGTGTGGTCAGTTGGTTCCATATCCATGCATTGGATCCATAAAATAAATATTCATAGTGTCTAGATTGATTTCTATCAGCATCTAGTGTGTCTTAAAAAATAATTAAGTAATGAAAAAATTAAAAATATACTTTATGTGATTAGATTTTAGAGTTTTAACTTTTCATTTAGGAACCAAAATAGTATGTATTCTAATGAATACATTCTGAGTGGGAGGTATGTTATCAAGGATCTTTGAAACCACAATGATGGGAGGAAGGCTAGTTTGAAAGAGAGATTCAAATTCATCATCAAGATATGGAAGTAAATCAAGTTTATGAGGATGTATTAAATAAAGGTACTGAAGGTTAGTTATTCTGAAATATTGAAGTATTATATCTATATTCAATAGAGTAACGATTTTCATGCAAAATGAATGCAATTTTGGACTTTTATGCATGGATTGAATTTTATTGTATATTTATCATACCAAAATGAATCCTTATATACACAACCTTGTTTTTGAAACTTGTGGTCCATTTTTATGAAAATTTATTTATGTTGATTATAGTTATTATGTGTTGTATGATTATTTCACAATAGTGGATGGAGATGCATTTCACAATGGTCTTGTATGAAGCTGGAATGAGTTTACAGAGTAGGGGTGGCATTGTGTAGGTATAGGTAAGTGAGAGATAGATAGAGAGATTATGGTTCCCATGATGTTAAAAGATTGTGGTTCCCATGTGGATCCCTAGAGGAATTATGCACTTGGATCTAGAAGTGAAAAAATAGTATGAAATATTTCATTCAACATTAAAATGAACATTGTTGGATCATTTTCAAATACAAAACGCATTATTATGTACTAATATGACCATATCAGCTTCAAAACATGCCCAGGTTTAACTTAGAGTTCACTATTCCCATAGCATAATTTGACCTTTGAAAACCATTTTATGACCTTCAACCAAAATAAATCATTGATTCTAGGAAAAGGAAAGTGTTCCATAATAGTTACTCTATTAAAAAATTTATGCTCTATATACAAATTTAGGCATTCATAACTATTCCTAGTAAAGAGGAATAGAGCTCCCCAGGGTGAGATACTAGTTCTAATGAAGCCATTGTACTCAATATTTTCTGGCTATGTTTTTATCACTAAATATTTAGTTTGAGAAATTTGAGAAGATTTAATAGAAATTATCTCTATTTTAACCAATATATTGATAGGGATTTCCACATATCTCTTGAGAGGTAGCTTAGAAAAAAACATCAAGGAACATATCCAAAAAATTATCAACCACTAAAGGTAGAAGATTTATTTTTCATCTTTAACCACTCTAAGCATCATACTAGTCATTTATATGGTAATAAACCCAACATTATCCTAATTTGATTCCATATAATCTACATTGAATTCACATTATCCAATAAATGTATACTAATCACAATTCTTATAGGATAATGGAACATTCCATTTTATGAAAATCAACATGAGATCAAAGATGCATTAATTGGTCCATATGAAAAATAAAATATAAATAACTCATAATAATGATATAAAAATATTTAAAATGACTATAGATACCCATTATAATATCTCAATTTATAAATCTACCACATATTACATCCATCTTATATAGTATTATCAATACTCATCCACTTTGAGGAAACATTCACTTTCAATTCAGGAAGATATACCCACTTGTGTCTACCACTATTGTATAAAATTGACACTGATTACTCTTTTTCCATATGTTTACTTATAGAGAATATTGATGTTAATAAAATTATGAATAATTTCTCATACCAATCCCAAATAAAATATAAGATACTCATAAATAAAGAATAGGAAGCTTTTTTATCCTAAAATCATCAACAATAGTATAATATACCAGGACAGTACCTATCACTATAGAAGAATCCCTTCTAGAGTCATCCATAGACTAATCATCACTAAATAATCTACCAGTCATATCTAATGACCCTTCCTAGAAGGAATATCTCAAAAAGACCATTGGATGTTCCCTAACTGACCACACCGATAGAAAATGTTCGCATTAAAGAGGAAATAAGGATTAAAGTGTCTTAGGATCCTACACTGATGGAATCACTCAAAAAGTCTCCTCAACTGAAGAGGAATTCGAATAACTCCACTCTAATGATCTTTAAGAAATGAATCTCACCCCACCTAAATTTGAAATCGCTTCTGTCTTCTCAAGGATTCCTCACCTTCTAATTTTGGATATTTTTTTAATTCACTATAATATTCCTCCAATAACATACATCCCTTTAAAAGGTGAATTTTTAACTTATGCTTAGTATTGATCTAGATTTTTTTTACTCTTAAAAATGAAATGAATCTATTCAATGAAATCCTAAATTTATTATTATGATATATTACCATAAAATCTTAGAGGAACCATAGATACTATATGTTCCCATCATTGAAAGTTATACCACATATCTTGAAGTAGATCTACAATTACCTCTTGGTAATGAGGATGAATATAAGTTCTAGCATACATAGGATGTTCATTAGTGCATTTCTGTAGAGATATAGGGGTTATAGTGGTGACATATTCTATATTAATATAGATATTCACATAATGTTCCTCTTCTAAAAAATAATAATCTTTCATAAATAGGCATAAAATAATATATATTAAATGTGAGCCCCTTACCCCTCTCTCTCATTCATTTCCGTTTTAATAAGTCTTTTTATACATTAGATATAGTTTAAAATATGATATAACAATTATTTTAAATATATGTATGAAACAACCAACTAATAGTATTGATAAGGGGGTTACTAAATAAACTCAATCAATTAATAAGTTATATAAACCCAATCATCACTAATAAGTGAATAAGAATACACTATTTTATTATTATTCACATTTCTATTAATATAAATTTATAATTGATTCTAGAAAAAAATTAAACAAAGACACATAAGAACATTAAATTTCATATATTCTTACTAATTCCTACCTATTAACTCCTAAAGAAGAGTCATGAGACTCGAGAAGATAGGTCAAGGAAAAAATAAACAAAAAACAACCTAGACTTCATATAGTAACTCAAGTTTCTACAATAATTATGCTATCTAAACATATTTATGGATTAATTATTATGTTTAGAAAGTTTTTTATTTTGGATATAATCAATACCAATATCACTAATTTCACTATGATTCCATTTTTTAACATTTTTTTACCTTGTATACCTAAATAGTTCCAAATTCAGGTTAGCACATCACCTTAGACACACTTCCCAATCAATAAAGTCTTATTTCAATGCAAAGAGATATAGATAAAATGTTTGAGAAATGGGTTAACCTCTTTAATGTTTATCTAAACTCAATTTGATCATGTTATAAAGCCAGCATTACCTTTGCAGTATCATGTGGTAAAAATCTATTTTATTTATCCATACAGAACTATACACATTTGTTGACTGACCTTACCATATGAAAGCATCCTTCTCTCTCTTAAAAACTATTTTTATGTAGGAAAAAAGATGAAATAGACCCAATCATTGTATTTCAATGGTGAGGATATGAGATGTAGAATTTTTTATGGTTATTAATAGTGAAAAAAATGCAAAATGTGGAACCCAAAAAATCAAACAATGATAGAGGAAATGTAGAAAACAACATACATTGGATTCTAGCCTTAATTCGTCTGAGGGAACGTAGAGGAGTCATGTTGAAAGTAGAGTATTTCCTCAAGATCTTGAGAATCATGAGTGATTGTGTCACAGTTAGGGTTCTTTTAAATAGATTGGGGTCACTTTTAATAGATCTTTCAGAAAAGCACTGATAAAGATCCCTTTTATCAGCACTAAATTGATAAGAACTGATAAAAGGGATATTTAGTAGTGATTTTTTAAAACATATAAATGATTTATAATTATAATTATTGAAATAAATTTATTATAAATTTATAATTATTTAAATACATAAAATTATTTATTTATAATTATATAAATACTTATTTAAAAAAATTATTATTTATTTATAGAAATTATAAATATATAAATTTATAAATATATTAAATATACAGTTATAAAAATATTTATATATAAATATTTATTTACAAATATTTTTTTAACATTATTAGTGGATATGTAATCTTAAATACATGCATTTTAAAAATGAGTGAGGGAGGATAGAAGGGAAAAGATTTTTCCTACAAAAACTCGATGATCCTTTCACCCTAAATCACCCACATGCCTTGAATATTTATTCATACAACACAAGTATGAATGATCTTAGGCCATATTCATTATCCTTATAGGGTATCAAGGAAATAAGCCTCAACCTAGGTCAATACAAGGATGTCGGCTCAGGGAATGGTCCCCACAAATGCATTTATTTTGCATAAGTGCTTTATGGTTTGGTACAAGCATCGAAGGATACTAATAGACCCTCAATCATCAAAAAATCAAAGGATGGTTCTATCTTGGTGATTGCTGATCCTCACGCACTTCAATAAAGACTCGATCTTTGAAAATGTTTAATACTTATTGGAGTTTCCTACATTAAAGGTGATAAACCCTGGTTATTTTTTGATCTTAAAATGAGAATCTCTCATTGTAGGAATATTGTTAAGTGAATATTGATTCCTATAGGAAAGGGGTATTTTCACATCATATTTTAAAGATTGTAAGACTACAATATAGCCTGGAGAAGTGAAAATATTAACCTTAGACTAGGCTTCTTGTGGATTTTGGAATGAGAAGAAAACTTTAATCCCTTCAACCATAGGCAATAAAATGTTCAAGTATGGGTCAGGATGTATGTTATTCTCTAGGTTTATTGGTACCCCAAGATTCTATATGATTTGGTAGTAATTATTGGTATGCAATTAAAAATTGATCAGCACACTCTCGATGGATACATCATTCTCTTAGCAAGAATTCTAATAGAGATCAACATGGAGCCCCAGACTCCAGATCATATATCACTTATTGAAAACGATCATTAGTTTGATATAAATATAGAATTAGAGCATCTTAATCCCAACTGTGAGTACTAAAAAATAGTTGGACACTCAATACAGAAGTGCAGAATAGTGCATAAATAGCCAAAATAAGCCAGAGCTCAATGGCATGGAAGGAGGTTCAAATGGGAAAAACGAACAAAGCACCAGATGGGATTGGCATGGTGCTAGGACAACCCAATAGTGTGGCTATCACTCTTTATAAATGGAAAGATCTTGTATAATAAGAGATAAAACATGATATCTCCCACTCATCACCTAGTAATTCTAAGGAAATAGGTATGCAAAATAAACTCAATACTATATAGAAGTATGATGATAATTTTTTTTGGAGTTTTCTACTAATATTTGTGAATTCAAAATCTCGATTAAAGATTAAACTTTCATTTTTTACTTGATATCTCATGATATATAAATTTCTCTACAAATAGATCAATATGCCCAAACCATCAAACGAAATGGGACTAAACAAACATCAATCCCAAGAAATAATCTCCATACAATTTAGGTTCAAGATGCAACGGGAAAATATTTATCACTTCTCCTAGTAGAAAAACTAAGGAGAAAAATGATTCCTCTAAACAAGGAAGCCCTAATACTTCAAGAAAATATATACAACAAGTTTACAACACTAATAAAGTTGAACAAACTAGAAAATATGAAAGGAAAAGTGCATAGAATAAAAGAAAGGAGGGTTTCAACCCCAAAAATTGTTCCAAATAAGGATATTATTTTGGAACTTTTAGGTAATAGACAACCCTGACATAGTGATTTACCTCAGGCTCACTGTAGGCAAGTAATTTCTAAAATAATTGGACTCTATGAGCCCAAAAAAACCTCTCGGTTAATGACACATTTCTTGTTTCACAAGGTTATCTCTTGGAAAAAATCAGACCACCGGTAACATTGATATACTATGGATCTTGGTTCATAGGGATGTAGTTAATACTTTGATTTTCAACTCACATGAGGAATCCATCACCCACTACTTCTCCAATATTAGCAAGAAAGTATTTTTATCAGTGTTTTATGCCTTCAATAGTTATGTTTATAGGATATTTCTCTAGTTACACATGAAACATATTTCAAACATAATCATTGACACATGGACTATCATTGGTGACTTTAATTCCATATTGAAAATGGATGGGAAACTGAAATCAGTGTCACACTGTATCTCTAGTAAATAATTTAGGGAATGCATATAGGAATCAAATATTACCAAGATAAATCTTCTTGGGGAAAAGTTTACTTGGTATAGAAAACACCTCAATGTAATTAAGGAAAGAATAATTAATAAATATTTTTTCAATAATTACACTATTAGAAATTGGAGCTCCTCGTCATATTTCACTCTTACTCAACACAAATTTTATCATCATCCCATTCTTGTGAATTGTCTTGATAAAGAACAAAAAATACCCTTCCCTTTAGATTCAACAATTCCTGGACATCTCAATAGGAATGAAATAAGATTGTTCATGAAACATGGGATTATTTTGATGGTAATAAAAATCCAATGTATTTTATTAGCAGGATAAAAATTCTTAAAAAATATTTAAGGTTCGGAGTAAGAAGAAATTCATATTTACGGATTAATAAATTGAATCCCTCGAATGTTCTCTTCATTCTCTTCAAGAATTCATCACAAAAAATGGATTCCCTGGGAACCTTACTCAAGAAATTGAGTTGTCCTATAGGATTCAAAACCTTCTCAGGATTAAAGATAACATTAAAAGAGACATTAGAAAAGTCAAATGTGTCAATGAAGGTGATTAAAATACCAAATTTTTTAATGCTCTCTAGAGAACCAGAAAGTATAATTGTCTGATTTCTCTTCTCAAAGATTGGAATTGAATTTTTGAGGAAATTCAAGCTCTCTCTAATCATATTGTTTCTTTTTACAAGAGACTCTTTAATGCACCACCCAAAAATGAAACACTTAGTGAAGTTATTATTCCTAAACTCAGTACTAAAGAAGAAAAAATAACCCTCAAATCTTATCCAATGGAACTTAAAATCAAAGATATTGTTTTTGGTCTTAACAAAGGGAGTTCCACTAGACTATATGTATTCCCCAACCACTTTTATAAATTCTATTGGGATATTATTTAGAGGGATTTCTATAATATGGTCAAGTATTTATTAAAAAGTGGATTTATTACTAATAGAATAAATGGTCAATTTATCTCCCTAATTCCCAAAGTTGACAAATCTAGTAACCTCAGTCAGTTTAGTCTAGTGGCTCTAGTTAACACAATTCAAAAAGTGGTTACCAAAATTTTGTCTAATAGGATTTCCAAAATATAGGACAAAATAGTCTCACGGAATCAGTTTTGTTTTATCAAGGGCATAAATATCCAAAAATAATTACTCACAGCCTTGTAATGTGTTGGCCATATGAGGAAGACAACTAAGGGAGGAAACATTTCTCTCAAGTTGGACATCAAAAAATCCTTCAACACAATGGATTAGAGCTTCATCAATAATGTGTTATACTTCTTTGGATTTGACATGAAATTAATATTTTGAATCAAAAATATAATTGGATATAATCATATATATATATATCCTTATAAATGGTTCATTGGAAGGGTACTTCACCTTCTCAAGGGGACTAAGGCAAGGTGACCCCCTATCTGTGATCATTTTTTCCATTGTCGAAGACTATCTTATAATACTTGTTATTCACATGGTTGAAAAGGTGAACCGAATACTATAAAAAAGGATTGAGGTACCTCTTCACCCTCTTGCCTTATTTTTTATGAATATATAATTGTTTTTACTCTAGGATACTGAAGAAAAATAAGAACCTCAAGAATTATCTATTAAATTATGAATGTGTATCAGGACAAGAAGTCAGCTGGAGAAAATATATCATCTTCTTTAGAAAAAAATATTAATACTAATAGAAGAGGGAACATTATTACTTCCCTGGGTATAAGGGAGGGTTATTTTACTTTCAATTACTTATATGTGCTAATTTTTTGGGGAAGGCTTAAAGCATCTCATTTCATCAATATTGTGAGCTAGATTAGAGGAACCTTATCCTTATAGAAACGAAAATAACATTATATGGCAGGGAGAATCCACCTAGTCAGGCACATAATGATTTATAAATTTGTTTAATAATTTATGGTGTGCTTATGGATGACTTCATTGATCAAAATAATCAATGCATATATAAATAACTTCATTTGGAGTGGAATCATTTCGGAGAGAAAAATTGTCACAGTGAATTGGAAACAATGTTGTAAACCTTACAACCTTGGAGGACTAAGAATCAAAAACCTAGAAATGTTTATTCAAGACCTCCGAGCTCAATTTATATGGAGGATGGAAAAAAAAATTATAGGTCCCTGAATCTTCTCAAAACCATATTTATGGATCACTTAAAGTTTGGAAAAATGCATTACATGGAATCCTCAATATGGTCTTGTTTGAAACTAGTGTTTTCTAAGGTGGATAATCATTATCACTGGTTGGTTAATATATTCTCTTAGATTTTGGAAAGAAAAATGGATGGGGACTCCTATTCTAAGCGTGAACACCACTGTGGATCAACCCAATGATCCCAGTATCTCTATAAGAGACTAGTTGGGAAACATGGACATGTTCTCGGGTGAACTTCAAGCTGCTATTTTAAATCTAGATTTTATGGAGCATAATGAATATTTAGTTTGGGAACCAACCCCAAACATCTTGATATACTTTAAGTAATTTTACAATTATGAAATGAAAGTCACTCCTAATTGGATCAGGGTGTTCAGAAATAAATGGATGCATCCATCTAGGTTCTCAGTTCTTTTGAAGAGTCACCTTCCACAGAGTTTTATCTGATGCTTAATTTCAACACATAGACATCTTTCTCTACTCTGGGTGTGCATTATGCCACCAGTATAGAGAATATGTGTACCACCTCTTCTTATGCTATAAAATGGCCTTATCTTTGGGGAAATCACTATTTGATTCATTTAACCTCCTTCCACTGCTCAAAGATAGAATTGACATTCTACTTCAACAAGTTTTTCATTTCCAGATGTCTAGAAAACTTAAGAATTTATTCAAAATTGTCTATTTTTCTATCTTGCATGTAATATGGTGTTGGAGAAATAAATACATCCATGAACATGATCCATTCATATTTTGATCTTCCTTTTATTAAATCACAATGACTATACAGAATTCTTATCATATGAAAAAAGGATTCTTCAATAACTCCGTGCGGGACATCGCTGTTTTGAGATTCCTCAATGTTCCAGGTAATTACCCCCCCACACACACATGTGGTAAACTATAGGTATTTTGGATACCTCCATTTCTATGTTGGCTTAAGTGAAACACCGACAAAGCCTCCAGAGGGAATCCTGGTTCAGCGGGCTTTGGGGCTGTCACCAGAGACTATAACAGAGACATCATCGATTGTGCATATGGGCCCTGTGGACAATTTACAACCATTAAAGACGAAATGATTGAGCTTATTACTACTATCCACATTTCTAAGCAGAAAAAAATGGAATGATGGTTGGTTCCAATGTGAGTCGACTACGATTGTGCAAGTGGTGAGACTTGGAAACGTCCATTTTTTATGGAAGATCATTGAAATATGGTCTGACCACATGGCCAAGCTCTCTACAATGAACTGCATCATTACTCATTCCTTTTATGAAGAAAATGCACTTTCTAAGACACTTGAAAAAAAAGGATTTTTTAAAGATACTTTCACTCACACTGATGCACTCCCTCTTGATCTATTACCCATTCAACAAAAAAAATTTAAATCCCTTCTTTCTGACTGGTGTAACCTTTTGTTTATTCTATAATAAGATCCAATGTGCTAAAAAATGAGTGAAATTGAATAATTCAAAATTAGTACACTTTAAAAATATAGAAAAAACAGATATTTTTTATTAATTAAATATAAATTATTAAAAAAATATGAATATATATATAAGTAAAGATGAATATATATTGAAAATACTAAAACATAGTAAATAAATAAATATAAATAAATAATAGAAAATGATCAAATTCAAGAATAAAATAAAAATAAAAATATATTAAAAATGAATACCCTAACTGTAATAATATTAAAAATAAATAAATAAAATTGACTAATTAAAAACACAATATATTAAATGTATCATTTTATAATGAAATTCTAAAATAAACTAAAATTTGAATAAATTACATAAATATTAGGTGTATGTGTTTCTATATATTTGTGTGTGCCTTTGTATATAAAAATACATTAATTATATGTGTGTGTGTGTAAAATTAATGTAACAAACGATGTTTGATATATGCTAAATTTAAAAATCAAACAACATTAAAAATGAATAAGACATTAATACATTTTTAATTAAAATATTATTCATTTTATATATTTTTATATTTAATATATATTATTTATTACTATTTATAATTAATATATATATATATATATATTATAATTATTCATTAATATTAATAAATTTTCCATTAATAAAATTTTCTATAATTTTTTAAATTTATTCATTTTTAATTTTTTAATTATTACAACTTATTCATTTATATATATATATTTAATATATTTTTTTTATTAATATTTATAATATATATATGTATATTAAATTTATTCATTTTTATAAATAATTATTTAATTAATAAAATGTTTATTATTTTTTTTTAATTTACTCATTTTAAATTTTAATTTTTCTAATTATTTCATTTTTTTCATTTTACATATCTATATATTTAATATATACTATTAATTAATTTTTAAAATTTATATATATATGTATATTCAATTTATTATTTTTTAATAATAATTATTTAATTAATGAAATTGTTAATTTTTTTATTTTATTTATTTAATTATTTAATTTTATTATGGACCTTTATCAGTGTGAAAAATAAAGCGTCGATAAAGGGTAGAATTTATCAACACTAAAATAAAGCGCTCGTAGAGGTTCCCCTTTATCAGTGCTTTTTTTAGTGCTGATAAAGATGTAATTTATCAGTACATTTTTCTAGTACTAATAAATGCAAGTGCTCTTAAAGACGTGTTTTATAGTAGTGTGGGTTTTTTTATAAGAGTATTTTTTAGCACAAGATGATTTTATATTAACTTTATGTATGATAATAATTATTGTATGAATCTAAGTTAAAATTTATTGATATATAATATATATATTTAATTTGAAACATTCCTCATTAGGTACTATTATATTTAATTAAAACGGAGAAACATTATGTGCTTTAAAATAATTTTCAGGAAAAAAAACCTTTTTTCAACCCAAAAAAAAACTCACACAAAAATCCAATAAAAAGTTAATTTGATTAAGTGGGTTAAATAAAACAAAATAATAATTATGTTACTTTAATACTTAATGGGTCATTTAAATTACTTAATTTATTTAAAATAAATGATCGTTCACAAAAAAATCTATATTTTTTCACTATTCACTAAAGAATCATTATTTTTAGAAAAACTAAAAACTTTAACCCAAATTAAATTTTGATATTGCGATTATAAAAATGAAGTTAATTTTAAAAAATAAATTTTATAAAAGCTCCAAAAATTTATTATAATTTTCTTTTCATGAAAAATAATAAAAAATCAACTTTAAAGAAAACATATTTTCAAAACATAAAATCACTTTACTAAAATTTGATTGATTGTTTACTAAACATTTATCACTAATTTATGAGAAGTATGAAATATTATATATATATATATATATATATATATGTTTCACAATTTAGTTAATGCTAGTCATAAAGGCTAATATAAAGGCTATAAAGGTTATATATATTGTAGTTCGTTTAAGCTCGGTGTTGTATTTTGAATATGCTATTGAACATAAAAATTTGGGGGTTGTGTATACCGCAAGCTATCGAAGAGATTAAATTTAATTAAAAATAATTATATCATAAAGTATTGGTGAGTAGTATTCTCTTTTAAGTTTAGTGTTGCGTGTTATTTGTGCTATGAAACATAATTTTTTTTCTTTTAGAATCTTAGGGTTTACATCCTACCCCCTTTAAGAAATTGCATCCTCAAAATTTTAACTTTATCTTAGTAATAAAAGGTTGGATATTTGAAAATACTTTTGTTGTAAACCCACATCATAAAAAGAGTTAATAAAACATCCAATTAATAAGTGAGAAAGATATGTATAAAGGTCATATGGAATAAAACATAACTAGGTTTTCAAATAGGATTACATATGTGGGAATAAATAAAAAGGGTAAATAATTATAGAGATTGATTGATTTCATTTATCAATAGAAAATGAATAGTCAATGGAAAGTTAAGGGCCTTAAAACCACAAATATTTTATAATTGAAAAGGCCATCGGTTCATTTTAAATGAAAGTACTAGGATAAAATTTTTGTTTTATATTTATTTTCAAAGATTTCAAGAATTCTCTAACCTTTTTGACTAAGATAATATGGAAATATACTTACATAATGAGTATAATTTCATCCTTTAAAAACTTTCCTCCACAATCTCATATTTTGGTCTAAACGATGTGTATTCGGGATGAATTTTTCATGTTTGAAGAACTCAAATAAACTTTTAAAAGAATATAATCCCCAAAATCATAACAAGATATTCCTCCTATATTTAGACATTAACCAAAACCAAAATGGTTGGCACATAGAAAGATAATTTCCCAAAAAAATAAACCTTCATCAACTAATCTAAAAAATTCAATAGTAATAACCAAAGTTAAAACCAAATCATTCCATAAATAACTATCCTTAAAAAATTTCAAACATTTCCCGAATAAGTTCGAAACCCAAAGATTAGAAGTATTTGATCATATATTCTTCCAAAAAAATCAATCATTATTTCTCAAATAAAATCTCATATTGTTTCCAAAATATACTTAATATTTATCTGTAAAAATGTCATACTAATCAGGACATCGTGTATGCAAGTGGTAGGCTCTACACCCTTGTTTCCCTTTGGTTATGGGTTCAACCAATACGGCCTTACTGGATGTGATAAGTTGTCACCCAGCCTTTGGGTTATCCATTTTTTTCTTTAAAAATGAACAAAATAATTCCTCCCTAAATAACACTTCATGTTGATCCTAGCGGTCACAAATACCCAAACCCAATCAAACCCCTCCCAAAATTTCATTAATAACCTCAAAATTTTTACTAATTAAAACCCTCAAATGGGGTGTATAAATTTTTTTTACTTATGATCAAACTTAATCTTATATACCTATAATGGTATCCATAAATCTTAAGATAACCTCACATAAAAACATCTTAATCTCCAAATTTATCTAAACCTCGTTTTTGGTAGAAACTATAACAACCTAAAACCCATACTCCCAAGTCTAGTGCTAAATTCAAAAAATTTCCATTTCCAACTTTGATACCAATAAATAGGACCAATTGTTTTTATCCAGACCTTAGAATATCAAAGGGAAAACTTTGATCACATACATTCACATGGTCCTTTTAGTTTTAGTGTTTTAGAGAATTAGGAAAAACTCTTACATAAACAATTTACATGACTTTAAATGATAATTTATACCACTTAACCCATATTTTATATTTTCACATTAAGATATCATCATCATCCTTATGAAATCCATTCTAGATAACATTTGATCAACATCGTTCTTTATGACTTTTTGAAAAGGAAACATAAGAAGAGTAATCCCAAATGCTCGGTAAGGGAAAACATAAGCATCAGTAAATAAATGTCATCAGTGAGAATAATAAGAGTATAAGGGTATGATAACATAATAAATGTGCTTTAGTATACCATAATAATATTTATACCCATCAATACATAGATCATCAAACATGAAAACATGGAATAAGTCTTTAACAAAGGAAAGAGTTGTAAGAATCAATAATCGCAAGTCATGTGATATCAATCTTGATCAAGTGAAACATCATAAACCCTTAGCAAAAATAGATAGAATATGGTGGTATATTGGGACATCATATTCATAGAACACTTTCATAGCTCTTATAGAACCAATATAATTAGAATAACCATACGTATGACTTCCAATATAAATCTTCGAGAGTATAATCATTACCCAATTCCTTGGATCTCTATTAGGGAACACCCATCATATAATCTATAATGTGCTCACCCAACGCTATCTAGGCACACCCATCGTATATAATTTCCAATAACTACAACATGAATAAAGTACATATATCTATCATCAAAAAACCAATATAAACAATCATTATTTTTCTATAACCTGATTAAACCATGGAAAAGAAATGTATTTCATGTCAATATCTTTGAAACATGAGTAACCCAGGAAAAATAAATAGGTTCCATAACTATATCTTTGAAACATAACTAACCCATAGAAAAGAAATGGGTTTCATAGAAGTCTTTTTAAGACAATATTAATTCATCTAAGAAATAATTAGGATGTTTTCATTACAAAATATCATAAGTAACAACAAGGTTTTTTATATTGATTAATCGACATACCATTAAAATGTCATTAAAAAAATTTTGAGGAAAATAAAAATTTCATTTTCAAAATGAATTTTTAAAATCTAAAAATTCACAAAATATTGTGAAAATCCTTTTCTTTAAAAACAATATTGTAAATTTAAAAAGGAAGATTAAAAATCATTTAAAACATTTCTTGATAAAAAATATATTTTACATTTTGAAAAAAATTAAAAATAATTGAAAATAATTTTCATTTAAAATATATTCAAAGTCTTATAAATTAATCTAAAAACAAATAATTTACATGATGGTGTAAAATTATATTCATTCCATACACATTAAAAAAATATTCCTTTCACATTTTCAGTAAAAGGAAAATGGGTATTGTTTTTGAAAATGATGTGAAAATAATTTTAAATAATGTTATACAATTTAAAACATGGATAAAATTTTAATTAATAAATAATTTAAAAATTATTAAAAAAAATTGAAAACATTTTTAGAAAATATGGTTTTAGAAGAAAACGGATTTCTAACTGAAGATAAAAATGAAGTCGGGTTTTCTTAGAAGCATTTTCTCAATTATTTTTATTTAAAAATAGTGTAGAAAATGGTACTATTGATTGAAAATACCATGAATAACCATATGAGAAGAAAATTCATCCTAATTATTGAGATTTGGATCATAATATTTCAATATTTTATACTTAATCATAAACAATCCTAATAAATGATGAGATTGTGACATAAGACTCCAACCACTTTGGTAACATTGAATCGTAAGACCCCTGAAAGAATAAAATTAAATGAAACTTATAATATCATTAAAATAAGTATATTTATGATATAAAATTTTAATGGTCTAGTATATACACCTCATAAAATAATATATGTGTATAATATATCATATTTCTACTATAATGAAAATTAATACAAAAAACATTTATCGTTTTGGTAACTCTGAAACCGTAAACCCCATGAAATAGAGATCCTAAAATGGATATTTGAATCCCCATAAATTCAATTTTAAGAATCATAAAATAAATTCATGGGAATTTATACACTATAAAATAAAATAAGTGGTGAATATGGTATATATCTCACAGAAATAATAGTGAGATAAGAAAACCCTTACCTTGAGTTCGATTCGCCACGCTTGTTATTTATCTTCCTGGATAATATACTTATATTATTTTTTAACTTTCTTAAGAAACATTATAGTGATTAATATTACTTTTATTTAATTTATTATCATTTTATATATGATGGCTTAATCAATTAGGTCTACATCGGTTGTTTTGACCATAATTGGCTTATGTGAAAAAAATGAATTTGGTAGGTTGACTATAGTCAAAGAGTTTATTATATAAACATAAAAAGATCAATATACATAAAATTATTATCATATTTATACATAAATTATAATTTTAAAACCAATCATGTAATATGGTCATGAAAAATGGTCTATGTTTCAATCATGGAGACGGTAAGCCATATGTACACATGAGTAACATTTTCATTTTTCAATGATCATTATGGAAAGGAGGCAAGTAATATTTTATCTGTATATAGTGATAATAATAAAATATATAACATATTATTTATTTAATTATACTTATTTATATAATCCTTGTTAGGTTTTGATGAAAATATAGTCACAACACTTCGTGAAGGTGAAAATCCTTACGTACACGGACAATGTTATCAACTTTTTAGTGTAAAAAATGAAAATGATATATTTTCTTTATAGAATGATAAATATTTGATTAATATAATTATTATTTTACTTATATCTTATATATTAATTACAATTACCCTTATTACCTTACATTTAACAAGTTAGTGAAAAATGAATCACATCATTGTGTGAGGCGGTAGTCCGCCATACACACTAGTGATATTATTGTATCCCCAGCGGAATGTAATGTAAAAAGGTATATATAATATAATGACTCAAGAGGTATAATTATTTTATAAATATTATATATATATATATATAATTTATATCTTTCATCATACCCACCCGTGAGAGGTTGTAATGGAAAAAATGAATGGCATGGGTTCATGAGAAAGTAGTCTTCCGTACACACGAATGATGATTTTATAACCCATTTGATAGAATATGGAAAATATTTAGGTAATTAAATTAACATAATAAAATTAAGTATATTTAATATATTTAATTTATTATATAATCATGTTTTAATACTAATTTAAGAAGGTGGGGAAAGAAATAAAATAAAAAATTCTCATTAAAGAATGTTACCTCTTCTTCAGGTATCCTCTTTAAGTTTCCACTAAATGCATTCCAAGGTTATTTTTCTAACCAAGATAAGGCTTCTAGGATGATATGAAAAAAATTTAAGTGATTTTGGTAGGTCTTTTCCAAGACCAATAGGTTTTAATGTGTGAAGAAGAGGGTATATTGGGTGGCCTTTTATAATTAGTGTGGAGGACACACTAAGTATTTTTTAAAAGAAATAAGTGTTCCCACAATTTTCATACGTCATAAGGTTCCAAAATGGGTCATTTAAAAAGTAGTGGTTTAATGGGTGAAATTTTTCCCTCAAATATTTTTTATACAAGTTTATCGATCATTTTAACCCTTATCATTTTAGCTAAACTCAAGGTAAACCATTTTTTACCCTAACAGTGGGAATTAATTTTTACTGCATTCACTATTAATTTAGATCAAAAATTAATTTTACCTTATTATAAATTATAAATTATTCTGATTAAAAATATTTAATCATTTTTTTCATATTCAATTCAGTGAATCAAAAAATTATGATTTAAAATTAATCCCACAAACATAGCGAGAAAGTGGGTTTTTAAAAGGGAAAATGTTCAAAAGTTTATGATGTTTTTATATATAACTAAAATATGAAATATTTCCCAATTAAAAAGATTGGATTAATTGATGTAAAATTGCACTAATTTTACTTTAAAACCAATTATAAATATAATTTAAATTTATAAATAAATTAAACGAAAAGACAATTTTCAATTAAAAATCAGTATTTTTCACTATTCATCAAAAAATTAAACTTTTCAAAAAATTATAAAAGATTAAACCTTTTATAATTTTAACATTATGATTTAAAAGATTAATTTTATTTTTGAAAATAAATTTTATAAAATTTAAAAAATTTAAATTTAAAACAAAATTCGTAGATGCAATGAAAAGGTGGGTTTTCGATAAGTGTGTGTTTTTGCACATGATGATTTTATATTAGCTGAATATCTCATGATAATAATTGTATGAATATAAATTAAAATTTAATGATATATTATGCATAAATTTTATTTTAATTTTTTTTTATAGGTACTATTTTAATTAATTAAAACAGAGAAACATTATGCTCTTTAAAACAGATTTCTGGAAAAAAACCCTTTTTTAACCCAAAAATAAAATCATAGTAAAATATAATATAATGTTAATTAAATTAAGTGTGTTAATTATAACTAAATATTTATTATTTTACGTTAAAACATTATGTGGAATTTAAATTACTTAATTTTTTTAAAATAAATGATAGTTTTACAAACATTAGTATTTTTTCATTATTCACTGAAGAATCATTATTTTTAGAAAAATTCAAAAATTTCACCTAAAGTAAATTTTTATATTATGATTCCAAAAATGAATTTTATTTTATCAAATAAATATTATAAAATTTACAAAAACCAATTATAATATTGTTTTCATGAAAATCAATAATAATCATTTTTAAAGAAAACGTATTTTTGGAAAATAAAATCACTTTGCTAAAAATTTATTGATTATTTACTAAAAAGTTATCAATAATTTATATAGATTTATATATATATATATATATTTTAAAAAAATTAATAATATTCATACCTTCTAATTTAACGGTTAGATTATAATGGTTATATATATTGTAGGTTGTTTAATCTCAGTGTTGCATGTAGAATACACACCTAAATAGAAAAATATTAGAGTTATGTGTACTGAAAGCTATCAAATAGATTAAATTTATTTTAAAATAAGTATATCATAAATTATTAGGGATTTACATTATCATCTATGTTCATTGTTTCATGTTGTTCATGCTATCAAACATAATTTTCTTTTTTTAAATTATTATGGTGTTACATCAAGGGGGTTATAGATGAATCTACCCTATATATGCACTACTTCTAAAGGTGGTAAAGACACGTACATAAGTCTAAGTTGGTGTAAGGTATCCACATAAATCATCATAATCTTGTGCATATTTCATAACCAACGTTCATAATATTGATGACACCTCCCCGGTACGTCGCATTACAAAAAAATCACAAAATGTGGTCTATCATGGAAAACCTCTCCCTAAAGTAGATTTCATGATCTATTTTATATTTGGATATTTCATGACTATGGGTAATGATGTGTAAAGAATAGTGACTGTAATATAATCTGATTATAGACAACTTATCTCACATGATCCATTCAGGTTTAGGAGATTGTGTATCTAGGGAATCATGTGAATAATAATTACTATATGGAAAGCCCATCATAGATAGACTCTGTCACATGTATTCATGGAATCATGTGAATGGATTTGGATTACAAAATTGCATATCTATTTGAGTATTATGTGACTTTTTACCCCTATCACATGACCTTCAAGTGGTCATGAGATCCAGGAATAAAGTATAACTTATCTTCTGAATTACTTTGTATCAAAATGGAACTTTTATCTTAGGTATTTTCACTACTTTATTTTATCAATTTTTATCTAGTGGGAATTAAAAAATCCCCCCTCTCAAAAATATAGTCCAAAAGAGGATGATGGGACTTAGTTATGAGGAAGTGAATGTATTTCTGATTCCCTTAGTCATTAGTTTGTATTTTGTTATTCTAGGTGATCCTTGGTATTCCATGAATCACCCTATAAATAAGAGGGTGAGGGGTAGGATAATTTACTTGTGACTCAAGGGTTTGATAACTCTCCAGTTTTTTAATCTTCATGTGATCGCCTCAACTAATCATGTTCACATGACTGTGTGGTGTGAACTGATAGCATGACTCCAACACATAATACCTATCAAATAACTCAATCTCTTAAATGAATCAAATAACAAATCAATAGAAATTCCCTTGGTCCATGGATCGTGTATCTTCGACATGTTCATGTGATAACATGATTACTCAGTCATTACATGGTCATATAACACTTTAAGGATCATAAGATCCTGTGATCTTATTATGGTTATATTTTCACGTGACTTTATATGGGTCATTTGATTCATATGAAACTCTATGATTCATTTTCTTCTTTCTTAATTTAGATCCCTTTTAAATCCAAACTCTTCTATTTTCATACTTAAGTTGTATTTTCACTTTCTTTTGTTTCATATTTTTTTAAGAAGATTGGATGAGGAGGTTATGTCTTCTTCAATTACAATGGTGAATAATGTGGAATCCAATCAATTCATAGTAATTTATTCCAATCATGATCATCTTACAAGCTTTTTAGGGAAAAACCTCTTAGAGTATCCACTATTTGACTAGTTTCCCCTGTATGAGTTTGAACTTCAGAATGATTCTCCAATATCAAATCCTCGGGAAGGGATCATGCCTCTCTCATGGATCCTCAATACTCAAAATACATTCAGGTATTGTATTATGTACGTGGATCATTTAATCTTCATAGAGGATCACTTCAATGGTTTTGTTGTGATGCCTCTATTAATGGATTTGGGAGGATTCAGGATTGAGTCTAAGCCTAAAACCCCATGTATTGATCAATAATTTGAAATTTTATATCAAATCATAAGTCTAAATGGACATCTAACTAGTACATTCAATCAGTTGTAAGTTTTGGGATGGAATGGGGTTGTCCCTTCTAGGTGAAATGTACTGCTATCTGAGCTGAAGAAAGTTAGTTTGTATGAATTTATATGGGTTTATCAAACCCTCAATTATTGAAAAAGGTTTTGATGGTAGACCTTTTTAACTATTGTAGTATCGACATGAACACATTCCATTTTCTAAACTGTGAGGTTGACATTAGTTTATGGGATGTTGACAATATTTGTTGTGTGCCAATTATAGAGGACATGTATAATGAGTATCTTCCTTCCCTATTGACCTAGGATGATGTAGAACATACTCCTCCCATCACAAAGGTGGTTATTTACATAGCTAAGAGGGCCCCTGGGAAGGGCCCATATTTAGGGGATGGCATCCCTTTCAATAATTTGGTTGGGCTATTAGTCAAGAAACCCCAACACAATCCTCTAGCCAAGAATCCTAAGGCCTATCCATCATGATAATTTTTTGGTGTATATAGTGCCTATTGTAAAATATTTTTAGAGTCATAGTTCAATTATTGGGGATGGTCAGTCACCTCCCATTCTGACACCTTGTTCAGCTAGTGGGTTTCTATGTGATGAACCAGAGTAAGTACTTGTTCTAGTATGAGAAAAGGGTGAATTGAGGATCTCAATATTCATGATGGTGATTATGAAGGAAGGTGTAAGACTTTTCATACTTTCTATTCCCATATTGTACATGTTATATAACCAAATTCTATATATCTATTAGGTTAAATCCCCATTTAGAATATTTATCCCATTTCATGTGTTATGGGTTTGGATGGGGGGACCACATGGGAGGTTATGAGTTTCTGAACAATCAAACCATTATAGGCACTAAATTTATGCCATTTCTTTAGAGAATCAGTGGGGTTAGGCCTATCGCATTGATGAATTTGGAGACTAAGAGGATGCTGAACCAACATGATTATTTTGTTTTCATGTGTTATGGAATGTTGACTTGTGCAATCACTAGCAACAATAAGGGTGATCCTAAATATTGAGACAATATGATATCCATTAGTGAATTTGAACACTCGCGAAGGAATACATTACAAAAAATAATTAGATAAGGTTGATACAATCCTCATAGAACTCAAGACAGAGATTCATTCCATAAAATTCCAAGTTTATTACAAGACCATGATGAAAAAAATGATGATTTACTACACAATAGTGGCTAGTAAAGATAATCATGACCAAAATGGATCTAGTGAAGAGGAAATATAAATTTCATTATTAACCATATATTCATTGATTATTATTATAACTATACTGGTCATTTTCCTTTTGGATATTACAGGAGGCTGTGGAAATTTAGTATTTTCTCACCTAGCTAGTGTACTATCTTGGGGGAATGGTTTCCAGGGTTGGTTCAGATTGAAACCAGAAGTACAACGACCAAGGTTCTCCAAGTCAAATGAAGTTCATGGATACAGTAGTTTCTGATCTGAAAGCAACACCATTTGAGACTTCACTAGTTCCACCTTTGGTATGTCAAGTGACAATATCTTCTGAAGGTCCATCCTCATAAATAATTGAGGAGAGTAAATGTGAATGATCATAGACAAATAAAACTCACCCAAATTCTACAAGAAGTGTTGTACTTTGTATAATTTTTTCTTTGAATGACTTCATGAACATTTCCTAACCTATTTAATTATACAGTTTTTTAAAAGGTCCCTTCAGAGATATATAAAATTTTAGCTAGGGAAGATACACCTTCCATCCCTCTAGTGGGACCTCAGACATTGGATGGGGTTTGAGGAAAGGCATAAGCAGTCAGGGTTGAAGAAGGGTCAAATCTAGTGTCCAATGTGGATACACTATAACTCATGAATTCTAGTCCGGAATGGGAAGGTACATTATTCAAGGATCCTGATACTAGTAGTCAATCTTTTTTTAAAATAGCTAGGATGGAGGCATCACTAGGTAAGGGTAATAATTTCTTATAAAATTGAATACTTTGCTGAAATTGAATACACCATTCGGCCAGTATAATGTTTTCTAACCTTTATTTATTCTTACATCACTTCAAGGTGATGAGCATATTGCATCAATATAAGGGATGCCATCCATTACTCAAAGTCATGTATCATAGGAAGACATTAATATTGCCCATAAAGTTTAGTTTTAGGAGACATATGTAGCTTCTTCCATGGATAATGGATTTACATTCCCAATGGTTAACATAATTGTTTCCATTTGATCAAAATATTTATGTCTACTAACTAACAAGCCTTATGTTCTTGATAATAGTAGCTCCACATAAAGTCTCAGAGGCCCCAATACCTCTTCTCTAGGATATCACCCATTAGAAATCATTGAAATTTTGTGTTTTTCTACATTATTCTCACCAAGGGATGTGAATATGAGTCCCTTTCTCATTGAACTAGTTCTGGAAATCATGGGTTAGGCATGGGTTGAGGCTCTAAACATGCATCATTTAATTATCTTGTGGGGAAAAAACTATAGAAAGATATTTGATTACATATTAAAAATGACTTATTATCCATGCGATCACATGACCAAAGGGCCATCATGTGACAATATCATGTGATCTTATAACCTGATATTTTTTACACGATCATGTGATCCCTTAACCATCAAGTGATCACATGACTTTATTTCCTTTATCTGATCACATGATCCTTTGTCCTTTATGTGGTCTCCATACTCCAAATAATGCCACTCAAAACCTCCTAATTCTGCATTGTCTCATATAAGGCTATACCCCTCATTGGAATCCACCTCAATGTAATCCCTTAGGTGTATGTCCCAACTGCATTTTCACATCAACAGGATGCCTCAGATATGTATAGTAACTCACTTAGATACTCAAAAAAACTTATTGTTAAATATTAAGGAAACCATTCATGTATCAAGATCTCGGAATGATTCAGGAACATGACTTGAATCTATTAGAGAATCACTGTGTAGGCAATAATTCCCCCTAGTTGGGTGTGATGAGTCAGACCTCCCATCCTCTTGACCAATGTGAGTTTCTAAGCATCATTAGTAAGGAACCACAATAAACTTAGTCCTTTATAAAGTAGGTAGTCAGCTCATTATAGATGTGTGAACCATTGGTTATTTTTGATTCCATGAATAAACCCTATTTGAAATTGTCTGAGACATGAGAAACAACCCAAATGTTGGGCAACCCCATCTTGGGTAGAAACAAAAATGATGAACCCGATGTTAATTAGTCCTTGTAGGATAACCTTAGAAGATAAAACATGTCTTATTAAGTGCCACTAAACTACATAGGTTATAATTTCCTTTAAAAGGATATAAATTATTCCTCTTCATGGGCTTGAACCTGACACCATAAACACACACCTCCTTCCTAAACAACAATAAACTCTATACCACTTAGCTATGTGGCCCCATACTTTTTCATTATTGATCTGTAGATGTGGGTGTCAGGATTGAACTCACACCAAACCCATTAAAAATCCAATTATGGAGGCTTCAAAAAATAATCTTCAAAGTGATTTTCTTTAGGTATGAAATGATCCACATGTGAGATATTATTTATTAATGTGTTATGAGTTGTGGAAATCCAAGTGGATGAGACAATCCCTACCTAAGGTGGTGAGATCATAGAATTGTTTCAAAGTTTGAACCCATATATGGGAAATCGGTCAGACAATAGATACTCCAAGAGATGTGTCCCGATAAATCTCACAAGATTATTGTGAGTGGAATGAATGAATATGCACCAGCCGACTTCCACACTATTTACCATGGAAGTTTGATGGGATATATCCTCCTTATCCCTTCTTATTGAAGACATCTACAATAGAATAAATGGAAAGTTTAGCTTAAGTATCAAAAATATAAGAGTTTGTATTTAAAATGTATGTAAATTAAGAAATGATTTAATGTATTATAAATAATTATAAAAATAACATAACCCATATTTTAAAATATATATAGGATTCATCTCCTAGTATTTCCAACCCATATCCAATTTTTAATGTCCCTATATAATTCTTGTTTCATGATGTTAAACTGCATGGTATGTTCCTATCACCAAACACTAAAATGTGTATTTTTAACTATGTGGGATTTGATTTATTTCTTGATGGAGTATGTAGGTCGCCTCCCTGAGGTTCAAACCCAACATCATTAATTTTCTATTTCTATCTTTATCATTACACATTCCTCATGAAATCATTTATTGTTTTCCCTTGCCTATCCGTACTCTTATGATCCTAGATATCTCTTCCATCTGGCCCATATTCCCAATAGACCATATTTCATTAGGCCATACTTCTGGTAGATACATAAATCCACCAGGAGGTCGATATTCCTTACAAGACCAATCAAACCATCCTCATTAGCCCACATCCCCAATGGGGGACATCTTCATAGGTCCATACTATTTGTGATGTCAATTCATTCTCATGGGGACACATTATATAGGATGTTAACCAAAAAAGGCCACTCATGTGTAAACCCCCACACTAGTCATTTCTAGGAATCTTCTACCTAGTCATTCTTAATGCATGATGTTAAATTTTATGGATTAGTCCTCATAACATGACCTTAAAAGGTATGAAATTTCCCTTTAAGAAGAACCAAACTATATGGGTTTTGATTCCATTCACAAGGATATATATAAATCCACTACTTGGGTTTTATACTCACACCATGAGCACCAAACTCCTTCCAAGATGAATATAACTCTAGAGTTCCCTACTATATGTATCTAAAACCTAGAAACCCTCAAACTTTCATCACTAAGAAATAATGGGTAAATAGTTTGAGAACCTATGATACATATAGAAGGATTCATCGATGGATAACCTCTGATGCATACATATGTTCACGTCAAAAGGATGCCTCTAATATGTACACAAACTTGCATCGACATCCAATAAAAAATTGTTAAATATTATATTAAATAGTCCCTCATTTATATTTAAGAAATATTCATGAACATGAATTAAAACTATAAGAGAATATTGAAGTATGAAATAATTCCCTTCAATAGGGTGTGATGAGAATGACCTCCCATCCTCTCAAAAAAATGTGAGTTCCTAAGTACAACTAGAAATGAACCACAATGACTTACTACCTTTGGAAAGCAGTCCTATAGCTTGTTACAGATGTGGGAACCGTTGGGTGTTTTTAGTTCCATGAATAAACCCTATTGGAAACCATCCAAGATAGGAGAAATGACTCAAACATCAGGTCACCATGTCTTGGGTTGAAATAAAAAAGGTGAACTTGATATGAATATTTCAACTATGTCAACCCTTTCATGAGTAAAAAAAGTATTGAATAACTTGACCCTATCAACCATTTTTTTGCGCAAAACATTATCCTTGTTTGAAATAAAAATGGTGAAGAAAAAGTGAATATTTTAAACAAATAATTTTTTTTCTATTCATTGGGCCATTTTTTCAAATTATACACACAAAAAATGGTGAACCCAACACGAATCTTTTAAAAAATAAGGTTTCCATATGTTAGGGAAAAAATTACATTCTATACACAATTAAAAATAGTGAACCCGACATGAATCTTTCAATAGTTTGAAAATAATCAGTTTTCCATATGTTGGGTCATTTTGTTTTTTGTGATATACATAAAAAAATAGTGAACCCAACATTAGTATTTTGTCAAAAAGAACAAACAACTACGTTTCCCATGCATAGCTAGTTAAGTATGTTTCTTACTTGAGATGAAGAACTGATTAGTGGACTCTATTCTTGTGACCATAAGTACCTTTATAAAAAAACTCTCTTGGATTTTAAGCTAATTGAATCATCATTAGGAAAAAAATCAACATTGCAACTACAAAAAGAGCCACTACCTCTGTGAATCAAAGGACGATGTCAACTACTCAACACCTCCAACGCTAGGTGGAGAACATGATAGTCAGGGAAGATAACCACCATATAACCATCCCATCCCTATAGGATGCATGTGATGGTCTCCATGAACTAAAACATATGGGCCCACGTCACATGAGGGAAATTGTGAAAAAGATGATGGTGTTGGTTGCTACTACCAGCTGCTTCAGGAGCCTATCACTTGAGAAAAAAAATCAACGACTACCTTATTTTTGGAAGGTATATTTGGGAGTCAACCATGACTTAATCATGATTCTAAAGTCACCCAGGAGTACTCTTTTCAACCTCCACCAGCAGCTTCATTCAACCACCACCCACTGAGGGCAATGCTCGATAAGTCACCATCCCGAACACTCAAATCTGAGTATCTATGAGATTTATTTAGGAATTGTGATTTTTAAATCATGGGGATCATGCTCATATAATAACTTATTGTGATGAATATCACTAACATACCATGGAAGTACCCAGTGAGTAGACCCATATCCATATTCTCACAGAGTATGTCTACTAGTATATTCTAGAAATAAGTAGGGGGTATGCATATATCATCTCTCACATGCATGAAGATCAATAGTATATCCCGGTGGAAAATAAAGGATATTATTGGTATTATTTACCCACTTGGATTGAATATTTCTACCAAAATATCTTGTAAAATGAAAATTTATAGGCCTATATTCCTACCCAAACCTTTTTTAAGTGCATGTATATTATAGAAGTGATAGTGGAGCTTCATTGACATGTTTTAAAAATGATACAAGAACATGAACATAATCTTGTTCCAACCATAATAGAATGATATCAGTGTGATCAGTGTGACCAAATATATACTCCAAAGTAATAACACATTATTTCTATCACCCATGAGGATTATTGACATATTTCTGATAAAGTATGATACACCTAAATGGGATCATATCCTTTTTTTCAACTGTGGTTCATCAAGTTGATTTGGTAGTTTCCCTAGGATAGGTGCATATTTCTATCAAGAAAGGATGAAATCAAATTTGAAATCACAAATAGGGTTGGTCTCATATTTCCACACTAATTGAGGTTGATTGGCATATTTCGATAGTCACCTCAAGGAAAACCCATATCCCTACAATAAATTCAAAAAATTCTCATCATATTCTGATAGATAATAAGAGTTAGATTCATATTCATACTCCCACAAATTAATGTCTATATCATATTCCCTCATAGAACACATTGGAGGAGGCTCATATATATTCTCCCATTTTGGAGTTCCGTCAGCATATTCCAGTGGGGAATGCACATTTGAATTAGGAACATATTCCTACTTCAACTAGTGATGGTCAATATATTTCAATAGACACCTAAAGGTGGGATCATATTCCTACTAAAAATATAGAACCTTACCAACATATCCCATCGACTTCATATAAATGGTCCCATGACCCCACAATAATAAATGAAACAATCCGTATTTTATGGAGAATGGCACACACCAGGTTCATACTCCTTTTCAACCCCAAATAAAAGATTGGAATATTCTGAGTACAATGTAGGATATGTCTTATATTATTAACTTACTCAATTATTGTATCCTTGAGGCCATTTAACTAATATATGAGTCATTTTAAGTATTCAATGACTCTTTATATAAATCGTAATTTCATACGTACCACGATTATCCTCTTCACATTAGCTTATAGATGGATTACAAGGATCTTACCCCTAAAATTTTCCATGGAAAACCTCTCTATGGTAATACCTCACCCAGAAAAGGCCATCACCCCCTTATCAGGAGACATTATTATAGAGATGTTCTTGAAAAATTGGGGTCAACTATATATCTGTTCCCATCAATCACCATCAACACCTCATCTCATTCAGTAGACATAGAGTGGCATCAACCATCCTTATCATCTATAAGATATGAGTCATTGTCTGTGAAAAAGAGATCTCAATGGTTTGAATAGGTGGAATAATATATATATGATGAGGAATAATTAGTCATGGGAATGTGGAAGGAGTTTTCATAGAACAAACTCCTAACTTTGTTCGAGCCCATCGCCACTTCTAGCTTTAACATCCCAAATGATCCAAAGGAGGACTGCATGCCTTACCTATGCCAGAATATATGTGAAACCATTAAATATATAAAGTATAAGAAAATACCTTATCAATTATATGAGTACTATCATTAATCCATAAATATTATCTTCTATTTGATAGACCTGAAAACTTTATTTGTGGCTTGAGACCCAGGGTTAGGAAAACACTATGTGTGCCAAAAAGATGCTTACCTCTATAGCCTAGTAGACCTGTGATAGATAATCACTAAATTCTCATAATATGTATGAATATAAGGATAGGAAAACAATGTATTACTTCACTTCACCTCATACATAGGTTAATATATTCCCCTATATATGACATCCTATAATTTCATTGTCATAGGATAGGCCACATGTCCAGAAAATGTGTTAGCTAGTTGGTTAATCCAACAAAATATTCCTATCTATAAGTCATGAAAAACCTATGTGAAATGAGATAGGGACATAGATAATATATTTATATAGTATTATTTATATTTATAGAACACACCTTAAATGAGAGATCCAAAATCTCAGGGTGCATGATAGTTCGATATAGTAAGAAGCTCATATTCCAAGTAGATGCTTCACCCAACTCTTTCTTGAGTGAAAATGTGAAAAATTTTGAATATTGAAATAGAAGTTAATATGGAATAAATATGGGGGAAACCCCATCCTACATGGTTGGTTCATTATTACATCCACCTCTACTTCTAGGATCATCAAATCCTAGGTGGGATTAGAAGAAATCGATGGCGACTCCAAATCAATCTCATCCCATAGGGCTAGGGGAACTTTTACCATGACTACCATCTTGAGAGTCATAAAATCCTCAATATAATTTTTAAGTACCATTAGTGACCCAATATCATCCCCATCACACTGTTCTAATGTAATTATTACTATCTCCTCGAAAGAGATCAGTCTTCTCCAAACTAGGCAGTGGATACTAACAACCAGCACCCCAGCCATTCTTATCACCACATGATACACCTATCTTATTTGTGTACCATTATATGAAGATGATTGTGGATTCCCTTAAGGTAAAAAAATATGGGGAACACCCAACAAGGAAAATCAAGCCTCATAAAGGTCATAATCCAAAAGGTCCCTGTGAGAAAAATGGACAGAGAGAAGACCTTGACATAACTCTTTAAGGGGATACTAGCAGTATAGAATCACTCTATTATGTGAATAATGATGAAATGATTCTTGATTCATGATATTACTCAATTAAAATTTTCATTATCAATCAAATATATGATATAAATCAAGATTTATATAATGAGGGACGTAATGTGGAAACAATACCTTGAGAGGTGGGTAACACTGATGCACAAGTTGAGGCCACGCATACCCATAATAGGAGGAGGAACTAAAACTTTACACCTATAAATAATTATTTTACACTCCCATGATATAATTCTATCAAGGATAAAATGAAAGGCATGTCTATGTCCCTCTCACTACCAAGAAAGGCTGATGTACCTTATGTGTAAGTGAAATTGACATTGAATGAGGTTGAGATATACGACCTCAAACAAATCATTCAGGAGTTTATCAGGGAAAATATTCACATCATGAACTATCTCTAAGAGGATGTGACCACCCCTCCTCCCCTCCCTCATGAGGGAGCTAACCTGACTACAAGAATGGAGTCTTAACATTAGGAGATGGTTTGGATAGAAGTACCCCTATAACTCCTCAACACCATCGAGTCTATCACCACTTGAATGGAAGCCATATAAGGGTGGTGTGCCCTAATGCAGTAGAAGAGGAATCCATATCCTGAATTGGTGGGTGCCACTTTATCCACACCTAATTTCAGGGATCCTTCTTTCTCATCCATTAACATAACAGGGGATCCATAACAACATCTCCCTCACTTCATGTCCCAACACAGTACCATGATGGGCCCACAAGACCATAAAAAGGTGAAAATGATGAGATGATTCATGAATAATCTAATGGGGAAAACATTTTTCTAGTATAATAGCTAGAAATATGGGTATATCATAGGCTGAGAAGACCCTCATCATCAATTCCTCTATTAATTTGTTCCACTCTAAGGAATCTAATGATCATCGACCTCATGAATTTAAAACAACAAAAATATGAAAGGATTTGTTACCTTATCACCATATGGAAGATATTAACATACTCTCTCAGTAACTCTCTCCTATAGAAACAATTGCTGTAAATTTGTGTAGAAAATCTTCATGATAAACTGCAAACACTAAAAATCCTATTGAAATGTCCCAATAGGTATCAGGATTTTGTAGACATGGATCAAGATTTTGAAGATGTAATTCAGTGAACCAAGACCAAATCTTATCTCATTGTCATAAAATAAGGGAAAAAGTTTGGAAAAGAAGAAACTAGCATTTGTCACACTTAAACTAGAGCCATTTCTTGTTGAGGAACCTAGGTAGGCTAGGCATCGCTCGTTTCCTCTAGACAAGTGTAAAAAACAACAAAAACTCCCTCATCTAGAGGTAAAGAAATATGGTCTTCCATGATTTGAGGAATATAAGAAAACAAATATCTTTCTAAATGAATAGTTTTCAAGTTATTCTCTCACAACCATGGAAAAAAATATCTTCAATCTACTTGAGCCCAAGAAACCCAATGAGGTCAGCCTCAATTATCCTTCTGACTACTAGAGTTATCATTAAAGGTTGGGTCACAGTATCCAAAATAGTTTTTTCTGAAAAAAAATCCTCTAGAGGCATTTTTTTATACTAAAAAGGTGATACATGGAAATACCCCCAACATTGGTGGACCATGTATCCACCACCCAATCAGAAGAAGAAGGTGTATAATAAGAAGTTTTGGCCAAATGTGAACACAATTTCGATGACTATATGACTAGAAATATGGTATATTAGGCTCACAATGTTATCAAAGCACATCTTTCTCAACCAACAATGGATCCAACACCCCATGCATCATCCAAAGGGACATTATCATACTCATCACCTAGAGGAAGATGAAATTGTTATAAGTAGAATAGGGAACATGAGGAATAATATTATCATACTCTCAAATTGGTCATAACTCTTGTGAATTTCTTACCCTCATCATCTGAAGCACATGCACTAACCCACCAAACAAAACCCCCATCAGAATAATAGATTATATTTGTTCATTTTAAATTCATTCATTTAGTAAAACCATTATCTGATGATGAATATACATATAAATATGAGTTCCCTATACCTAATTGGGGAGACAAAGGAAGATGTCATAGAAGCTAGGGAAGTAGGGGAAGATGCAGTTGTGGTTGATCCCAATACCCCTACCACATCCTCACTAAATCCATATTTACTATAAATATCCATGGGTAAGTTCCTCAACAAGATGATAAGAAACATGGAGACATATTAGAGTCTTCAAAGTGTCATCCAAACCCAATTACATTGGAAAACTAACTATAGGGTGTGCAACTACCCGACTATTCTAAATGAGTTTGTAGACCAAGCTCAACCTAATTTTCTAACAATAGGTTTTACCTAAAATTCTATCAAAGTGATAGATCTTTCTACCATAAGTAATTTATCCCCTAAGTCAAATTATTAGGAGAAACCCCAAAACAAGAATTGTATACCTATGGTGCATAAGTATGAAATTTTGAAATAGCCAACAACTCTTATAGCTAGGATCTCAATCCTGGATGCCCTTAATCTTTTAAAATTATTAAGGGCGGCACTTGTTGAGTCCCCTAGAGACCCCAATATTTTGGACTCTAGTCACCATAGCTAGAATTTTTAGATTAGAAAATTATTCAGTAGAATTTCGTACCACTATCTCCTTAATGGAATAAGATTAAGAAGAATCCATTGAGGGAAATATCAGGCCCATTTGTGTTTTAGGTAAGATAAATAATGTCAACAATAAGGAAGTTATGGTTGAAAACAGAAATAGGATCAATCTTATCCTGATACAAACTCTCTAATATTTGGGATACAATTAGTATGATTTATCTCCAACTAATATGACCATTCATGCATATGAAAAGATAAAGAAAAATACTCTCAAAAATATCAAAATTATGTTGTAATAGTGGGTGACCTAGACCCAACACACAAAAAATTGATTACCATGTCATGTATATGGTGAGCTTTGCATGATGTTTACTTACAATAATGGTTTTTATATTTCTACATCCACTATTTATATAGTAATATACTTAGATTACTTGTTATATCAAAAGGTTATAGTAGTACTCATACTATAATGAGAACTTAAAGATACCATTACAATAATATTAAACATATTTCATATGGTCTAAATACATCATACTGACTAGACACAGATGATGTATTACTATTAGGTTCTAGGGGGCTCATAAGAATTGATACTTCTTCTCATAAATTTATCACTTAGTGATCTCGAGTAAGTAAGATCATGAGGACTTACCCTCTAATAGGAAGACCACACGTTTTAGGTGTTATTGGTAGTTCCTATCCATGAACATGTGTAATGGTCATCTGACGTGATATTATTATCAATGTATAATATTTGATCATATACTTTGATTCAAGGAAAAAACCATGACATTTATTCCATGGTGAGGTGGCTTGCATTCAACATGTAATTTTTCTCTTACTAACCCAGTTCAAACCCAAACTAGTCACCCAAAGAGATCCATGACATGGCCCAAAGGGAATTCCCAATCCCCACAGGCTGGAAACTAATGTCGACCATCAACAGAGTGAACACAGGGAATTTTTTATCCCAATAATAAATAAACTAAATATAAGAAATAGTCAATGCATCCCAATAGATATAACAATATCTAAAATGAACATCCTTTACACAAGAATATGAAAATATAACCAAACTATACAATAAAACACAAAATAAAACCAGATAAACCAATATCTCTATGTGACCCTGAGGATCACCCTTTGATACCAAGAACCACTATCTCTCATAGCAATCAAGACCAAGCTAATACTTACACTACAAGCTAAAAACAAGAAGAAACTATAGGCGTGAGTATTAAAACTCAGTAGGCTAGCCCGGATATTCTATTCCAAATGCACATCCTTTAAAATAAAAGAAACATCAACTTTAAGTTTGAGATACAATATATGAAGATGAGGTTTTTAATAAAATTTCCAAAGAATAACAAACATGGTCCATTTCCCTCCTTTTCCATTTAAACACACCGTCCTTTTCAAAAGAGGAGCCATATGAATTTCTAACAATTTTACGAAACCGTTTCCAAAACAATTTAAAACATTTTCTAAATTTTAGAAAGAAACTTTCATGCTCAAGGATACAAGTACAAAAACCATACAATGAGGGAAATGGAAGTAATCATATAAGGATAACCAAGAAACATACATCACAATCAAACGCTGCAAGCAACTAAGTTTCAATAGACATGGGTGAACCTAGGAGATCGTGAATAATCTGGAACATACTTATACATAAGACCCCTACCTAGAATCATGCCTTACACAATGAAATCAAAAGTTCCCTAAATACTCCCAGCCACCCTAACTCGAGACATACTGATGGTAAAATCCCATAGTAATAAACCCAATATATCCACCTACTATGGTCCACTAGCTAGTGTGTAATCTAGCCAGTTTAGTAATAATTCTCATAAAATTATCTCACTATACCAAGTTCTCATGTATCATATATAAAGGGGGTGAGCCAACCAATGACAACCGAGAATCAAATCACAAGCATATATAATAATTAATCCAAACAACATGCATCACCTTAAGCCACCCCAAGGGTCCATCTCTTTCCTTAAAACCCATTGATCAAAAAAGATTACATACTGATAATCTCTCATTCCATACAAGTAAATGGGTCGTGAGGATTCCACAACAAGGACAACCCACCCACCCACATAAACAAGGAAAGAGAATCATCCAATGAGAGTTTTTATAAGAAACATTTACACCATTTTCACAAAAGTTCCAAACGAGCCTCAACACATTCCACATAACCATTACCATTTAAAGAACCAAATACATTCCCATAAAGAGGGACAAAACACCCTTTTCCATTTCACAACCATTTTCAAAACAATTTCATCAAAGTAATCACACCACATTTACAAGCTAAAACCATTTTCATCAAAATGCCAAATGAGCCTCAACACATTTCACATAACCATCACCCTTTAAAGTACCAAATCCATTCCCTCAAAGATGGAAAAAACACCCTTTTCCATTTCACAACCATTTGGAAAACAATTTAATCAAATTACTCACACAAAATTTACAAGATAAAACCATTTTCATCAAAATTCCAAATGGACCATTATCCAACATGACATGCCAAATCATTTTTAAAGAGCCAAACTCATGTTTATTTTAAATCTACAACCACTTGGTAAACCTTATAAGAAACTCAAAACATTATTACTCATGTCACGTATTTATTATCAATTCCAAACCATGCTTTAAATGTTACAAAACACTCACAAAGGCCACGATACATTTTATCAAACACTTGGTGTGTAATATTTAACCAAAACAATTCCATGTAACACATAAGAAGGGAGAAACTGCTACTTTTCACACTAATCAATCATTTCAAAGGTCACAAATCATTATTTATCATATAAGGGAGATGATAAGAACATGAAATCAATAATTATTAAATTAAAAATGAATGTGAAAATGGAGACCTATATCAAATAAATGGTCCATCGATGACGCACACCCGAAAACGCACCACTAGGGTTCCAAGAGCCAAGATCTATCAAGATAAACTCAAAAAAAACAAACCCCCCAATTTCTCACCACCATAGGTATTCAAATCAGCTAAAACTGTCCACTAGGTTTAGAGTAGAAAGGGAAAATGGAAGAAAAGCAATGGATAAAGAGAGGGGAGCTCTAACCTTTCAAACCAAGTGAAGATTCACCAATAATCCACCTTGAAATCCACTTTAAGGGGTGTGGAGGAGCAAAAAATAGCCATGGGAGGCGTTTTGGTTTTAGGGTTCAAATGGGGGAGGCTAAGGGAAGACACCCAATTAAAGAGAATAATAAAATCCCCAAATACCCTTTCCCGAGTGAGTTGTATAGTTAGCTCACACAGTTTAACAAACTATGCACAAACTGTGCGATTTCCCACTGTCTAGTGCTACATGGGCTGCACACATTGGATGAATGGTTAGTTAAACCATGATCAAACCATGAAACACCTACAATCTTACCTTTATGATTAAACTAACTGTGTGCCTTAACCGTGAAACCTGTAAAAAGTCCCCCAAAATCACCCTTTTCACCCCAAAAATCATCTAACTCAAGGGGATAAACCATCCAACAAAAATAACCCATAAAAACGTGCCACTATGAGTGTTACAAACTCATTTTACAAGACACCTCCTCCTTATACCTTTCATGATAACCAATAATAGGTCCAAAACCACCCAAAACCTCCAAAACTTAAAATTTAAATCCAGAACACTTAGAACTCAAGAGAAAAACCAAGAGCCAAAAGGTACTACAGAACAAAGGATGAAAAAAAATCCAAGTGTGAAAATTCCCCCCACTATAATGATTTCCGCCCCTAGAAAGCCACAAGACATTCCAGTTGATTGATCAAAGGCTGAGGATTTCCATATCAGCATAAAAAAATCTCTCAAAACAAGGACATCTCAACCAAAACAAAACAAAACCAAAAAAACCCAAGCATATTTCTTAAAAGAAATAACGGATCTCAAACCATTTTGAAAAAAACCAATGGGGAAACTCAAGCCACAACCTACAAAACCATGCTTCAAACGAATATGTTGGGTACAATCCATAAATCCTAATGTTTACCCAATCCAAAATAACTAAAAATTTAGATATCCTCAAATGGAACAACATGCTTCTCAGCTGATCACGGGGAACCACACTGAATTATCAACTCAGGAGGCTCTAACAGAATCCCCACCATAAGTGACCAACTAACTCTGATAAAAATAGAATAAACTACAATGGAAACCCATGGTGGGTCTCCCCACCATTTGGGAACCGACAAGATTAGACCAACATGGGAAACCCAACATGGGCCAACTTAGACCTCTCCATAGAGGCCAACAAACACAGGCCAATAAACCCCACCACATGGGGAAAATTCAATGAAAGAAACTCCAAAACAAACAATGAACCAAACCACGATTCATCATCTTAATAAGATACAACCACATATAGATGAACATAAACAAAAATAAAATGGAACCAAAATGACTACCTCATATGAGGAAAAACAAACAGAAAAACTTAAAATAACCTACATCCAATGCTAGAGATAAAAGCCATACCAAGGTTTCCCACACCCCAGGGATTTCTAATTACACACCAGTTACACTACAAGGCCTTTGGTTGGAGCCCTAATGTTTTAATCATCCACTACCTCACAGTCAAGAGCTGCTACTCCCTAATAAGAACTACTTATTCTAGTACCACACGTAGCCACATGGTTACCTAGGTAGAAATAGAAGATCGTGAAACACCAAGAATTTCAATTTATCAAACAACACACTTTTACCCAAATAAGGACTTGGAAGATGCACACACCATTCTTTCTCACTCTGAACAAGGGGTAGAATAAACAAGGAACCTGATTAAACAAAACAAACTCCATCGATCATAACTTCTAGAACTGAGGAAATTATCATAACAGGAAGGAACTTTAAATCGATCCCAAACAACTATATACTCTAGAAAATGGTTTGGGGTATACTTTGAAGAGGTGAATATAACTTTTGAAACTCAATAACAATATCCTTTGGTTGATCAACTGGAAATATTGCTAATGGGGAATCACATGTAGCCACACCACAAACATCTATCAAACCTCTATGGGAGATAACATAGGGAAACGAGAAAACAAAGAGCTCTGTCAAAACCAGCCCATGAACCAAAACTCACATATAACATACACCATCACAGAGTTAAGATAGCTCAAATATTCTCAAAAACTTTCTAGAAACCCACTAAACACTACTTTGAAACTGGATCACTTACAGGTTTTCAAACTCAGAACACAACATAAACATCACCCCCAAATCAAGATAACGCACACCAAATAAAAAACGCTTCTTAAGAATAGAAAAATAATCCACAGAACCATTGTCTCACAAAAACACTACAACTTCCATCTTAAAAACGATTTTGAAAAACAAAACAAACTTGGTATATTTTCTCACTCACTAATGGTGTCCCATAGAGTCTCAATCGCGTGAAAATTTTTGTGCTAATCTGGGAACATATAAACTAATTCCATAATGGGAACTCATCAACCATGCAAATCCCAGGAACTCTCTGTCCACATCATCATCCAACCACTTCCTGTGCATATCCATGCGTGTGAGCGCCCATGGAACAGACCAAATGTCAAAAAAACATTCTCATTTTACAAAACAAATCATTCATCCCAAATCAAAAATACATGAAACCTTCCAAAGGCTCACTAACCAAAAATTCAATAAAAAAATAAGATTCCATGTTTTAATCCATTTCATGATGCTTAAAAAATAAAATCCTATGAATTTCCATCCAAAAATTCAATTTTTTTCATTCAAAATATGTTCTATAAGCCCAAAAAACCTCATTCCATAAAAAATTTGATTAAACCCCCCCTCATTTTCATTTAAAAAAAATTCAAAACAAATATCCACTTTCAAACAATTTTTTACCATAAACACCAAGTTTTGATTATAAAAATCCAATCTCGTTAAATCCTTTCCATTTTACCCCAAGAGGCCATTTTATAAAAATTATTGTTTCTAAAGCCTTCCACAAGTTTAATTCTAGAAATCCATTTTCCCACTTTCCAAAATCCAACCATTACCACTAAAACCTCATTTTTACAATTCCAAAACAAGGGTTTTAAAAATAATTTTCAAAATCAAAGAAGACTCAAAGAAACTCACAAAGGGGAAACTAGTGTCAATGGGTGACTTGGCCATATGATTGACATCCATATTCCAAACACACCACCGCCATAGAGAGACTACTAGGACCATACCCCTAGATCCCACGGATTTCTAGGCCCTATGACCTCACGAAGACCTTTATCCCAACCCCCTTTTTATCCCAAACAACTAAAAATCTACAAAGACCAAATAAACCAACAAAACTGGACTTCCCATGGAAATTGGAGGATCAGAACAAGTAAGGGTTCATGATGTCCTTATCGTTACTACCTCTTAATTCCCGGTAGTCCTACTCAATCTACCTTGACATCCCAAAGTAAAAATAGATGCTCTGAAAATAAAGTTCCTCTAAAGAGCTAACCTGCTCTGATACCATTTTCCCACAAACCAACCCAGGTCAACCTGAAACTAGTCACCCAAGCTGATCTAAAACATGGACCGAAGGGCGTTCTCGATCCCTGCGGGCTAGATACTAGTGTCAGACATCAACAGAGTGAACAAAGAGAACAATTTCACCTAATAATAAATAAAATAAATAGTATAAATAAAAAAATATGACCAATAAATATAACAAAATCCAAATAGAACATCATTTATACAAGAATCTAAAAATACAACCAGAATATACAATAAAACCCAAATTGAAACCTAACAACCCAACATCTCCATGTGACCCTGAGGGTCACCCTCTGATACCAAGAACCACTATCACCCACAGTGATAAAGACCAAGCTAATACATGCACCACAAGCTAAAAACAAGAAGAAACTATAGGTGTGAGTATTAAAACTCAATAGGCTAGCCCGAATAATCTATTCTAAATGAACATCCTTTAAAATAAAAGAAACATCAAATTTAATTTTGAGATAAAATATATTAAGATAAGGTTTTTAACACATTTTCCAAAGAAAACAAAAAACCATCCATTTCATTCCTTTTCCATTTAAACCCACACTCCTTTTCAAAAGTGGATCCATATGCATTTATGAAACTTTTCCAAAACCTTTTCCAAAACACTTTAAAACATTTTATAAATTTTAGAAAGAAACCATCATGATCAAAGAGGCAAGTAAAACAATCATACAATGAGGGAAATGGAAGTAATCACATAAGGATAACCAAGAAACATGTGTCACAATCCATCGCTGAAAGTAACTAAGTGCCAGTAGACATGGGTGAACCGACGAGATTGTGAATAATCCCGAACATACTAATATGTAAGACCCATCCCCAGAAGCATGCCTCACACTATGAAATCAAAAGCTCCCTAAATACTCATGGCCACCCTTACTCAGGATAGACCAAGGGGAAAATCCCATAGTAATAAACCCAATATATCCACCTACTATGGGCCACAATCTAGTGTATAATCGAGCTAGTGAAACAATTGTTCTCAAAAAAATTTATCACTATTCCAAGTTCTAATGTCTCATGTATAAAGGGGGTGAGACAACTGATTCCAACCCAGCATCCAATCACATGCATATATAATAATTAATCCAAACTATAGGCATCACCCTGAGCCACCCCAAGGGTCCATCTCTTGCCTTAAAACCCATAGGTCACTAAGGAGTCAATATCGAGGATCTTTCATTCCATAAAAGTAAATGGGTCATGAGGATTCCACAGTGAGTACATCCCAGCCACTCACATAAACAAGGAAAGGGAATCATCCTAGGAGAGTTTTCGTAAGAAACATTTCCACCATTTTCACAAAAGTGCCAAACGGGTCTCAATATATTTCACATAACCACTACCCTTTAAAGAACCAAATACATTCCCACAAAGAGGAAAAAATACCCTTTTCCATTTAACAGCCATTTGGAAAACAATTCCATGAAATTACTCACATCACATTTACAAGCTAAAACCATTTTCATCAAAATGAAAAATAGGCCATTATCCAACATGACATGAAAATTCATTTTCAAAGATCCAAACACATGTTTCTTTTAAATCTAAAACCACATGGTAACCCTTCTATGAGACTAAAATCATTATTTTTCATGTCACACATTTATTAACAAAGCCAAACCATGCTTTAAATATTAAAAAACACTCACAAGGGCCACAAGACATTTTATCAAACACTTTGTGTACAATATTTAACCAAAAAAATTCCATTTAACACATACCAAGGGAGGAACCACTAATTTTAACACCAAGCAAGCATTTCAAAGGACACACATCATTATTTACAATATAAGAGAGGTGCGAAAACATGAACTCAATGATTCTTAAATTAAAAAGGAAATTGAAAAGGGATACCTGCCTCAAATCCATGGTGCATCAATGACGTATGCATGAAAACGCACTAATAGGGTTCCAAAAACCAAGATCTATCAAGAGGAACCCTAAACTAACAAAACCCCCAATTTCTCACCACATTAGGTATTAAAGTCATCCAAACCTATCCACAAGAATTAGAGGAGAAAGGGAAAATGGAAGAAAAGCAAAGAAAAAAAGGAGTGGGGAGCCCTAACCTTTCAAACCGAGTGAAGATTCACCAAGAATCCACCTTGAAATCCACTTGGAGGGGCTTAGGAGCCAAAAACCACCATGGGAGGCATTTTAGTCATAGGGATCGAATGGGGGAGGCTAAGGGAAGAAACCTAAATTAAACAGAAGAAGAAAATCCCAAAATACTCTTTCCCAAGTGGGTTTCACGGTTAGCTCACATGGTTTGACAAACCGTGTGATTACCCATTGTCTAGTGTTTCATGGGATACACACTTTGGATGCATGGTTAGTTAAACTATTCGCAAATTGTGCGACCCCTGCACACTTACCTGCATGATTAAACTAGCCATGCGTCTTAACCGTGTGACCTGGAAAAAGTCCCCAAAAATCACCCTTTTCACCCCAAAACTCATCTAACTCATGGAGATAAACCATCCAACAAAAAAACCTCATAAAAAGGTGCCACCAGGAGTGTTAAAAACTCATTTTACAAGCTACCACCTCTTCATACATTTTATGCTAACCAAGAATTGGTCCAACAACCACCAAAAACCTTTAAAACATAAAATTTAAATCTGGAACACCCGAAACTCAGGAGAAAAAACAAGATTCAAATGGTACTCTAGAAAAAAGGATGAAAACAAAAATCTAGATGTGGCATAATTGGTGGAATATGACATTGATTGAATAATAGAGATATAACTTGTTGCTTTAAAAAGGGAGTGATATCTCAGGCCTAATTTTCCAGGATAGCAGCACCTTCACAAAATTCATAGCAATTATAGAAGAGGGTAAGTATGTACAGTAAGGTCAATGGACAATAAATCAGGAAATGATGATGGCACAATGTGTGCATCATGATTTATGAGATATCACGAGACAAAGAGATTATATTACACAACGCATGTTCAATGAAAATGTTGTTGTTGCTATGAATTTTTCTTATCTTCTTATGGGCCTTGACGGTTTGCTAAACTCTCCTCTTAGTCTATGAAAATTATTCACTACTATTGAGATAACTGACTAGATGGTCACACCCTAAGTGTATTTAAAAGTTTTTCTATTCTAATTAATATTAGTACAGGACTTAGTGGGCCCACCATAGGATTTGAGTGATGACTGAGAATATACGATCTCCATGAAATAAATTAATTCATATTATCCAAGTTTAGAATCATTAGTATTAAATTTATTTATTAAAATTATTCACATGATGTGATGTGAATACATGGAAAAATATTATACAAACGAAGATTATTTTAATTTTCATAATTCGTTTAATATTTGAGGGAATTACAAGTTGAGTTAGCAACTCGCTTTTATCATGTAATTTACTTATTACATTATGTGTAAGTGATTTAAATAAACTTAATTCTGACTTTTTGTAGTTGGGGTTTGGATTAGTGGTAAGCACCCCTTAATTCTACATGAAAAATGGGGTTCAAAACCCATTGGTCGCAGGTACTGTAGCAGTACTGTAGAAATGGCGGGCACAGTAGCGGGCGACAGGTCACTACAGCGGCAGCAGAGTACTGTAGCAGTGGCGGGTACTGTGTAGGGTTGTAGCAGTGCAGGTATTGTAGCAGTACTATTCACATAATGGGCTTTGGGCCAAAAAAATGTGACTATAGGCCTTGTAATGGGATAAATGATCATTGGGACTTCGGGCTATGTAATGGGTATCTCTCTACCCAGTTAAAGAGGTCTTTGCTTTGCTTTAATAATAAATGAGGCTTCAGCCCCAACCTTTTATGAGTATGTGATTTAAATATAAATGATATTTATGACTCGGTAAAGTAGTCATATGATGTTGTTTGAAGATTATTTAGTGGGAGATAAATATCTGGGGTCATGGTGCAATTTCTGGGTATTTTTCACCTCACTATATAAGAGGGAGGCGACTCTCAAATATGGGATTATTCACTGCACGATATTGAGAGATCCGCTCCCCTCTACCCAGTTAAAGAGGTCTTTTCTTTGCTTTAATAATAAATGAGGCTTCGACCCCAACCTTTTATGAGTAAGTGATTTAAATATAAATGATATTTATGACTCGGTAAATCAGTCATATGATGTTGTTTATAGATTATTTAGTGGGAAATAAATATCTGGTGTCATGGAGTAATTTCTGGGTATTTTTCACCTCACTATATAAGAGGGAGGCGACTCTCAAATATTGGATTATTCACTGCACAATATTGAGAGATCCCCTCCCCTCCCTCCCACATCCTAGAGAGAGAAGTACCCATTCCAAGCAATCAATCGAAGATCACCTTAGTAGATAAATGGTACAACATTGTGGTGATCGTTGGGACGATGAAGGCCTCATCAAATCTTTGCACTAGCACTTGAAAATTGACGAAAAACATTCACATGGACTTTTGAAGTGAGTGTGAATGATCTAGAGGGATCTGGCTTCAGTTCCTTCGAGAAACGATCACTGATGATGAACATTTGTTGAACACATCGTCAAATCGAACCATGTAACTTTTTGATCTAATTTTTAATGGGGTCGGGCCTGGGGCAAGCCCAGCAAACCCCTGGGCTAGGGCAACAAGCATGATTTCTACTTTACATGTATTCTACAAGCACCGTAGTAGCTTGGGAGGGGAAACATTTTTGGTCCTCGTCTTGGGCAACGAAATTTATAAGGGTTATTTGGGACAATCGTGATGTTTAAGCTTAAATTCTTCATGCAGGATCCCGAGGGCTTCATACTAGGCTTCGTGTCACTGGATTTGACATTGTTACATCGATCAAATGATGAAAATTTTAAATATCCAACAGTTTGAATCGGAATAGAATTAGTGTTTGCAGGTTTAATATTGAAGAACTTGTATATATATATAAAATATAAAATTGAAGCCTATCGGATAGGCTGTTGAAATTTTTGAAGATAAAACAAAAAAAAATTAAAAGGGCGAGGGGTGGAGAGAGTCCAGTGAAGTACGAAGAAAAAAAATCCTAAAATCTAAAAGGGAAGTGGGGTGGCATTGTTGGCTGTCCAGCCTACAACGCGCCTCTCTCCGCCGGACCGACGCCCCAGCACTGAAATCCTCTGCCACTCGGCCCTCGCACTGTCGGCTGCAGGCCCTCCCGGCGTTGCACGGATGGGGCCTCCCTCAGCTTGGGATATGCCCTATCGAATGGCTTCCCCATCGGCCACTGTGAATACCACTGCATGATCCTGCCGTCAGGCCTCGTCTGCGCCCTCCTGCCGTCTGCCCTCTGGCGCTGCCCACTGCCTCTCCCCTTGAGAGCCACCTGCCGGTTGAACCATATCCATGGCGCTGCCCCTGCCTCTCCTCTTGGATTTATTATAGATTTTTAGATCTGTATTTATTAGATTTATTAGATTATTAGATTTATTAGATTATTAGATTTATTATATATGTTATATTTAATATATTTATTTTTTTATAATTAATATATATAAATACCTGTTTTAATATATATATTTATAGTAGTTATTATTATATATATATATATATATATATATATATTAATTATTAAATATATATGTTCCAATGAATTTGGTCAATAAATATATTGATCATACGTGCATATGTTATGTATCATAATGCTCATTTATACATTACACTCTTTCTTATTATTCACATTGTCCATTGACGACTCTTTTATTATGTTTATTTACTAGGTATATGATATTTGATATTACCCATACATACTATTAAGTTCTCAAAAATACTTATAAAATTACATTAAATTTATTTAAATAATAAATATACCTATTATATTTATAATTATTAAATTTTAATTCGATATAAATACTTTTTAAATATATTTATTTGTAATTATAATTACAACTATATATATATTTAAATAATTATAAAATTACAATAAATACATTATATATATATATATATATTTCTAATTATATACAAATATTTATAAATATATTTATTCGTAGTTCTAATTACAACTACAAATAACTATATATATGTAAATAATTATAAAATTATAATAAATGTATTTATTATACTACTTATAAAGTTATAATATAATTAAATAAATATATTTATAAATATATACAAATATTTATTATTATAATTCCTAAATGAATATAGATATATTTAAATAATTAAAAAATTATAATAAATATATTAATTATATATATTTATACACAAATATTTATAAATAAATACAAATACTAAAAAATGTAATTCAAAATAAATGTAGATATATTTAAATATTTAAATAATTGTAATAAATATATTTATATATATTTATAAAATTATAAATATATTTTTTATAATTTAATAATTATATATATATAATTACAACTATAAATAAATATTTATTTATTATAATTTTTAATTTCAAATAAATATATATATATATATATATATATTAGTTATAAATATAAATAAATATATATTTATTTAAATAATTATTAATTTATAAAATATATATTTATTATTTTCATATATAATGTTATATATAATTAAATAAATATATTTATAAATATATAGAAATATTGATAAATAAATAAAAATATTTATATTTATAGTTATAGATAAATACAGACACATTTAAATAATTATAAAATTATAATAAATATATTAAATATATATTAATAAAATTATAAAAATTAGAAATATTAAATTGGTTATAATTTTATAATTATTTAAATATATATATATATATATATATATATATATATCCATTTATAATTACAATTATAAATAAATATATATTCATATAATAAATATATATTTTCATATAATAAATAAATATATATTCATATAAATAATTATAAAATTATAAAAAATATAATAGTATATATCTATAATCTTATAAATATATGTAATTAATATATTTATTATATATAATCTCAGATTATAAATATAATAAGTACATTTCTTATAATTTGATAATTATTTAAATTATAATTTTATAAATATATATATAGTTATAATTATACATAAATAAATAAATATTTATCATATATTTAATTTTATAAATATATATATTAATTTAAATAAATTATTAACATAATATCTTTATCAGCGCTTTTTTAACAATGATAAAGGTGCGTTTTATCAGCGTTTTTTTTATTTTAAAGTTGAAAAAACATACCTTTATCAGCTTTTTTGCTAGCGCTAATAAAAGGTTCACTAGGTTTTATAAAAAATCCCAAACAGTCTTTCATTCTCGCACTCCTCAAGCTCTCGTGGAAGCTAACCCCTACACCGCGATTCCTCCTCCTCTCTCGCTGCCTCTCCTCGATCATGAACGCCACCTCCATCGTGCACCATCACCTCCACTGTGTGCCACACCGTTGTGCGCCTCTAACAGTCTCCTCTACCCTAACAGTCTCCTCCGCTGTGCGTCTCCTCTACCCTAACAGTCTCCTTCGCCGTGCATGAATCAACTATCGTGCGCCTATCCTCCTCTGCGCGCCACACCTCTGTCGTGCGCCACACCTCCATCGTGCGCCTCTCCTCCTCTAAGTGCCTCTCCTCCGCCGGTGAGTTTTTTCCTCTTTTTCATCTATTTCGTCTTGTTCACATGTAATTATAGTTTGATATTGATGATATGTTGTGAATTGTACGGGCTAAACGCCCCGTTGAAAATCATGGTCGTTGGTGGTCCTTGTTTGCACACTAAATAAAGTGCATGTTGGTTGATGTTCCTCTTCATATTTTTTTGATTTGATTTTGTGTGACTCAGTTATGCATTTGAAGTGTGATGCCACAAGAGCATAGTGTAATTGATTTTTAATGATAAGGATTTATTTTTTTAGGGGTTGAGTAGTATGTCACTTGACATATTTATGTGTTATTCATCAACATCGACAAGTTTTAACTTCGATATTACATTAGTAAGGTAGGTGTTTCTTTGGAACACCCTTGTAATACATGTTATAAATTTCTTGGATGTTTTAAAATGATTTCTTATGAAATTATAATCCTTTGTTATGACTTTGTTGGGTTTCAATTGGCTTGAAAACGGTTAAAAGAGTTGGCATAGACTTATATCACATGCCAAGTGTTTTGTAAAAGGCCTGAGTGAATTTTTTAACAGAATTAAAATATTTTGAAAGTTTGGTAATAGTTTTTTTATTTAAAGTGGATATGCGATATTTTAAAGTCGTGTTTGGAAAAACGAATGTAATTGACCTTCAACCTATTTAAATGGTTTTGAGACCCGTAACTCTCATGGTGGATTAATATGTTTTCAAAAGGATATTGAAGTTCAATAAAAGAGTTTGTAGCACATATTTCCTTCAAAAATAAAAGGGTTTATTATTTTAAAAATTTATTTATAGAAAATGGTTGGGTTTCCAAATGGACTTTCTAGTTCATTTTGATAAATGGTTTTTGGATGAAATTTGAAATGTTGTTCTCAAATGGGGTGAAAATGGATTGGCTTCTCAAGCACATCTTTAAAATCCTAGTTAGTAATTTAAAGGAAGTTATTTTATAAATATGAGATACCCTCAATTGAGATCCATGCATTTATTGTTCCGGTTGTGGCTTGTGACCCCATGGGAGATTCTTTATATTATTATACTTATTGTGAAGCTTATAAAAGGATGTGAAAGGGGTTGTTTCTTGGGAGGGTGTAGGAGGTGGGGTGAGGTTAAATTTCAAATTATTGAAATGATATTTATGTGAAGATTTATTGTTTCATAAGTTGCTCACTTCCACTATTGAAATCCCATGGGTGTCCTAGGAGACCGGTAGGGATCCAGATAAGTGAACTCCCTAGTGTGGAGTACACTGCCTAGTGTAAGGACCCAATTATATTGAGTGAGTTTTTGAGATGTTTCAGTGCCCCTAGAATGTATTAGAAGGGACCAGGGTTTCGTTTGATCCCTTGATCATGATAGAGCCTAGTGAGTTCTATTGGACTACTTGGATAGGACAAGTTAAATAGTATCGACCTAGGTTCCTCATCTCTAGTTCAGGATCCAAATACACGAGTCTTAAGAAGTTTTACATGATGGTTACATCATTCTTAGGACACTTTAAATGATTTATTTTCTTGATTGGATTGTATTCTCCTTGTTTTTTTGATTATATGGCACCATCATTTGGTTTTTTGGATTATGTTTCCTTGTTTCCTTAGTGCCTATGTATGATCATTGTTTCACTTTGAGTGTGTATTTAATTACTTTCAAATATGTTGATTTAAATGGTTAAAAAGGTTTTTTTAAAAGGAAAAAAATTGGTTATTTGTTAAATGAATTTTAAGAAAATGGATTTTCATTGTGGTTATTTAAAAAAATAGTTTTTCAGTAAATGTTATAAAATAGGATTAAACTGTGATTTGACATGTCTTATATGGTTTTAAAGGCCCTCTTTCCATTTTTTGATATTTTTATTTCAATTTTTTTTGTCATCCTTGTTTTCATATTATAAAAAAATTATTTGTTTCAAAATATGTAAGTTCATTGTTTTTACACTTGTTTTATAATTCATGTGAAAATATATTTTATACCTTATGTTCAAACTAGCACTTTATGAACTATATTATGAAGGGATTCAAAGATAATTCTTTACGAAATCATACAATGAATTTTTAGCTCACACCCTACATATGAACTGGTGGATGAGAGTGTATGATGCTCTTATATCTCCTTTTTTTGTTCCCTATTTTGTTTTGGTGTTGATGCTTATATTGGTCCATGGTTGGAAGATGGGATGTGGCATGTTACCGGGGGTCAATTGTGTTGATTTTGGAGTTATTTGGGTTTTGATTCCCTTGTAACTTTCATTTTAGTATATTTTAGTAAGAACGAGTTATGATTTTTTTTGAATCAGGTGATTGTTCTAGAGTGGGTTCTTAATCATCACCCTTTGTAACAACGGTTAAGTTTCCATAGGCGAGTTATAATCCCTACATTGATGGTATGAATAAGGAATTGTAGTAGATAAGACTCTATGTGAGATGGTGGAGGATCCTAAGATGAGATTTGAATTATATGAGATAGGGATGAACTACTAACTTCAAAATTCCACCTATGATAATACCATTGAAATAGACATGGCATTATTCGAGACCCATCCAAAGTTGTGTAGATCAATATGAGTATTTAGATGTTCATGAGTGATCCTTCTAAGATATTAATGGGAGATTGATGAAAATACCAATCTTAACCATAAATGAGTTGGGTAATGAGTATGAATTATATTGCGATGTATTAGGAGTTAGAATTTGAACAGTTTCAGTCCATGATGGTCATGTGGTTGCTTATGGGTCCAGACAGTTGAGAACACATAAGAGAAGATTTCCAAATCCTTTCCTAGATTTGGAAATATTGGTGCTTTCTATGAGGTGTTATTGTAATACACTAAAAAATGTGTTTGAAAAATGTGTTCAACAAACTTTTTTTTTTGTTTTAAATAACTTTAAAATGATTTAAACACTTTTCATGGACTATGGTTGCATGTGAAGTGTTTCTCAACTCACCTTATTGGATTTCATAAAGGGATGTGAATTTTTTGAAAGCGTATGTAATGCTGGTTTCATTTTAACAAGGGGTGTGTGAAGTTTTAAATGAAAATTTGTAAAATATAGAGGGTTGTCTCTTATTTTAAATGATTGAAATTATTGAGTCATGAAGTTTCCTTGAATGATTTATAAAAAAGAAATTGGGGTTTTGAGAAAGAGTGTTTGAAACTTATTGGTTTATTTTAAAAAGAGCGTGTTATTTTAAAGATGAATTTGTGTAAATGGTTGGTTTTTTTAATGGGATTTCAAATATGATTTTATAAATAGTTTTCAAAGGATAATTAAATTCTATAACTATTTTTAGCCTTGGTTAATTTTTATATCAATGTTTTTTCTATTTATTTTGTTAAAAATTAATACCACCGAATCAAATAGGATGGATATGAATAAAGACTGGATGGATGCCAATCATTTGACAATAGAGTATGAAGATGGAGTGAAAAAGTTCATCAAGTTTTCAAAATATCATGCATATGAACCTTCTAAAATCCTTTGTCTGTGTTTAAACTATTGTTATTCAAGACAATTTAGACCAGAGGAGTTGGAATAACATTTGATCTGTCACAAAACAGATCAAAGTTATAAATGTTGGAATAAACATGGGGAAAAACCAAGTGTAGCTAGTGACTAGGATAACATTGAGTTTTATGGACCATCTGATATTATTACAAGTAGGGGAAATGAAGAATACCACATCAAGGATGTGATTAAAAATGTGAATGATGATGTATATTGTATTGATGAAATGATAAGGACAATGAACATGAACTTTGTGAGTTCCCAAAATTGTTTGAGCAGTTAAAGAGTTGTGCAAAGACGCCTTTGTATGGTGGTTTCCCTAAATATATAGAATTTTCAACTGTATTGAATCTGTATAATTTGAAAGCTGGAATTGGATAGAGTGACGCCAATTTTATAGAATTACTTTCTCTCTTGAATGACATCCTCCTAGAAGATAATGATCTCATGAGCTGAACATACGATGCCAAATGAATGCTACGTTCGATGGGTGTGATCTCTAAATGAATACACACCTACCTGAATGACTGTATACTATTTCTCAAGGGCTAAAAATAACTTAGGGAATGCCCAAAGTGTGGTGCTTCTCGATACAAGAAAGACAAATCTAGTCCAACAAAAGTTTTATGATACTTTACAATCATTCCAAGGTTTAGGTACCTATATGGAAGTAAGGAGAGGACATAGCAATTGACGTGGCACACAGACAGAAGAATTAAAGATGAGAAATTATGTCATCCGGCAGACTCTCCTCAGTGGAAGAGAATCGATAATGAGTATCCTAATTTTGGAAACGAGCCGAGAAACCTTCATTTTGCGTTATCTACAGATGGAGTAAATCATTTTGGTTTTCAAATCAGCACTCACAGTACATGGCAAGTTATATTGGTAAATTATAACTTGACACCGTGATTATGCATGAAACAAAAACACATCATGTTATCTATTCTTATATTATGAAAAAAAAACTAGGTAATGATATTGATGTTTATTAAGATATATTGATCAAAGATTTGAAATTATTATGTGATTCTGGTGTTACGTTGTATGATGATTGCAGAAATGAATATTTCACATTGAGATCCATGTTGTATATAATGATAAATGACTTTACTGCTTATGGGAATTTTTCAGGATATATCATTAAAGGAAGTTATGGGTGTCCCATATGCGAACAGGGTACACAATCAATTAGGTTGAAACATTCATCGAAAATTGTGTTTCTAGGACATTGCAGATTTCTACCCCGATAACATAAGTACCAATTTAAAATGTTATTGATGTTTATTTGGATCATTTGATGGAAGTTCAGAAGAGAATATAACATTGTATTCACTAACTAGTGATAAAATTTTTGAGAAAGTAAAATATGTGGACACTACTTTTGGTAAACCTTTTTCGAAAAACCTTACAAAAACCAGTTGGAAGAAGAGATCAGTTTTTTTGACTTACCATTCTGGAATTGTCTCTGTGTTAGACACTTTCTTGATGTTATGCATGTTAAAAAAATGTATGTGACAATGTCATCGACATATTTCTAAATGCACCTGGAAAAACAAAGGATGGAATTAAGGCTAGGTTGGACATGGTTGACATGGGAATATTAGAAGAGTTGGCGCCAGTGAAGGGTGAAAAAAAAACTTTTCTACCTCCAACTTCTTACACTCTTTCCAAGAAGGATATATATTAGTTTTGAAACTTCTTTAATGATGTAAATATTTTAGAGGGGTATTCATCAAATATCAAGAACATCGTGTCAATGACCTATTTAAAGTTAAAGGGTCTAAAATCACATGACTGCCATGTTTTGATTCAATATCTAATTCCTATAGCTTTAAATTTAATTTTTCCAAGAATGTTCATTATACGTTAATGAAGCTCTATTTATTCTTCAAAGCTATATGCAGAAGAGTTACAGACCCGATAAAATTGTTAAGTATGGAAAGAGAAATTTCCATCATATTAAGTGAGTTGGAAATGTTCTTCCCACCAACATTATTTGATATGATGGTTCACTTGGTGAGAGAGATTCGACCATGTGATCATGTACAATACATATGGATGTACCCCATTGAACAGTATATGAAGATTTTGAAAGGGTATGACAAAAATCATAGTCGGCAAGCAGGTTGTATTTCAGAGAAATATATTGTTGAGGAATCCATTGAATTCTGTACCGAATACCTATCCAGTGTGGAAAGAATTGGTCTACTAAAATCTTGTCACATTGGGAAACTTGTGGGTGAAGAAATTTCTGGAAGATAGGTTGTTACAGTCAATATTACAGATCGAGAGCAGGCCCACCTTTACGTTTTGCATAACAGTTTGGAGGTTAACCTATATGTAAAAACCCACAAAGAAATTATTAATCATTTGAATCCATCAAGGGATGAAAAATGGATATCAAATACACATAATTGATAGTTTATAGGATAGATTAAGAACCATATATTTAAGGAGTTATATGAAAATCCAGACTTAATTTCAAAATGACTTCGATGGCTAGTCGGAGGACCAAGTGTGTTTGTATTATCTTATAATGTTTATGTAATTAAAGGTTGTACATTATATACTAATGAACACAATGAAGACAGTACCTTATAGAATAGGGGAGTTACACTTGTGGCTCCAGTGATGATTGTTTCCGAAGATAAGGATAGAAATCCAATTTATGCGAATATGTCATACTTTGGCATCATTAAACAAATATGGGAGTTGGATTATACAAACTTCCAAGTATTGGGTTTTCAATGCAAGTGGGTTGATAACAGGAGTGCTTTTAAAATAAACGAGTTCGAATTCGTGAAATTTGATTTCAGTAAAGAAGGGTACAAATATGAACCATTTATAATGACATCACAGGAAGTACAAGTATTTCATGTTCCAAATCCTACAAACTGAAACTCGTCAATTATTCTGTTATCTACCAAAACCACTAAAGGGTCAGATGGAAATTCAACGGAGGATGACCCTTTAATTGGGATGCCGTAATCATTTCATAGTGGTCCCAATGTAGATAACGCTTTTCATGTAAGAGGATACCACAATGAAGGGATTTGGATAGTCAATAGAGGGGTCAAATCCCTTCAACCTTAAAAAAAGAGAGTTCAATAATCAGGTTATATATTTTTTAATATACATCGTGTTACCTTATGTTATTATTTATTTTATGCTACTTTTATGAAATCTAAATTAAATTTTGAACCACTTATGCATATAATGACTTCTACATGTGATGATTCTCCCAATCCCTAGGCACAATAGGTCTCTTAACCTGCTGCTGCTCGTAGAGTAGAGGACCTATAGGTTTCTCAACTTATTTTTGCTGCTTCTCCCAGTGCAGAGGTACAACCACAATCTGCACATGCCCGTGCTAGCAATCCAATGGAACATATTTATGATGTTGAAACCGAGGAAATGGTAGGCACTAAAACACTAGCAGCGTAGAAAAAATTGGGGTGCCGTAGTTTGATGGTGTTTTAAAAAATCTTTAAGGAAAAAGTTAAAGGAATCAAATACGAGGTCAGATAGAATAAGTGAGGCCAACATGTTAACCCCAATAAGGTCATGTTTAGTAGTTAAATTGGAATCTTCACTTGGAAATGCATGTCGATTGATGTACAGTCATGACACCATGTTGTCACAGGGATTAAGACACTAATGTGGGGAGATATTACGGTAACATTATGATATATCATTTCTTTAATTTACTAAAAAATAATATAATGAAACATTGACTTACTCTTCATCATCCCCTGTAGAGTGAATTTATAGTAGATAACTCACACAAGGACTATTTATTAAGGTTTTTTGGAAGGATTCACAACAGATTTCACAAAATTTTAATGAAATGTTATCTTAATGATGCTGAAGGAAAAATAAACCCACACCCACCTCTTATTTATACACACTTGATAACCGAAGGAGTGTGGGATGTGTTTACTAGCCATCTCGAGGAGTATTATTTTTAGTTACATTGTGTTTGGTAATATGTTGTTTGATGATACATGTATCCATTACTTTGATTGACAATTTTTTATTTATGAAATAAAAAATTAGTTCTGAAAATAAGGAACAAGCAGAAAAACCAGTGTACCCCTATTGTAAAGTAAGAATGGGGTACGCTTCACTTGAAAAAAAATTACTACGTATTTTAAATCTACCATAATACTTTTATGTGATATAAAACAAAACCATAACTATGTTCCTCTATTTATATTCATATTGATGAATCCAAATCCAATGTTACTTCCATCCCACACCATGTGCAATGGATGGAGGCACGTGTAAATAAATATGAGATACTAATAGATTAAAACACACAAAAAGTGTGTGAAACATGTGTAAGTATGTCATAATAAATATTTTCCTGATTTAATTTGATATTACATAGAAATGGTTACTTATTTTCCAATATTTTTTTATCTAACACAGTCATAGGAATAAAAAACACCCAAATCATATACGAACATACTTTAGGTGGCCTTGAAACAACCAGAAAAGTATGGATGTGTGAGAGGTGTGGGTTTTGGGGTGACACCCTTAACATTTTTTGAGAAAAAAACAAGAGGAGGATCAAAGTGTATAAATCAACATTATGGGAGAAATAATACCTATCCTTGAAGAACATATGAAATTGTATAGAAAGTTCATGGAAAATATGATGGCAGGAGGGAAAAGAGAAGAAAAAACTCAAGAACAACTAGTGCATGAAGATCCTGCCCTACCCCCACTAGATTTGAGGCAAGCCATTCCCCTCAAAAACCTATCTTAGTTGAGGTAGTAAATTATCTAATAGTTGTTTCTATAAATTTTGAATCAGATAGACATTGATACCTTTCTTGTACTGATCTTGAATAGGGTGAAAATAATTGTGATTTATATCTATCAAAACCCACCCATCTCCTTGTATCAAGGGCCATGATGTCCAATATCTAGAACATCATGATACACAACAGACCACTTCCAATAGGTCATGTCAAAGTGATGATTAACGTATCCCATGAGCTGAGCATCCAGCTACCTGTTCCAATTGATGATGAAGATATTCATAAGGTCGAACACGATTTTGGAACATTCATTTCATAACCGTTACAACTTGTAAAAAAACATGTTGACAAGGAGGTATTCATTTTAAATTTTTTTTCAAGATAAACCTTTAACATTTAATGAAAAAAGGTCTGAACCAATGAATGTTATTACAGACAGACAGAGGGAAGGGGGTGAAATGAAAGAACAGCTTAAAACCATCTCAAAGGTCAAACAACCAATCCAAACGATCTACCAAAATAATCTTAAACCCGACTATTCAATGTCCACATTTATTTTCATTGCAGACTCATGCGAATATGAAGTTGAAAGAAGGTGGGCTTCATAGAATTATTTTTTATGAAAATATGTGCAGTGGGGAAGATCCATATTTCATCAATGTTGACAATTTAAGTGAAATCCTGGAGTATGGTTAGTTAGGTGGCTCAGTTGTAAATGTATACCTGAGGCATGTTTTTATGATTTGATTTTCCAAAATCTAATATAATATGATAATTATGACTAAATACATTTCATTTTTTCATAGGCATATATATGAAAAACAATTGAAGGGATTTTCCTATGAACAAAAAATTGGACTCGTTAGTCCCCATGTAACCTCTATAGAACAAATAGATATAGAATCTAAGAAAGAGGGTGAAATAGTGACAGAAATGATCAAAAATTTTAACAACAAAATAAAAGATGAAAGAATCTTTTTAATACCAACGATGCAAGGGTAAAACTGTACAATTTAATCATATCAAATATATTTTAATTTCTTTCATTGCTTATTCTATTTTGTATCGTTAGGTAGCATTGGATGCTCATTGCAGTCAATTTGGATACTCCAAATATTCATTTCTTAGATTCAATGCATGCATATCCAACAAAATGACCACAAATGATGGCATTTGTCAATTTTTAATACAATACATCAAACATTTTAGAACTAAACATATAGTTATATAATTAATATTATCTTTTAATGAGAATTCTATTATGATAGGATGGTGCATGAATATCATCTATATCACGGAATGAGGCTTGAGGAAAAGGAAAAGAAACATAACAAGTGCTACGACTGGATAAAAATCTAGGTATATATAATAAGATTTCACTATACAAACACATATAAAAATATTACTTATTTTTCTCAATGTTTTTGTAGTTCTCTAAACAAACAAACGATAAAGACTATGGTTATTATGTTTGTAAATTTATGAAAGAGATCATATTCCATGAACAAACCAGCATCCCTAATGAGGTATTTTCAAAGATAATTACTATTTCATTTAAAATACTTATTAATCCTTTGTGTGTTTATATTTTTTCAGTAGTACCATGATTTTCAAAAAGAATCCTATTCACAAGATGAGATAGATTTGTTTATAAATGAATGAGAAGCATAACTAATGGAAGAATGTACAGAAATAGCATAAAGATGTGATAGATATGACTCGAAGTGTATATTTTTATTTAAAAATGTCAGTATTTTTAGTAAAAAGAACAACTACCCCACTGAAAACTGAGAAAACAAATTAGGATAGTTTTGATACTTTAGGAAAATTATCCATAAGTAATTTTTATGTATAATAATCAACCATACCTAAATCTGACACATGGTGTGACCGTTATGACTTTAAATGTGTATTTTTATAATAAATTAACAATAAATTTAGAAAAAATAACAGGCGACATATTAAAAACCAAGAAAACACATTTGGATTGTTATAATACTTTAGGACAATGATCCATCAGTCATTTTTTACTTGTAGGAATCAACCACACCTCAATCTGATGAATAGTGAAACTGATATGACTAAAAGTGTCTGTTATCAGTTTAAAATTGACATTTTAGCTCAAAATGAGTCACTCATTAAAAACTAAAAAAACTCACTCTGATTGTCTTCATAATTTAGGACAATAATTCATAAGTTATTTTTGATGTTTATGAAGTGGTCTCATGTCAAACTGATGCATGATGTGACCGGTATGACTCAAAATTTGTGTTTTTAGTTTGAAATCATATTTTAGTAAAAAAATAGAATTGACATAATAAAAACCAAGAAAACACATTTGTATTGTTTTGATACATTAGTAAAATGATATATAAGTCCTTTTTGACATGTAGGAATCAACCACACCTCAATTCGATGCACAGTGTGACCAGTATGACTCAAAGTGTCTCTTTTTATTTAAAATTGACATTAATTTTAGTAAAAAAACACAACTGGCATACCAAAATCTGAGAAAATGGATTCAGATTATTTTGGTAATTTATGAAAAAATCCATGAGTCATTTTTTACATGTAGGAATCAGCCCCCACCTCAATACAACACATGATGTTACCAGAATAAATCTAAATGTGTCTTTTTTTTAAAATTGAAATTAATTTAAGTAAAAAGAACAACTGTCATACTAAAAACCAAGAAAACACATTAGGATTGTTTTGATACTTTAGGAAAATGATACATGAGTCATTTTTGATGTATAGGAATCAAATTCACCTTAATCCAATGCAAGGTGTGACCGGTATAACTAAAAGTGTCTGTTATGAGTTTAAAATTTACATTTTAGCTCAAAATGTGTCACTCACTAAAAACCAAGAAAATGATTTCTGATTGTATTCATAATTTAGGACTGTGATTCTTAAGTCCTTTATAATGTGTATGAATGAGTCTTACTTCAAATCGACACATGATGTGACAAGTGTGACTGAAAAAGCGTATTTTCAGTTTGAAACGATGTTTTAGTAAAAAAACACAACTGACCTACTAAAAAATGAGAAAATGAATTTGGATTGTTTTTATACCTTTGAACAACGATCCATGAGTCATTTTTGACGTGTAATAATCAACCACACCTCAATATGATGATTGATGTTATCGGTATAAATCCAAATGTGTTTTAATATAAAATTGACATTAATTTAAGTATAAAGAACAAGTGACATTTTTAAAATCAAGAAAAATCATTTGGATTATTTTGATAATTTAATAAAATAATCTATGAGTTATTTTTGATGTTTAGGAATCAACCTCACCTCAATACGATGCATGATGTGACCAGTATGACTAAAAGTTTCCGTTATCACTTTAAAATTGATATTTTAGCTGAAAATTATTCACTCACTGAAAACCAAGAAAACAATCTTTGATTGTATTAATAATTTAGGAGAGTGATTTTTAAGTCCTTTTTAAAATGTATGAAGTAGTCTCACCTCAAACCGACACATGATCCAACTGGTATGACTCAAAATGTGTGTTTCTAGTTTGAAATGATATTTCAGTAAAAAAACACAACTGTCATACTGAAAACCGAGAAAACCCATTCATATTTTTTTGATACTTTAGAACAATGACCCATGAGTCATTTGTGACATGTAGGAATCAAACACACCTTAATATGATGAATTTTTTTGACCGGTATAAATTCAAGTATGCCATTTAAATTTGATATTAATTTTAGTAAAAAAACATGGGACATACTCAAAACCAAGAAAACCCATTCAGATTGTTTTGTTATTTTAGGAAAATGATCCATAACTCATTTGTGACATGTAGGAATCAACCCAACCTCAATATGATGCACGATGTGACCTGTATAACTCTAAATGTGTAATTTTTTTATTAAAAAATGACATTTTATTAATGTATTCCTTCATATTAATATTTTATTTATTTCTTAGTATTACTAACATAATATTTGTTTTCTTATAGAGGTGGAACCTTTTTCTTGATTTGGGATGATTTGTTCAGCAACTAATACCATGGGCAGACATTTTTGAGAGGGGATAATGAATGTCAAAGGATGAAACATTAATGTTTTTAACTTTTTGTTGGATAATTGTAAATATAATTATATAAAAAATTGTTTGAAATGTATATAACATTATTTTCCAAACCCTTGTGTGTGATGATTTTTTCTTGTGTGTACTATGCATGTGCTATTTTGTGTAGGTGATGTGTGCATACTGTGCAGGTGCAGGTGTTGTGGGTGGGTGTTCTGTTATATATACAACACATCATAGACAACTAGGCCATTATTAACACTATTTTGAGAGATGATAAAGGCACCCATTATCAATGCTACTTTGAGCGCTGATAAATTCACCTTTTATCAGTGCTATTTTGAGCACTAAGAAAAGCACCATTTATCAGTGCTAATTAACACATTGATAAAGTTTTCTTTTATCAGTGCTCAAAATAGAACTGATAAAGGGTTCCTTTATCAGCGCTAAAGTAGCATGGATAAAGGGGGTCCTTTATTAGTGTTTTAGTACAGATAAAGGACACCCTTTATCTGCGCTTTTCTAGCAATGTTAATGGGGACCCCCCTAATCTTCATTGATATTAACAATGCTTTTCAAGTGCTGTTAAAAGAATTTTCTAGAGCTGATAAAAAAACTATCTGTAGCAGTGCTATTTGAATAAAAATAAAAATAAAAATGATTTAATTTAATTAATTTAAAATTATCATTGACATAAATTTATCAAAAATTTAATTTTAATTATTAATTTAATTAGCGTGATGATGATCTTAAGTAGTAACTAGCCAATGTATACTTTAGTTTTTATATATTAATTAATTATTGCATGCTATTTTTTTGTAGTAATAGATTAATTATTGCATGAAGTTTTTTTATTAATTGAGCGGTATATTGCATGTTATTACACATTCCTAGGATCCCCTCGCATACGTGTGAGAATTTATGTATTATAAGGAAGACATAAAAAGACTTGGACTATGATGATGCGAGGCTATATTCTAGATGAGATGTGGATACACTGGACCAGAGTGTGAGCTGTGATATGAGTTAGACACAACTTAAGTATTATACCCCTAGGGTCCTGGTTAATCCATTTAGTGTAAATGAATCAAACAATACCAAATGATCTATATTAATCATGTTTATTATTTAATTTATGCATCATTTTTTTTAATATGCAAGTTTAAGTGAACACATAAAATAATAAACAAATGATGCATAGAGTAAATCAATTTAAGATAAGATAAATGTTTTTCTATTTACTACATGGATGATTTGTGAGTTTGATCACATATTTTCTACATATATAACAGAAAATTATTTCATTCAATGAGAAATAATATAATAAAAACCCTCAAAGGAATATTATGTTGCAACACATTTTTCTGTTTAAATTTAAACAAAACCAGGCGTATGGGGTGCTTGTCATACCTATTTGACAATTCCTCCTCCTACCAGGGAGCTCTTATAGGAGTAATGGGTTGAATCAACTAAATATGAAAAAAATAATTATCCATAGCTTGGTTTTTTTATATTTAGAGGAAAAGTGTTTAGTAAATCAAGCTTATGTTTTGTTGAAGATGAGACTTCACTCAGTAATTCAAGTAGTCATTATTAAATGAGACTGTCCAATCAAACGCCTACCATGAGACTCTATGATCAGTAGAATAACCATAGCTTATACTATAAAGAGAGTTTTCAAGGAAGATTACCACTATAATACTCAGCCAACCACGTATTCCAAATCTAGAAGTGATGGCTACTAGGGTTCAATAAAATAACAAGTGACATCCAATGATTTAATTGATCAGTAATGTTTAATCAATAACCAAGATAAATTACATATCTACTAATAATTCATTTGATAAAATAATGAAAATAATACCATAGATACATTGAATTCCACATTGGATGAAGTTTGTGTCCTAACCAGTGTGAATTTCCAAGAGTGGTACAGGTTCTTGTGCATAATACTATGATATGAAAGGAAATTGTATATCTAAAAGTCCCCACTTTCTATTAATCCATATCAAGAAGAGAGGATGAGAAAGATGATTTTAGGAGACACATGTATATCAAAATTGATGTTTATATCGTAATGCTATCATCCATTTTCAATGATTTATGGACACATCATGAGGAAGTGGATGGTTATATCATGTTGTCTCATCTCCAAACAATATTTCAGGAGAAAGTGAAGAAAGATATGAATGATTTAATTATTATATTGAATATATTTAAATTTAAAGATGGATTATGATCATTTAATACATACCTTTAAAATATATTTTCACCCAATTACCCCAATTTTTGTTTAATATTACAAAACAAATAGTTGGATGAAATCAATTTATTTCCTTCAGGGTAATGTTTTCAATGTTAATGAGAACTCAAAGCATGTTTAATATTTAGTTTTTATGGTGAACATAATGAAATAAAATGAGAAAAGTCCAATGAAAAGTGTGACACCATATGAACCTTTGTAATTTCCTTCAAATAACTGAGGATAGATGTTAAAATGTTGGATATTTTCATTACATGTCATGAGATTAGTCTATATAGGATTAAATTAAATGAATTTATGCAAAAGAAAGAGGAGGCTTCCACTTAATATATATCCATCATTGTATGTGATGTTTCTTCCATACTTCTTGGGTATTCAATACAATATTCCAATCACATATATGTATTGGAATATAGAAACCATGTAAGAAAAGAAACATTATAAGAAGTAAGGTTAATTCTACAAGTATTTGATAAAGGTTTATTCCTAAGTTAGTTATGATAAGTACACAAGTTCAAATTTCCAAGATTAATGCTTTTATTTGAACATTGTTTAATTAGTACTAAAAATATTATCTCATGTTTCCATTAGAAACAAAGAGAAATTATTCCATGAAGTAATTAATGTTATTTTTGTTATATAATATGCAATTAATAGTTCATTAATTCTTGAATCATTGGAAATAAAAAATGAATATAAAATTCAAGACTTAAACACCTAGTTGCAGAAAGATAATTCATTGTCTAGTGAAACTAAGTATTTTTCAAGGATATTCCCAGTATGGTTTTTAGACTCTTTAGAGTTAAAGACATTAGGTATTATTGATACATTTAATTATTTAGATTTATAAAAATAAACCTTTAGAAATAAAGGTAATCCATAAATATTTTAGAATTTATTAAGATAAAGAGTGTGAATTAATCCAAGGTTAAAATAGTGGTAAATATACTTCATAAGATCCATTTAAGTGTTTTTAAGGAATGAAAAGGTGTATTATGGTATATTCATGGTTAGAATATTTGAGTTTCTTTAGGCCCATGTTTCAAAAAAATATCTTTACCAAGCATTCATCTATCATTAAAATATAACATGGAGTAATTCTTAAAGGCACATCTCCTTATACACATCAAAGCTATGATTTTAGTATAGGGGATCAATGTTGGGTCTTAATGAAAAAATTGATCAAAAAAATGTTGAATGTAGTAATTCATAAACCCACATTTCATTATACACATTAGAGTGATGATGTAAGTAAAAGGAGAATCAATGTTGAGATTCATTTTCATTGTAGATACTTAAATTATATTTCACACTTCACAAATAACAGCATTATCCCATAACCATATGCCAAATATAATGAAAAAATGGATATAATATGAATTATAGTATGATATAAATCCATCTTGTTGTATTAACATGTGTTAAATGAAAAGAGTTTGTTAAGTTCATAAACAAACATGCATCACGAAAAATACAAAGTGCATATCTATTAGTATCTTAAATTTTTCTAAGGATATTTCAGAAATAAATATGATTTAAAAGTTATTTTCAAGCGATATACTATATTTATATAAAAGGGTGAACATATCTATTTGAGATAGATGGATAAAGATTGACCTGGATTTAGTCAATGATAGATATGAACAAATATATGGCATATGAACAAGTTCCAAAAGAGCTTATAAAAAAAGAAAAATCTAGAGACATATATTGCTTATGAAAGATACAACCATAGTAGTGGTTTTAAATTCACTGCAACTGATGATATATTATTCATTAAGAGTAATAAATCCTATAATTAAGAAGTAAATGAAAACATGCTAATATTTACAAGTTCAATTACGATTCAATAATAGATTCCATATATCAATGTGCAAGTGCTTAGTATTTTGACAATTTCAAATATTGATACTATGGTGGGTATTCAAGAGAGACTATACAAGGGTGGTATATGTGATATACTAATAAGGATTTATTGGCTATACCAAGTCATTAGGTCTAAATCCATTAGAATTTTACTTTTTATATCTTCTTTATATGATAATTTTATTTGGTATTGGATGTCAATACCACCATTATATGAAATTGTCTATACGACACAACCAGAACGTTTTAGTGAAACCATAGGATACCAATAAGGGGTGAAAGTTACTAAAATACAATTTTGGATTGAAGTAAGAAATATGATCATAGAATATTCATTTGGAATATTTTTTTTATATATGTATACAAGTGGTTATTGGGAGAGATACTATTTTCTAAGGAAAAATATGTCGATAACATATGGAAAACAGGTGTTGTTCTTATAGTTAGTTAAGAATAGATTGAAAGTAATGCTATAGAGACTGAATTTAAGTAAAAACAAAAGTTATAGGGAATGAAATCTATTGAGGTATATCTAATGGGTTGCTTAGACTAAGTCAAAGTAAATGTGATGACATTGTATTGAAAAATACAAGTTGGAACAATTTAAGATATAATTTTTACCAATGTCACATGGCATAAATCTCCGCAAGAAGACATGTATGGGACATAAGAGGAGGTTAATGTGGTGATTAGAATTCCAACATGCTTCTACAAGTGGATTAATCATATATTCAATACTATATAAAGGATATGATATTTACAATATATAGTTTATGATATGTAAATATTAGTTATATTTAGAAGTATTACATGGGAAGTAGTTAGAAATATCCAATTATACTTGAGAGAGTGAAAAATATATGTTCTTGTTACTTGGAAAGGAAGGTTAAATGTTTTATGGGGGCATGATATAGTATTCCTTTGAATTAATATGATTAAATTTGTAGTCAGGCTAAGGTAATGAGAAAGATAATCTCATTCAAGACATATGGATGCATATCTACAAATACCAAGTACATTGTGACTTTCGTCGTAGCTAAATAAGTAATGTAAAATACACAATTATTTTTTTATAGTTCTTGGAATTAAAACTATTAAGTAATGTTTTATCATAATATAAATTATGGTGACCCTTCTACTAGTACTATCCAATATGTCACATTTGGATAGTGGAAAAAATGAAAATACTTGGGATATCATCTTTGGGGATTTTTACTCAAGGAGGAAAAGTCATAGAAAGAAAAATTGACATAAAATGGAGATTTGGAATGCCTAATGAATAAATCCATAACTTAATAGAAGTATGATATTATTATATGAGAGAAAACAAGGTTAGTTAGAAAGTTGGATCTATTGAAAGTGGAAGTGTTGTAATAGTGGGAACCCTAGACCCAACTTAAACTATACTATTTGATTACTATATCATATATATAGTGAGTTATACGTGATATTCACTTACCGTAATAGTGTTGATATTTTTATGTCCACTATTTATATAGTAATTTCCTTAGAATACTTATCATACCAAAAGATTATAGCAGTTCCCTGGATATAGTGAGATTTTCAAGATACTGTAACATTAATCTTAAATATATGTTATATTTTATAGATACATCATACTGATTGGACATAGATGATATCTGGCTATCAGGTGATGGGGGATCATAAGAGTTGAGACTTCTTCCCAAGAATTTTTCACATGGTGATCTCAAGTAGATGAGATCCAGAGTACTGAAATGATAATAGGAACACCACATGTTTCATGTGTCATTGGTAGTTTCTATATGTGAATACATGTAATGGTCTCCTAACATGAGATTATTATTAGTGTATACTATTTAGTAACACACTTTGATTCAAGGAAAAATTCATGACATTTTTATCATGGCAAGGTAGCTTGCATTGGGTGTGTCATTGGTGGTATGGCATTGACTAAATATTCAAGTTAGAATTTTTAGCTTACAAAAGGAAGTGATATATTAGGCCTAGTTAACAAGGATTTTAGTACCTTCAATAAATCCACAACCATGGTAGAAGAAGGTAAGTTCATCCAATAAGTTCAATTAACACTAAATAAATAAAGGATAATGAAACAAAGTGTGTGTCCTGATTTATGATATATCACAAGAAAAAGAGATTATATTACATGGTGTGTGTTCATAGGAAAGGTTTCCATTGCTATGAATTTTCCTTATCTCTTTAGGGGAAATAATGGGTTTCTAGAATCCAATCGTATTCTATGAAAATTATTCATTACTATCAAGATAAGGGGATAAAGGGTCACACACTAAGATTGTTCGTAATTTTGGCCTATTCTAATGAATAGGAGTATAGGACATGGTGCACCCCACCATGAGGATCGAGTGTTATATGAGAATATATGATCAAAATGTAATAAATAAATTCATATTATTCAATTTTTGAATCATTTTTACGAAATTAATTTATTGAAATTATTCAAAAGATATTAAGTGAATACATGGAAAAATATTATATGAAGATATTTTTTTAAATATTTAAGGTTTGTTTAATATTTGTGGGAATTATGAGTCAAGTTAATGAATCAATATTATCATGTAATATATTTACTATATTAGGAGTAATTGATAAAAATATAAATGATATTTAGGACTTAGTTAATTTTTCATACAATATAATTTATAGATTATTTAGTGGGTAAAAAATATTTGGGAATTGAGGAGCCATTTCTGGGTATTTTTCACCTCGCTATATAAGTGGGAGGAGGCTCTCATACATGGGATTATTCACTTCTTGATTTTGAGAGATCCTTTATCCCCCTACATCCTAGAGAGAGAAGTTCCTATTCTAAGAAATTGATCATGGTTCACCTTTACAGATAAATAGTTTGGAATAGTGGTGATCATCAATACATTGAAGGAATATTCAAATTTCCAAACTATAAATCAAAATTTAATGAATAAAATTCCTTCAAAATGTTGATGCACATGTGGATGATCTTAAGGTACCTGACTTAAATTCCATAGAGTAACGTTTGATGGTGATGAATGATTATCGAACCTATCTTCAAATCGAATGAGGTAAAATTTCAGTTTATTTTTCATGCTTAAATTCTTCACATGAGATCATCGACTCTTTTTATTGGACTACGTATCACTGGAGTTGATATAGTTACATTTATTTGGTGATGAAAATTTGAAATCCATAGTCGGTTAACTTCTAATATTCCCCTCAATACCTTAAACTTATCACCCAATAATGATACCTAATGTCTAATTACAAGTTCATTATTATCCAACAGGACACAACATACAATGTTCTACTCGGTAGAGAATTTATTCATAGAAATGCAGTGGTTCCATCTACTTTTTACTAATTCTTGAAATACCCCATTGATTGTAAAGTTTTCATTCTCTATGATGACAATTGTCTTCTTGAATATTGTGAATCTTAGTACACTGAGGTGGGTTTCTATAAGAGGATAGGAAAGAAATAAATACAAATGGGGTCATGCAGGTTACCATTCCCAATGGTTTGGGGATCTCTCTTGAAATCCCCCAGATATTTCTTAGTAAAGAGTATATACTATCTATAAATCTAATCAAGGTAAAAAATCCAACTCTAGTGAGCCACCATAAACTGAAATTTTTTTTGGGACATGTTAATGAAATAATGGTCATGCCAGCTGATGTTGCTCCATCAAAAGATAATCAGATTAATGTCCCATTTGGATCAACAAATTCTCATATAAAATTGGTGTAAACTGAAAATTACCCTATTACACCCCTCATAAGTTGTGATATCAATTCCCATTTGGCCCCAGATAACATCAATGAAGAAAGTTATCCTCTCTGAATCACATTCTATTATAAAACCCATTCCTTGTCACTCCTAGGGCCCGGGGGTGGCCCCTTACCCCTCAATAAGGATAACGATGCTCCCTAATAATATATCAGTCCTAAGGAAAATTATGAATTCAATATGGGAGATGAGAAGGGTGGATGTAGATACACTGCTCCAACAATTTAGGAAGGAATCTACACCACCATTGAAGAACCGTGGCAGGTAAATTTGGGAATAAAAGAGGATTCATGGACCACATTGATCAGTATCTACATGCCCCTAGTGGATCTATAGATGTATGTATCCTTATTAAAGAAACATTATTATGTGTTCACCTAGAATTATATAGAATTTATAGGATGAGAGCCAATGTGGAAACCCATCACCTAGGTTGCATTGAAGTTTCAAGAAGTCATCCAAGAGGATGAATCATTCTCAAGTTTCCATAATGGATGTTAAATTTGATAAGATTATCAAATATTGATTCATTATAGTGGTGAACTACCTGAAATAGATCTTCAAAATCATCATTATTAACAAAAATAATGGGAAGATCAGTTTCTACATTGATTTCAAGGATCTTAATAAATGTTTTCCAAATTATGATTAACTATTTCAAATTATGGAACCCCTAATCAATTAAACTGCAAGCTTCCAAGACCTTTCATTTATATATGGCTACTGAGGATATAATCAAATAAAGATGGCCCCTGAAAATGAGGAATAAAATTCTTTCAAGGTTTCTCAAGGGATATTCAACTACTAGGTTAGTCCCTTTGGTTTAAAGAATGCATATTCTTACTACCAATTCAATATGAATCACATCTTCAAAACATTTTTGTGAAGAATAACAAAATATAACATTGAAAACCTGGCGTTTAAGTCGTAGAAGTGTTGTGATCATCTCCTTGACCTTTATATAGTCTTCAAATTTTTTTTTAGCTTTGCTTAAAGATAAACCCTATAAAGTGTGATTTTGAGGTAAAATCATGACAATTACTTGGATTTATGGTACACCACCATGTTATCAAGGTTAACCTTGAATAGACCAGCACAATACTCACAATGCCACCTCCTCGAATCCATAATGTATTTAGATGGGTTTAGGGATGACTCATATATATCAGTCATTTTATATCCAACCTTTTCAACAAATTCCATCTCTTCTGGAAGTTAATGATGAAGTGAGTCATCAATAGGTAGGGAAAATATTTTCAGGAAGTCTTCTAGAACCTTAAGAAATATCTACTAAACCTGTCAGCAATAATTCCACTAGTAGAAGGGAATCCACTCATCCAATATGTGGATACTATGGATAAATAACTCAATACCCTTCTCATGAAAAAATACATATAGAATTAAAAAAACCTCTACTATCTCAGTCAAACAATGCTAGATACTAAGACCTAATATTCTGATATCAAGAAAAATTACCTTGCACTAACTTTTGTGGTGAAAAATTTAAGGCTCTACTTGCATCACCAAAAGGTCTGCTTGGTCTCTCATATCGAACCACATAAGTATATAATCAGGCTACCTATGCTTATTCGGTATCTATCCCAAAGGGAATTCATCCTGAAATAGTACGACATTAAATTCATGTCATAGGAGGAAATCAAAGGGAAAATACTAACTGATTTTCTTATGAAACATCCTACATAGGAAAAAATTCCAATAAACACCGAACTTTTGTATAAAGAGGTTTTCTATACCCATGACACTCCCAAAACATGGGAAATGTATTTTTATAGATCATATTATAGTATGATAAAGAAAATAATGGAAATGTTAAAGTTCAATTAGTCTTGTCTAGGGATTATATTTGTCTTAATAACCAATGGAGTTCTTTCATACACCTTACTATCTGAAGGCTATACAAAAAATGAGTCAGAATACCATGCTCTCATTATATCCATAGAACAAGAACTACAAATAAAAATATTGATTTTGAATTTTAAAAGTGATTCAAATATAGTGATCTAGAAAATTAATGGAAAATATGCCATCAAGAAGGAAGAGTTAACCCCACTCATCGACTATGTAAGGGTACTAATGGAGGAATTCCCTTTTAACCCAACATCAAAACAAATTCCCTTATCATGAAATGCCCTCATTGACGTGCTATCTAATATAGCCATATCTCTAGCCAATACAGAGTAGGATGAGATAATATTCTACACCACACAATAAAGGTTAGTATCCCTAGTTATTGTCTGTGACATGGAGTAAATCAATCATATCAATAGTACATCGGGGTGTGATGACCAGACATCCTTCATCAGATGGATGATCCCCATAATGGAATACCTTAGAGATGAGACCCTCCCATTGGTTTGATACAAAATGGAAAAGAGCTGATGTGGAGATATAAACATCACCCTTCATAAATGGCTCAATGAGCATAAATTTTTCTTAAATTTAGGCTTCAATGTATTATTCCTCAGATTCATCACAAAAGGATAGACCCTCAATGTAATTCAAGAAGTCCATGAATTCTATTACAACACTCACCAATCTAGAACTAGGATCCCACAAAAAATAGGAGGTCTCGTTATTTATAGATGGCAGTGATATAAGATCCTGTGGAATTCACCACTTTTAAATACATGAAAACTTCATTCATAATCCCTCAGAGCTATTACATACTTCTAAATTCTCCTCACCAATCACTATATGGGAAATGAATGTCATGGGGATATATCCATAAGATATATCGAAGTAGTTAAAATATATTCTTTCCACTACCAAATTCTTCTCCAAATTGTTCAAGGCTAAACCCCATTAGGAAGTTGTGACAAATAACATCATCAACTTCAATCACTAGATTTAGTCACTCACACAATGTTGATGAAAAATGGATCCAAATTTTGTTCTTCCAAGTTGGTAAGGTTGTATCAGTAGTCTAACATATAGTCTAATCATTCATCTCTTTATCACATAATTATAAATGGGTAGACAGAGGAATTAAATAAAACTACGTTACATATACTATAAAAAATGGCAGGAAAAGATAAGAAATACCAACTAGAACAACTCCTACATGCCTTATAGGCTTATCATACCACAACCCAAACTGCAGCACAAGTGAAAAAATATTCTATTTTCTATATAATAGAGGCAATTCTTCCCATTAAGGTCCAATCACCCTCATATATCTATGATTAGTTATTAGAATATGAATAATCATAGAAGTGATTTGGTGGGTTATAATGACTTGGTGAGAAGAGGTATCATATATTTCACAACTTGGAAGTCCATCAGAATTGGATTGTGTGAGCCTACAACAAGAAGATTTTTATTCACTCATTCCTTCAAGGAGAGTTGGTATTGGTTTTAAAAACCCTGATGATACTAGGTAAGAATCCTTAAAAGATGGAACCAAAGTGGGAAAGTCCTGATTTCATACAAAAGTTCTACTATAATGGAGGTTTCTCATTGGATACAATGGATGGGGAACACATCATTCCTCCCACTTATGTAAGTTTTATTTAAAAATACTTTGAATAGTTTTCATGTGAGAATCCAAGTCCCAAAAAAAATAATTTAAACTACATAACACTAAAATATGAAATTAAACATCATGGTCAGCATCCTTGCGATAAGACATTAAATTGTGAGGTGGAATTGCATCCTGCATGAATCTAATTTACTTAGAGTGGCACATTATTATAGCCTCTTTCACCCTACATGAGATCCTAATCCATGCAGAATTCTTTGGAAAATAGTCAGATTTTGCACTATAGTATCAATACTTCATGTTACTCATATGTGAGCTTGATTTTTGTAGGGAATCATCTTTCATAAAGAACTACATGCATGTCTGATTCCTATCAATTTGGGATATATAGTGACATTTAGGTACTTTACCATGGACCCAACCACCATCCTCTTAAATAATAAACGAACATGACCCCTCTTGCGTATGAGGTGAATCCATAAAGAATATTTCTATATGGGTTCTATTTTTTATAGACCAATTCTCAGAATAAAATTTACCTTTCCCTATATATGAGTCAGATCTCTAAAGGGGACTTAAAGAACTATGTTTGTTTTATGTCCTATAAATACAAGATACATAGTGATATTCATATCTCAAATTATTCGCCAATCTAAAATGTTAGAAAATCACCTTCACCTATACAATAGAATGATATTTTTAGGTAATTTTCTTTATAAGAACTGCATGCGGATTGATTCCTGTCTATATGGGATACATAGTGATGCTAAAATCACAAATCTTGGGTCCAACCACAATAAAAAAAGTTTCCTTGACCTTTATATGAATCAGATATGTGCAACAATAGTATGCAATAAAGAAATGCATTAAGCTAGGAAGTACTCAAAAGCAGCTACTCATACCAGTTCCATTACCATTTTAATTAATTATTTGTCAATTCTAAGCTTGTGCTTTAGCTTGGCAGGTGCAACATAGGAAATCACCATAGTGAATATTAAAAGTAAACATTGTCCTCAGACATGCAAGTCCTTACCCTCAGGAAAGTAGAATCGTAACCCGCAGGTGACTGCCCATAGGCATAATGAATATAGCCAACAGGCATACGAGATATTGCCCTTAGGCATGGAAGCTACTGCCCACAGGCATAAGAAAAGTTTCCCTCAGGCTAAACGAAACACTACCCTCAGGCTAAGAAAAACACTGCCCTCAGGATAACAAGTAACCGGGCCGATCCCAACACATAAACAAGTAATTTATATATATTTCCTCTCAAGAAAACTCAAAACATGCTTATAATCATGGCATAACCATGGGTATCCTGGCCAAATGGCTAAAAAAGGGAAACATACCCACGGGGTGGACCTGAATCAAGGAAACAATCCCAAATAGCAGTTTATACTTGTTCATTAAATTACATAAGCAATTGTAGGTATCTTAACAGTCAAGGCCTCAGCCATACGACACCCCAACATGGGTGTGTAGCACAACAATACACAAAAACAACTCGATAGTTGGAAATAAACACCAGACCACCTACCTCGATCTCCTATGATTGATATATGTAAACGATGCCTCCTGAAACAAACATGAATGACATAGATCTAGGATAGAAGATTACCCATTAAAATGTAAATAACATCCCTTAGGGAAATAATTAGCATGAAACGTTCAAGAAGAGGGAAGACCTTACCCGTGTAGCCCAAATGAGATCGATGGTGGAAGAAACAGAGTTCTGACGTGCGATCAGGAGCTCCTCCAAGCTTCGGCCTCCTCTCCCAGTGCTCCAAATGAACTCACTGACTCCTCTGCCGAATGAGGAGGCTACTACCAATTTATAATGAAAAAACATAACTACACGGTATGTACTCTCAAGTACATATAGTGTACTATTTTTTTAACTATTCCTCTGGCAACTACTTTTCACCGCCGCCCTGTTCATCTACTGACTAATTACATGACGTGTATGACTAATTACACGGAATGTAGTTAGTTATTAAATCTTGAACTGCTGACAAGGCTACATGCCTTGTGTTCTCATCCCACATGGCCAAAGTACACGGCGTGTATATGAAGGTACACTGCGTGTAGTTTATTTTTACCGAAAAACCCACGTGCCCTATATTCTCATCCCACATAGCCAAAGTACATGAAGTTTGTACAAAAAGTACATGGCGTGTACCCATAAATTTTGGATTTTCCCACATTTCCATTGTTTTCTCAAAAAAAACTTAAGTAAAAATGAAAAGAAGAAACCCGTACCTCAAGAATAAGAACCAGGTTCTTACAAACTTCCCCCCTTAAAGAAATTCTTCCCTAAATTTCCCTTCCAAGGGTGGTGAAGATAGATCTAAGAATAACTCTAGCCACTGAGCATGTACATTGGTCTCCCACTCCCAGGTTTCATCTTGCACTCGGCCATGCTGACATAGAACCCGTACGAGAGGAACTGACCGACCTCGGAGAACCTTCATGCTCCTATCAACAATATGAATCAGATGCTACTCAAATGATGCATCGACCTGAAGTTCAACCTCCTTAGGATGAAAAACGTGAGACGGGTTTGACTGATAACGACATAGCTGAGATATGTGGAAGACATCATGCATGGCCCGGTACCTCTATGGTAACTGCAACTGATAGGCAACCAGCCCGACTCTCTCCAGAATCTCAAACGACGCCACATACCTTGGTGAAAGTTTACCCTGTCTTCTAATCCGCATGTGTCCCAACCTCAGTGAAACACACAAAAAAGCCTGATTCCTGACCATGAAATCCAAGGGTCGTCTGCGGTGATCAGCATATGATTTATGATGAGACTGTGCAGTAGCCATTTGCTTCTGAATCAACTGGACCTGCTCTGAAGTCTCCTGCACGATTCATTGTCCCAGTAAAGCTACCTCACCTACCTCTAACCAACACAAATGTGATCGGAATGGCCTACCATATAAAGCCTCATAAGGTTCCATCTCAATAGTTTCCTGAAAACAATTATTGTAGGAAAACTCAACTAAGGGTATGTGCTTCTCCTAAGAGCCCCCAAAGTCCAGGAAACATGCACACAACATGTACTCTAGCACCTGTATCATACGCTCTGATTGGACATCGGTCTGAGGGTGGTAAGCTATGCTTAGAAGCACCTGTGTACCCAGTGACCTATAAAAACTCTGCTAGAAATGAGACGTAAAACAGACGTCCCTATATGAAAAGATAGAGTGAGGGACCCTATTAAGACATACTACCTATTGGATATACAACTTCCTGAGATCTTCAACACTGAAGGTCTCCTTGATCGGAAAAAAGTGAGCTACCTTCATAAGTCTGTCCATAACAACCCACACAACATCACTGCCCTGAGGTGAACTCAGTAACCCGGTCAAAAAGTCCATCGCGACATCATACCATTTCCACTCTAGAATGGGTATCTATTGTAATAGTCCACTTGGCCTTTGATGCTCCGCCTTCACCTACTGACAGGTGGAACATCTCGTAACAAAACTAGCTACCTCTCTTTTCATACCCTGCCACCAATACTGACGTCTAAAGTCACAGTACATTTTGGTAACTCCAGGATGTACTGCCCAAGCTGAAGCATGAAACTCCTGCATCAACTCCTCGCATATATCCTCAGGAACCCACACTCATCCATGGATACATAGTACCTCATCATCTCCTATCATCCAACTAGGAGGAGGGTCCTCACTTGCCACCTACTCTAATAGAACAAGGCCTTTTGAATCTGATAGCTGTCTCATCCTCACTCTATCTAGGATGGTAGAAGTCATAGCTAAGGATGAAAGATATGTTCTCCCCTGACTATCGTGCACCTACCAATGCATCTCATAGAACAAAGCCATAAGCTGTCACTCATCGCTGGCCTCCTGCACTGCCTGTATCTGAGTCCTCCTACTCAATGAATCAATTACTACATTACCTTTACTGGGTGTATAGTCAAGCTCAAATTTGAAGGACTGAAGGTACTCAACCCACCTTCACTGTCTCAAATTCAGGTCACACTGGGTAAATATGTATTTAAGACTTTTGTGGTCTGTAAACACCACAAAATGTTCTCCAAAGAGATAATGTCTCCAACAGCGTAACACATGAACAACTGAAGCCAACTCGAGATCATGTGTTGGGTAATTCCACTCATGTGGCCTCAACTGTTGAGACCTGTACACAGCTACTCGATCGCCCTACATCAACAATGCTCCTAGCCCAATACCTGATGCATCACAGTAAACTGTAAAGCTCTTCCCTTACTCTATAAGTATTAGGACTGGTGCTGATGTGAACCTTCCCTTCAGCTCCTGAATGGCTATCTCACAAGCTTCTAACCAAACGAACTTCACACCCTTCGTAGTCAAACCTTTCAATGGCACTGCTAAGCGGGAGAAGTCCTGTATAAAGAACCTGTAGTAACCATCCAACCCCAAGAAACTCTGTATTTCAAACATTTATTAGGATACTCCCAAGAAACTACTACTCTCAATTTATCTAGGTCTACTACAACTCCTGACTCTGAGATAATATGACCCAGGAAGTGTAACTGGTCCATCCAAAAGTGGCACTTTGAGAGCTTAGCATATAACTGATGCTCTCTCAGTGTACTCAAAATGATCTCATGATGGGTGGCATGGCCGTGTTGAGTGTGAGAGTACACCAAGATATCGTCCACAAAGACTACCATAAAAGAATCTAGATATGAGTGGAACACATGATTCATCAGAGCCATGAAAACTACTGGCACGTTTGTGAGTTCGAACAACATGACCAAGTACTCGTATATACCATATCTTCTCGAAAAGGATGTAAGCGGTATGTACGGTGGTCTAACACACAGGTGATGATATTCGGATCTCAAGTCAATCTTCAAGAACACTTGTGCTCCTCAAAGTTGATAAAAAAGATCATCAATCCTCGACAAGGGATATCGGTTCTTAATCGTCAACTGGTTAATATTCCGATAATCTACATAGAGTCTGAGGGTACCATCCGCCTTCTTCGCAAATAGGATAAGAGAACCCCAAGGAGAAGTACTGGGTCAGATGAAACCCTTTACTTGTAACTCCTCTAACTGTTTCTTGAGCTCCTACAACTCTGGTGCAACCATCCTATAAAGAGGAATAGACACTGGTGCCACTCCTTGCACTAGCTCAATAGAAAAATCCACCTCTCATTCTGGAGGTAGACCATAAAAGTCATCTAGGAAGACATCCCTAAAATGATCAACCATTGGAGGGAAATCCTTCTGACAAGTTTCCTGGTTATCCAGATACAAACTCACAATCTGGGCTGTCACTCCACCTTGCCCATGATACTCAGGTCCAACTCGGCTTGCCTAGACATCCCATTCTCCCTTGTATAGAAACTATCAACCCTCTAGTAATGTGAAACTCACCCTGCGACGATAGAAATCTACAAAGGATCAAATGGATACCAACCAGTCCAACCTGAGAATGACATCATAGCTCATCATCTCTAAGACATAGAGGTCCTATATAAAGTGACACCCACCTACCTATAGGGGACACTCCTAGCACTGGTGCGCACCTTCCGTTCTAATTCCCAACGGAGTGTCTAGCATCATAATATCAGAAGAAGAGGAAACATAGAGCCCAAGGCTCTCAACAATAGGCATAGATATAAAGCTATGTATAGAACCAGTATCGAAAAGTGCAGAAGATAAAATAGAAGCAACTTGAATAGTAACTTTGATAGGGGAAGGTATGAGATCCTGCTCCTGCTGGGTCTGTTTCACTGCATATGTCTACCTAGTGTCATGGACCTACGACACAGCCTGGCTACCCTGAGCTGACCCACCTTACTGTCTCTTAGATCTTGGTGTCTGGCTTCCACGACCACGACCACCACCTCGTCCTAAACGTCCTTACGTGTTCCAATTCCCTGACTGGTAAGAAGCTTCTATCCCTACTCCCGCACACAGAGTCTTCACAGAACCACTCTCACAAGTCACTGGTGGAAACACCCAGCAAAAACGCTAAATATGGCCCGTCCTGCCGCAAGCTCGGCACTCCACTAGGTCACATGGACACTGAGGTCTCTTGTGCCCCTATTTACCACACTGGTAGAACATGGCCTATCCACCTGAAGAATTATTCTGGATAGTACTTCCACTGTGAGATAAATTCATCTACCTCTTCCTCTTGATAGTAGAAATAGCTCCAGAGACTGGTGCCAAACCGCCCTGGTCTGCACCACTAGCTTCCCACAGGTTCCACTCAGTAATCAACACCTGGTTCACAATAGCATGCACTATAGACAACCTAAAAACATTCACCAGTGAACAGATGTCATATCAAAGACCATACATGAAGCATATAGGCCTCAACATCTCATCAACCACTAGAAAAGGTGAAAAACATTGTAGCTCGGTGAAGCGGGAAAAATAATCCATCACTGACATGGCGCCCTGCTTCAGATTCATGAACTCTCGAGATCGATATTCCCTTAGCATATCTGGAAAGAAAAATTCATATAAGACTGCCTAAAAATCTTCCCACACCATGTATCAGTGATGCTCAGTCTGGGTGGTAACATCCCACCAACTCTTGGCAGAATCATGCAACATGTAAGTAGCGAGCTTGACCCTCCTCCCTGAAGGCGTATCCAGATGCTCAAAAATAGTCTGCATAGAACCCAGCCAAGACTCCGCAGCCTGTTGTCTGCCATCCCTTGAAAACATAGGCATATGTTGCTACTGGAATATACGTTTCAGCTCTTCCATAGATGTGGCAACCGACGGTGCTCCCTTGAAGGTCTACATGAACCGTATGAAGCCTTCATGGAACTGCGCATCCATGCCTGCATCTGGTATAATAATTGAGGCCACATCTGGAACTGCTAGAGGACCCATCAGTAGCATGTGGCCTACCGTCTCTGGATTATAATCGTTGCCTCTCTCTTGTCGAACAACTCGTGGGTGTCTCGGTGGCATGACACTACAAGGTAAAAAACACGCGTTAGATTAAGATCATCAAGGACTTAGAACTGAAGTCGTAATAAGGGAACAAGAGAAATAAAACATTCAAGTTTTAAAAAATGATACTACACGACATGTATAATAACTACACGGTGTGTTCCCTTAAGTCTTTTACATGGGCATGTACTTCTGCTAGAACTGGTCGTGTAACACCCCAAACACATGGCTTGTTGTCCTTACACATGATGTGTACTTGAATTTTCTTCCCTTGCCCGAGTCCTTCTACACAGCTAAGCCACACGACTCTCTTTTGAATGCAACTACATGGCGTGTATAAGGTCTACATGACATGTAATGGATGAGCTTCACCGACCCATGTTGTCCATTACACGGTCGGGTACACAGCTCAATCTACACGGTGTGTTCTAGATAGAAACGACGTGTATGGATTAGATTCCAACTACCTGTGTTGTTAGTGACACATCTGGCTACTCAGCTGACACTACACGGCATGCTACACATGCACACAACGTGTACAACACCCTATTTCCCCAGCCACATGGCCAAGTCCACACGGTCTCTCACCGGTCAAGACTACACGGTGTGTCCCACAGGTACACGATGTGTACTAGAAAGAATAACACCGACCTGTGTTGTTAGTTACATGGCTGGATTCCCAGATTACACTACGTGGCATGTTCAGAAGTGACACGATGTGTTTAAGTAAAGATTTATCTGTCCGCATTCTTATTCACACAACGAACAAAGGGTCAACATGACACAGTTTTTACAACCAGTACACAGTGTGTTCCCTCTAGAGTTTTCCCATCCCGTGTTTCTGCCTATACGGCCAATGACACAGTTAGAAACTACATGGAGGGTACATAGGGTACACAACTTGTACTTAATTTTTTTTCCTTTATGAACAGAAGAGTACATGGTGTGTGTTCATAGAACCACACACCTTGTTGTCTGGGTTTCCAGATAGTATACCTCAGAAACTACTCCAGATCCCCCTTTTCCCAAAATTTCAAGCGTCGGTATGGCAAATTCCGATCCACGGGGGCCCGTACACCCCGCGAACCAAAGTTTAGCACTCTAACTTTCACATTATAGTACATAACACAACAAAAAGCTGGATCATGATCAGCTAAATTCTGGTCCAAGGGAGATCATACTTTTCAGGAACCAAAGTTTAGCATCCATAAACCCAACCATAACATGTACCAATACCCTATCAATAATAGGTGTATCTAAAAAGGTACCTATCAGAACAACATTCATTTTTTAGTACATCATCTATCACAACAACATGCAATTTCTAATGCACCTACATGGCATGGAAACTATGCATGCCATGTGATTCTAACATATTCTTAAATGATGCATGAGATGGAATACCCTCATCTCATCAGGTTGCATCTAAATAGAACCCAAGTATAAAGATATAAACATCACACCACAAGTGCGTCACCCAATGGTGAAAATCAACTCAATTGTAATAATCATAAACAGAAAATCACAATTTAATTCGAGGAAATCTGTCTTTTACTTGCACATAGGTTAGCTACTCCCAGGCACAGTTTATTAATGAATCCCTTAATAATATATTTCTTTCCATTGTTTCCAAATAATAAAATAACTCAGAGAAAGGAAAAGTCCTCTGATACCACTTTGTAACATCCCATATCTGGGTTCCACACAACAGGTGCCCCATACCTGGTTGGTCACATGAACTGAAGCACATTTCCCCAATGCCAGAGGCTTCCAACTAGCAGTGAGGGCCTAGGTCTGATAGTGGGGAAACTATGCCCTCATTTTTCAAAGTGTAGTGCAGCGGAAATAAATATAAGCATACAAAAAAGTGGAAGTTGTAGACAATATAAACCAGAAAATAGAAAACAAAAGGAAAAGATAGCTAGCATTCATATAGATATCATGATGCAACATGTCAATAATTCTAATAAAGCATCCAAAATAGGAAACTACAATCTAATAATACAGTACAAGGTATAGAGTACAACAAAACAAAACTAAAGCAGTACAATAGGAATGAAACAACATTGTAAGCCTAAGCTCAGTCCCATGCTCTCCTACCCCTCTGTAACAATCATGTACCTATGTAGGGACCATTTCCCTTATAGACACCCACAACAATATAATCTGTTTGGGCCCAAGACATTACCCAAACTGGGTGTGAGAAATAAATCCAGTAGGAAACCACCAAAGGCCCGTGCCCAACTGTCAGTGAAAATGTGCATCAACAGTATGCAATAAAGAAATGCAGTAAGCTAGGAAGTACTTAAAAACAGCTACTCTACCAGTTCCATTACCATTTTAATTAATTATTTTTCAATTCCAATCTTGTGCTTTAGGTTGGAAGCTGCAACATAGGAAATCACCATAGTGAATATTCAAAGTAAACATTGTCCTCAGACATGCAAGTACTTACCCTCAGGCAAGAAGAATCAAAACCTGCAGGTGACTGCCCATAGGAATAAAGAATATAGCCCACAGGAATACGAGATATATCCCTAAGGCACGGAATCTACAGCCCACAGGCATAATAAAATTTTCCCTCAGGCTAAACGAAACACTACCCTTAGGCTAAGCAAAACGCTGCCCTCAGTTGGAAATAAACACCAGACCACCTAGGCCCTCACTGCTCATCTGCCAACTGATTACACAGTGTGTATGACTAAGTACACAACGTGTAGTTAGTTATTACATACTGAACCACCGACAAGGCTACACGTCCTATGTTCTCATCCCACATGTCCAAAGTACACGGAATGTATATGAAGGTACACGACATGTAGTTTTTTTTTACCGAAAAACCCACACGCCCTGTATTCTCATCCCACATAGCTAAAGTACACTGTGTGTGTACAAAAAGTACATAGTGTGTACCCATAAATTTGGTATTTTTCCCACATTTCTCTTGTTTTCTAAAAAACACTTAAGGAAAAAGGAAAAGAAGAAACCTGTACCTCAAGAATAAGAACCGGGTTCTTACATAGCCACAAGTTCATCCCTATCATAACCTTCCACGATGCTTCATTTGTATCAAAATTAGTTACACCTATTTGTATGGAAGGTTGTAAATATTCCCCTATAAGTGAAATCCTCCCCCAATATGAGAGCCCTTTACCTTTATAATATAGTTTATAGTTATAGATCATGCACCCAGATGATAGTGGATAACTTCTCTTTTGAGAAGCCACATGACCCTTTCCCCCCCACATACGAGTCGAATTTGTACAACAGACCATATTTTCAGTAAATACATGTGGATTGATTCTTATCTATACAAGATACATAGTGATGCTTGAAATATTCATCCTAGGCCCAGCTGAAATCCTTAAAAAAATATTACCCCATTTTCTTCCCCATATAAGATCCAGAACTATTCTAGGGAGAATGTCTTGATTACTATAACCATGTATTCCATCATCATAAAAATAAAGTATGATGATTCACCCTTTCACCTTGAGTCATTGGCTTCCATCGACTCACTGTAAAACCATGAACTAAGGTGAAAAACCTTTTCATTTTCATTGTATATGAACCGGATCTATGCATGGGACATTATATTTAAAAAATAAGTATTACTTGATTCATGTTATCATAGGATATATAAATACACTCAGATATCCAATCCTAGGCCCATACATATATTTCAAAAAAACCCTCCTTTCTTAGTGTTTGAAACATTGCTATGATATTCTAATTCCATGATGGTACTACAATAAAGTATGGATCAGTCCTTATTCCCTACAAATGATCCAGATCCATACCAAGGAGGTCTCACAAATATTGTTTAAGGATTGATAAAATTACCCTCTCCATACATATGAGTTTTTTTATATATAGATCCATATAAGAACCACATGTGACTTAATTAATCTTATCATAGGATATATAGCGACACCAGAATTCTCTATCATAGGCTCGACTAAAAAATGAAACTAAAATGCCCCATTTCCCCCACATACAAGATAGATATTTATAGGGGAGAATTTATATAAGAACTATGTGTGGATTAATTCCAATCTCTATAGGATATGTATTGACACCCAGATCTCCTATCATGGACCCATCCAAAATTCCTAAAAAATACACATTTCCCTATGTGTTTGATCATGATCTACACAGGGGGTTTTGTGGAAAAATGTTTTTTGTGTCTTGATTCACATCTTTATAGGATGAATAGTGACACCTAGATGGTCCCAACTATAAAAATGAAAAATCTCTCCAACTCATCTTTGTGCCCAATAAAATAACCCATCTATAATGGGTCTCATAGGCTTCTTTCACTAAGAAACGTTTCTTTTATATCACACATGAACTAGATCAATCCATAACTAGTAAAGTGTTCCCCATATTTCCTATCCCTCTTTGTCATGAACCCCTAGCTAATATAGTATGTGATATTATCTAATGACCTCTTATTTATCAAACTGATCATGATTCATGTGGGCTTTGAGGTCTTGCTAGGTCACCCTATTTTGGTGTAACTATGAAAATCTTGACTAATAGAGAAGTGAATCAGTGGTATACTATGAAAGACCTTAGACAACTATAGAGTGGTGTTGTCCTAGAGAATCACATTTATTTACTATGAGTTAGATCTATGTAATGATTACAAATGTATGAGTTAAATATATGAAAAGCCCTTATAAGTGTATCTATTTATCCATAAAATTAAGCAAGGAAAAAAATTCCTCTCACTTCTCATTTTTTATGTATGATGTTAAACTACATATCATAATTTACTCTTCATATGATACCAAACTATAGAACACCTGAGTCCTTATCACATGATATTAAAATGATTGACAGTCACATCCTTGTTACATGAAATTAAACTCTATGAACCATCATCCATTATCACTATTTACCGAAGAACCTAAATAGTTTATCCATTGTTAAAAAAGCTTTGGTATTCTCCCATCATATTTTTTAAACATCTCTATACATAAATCAAACTTCATGCATTGAGTGTCTCAGATTACCACAGACCTTCCATAGCCCTTTGAAATGAGAATGTATGACTTCAAGGGACCCCCTACTTGACTATGTATACATGCCCTTGTATCTTATATATAATCCCACATCCTATCAACTAGAAGCATATTATCATTGAAAAAAGGTTCTCTGATCCTTGTGTACCCTAAAAACATGACAACACAGGCTGTCACTCTAGAGTGATTAGAGGTTTTCATCCTTTTTATGTCTATCCTATACCATTACTCATGTTCTGATCACCTTGAGACATGATTACCAATATCCTCACCCCTATTCATAAGGAGTGTTATAGTACTATTTACTTCAATAATCCTAATTGTGTTATTGTGTCACACATATCCCTCATATGCATCATGACCTTAAACTATGTTCACTTTGGTCAAAAAAGTATAAAATTTAAATATTTACCTTGACTTTATGAATCATAAGACCCTAAAATGATAGTGAAAGACATATAAAACATTTCAGACTAAAAACCTATAAAGGGGTGTCTAAGAAAAATTCAAGTCTCCACTCTCTATTCTCTTCATATTTGGAGCATAGGAAAATTTTAGATCATAAATAAAAGAGTCACAGAGCTCATAGGGTTTATCTTATGATACTAGAAAAATTCTAGTTAACATCGCTAGACCCGTCAGTTCAATAAAGAGTTCAATTAATTATTTATTACATTCCTTCACTTTGATTATGTGTTCAGTATATGGTAAAAAACTTTTAGCATTCCAGAAAAGATTTTGGATATACTTTCCCTATAACCTGATTCATTTCCCAAGTGTTTGAACTTTGTAAACCTTTCATGTCCCTTGATGAGGAGTATATCCAACTTAAAGGGACACTCTACTTAACAATACATATAATCCCTAGACACTTACATATAAGATCTAGAACTATCAACCAAAGACATCTTCACCCTTTATAAAGGTCCTTCAATCCCTATGAGGCCTAACAAGGTTGTAGTGGAACTCATCACCCCAGTGTGATTTTCGATCATTCCCAACATGTATACCCCATCTCACTATCCTTAATTCAAACTCCTTGGTATGTGATTTATTCAACCAATAATATACACTTTCAATTGGATTTTATATTTTTGATGATACACCACCATAAACCATACTTGTTCCCAAAGTAAGGATATGGAACCTCATTCTTAGTTTGAGTATCATGGAAATAAAATGAATTCCCCCTTTGATGAGGTAATCTAGAATTTAAATTAGTCCTAAATTCTCACAGGGATTTACTCATCCCTTACCATATAAACTATCTCCAAGGTTCCAGAATCCTCATTGGATAGACTCTTTCCAATAACACACTTCATTTCTCAAGTGTTTGAATAATTTAAAATCTTCTATGGCCCTTAGTGTAGAGAATATACAACTTTAATTTACCCTCTTCTTGACTATACATGTAATCCAATATTGGATACTTTATATAAGCCTTTTTTCCTATTGACCATAGGTGTCGCTACCTTGAAAAAAGGGTCATCTGATCCCTATGTTCCCTAGAACCATCATAGCAGAACTCATTACCATGATGTTATTCATGAGTATCCTTAACATGTTAGCCTCATATTACTATCCTTTATTCAAACCATTTGAGGTTTGATTTACACAACCCATAATCCAGTTATTCATGTGGATTCAATATCCTTGACGTTACGTCCTCATATGCAATTCTCATTCTTGAAGCAAGGATGTAGTACCACATTATCATAATATTTATGACCATAAACCAAATTCCCCTTTTACAAGGTAATATATACTAGAAATTATCCCTATATTCTTGATGAGGTTCACTCATCCCTTAGTATATAAAGTATATCTAGGGTGATAGATCACCCCTTGGATAAACTATTTCCCATAACCTACTTAATTTCTCAAGTGTTTGAATCTTCAAAAACCTCATATGGCCCTTGGTGAGAATCATACCTAGATTTAGGGGACCCTCAACATGACTATTCATGTAATACAATGTTGTATTTTTCATATAAATCCTCTTTCCAATCAACTAGAGGCATCTTTTCATTGAAAAAGTGTCCTCTAACCCTTGTGTTCTATGAAAACATTGTAGAATAACTCATCACCCTAGGGTGATTCATGATTATCCCCAAAATGTCTACACCATCTCATAATCCTTGGTTCAAACCCCTCAAGGAATAATTTACACAACCAATAGTCAAACTATCCAAGTGGATATGACATCCTCAAAGTTACATCACCATATACCATACCCATTCTAGAAGCAAGGATGCAAGGTGCTAGAACCCTTCTTGAATACTAATCCTTGAAACATGGATGCATGGTGCTAGAAAACATATTAAATAATCATATTTTAATCCAAGATGTAGGGTTCTAGAACCCTTCTTGAATATTCATCCTCCATGACCCACTTCATGTCTTGATTACCTAAATCCCCCAAAAAAATTTTCATGAAACTTATCAAGGACTGTACCTAGCTTAAAGGGAATATATACTTATCTATGTGGATAATCCCATATTGTATTCTATATATAAATACTCTTTATTGTTGAATAGTGGCATATTTTCTTTTCAAAAAGGGTCCTCTGATCTTTGTGAGCCCTAAAAACATTATAGTGGAACTTGTCACCCCACTGTGATTCATAATCTTCCTCAAAATGTCTGTTCCATCTCATTACCCCAATTCAATATCTTTTATACATGATTCCTTATTTCCATGAGGCTATAATTTAAAAAATGATATTTTCCCTTCAAAATAAGGTCCCAAATATATGCCCTTAAACAAAAATAACATATGTTCTAAGCTGTACGACCTTAAACAACAACAATATAAGGTCCAAGCTATATGACCTAAAACTACAAAAACATATGGTCCAATATATATGACCTTAAACAATAAAAATATAAGTTCTAAGCTATATGAACTCAGACTATAGTAATATAAGGCCTAAGATATATCAGCTTCAACTATAGATATATATGTTCTAATCTATATAACCTTAAACTTGAGCATTGTTGTATTAAAGACACTCGAACTTAAACATTAGAAAAATCATCAGTCCAACTCACATGGCCTTAAACTACCAAAGTAATGAGGCATACTCTTTATCAACTTGAAAACCCTAAATGGGAGGTCTAGGTAAAAGTTTATTTTCTCCTCGCTAAACACCCACCTTATATGATCTAGGAAATATTTATCATTTAAAAAAACACCAAAAAAGGAATAAATATTTTTATATCAAAACCATAAAGGGAATCCAAAGAAAAAGTAAAGTTCCTACTCACTAATCTTTCCTCATATGAATATTAAGAAAAAATTAGGAAAATTGAATATAAAAAAACAAAGCTTGTTAGGTCTACTATATGGACCCCAGTAACAATAAACATATGCTCAATAGTTCCCTAGCATAGGAAGAAGTTAGAAAACTCCCTATATATGGAATACTCACCCAAGTCTCCCCTTTGGACCAAAAAATTCATCATTATTTCAAATGGGATGGGCCTATTGTGTTGATTATGGTGTTTATATTTACATCTATCTACGATCCATGCTTAAGAGGGATTAATTATCGCACGAGTGTTTCAATTCATACCTAGATTGATTTAATATTTTATAACAAGATTAAATTATCTTGGTGGTTAATAAATATTGAGTCAATATAGTATAATGAATAAAAATAAGGATATAATATTTTAATAAGAATACATGGATCTCAAAAGATTATATTTATTGATAATACAAAAGGAGGGAGTAATCTCCACAACCTAGAGTCTCTATCATGACCCACCAAATAAAATGGGGGGGGGATATATAAATTACAATATTTAAAAAAACGGATCACAATACCCATTCATTTATTCCATATTCTGATCTAAGGAGGATATATATTGGAAAAACTAATCTACCAATATGGGTTTTATCCTTTCTTATTGTATCTACACCGGAAACAACACTGAGTCTGTCCTTTTCTACCACATAAATATGATTTTTCTACTTTGTCATCATTTTATCTACAATATTGAGAATATATTACATAGGGGCCTACCGATATCATCCCTCCCACCAATGATAAAATTTTGGTGAGTAACTATTTATTTTTCATGTAGGGTGGCTTCATCAAGTGACTCATTGTGACATTGAATAGTTGAATTTGAGTCCCACTCCATTGATACTCTCAATTTTAGGGTCCTTATTTTCTCCCTCATTGTGACCACCTCCTTTATCCTTACATGGAGTGGTTGATAGTTAAACCCACCATAGATGAGGGCTATGAACATATACTAGAGGTTACTTAACCAATCCTTGAGCCCTTCAAATGGTCCCTCCATGACCAGACTCTAGATATCCCCCAATCATTCCATCATAGTAACATATGAAAATTTTCATGTTCCAAGAATTGAATAAGGACTAGTCTAGAAAAGTGGATTTATTCTGAGACCAATTCACAAAGTGAGGGACTCATACTATCTTACCTCGGGTTCTTGGTGTAGATCCAAATTATATTCCAATCATTCTATTTGGGATAGAGGGGTTGGACCTATTAGCTCTGAGATAGAGCTACCATGACTATTGGTTTATATAAAAATAATGTCATCATATAATCAAAATTTATACCAACCACTAAGTGTATACCTCTATCATTCATGGTAGCATCTAATTCCATCACCTCAACCTTAGGGAATATAGTGACATCTTCTTTTGTAAAATTACCTTGAAGCACAAATTACATCACTTTTATCAATGCAATATGTTCATCAACTTGAACAGATATAGGAATAAAAAGGGTTAGATAACATGGTACATATCCGATGGTGTATTAAATTTTAATGGAGTATTCAATTTTAGAGTAAATTCTAACCATATCATAGTGATGACTCTATCATGGCGAAGTTAACTGTAGAGTAGCTTCCTATATCTGGATACTCCATGAGTACACTAACCTATGATGGGATAACAGGAACTAATGCTTGTGCATTCACATCAGACAATATGCCCCACCTTATTTGGACCTTAGAAACTTATGCCTCACCACAAACCACATCCGATGTCTAAGTACCCATTGGATGGATGGAAGGAATGATTTTCTTAACCACATATTAGAATTGATGACAATTAGTGTATTTTAATAGGTTAGGATGATACACTAAAGTAATTAAAAGAGAAAAGTATGAGAAGTACAAAACATACTACTTGAATCTAGGAAATATTTATTAGTTTATGAAGTTTTACACTTACTCATACTAGTATTATCTGAAGAAATAATTTCATAAGGGACTAACACATGAGGTGACAGAGGTGGAACTACCATAGGAATAAGCAATTTTTCTTTTGGATTAGTAACTACCACCTCCACAAGCTTCAGTTGACTAAGAGATCCCTGATAATTAGACTCTTAGTTTCTATTGGAACCAACCTTAGTCATCATACCCCCATGATAATATACTTAAGAGGAAAGTGGTGTTATAATTTTATTATCCACCTGTAATATCCAAGAAAAAAAATCAATACAACTCTAATAATAATCAAATAATATATGGGTAATGATGAAATTTATATTACCTCTTCACTAGAAACATGATTGTATCCTTTATCCTCACCAACCATGATTATGATGGGAATCATTATTCACCATATTATGGGTGTGAAATGAACGTATAATTTTATGGAATGAATTTCCAAATTGAGTTCTTAGAGAAGTTCCTCAACCTTAATGGGCTATTGTTCAAAATAGACGACTTCAAGTGTGATCACATTCTTGAATCCCTCCTGCTCGATATACACTTAACACATCACCATCACAGCCGCAGAAGTTGATGTTCTGATCCTACAGTCATCTTGATATTGGAACATAATAGGAAACTCAACCAAATCTAGAGTAGAGGCCTCAATAATCAAAACTTTATTCAAAAGTTCCTCACCCATTGTTTCTACATCCGTTAGTGTCCTGCTCGAGATAGAGTTGGCTCTAAGTGCCTCAATTACTTTGTGGGAACCTATGGATCCTTGAATCTACTGAAATATGATTTCTTTCCATGCCTAAATTTTTTGATATTGTAAAATCTCCCATGAACTCAACCTCATACACCATTGATGGATCTGCGGGTTTCATCACTAATATATCCAACTGATCATTTAGATATGACCGAACCTAGGCATCAATATATGATTTGAAAATAAAAAAACCAATAATGGATAGAGGAAAGGTCACATGAGACTGATTATACGCTCATATAAACATTACTAGAATTGGATATCCACCACTAGATGTGTTTCTAAATAGGTATGGGGATGAGTGGGGTACTTTTTCTGAATACACCAAAATTTACACATGAACCAGAAGGGCGTGTTCCACTCACAGAATATCCTTCCATTAATTTGAGTGGATACATTCACCTCATGAATGGATATAAAATAGGACTGGGATTCAGTATCTCCATTTACTTTTTTAGTGATTTCATAGGTTGGTGCCCCATATGGCATGAAAATAAACAAATCATGCTGATTTAATCTACTCTTGATATCTCAATTGTTTAGTATACTAGGAATTAACTTATTAATACTCTATTGAAATGGAATGAAATATGAACCTGGAAAGGCCTCAGTGTTTAGAAACTCATAACCACCAATGTGGACCCCATACAACCCCACAACACTAGAAAGGGGTAGAATAATCTATATGGGGAATATCCCTTGTAGAAGTGGTGAAGTTAGCGATACAAAAAAGCCAAAATGGGAGAGTACAAGATGATATATTTACTACATTACATTTCCTTTACCATAATAAATGTGGAGACCCAAATTCCACCCTATCCTCACATTAGGAACAAGAACCAAATCATGTACATCAAGAAGAAATTGGCTAACTGAATTTTATGGTGGGCTTGAGAGTTGATTGACCATCCTTAGTCATTGAACTAGACCTCTTAAAATATTTTCTAATAAGCACTCTCTTTCTCATGGGATTCACACAATGATCATTCCATAGGAATATTGTCCAGAGGTACATGTTGGGTCTTCTTGATGAATAGATCATCCCACTTCTTGAAAGGGATTCTGGTCCCTAGACAAAGGTCCTTCCTAAGGGACATCTTGTCGAGGTTAATAAGCTTCATTGTCATGTTATCCCAGGAATATGGGGCAGGAAGAAACTCATCATACATGTCCCCTTGAATTGGAACACAATAAATATTTTCAACATCCCATAGACTAATGCTGATTTCATGTGAATCAGATAGAAAATGTTCATTTTTATACTCCATTGGCTAATAAGGTCTATCATCATACCCTTTTTATATTAAGTGAGGGTTTGATAAACTCAGATAGCTTTATACGAACCTAATTTATTAATTTTATCTACAAACTCTATAGTAGTATACTACACCCATAAGGGCCAGTCCATCCCATAACTTCTAGTTAATCATATTTCCCACCTAGATAACCATCCAAAATTCCATTTTCATATATATTTCTACATTATCAATCTGTAGATGTGGGTTTTAGGCTCAAACTCATGCCAAATACCTTCAAAATTAATTGAGGGAGGATTAAAAACATAACCTTCGTGGTAATCATATTTAGGTAAAAATGAACCACATATGATATATTCCACTTTGAATGTATTGCGAGTCTTGATGAACCAAGGGGGAGGCATGATCCCAACCTAATGTGGGGAGATCAGAGGATTGTTCTAAATTATGAACCCGTATAGATTAAATTAGGCAGACAATGAATACTCTAATAGGTTTTTCCCTATAAATATTTCAATATGACCATGAATGGAATAAATGATTATGAACTGGTTATATTATAAACTATTGACCTTAGTAGTTTGATGGCCCACAACCTCCTCAGTTACACTTTTTTAATACATCTATAACAAAAGGAAGGGAAAATTTAGTTTTTAAGTATGAAAATATGATAATTTGGATTTAAAATTAGTATGAATTAATAAAGTAGAATTTGAATCATATAGAATAATTTAAAGAGTATGACCCATATAAACTCATGTGATCACATGACCATAACAAGGTCACATGATCAGATGATCATTGACGTATTATGTGATCACGTAACAACTCAAAAAACACACGATCACATGGAAATGACGAAGACATGTATTCCATGTTCCAAGGTAATTAACATTGATTTATTATGAAATTAAATTATGTGATTTCTTTGCATGATAGGTATTACATGACAGATTCATAGAATCAGATCCTGTGATTTCGTTATGTGAATGGGCTTAGGTAAGGCGATCACGTGAAGAGAAAAAAAAGTAGAGAGTTCTCAAACCTATGAGTCACAAGTGAAATAACCTACCCCTATCACTCATATTTATAAGGTGATTTGAAAAATAATAAGATTTAACTAGAAGACTAAAATACAAACAAAATCCCAAGGGACTCAGGTATGTATTCACTTCCCCAGAACTAAGTAAGTCCATCTTCTTCTAGACTTTTTTGAGGGGTGTATTTGTTTCCTCCCACTAGAAATTTTTTGGAAAAATAAAGTGTAATGACCTGAAGTTTTATAATTTAAATTATATTTTCAAATAAATAAATTCCTTATGAAGTATTTAAGTTATAGACAAAACATACAATACTTTGGTTATTTTGGACCATTATACACCATATCCTATCATATATAAATTAACGTTAAAAATAATAACCATTAATAATATAGCCATTGTACAATGATTGTTATGGATAAAATATATTAAGGGATATGATAAAATATAATTGACATATATGGAAGAAATTATGGCCTTATCCATTAGGATCCTACCCTATGAATCCCATTTATTAAATCTTCAGAGGGAGATAGAATCACTGAGATTTAAATTGACCACGACCAAGATGAAAATAAACTATTGAAGCATGAAAAAAACCATTTACAAGTGAATTTAAAGATTATCAAGATCATGAACCAAACCATGTTTTCTGAACCACCCCAAGAAAGCCTCACCATTACACACCTTATCAGTGTAATATAGAGTTATGTATCTAGACCCTAATAGCATGATTTGGTATATTTTCCATTTTAATAAAATATTGACTATATTTATCCATTTTTTCAATACATTTTCAATGATTATATATTTTTTTGATAAGAATTATATTTTTACATGAAGAAATCAAAACTGTATATTTGGGAAATATTTAGTTTCAATTAAAAAATTATTTTGATAACTCCATAATTTTTTAAATAAATAATATTTTAATAAAATATTTTTATTAGTTAATAATTATTTAAATTAAAAAACAATTTAATGAATTCCAATTTATTTTTTAAAAAAATTTAGAAAGTGGTCAATATCAAAAAAACTAGTTTTTTTAGTAAAAAATGATTTTTATTGAAAATTAAAAATTATCATATTTAAAAAATTGTTTTTGATAAAATAAAAATAATTTTGAAATCATCATGTAATAATTATCCCATTTTTATCTTTTCATAATAATCTAAGATAGTCATTATTTAGGTAAAAATGAAATACGATATAAATATATGGTCTGTATTAAGACATCACAATGGCCCAAAAGTGATGTATTAAGTTTCATAAAAGGAATCCAAGAAAAAATATACATTTATCATTTAAATTAATTTAATTTTGAAGTCTTTCTGATTAATTTTATGAATCATTCATGAATCCTCCATAACCTATATTATATTTTAAGGTTTTTTAAATCAATTATTTATAAACACAACTCACATTCACATAAAAAAGGGTTTTATTTTAAGGATTTTGGTTATTATAATTACAAAATATTTAAAACCAATCATATTTATAAAAAAATATGGGAAAAAACATGATAAAGTTTTTGGTTTTTATTATTATTTCATATAGTGTCCAAATCCTATGTTCAGAAATTAATAAAGAACCCCCTTCCTATAAACAACAATCCATCCTCCCACTAATATTCACTAAAAATAAATTGATAATAAATTTACTCTATATATACATTTATAAATACATTCCAAGTTGTTACAAATATCTTAATAAGCTCCTCTCAATCTTTTAGAAGTTCCCTCACAAGGCAAGGGATCATCTCATCCCCCTCTTTATTCAAGCACTTTCTCTGTATTATGCCTTCTGATTTCTAGTTTTTCATGTTGGAATATGTTTTTACACATATCTCTTACTATACTTATGAATTTTAATTAATGATAGATCCCATTTAACTCTCATCAAACCCTTCCATGAATCTTTATGTACACCATTTATGATGCCGAAATTATCCTACGATTTTCGATGCCAAACATTTTTCTAGTGAATACTCATCCCCATTTCCACTCAAGGGTACTCACCTAGATATACCTATAATTAATTTATTTTGGACTTCTATATATATATAACCCTCACTCCTTAATCATTGGGTTAAAATTAATGAAATATGTTTTTATGTTTTATGATCTATGTTGCACACAAATGTTTGTACATGATATGAATGTGATGGGTGGGCCTAGAATTATATAACCCTCCAATACATTGGTTAATGTTTTTATCTCATGCGATACCATGTGTGGTTCATGAGAGGATATCATAATCACACTATGTTATTATGTCTTAGTGGTTAGACTTGTCCTATGTTTATGATGTCAGGTTTTATGTTGTTTCAACATTATTGTGTTACCTTGATGTTATCATCTAATATCATGATTCAATAATCATGTTTATGATTCTCATAACTTTTATGTTACCTTGATATACATATTTAAGTAAATGTTTTATTTTTATCAGGTTATTATTTGATTATTCCCTTACCGGGATTTATAGATCACCATTTTCTTATGTATGTCCTTAGGTTACCCCGTGCAATATTAAGAAATTGATGGAATATACGGAAATGTTTTAGAGTTTTTAATTATTTTTTTATACCCGTGTTTTATGTTAATTTTCTATGTACCTAATTAATCAAATAAAATATGCTTCATGATCTTTTGGGATTTTATTATGTGTATCTTTATCCAATAAATCATGAATTAAGTTGTATTACAGACATGGGTTGTCATAGTTGGTATTAGATAAAAGTCTAGATATTTTTGGGAATTAGGATAATAAAACCTTAGTGAACACCTTATAAATAATACCAAACATAGGAAAACATCACTAAATTTTTGTTAAGAATATCATAACTGGTTTCTAAGAAACAAAACCCTTGTTTTGATACTACACATGGATGTGGCTCTAGCATAGCTATACCTATGGGTAATAAATCCAAAAAAGATGCATTGGGATTTAACTCGATCACTACCTAGTGCATGAAAAAGTAGTATTTATTCACACCTAGTTTGAAACCTATAGGGAATATACTTTGGAAAATTCAAAAGATAATTTTAATCCATTATTAAGGGAACAAAAAATCCCAAAATATTTCATGTTAGTAAATAGATAATGGATGACTTATATTGAAATCTATGAATTCATAGGTTAGGGAATTTATGTGTAAGATCCCAACCTTTTCTAGAGTTGTATTAGACATTTTTATAGGTACACTTTTGTTTAATTTTGAGTAGTTTTAATTTTATTTTTATTTTGGGGCGTGTTTGAGTGAAATTTGAGAAAAATGGAAGAAAAAGGGGTTGTAAACAGTTGGTGCATGGTTAGAGGAAACTATTCACCCCATCCCAACAAACTGTGAAACCCTAGATATAGGGGAATTTCATGGTTGGAACATGGTTTGTAAAACTATTCACCCATGTAGGAGTAACCATGAACCCCCTATAGAGACCCATGCTTAACATACATGGATATTACATAATTTTAGATAAATATTTGGTACATTACAAAAATACATGCCTGAGGACCATAATAGTTTAGTATCTTTTGAAACTTCGAAAAAAAATATTCTATCCTAGTGAAAGATATTCATAATATCCCATGAAGATACCCACCTTTAGTAATTCTACCTAAAACCTTTCTTCATAGCCCGGGGAAAGGAAACATAAGAAAGGGGTGAGCTCAAATGCTTAGTAAGGGTAAATAAAAGAAAACATGTAAGAATAACATAAAAAAGGGTCTGGAGCTTGAGTATAACATTTGAAGATCATACCTTACATATTTGAGATCAAAATAATGATTGTAAGTTCATAAGACATTGATCATAAGAGAATTAAAAGCATAAGTCATGAAACCCAACATAGAAATAAGACATACAATTTGTGGTATACACATTGGTTTATAATGTTGTGAAAATGTATAAGTAGAAACAGCTTCACTCATTAAGTTAAGTACATGAAATCAGGCCCTCACATCAACTTATGGACATGCAACTAGGTCCATGCATAACATTCTGAATGTGTAATCAGGTTCATACATAACCTTATGGACAAAAAACAAACTTCATGCATAACATTGTGAGGATGTAATCAGGATCACACATAACATTGTGGACATGTAATTAGGTTCATTCATAAAATTATGTACATGCAAGTAGGTCAATGCATTACATTGTGAACATGAAATAAGGTTCACTCATAACATTTTGAATGTAACGTCCCGGTTCCGGGTGCCACTCAATGGGTTCCTCGAACCTAGTTCACCACGTGACCTCAAGTGCATTTCCCAAAACGCTAGAGGCTTCCGACTAGTAGCGAGGGCCCAGGTCTGATAGTGGGGAAACTATTCCCTCATTTGTCAAAGTATAGCACAGTGGAATGAAATAAAACATACAACGAACAGAGGAAAGGGTAAACCATACACAACTGAAATGAACAACTGCAGTGGATACAACCAATAATATATAAATAATGATGCTACATGTCTCAAATTCTAAGAAAATAGCCAAAACATGTTATACATCAATACAGTAAAAAAAATGTTGAGTACATCAAAACAAAGAAAAACAGCTGGCAGCGGCATCACGAGCCTAGGCTCGGTCCCATGCCCTCCTACTCCATAGAAACAGTCAAGTACCTGTATAGGGACTCTTTCCCCTATCCACACCTATAGAAATGTAATCTGTTTGGGCCAAAAACCATGACACAAACAGAGTTTGAGAAATATATCTCAATAGGCACCCACCAAAGGCCCGTGCTCAACTGTGTGTAAAACATGCAACAAGTGTGCAGTAGTAAAATGCAATAAACTAAGCAGTAATAAAAAGTAACTCACTTACCAGTTATATTTACATTTAATTATTCATTTAAAACCATTCAATTTAGTAACATTCTATGCTCAACAGCACCAAACCCTCAGGCTAACCAGAACCTTTCCCACAAGCCATACAGAATATCGCCCTCAGGAATTTCCCTCAGGCATATCAGAATCTCACCCTCAGGCATACAAAGTGTCTCTCTCAGGCACAGAATTCAAGCCCTCGGGCACGAAAGGTTTCCCTTAGGCAAAATAGAACGTTGCCCTCAGGCTAATACCGTCACGCCCTCAGGCTAATACAGTACAGTGCCCGCAGGGTAATTTCAACAACGCCCTCAGGCTAAACAAGTAACCGGTCCATGCCCAACAAACAAAAAGTAGTAAAAAAAAAATTTCTCTCAAGGAAATTCTAAAATTACTACCTTAAAAGAATACCCTCAGGTATCCTGGCCAAATGGCTAAACAGTGGAACACACCCCTGGGGTGGTTCCTGGATCCAAACAATGATCCCAACCAACATTTTATTATCATAATTAATCACCTATTCAATTCACGGTGTTTAATATATCAATGTCCATAGACACACGACACCCCAACATGGGTTCGTGGCACAAAAATTCACAAAACACATGACAGTTGGAAAAACTAACACTAAGCCACCTACCTTATACGCCAACGAGCACTATACACGAACACCGATCCAAGAAACACCCAAGAACAACGTAGATATGACAAAGAAAGAAACTCACTTAACCTCAAATAAATTCTATTAGGAGAATAATTGGTAAGAAACATGCTAGGAGAAGAGAGGGCTTACCCGTGCGGTTCCAACGAGATCGTCCGAAGAGGAATCAGATTCCAGACGAACAATCGGCGGATCTTCAAAGGTTCGACCATCCCTCCCGAGCTCCCTCTTTCGTTCTAAGCCTTCCCTATAAATAGGGGAGGTTATATCCCATTTAAGTGAAGAAAACAAAGTACATGGCATGTACTTCCAAGTATATGGTGTATACTTCCTTCATTTAACTCTTCCCCTGGTGGCACCGCCACACTGTTCATCCGTCGACATGAGTACACAACATGTACTCCTGAGTACATGGCGTGTACTGTCGCCTAGCTGGAAGTTGCTCCACCGCCTTACTTTTTTGGCCTGCCGACTGACTACACGGAGTGTAAAGTACCACTACATGGCGTGTAGTCGGTTCCTACACCCTTCATCGCTGACATGGCTACACGCCCCGTGTACTCATCCCTACACGACCAAAAGTACACAGCGTGTGGAAAAAGTACACGGTGTGTACTTCCAAAATTTAGGATTTTCCCATTTTCCTTATATTCTCAAAAACACTTAAGGAAAAGAGAAAGGAAGAAACCCATAGCTAAAATATAAGAACCAGGTTCTTAAAAACTTTCCCCCTTATAGCAATTCGTCCCCGAATTTCTCTTCCAAGGGTGGTGAAGATGTAGCTATGAACAACTCTGGCCACTGAGCATGTACATCAGCCTCCCGCTTCCAGGTCTCGTCCTGCACTCGGCCATGCTGCCATAGCACCCGTACGAGAGGAATTGACTGGCCTCAGAGAACCTTCTTTCCCCTGTCGATGATACGGATCAGATGCTTCTCAAAGGATGCATATGCCTCCAGCTCAACCTCCTCGAGCTGAAAGATGTGAGACATGTCTGAATGATAGCGACACAACTGAGATACATGGAAGACGTCGTGCATGTCTTGGTACCGCTGTGGTAAACACAACCGATAGGCAACCAGCCCGACTCTCTCCAAAATCTTGAATGACCCCACATACCTCGGTGAAAGCTTACCCTGTCTCTTGATCCACTCGTGTCCCAGCCTTAGCAAAACACGCAAGAAAACCTGATCCCTAACCACAAACTCCAAAGGTCGTCTACGGTGATTAGAATAAGATTTCTGACGAGACTGCGTGGTAGCCATCCGCTTCTGAATCAACTGGACCTGATCAGATGTCTCCAGCACAAGCTGCGGTCCCAGTAAATCTGCCTCACCTACCTCTAACCAGAACAAAGGTGACAGACATGGCATACCATATAAAGCCTCGTATGGTGCCATCTCAATATTCGACTGAAATCTATTGTTATAGGAAAAATAGAATATGGGTATATGCTTCTCCAAAGAGCCCCCAAAGTCTAGGATGCATGTATGCAGCATGTCCTCTAGCACCTGTATCGTACGCTCTGATTGGCCATCTATCTGAAGGTGGTATGCTGTGCTCAGAAGCACCCGTGTACCCAGTTCCCTCTAAAAACTCTGCCAGAAATGAGACGTAAAGTGGGTGTCCCTATATGAAATGATAGAACGAGGGACCCCATGAATACATACGATCACTTGGATATACATCATTCTGAGCTCGTCAATACCGAAGGTCTCCTTGATCGGTAAAAAGTGAGCTACCTTCAGGAGTCTATCCACAACAACTTACATGGAGTCATTTCCCCTCGTTGACCTCGGAAATCCAGTCATGAAATCCATCGTGACGTCATCCCATTTCCACTCCAGAATGGGTAACTATTGTAACAGTCCAGCTGGTCTCTGATGCTCCACCTTCACCTACTGACAGGTGGAACATCTCTTAACATAACCAGCTACATCTCTCTTCATACCCAGACACCAGTACTGACTTCTCAAGTCACGATACATCTTGGTAACCCCAAGATGAACTTCCCAAGCTGAAGCATGAAACTCCCGCATCAGCTCCTCTCGTATATCCCCTGTAACCCATACGCGTCCATGGAAACGCAGAACTTCATCATCGCCTATCGTCCATCTAGGAGGAGGGTCCTCACTTGCCACCGACTCCCGTAGAACTAGGCCTTCTGAATCAGATAGTTGTCTCATCCTCACTCTATCCAGGAGGGTATATGTCATAGCTAACGAGGAAAGATAAGTCTGCCCCTGACTGTCGTGCACCTCTAGATGCATCTCAGAGAACAAATCCATAAGCTGCCACTCACCACTATCCTCCTGCACAGCCTGTATCTGAGTCTTCCTGCTCAGTGCATCAGCCACTGCATTACCTTTACCAGGTGTATATTCAAGCTCAAAATCGAAGGACTGTAGGTACTCAACCCACCTTCTCTGCCTCAGATTTAGGTCACCCTGAATAAAGATATACTTGAGGATTTTGTGGTCGGTAAAAACCACAGAATTCTCTCCCAGTAGATAATGTCTCCAGCAGTGAAACGCATGCACAACTACAACCAACTCGAGATCATGCGTTGGGTAATTCCTCTCATGTGGCCTCAACTGCCGAGATCCGTACGCAACAAATCGATTGCCCTGAATCAACACTGCTCCTATCCCAATACCTGATGCATCACAGTAAACTGTATAGCTCTTCCTCTGCTATAGGAGTATCAGGATCGGTGCTGATGTCAACCTTCCCTTCAGGTCCTGAAAGGCTATCTCGCAAGCTTCTGACCAAATGAACTTCACACCCTTCTTAGTCAGACCCATCAACAACACTGCTAAGCGGGAGAAGTCCTATATGAAACGTCTATAGTAACCGTCCAACCCTAAGAAACTCTGTATCTCAAACACGTTCTTAGGCTACTCCCAGGAAACTAATGCTCTCACCTTCTTTGGGTCCACTGCAACTCCTGCCTCCGAGATGATATGACCCAGGAAGTGAATTTGGTCCATCCAAAAGTGGCACTTTGAGAGCTTAGCATATAGTTGTTTCTCCCTCAGTGTACTCAATACGATCTCAATATGGGTGTCATGGTCGTGTTGAGTGTGAGGGTACACCAAAATGTCATCCACGAATACTACCACAAAAGAGTCAAGATACGGATGGAACGCTCGATTCATCAGAGCCATGAAAATGGCTGGCGCGTTCGTGAGTCCGAACGACATAACCAAGTACTCGTACAGACCATATCTGCTCCGAAAAGCTATAAGTGGTATATCCGATGGTCTCACGGGCAGCTGATGATATCCTGACCTCAGGTCAATCTTCGAGAACACTCGTGCTCCACGAAGTTGATCCAAAAGATCATATATTCTCGACAAGGGATACCGGTTCTTAACCGTAAACTGGTTCAGCTTCCGATAATCCACGCAAAGTCTGAGGGTACCATATGCCTTCTTCGCAAAAATGACTAGAGAACCCCATGAAGAAGTACTGGGTCGGATAAATCCCTTTTCTTGTAACTCCTCTAACTGCCTCTTGAGTTCCTGCAGCTCATGTGTAGCCATACTATAAGGAGTAATGGACATCGGTGATTCTCCTAGCACATGATCGATAGAGAAATCCACCTCACGCATAAGAGGTAGACCCGAAAAGTCGTCCGAGAAGACTTCCCTGAAATGATAAAAAACTGGAGGGAAATCTGTCTGACAAGTAGCCCGGTCATCTAGATATAAACTCGCAATCTGGGCCGTGACTCCACCTCACCCACGATGCTCTGGTCCATCTCGACTCGCCTGAATATCCCTTTCTCTCTTGTATAGAAACTCTTGGCCCTCGGGTGTCGTGAAACGCACCCTGTGATGATAGCAGTATACAAAGGCTCAAAAGGGAAACAACCAGTCCATCCCGAGAATGAAATCATAGATTTTCATCTCTAAAACATAGAGGTACCAACGAAAGTGACACCCACCAACCTCTAGGGGGCACTCCTTGCACTGACACAGACAAGCCGTCCTAGTCCCCAACGGAGTTTCTAGCGTCATGATATCGGAAGAAGTAGAAACACAGAGCCCAAGGCTCTCCACAACGGGCACATATATGAAACTATGTGTAGCACCCGTATCAAAAAGTATGGAAAATAAGATATAAGCTACTAGAATAGTACCTCTGACTGTAGAAGGTCTGGGATCCTGCTCCTGCTGGGTCTGTTGCACTGCATATGCCTGCCCAGTGCCATGACTCTGCAACACGGCCTGGCTACTCTGAGCTGTCCCGCCCTGATGCCTCTGAGATCCTGGTGTCTGGCTACCATGGCCATGATCACCATCTCTGTCTACATGCCCTGACGTATTCCAGTTCCTCGACTGGTAAGAATCCACTGGTCCTGCTCCCACATGCGGAGTCTGCACAGAACCCCTCTCACTAGCCACAAGTAGAAACACCCTGCAAAAGCACTGCAGATGACCCATATTACCACAAGCTCGACACTCCACTGGATCACGTGGACACTGTGGTATCTTGTACCCCTCTCTACCACACTGGTAGCACCTAATCGGGCCACCTGAAGAAACTGAATGGCTGGTACTGCCCCCCTAAGAGAAGTCCATCTGTCTCTTCCTCTTGCCAGTAGAAATAGTACCAGTAACTAGTGTTGAAATGCCCTGGCCCACACCACTAGATTCCCTCAAGTTCCTCTCTGTAATCAATGATTGGTTTACAATATCTTATACTGAAGGCAACCTGAAAACATTCATCAGTGCTCTGATTTCATAACTAAGACCATCCTCAAAAGGTCTGGCTCTCAACGTCTCATCACCCAATAGTACGGGTGAAAAATGACGAATCTCCGTAAAACGAGCAAAATTGTCCATCACTGACATAGCGCGCTGCTGCATATTCATGAACTCTTGAGCTCTATATTCCCTCAGCGTCTCTGGGAAGAAGAAATCATAGAAGATTGCCTGAAAGTCTTCCCATGCCAAGTTTATGTGATGCTCTGACTGGGTGGTAACATCCCACCACCTCTTGGCGGAATCACGCAACATGTAAGTCGTGAGCTTGACCCTCCACCCTGGAGGCGTCTCAAGATGCTCAAAAATAGTCTGCATCGACCCCAGACAAGACTCCATTTCCTGTGGTCCGCCATCCCCTGAAAACGTAGGCGGATGCTGCTGCTGGAAGATATGTGTCAGCTCAGCCATAGATGTGGCAGACTGCAGTGCTCCCTAAAAGGTCTTCATGAACCACATAAAGCCTTCATGGAACTGCGCCTCCATGCCTGTGTCCGGTATAGCAGCTGGTGCCGCATCTGGCTCTGATGGAGGATCAACTGGTAGCCCATGGCCTACAATCTCCGGAGTATAATCGTTGTCGCACTCCTGGTGAACAACGCATGAACGTCTAGGCGGCATGACACTACAAGGTCAAAATCACGCCTTAGATCAAGATTTATCGAAATTGAAAGCAAAGGAACCACAAAGGGAACAAGAGGAAGAAGGCACTTCAAGATTTGTAAAAAAATACTACACGACGTGTATACTGACTACATGACGTGTACTTGACTTCCCTTCCCCTGCCCGGGTCCTTCGACACAGTTAAGCCACACGACTCCCATTGAACCGAAACTAAATGGGGTGTATATAATCTACACAGTGTGTATGGTGTTATTTTCCAATTGCCCGCTTCTTTTGTGAAACGTCCGACTAATCGGCTTGAAACTACACGCATGTTACACCTGCACACGACGTGTACATCACCTCATTTCCCCACCACATGGCTAAGTCCACACGTTCTATCCTTGGACAAGACTACACGGTGTCTCCCAAAGGTACATGGCGTGTTCAAGGAACGGTGACATCGACCCGTGTTGTTAGTTACACAGTCGAGTCCCCAGGTCACACTACATGGTGTGTTCATCATTGACATGACGTGTTCTGTAAAGGATTTCACTGATCCGTGTTGTTAGTTACATGGCCGGACTCCGGGTAAATACTACATGGCATGTATATCTGGTACATGATGTTTTTTACCCAAGATCTTCCTTACCCCGTGTCGCCACCCACACGTTTTGTGACACGTGAAGAGACTACACGATGTGTACTCAGAGTACACGGCATGTACTTAAAAAGTTCATTTTTCTTCCCGAACAGAAGGCCATACACGGCGTGTTTAAAAATACTACACAGCGTGTATACTGGGTTTCTAGACAGTATGCCTCAGAAACTTCCCAGGAACCCAGAAAATATCGAAAACCAACACCTAAGTGTCAAATTCTGACCCGTGAGGGCCCATACTCCCCATGAATCAAAGTTTTACATCTTATCTGTGTTATAACTAATAAACAACCAATGATCCACCAAATTATGTCCAATGGGGGCCCATACTCCCCAAAAACCAAAGTTTGGCGTCCATTAAATAAATAGCTCACACAAAAATTACCCTATCACAAGGAAGGTATTTTAACAGAGTAGTTATCACAACAGCATGCTTTTCTAGCACATCAACTATCAAAACAACATGCAATTTCTAATGCACCTACATGGCATGGAGTTATGAATGGCATGTGATTTCTAGCATGTTCCTAAATGATGCATGAGACGGCATACCCTCATCTCATTGAGTTGCAACTAAATATGACCCATGGATAAAATATAACAGCATAATACCAAGTGCATCACCCAACAGTGAAATCAAATCAACTGTAAAACTTGAAAAATCAGAAAAATTGAAAAATACGAGGTAGACTGGATTTTTCCCTGTACACGGGTTAGCTACGCCCGGGCAGAGCTTATTACCAACTACTGTTCGTCCTATCCCTAACTATGGCTCCAAATAGTAAGTCAATGAAAAGAACCTGCCTTTGATAAAACTTTGTAACATCCCGGTTCTGGGTGCCACTCAACGGGTGCCCCAAACCTGGTTCGCCACGTGACCTCAAGTGCATTTCCCCAAATGCCAGAGGATACCGACTAGTAGTAAGGGCCCAGGTCTAATAGTGGGGAAACTATGCCCTCATTTGTCAATGTGTAGCGCAACGGAATAAAATAAAAAATAAAACAAACAGCGAAAATGGTAAACCATACTGAACTGAAATGAACAACTGCAGTGGATACAACCAACAATATATAAATAATGATGCTACATGTCTCAAGTTATAAGAGAACAACTAGAACATGTTATACGTCAATACAGTATAAAAAAATGCAGAGTACAACAAAACAAAGCAAAACAGATGGCAGCGGCATCACGAGCCTAGGCTCGGTCCCATTCCCTCCTACTCCACATCAATAGTCAAGTACCTGTATAGGGACTCTTGCCCCTATCCACACCTGCAGAAACGTAATCTATTTGGTCCAGAAAGCATGAACCAAACAGGGTGTGAGAAATATATCTCAGTAGGCACCCACCAAAGGCCCGTGCTCAACTGTGTGTAAAACATGAAACAAGTGTGAAGTAGTATAATGCAATAAACTAAGCAGTATTAAAAAGTAACTCACATACCGGTTATATTGCCATTTAATTATCCATTTAACTATTCAATTTAGTTACATTCTGTGCTTAACAGCACCAAGACCTCAGGACAACCAGAACCTTGCCCTCAGGACATATAGAATCTCTCCCTTAGGCATTGCCCTCAGGCTTATCAGAATCTCCCCCTCAGACATACAAAGTGTTGCCCTCAGGCACAGAAGTCAAGCCCTCAAGCACGAAAGGTTTCACTCAGGAAAAATAGAACATTGCCCTCAGGCTAATACAGTCATGCCCTCATGCTAATACTGTACAGTACCCACAGGCTAATCTCAGCAACGCCCTCAGGCTAAACAGGTAACTGGGCCATGCCCAACAAACAACAAGTAGTAAACAAGCAATTCCTCTCAAGGCAATTCTACAATTACTACCTTAAAGGCATAACCTCGGGTATCCTGGCCAAATGGATAAACAGTGGAACACACCCCCAGGGTGGTTCCTGGATCCAAGAAATGATCCCAAACAACATTTTATTATCATAATTAATCACCTATTCAATTCTAGGTGTTTAATATAGCAATGTCCACAGCCCCACGACACCCCAACATGGGTTCGTGGCACAAAAACACACAAAACACACGACAGTTTGAAAAATTAACACCAAGCCACCTACCTTATACACCAACAAGTTCTATACACGAACGTTGATCCAAGAAACCCCCAAGAACGAAGTAGATTTGATGAAGAAAGAAAATCTCTTAACCTCAAATAACTTCCATTAGGAGAAGAATTAGTAAGAAACACGCTAGGAGAAGAGAGGGATTACCCATGCAGTTTCAACGAGATCGTCTAAAGCAGAATCAAATTCTAGAGGAACACTCAGCAGATCCTCAAAGGTTCATCCATCCCTCCCAAGCTCCCTCTTCCATTCTAAGACTTCCCTCTGAACAGGGGAGGCTACTTCCCATTTAAGTGAAAAAAAGTAAACGACATGTACTTCCAAGTACAGAACATGTACTTACTTCATTTAACTGTTCCCCTGGAGGCACTGCCACACTGTTCATCCGTCGACATGAGTACACGACATGTACTCCTGAGTACACGGCGTGTACTGTCGTCCAGCTGGCGGTTGCTCCACCACCTTACTAATTTGGCCTGACGACTCACTACACGACATGTAAATTACCACTACACGACATATAGTTGGTTCTTACAACCTTCTTCACCGACATGGCTACACACCCCGTGTACTCATCCCTACACAGCCAAAAGTACACGGCGTGTGGAAAAAGTACACGACGTGTACTTCCAAAATTTAGGATTTTTCCCACTTTCCTTATATTCTCAAAAACACTAAAGTAAAAGAGAAAGGAAGAAATCTGTACCTCAAATATAAGAACCGAGTTCTTATAGTGAACATGTAATCAGGTTCACACATATAATTATTGACATACAACAAAGTATATGCATAACATTTTGAACATGTAATCAGGTTCACACAGAACATTTATACTCATGATTTATCCATCATTACCCAATTCATTAGAGGGAGATATAGGTCCCACCAATCTCATAATAAAATTATTCATACATGTGACAAAAGATAATAAAAACATTTATCATATCATGACCCATAAAAAGAAATATGTTAACATCAAATCATTACCCATGAAATGAAATGGGTATCACTAACATTTCATCACATCATAACATATGGAAAAGAGATAGTTTTCATAACCATTTCATTAAAGAATAACCTGTGAAAAGAAGTGGGTATCAAAATCCTACAACCCATGGAAGAGAAACAAGTGTTGTAAGAATTATTCCTTAAAAACATAAAACATTCAAGAAAGAGTAATAATGGATCCTTTAGTTCATTTTCTAGAAGGGATTGATAAACATCAACAGATTTTATCTTAGATTGAAAATAAATTGGAAATATATTTTGAAAACATTTCTTGAGGAAAGAATCTTTTTTTTCTTTAAAGATGTATTTTTAAGGCATATTTTTTTGAAATCAATTTTCTTTGAAAATACATTGAAAATTTAGAAATAAGGATTTAATTTTTTTTGAAAACCCTTTTCCTTGAAAACTTAAAAAATAATCTTTAAAATATTAAAAAAACCTTTTTCTTTGAAAACATGTTGAAAATTTATAAAGAAAGCTTGAAAATGTTCTGAAAACATTTTTACTTGAAAATATATGATAGATGCTTGAAAATTTTTTGAATTTTTTTTTGAAAATAAATTAAAAAAAATCTTTAAAATTAATATTTAAAAAATGAAAAGGAAGCTTCAATGAAATTATGGTGGGTAAATCTGTACATATCATACAAGGTAAAAGAATATTCCATTAGCATGGTAGAAAGGTTAAAAAAAATTCATTATTTGAATCATGAAAATAATATCCCTTTTAAGATATTGGTAAAACAAAAAAAGGGTAAAAACTTATTTTAAATATTATAGTATAATGGTGAAATATTCTTGGAACATTTTTAGAAAACATAGATTTTTGACCGAATAGAGGGTAAAGTCAGACTTTCTTAAAAACAACTTCTTAACTATCTTATATACCAAATAGTATTAATATGGTAACAAATGAATATAGAATGAATAACCATAGGTTAAAAAAATTTATGAATGTCTTGAGATATGGGTTGTAATATTTTATCAAAGGAATCATAAACACAAACAATCTTGAAAAGTGATGAGATTATTTCAATAAACAATTATCACTTGGTAAATTGGGATCATGCTCTCCACGCAAGAATTTTTTTACATGAATCTTATAATATCATGAAAATATGTAGATTCATTATATAGCATTTAAATTGGAGGTATATAGACCTCAAAATGAATTTTGGTGCATAATAAAACATGAGTCTCAAATAAGGAAAATTGAGATAAAACTATTTTACCAATTTGGTAACTTTTAAAACTTTAACCCCATGAAATAAAGGCCATAAAATGGATATGTAAATACCCATAAATTTAACTAAAAGGTTCATTTATTACATCCATGTGAAGTATACACACAACATAAAAGGAATGGGTGGTTAATAAAGCATGTATCTCATAGAAATAAAAAGTGAGATGAAATCCCCTTACCATGTGTCTTGAATCTCATTGTACTCATTCAAACCACCTATATAATAAATATATATTTATTGTAAATTTTTTACAGAAAAATATTCTTATATATAATACCATATATGTTTTTATTACGACCTTATATTACCTGCTTGTTAACAATCTTATGTTATGGTTTCACTTCGGGTAATATTCTCTTTATTTTTTTCATGTGTCTTAAATTGTTATATGTTTGGTCATTATACTTATATCATGATTTAAGTAATGTAAAAAATGATATAAATATTATTTATATACATTATATGATTATTTTAATAATATATAGAATATATTAGTATGAAATAGAATACATCATTCATGGAGACGGTAGGGCGTACGTACGCATGAACATTATTTATGTTTAATTGTCGTGTTGAAAGAAAAAAAGAAAAAGAAAAATATGTGTATATATATATCAATATTAATGTAGCTTTATGATAGCATATATATCATATATATTGACTAAAACCATCCTTAATACAATCCATGTTGTGTATGAATGAATCATATCGCTTTGAGGGGTCAGTAGTCAACACATCCTCAAACGAAATTATTATATTAAAACAAAACAGAAAGTAGAAAATATATATGTTTAAAAAAGGAATAAATAATATTAAATACATAATAAATATAATTTATGAAATATGTAAATATATTTTCCGTCACAATTTCCACCATGAGAGACAGTAAAGTAAAAAATGAACAATCATCGTTTAGTGAGGCGGTAGTTCACCGTACACAGAAACAATGTGTTTGTTACCCATTAGACGATGGTGTGTGTAATTTTAGGTTGAAAATTTATCATAAAAAATCCTAGTATATTTAATATAATTGTTTTATTATAAAATCATGGAATAAATAGAGTGTTGCGGTGGAGAAATAAAATAAAATAAAGGAGCTTGGGAGAAGATGGTACCCCTTAATCGAGTAACTTCTTTTGGTTTGTGCAAAAATGCTTCCATGGATTTCTTTCTAACTAAGGGGAATATTATAGGAGGTAATTAGGTATTTTTTGAAGTGTATTGATTATATATTTCTCTAACCTAAGAGTTTTTAGAGGTTTTAAGTAGAGGGAGAGGTGGTGACCTTTTATAGGGAAAGAAAAGGACTCACTTGGAATTTTTTAAAACAAGTTAGGTGTACACTTGTTATTAACTAAAAAAAGTTATAAAAAACCTACATAAATTAATAATGGAAGTTTTATTTTATAAATATTTATAGACAATGGGGTTTTTTACAAGTTTATAGGTCATTTGGGTCTGTAAGATTAAGGTTTAGTCTCTAATAAAGCTTAATTTGACCTTAATCGTTGTGATTAATTTTAATCACTTTTACTAATATTTTTGGTAAAAAATTAAGCTGATATAATATAATATAAATATTATAATGATTAAAATGGTTTATTTTGATTTGTATAAATTCAATTCTTAGAAACAGAAAAATTAAGATTAATGATAATCCCGCAGACAGGACGGAATTATGGGTTTTTAAAGTTGAAATAAGATTAAAAGTTTATTATGTTTTTATATTCAATTTCAAAGTAAAATTTAATGTAATGAACTAAATTATATTAATATATGTATAATTTATCTATTATTACCTTAAAAAAAATTTAAATATAATTTAGAATTAATAATTATTTAAATGAAAAGGAATTTTTAACTAAAAAATAGTATTTTTCACTATTCATCAAAAAAAATCTCAAAAAAGTATAAAAAATTCACCCTAAGATAATTTCAGAATTATAAATTCAAAAAAAAGTTTATTTTATCAAATTAAATTTATATATGTGTATAAAATTAATTTTACCATTTTTCATTTAAGGACACGAAAAGCAATTCATTTGAGATTATAATATTATTAAACATATAAAGACTTTACCAAAAATTATATTTTTCATTATCAATATGTTTTATTTATATAAAACCATTATATATAATATTTTATAAGTATTTATACCTATTCATTTTACTATGTTTCATGGCTAGGTTATAATTATATCACTTAAATAATTAAAATAAAATAATGCTTTATAGAAACATAGTATTGTATGTAACGTACACCAAGTCGATGTTGATGGTAGCACAATACAAGTTGGTTTTGCATGTAGTGCAAGACAAGTCAGTTCCATCAGAAATGAGTTTTCTTACTTTGTGTTTTAATATATATATATATGAATAAAAAAAACTATTTCTAGTGTCACATGCAATGAAAAATATTAAAAAGATAAGTTAAATAGAAAAAAAAATAATTTACAATATCTCATGGTGTTACATTCTACCCCACTTAAAATAAATTTCACCCTCAAAATTTGTTTAGGTTATCAAAGGTTTAATACTTGAAAGTTCATTTCGTAGAAACCCACATCAAAAAAATTTATATTAATAATTCCTTTAAAAAGGAAAAGTTGGAAGCATAATGGTTACCCAAAGTAACATATAACTAGGTTTCCACATAAGAGAAAATAGGTTGGGAGTGACGATTAGACATAGAGGAAAGGCATAAATATTTATAGGGAGTTATTGAGGTCATAAATAAAAAATAAGTAAATTATCCAGGAAAATTTGACATCCTCAAAGTCATAAATTTGTGATGTTTTAAAAGTCCATCTGTTAAAGAAAAGGTATTAGGACAACTCATTTTCCTTTTTGATCATTATCCCATCATTGAGTAATTATTTTATTAACCAAGAATACAAAGAAATATACTTACTTTAGATATTTCTATAAAAAAATTCATTCTTTGGTGGTGCTTTTATATATTTCTAATTCATTCATTACTTCAAGAAATGTATTTCCATAAATTAACTTTGATGCCTGAAGCACTAAAATACACTTTTAGCAGCTCTTAAGTCCCATAAAAGAATGAAATGTACAACTATTTTTCTCTAAATATTATTCAAAATAAATATGGTTAATAAATTAATCTATAATCATAAAAATAAACACAACTATTTTATTTATAAAAAATAATTGTACAAGAACTAGAACATCACATAGGCCAGTGGTAGGCATGGACACTTTATCATCCTTCGGTCATGGGTTCAAGACCTGTAGCCTTTCCGTACATGATTGTTTGTCACAAAACATACATTATTTAATTTTATAAAACTAAACTAATATAATTTCTAAAATATTATGTGCATACTTGAAATAAGGTTAATCACTAAATAGTTTTTTAACTGGGGTTTTCAATACAATCTCAATACATAAATAATTCCTCTGAAGTTTAACTTAAAAATTTCATGAATGGTTAACCTTATAACCCTTATAAAAGATGAAAATCCAATACTTTAGAAATAAAGTCAAAAAATTTTCTTAACATTGATCCCCCATATATCACAAATTACCACTTGATTGTCATATTACCAATATATGAATACCCTCATCGTATATTCCCTTGAAACATGGTAATAACATTAATTACCATAAATCCTTTTGGAAAACATGTATTCTTCATTATTCCAAGGATTATTGGATATATTCTTTAAATACAATAATTTTTAAAATTATACCTTAATGTCATAGAAAACTTTTTCAATAATCAGTTCCAAGGTAATCCGTACCGTCCAATTTACTTATTCATATTCCGCATATCTTTATCCAAACATCATTATCTCAATGCGAGGCATTAATTAAGGGTTACCTTCACCTAATCAAAACATCACATTTATATGAAATCAAATTTATTTATCTTACTAAATATTCAAAATGTTATCTTAAATCTTTAATGAAACCTTATAATGAAAATAATAATATATTTTATGATTCATATAACATAATCTCTGAATTCTAAAACATGAATACTTCATTCATCCAACATTATTCTTAAACCATTACTCAGGCTTCATAAACTGATTCCTTAAAACCTATTTCCTATAATATGAAATATGAATCATTTTTAAGGTTCCTAAACCTCAATATAATCAATATTCTTATGATCAATGTAAATAATATCAGAAGAGAATGACATACCTTTCACATGTCATTTTTGGTCTCTTTATCTTCAGAAGTATAACCAATACTCATACCACCTTCATAATTCTATTTATGAGATTCTCACTTGGGAAATAGATTTTCATAATACCAATACTTTCCATATCTGAAACATTAAATGTAATCTATGTTCTTTTGAGTTCCCTTAATTGACTAAAACCAGAAGGCATAGTGTGAGAAACATTTATCATATTGGGACACCGTATAATCATGAAAAATTACGCATAGGGTGGATAAATCATGATCCCACTTATTTAATATATAACACCTTAGGTTTATATGTGGTTATTCATAGTAATATTCTATCTAAATCCTTCATAATGGTTTTTGAATAATTTTTGAGTTTTCAAAGCATATCCACTGGGAGTGTCAAACCATGTGTGAAATAAGGCCCATTTTCAAGCACTATATTACCCCAAGTCAGGCCCAGAACATCTTTTAAGAGTTTTTACACTTAGGTATATATCTTCCAGAGCCATATCCACTTATAGTATCCAGACAAGGATTTATTTCTAGGAAACCAGTCACTATATCCTTTACCAACATTCCATGACATTTTTCTATACATTGACCCATACTTATACTTATCCTTAGAGACATCCATATACATATCCTTAGAAATATACCTAGGTATATCACTCAATATTTCTCATCCTAGTTTCCAAAGGTTGACAAAAACTTTCCTTTGATACCAACTATAGTGACCCAGACATAATATACATGGATATTGCATCATTTTTTATGAATATTTGGTATATTATAAAAATACATGCCTGAGGACCATAATAGTTTAGTGTCTTTGGAAAATTGGAAACAAAGTCTTCTATCCTGATGAAGGATCTTCAACATATCCCATTAAGATCTCCACATTTATTACTTCTACCTAAAACCTTTATTCATAACCTAGGGCAAGGAAACATAAGAAAGAGGTGAGTTTAGATGCTCAGTAAGGGTAAATAAATGAAATGCGTAATCATAACATGAACAAAAGGGTATGGAACTTGAGCATAACAATTGAAGACATACCCTACATACTAGATATAATAATAAATATTATAAGTTCATAAGACATGGATAATAAGATAATTAAGATAATAATTCATGAAAGCCAAACATAGGAAGAAGACATGGAATTTTTTGCTTGCACATTGGTTTATGATAATGTGAACATGATTAAGTAAAAACAGGTTCATGCATTAATTTAAGGACATGAAATCAGATCCTTGAATAAACTTACAGACATGTAACCAAGTCCATGAATATTATCATGAACATGTAATTAGGTTCACACAAAACCTTATGGACATGAAACCAGGTCCATGCATAAAACTGTGAACATGTAATTGGGTTCACGCATAACATTCTGAAAATGTAATTAGGTTCACTCATAAACTTATATACATGAAACCAGGTTCATGCATAACATTGTGAACACATAATAAGGTTCACTAATAACATTTTTAACATGTAATCAGGTTCACGCACAACATTTATACTCATGAGTCATCCATCATTACCCAATGCATTGTAGTGAGATATTGGTCTCACTTGTCACATAATAAAACCATCATACATGTACCAAAAGATAATAAAACACCCATAATATCATGACCCATAAAAAGACATAGGTTTTACAAACATCAAATAATAACCCATGAAATGAAATGGGAATCATTAAAATTTCATCACATCATAACCTATAAAAAATAGATAGGTTTTATACCATTTCATCAAAGCATAACCCATGAAAAGAAGTTGGTTTCAAAATCATATAACCTGGGGAAGAGAAACAGGTGTTATAATAATTATTCCATCAAAAAATAAACCATTCAAAAAATATTAGGAATGGATCCTTTTTTCATTTCCTATAAGGTCTTGACTAACATCAATAGATGTCATCTTATATGAAAAATAACTTAGAAGGATATTTTGGAAACATTTCTTATAAAAAATAACTTTTCTTCTTTGAGGAAGTTTTTTAAAAAATAAAACCTTTTTTTTAAATCCATTTTATTTGAAAATTCATTGAAAAATTATAAATAAGGATTGAAATAATTTTGAAAAACTTTTTCCTTGAAAACATATAAAATAATATTCAAAACATTTTAAAAACATTTTTTTTTTGAAAACTTATAAAGAAATATTGAAAATATTTTGAAAAAAAATATTTGAAAATAATTAAACAAAATTATTAAAAATTAACCTTTAAAAAATGCAATGGAATCTTTAAAGAAATGATGGCGGGTAAATCTGTACATGCTATACGAGGTAAAAGAAAATTCCTTTTGCATGGTAGAAAGATTAGAAAAATGAATTTTTTGGAAAGTGATAAGAAGATTCCTTTGAAGATATTATAAATAGAAAAAAATGGTAGAAATGTCTTTCAAATATTATAGTATAATGGTACAATATTCTTTTAACCCTTTTTATAAAACAAAGATTTTAATCAAAGAGAGGGTAAAACCGGGCTTTATTAAAAACACGTTCTTAACTATTTTTTGTACCAAAGAGTATAAATAGGGTATTAATACATTAATATATCATTAATAACCATCTTGGAAGAAAATTCATGAATTTAGTGAGATATGGGTTGTAATATTTCATCAAAGTAAGCATAAACATAAATAAAATTGAAAAGTGATGGGATTGTTTCAATAAACTCTTATCACTTGGTAACTTGGGATCATGATCTCCATGTAATATAATGAAATTAAATTAAGCTTATAATATCATGAAAATATTAATATTCATGATATATATTTTAAAATGGATGTATACACACCTAAAAACGAATTTAGGCACATAACAAAACATGAGTCTTAAAGAAGGAAAATTGAGACAAAACTATCTTACTGATTTAATAACTTTTGAATCTTAAACCCCATGAAATAAAGGTCATAGAATGGATATTTAATTGAATATAAATTTAAATATAATAATAATTTATTACATATATGTTCAGTATAAACACCACATAAAATTAATGGGTGGGGAATAAATCATGTATCTCACAGAAATAAAAAGTGAGATGAAATCCCCTTACCTCGTGTCTTGCCTCTTGTTGTACTCATTCAAACCAACTGTATAATAAATATAATTTTGTTAAAAATATTTTAAAGGAAAATATTATTAAATATAATACCATATATGGTTTTATTAGGACCTTATATTACCCGCTTGTTAACAATCTTATGTTAAGGTTTCACTTCGGTTAATATTCTCTTTATTCTTCACATGTCTCTTAATTTGTTATATATTTGGTCCTTTTAATTATATCATGATTTAAATAATGTTAACCATGATATAAATATAATTCATATACATTATATATGTGTTATAATAATCTATATAATATATAAGTTTGAAACAGAATACATTGTTCATGGAGACGGTAGGCTTTACATACGCATGAACTCTATTTCCATTTAGTTTTTGTGTTGAAAGAAAAAAAAGTAAAATAAATACATGTATACATATGTATCATTATTAAATTAGATTTATGATATCATATGTATCATATATATTCACTAAAAAAATCCTTAATAAAATCCATGAAGTATATGAACGAATCATATTGCTTTGAAGGGGCGATAGTCCACACTTCCTCAAACGAAATTATCGTATTGACACAAAAATGAATATAGAAAGATATATGTTGTAAAAAAGAATAAATAAGCTTAAAGATATAATAAATATAGTATATTAAATATAAAAATATATTTTTTATCATAATTTCCACCATGATAGGAGGTAAAAAATGAACAACCATCATTTAGTGAGACCGTAGTTCACTGTACACATAAACAATATGTTCATTACCCATTAGATGGAGGTGTGTGTAAGAGTAGGTGGAACCCTTAAAATAAAAAATAATATTATATTTAATATAATTATTTTTCTATAAAATCATGGAATAAGGAGAGTGTAGGGGGTGGAGAAAGAAAATAAAAAAAAGGAGCTTGGGAGAAGACATTACCTCTTAATCATGTAACTCCTTTTGGTTTGTGCCAAATGGCTTCCTTGGATTACTTTATGCCCAAGGGGAGTCTTCTATGATGGTGTGATGTTGGGAAGTGTATTTTTCAGATATTTTATGAACCAAAGTTGTTTTAGTGGTTTAAATAAGAGGGATATATGGTGTCCTTTTACAGGAAAAGAAAAATACTCACTTGGATTTTTTGAAAATAGGTTAAGTGTATACATTTTATTACCTAAAAAAAGTCAAAAAAACCAAAATAAATAAATAATGGAAGGTTTATGGACGAAATATGGAAATAAAATGGGTTTTCAAAAATTTTATATGTCATTCGAGCCCCTGATATTATGGTTTATTCCCTAATTAAGCTTAATTTGACTTTAATCATTATAATCAATTTTCATCACATTTACTAATATTTTTGGTAAAAAATTAAGTTGATCATTTAGAATATAATTATTATAATTATTAAAATGGTTTATTATGGTTTTTATAAATTAAATTCATAGAATAGGAAAAATTAAGATTAATTCTAATCCCGTAGATGGGATGAAATTATGAGTTTTTAAATTAGAAAGAAGTTCAAACATGTATTAAGTTCTTATATTAAATTTCAAAGTGAAATTGATTATAATAAAATAAATTGTATTAATCGATGTATAATTGTTATAATATGTCTTCAAAACAAATTTAATCTACAATTTAACATAAAAAATTATTTAAACAAAAAGGAAGTTTTTAACTAAAAAGTATTACTTTTCACTATTCATCAAAAAAATGATGTTTCTCAGAAAAATCCAAAAAAATAACCCTAAGGTAATTTTGGAATTATAAATTTAAAAATGAAGTCTATTTTATCAAATTCATTTTCTATATGTGTCTAAAATTAATTTTTTTCTTAGTAGGACATGAAAATCAGTTCATTTGGGATTATAATATTTTTAAACATATAAATACTTTTCAAAAAATTATATTTTTCATTATCAATATGTTTTATTTATATTAAAACACTATATGTAATATTTTAAAAGTATTTATTATTATTTATATTACTATGTTTAACTTCTTGGATATAATTATATCACTTAAATAATTATAATAAAATGATGCTTTGTAGAAACTCGATGTTGCATGTAACGTACACCAAGTCTTTGTTGCAGGTTGTGCAAGCCAAGTTGGTATTACGTGTAGTGATAGACAAGTTGGTTCTATGTAAATAGAATGTTTTACTTAGTGTTTTAATATATATATATATATATAAATCTTTATTTATTTATAAAAAAATAATTGTTTTCAATGTCATGTAAAATGAAAAATATCAAAAAGATAAATTAATGTAAAATAAATTGTTCACTAAATCTTAGGGTTTTACACCCTCATAGAAGTGGCGCAAAATTTAGGTTCATGGTTAGGGAAAACCATATGCCCCTACCCAAAAAACTATGCTTGAATTTTTACGTCACCTGAGAATTAGTTTTTTAATCACCAAAACCCCCGAAACTCACCCTATTCAACTCAAACTTAGACCATATCAAATTTTCTCAATTTAAAAGACTCGTAAATTGATTCCAAACCTTCCCAACCTCTTTTTCTTCATTATTCAAATCTCAGACTGAGGATCTACACCCCTCTCAGTATGATAATCATATTCTTCTTGGTTTCCCATTCTTCTTCCCTCCTCCAATTAGTTTGGTGTCCATTCCTCATATTTTGGGTTAGATCTAGATCTAGTATTGTGGATCTAGTTTTAGGATTGAAGATATTGATTTAGATTGCAGAGATCTTGAATTATTTGATCTTTATTTAGGGTTTTTGGATTTGGATCTCGTTCTACGTCATTATACTGGTCAACTTTTGGGGATTTCCATTGGGTGATTGTTCATCAATGAATTGAGGTAGGTGGTCTATTATAAAAATAACATAGTCTAATTATCAATTATGTGTATTTGATTATATAATTTATATGCTTATTTTAGAAATTATAATTCCTAATTGAATTTATTAATATGGTTAATTAATTAATTAAGGAATTGGGGATTTGAATGAATAATGGAAATTATTGAATTAGGATAATTAATTGATGAATTAATTATCAAGGTACTGAATTGGGGATAATTAATTATTGATTTAATTATATAATTTTTGAATTTTATTGTGAATAATTGATTAGTGAGTTAATAATGTGATATTGAGATGATGATTTTAGATAATTAATTGTATAACTAATTATATGATATTGTGTTGTTGATCTGAGATAATTAACTATAGAATTAATCATGTGATATTGAGTTACTGATTTGAGATAATTAATTTTAGAATTAATTATGTTATATTGATTTGTTGTTTTGAGATAATTAATTGTAGAATTAATTATGAGATATTGAGTTGTTAATATGATAAAATTAATTGTATAATTAATTTTGTGATTTGGAGTTTTTGGATATTGATTAATTAATTAATGAATTAAATAATGGGTTTAACATGCATGACTAATTTGGGAATTAATGAAAATTATTGATGTGATTGGATAATTATTTAATTAAAAAATTCAATAGTGGTGTTAAAATAATTATTGAATTAGTAATGGAATTTATTTGTTTTATTAATTACTGAATTAATTTTATTGATGAATGGAAACATGGTCATTCACATATGAAATTATGAATGGTGACATAATCATTAAATTATAAAATGGTGGATGGTCTAATGGTCATTTCACCTAACAAATTATGAATGGTAATATAGACATTCAAATGTGAATTGTGATGAGGAATAGTAACATAGACATTCAAACATGTGACATACCTTGGGGATAGTTCAGAATCTGGCATGGACCAAAGTATGTATTGACATTTGGGCGTCCTTGGGAACATGAGGGTTTATGTGGTTAAATAAAGATTAATTGATAATGTGATAACTGTTTACTAATTAATTTTAATCATTTATTTATAAAATTCATGCACTTTATAATGAATGGATATTGTTTTAGATTCCATTGGTGGTGACCTAATGAGTTGTACTCATGACCTACTTAGACTGCCTGATTGGTACCCAAATAGATTATATTGTTTCAAGACATGATAAAGGTAAAGGCCCTATGTTAGATGGATGAATTGGGGATGGAGCATGGATGAGGGAACTAAATGTAGTTCAGGACCTATCCTGGAGTAATCAGTGTATTTCTTTTGAGTTACATTTTAGACACTTGACATGTACATTATTATGAGATGTTTTCTACTTTAGTTTGATATTGTATTTTATACTTTGATTATCATGAGTTATTTCTATTGTTTATGGTTAGTTGTTATTATACTATTGCTTATTTTATTTATTCTAGTGTATTAATCTGATAAGAGAGGGTATAGTCTCCCCATGACTGGAATATCATACCCTTTTTGCTAGTCGGAAAACTATGACATATAGGGAGGTGCGCTTGGGGTCACATGGCGAACCGGATCGGGGCACTAGTGTGTGGAAACCAGGTCAGGATATCACAAAGTGGTATCATATCTTAGTTTTTTTGTATTACTATTAGGTACATATATATTGGAGACTCGGAAGAGTCAAGAATTGGTCATGAGCTTGTGCATGGGAATCTCAAACCCACATATGGGGGAAAAATCAAGTGCCCAGGGTGGGATTATTGTTATTTCTATTTGTTATTACAGTTGAATATTATTTCACCTTGGGTGACACACTTATGGTGTGATGTTAAAATTGTTTTTATAATTATTTAGGATTGAATCTTGGACCGATATGAAATGAGAGTTGACTATTCATGAATCATTCTAGGAACTTGAGAATATTATGTAATGCATCATTTTTGTAACACATGGAAAAAAAAGTTATGGGTAAGTTTTTGAACTGAACAATTTTTTCTTTCTTGTGAAATTGAAATGAAAATTATGCCTACCATGAAATTGAGAAAATTGTAAAATAATGAAATATGAGAATAAATGGGTGTCTAATGAGAAATATGAAATGATAATGTGTTTACCCATGTAAATTAGGACCTAGGTGTTGGATGGTTAAGGGTAGTGATAGATGTCCAGTTTTGAACATAAGGAAAGGTTTTAGGGGTGGGGGATGACTTTTTGTGCAGAATGTGTTAATTTTGCGAACCAAGTCCTATGGTACATGTTTGGAATTATAGATATATGCCTATAACACGATGCTTGATGAGGGGACAATAAGAGGATATATCTTGAGATGATCCTCTAGTTATAAAACCCAAGGCACTGATAGTTTTGGGTGAGGAAGTCATAGAGATGTTTTGAGAGAACTTTGCTCACTTCATGAAATTCATGGAAAGACACCCTGGGTGGGTGGTGAAAAACATGTCTGACCTGATGAGGGAGTTCCAGTTGCAACACCCTCTTACTTTTATTGGAGATGGTGGACCTGAGGGAGATGAGTTTTGGATTGATTATATCTAGACTATACTTGGAAACTTGGAGACTCCTATGGAAGAGAGAGTCAAATTGGATGCCAATATGTTACATGGTTATGTAAAGCATTAGTGGGACCTTCAAGCTCTGTCTGGGCAGGCTGATGGTATGGAATGGAAGGACTTTCTAGAGAAGTTCCTAGAGAACTTTTATCTAGACACACTGAGATAGGAGAGATAATCTTAGTTCATGAGAATGACTTAGGGGAATATGTCTGTGATGGACAATTCTAGATGCTTCCCAAATTTTTAGTGTCATGATCTAGTGTTTCCAGGAGATGAGGCTACTGTGGAAAATAGGTTTCAAGATGAACTTAAATGTGAAATTAAGTCTCAGGTAAAAATCTTCAAGATGGATATTTTTTAGAAGTGGTGAATCAGGCTCTTATAGCTGAGGGGAACCTGAAGGAGGCTTCTAGTGTAGGAAAAATAGTTGAAACCAGATGATTAGGAGGTGTGATTTCTGATAGAAATACCCATTGATATGACAGTGTTAGTAAAGGTAGTGGGAATAAGAAAAAAAATATATGAATAAGTTTATTAGGATCTTACTCGAGTGATATTTCACTAGTGTAATAGGGAGGGACACTTTTGGAGAGAGTTACCTCAACCACTAGAAGAGTGATAATCTAACAACAATATGATACATCTACAAAAGTTCTGTAGGACCCAAAAACATATGGGTAGTGATGGAGGGGCTTGATAGAACCTAGGTGCATGAAGGGGATCTTATGCAATATATTAGTCTGGAATTTGGAGTTCTACTGGCCTAGGTGGTAGAGGTAGTGGATACGGTGTTTATGGGTGAGAGTGCCTACATCAGCATAGTGGTGTAGCTCAATGGATCCAAATAGCATCACTAGGTATAGGGGCATGGCAGTTAGATGTGGTGCGGACTACACTTGTGGATAGAAAGGATGGACCATCGATAGTGAGAGGTACTACTCTAGTAGCTTCTATGTTATCAAGTTCCTTCTTCGATACCGATGCCTCTCATTTATTTGTATATTCAAAACTTGTTAATGGTTTGATCTTAGTGGTGGAGTTTGTGATTAGGAAAATGATGATAGATACGCCATTGATAGTACAGTCTAGATACATATTCTTGTTCAAGGGATATTATCTCAAATTTGGGAAGTATCATTTTCTCTAAGATCTTTATATTCTAGATATGTCAAACTTTGACCTAATTTTGGGTATGTACTATCTAGTCGCATACTAAGAACACATAGATTGTTACCACAAGAGAGTGGCCTTTACATCTCCTATGGTCAAAAATTATGTTAATCAAGGACAGTGGGATATCAAGGCAGGACAAGAAGGTCCAATTACTCAGCAAATGGGAGAGCTCACAACTCAAGTTTCATGTTTGCTACTGGATGAAGGAGATGTAAAGTATAACATCTTTCCAACCATAGTGGATAGTTTTTAGGATGTGTTTCCAGAATACTTCTTAGGGATTCCACCTGAAAGAGATGTATAATCAAATATTGATCTCATGCCTGGGGCTGAGCTGGTTTCTATTCCACCTTATAGAATGGCACCAATAAAGATTCAAGAGATCAAGACTTAGCTAGAGGAGTTTATGGATAAGTAATTTATCTATATGAGTACATCATCCTGGGGATTACCCATGTTGTTTTCAAAGAAGACTGACATGAATTTGTGATTGTGTGTCAAATATTTAAAGTTGAACTGGATGATCATGAAGACCTGCTATCCTATTCTAAGAATCAATAATTTTTTTGACTGGATGAGAGGAGATTGTGTATTTTCCATGATTTACTTGAGATCGGGGTATCATCAGTTGAGAGTTCAGACTTCTGATATACCTAGGACTGCTTTTAAAATTAGGTATGGCCTATATGAGTTCATCGTAATTCCGTTTGGGTTGAATAACACACCAGTAATGTTTATGGACTTGATGAACAATATATTTCATCCATTCTTATATCAGTTTCTGGTAGTTTTTATGTATAACATCTTGGTTTACTCCAAGACTCATGATGATCATGCAAAAAATACTAACATCATCCTAAGTACACTGAGATAGTATTGGATATATGAAAAGATGTCTAAGTTTCCATTTTGGATTGATCAGGTACAATTCTTTTGAAACATAATCTTATAGGAAGGTGTGTATGTGGAACCAGAGAAAGTTTACGGATTTTTATCTTGGGATTAGCCCAAAAACTTTTTTGATATCCATATTTTTCTAGGGTTATCTGAATATTATCAGAGGTTCATCTAGGAATTTTCCCTAGTGGACACGCTACTTACGAGCTTGAATAAGAAGGGGATAAAGTTAAAATGGTCAAAATCATGCAAGGATTACTTCTAAGAGATAAAGAATCATTTGACATCGGAACTCATCTTGATCCTAACTAAGTGAGGCGAAGAGTATACTATCTATTATGATGCTTCTGGGATCAGAATTGAGGTTGTGTTAATTTAGGGAGTTTAAGTAGTGAAGTATGAGTCTTGATAGTTGAGGCCACATGAACCAAACTAACCAACACCTGAAATTGAGTTGTAAGAAGTAGTTTATCTTTTAAAGTGTTGGTGGAAATATCTTTTGGGAGAAAATTTTAATATTTATATTGATCACAAGATCTTTAAGTACATATTTTCACAAAGAGACTTGAATCTATGATAGAGAATATGGGTTGAGTATGTGTAGTCATTCAATTTTGAACTAGAATATATGATCGGGAAGGGAAATAGTGGGGCTGACACTTTGAGTTGGAAAAATCATACTCATTTAGTTCAAGAGTTTAGTGCTGAGTGGAAGATGATGACCTTGTTGGTTGAGATGCATGTAGTGGTTTAGAAGATTCCGAAGTAGGTGAATCTCGTATCAATTTCAATGGAGTCTAGATATTTGAGACAGATCAAAGACCTATAGTATGAGGATCTGGTATGCTTGACCTTGAAAGAAATACTTGAAGGTGGGGAGTTACCTTCAAAATGTATCATAGATAAAGATCAGATCATCTATGTTAAGGATCAGGTTATTATGCCTACGATTATGAGAGAGGATTTGATGTAGGAATTTTATGCCTCAAAGTGGGCGGTACATCCAGGTGTGACCGAAATATGCTATGAAATTCAATAATAGTTTTTGTGGCTATGCATGAAAAAGGAGATAACAAGGTTCGTGACACAAGGATACAGCTGTTTGTAGATAAAGGGAGAGAATCAATGACATGGATGTTTTCTATATCCATTTACCATTATGGAATGGAAGTTGGATGATGTGACCATTAACTTTGTTGTGGATATCTGAAGGAAACCATGAAATAATGAAAATATTTGTGTTTTTTTGAACATACTAACAAAATTAGTGCATTTCTTTTCTTTATGGGAGACTTTCTTAGTGGATAAACTGGAAGATTTATATGTTCGAGAAATAGTCCATTTCCATGGGGTTCCACAAAATATTTTTTTAGTCCATGACTCATGATTTACTTCACACTTATAATAGATCATATATAAGGATCTTGGTATGTAGGTATTATTGAATAAAACTTTCGACCCATATATAGATGGGTAGTCAGAGCATAATATAAAAGTGCTTGAGGATATGTTATGAGCATGTGTCCTAGACTTTGGTGGGTTTTAGGAGAATCACCTAAATTGGGTGGATTTTTTATAAAATAACAGTTATCAGAAAAATATTCATATAGAAGCATATGAGGATTTTTATGGCAGGCCATTTATATCACCTCTATGCTGGATGGAGGCTGGTGATTCAGAGTTTTTGGGACTGAGTCTCACGCAGGAGATACTAGAACAGGTTCATTTTATTTGGAAATATATGATTATGGTTTAGAGTAGACAGAAGTCATATGATGATAGACATTGATGACCCCTAGAGTTTATAGTCGTGATAGTGTATTCCTTCATGTGCATCCTAGGTTGGGTCACCATAGGATATAGAGATAGGGAAAGTTGGTGCTCAAGTTTTTCATACTGTTTGAGGTTGTGGATAAAATCAGGTTGATGGTGTACCGATTAGATCTTCCATAGAGATACAGTTCCATGAACAATGTTTTCCATGTGTTAAAACTTCAAAAATATCTCTCTGACCCTTCTCATGTGATCTATGTGGATGATTTTGAGCTTGAGATAAATGCATCCTTTTAAGAGCATCTGATACGTGTGTTGGATCATAGCGAGAAAGTGTTGTGAGAAAAGACTGTGACGATAGTCTATGTATTATGGAAACATAGCCATGTTCATGAGGAAACATGGTAAAGGGAAGTAGATATGTGGTCCCAATTTCCCAATCCTTTTGATTCAAGATATCAGAGAATCTTGGGAGTACAAATCGAGGATGAGTTGTTATAAGGTGGAGAGATTGTAAGATCCTGACCTTTTTTGGAGGTGTCTCAGACTTTTTTATAGGTACTATTTTGTTTAATTTTGAGTAATTTTTATTTGGGTTGTATTTTGGGATGTGTTTGGGTGAAATTTGAGAAAAGTAAAAGAAAATGGGGATGTTCATGGTTGACACACGGTTAGAACAAACCGTGCACCCCAACCCAGAAAACCGTGAACCCCTAGAAAAAGTGGAATTTCATGGTTGGCACACAATTTTTCAAACTATTTTACCTATTAGGAGTAACCGTTCACCCCATATAAGATTCACATGGTTTAGGAACATCGTTAGGGAAAACCGTTCATCCCTACCCAACAAACCATTCTTGAATTTTTAAGTCACTCGAAAATTAGTTTTTTAATCACCTGAACCCCCAAAACTCACCCTATTCTACCCAAAATCAGACTAACTAGAATTATATAGATTTAAGAGACCCCAGATGGATTCCAAGTCTTCAAAACCACCATAATTCACGACTCAAATCCTGGATCAAAGATCGGCACCCCTATCGGTAAGAGAATCCTATCCCGCTTGGTTTCTCATTCCTCTTCATTCATTCTCCAATTCTTTTGGTGGTTATTCCCCCAGTTTTGGGTTAGTTCTAGATCTAGTATTGTGGATATATTTTTAGTATTGTAAATATATATTTATATGGATGATATATTTATTTAATTATCTTAATTTAGGGTTTTTGAATCCGGATCTCGTTCTACGTCGTTGTACTCTTCAAATTTTTGGAATTTCCAATGGGTGATCATTATTCAATGAATCAAGGTAGGTGTTATATTATAAAAATATAATAGTCTAATTATAAATTATGTGTATGTGAATGTGTAATTTTTAGGGTTTTTTAGAAATTGGAATTTCTAAATTAATTAATTAATCTGGTCAATTAATTAATTGAGGAATTGGGGATTTGATTGAATAATGGAAATTATTGAATTGGGATAATTGATTGATGAATTAATTATCAAGTTTCTGAATTGGGGAATTGGGGACAATTAATTATTTATTTAATTATAAATTTTTGAATTTAATTGTGAATAATTAATTGGTGTTTTAATTATGTGATTTTGAGTTGTTGATTTGAGAAAATTAATTATAGAATTAATTATGTGATATTGATTTATTTGTCTAAGATAATTAATTATAGAATTTAATTTGTGATATTGAGTTTTTTTATTTGAGATAATTAATTTTATATTAATTATATGATGTTGAGTTTTTTTTTTGAGATAATTAAATTTAGAATTAATTATGAGATATTTAGTTGTTAATGCGGGATAATTAATTGTATAATTAATTATGTGATTTTGGAGTTTGTGGATAATAATTAATTAGTTGATTAATTAATTAATGTGATTGATGTTCTTGACTAATTTGGGAATTAATGAACGTTATTGACGTGATTGGGTAATTTTTGAGTTAACCAATAGAATAGTGGTGTTAAATTAATTATTGAATTAGTAATAGAATTGATGTACTTTATTAATTATTGAATTACTATTATTGATGAATGGTAAAATGGTCATTCACATATGAAATTGTGAATGGTAAGATGGTCATTCAATTATGAAATGGTGAATAGAAACATTGTCATTCACTTAAAAATTGTGAATGGTAACATAAACATTCAAATGTGACTTGTGATGATGAATGGTAACATGGACATTCAGACATGTGATATCCCTTAGGGTTAGTTTAGACTCCATCATGGGACAAAGTAGGTATTGAGGTTAGGGTTTCCTTGGGAACCTGAGGTTTTATGTGGTCAAATAAATATTATTTGATAATGTTATAACTCTATACTTATGAATTGCAATCATTTTTTTATACAACTGCATACACTTTTTATTGGCTGGATATTATTTTATATGTCGTTGGTGGTGGGATACTGTGTTGTACTCGGACCCTAATGATAAAGTCGAGTTCTTTTTTGTGGGATAAATCCAAATCTAAAAATATAATTGGTGATTCGAGACTTTGACAGCTATGAGGAAATTATCCATGTTCTCTAAAAGTCAAAATATAGATCAATAAATCTCAAGGGTATCATGGGTCTGGAGATAGGAATGAGAGAAAGAATTTTAATTCTGGTGGTGCGATGGAGAAATCTCATGGGGGGAAGAAAGTAAAACATACCACTTGTCAAATGTGTGAGAAAAAACATCCCATAAATTTTATGAATAAGACAAATAAATTATTTAGGTGTGGGAAGGAAGAGAATCTAGATAGTGAATGTCAATGGGAGAAATCCACAAATGTGATGGAAGAAAGGAATTCTCTAATAAACCATCAGGTTATATCCCAATGTTTCAAATGAAAAGAATAAGGAAACTATAAAAATATATAATCTAAGACAATGGTTGTCGATGATAACCGATTCCAACAACCTCTAATGACTATTGATATGTCAATCTTATTCCATAATAACTACTAAGGTGGATCCCATCAATTATATAGTAACATGCACACTAGTTATTCATTTAGGAATAATGAACATACTATTTGATTCTACTTCTATGAATTATTTCATATCATCCAATTTTAGTAGAATTATTCCAAAACACCTCAAAACATAGATGTGTAACAGTCCATGAAAATGAAAAATGCATAAATCATCACATCCCATGTATATAACTTATCCCTTTTCTATATTTGTGAGATGAAATTTCTATAGAACTCTGTGATACTCCCTTTATCATGATTTTTTTTTTGTAATTATGGGTATAGATTGGATTTCCTTATATAGAGTCAATATAAATTTCTAAGAGAAGGAAATAACCCATCATATTGTAAATCACCCACTGATTCAATATAAGTGTAAAGAGGAGGATGAATCTCCTTTGGTATCACCATCTTAAGCAAGGATATTATTTCCTTATGAGAAAAAAATATAGCTCAAATGGTCAATAATAATGAAAATATAATCCTTAAAGGCATTCCTATTTTAAGGGAATAAGATAATATGTTTCCTAAATAATTTCTTAGTCTTCCTCTAAGTTGTGAGATTGAGTTCTCAATTGAGTTTATAACCTGATAATTTCTAATATATAAGACTCCATATAGAATTTCCATAGTTTCGTTTGAAGTGCTAAAGAAGCAACTACCAGATAATCTAGATAAAGGGTTTATATTCCAAAGTGCCTCACTATGGGTTGCACTAGTCTTCTTCTTCTAGTAAAAGGATGGGTAAATGTGAATTTGTATTGATTATCACGAGCTCAACAAGATCATGATAAAGAATGAGTATCATCTTCTATAGATTGATGACTTTTTCACTCAGCTTTGTGGAGCACATTACATCTCTAAGGTGGATATTTGGTTGTGATATTATCAAGTAAAGGTGAATAAGGATGATATCCCCAAGACTACTTTTCAAACAATGTACGGTTACTATGAGTTTATAGTGATTCCATTTGGACTCACTAATTGTCCATCTATATTCATGGACTTAATTAATATTGTCTTTAGGGATTATATTGAAACATTTATGGAATTATTTATAAATGATATTATTATCTTCTCTAAAATCAAGGATTAACATGAGGAGAATTTGAACATTATATTAAGGACCTTGAAAATGGAAATTTTTTATGTGAAGTACAATAAATGTGAGTACTGGATAGAGAAAATAAAATTTATAGGGCATGTTATCACCCACAAAGGGATATATATTGTCTATTCAAAAATATAGGAAACTGAAGGATATCCAGAACAAAATATGTGAAGGATATCCATAGTTTCCTTATATTAGATAGGTGCTATAGTCCCTCTTGATTATTAAGTCCACTAACCAAGATAACTCAGAAGTGATTGAAGTTTGTCTAGAATGATTAATATGAGGAAACATTTAAAGGGTCAAAGAATAGGTTTATCATTGAACCTATTATCACATTACTAACTAGTGGTAAACAATTTATAATATACAATTATACATCTACAAATGTCATGTGTTGTTTAATCATGCAATATGAAAAAGTGATTGCCTATGCCTCGTGAAAATTAATGATCTATGAGCAGAATTACCCACCACATGTTCTAGAATTGGATGTTGAGATTTTCGTATTGATGTTTTTGAGACATTATCTCTAGAGGGAATATATTGAAATATATATGGATAATAAAATACTCAAGTATATATTCACAAAAAGGATCTCAATATTCAAAAATTAAGGTGGTTAGATATGATCAAGGATTATTATTTTTCAATGAATTACCATCTTTGGAATTTGAAAAAAGTAGACGATTCTCTAAATAGAAAGGATCCTTCAAACCTATCTATGATAAGGATTAAAGGGGATCCAATATTCTTATACATGGAAAGGATGGGAAAAATAATAATAAAATGATATTAATCCTTCCCTACTGAATTTAATTCTTAAACATCAATTATTGAGATGATCAAGGATACCCAAAAAGATGTTGTGAAGCTTTAGAAAAAGGTAGGTAATATTATGAAGTTTAAATTTTTTAAAGATAGATTAATATGATTTGAAACCAAGATAGGTTTCCTATCAAAACCAAAACTGAGGAGGGAACTTCTAGATTATACATGCAACTCATCCTTATCTATTCATCTAGAAATCACTAAGATGCATATAGATTCGAAGTAAAATTTTTGGTGGGATAACATGAAGATGGAGATTATAGAATTTGTATGTCGATGCTTGGAATGCAAAAAAGTCAAGGATGAATGATATAAGTATAAGGGTATGATGAAACCATTACACATACCAATATGGAAATGGGAAAACATAACTTTGGATTTCATCATTGGACTCCCCAGGATATCTGAAGTCAATAAATCCATCTGGGTGGCAGTCAATCACCTTAAAAAGTTAGTGCATTTTATATCTTTCAAAGAAGATTTTTATCTCAATTGAATCACCAATATATACATAAAGGAAGTGGTAATACTAATTTGAGTGACACTCTCCATTGTATTTGATCAAGATCTAAGGATTACCTAATGGATATAGATAATCCCTTAGAAAATACTAGATAAAAAGTTGATTTTCATTTTTTATTATCACTCTTAGATGGATGTTAAGTTTGATAGAACCATTAAAAATCTAAAGGATATAATGAGATAATGTTCAATGGATTTTTAAATATTTTGGGATCAACACTTTCCCCGAGTGGAGTTCTCATATAAAAAATATTTTCATTCCATAGTTCAAATGAAACCTTATGAGGCTATCAATGATAAGATTTTTTGGACTCTAACATGTTGGGATGAAGTTAGAGAGGAGAAGATTGTGGAACCATATATTATTCAAGATGTGAAATAGAAGGTTTAAACCATTAAACATCATAATAAATTGGCATTACATTGACAGAAAATATATGAAAATACTCATTGAGAAAACCTAGAGTTTGAAGTTTGAGATATGGTGTTCCTTCATATATCACCATAGAATAAATTCATGAGGTTTTGGAAGAAGGGAAAGTTTATTCCTAGATACATTAACTACTTTGATATCTTTGATGTCATTGTAGATGTGACCTATTAACTTGCTCCCACCTAACCTATCTCAAGTATATAATGTGTTCCTTCTACCCCTCTTGATGAAGTATATACAACACCACTATCATGCACTAAATATAGATGTGGTACCCTTATAAAATGCTATTTCATATAAGTATAATCTGGTGAATATCTTAGATCATAGAGACAATGTTCTATGAAACAATATTACTCACCTGGTCAAAGTGATTTAGTTAAACTAATATTTTGAGGAAGTAACTTAGGAACTGAAAGTGGAAATGAAACAGAAGTATCCCCATCAATTTTAGTGTATGAAATGAAAATTCAAGGGAGAAATTTCTTAATGGGGGAATAATGTAATGGATCTAATTTTTATAAATGAATTTCCCTTTTCAAATAAATAACTTACTTATTAAGTAATTAAGTTATAGAAAACACATGCACTACTTTAGTTTATTTTCAACTGTTATTTGTTATATCCTATCATATTTAAAAGTATGTTAAGAATCATAACCATTTATAATATATTCATTATACAATAACTATTTTGATTAGTATATATTAAGGGATATGATAAAATCCAATTGACAAAAATGAAAGAAGCGATGACCTCAACCAATAGGATTGTACCCTATGAAGCCCATTTATCAGAGCTTTTTTGGGAGATGGAGTCATTAGGATTTTCCCTTGACCAATCCCAAGATGAAATTCAAAAATTTAAGAATGAATGAAAATGTTTATGGGACAATTTCAATATTATCAAGATCATGACCAAAACCATGTTCACTAAACCGCCCTAACAATGCCCCACCACCACACACCTTACCCTTAGGGAGTATACTAGTGTAATAAGGGTGTAGGTATCTTTTCCTTAGTATAATGAGTTTGTATATTTTAATTTTTAACAAAATAATGATAATATTTATTCCTTTTTAATATAACTTTATTAATGATTTTATAATTTGTTTGATAAAAATTAGGTTTTGAAATTAAGAAATCAAAATTTTAATTTTGGGAAATATATAGTTTCAATTAAGATAGTGTTTTGATAAATTATTATTTTTTAAATAAATTATATTTTAACTATTTTTTTAGTATATAATAATTTTATAAATGGTAAAATAATTTAATGAAGTCCAATGTAATTTTTAAAAAAATTAAAAATTTGTTAATATCACAAAACTAGTATTTTTCAATAAATAAGGTTTTTTAGTTAAAGGTAAAAATTATTATATTTAGAAAATTAATTTTATAAAATAAATATTATTTTTAAAACAATCATTTCAAAATTTTCCCATAGTGATTTTTTCATAATTTTCAGAGACATTCATATTTTTGGTTAAAAATTAAAATATGGTATAAATATAATGTCTGTATGATGGTATCTTAATGAACCAAATGAGATGTTATAAATAAAATAAAAGGAATCCACAAAGAAATATATACATTTCTAAATTAAAAAAACGTTTTCTTGAAGTTATTTGATTATTTTTATAAACCATTAATGAATCCTGTAAAACATATATTATATTTTAAAGTTTGAAAATTGATTCTTTATAAACATGACTTACTACCACATCACCAAGGGTATTATTTTATGGAGTCTAGTTCTTGGTCTCTAAAAATATTGAGAAAAAAATCCCCTTTGGTAGAAAACATGGGAGAAACTATGAGAATTTTTGTGATTTTTATTATTTTATCATATAGAGTCCAAAACCTATGTTTAGAAATTAATAAAGAATTACCCTATTTTGATATAAATACCCACCCATCTTCCCACCCATAATTAATCCAAACAAATTTATCAATAATTTAATTTCCCAAGAAATCTCTAAATTCATCTCATAGTTCTCCCAATATCTTAGTAAAATTCTCTAAATCTTTTAGAATTACCCTCTCATAGTAAAGGATCCTCTCCTCTTCTTTATTCAAGTACTTTATTTATTTTATACATGCTGATTTCTAATTTTTTATGTTAGAATTGTTGGATTTGGTCTCCTAGTACCAATTTTTTTTACTTCTATTTCGTGTATATTCAATGTATTGAATATTAATTAAACATATTATTATATATTGTTCATTATTTTCCATGCTTTAATGTAAAAATGTCATAGAGAATTTGTCGCAATGATAAGGTCATATAAGTTCCCCACTACGATGAGAACCTTTAAGTGCTATGAAAATTATCTTAATATAGTTATGTTATTGGATAATGTACTATGATGGGACACATTGTATTTATACCATCGGGTGTGAGTACTCATAAGTGAATGGGGATTTTTCTCATGAAGTTTTCACTTAGAAATATCCAAGATAAGAGATTTGGAGAATTGACCTGTGAGTAAGAATTCCACATGTTTTTGTGTCATCAGATATTCCTATCCATGAGCACGTATAATGGTCTTTAGACTTTAATATTATCATTAATAAATGTCTGACTCCCACACTTATATTTTCTGAGGAAAAACATGACGATATATGTTCATAGTGAGGTAAGGTAAGTTGGGCTCGTCACAATTGACATTTCATTAATGGGTAAGTTGAGGAAGTGTTTTTCCCTTCCATATTATGGAAGATGAAATCTCAACACTTTGATTTTAATAGAACTATCACCATAATTTCCATGTCCATAGTGTAATGATGTGTTTATTCTATATAGTCAAAGAAAGACGTATCAAACATATAGGTTGGTGACCCTAATGTGAAAAATTCTTGATGAGATATTATGATAAAGGGATTTTACTAAACAATGTGCATTCATATATGGTTTTCATCATTGTGACATTAATTTATTTCCCTTTGATCCCTTTACCCATTGCAAGATAGTAATATTGGACTTTTAGAAAGCCCCCTAATGCCAATAAAAAAGAATCCTAGAGGGTCACACACTAAGTGTTTCCATTGATCTCAATTTAATTCTACTTGAATTTAATTGATGGAATAAATATTATTATTAAGAATTTGGAATAATTTTATTTATGTTTTATTGATCACATAACCTAAATAAATATTTATTCACCTAATTTTGAATAAAATATATTCATTTATTTTATTGAATATATAATAAATATTTATTTACTAGTCCATGAATAAAATATTTATTTAAGAGAATAAATTATTTTTATATGGGTATTTAATAAATACTATAGGAGTTATAATGGACTAATACAGAATCTAGTGACAAGTATTAATTAAAAATTAGATTAAATAATACTTTTTATTGCACAAGTTGGCATGTACCACAAAATAAAAACATTATTATTTTGTTATGTGGCATGAGGTTTATTAAAGGTTATATTATTATATAATGGATTAAAAACATTAAATATTTATTTTAACCTAAACCCTATATTTATAGATAAATGGTTAATTCTATTGTGTAGTGCATCGACCAGGGCAATCAAAATAGAGAATTGTTCTACACAACAAATTATCTCGAATCCTCCTTCTCCCTCTCTCAAGAATGAGAAATGCTAGAGTAATTTTTCAAGACTGAAAAAAGAGTGATCAAGAATAAAAAATTCAAGAAATTCTATTCACTATTCTAGAACCTGAAGATTGACTGACATTTCTCAAATGTTATAGGAGCACATGTGGATCACCACTAGAGGGATTCTATCCTTGTATCCACATAGCACAATGAAGGAAGTCTGAAAGGGTCTTTACAGATGATCAACATTCATCAAAAAATGAAAGATCCTAATCCTAGGTATTAATTTATTCATATATTAAATAAATAAATTATAAATTTGATGTGAAATATTCTCATTCATGGTTTTAGGAAACAATAATTAAAAGAAATTTTGATATATCGCTAACCACCACACGATTCCGCTATGCTTGAAACCAAAAAGTGGTATCAGAGCAATCACATTTAAATTTATAATTATTTACTTGATTTTTGATATATGCGCAGTTGTGGTTATATTTTCATTTCATTGTATTTATTCTTTAATTTGATTTAAATTAACTTGCTTTGACTTATTAATCATGATTCGTTTAGTGTTTCATTTTCTTAAAGGTTTAAGAATAGATAAAGAACAATTGGAGATACCATCAGAAAACTACCATTTTTTGGCTAGTAAGATATGTTTACATGATGTGTACTCAAAAGTACACTCCATGTACCCTAGTTCGCTGCATCAATATGTGAAAAGGGATACATGGGACTCCACATAGTAATTAAATGTAGTCTATGCCACATATTGACCAGATAACCTGGCACAAAGTTGTTATATAAAATGGTGTGTATTGGTTTAGACACCATGTAGTTTATATGGGTAAGCGACATTAATAGAGAAATCCATGTGGTCATTATACACAGTCAAAACCACATGAGGATGATAACCTTGAGAATTTATGATACACACGGTGTGTGTGCGGTGTACATGGCATGTAGTTCATCAATTACCACATCCAAAACACAAGCCAAAAACCCAGATATGCATCTTGGATAGATAGTAACCAGAACACATGGTGTGTAGTTGGTATGTACACACCATGTATTATGGTCAAGGTACACGCCGCAAACCTAGGCATGTACCCTAGATGCATAGAAACCGAGATAGATGATGTGAAGATGGTCTTTACAGAATGTGTAATATCACATTAACGGATAGATTCAATAATTATATTAAATTGAAAATTATAGCATTAAAACCTTATTTTATTGATTATAACACTAATGTTTGTTTGGAAATTCAATAATTATTTTAAAGAATATTAAATTCTAAATTAATTTATTTTAATTAATATTTATTTATTGGTTCAACCATTTATATTACTTGAATTCCATAAATTATGGGTATCTATAATTAAGTTTGGATGATCATTAAGATTAAGGGGAACTAATTAATTAATTAATTAATTAAAAAATGAAATTGAGTTCATATTAATAATAAATAATGAATAAAGAAATGAATTATAGACATTTACTTTTGTGTTTTCATTGCATGTATTACCATTCATTAACTTGAACAATATATGTGTATGTTTTGGTTGTTTTATTTTAGTTTATTACATGTGTTTTAAATTATTTATTATTAAATTAAATATATTGGCCTATGTGTCATCCCTCCTTCCATTATTATGTAATACCTACGTATCCAAATATATTTTTGTAATATCCTTTTAACTAATTCTTTGGTTCCTCTCACCTATGTGTGAGTCATAAATACATGTAATTAATGTATTATCCCAAGGATAATCGAGGTAGTTCATGAGGGAACCATTATGATTCCAACTCATGTGATACACAAGTGGATAGGTGAAATGTTGTAACTCATAAAAAGATATGTAATATGAGTTATTTCCCCTTGGTAAAAGGTTAATTTAATGTCCAACCATTAAATTGACCATTATATAAATCTCATGAATGATTCATTTTATTATTTATTTATGACTATGCAATTATTTATTTTTTTGGATATAGGGCCACAATTACATAAATAAATGAATTAATGTGAAAAGATGGAAATTAAGTAAATGAACTATGCATAAATGTCTTATCCATCATGGTTAATTAATTAATTAATATCCATTTAATACTAACATGAAATGTAAAGGATAAAATAAGATAAAAATTTATTCATAATTAATTAAAATACCTCAATTTAATATTAATTCAAACTAGACCTTCCATTATTTGATTAAGAGTGAAAGCCTTGAAACTAAGCATTTGAACAACCCTTGTTGGGATAGTTACATATAATGTGGAGTTCTTATGAAGGTTTTGGGTTGACTGAACCATCTTATATCAAGATAAGTAGACCTATCCAGACTGGATTTAACTTGGAGGCATGTTTTGAGGAAATCTAAGTTAGGATTTAAGGATAAGGGAGTCCACTCAATGGATTTAGGATCCATAAGCCCACGGTTGGAAAAGAAAATTATACCAAAATACCTTCAATTATCTTTACCTACACTAATTGGGTTTATGTGAAGTAGAATATAAATCCTTACCATAATAATGTCATAGTAACTAGAAATTCTAAGTTTAATGGTGAGGGCTATTGGGACTTGATAAAATAGTGGTATAATTAATAACAATTAAAAAAATAAAATTAATTTATTATTTCAGACATGATTTGTAATCAATTAAAGAAATAATAATATGAACTTTTATTTCTATAATAAAATGGAAATATCATCATTTACATTAACCCTATGATCAATATTGGAGTAATACAACCTCCTCAGAATTAGTAACTTTCAAGAGTGGTTTAGACACCTTCAGGTTGTGGTACGCCATTAATGGAAATCCTACATTCTAGAATTTTCCATTATTGATTTGACTACTAAAGAGAAGGGTGATGAAGGGTTACTGGTCTACAAAAAACATTTTATTGACATAATTGACGTTAAGGGTTTTATGCTTTCATCTATGTTTGGTAAACTCATGAGGTATCACTAAAACATAGATGCGTATATCATACTTGAGAACCTTTGTGGTATTTACTAGGAGATACATAGATAGGAAATGTCTAATATGTACAAGGTTATCTATTAGATAAATCTTGGAGATGGTGTACTTTCTAGGCCTCACGTAGTCATGATCATTGGCTACATTGAAAACCTAGAGGTTCTAGGATTTAAACTCCTCGAATAGCTGGAAACCAATATCATTCTAAAATCACCCCCTCCGTGATTCTCTAGATTTGTTGTAAATTTTAATATGAACGAAATTTATAGGTCTCTTCCAAATATTTTTAATCGCATTCACTATGTAGATAAGGATATGAAGCATGAAAAACATTCCATCCTTATAGTGAAAAACAGAAATAGAAGGAGAAAATATTTAAGTCTAAAGCTTCTTCATGCAATTCCATGAAGAAGATGATAAAGGGGAAACCAAGGGAACATGGTTATATCTGTTTCTCATGTCTAAAGAAGGGCCACTGGAATAAAAACTGCTGCCATCCGAAGAATCATGGGGAAGATTCAGGTGTATTGGTTATCAAGTTCAATATATCTATTTCTAGAAAATGGGTATTATAAATAGCTTGGAGTGTCCACATATATATACAAATATAGGAACCAAGTAGATTCAGAATGATTTTCCAAGGGGAGGAAGATATATGTGTAGAAAATAGAGATAGACATGTTTATATAGTTATCAGTGACCAACAACTCACATCTCTAACCAGAATTATCTTAGTTTTAAAGGTTTTTTATTATGTCAATTCAGTTACAAAAAACATTATATTAGTATCCAGAATAGATATAGATAGTTTTATTTTCAAATTGGAAATAAATGTTTATTTTGTTATAAATATATAATTTTTTATGGTATGGCACAATTAAATATTGAAATTTATGTGTTAGACTACATAAACCGAGAAATGGAGATCGATAATGAAACAACCTCACATGACTCATACGATGTAAAAAATTTGGCATCATCGGCTATGTAATATAAATGAAAATCACCTGAATAAACTACATCAAGATGGATATTTCGATTTTTTTTAAACTAAAACCACCTGGTTTATGTCACACATGTTTACAAGGTAAAATGGTTAAATCCACATTTATTGGGAATGGTTAAAGGGATAAATAGCTTCTTGAATTAGTTCATACTGATGTGTGCGGACCATGTATTGTGGAATGAATGGGTGGGTACTCATATTTCATTAATTTTAATGATGATTTTAGTATAAATGGATATGTCTAAATAATGATTTATAAGTCAAATTCTTTTGATAAATTCAATGTATATAAGAGTTAATTTGATAACCATCTTGGTTAGAATATTAATAAAATACACTCAAAATATAGAGGATAATATCTTAATCAAGACTTTATTGATTATTTACAAGAGTTAAGGATAATATATCATCAAAATCCTCCATATATTACTCTATGGAATGGTGTAAGTGAAAGAAGGAACTACATATTATTTAACATAGTGAAATAAATGACGAATCTTGCGAGTCTTCCATAATCCTTTTAGGGATACACATTACAAACAGTAGCACACAAACTAAATTAAGTGAAAACTAAAGAGGTAGATGGTATAACATACAAATTATAGAATGGAAAGAAACATTTTTTTTATACTTAGATGTGTGGGGTTGAGAAGTATTTGTTAAGGAATATTTATGTAAAATACTTGCACCTAAGGAATTTTTTTTACCTTTGTAGGATATCCTAAGGAAACAATGGGATATTACCTATAAGACCACTAAGAAAAAATGATTATAGTGGAAATACATGACATATTCCTTTAGAGGGATCACATATCTAAAATATGTAGTGGGATAGAGATATATTTCTATGAAGTAAAGGATCAAGGTACACGAGAGTTGGTATTGGAAAAAATTCCAGAAATCTCTATAGAAGAAGAAACTATTTTAGAGACACAAGTACTACATAGGATTACAAGAGAGGTTAGAGAACCAAAATGTTATGGTTTTCTAGTCACTAAGGATGATGACTCATTATTAGTTGATAATAATTATCGTCTAACCCACAAGGAAGAAATAAATGGCACAAATTTCACTAAGTGGAGAGAATCCATTAATTCAAAAATGAATCCCATATAATAAAACCAAGTATGTATTTTGATAGATACTCAAGTTGATTTAAATCCCATTATCTAAAAATGGGTATTCAAGAAGAGACTAGACATTGAGGTCATGTTAATACCTATAAGAAAATAATGGACACAAAAATATTTAAATAACATCAAGGCATTGGATACAAAAAAATCTTATCACCAGTTTCAATACTGAAATCCATGAAAATTCTACATGACATTTCATCTTTCCATGATAATGAGATTTTGAAAATAGATGTCAAAACAACCTTCTATAATGGGAACATTTAGGAAGATGTCTATATGACACACCTTTAATGGTTTGTGACTCCAAATGATTCCAATAAGATATAAAAATTGGAAAAAACCATTTATGGATTAAATAAAGAATCTCAGACATGGAAAGTTCATTTCTATGAATCCATATTTAAATTAGGTTTCATAAAAATTGTGTGCGATCCTTCTGTCTATAAACATTTTAATGGGAGGGAAATTGTTTTCTTAATAGATTATTTTAATGACATATTACTCATTGGAAAAGAAATAATACTCTTATAGTCTATTAAGTCATGGTTGAATAAATGATTTTCTATAAAGGACTTGGGTGAGGAAACATATATTTTTTTTGGTTTCAGATCCATCATGATAAATCCAAGTTGTTTCTCAGACTATGTCAAAGTACATACATTAATAATATAATGAAGATATTTAGTATGAAACAACCTAATAGGGTATTGTTTCCAACATCACCTGGCATTCATATTTCTAGGAAAATGTGTCCTAAGACAAATGATGTAAAAAATTGAATGGAAATGATTCCGTATGAAACATCGATTGGGTAAGTCATGAATTCTATATTATGTACTAGGATAGATTTATCCTACGCATTAAGTGTAGTAGGAATATATCAATATTATTTAGGTGACCTCCATTGGAAGGAAGTTAATACTATCATTAAGTATCTCAGTAAAATTAAGGATATTTTTTTGGTTTATGGAGGATATGAGGTACTAGACATCATAAAATATGTAGATTCAAGCTTCCAAACTAATCAAGATAACATGAATTCACAAATGAGATACATTTTCACTTTGAATGGAGGTGTTGTTAGCTAGAAGATCTCAAAGAAGGCTGTGGTCATATATTTTACAAAATATTCCATGTATATTGAAGATTATTTGGAAGATAAAGAATAATTATAGATGCATGACTTTGTCCAATAGTTTAATGTGGTACCTACCAGTAAAGATCCTATCACACTCCACAATGACAATAATATAGTGGTGACTCTTATAAAGAAGCCAAGATCACATAATCATAAGAAGGACATACTTAAAATGTAGTATATATTGATGGATTTTTCTCAGAGATGTGCGGTTGTGTTGAACATAATTTCCAAAAAGGACAATGTGGTGGGACCTTTTACTAAAGCCTCAACTTAGTAGAAACATGATTATCATGCGATGTCTAGTGGACTGAAAGTCTTGGGAAATTGGCTCTATTCCAAGTGGGATTTTGTAAGAGTTGGTGTCCTAGGACCAAATTGTTTTACCTTGATTACATGTATATTCTTTGTATTGAATATTAATTAAACATATTATTACATATTAATTATTATTTTTGCATGGACTTAATGTAATAATGTTCTAGAATATATGTCATATTGATAAGGTCATATCAGTTCCCTGCTATAATGATAATCTTGAAGTACTTTGATAATATTATTAATATAGTTTTGTGGTTGGATAAAGTACTATTATGGGAAACATAGTATTTATACCATCATGTGTGAGTACTAAAAAGTTGATGAGGATTTTTCTCATGAATTTCACACTTAGTAATCTATAATATGTGAGATTATAAGAATAGTCCCACCAATAGATATTTTGTATGTTTTTGTGTCATCCGATATTCCTATCTACAAGTGTGTGTAATGGTTCTTAGACTTTAATATTATCATTTATGCATGTCATGACTCACACACTTAGATTTTCCAATAAATACCATGATGAAATATGTTCATGGTGAGGTAGGGTATGTTCAGAGCATAATGATTGACATGTAATTTATGGATGATTTGAGGAAGGATGTGTCCCTTCCAACTTTATGGAAGATGATATCTCAACCCTCTGATTGGAATAGAATTTTTCCCTAAATTTCATGACCATGGTGTAACAATGTGTTTATTCCAAACAGTCAAAGAAAGACATATCAAGCATATAGGTTGGTGATATAGAAGTGAAACCCGCAGGGTGAGACATTATGAAAAAGGGATTATATTTCATTATGAACATTTATATGTTGTTTTTATCATTACATCATTATGCTCTTTCTCTTGGGTGTGATGACTTGTTTCTAGACTATAATATTAGACTTTAGGAAAGTCTGCCTAATGCAAATGAGAAAACATCCTAGAGGGTCACACCCTAAGTGTTTTTTTATTTCAATTAAATTATATTTGAATTTAATTATTGAATAAATATTATTCTTCAAACTAATGAATATTTTTATTATAGTTTTATTGATCTCATAAGTTAAATAAATATTTGTTCACTGGATTGCGAATAAAATATATATTTTTATTTTATTGAATATTTAATAAATATTTATTTATTGTTTTTTGAATAAAATATTTAATTTATAGAATAAAATATTTTATTCCGTTATTCAATAAATGATATAGCAGTTTGAATAGACTAAGATTGAGTCTGGTGACAAATATTAATCAACAAGTTGGTTAATCAATACATTTTATTGTACAAGTTGGCGCATGCAACAAAATAATAATATTATTATTTTATTATGTGGAATGAAGTTTATTAATGGTTATTATATTATTTAATGTTCAAAATTTATTAAATAACAATTTAAACTTAAACCTAGCTGTATAAATAGATGTTTAGGTATATTTTGTAGTGAATTGATTAGTGAAATTGAAATAGATAACTGTTGTGAAAAATAAATACTCTCTCTAATCCTCCTTATCTCTCCCTATCAAGAATGATAAATGAAACATAGATTTATTCAAGACCAAATAATGAGATATCAATAATGAAAAATGAAATACTTTTGATTCACTATGATAGAACCCGAAGATGGAGTGGCATTTCTTGGAGATCATAATTAAAAGTTTGGATCACCGCTAGAGGGATTCTATCCTTGGATCCTCACAGTGGAATGAAAGAAATCTGAAAGGGTCTTTTTGGACTATAAAAATTCTTAAAAAAAGAACTATCCTAATCGCAAGTATTCATTCATATTGGTATTAAATAAATAAATTATAAATTTGACATGAAAGATCCTTGTTCATGGTTTCATGCAATGATAATTAAAAGAAATTATAATATATCTCTCAATACTGCATGCTTATTATACTCCTAGAACTAATAAGAATATGTTTTTACACATCCCTCTTACTATCCTTATGATGTATATGAAATTAGAGACCCCATTTTACTCTCATTAAACCCTTCTATAAATCTTTATGTACACTCTTTATGCTGTCAAAATTATTTTGTGCTCTTCCATGACAATCATTTGTGTAGTGAATACTCATTCCCATTTCCACACAAGGGTATTCACCTAGATTTATGTATCCATTATTTATTAGTGAATTCTATATATGTATCCCATAGTCCTTAATCATATGGTTAAAAGTTATAAAATATGTTCTTATGTTGTATGATCTATGTGAAATATAAATGCATGTACATGATATGAATGTGATGGGTGGGCTTGAAATTATATATCCCTATAATACATTGGGTAATGTTTTTATCTCATGAGAAACCTTGTATAATGCATGTAAGGTTATCAAAAGAACATTATGCTATGATGTTTCAGTAGTTATCCAATTCCAATGTTTATGATGTCATGTTTTATGTTTTTTCCATCAACCTATATTTCTTTTATGTTATCATCTTACATCATGCTTTGATGGTCATGTTTATGATTCTCAGCCCTTTTTTTCAACATGATATGCCTCTCGAATAACATGTATTACTTTCATCATGTTATTATTTTATTATTTCCTTTTTGGTATTTATAGAGAACTCTTTTTTTGTACATCCCTATGTTATCTCAAGAAGTATTAGAAGACTGATGGATTATAAGGTCATGTTTTAGAGTTTTTAAATAATGTCATTGTATCCATGTTTCAAGTGAATGTGGTATACACCTAATTTACCAAAGACAATATGCCTCACAATATTCTGGAATTTTATTATGTGTATCTTTATGTAATAAATAATTAATTAATTTGTATTAAATATATTTATTTTTATATAAAGTGGTGAAAATACCTAAAACATAAGTTTCATTTTGATAAAAAAAGGCATTTTAAAGAGAAGGAATGCTTTATGTCTAGATCGTATGACCAATTGAAGTTCATGCAATCAGGATGCACGATCAAATAATCATAAACGACACAAAATCTTGTAACACTAGACTGTCCATGCGATGACTTGATGACATGAAAAAAAGTTTATCGATGATAGTCCATTCATGAAGTCACTATTATTCACATGATGCCCTGGATATGTGATAGCCTAACCTAAAATAGATCACGTGACAGAGGCTATCTATGCTAGGAGAATCTTATAGATGCTTTTATTTATGGTATTCCCTCAAAGAATATGATCACCCAACTTTAAAAAGATCATGAAATTGACTCTAGTTTAAGGAAATACATGATAAACCACTTTTGTGGTTGCTGTTGGTCATATGGAACATCAGGGTGACGTCATTGACACCATGAAATTTTGGTCACATGATGTGCATGAGATTATACCAACTTATAAGGATACCTTCCACTACCTTATACTTACATACATGGATCCCCCCATGAAAAGCGTTGGAGATATTGTGGGATGATGTCTATAAACCTCACTTGAAACTTGAAAAAGACAACATTTGACACTCAAAGAGTTGAGAAAGAGATAATTGAATATACAAAATAAAATCAATACATTGAGAGAGAAACAGTTTATCACTTGAATTCAACATCTCCCATTCAAAATTCATTGAGATTCTTTGAAGGATGCTAATTTAAAAAAAATGGGAGAGATTTGTTAGAGAACATGAACCATTCATGCTATGCTTGGATGTGTAACTACTTTCACAATAACCAATCCCATGATTACCCCTTGGTCATATGATCACATGATGACCTATCAATCATGGGATCTTGTGATAATCTCTTATTCATGCAGAAGAATCATGCAATATTCAATCCTAATTCTAGTTATATGATTGCATGACCCCATATCCATTATGTTATTTCATTAAATCTAGATCATTTACATGATCGCATGAGCGTATGACCTTCATGTGGCTGAACAACTCCCAAGAGTGCCACTTGAACCTCCTAAGACTATATTTTCTCCTCCTACCATGAGGATATATCCCACATGGGAATCCATCTTGGTATAAGTCTATAATGTTACAATGTTTCTTAACCTCTATGGAAATAATCTTTTGAAGTTTATTCATCTATCCATAATCATTAGTGGGTTTGAAATTTATAAACTACAAGGCCTCTGATTCTTGTTATAATCAGGTTACATAGGATTCCTTTTTAAACCCCGATCTCTATATCCAACATATTTCCATCAATCTTTCCATGTGTTGATATTACTTGCAAATACCACGATACTCCCATATAGAATTAACATTGGAATACTCTTCATGAAAGATAAAGTCATCTCTCGTGAGGCCATATTCTTTACTTGACTAATAAAAATATTTCTCATTGGGTAGGCTTAGTGTGTAGGACCCATACAAATATAATCTTATTCTTATATTCAATTTTCATTATCTTCCACCATATTTTTTTTCTCAAACCTATCATGACTCACATATGATTAGGGGTCTACAATGATCATTCCATTATAATAATTTAAATTCCTCTAGCATGGGCCTTCTCCTTAGGTGTAAGTTCCAACTACGTCTTCCTCACTTTCAAAGGGACATATTCCAAATTAAGCATCTTAGATTAGTCCCATATCCATAAGGCCCACTCAATCCACTATTTTCACACCTTTTATGAAATATATTCCCTTGATATAGGAACTATGTAGACTCTAATTATTGTCTCAATAGGATACATAGGATTCCTCTCTTTGGTTTGAGCCTCCATATCCAATATTCAAATGTCCCCATTTAAATCCTTGACACATGATGTTAAACTACATGGTATAGTCATATCACATGAATTTAATCTGTGTCATTAAAACTTTGCATGATTTGATTCTTATCTTGATGGGATACATATGATACTTCCCTAAGATTCAATCCCAACATTATTCTTTTTCCATTTCTATCCTCATCTATCCATATTCCTAATGAAATCATTTATGTCTTTCCCTCTCCTTTCCATACACCCATGAGATTTAAAATCTCATTTATCCATTAAATATTCTTATAGAACATCTTCTATCAGGACATATTCTTGATAGAATCATACCCCCCACTCAGAGGTCTATATTCTTTCCTAATTCCATCACACCATCCTCATCAGGACACACCCCCAATGGGGAACATATTCATGGGGCCATAATCCTTGTGATATAAATTCATTCTCATAGGTCCACCTTCCATATGATGTTAACTAGATAGGTCTTCTAATGTGTATCCCCCACACTAGTCATTTCTAGACATCTTTTTCCCAGTCATCCTTTCCACATGACATTAAACTTCATGGATTGGTTCTTTTTACATGAACAAAAAAGGTAAAATCTATCCCGTTTAGTGGAAATAAAATACACGGGTTCTAATTCCTTTGAAAAAGATATATATGAATCCCCTTCATGGTCTCATACCCAATACTTTGAGAACCAACCACCTTACTGGACAACAATAAACTCTAGAAAACCATGATAAATGGATTTAAAACATAGTTACCCCCAAACCAAAATCACTAAGTAATAATGGGTAATAAGATGGAGAAAATATAATATATACATAAGGATTCATCGATGGATAACCTCTGATACATAAATATGTTCTCATCAATGATATGCCTATGATATGTATAGATACTCACATAATACATAAATATGTTCTCATCAATGATATGCCTATGATATGTATAGATACTCACATAAGTAGTCAACAATTGATTGTTAAATTTTAAGGTAATAATCCCCCTATTGGGATCTAGGAAAGATTCACGAGAATGACTTAAATATGTAATAGAGTTTGGTAGTAGGTAATAATTTTCCCTAATAGGGTGTGATAATCTCTTATCCTCTTGACTACAATGAGTTTGTAAGCATCATTGGTAAGGAACCACAATGATCACTTTCCTTTGGAAATTAGGCTCGTGGGTATTCAAATATATGGGAATAATTAGGAATTTCCATTACCATGAATAAACCATATTGCAAACTCTGTAAGATAAGATAAGTGAACCATATGCTCAGCTACCACATTTCAGGTTGAAATAATTCCATCTGTTAATTTTTTTTATTTAATATTTATTATAGTATTGGTTTTACTTTCTATATTTAATATTCCTATATTTTTTATAAAATTTTATTTTTACTTTCTTTAATATGGTGTCTGTGTGTGTGTGGGGGGTTACTTGTTAGATATATGAGAGTTTGGATGTAATATTTGTAAAATGTATCATGGTTTTATAGTAAAATAAATATCTATTTATTATTCATTTATTTGTGATGAATATATTACATGAATATTGGAAGTATAAAAACCTCTCAAAGTATGAATTTTAGTTTTTGATAATCAATTATCATCATGGTGTATTATGGGTTGTGATAATATGTTAATATTGGAATAAGTAGAATATTTTATATGATATAGAGTGTAATGATGAGATAATAAACACAAATATTTTATCGAGACATTCCTGTGAAAGTATGTCACATATAATTTAATATTCTCATTGATATAGTTAAGGGTTTATATTGAATATGAACCCCATTTCCTAAGGTTGAAAAGATATTTAGCATGTGAACCTTATTATTGTGATATAATTCTTATGATATCCTTTATTTGTGATAATCAGGGGATGGTTGGGTATGTTTTTGACCATATCATCATTTGAGTTTAACTAAGATGAGATTTTTCCTATTATATGAAATGCATGACATCTGATCACATGATTGAATGAGGCCGATGAAATGAATTATTATTTGAGTGAAAAGTTTTGTTCTCAATTACTTGGATAAATAATAAGGTATTTATTCCTTCAAATGGGTCATTCTATTTTAGATAATCATGAAAACATGAGATGAATTATACTATATTGACATGTTTTATGTCTTGTGGAATATTCAAGACTTTGAATAAGGGATTATATAAGAATTCATAATATTTGTAGAGATAAATCTTATGGTGGAAAATATTACATGGATATACAAGTATGTTTGATCAATATTTTACTGAATCCATTTTCAAATTGAGTAGCAATGGAATTTTTCTAGAGGGAACACTTTTCTTAAAATTATGAATTAAAAAGTTATAATTGTTTTTGATGATAAAAAGGAAAAAGTTACATATATAAGAACATGGAATATGAATTGATTTTTATTAAAAGTATTTGTCTAAAATTTAATAGGGGTTATGATAATCATATCCAATGATTTTTGAATAGTTTTACAATGATTTGTGAAGATTTTATATAAATTCCACAAATATTTAATGAAAGTGGGATATTTTGGAATATTGTGCACTAAATATCAGATCATAACAAGGAAAAATTCATCACATCAAGGTCTATTTCTACTCATGTTCATCTATTCCATGTTATGGTTCTCTTGTAGAATGATATATGAAATCAGTATACCAACTCTTCTAAAGTGATTATTATATACATTCAGCCATTGGTGCCACATATGATGATTTTCAAAAAAGTTATTAATTATTAAAAGAGAATAAAAAGAAGTTTAATTTGTGAATTTAATGTTTTAATAGTTAAAAAATTTATTATCTAATTCAAAACATTTGAAATTCTTTGATTCTAATCATTTTTTTCATTTAATGATGGATCTTTATTTAAGGGAATTTGGGAACCTCATTTAAGAGATAATGGTATCATTCAATGTTGGTTGAAAATATATCAATATCGTGGATAAAATTCTTTTTTGGGGAGGAGGTTCAATAACACCATTATGGAGAAGATTTCCTATTAGAAAATTTCCATTCAAGTGGCTAGTGTATACTATCACAGGTAAGAACAAGTTGGTTGTTTTTTTATGGAGCTTGATCAAACTCATTGCTAGTGAATATCAAGAGCATGGATAGTAAGGTATTCTTGTTTCATTATTTTATTATTTTATCTTTTTAATTTTAGTCCTAGTAATTCATATAATATTTTTTTTTTCTTCACCACTTATGGGCATACTGAAGTCTTTTGAAACCCATCATAAATAACCACTATCTCTGGTCTACCAAAGTCATGGTTGTAAGTTTTATGACATAAGTATAATGAGAATATGAATCCATAATATTAAAAAAAATTCATGAATTAAAATATATTTAATTATTATTATAATATATTTCAAAATAATAATCTTATTTTCCAAACCTATAAAAAAATTCAAATCCAATGTTATGTTTATTCAAATAAAAAACTATTTTTTATTCTTTAATTTGAATAAATTATATCAAATATTATATTTAGTATTGGATGTGTTTAAATGTCAAATAAAGCTACATGTTTTAATAAAACACTAATAAAAGTCATAATAATAAACACTATTGACTTTCTTGATAAAAAATAATAAAATAATCAATATTTTATTAAAAAGATACTTCTCCGCCTTGCCTATATAATCTCCCCATCTACGCCAACTCCTCCTCACTCTAAAAACTTCTTCCATTGCCAAATATCTACAAAAAAAACTCTCTAAACTCTCTTATACATTTCATTTATCCCTTTGTGTAACCAAAATACCCTTCTCTAAGAGAATTTAGACTTATTCTAATGTTGGTGTCTTAAAGAGCAAGTTAAGTATTGTTAATACTACACCTTTCTTCTGAATCTATTTTGTAAAAATATCATCTGAAATAATTATTTTTATTTTAAAATTATTATAATTACATGATATTATAATCATTTTGGTCTATTATTTATGATATATTACCCACTCCCACTCATTTAACCTATTTATTATGTTTTTTTACCTTTTCAATATAAGGGTTCCCAAGTCTCCCTTTCCGTCTCACTTTTTAAATATTTTTTTATTAAACTAATTTAAGATTCCTCTTAAGTTTATTCCATGAATATATTTTCAAGTTATTAATATCTATTTCATACATTATTAAAAAAATATTATCAATTCTCACTCCTTGAACAGTTTTCATAAGCTGTTACTTTTTCAAAGTAAATTTTTCATTATTTTCTATTATTATATTACCCATTTTTATAAGTTATTACTATATCAAAGTAAATTTTCTATGTTTTTTATCCAGTTATCTGATCTAGAAGTGATAGGGTGGTGATAATGGTGGTGTACCCAAGAGGATGATGGATGACGATGTGACTTCGGCTGACACGAGTGACTCATGGATCGAGTCCTCCTCGAGTTCTATGTTCCTATATGTTTTTTTAATTTTTAATTTTGAATTTTACATCTTGTATAATTTAAACCCCGCATGGTATTTTTGGTTACTAATCAACCATAAAAAGGATATATTGAAAATAAATAAAAATAATTCTCAGTGTAATTATAAAATATGAATTATATTATCAATATTAAATATAATTCCTCCTGGTCAGTTTAACCATAAAAAAAAGATTGTTGAGGAATATTTTATATATTGTATCTATATAGTAAATTATTCAATTCCCTTACTTCAAAAATGAAATGAAAATCATACCCTGAAAATTATTGAGATCATGGAACTGGTAGAAAGTGACCATTGATTGTTTCCATCACATCAAAGTAGTTTTGGAATTATGAAACAAAACCTCAAAATAGAAAATATAAGAAAAAAGTTGTCTAATAAATTAATAATAAATAAAAATAAATAAATTAAATGGAATAATAATAATGAAATAAACATGAATAAGGTTCTTAAATAGGTAAATAATAAATATAATTTAATTATTTAAGTGGTTATAGGTTATACGAAGTGAGTTGGGACTCGAAGTAAGGGTTTTTTTATTTCAAATATAAATTATTTACATGTATTACTTATCTATATTCTATATTATATTATTTAACATATCATGAATGTATTAAAATTATACCATACTATTTTTCCTTTTTTTGTGGAATTACACAGCTCCTTACCTTATTTATTCATTTATATTTCACACCTTTTGTTATTCATAAGGTGACTCTCCCACCCTTTTTCATGTTATTAGATGTGTTCTATATAAATATATATATGTATATATACATTATCATTATATTCCTTATCCATGATATCTATTTTATATTTATCTAAATGTTTTTTCTTATCATATTTTTTTAACTTTATTAAAAATCACTTTTCTATTTTCATTACAATTTCATTACATTTATTCCAAATATATTTTCTATATACAAAATACCAAATTTAATTTTCAAAAACATTTATATAATTCCATATATATATTTTTGAGGTTTATTTAAAATAAATAAATTTTATTATATGCTTAAAAATCATTAAAAATATAATTTATTATCTTTTGGTATCTTCTTAAAAATGATTTTTAAACCATTTTCCCCATTATTTGTGATTATTTCAATGTTTTATAAAAACTATTGAATTGTTTTCTTAAAAATTATATAACTTATTATCATCTAATAAAGGAATTTTCATATATATAAACACTATTTTAATCTTCACTCATTAAATAGTCATCATTTTATATTTTATTATACCATTTTCATAATCCATTTCTATAGTGAAACAATCCCTTGATTCATTCTCCAAATCCATATGTATCTATTTTGTTATATAAGTGATCTATCTTTGATAGGATTGATCTATAATTACTTTTTTCTTTCATTTTCACCAAATATGAATAAAAATAACCTTTCTACAAAGTCGTTTTCCTAGTGAATACCCTATACATTATTCTTCTGATTGAAGGGTGTTCGCCTAGAAATCCATTAAGTCAATTGATCGATTAAAAATACTAGCTATAAAATCATTATAATTTTTATTTTAATATATAAAATAATTTAATATTTGGTCTTATTTATATAATTGGTTCACTTTTTAAAATTATGTATTATATTATTTATCTATTCTATTCATATAATTAATGCCTCGTACTTGATGGGTGGCGCCCAAAATAGATCCCTAGTGCACTAGTAAGTCTCATAGGAATAATATCTTAGGTATCAGGCATATGAATACCATTTTATGGTTATGATGTAAAATATTATGAATTTCCATTAGAATGCATTGGATACAATTAAGTAATGGTTGGATCCTAAAATAGATGCTTGGTGCACTGGTAGGTCTCATTAGATAACTCGTTAGGGTATTTTTTGTATAACATCCATTTTATATAATATCTATTGGTAAAAGTCATAAAATATATGTTTACCATGTTTTATATTATTAATTCCATAATTATGGGATCTTTTATTATTTTTAATCATGTGTTTTTATATTTTTATTTTATCATATCCATGGATTTTTAATACTCATATTATAATTTATATGTCAAAATTTGAATATTTATTCTTAATATATTATTTATTCTATGTTATCTTCCTTTTTAGGATACCATTAATCAGATTATAATATCATACTTTTTATCTTTTATCCATTTCCCTTATAAACCATGAAGGATGATACACAAGACTTAAGGATAAGTTTGGAAAAATAAAAATGATATATGTGATCCTACGATGTTCTTTATTTTTTAAAAAATGAAATGTGATATTCATGTATATTTGTACTCTCATGAGACTATTAAACTTTTAGATCCTATATATAATGATCTATATATTTTGTTTCCAATGTAAAATATAATATCCAAATCCAGGGTACCAGAGTTGTGGTTGTTATCGACTCTCTTTATCTTCTCTTCCATCCTCACCTATTCCTCATTTATCACATCCATCACTTATTTGATAAATAATCCATCTATTATGGGAGTATCCTAGGAGTAAGGGTTTCCTTATGTATCCATTTTTTCTTAGTTTCTCTCATTATATTCCTTGTATTGTCCCAAGTTAATAATATTGGGGTGGGGGGGTCATGCTTCTCTAATTTCACATTATTGTGGGATATTAATTTTTTGATTATGGAAGGGTACACTTTAGATTAACCATAGAATATTATTATTTACACTTTAAATCATGTTTTTATAAATTTCAATGTTTGATGTGATAGAGAATTAGGGTAAGATGGTGCATGTGACATAATATTTCACTGATATGGGGTGGGGCATTTGTATAGAGTTCAACACGGTTACCTAGATTCATGATGTACATATCACATGTGGTGTGCCTTTATTTCAGTGGAGTTATCTTGATTTTAGAGACATATATTAACTATATCAAAATTAAATCATCCCTATAATTGAAAATTGAACCCATGATATATATTTTACCCTAAGATGAGTCTTTTATAGCCTTGTATGGTTCTGTGGAGTAGTATTATTCTATCTATCTAGTGTATCGAGTCAACTTTGGATGATTGTTTTTATTAAGTTGGGTTTTTAAAGTAAAGTGAACTCATTGGTGATCCAAAATATGTTTTTTGTAATAGTTTTATAGTAATGGGTCTTGTGTAGACATTTTTTCCTTCAGTGTGAAACTAGGGAGGGTATACTAGATTTATGACTGTACAATGAGTAATTTACCTATATTCAATGATTATGGAATGAAGTGATTGAGTGTTAATTACTTTTACACAAATTCCAAGATGAATTTTTAGATAAGGGAACAATTCTTACCTAAAGCTGGGGTGGGTTTTGGTGTTTGTGAGAGTTGACCTATTGAGGATGGGAAACCCATTCTCTCTTATATACTATCTTATGGTCTATATAGATATCAACATAAGGTATGTGAGACTTATATGTAAATATATCTATCTTTTAATTTTTTTTCTTTTGAAATAAGTTAAATTTTATTGTTTTTTATTTTTTCATGTAGTTTATTTCCATAGTTATGATATACATGCTTCCAAGATTTATTTTCTTTAGTTGATCATGTTGTTATCATTTTCTACCATGAAAACCTTTTTTTCTCTTATTTTCATACATTAGTAGTTCATATGATGAAATAGGGGTTGGGGAATGTTGTTCTTGTTAAATATTTATTATATATTTTACGTATCATCTCTGACACATATATCAAAATGTTTTATTAGAAATTAAATGGTGTGGAGTGAGACCAAATAAAAATAAACTATTTTTGATCAAATGATTTTATAAATTAAACTAGAACATGATGTGGTTTGGATATGTTGATTATCCTAGTGGTGTATATTGTTTTTTTATCATTATACCAATTTTTAATGATTTATTGTCTTCTCAGTCATTTCATTTTTTATATGGGATAATTGATGTTCAAAAATTTCATTGATTATATCATATTTTATTATTCTCCACACCCATTCTCTATTTAGTTAGATTAATTTTTATACCTCAGTTATTATGAAATATTGATATAAATCAGGTTAGGTATTATTATTGTGGATGCCTATTCATATTTATATGTTATGATTTTATATTATAAGTTAGTAGAGAGGTAAATTAATTTTTATAAACTATATAATGGTGTTTGTGATGAAATTACAAATGAAGGTGCACACAACCACCTTTCGGAAAACTAAAGTCATCATCCAACTCGAAGAAGCATTTTGAAAACACAAAGGATGGCGTACAGAACTTTCAGTTTGTGTATGAAAGATCAGAATCCCAGAACAAGAGTATTTCATACCAAATATGATTAAATTTATTATCCCCTCTTCAGATATACTAAAATGGCCAAGGAAAACGTGTACAAGATAGCGGGTTTGCACACAAGCGACCCATCCGCACACAAGAAACTTCTATGCCCAAAGAGACACCAAACTTTTCCTTAAATGATCATTTTATATGGATATGGATAAAGATATGTGAAAGAACCCTTATGAGACTGAATTCTTGTGCACCCATCACTAAATAATTTTGTTATAAATAGAAGTTCCCCCACTTCTTTGCGGTGATCCTTTGGAAGTCAATGTGTCTCTCTCATGCATGTAAGACCAGTATTTTGAAACCTCATGAAAGCATGGATCTATAAATGTATAAAATCTTGCACAACAGGTTCCCTATGAGTCCACCTCTTACTGGAACCATAGTTGAGTGATCCTCACTTAACCTTTTTCATCCCAAGTCAAGTCCACACAAGGCTCTATCCTGAGTGCATCCCAATCCATTCATGAAACATCCAATATTTCATGCACCTATTCCTTTCCACCAATATCCTCTGAATTTTATAGAGCCCATGGATTCTTCAATTTTTGTATGCAGCCCTCCAAAATTGCAAACAATAACTTTTAGGTCCCCTCCCTGATGTCTCTTATGCATCTAAAACACCTGATTCTAAGCATGGGTACTCTAACCCTAGTTACTTATAAGTATAGGGACTCTAACATGGACCTCATGATTTACCACTCCTCCCCACCATTACACCCTAGCATTGATAAATCAATTTGCTACTCAGAGGTCCATGATCTATGGTTATGTATGTAAAAAGGGGAAGGAGTGAGTCCTCATGTCAAAGTTGCATGACTTAAAACTTCCTAGTACTATATCCTAGTCATTTGATATTAAACTAAATGAAAATTTCTTGAGAACATGATATAAAACTATAGTCTTACCCTTTGAAATGCACATGGGATTCCCCATGTATGATCATCACGTAATACCACAACCTTCTCCACCATAGCATGGGAAACCCATAAAGGGTATCTTTTATTTTTAAGCCCCACATACCCTATTCCACAAGCATAAGATAATCCATGCATGACACACATATAATGAGATCCTTCTCACATGGAATGAAATCCTCCTCACATAGAATGAAATCCTCAATAGGAAGATTCCATGTGTAAACCCCACACCATCTATTGTTGATGATTCTTTCATGGAACATGTATCTGGTCTACTACTTCCTCTGGTTTCTCACATCGAGCATGAATCACATGGGATTATAGGATAGTAGTGACCATGAAATACACATCCATTCCCACCCCATGAAATGATTCCGTGTGTAATACCCAATCAACCTCCACTCCAATGTTCTTCCTTCCTAGGTATAAGCCCCAACCCATTTCAAACTACACACTATTTGATTCTCAATATACTAAAATATATAGGAAGCCTCCCTGATGTCCAAACCCAACATCCACATCCAACTTGATATCCTTCAAATCACATCTCTGGTAAAATCATGCCACTCACCTGGGAGACCACATATCCTCTAGGTCTCTCAGATAGATCAATGCGTAAGCCCCACACTAACTCCAACCAAGAGAAATCCACTTGTGAAGGGCTACTTACATGAATAATCCCCACACTATCCCTCATCAACACACCATTTTTTACACAAGAGTCATTACCATATGATGTTAAACTGTAAGGACTAGTCCTATGACATGACCTTAAAATGTGTTATCTAACTTTGGGGGTTTTTATCCCTATCTTCTAAACAAGGTACACATGATGCTTCTTCGAGATAAGTCTCAACCAATGGTAAACCCAGTTACTCCCTCTTTGGGATTTACCACCATGTTCCACCTCCATGGGTGTTCTGATCCATAATCCTTCATGGTGTGGCATATTCGCTTTATGGTACACACCTCCTAGATCCACCTATAATGGGAACTTTTAACCATCCATCAGTAAAACTTTTAGGTGATCCCTCATAGGGATGTACCTCCTTGATCAACCTCCTTGGGGTTTCTTGATCAATTAACTCTATATCCACAAGATGTTAAAATTATGATCCTATACACATACCTCATTATAAACATGGAATTTATGAGGTGAAATCCTTATAAGATATGCTCTAGTAGTGTCATATACCTCATGTTAAACACAAGATGACTGAGGAAAAAGACATGGAAGCTATATTCCATTGGTGTCAGATAACTCTTGATCAACACAAGATGAATTTTTTTATACACCTAATACGCCTCCATGATTTTCCCTCCTCAGAGGAAGAATAAATGTGACTAGTGTTCCCAATGTCCAGAATCTCCAATGATGCCCAACATGGATACTATGCTAACTGAAGGTTTCAAGCTTTTCAATACCCACTGAAATATCCAGACATAAGCAGTGTCATTAACCGATGTCCAAAAAGAGATAGCATTGGTAATGATTCCTATGAATATGACTTAACTCTATGAGGGAGACCCAGACTAGGAAAAATGTTCCAAGGAGGAATCCATGGAAGGAGGAACCAAAATACCACCATCCCATTTCGATCTAGAAGAAGACACCACCATTGAAAGTAATAAAATATTCCCTCCTTTTGAAAGTATGAATGTGGGGTGACAATGCATTATTGAACACATTAACATGTATGGTGGTGCGCCCTGATGAAAGCGTCGAAAATAGAAATGGTGAACCTGATGTGAAACTTTTTTACTTTACATGGGGACTAGTAGTGTTTGAGACATTAATAGATTAGAATGTCATAAAATCGAGCTATCTGGCACCTAGAACCACCAAGAAAATGGTGGGCCTAACATAAAACTCACCAGATATAGGGGTAGTTAAACATTGGGCATCCCTTTCCATGACATTGTCAATGCGACTCTCTCTAGATCTACCATAGAATATTAAAATATGTTGGGGATTTGAGAATTGATTTACTTTTACCCATATTAACAACTAAATTCACCTAATTTGTAGGATCCTGGATATAAGAAACCTCCACCCAATTCCCGTAGATGTAAGGGCATGATAATTTTCAATGCTGAAATTCCGCACGACTCCACCTCAGCCATGAATTCCACTATAACTATAGCTACTAAGTTCCCATGCCCCATCTCATCCTCAGAGATAATCTAGAGAAGAGTGATGGGAACACTTTTATGTCAGTACAAGCATGAAGGTGACATTCTTACAAGGGATATAGACCGCTAGGACATGGATGATTCAATGCCTCACTGAAACCACTACTCCCAAGGGCTACATAGGGATCCAATTCCCCCCACTCAATGAATTTCTTCAAGAGTCTTTCCCTAGATACGACCTATGAGTCATTCTTCTATGACTTAGAGGTGGGGGATGCCTGATTCAACCCATCTGAAATTACCTCTCAAGACCTTATAAGTGGGTATCCCAACAGGACCAGTCAGCGCTATCAATGACCGGTCCTTCTGGATGTGGAATAGGTAAACCATACACCTAATATATCGGCCTTAGTCTGACCCACTTAACATCAACATTAGGAGAAATTTTAGGAGAATTCCCATAGAAGGGAATCATCTTCTACATCTCCATGATCCCCTTCCACTGTAGGTTTATTCTTCTAGATTCTTATGAGAGACAAGCATAGATCCATCCATGACCAATTTGGATCAAGACCTTGGCCACCTTGTAGGATGGGTGGGTTGACTTTTTTAATCACTTCCACCACCAAAATCCATTACGATCCATCCCATGATGATGCGTTTTTGTGCGGAGGTCATCCCCACACCATCACCAGCCTAAGTGAAGGTCCTCCATGCTCTCACAATCTACGTAAACGTCCTCTACACACCATTTCTAGTTCAAGAAGAGGTCCTCCCTATGTCACAATCAATCAGTGTGAAGGCCCTCCCTGATCTAGCACATAAAAATTCATAGGTCCTCTGCATTCCATCAACCATCAACATGGTGGTCCTCCCCATGTCCCCACCGATCAAATTGGATGTCATACCCACTACATCACCAATTAGTATGGAGTTCCTCCCCATATATATGCTTCCTAGCATGAATGTCCTCCTCATGGAATGACCAATTAGTGTGGAGTTTGTCCTCACTACTTCAATGGTCAACATGGAGGCCCTCACCATGTTTCAACTAGCTAAAGAGGAGGTCCTCTCCACTATGACATTGGTGGGTGTGAAGGTCCTCCTCAAACTTTATCCAGTAAATATGAAGGTCCTCCATGTTCCATTATTACCAATCAGAATGGAGGTCCTCCCCATGCTACCACTAATCAAAGCATAGGTCCTCCCCACATTGTTGACAACCATAGTGGAAGTCCTCCCCAATCCCACAACTTTCAAGGTAGAGGTCCTCCCCACTCTAATGATATCCGATACAGAGGCCCAACCCATATCCGAACCAACCAAAGTAGAGGTCCTCCCTAGTATATAACCAACCCGCATAGAGGTCCTACCCATGATGAGGAACCACCATGCCCTAAATAACCATCCTAGGGAAAAAGGATAAATTGACACTACTGAAGGAAAAAATCATCGGAAGCGGGAAGTAATATTCAACCCATTTCACCTATTATATTATGAGGTAGAATGAGATTCAATGATGGAACATTCACACTAGTGATCAACATCAAAGTATGGGGAAGGATCCTAATAGTTGAATTTATTCATCTCAAAAGGTGATATTTATAGGATCCCTAAACCCCTTTATAGGTACTTGAGAATGGAGGATGATTTGGATACCTTATTGGAGATCACAGTATAACCTTTTATATTAGCATTGATTTCCTTATCCACCTCTACTAGGGATCACCAAGAACTATTTTGGAATGTGATAGATGATGAGCATCTGGTTGAACCACCAAAGAGTGCTACTGACCTCACACATGTGGTAGTGGTGAACAAACAATCCAATAATGATGTAATGATGTCATTGGTTATTCCCTCAAGAGTTGACCCAATGTGTTGTGAATGGTCGACTCGTGCAGCGACTCATCCACCAGAAAACCAACCACTGTACCAATCTACATTAGTGTCACCACCAATCTCTTGGCCAATGCATATTGAATCTTGGGCTAACCAATAGCAAGGAACCACTTTTGAGCATGAAAGAATATGAGAAACTCTATATGATAATCAGTTTTTAGAGGTATTCTAGCCAAATAAAACTTCCAAATTCAATATCCTAGAGTCCCTCACTTATGGATAAGTCACATTCTTTCACTGAACTATCTTTGTGATGCTTCATTACTTCTATGACCATCATTTGGTCTACCCAGAAAGCAAGGATCACTTTGAAGACATTGATAGGTAGTTCCACATGGTTGATTTGTAAGCACTCCCAGTGGATCGGAACCCTGCATCACCCGACTATCATCAGACCCTCGAATAAAGATGTGTCAAGACCCTTATAGTGCTCCATGGAATCATGGAAGTGGAATCTACGCACATGAAGATATGGGGTCGGGGATAGTATCTTGTGTTACACTTTATCCCTATCATGGGACAGCATGACCTAACCATCAATATTAATGATTTTCCTCCAGGTATAATTATGGTAAATATGGTTTTACCTAGGATATCCAAGGGCAGGGGCACTAACATAGGGTTCAACAAAGAAAACCATCCCCCTAGGGTAGTGTAGTGTCAAAAAGACCCTCATAAAGGTGTCTATACTACTAAAAAAGGTAGAAAATCGGCCTTGGAGATACCTATGCATCATTTCCTATCATTCAAAAAACCAACAAAGTCAAGGGACCTCTTGAACTCTTAGATCCGTATGATGTTGCACAAAAGATAGAGGTTGATCCCATAATCACTACCTTACTTGAGGAGGTATTATATCCAAATAGAATAATCTATGATCTTCTTGAGGATTGATGCCTAGATTATGGTTCTCCCTTATAGGATTCCATTCATCCACCTTAGGGAAAATACAGAAGTTCTTCTTAGACAGTTGTTCCCAATTTATCCCGATTCCCCTACAAATCCAGATAGAGTAGAGAAAGTTTATGGAAAACAACCATGATATGAGTAACTAAATCCACCTGAACAACATGACAACCTTCCTAGGGACCTAGATCAGGCCACTCCGTGAGTCTCTGGGTCTACTTACCATGTTGATGACATTTCAACACATTGGTGGTTTAGATCCATTTCAATAAAGGGAACCTTAATAAGACAATTCGATAGTTGCTCTCACAACGTTCCTCGAAGCCCTTGAGATGTGCAAGTGGTGATATCACCTGATGAAAATCCTTACTCACAATGAGTGGATAAAATATGAGCACCCCTAGATTTTGAGAACCTAGGATTTACCCCTTTCCATGGGATGGGTGACCTGCTGTATCATTTGAACCACTCCATCTCAAGGTGTGAGCCCATATTGGGGACCCTAGAATAGTAGGAGGCTACCAAGCTCCGACAGTTTGTTTAGAAATTGGAATTAACTGCCATTTTTCGGTATATCCAGTTACCCATTGGGTCTATCACTAGTTGGGATAATCTCTATAGGTGGTTTCTCTAAAATTTATGCTCTACCAAAAGAAGAAAATCATTACCAACCTCTTCAAGTGTAAGAAAATGCATGATGAGCATGTTGCAAACTCTATCTACTAGTGGAAAGGCCTCACATATTCAATCTATATGTCACTAACTCAAGAGAAGTTGTTGAAGATGTTCATGGATAATATCAAGACTAATATGGTCCCCCATCACTCAGAACCTCCTAGGTGGGTTCTAGGATTTCTTTGATAATGACCAATACCTAGTAGAATACTTGAAATAGGCTAATAAGGCATGTCCATTTCTTCACTCAACTCTTACAAGAAGAACCTACAGGGAAAATACTTCCACCATAGTACAAGTATAGGCCCCCAAGAAACTAGATTTGTAGGCCCCTATGCCAGCAAAACCTCACCGATGTAGTAGCCTCATCAAGCTTAGTCTTGCCAATGCAGAATTGGTAAGCACAACCCCATCAATCACAACCACCAAAGAAAGATAATTTGTATCCATCCCCCCATTAGGATCCATCCCCTCATTAGGGATAGGATCCCAAAATACCCTTCCCAGAAAGGAGGAAACATAACTATTCCTTTAAGGATGCTCAGGTTCCTAGTTATTTCACCAATTCCTTAGAATAGGGGATTTTTAAGCTTCTAGAGTGAACAATGTCCCATGAAGGGGAGTGTACTGATATCCCTAACCATTTCCCTTACCATATGATCCTTGTACACAAATTCAAACAATTCTATGTGTTCAATGATTGGATATAGAACTAAGTGTACAATGGTTTGGTCAAGTTGGAAAACATCCTATAACACATCTTTTCCAAGCTTGATAGCAATAGTGAAGGTGAATGGTAGAAAGTTTCCAAACATGGGATATAGAAGTATTATTATTGGTTGTCTCATAGGGTAGTCGCTCAATCCCATGGGGTTATCCGTGCCCTCTTAGGCCAACATGAATTTCATTAAGTCACTGCTCCTTCTCTGGATGACGCTTTTGATTCCACATCGCAACCTTACACGTCTCAAAAGAGTAGGAACCATCGATGAAAGATAAAAAAAAGTCCCCCACTGGTTCCAAATACATCTTGTACTCTTGGTGGATTTATTTTTCTATAGTTGGAAATCATACCTATAGTCTTCCCGACATTGGAGGATTCCTATGATGATGAGAAGGAGTTTTCCTCCATGAAAATCATCAAGTTGGTAGGTCCCTTCATGGTCCTTGAAAGTGAGAAGTGTTAGGAAATCCCCCAAGTGCCTCTAGCTAACATTGCCGAAGGAATGGTTAAAAGAATGATAACTGGTAGAATTATAAAGATAGTTGTTCAATCCATTATTTACATTAAACTGAAACAAGGAAAGAGGTTATGTATAGAGATTTTTAGGCACAATCCTCCCAACCTACTTCATCATACAAGCCTCCAAAATAGACTGTACTAAATGAACAGGAAGAACATCCATTGTCACATCATGACCGACTACGTATAGATAAATCTAAGCCTCATCCAACTAGAAATTAGCCAGTAGTGGTTCTAGTCAAGTTGTATTACGAGTATCATGAAATTTTTAGCACTAGCCAAAATTTGGTTGTATAGCGATCAACACCAATCATGCCTTCGACCAACGATATACCCCATGAAAGATGAAACGTTCATTTGACATAGAAGTATGATGTGTTGAAGTAACTCTCCATCATACCTAAAAGTCTCTTGATCCTTGAGGCCCTACACCTATCAGAATAAATTTACGAGGTCCTCACAAAATCATTAAAGACCCCCTCCAGTTAAAATAATAAGTAGCTACCGTAGAGGCCTATTATGTGGAGGAGGTCAAGAAAGCATAATTCTAATATTATTATTTTTTTTCTTCTGAGAAGATTAGGGTTCCCTCATTATGGGGAACATCCACCCACTGTACATCATAGTCCAGTTCAATGGCATGGAATCCACTGATGCCTGGGGGAAATAGGTTCTGTGAACAATCTTATCCCACCCTGGACACTTCATAATCTAGGAATGACTGAAGTTGATTTGAGTCCCTATGACCTGAAGATCTTGGGTTATGATAGGACTGAGAAGAGATCATGTGGAGGAATCTACTTGAAGACCCAGTTCAGAGGCTTGGTAGCTAGTGCTGAATTCATGTTTTTCTGATAGTATATTTCCTACAACACATTTATGGGTAGGATATGTCTCCCTATACAAGAAAAAATACCCTCATATCTTTAATGACTTAAGTACCTCATCAATGGTCGAGTAGGTTTGCTTCAGGATGATGCATCACCCTTTAACTCCTGTGAATCCCGCTATCTAGATGTTGGATATTAAAATAGAAAGTAAAAGTAGGTTCAGACCAATGAGTTTGAGCACACCACAATTGAATCCAGCGTAATTATAGATTTGGATGATGATTTTTTCCTCTCAATTCACCAGTTGGAAGATACGATTCCAAACTTGGGAAATTTATTTTTTATTTCTGAGAGGAAGAGATACCATGTACCTAAGTAAAAGGAATGTCAGAATATTTCATCATATTCCAAAATAGGCTAGGATAGGGTGATACCAAAAGCCCTTACCCTTTTAACGTATTGATATGTTCTCCCAATGGTGACTATTGTGTATCATACTCATCTGTTTCACTGAGCTAGGTTGAACCAATAGAATCTAACCCTACACCATTTCTTTGATATCAAGCATATACCCCACGGTCAAAGCCCTAATAGAATGGGATTGGAAACCTCTTTCTCTATGGTTGTAGTAGGTTATGAGTTCCCTAGTGAGGATTCCACATCCAACCAAGCAGGTACCATCATTCCCCCAGAATCAGTTGTCCTGGATGAGCCATCTTTTCCCACTGATTCTCCTATATCAAATTATGATTTGGAAGAAACTACTCCCACATTTGAAGAGGGTGTCTCCACCATCTTTGATGAGCTAATTCAGGTGAACATTGGTATCGACACATATTTGAGGTCTAAAATAATTAGTGTAGGCATGCCTCCAGAGGAATAATAGTAGTATGTGGCTTTCCTATATCAAAATCATGATGTATTTTCTTAAAGCTATGATGAGACTCTATCACTAAACCCTCAAGTCACCATATAGTATCTTGGTTTCTCAATGAGTCATCACAATTTCAAGTATCCTCCAAGAAAAATTCACCCTTCCCATGGTTCCATGGTTGAGGTCAAAGATGATAATTTTTTTAAATAAAAATTCATTAATGAAGTTTAGTATCTGAACTTGATTTCAAAAATCATCCCTGTAATGAACAAAGAATGGGTAGATAAAAGTTTGTATCAATTTCTAGGATATCAACTATCATTTATCCAAGGTTTATTTTCCTCTTATTTTGATGGAGCTATTGATCGATGCTATAACTGGGTTCTAGGATCTCTCCTTCATGGATGGATACTTCAGATAAAACCAGACACAAATGGTCCTCAAAGATGAGGATTCCACTACATTTAGAGTATCATAAGGTACTTTTTTCTATCAAGTAATGTATTTCAATATGAAAAATGTAATAGCCACTTATCAGCGATCCATGCATCACATATTCAAACCAATCCTTAGAAAAATAGTGAAATTATATGTAGATTATTTGATTATTGAATCCTGACAATATTTGGACCATTTCAGAGATATTGGGAAAGTATTTTTCTTCCTACGCTCCTGGTATTTGAAGATAAACCCATTTAAGTGTGAATTTAGGGTTACCTATGGGAATTTTACTGGACTTTTTTCATATACAGAGGTATTGATATCGATCGAGATAATATTAAGGCCATTATCTAGATTCCAATTCCAAGTAACCTATGGGAGGTCTGAGGCCTTCAAGTCCACTTAGCCTATATATTCCAATTCATCATCAATATATCTAGAATGTGTAAGACCTTTTCTAGGATCATGAAGAAAGGTACCGTCTACTAGTGGGATAAAGATTGTCGGTCCGCCTTTGAAGAAATAAAGAAGTATCTTCTACAACATCATGTTCTAATGCCACCTGTATTCGATAATCCTTAGATAATTTATGTGACTAGCCTATAATGGTCCCTTAGTTCCCTTCTCACATAGATTAATAATGAGTGTAGAGAGAATGTATTATACTATCTCAATCACATGATCTTCAACACAGAGGACATATACTCTCTTATTGAGAAGATCTGCCTCGTACTAGTTTTCACACTGCATAAGTTGTGGAATTATATAAAGAATCATGAGATATATTTAGTGTCCCGTGTGGGTCCACTAAAGTGTATCCAGAATAACTTGATGTTAATAGGATGACTAGCATGCTTGGAAGTTATCCTTCAATAGTTCTATATTTGGTTAGTTCTTTAGAAGACCGTCCAGGGGTAGGCATTGACAGAATTCCTAGATGCTCATTCATCCCCCAAAGAGTTTCCACTAGATGTAGACTTCCCAGATGAAGCCATCCTCTCAATGGAAAAGGCTATTCAATTCTTGAAAATCACTAGTGGAAATAATATATTTAACGTCGAAATAATAACGTCAGTTTTTTCTAAACTGACTCCAATAGTATGTGGGAGAAAATTGTGTCTTAGGTTTTACTAAAAACCAACACAAAAATTTTTTAATAGTGATTTTTTTCCTCAGTTTTTAGTAGAAACGATGAAAAAAAACTCAAAATTTATGATATATGGCATCCGTTTTTCAAAAAAATGACATCATTAATCCCAAACTTGGGTTCTTTCAGCATTGATTTTTATAAATAACGATGCCATATATTAAAAAAAACATATTTACAATGTTTTTTTTCAAAAAACTGACTCTGTATATTAAAAAAAAATTAGGTGTCAGTTTTCTCAAAAACTGACACTGAAAATATTTTTCAGACTCTTAGGCGTTGGTTTTTATAAAAACCGATGTCGAAAGCCTTTTAAAATTTGTCGGGATCGAGAAACCCTCATGTTTTTGGATATTTGAAAGCTAAGTGGAGGCTGCTTCTCTCAACTCACGATGACTTCGAAGGCATTTTTGTGATCTCGAACCACCGTTCTTGTCATTTTTATTCTATTTTCACAATCTATGTTCTGATTTATTGATTATCTCTCTATTTTTCATTATTTACAGGTTATGTTTTATTTTGAAGCTTATTTCACGTGACATTCAACTGCGGTTTGATTTTAGTTTGTTTTTCATCTTTATTTTTCGTTTTTATAATAATTTTTTGTATATATCTTGTAGTGTTTAATCTTACAAACCATTCTATTGAGCAATGTTCAGATTTGGATCTATTTTCGTGTTAAACTTCTAATTTTGTAAGTTTTATTTATTTTGAAGATACATTAGTTATAATTTAATTATGTTTTTGATTTTCTTCAATTATTAGTTTACAGTTTATTATAAATTAGTTGAACATGGTTTATAATATCCATAAAATTGATCATCCCATATAAATTTACTTTATTTATGTTTAATTAATTTTGTATAAGATTGTTCAATTTGGTTCAAATATGGTTGAGTATATTTAGGCCTAGTTAGTTTGATTTTGTTCAATTCAATTCATCTTTATTTGTTTAGATTCCATCCACTCATTAAATTTATATTTCATGCACCTCATGCATGTAAAATAAAATGCATGGACTTTTTATTTTTATGCAATATTTCATCTGTATAAATACAAATAATATATTTTCATTGTACTGCCTTCATGAACATATATCACATACTATCTCTTCACTATTATTTTGTGTATTTTAACACTAATAAAATTATTAATAGTGTACTCACTCAATTGGATGAATTCACACTGTTCTTCTTCCTTTAATACACAAGATTCTCACTTCCCACAATACTATCTCTCTATTGTTGTATGATGCATGAAAACACATAATAGTTTCTCCACATCACATACACTTTTAGAAGCACACACTCACTATTCGTGCTTCTCTCATGCAAACCCAATCACACATAATGTATTTTGTGAAATGCTCCCTCACGTGCAATATTCATATAATCTTTATGAATGCATATTGTATACATCATGATTTTAGGCATATTTGACAAGAGATTTCACACAGTTTTACTTGAATGAGATTGTGAATATAATCTCGAATGATTATTCATTTATATATGCATGAAATTATCCACTTATTTTTTCATAAAGACCCTTTCATGCATTATTCTATCACACAAGACACAATGTCACTGTGTGTTTTTCCTTTACGTGATAGAATCTCACACTACCTCTTGGACTCACAGTATGTGAATGTAATTAAAAAAAATATCTCTGCACAAGCACATAGTCACCATTATTTACAAAATAATATACTCTCTGTTAAAACCATTGAAAAAATATTTGGTTCTCTATTTTTAATGCTCATCACAATACACAACAAACATTTTCACTGATTTGTGGTTTCTAAAAATATCATCGCATAAACCAGTGAGTATTCATAAGAATATTGAATTTCTAAATTGCTTCACATAACTCAGTTCATTGTGAAGCTAAACTATTGTGATAAACACATATATTTTTCCTGTGACAGTTTCTACTCCTTCATGCCAAAAAACTTTTATATAACTCTACCTTTTGCGATCCAGAGAAGATCATAAAGACTCAACATTACAAAAAATTTTAATCTCTCAACCTCACAGTACTAAAAAAATTATCATGCTCTCAGATTTACCAATTTAGTTTTGTATTTAACTTCATTTGTCATAATTTTGGGAGTATTATTATTGATTTCACTTATAATATGAACATTTCATCTAATAATTATTTCATATTACTAATAATAAGTAATTTTTCATCCGTTAAATTAATGCAATTTTTAATACTTTTGACACATGCAACATCGAAATAATGAAACAACTATGTAAAATGAACTAATAAATTTTAAATGACTAAAATTATAATTAAATTATAATATCAATATAACAAATGTATATAATATGGAAATAAAATGTTTACTATTTGTAAATGTGTTTCATATATGATGTTTTCTATATGATTATCAATAGTTTTTATTAATTTTTTTGTTTACAATTTATCTATATATATATATATTAAATGTTTATATGTTTTAATATATTCAATAAGTATATTGTGATATCAGGTATTGAATGGATCGTAATTGGATACATTTATGAAGAACCACTAGTGACTATGAAGAAGAAATTGATGAATTATTGGAATTTTCTAAACAATATATTCAAAACCTTGATTTGATTTTCTATCCATGTGTAAAGTGTTTGAATATGAGAAAGTTAAACTCTAGAGAAATCAAGTATCATCTCATTTGTTATGGTTTTAGCCTTAATTGTACACATTGGATCTGGCATGGTGAAAGAACTAAAAATTAAACATCCAATGTTGATGACAATATTCATAATGGGGGAGAGGATCGTATTGAAGAATTAATTCATGATTTAGGTGTTGAAACCATAAAAAAATAGTAATTGTTGAAAAATTGTATGGAGATTCTGAGAAACCATTATTCCCAGGTTACAGTAAATATACATTGTTATTAGCAGTTTTGGGATTATTTAACTTAAAATAAAAAAATGGGTGGAGTGATAAAAGTTTCTCTAGATTACTTGAGCTTTTAAACGAGCTATTTCCAAAAGGAAATGGGCTTCCTGATTCAAATGATGAGGTAAATAAAATATTATTCCCAATGGGATTGGGGTATAAAAAGATACATGTTTTCCCCAATGATTGTGTACTGTATATGAATGAATATGAATATTTATCAAGTTATCCAACACGTGGGATATCACCCTATAAGATAGAAATTCAACTCATATTCATTCTCAGGTACTTTCATCTAACGTTATGAAAAATCAATCTTGTAATTTCTAATGATATCATCCAATTTTTTTTAATACAATTATGATAATTCAATTGTGGTTTATTTTTAGGTACCAAAATCAAAACTCATGCTAAAGATATTTGGTAACTTCCAATAATTCCTCATTTAAAGAATCTATTTTCCAATTCAATTGATGTAAAAAGGTTAATATGGTATTTAGATGAATTCATCTATGATGGTAACTTATGTCACCCTACTGATTCACCACAATGGAAGATTTTTGATAAAAAAAATCATGATTTTGGGAGTGGAGTTAGAAATATGAGAATATTATTATGTACTGATGGAATAAATCCATATCGAAGCCTCTATAACCAACATAGTTCATGGCCTATTTTTCTAGTAGTTTACAACTTTTCCCCACATCTATGTATGAAGAAAAAATATGTTATAATGAGCTTGATGATTTTTGGTCCAAAACAACCAGGAAATGATATTGATGTGTATCTTTCACCATTGATTGATGATTTGAAACTGCTATGGGAGGAATGTGTTAAAGTTTTCGATGCATTCAAGAAAGAGTATTTTCTTTTGCGTGCTATGATAATGTTCAATATAAATGAATTTACTACATATGTAAGATTATCTAGATATAGTGTTAAGGGACATAAAGAATGTCCAATTTGTGAAGAACATGATTCATATTATCAATTTCATAATGGAAGAAAGAAAATGTACATGGGAAATCTAAGATTTTTGAAAATTTATCATACTTCTCATAGACTAAAAATCATCTAACAATTTACAAGAATACAACCTTCCCCCTTGGCCATTGTCAGTTGAAGAATATTATGACAGGGTGAAAAATATTGATTCAACATTCGGAAAGAATAGAATTTCAGGTCATCAAAGAAATATCTAGAAGAAGCGGTCTATTTTTTTGAACTACCTTATTAGATATTTTTAGAGATAAAACATAACATCGATGTTTTTCATGTTGAGAAAAACATATGTGATAGTTTTATTGGAACTTTTTTAGACATAAAAGGAAATAAAAAAGATGGATTGCATGCTATATTGTACTTGATATTAATGAGAATACGTTTGGAGTTACCTCACACTATGAAAAGAAATAGAACATATTTACCATCAGCTTGTCACACAATAAGAAAGATTGAAAAGATAAAATTTTGTCAGTGACTTAATGGAATTAAAGAACCTAGTGGTTTTTCTTCAAATGTTAATAATTTGGTGTCATTGAAGGATTTTAAATTAATAGGTATGAAAACTCATGATTTCCATGTATTGATGAAAAAATTCTACTCGTAGTAGTGTGTGGTATATTTCCAACAGTTTCCAAAAGACTATCATCAGGTTATTTAATTTTTTCAAATCCATTTGTAGTAAATTCATTGATCCAAATTTGTTAGATGTGTTGAAAAATTAAGAAACTATTATTCTTTTCCAACTAGAAATGTATTTCTCACATAAGTTTTTTGATATAATTGTTAATCTTCTAATTTATTTGGTTAATGAGATAAGAATATGTGGGCTTGTTTGTTTATGATGGATGTATTCTTTTGAAAGATATATGAAAATTTTAAAGGGATATGTTAAGAATCATTATCAACCAGAGGACTTTATTGTTAAAAAATATGTATTGTAAGAGGTGATTGAATTCTATACTGATTATTTGTATGAGGTGGAACATATTGGTCTCCCTATATCTCGACATATGATAGTTGATAGTGAAGGTAGAGGGGTTTGAGGCTTAAAGGGAAAGTTCATTCCATGTGATGAAGTGATGAAGGAACATTTATATATTTTGATCAACACAGATGAGGTTCAATCATATATATCCTCACATATATCTGAATTAATATTACGATATCATAAAAGAAAAGAAAAGTGGTTGATGATTGATCATAAGAAGACATTTGTTTCTTGGTTTAAAGAGAAAGTCACTACAGATATATCTACATCATAAACATTGAAGTGGTTAGAAAGGGGACCATCTATTAATTTGATCACATGGTCTAGTTTTAATATTAATGGTTACACATTTTACAAAAAAACAGTGGATTACAAGAGTACCGTTAAACATAGTGGGGTGATGGTTTTTTTGAAGCAGTTCATTTTTAAGGTGCCAAAGATAAAAAATCAATTTCTGCATCAATGATATATTTTGGAGTTCTTGAGGACATATGGGAAATTGATTATATTAAATTTTGAGACATTGTTTTTAAGTGTAATTTGGTTGATAGTAAGAGTGGTGTGAAACATGATGAATATTGGTTTAAACTGGTAGATTTGAAAAATATTTAATTACAATGAGGAACCATTTATCATAGCGACACATGAAAAACAAGTATTTTATGTCATTGATCCATCGAATGATCAATGGTCAATCGTTTTGTAAGGAAAAGGATATCATTTGCGTGATGAGGATGATGTAAATGATATTATCGATTTACATGATCCTTATTCATCTATTATGAAATTTTTGGATGATTACAGTGATTATAAGAAAGACATAGTGCATGAAATAAGTAATGATCATGATGAAGGCATGTGGGAAAACACTAAATTAGTTTCCTATTTTTTTGGTAAATATTTATATTTTGTTTCTTTTTTTGAAACTTACAAATTCATTCCTCTTTTTACTTATTTTTTTCTTTCTTGGTTCTAAATATTTAGTATTATAATGATATGTAGGTACAAAAAATTTCATTAAACTTTTAAGTAGGAATGTTAGATACAGATAGAGAGGAGTAGTTACTGAGTTATATCTATTTTTTCATATTATTAAATATTCAGTAATATACTTATTTAATGAAAGGAAACTGTTAATTTATAATTTTTTTTCAAGAATACTGATTCGTCCTCGGAAGAGGAGACTTCTCATGTTATTATTAAGAAATCAAGTTCTCAAGTTGGTAAATGTGGTATTACATGTTTACCAAAACTATCACTTGCTTGCAACAATGAAAAATTTCACATCAGTTTTGATGATAATAATAATGCAACTAGCCCAAATTCAGTTTAGTTTATCAGTTAAATATCGATGTATATCCATTTTAGGATTAGTATTTTATATCCTGATTTAATATTAGTGGAAAAGATAGTGAAGCAATAGATTTGGGAGGTTGTTATGGTAAAATATCTTAATTGATTTCATTTATCTCATTTTTTGAATATTATGTATTTTAAATGACATATTTAATTTATTCAATTACAGATGACATTAAATTTCGAGGAAACCAAATAAATTATGAAAATACACCTCTCTTTAGTATTCGTTCGATGGAGAGATTTTAAAACAAAACTAACAAAAAAATATGTTTTAGGAAAGAGAAGTTTTGAAAACCCATGCCTCAAGTATCGGTTTATATATGAAGATACATAGAAGAGATTTTTTGATAGTCGTCATGAAGAAAAATTTTAGTTATGATAATTATTTGATATTATAAAATTTATTATATATTTTTATAATTAATTAGTAGTTTATTTTTATATGATAGGCCTCTATAAGATCTCATTAAGAGATTCAATTGAGAAATGTATACCATCATAATTTACCACATGGAGGGTATCTATATTTGGAACATAAAATTATTGAAGAAAAAATTGAGGCATTAAGAGCTCAATCTAATAGTGGTTTAGTAGAGGTTAAACATGGTCCTACATCTCCTACCACTCACTATGAAAAATGGATATGAGAAATAAGATGAAAAAATGAACAGTATCTTAGGGAGGAAGATAAGAAAGTAGCTGATAAAATTCTAAGTAAATATTACTTATTTTTCATCAATTTTTATATTTTATAAAATTTAAACATTAATATAATATTTTCATTTTCATTTTAGGATAATCTTCAGGAGCAAGAGACCCAGGGTTATTTTATCATCAAGGGTAGGATGGATATCCTCACCCCTACTTAGGCAAAGGAAAAACACCCCAGACGTGTTAGAGGGTATCAGGCAGGTGTTAGTATTCAGAAGGTTTTTCGTCAGAGTAAGCAATCAAGAGACCCAAAAATAGAATCATTAAAAGCTGAGCTGAAAAATATGAAACAGTTTATGGGTGATCAAATTCAAGAAGTAGTGCAAAAGGATTTGTTAGAACACATGGAAAGATAGTCACAATTTGTGTAGCCTTCCCAGGTATATTATTTAGTTTTCATTAATTTTTATATTTTATAAATTATAAACACTAATATAAATTTTTCATTTTTCATCCTTCCCAACCTTCTCACTCAGAATTCCCTACCCCATCTACCTACCCTACCCCGTATGATCATCCTTCCCAGGTATGCTATTTATTTGGCATCAAGTTTTCTTTTTTATAAATTATAAACACTAATATAAATTTTTTATTTTTCAGCTTTCCCAGCCTGCTCACTCAGATTACCCTTCCCCATCTTCCTACCCTGCCCCGTATGAGCAGCCTTATTAGGTATATTATTTATTTGTCATCAATTTTTCTATTTTATGAATTATAAACACTAATATAACCTTTCCATTTTTTATCCTTCCCTGCCTCCTCACCCAGACTACCCTGACCCATCTTCCTACTTCGATCCTCCACCTCCTCGCTCGGAAAAATCAATATATTATTTATTTTTCATCAATTTTTATATTTTATAATTTATAAACCCTAATATAGTTTTTTCATTTTTCATCCTTCCCCACCTTATCACTCGAAGTACTATTCCCCATCTGCTTACTTTGATCCTTCACCACCTCGCTCGGACCAAAACATATATTTTGAGTTGTTTTCTAGAGATCCTTATATACATATTGTTGTGTTGGGACTCATGCTTTTTTTTGGGGGATTATGCACATCACTATCATATAAATATGGGTAAGGTTAGAGAATCTATACTCAATATTATTGATCCTAATGCTCTACTACTATTTAATACCGATGAGATTACCAGAGTTGGGGATTTTCTAGGTTATTTTTTATTATGGACAACTGGTTTGCTTTGTTATATTTCATATCATGTATGTGTTTTTTTAAATATTAATTAAAAATGATTTTAAATTACTTCTAATGTTTTCCGACATTAAACTTATATAGTCTTATCTAAAATAAAAAGAAGCTGCACAAATGTAACAAAATGTTCATGAGCAATCAACTGTAGATACTTCAAATATTTCTTATGGGATACAAATATTATCTCAGGATTCTTATTCATTGAATTATATCTATGAGTTTTTGATGACAGAAGATATATGTAGAATATAATATCCATTGATATTACTCAAAGAGGATATCATGCATCTAGTTGATTTTGATGAGATCATCCTAAATATAGTGAAATTGTTTCCCATGTAAGTAAATTCAAATTCAAATTTTTATTTCTTTAATAAAAGATGGTTTTAAATTAACGAACTGTTGTTTCTTTTTAAATTAGGTATGTACACATGCTTCTTATACAAAATGAAAGTACAAGCATTTACAGTTTTATAGATCCAGATTTGATTTCCATGGAAGTGCAACATGTGAAGAATCCATATAGAGTTACATATATATGTGAGAGATTATCATATATGAAGATTGAGTGTTGGTTTCTACCATTTCTTGATAAGTAAGAACAGAAACACAATTATAAACTAATGATCATTATAATGTCATTAATTGTGAAATTTTTGTATTGTATGTGGCATTGGATGTTATGCATATTGTGCCCAAGTTAATGAACCTTATATTGGGTTTTCTCTTTATTAAGGAATGTTCGTAAAAGATTCTCCACCTTATTAGAAAGGTAAGTTTTTTTTTGTTTTTTATAATCTCATTATGTTTAATTCTCATTGTTTAGACATATATTATTAGTTCATATATATAAAAATGTAGTTCATGGAAAAAATTTAACAAGGAATATAATTTGATAAAGACACTAAATAAAATAAAATATTTGGAAGTATAGGTAATTATTTATTATATTTGATTTTATTTTTATTTTTTGTTATATATTGATTTTTATTATCCTTTTAATGTTTTATTACTATAGTGTCATCATAAAAAAGGATATGTTGAATGTAGTTATTATATTCTACAATTCATGTATGAGATAATCACAATTGGGGAAACTACTGAATTTGAAAAGGTTAGTTGTATTTTTTTATATTTTCTACTGTATTATTCTATTTTTTTATCTCATATCATAAAATGTCATTGTAGGAATTCAATGATTACTAGTCTTATTCTCAATATGATCTTAACCATATTCAATATATTTTTGCGAACTATTTGTTAAGTTTGATTAGGATATAAGGTATGTATATTCTAATATTTATGAATAATATTACATATGTATTCAAAAAACTAACTCTTTTGATATAATAGGTGTTTGAACATACAGATAATCAAATTAATGCTTAAACAATAAACAATAATGAGCATGTTGTACATTTTAGGTATGTGTATTTTAAATATACTTTATAATACAAATGTGTAGATAGTTTTTTGATTAAATAGATAAAAGCATGTAAGTTATAGATTTTTAGTCAATGATAAATACTGTTTGATTGCTATATATTGTGTTTTTACTACATGGGTTTTTATTATTTTAGAAGTATAATATTTTCTATTTTCTATTTTTTTAATCTTTAGTGTTGGTTTTTTAAAAACTGACATCAAAACTTTTATAAAAAAATATTTGGTTTTCAGAGAGGGTTTTCAGCATCGGTTTTTTGGAAAAACGAAGCCGAAAACCTTCAGCAAGATCATTTTTAGCATCGATTTTTCAAAAAACAACTCCAAAAAATTATATCTTTTACGTCACCTTTATAAACGTCGGTTAAAAAATGACATCAAAAATGAAAAAAAACTGACGTTAAATCCTATTTTGTACTAGTGAATTCATTTTGATGGTGCTTCCCAGAGCCCAAATGGTAGAAAGCTCAATGATCCCAATATCAATGGAGTCGGTTTGGGGATCATCTTCATCACCCTATCAAAGGCTGTTTTTCTATACTTATTCCTGCTGTCAGAAGGATACACCAACAAGGAGGCAAAGTATCAAGTTCTCATTACTGGTCTCGACATAGTTCTTGAGATTAATGTTCCCTAATTACATGTGAAGGAAGAATCCATGTTAGTCATCAATTAGATCAATGGTGACTACAACATCATAAATATAGAACTCGTGCCCTTGCTAGATCACACTATCCATTTAATATCCCAATTACCTTCTCATATGTATGTGATTCATTTTCCTCAGTCGTAAAATGGCCCATCTGATGCCTTAGCTATACTGGATACCTCTCTTGCAGAGTTTGACCATGATGATCTATTCATTCATGTGGTGCATTGGAGGGTCATCACTCCCGTTATACAAGATGATGATGAAACCCAGTAGGTAAACCAACTAACCACTAGTGCTTCTATATCAGGAATTCTAGATTCCCCCATAGAATAATAAACATATGATTGGAAAACCTCTTGGTCGATTATCACTAGCATGATGCTCTCCCTCTAGACCAAGCCGATCGTGAAAGAATTCACCAGCGCACATCAAAGTTCACCCTCTAGAGTGGGACTAACATAGAGTATACTCTCTACAGATGTGGGTTTTGTGGGACTCTCCTTCAATGCATACAGGGTGATGAGATTACCCAGGTCATACATGAAGTTTATGTCTGGTCTTGTGGTGCTCATCAGGAAGGGTTTAAGTTCTCCTACTAGATTCGAAGGCTAGGAATATTTTGGCCCACCATGGTACATGACTATATTGAGATCACCAAGAGGTTCCACGTATGTAATATCCATGTTAAATTTGTTCATTGACTGTAGGATCCCCTTCAAACCACTAAGTATTCTTGACCCTTTGCAGTATGGGGACTCGATAGTGTAGGCTCTTATTCTCCATCGATAGATCACCAGTGTAGGTATATTTTTACCATGATTAATTTCTTCTCTAAGTGTGTATAAGGGATTCTTATTAAGGAAGTCATGGCCATATCAATGGTCAAATTCATGATCTCCCATAGCATCCATCGATTTGGAGTCCCTCACACCATTCTTACTAATAATGGTAATAACTTCCTTGTGGTTAAGCTGAAATATTTGTAAAATAATTATATCATCAAGCCCAACCATACATACCTCTATCATGAATATGAAAATGGATAGACTTAGGCATTCTAAAAAACCCTATTTTGAAATCTGCAGAAGATGGTGGTCCAAAACAAGAAGAGTTGGCCGAAAAATGTCCCCAATGCTCTTTGAGCCTATCAAAAGAAAACTCAAAATTCAACTCAGGTGAATCCATATTCTTGGTGTACAGAACATATAAAGTATTTCACATTAATAATCAATTTCCATCACTCCAAACATCTATATTTGACTAGAATATTTTCGAAAAAATGATAGAAGTGTGTTTAACTGAGATGAAATCCCTTGAAGAAAACAAGCTACAAGCCTTATATAATCTAGAGAGGAACCAAAAAAAGATATTAAGATCATTAAATAAGAAATTTCTCCTACATTACTTACTCTAAGGTGATGCAGTATTGTCTCTCAGAATGCAAATGATACCTAACATTAATCCACAAGAGTTGGATTCCAAGTGTGAGGGACCTTATATCATTCACAAGGTCTTTCCCAATAGTGCATACTCTTTGATCACCATGGAAAGAGACTGCATTAATCCTACCAATAACTCTAAGTTTCTTACTAAATAATTCATGTGAGGAGCTCACAATGTATTTACCACATGATGCTGAACTTCATGGATCAGTCCTGTCACACGACCAAAAACTGCAACATTATTATCCCAACCGCATGATGATAATCTACATAGCACCAAAATCTTAGTTGTATGATGTTAAACTATGTAACATCCAACATACTAGTTTCATGATGTTAAATTGAATAAAAAATAATGTTCTTTTTGAATGATGTGAAACTACATAATAATTATTGTCCTAGCTACATGACGAGAAACTACACATCACCATAATGTTCTCACCAGAGAGGAAATATCCCTTGGAATCATTCATCTACCTTTCCATATTCAATAACCCCATATGGATTTATTCTTATACACATAAGATATGTAGTGATTCGTAGATTTTTACATCTTGGTCCAGCCAAACCTCCCCCAAAAAAATCCCCCCTCCTTGTGTAAGGGTTATACCTACATAAAGAGATTTCCTTAAATAACTATGTGTGGATTGGTTATTTCCATTGTGGGATACATAGTGATGACCATATATCAATTCATGGGACCATCTATGATGATACTTCTTTCACATCAAGTGACCCTAATCCTAGCCGCACGATGATAAAATAAATAGCACAACAATGTTATCTGCATGACATTAAACCATATAGCATTGTTATTCCTCTCTATATGACATTAAAAGGCACAAACCAGCATCCTATCTACATGATTATTATCTACATATTTCGCACTTCCTAGGAACACAATGTTAAACTCTTCACATAGTGAAATCATCATGAATTGAAACTCTATACAGGCCTCCTCAAAAATTCATATGTGGTGTATGATACTCTTTAGCTATCATTAATGTTTTGTTTTTTATGCCACTTCATTATGTATATACCTTTTAGAGTGCTCACCCCATGGTCCAAGATCCATGACCATAAACTAATAGCCACCCTATGGTCCATGCAACTTGAAATTAAAATTGTTTGCAAGGGTCCAAACTCTATGAACATAAACTAGGATCCTAATAATCATGACTTTAAACTGTATTAATGTTTTCTCTAAGATGTGTTGTGTGGTGTTGGGCCCCCTTGGTCCTTATTCACGGCAGGGTTTTCATAACACTGAACTACACATACACGTTAGAGACATTCCCCCTTTATAGTCCAAACTATATGACCTTAAACTAGGAGTTAATTTCCTCAATACATGACACTAAACCGTGATCCTACCTTTAAACGAGTTTAGGATGCTTCATGATAACAGTGAGATGCATCAGTTCCCTTGCAAGATAGGATTTCCTCCACCAGTGTTGGTCTCTCACCATACTATGTTTGAGAACTACATGTGTCTTGATTCCCATCCTTATGGGATATAAATCAACGCACAACCATTTTGTCTTTGGGTCCAATTGTAAATTCATCAACCATTCAACCCCTTGGACTTAGATATAGTTCAGAAAATAGTCCTTAAACTAATCACAACTAGTCCAAGAATAATGACTTTAAAATACATGAGAGTTTCTCTCCAGACTTTGTTGTGTGGTGGTGGGCCCCCTTGGTCTTCATTAATATCATATTTTTCATTTCACCACATGACACATACCTATTTTAGAAGATCCATCTCATTGGTCTATGAAATATAGCAATAAAATATTTGTAATAGGTCCAACCTCTATGAACTTAAGCTAGGATCCTATGTTATCAAAACATAATGTTAAACTATGATTCTACCCTTTAAAAACCAAGATTCCTCTTAATAAGAGATTATTTTTAACCCATTTTAAATTGGTATGACTCATAAAATATGTATGGGGTAGTTAAAAAATATAACCCTATACCCTGAACATCGGATTCCCCATGATAAACATGGGATGCCTCAAATTCTCTCGTTAGATTAGATCAACCCTACTGACATTGGTATCTTACCATTCCATGTTCTATAACTACATGTTGCTTGATTCCCATCCTTATAAGATATGTAAATATGTCCAATTTGTTTTTATTTAGTCCCAACTAAAAATTCATTTAATTTTTGTCCCCTTGGTCCCAGTTATGGTCCATGCAATACAAACTTAAACTATCTGCAAAACCTGGGTTGAATCCCACTTTCTAGTACACCCCATCCCACACATAGAGTCTTTTTCTATTTGTATTTTCTTTATATTTCAAATCTTTATGGACCCCCAAACAATTATAGTGTTTGGCCAAGGCCTAGCTCCCATCCCAGGCCGACACCCTGATGAATCTCTGGCAACAAAGGACAGATCCTGGGTTTCAAACTTGGTTGACAGACAATATTTCATTTACATTCCTCATTCCAGACCGATGTGGTTGAGATTCTTATATTTAAAATATGGTCAATAGTCAATACCTACCCATCTTTCAACCCTAATATGCAGTTCCACATGTCAGGAAATCCCCCTTACTATTGCTTGTTTCCCACACCAAGCATGACCAATGTGGTCTTACGTGTTCTAGTAGGGTGTCTACTGATGTGGTCGAGCTTAGAAAATGGTCTTTGGTACAAAATCCACTACCTTAAGATGGTATTTCAAGTCCCAAAATCAAGACCTTAAATTGAATGTGGGCTATATTCCTAGAGATATGTTGTGTGGCATTTGGGTCTCCTTGTCCCTCATTCACATTGGGTTTTTCACTCTTTCAGACAAAACATGTATGTTTGGGATGTCAAACCCATGGTCCCAAAAATACAACCTTAAAATACATGTAACATCGTAGTAACATGATGTTAAATCATGATATGCATCCTAATCACACACCATTAAACTGTATAATGCTTTTTCCTTATCACATGATGTTAACATTCATGTCTAACATCCTCATCATATGACATCAAACTGCATATTGATAGTCATTTTTTTCACTATGTAAAATTGTAGGGTATCTTAGGCCTTTTAATGAGTCTCATTCCTCATGAAACGATACACTTATCAGGGAAGGGTTCCTGGATGTACTAACCTCATCCACTCACTGGGTGAACAATCTTTTAATCACTTCTTGGAATGATAACACCTCATAAAATGTGATAAAAATATGAAAGGTATATCTTTGTGAATAAAAGAGGCTTATAGGAGTTGAGAACGGACAGATTGAGATCCTGAGACACACTAGGGACGTCCACCATAGGAGACCCTATGGAACGAGTCAATATTTCATCAATTGATAGTGGTTCTTGTTTTGTTGGTCAAGTAAGAGATAGATGAAATAGGGAAACACATTGACATAAGGAATTTGTGAAAATATAATTATGGACAAATGATTTGAGATTTTCTATTACCTTTAAGAGAAAGAATTTTGATGATGATCCATCTTGGGCGCACCGCCTCTTCATTAGTGGGTGTCATTATGGGAATTCCAGGATGCGGTCCCTTGTAGATGTTAGGGAGGAAATTAGAATATGAAGCTTTCAACCCCACTTCCTTGACCCCGACTAGCCCAACAACCACTTTAGCCTTGGACGTAGGCCCTGAAATGTGATCCTCTACACCCATTAGTGCACCTTCACCTCCTTCTATAAGGCCCCATTTCCATCGTCAAGATGATCCTAAACAAATCATGTTTCAACTATAGAATCTAGATAATGAAATGTAAAGGATCAAAGGATGTGAGTGAGTTATGGACGAACTTAAGAAATTCGGCCAAATCTTCTTCAGAGGCTATGATCTCACAACTTTCTTGAGGAATCCCTTAATGAGCATTAATTCCCTAGGATTCTACATCACTGGATTCCTTTTATTCCTATTTGGTAATTTATTCTTGATATAATGAGATTTTAACACTTACTGTCTCATCCCAATCTGACTCTTCATCAAAAATCAACCGCACTAGGGTAAAAGGAGGTTCGAACTTCCCCCACTAACATGTGTAGTTTTTTATAACAGTTAGTTATATGAATATTTGGTTTAATATAACCTTGTCCACAATCCAAATGGTCTCAAATTCTGGTACTTTGATCCCATATTGCTTTATATTCAACCATAGGTTTTCTGTTGACCGTGATGTTTGAAGCATCTTCCAAGCTATCCAGATGGAGGGAAAGATGACATCGACAACTAACTATAGTAGGTACGTCATCTTCTTCGAATGAGACTCCCATGAGCCTCCCTTGATCCCACTAAGGTCTATTTCGAGACCCTTTCCCTCCAAGAGGTAGGGGTATGACCATGCCTTGTGATATCCCCACTTCTACAGTTCTAGGTTGAGTTGCCTCAGATGTTTGGCTCACCCCTCATGGAGCATCCCATGTCACACATAGTTATTCATGTCTTTGTTTTGATCTAGTTCATTGGAAATCTAGATACTTTTAATGGGTCTTGGGTGAGATTAATGTTGAGTTTTGAAGTTTCATCTATGTATAATTACCCTAATTTGGGTTCCCTATTGCTTGTTTAGGAGTTTTTTTAGAAAGGGTGGTTATTTTATGATTTGGGCCAACCGTGAGCCCATTTCCATATTTAAAAACCAAATTTATTTCTTTTATAACTTATTCATTTTTCAAATTTTTTGATTAATTAAACTTCCCAATTTGCCTCCACTGACATATTAAAACTACCATATCCTTTTTACCCCTTATAAATTCATAATAATGGTGAATTTGGGTTACTAATTTAGGTATTGGGCTAGACCGTGGGCCCATTTCCAGTTTTAAGAATATAATTTGTTTCTTTTATATCATTTTCATTTTTTAATATTTTTCGGTGATTCCACCTCCCATTAGATGAAAAAATACCTATCCTCACCCCCATTATATAGTGTACCTATTTGGATCTCATTTTCATTGCATATTAGGGAGAAAGTTCTCAAGATTCCTCAAAACGTCCAAAATTGAGAAGGTAAATTATTTCATTCATAAATTATTAAATTCTTACTCTTTTTCCCACAAATATTATTTCCCTGGTTCTTACATTAAGATCCTCTCCAATAGGTTCTAATCCATTCCATTTTCTCTTAGGGTGAAGATCCAGTGGAAGACGAAGAGTTTTCTAGGTGGCAAGGTGAGATTCCTTCTCCTTTCTCCTTCATATTCCTCCTCCTTTCATTAATTATTTGTTTTATATTCTCCCCTAGTCATGTTAGACCTAGGGTTCTATTATCACATGATTTTATGTGTTTTTTTTCGTTTGGGGTTGGTCGTCATAGGTTTAGGGTTTATAAACCCTCGGATGGTGATATTGGGTGTGCATTTCCATTACGCATAGGACTTGAGGTAGTATATCCCTTGAACAAGCCTTTATCATTTATGTTTAATAATTATCATTATTTTATAACCTTATTTATATGATATATTCTTCCGTGAAACCTTGGTTTTAATTGTTTTGTGTGAAAATGATATTTTATGCCTTATTTTGTTAAAAATAAAGTTGTTTTGGTATAAATGTGCACTCCTCCTGTTTGATAAATTATTCCATGATCTCACACACTTATTTTATGCTATTTTTAATATGTTTAAATATGTTGAATAAATTTATGGCATGAAAATGGTATTTTATCCCTTTTTAAGTGCTTAAAAAAAGTTGTTTTGTTAAAGAGTGCATTCCATGTGTTCAGTAAATTGTCTGGTTTCCTTTTATGTGTCTAGTGCAATTTAAAATGATTTTATTGGATTTATAAATACATTGGAAGCATGAAAAAAAATATTTTGGGATCATTTTATATCTTTAAAATTTGGATTTGGTTTTATAAAAAATGGTTTTTGGTTTACAACATGTTTTGACCCGAGTTGCCGGAAAATGGCCCGTTTCATATCCATATAAAAATGGTTGTGTTTTGAATATGTAACCTGAGTGCTTTAAGGGATTTATGAATGTGTTTTTATGCTACAAAAGGTTTTTTTACACCTACTTAAAAAAATTTAAATTCATAACTTTTTCAAATGTTAGTTTTGATAAAATGTTTAAAGGCCCACTTGGCCTTTCCTAAAAATGAAGAATTAGTGTTTTACATGTATATACAATGTTGTGTCAATTGGGATTATTTTATGGACCATTAAATTATTTTATTAAATGTTTTTATTTCTTCCAATTATTTTTTGGTATGGTTTTGTGGTGTTATTATACTTAAAGGAGTGATTTTCAATGAGTTTTATGTGCAAAGCCTCAATACACTCTTTGAATTTTTTCTAAGAAAGTTTTTAGTAGTTTATATATTTTTGAAAGGAATGTGAAGAAAGTTTATGGTATATTGGTGTGTTTATGGTTTTGGAATGTAATTTTTATTTGAAATTTATATTTGATAATATGTGTAACTTGATTGATCACTAAAGGGAATCCCGGGTATCTAGGTGGGCAGACGTGTACTAGTATGCTAGTGATCCCGTGCTATTTATCCCCTGTTTCACATAGAAAGTTTGACGATGAAAAAACTAACTAAAATATGATTATGATGATGTTGGGGGACCACTAGGTTATTGGTATTCTCCCTAATATTGTCTAGTGTGCATGAGAATAGATATTTATTATGGTTACTTTCACCGAGATACGAGGTACCTGGGGCTCACAACTAACTAGTGCCTAGGGGTGTTCTCGTGACTTGTGCTCATTGGATATTTTATACTCTTCGTCAACATAAAGTGTGTTTGGTTGGTAAATTAATTAGTTTTTGTGATTTATTTAAATGTGTAAATTCTTTAAATCATCCATCTTGAAAACTATTTTCATTTTGAAGTTGCACCTATTTGAAAATTGTTACTAGCATTATTGTTTATAAAACATGCATGTTTTTGTCAGGTAATTTTCTTATATAATGGTACCTAATTCAGATAACATAACTTTATATTTGTATTTAAAAAATTAAATTGATGTTTCTTTTATTTTAAAGGATGTGCATTGGGAATAGAATAACGGGCTAACCTACTGAGTTTTAATACTCACACCTATAGTCTTCTTCTGTTTTTAGACCTTCTGCAGGTTTCATCTTGAGTTTGATCACCTTTGGTGATGTGTGATAATTTTTTAGAGAGTGACCATAGGGGTCAAATGGAGTTAGTTGGTTATTATATTTTTTCAGTTAAGTTGTTGGTTTAGTTATACTTTCAATTTCTTGTACAAATAATGTTCAGTTCAATTTTTATGTAAATGTATTTGGGGATATCCATTTCTTTCCACTATTTTTTTGATCATTTGTATTTGGGATAAATCATTCCCTTGTGTACTCTATTGATTCCCTAGGTGCTTGTCTCCATCCCGAGAGGATCGGGAATGCCTCTCGGGACTTGTCACGGGCTGACCTAGTTGATCGGTTCCGGTTCGACTCGGGCTAGTTTGTGAAAAAATGGTATCAGAGGTTGTCGGCTCTTAGCAGACCATTGTTTTTAGAGCACCCTTATTATTTGGGGGATTTCAAGGTAGATGAAGTAGGATTTTTTGGACTTTAGGGGTAAGTGTGAAAAGTGCATCACGAACTCTATCTCGTTATGATCCTCGGGTTTCCATGGGAAGTCCTATTTTATTAGTGTCTTTTGATCTTATTGATTATTTAGTGTTGGGATATGACAAGGGGAGTCTGATTAGTGGCCTCTGTGAGCTCACATGGCCTGGAAAGCCATGTGGAGACAGGGAATGGTCCTAATAAGTGTCTCCATATTGGTGTTGTGTTTTACATATGGCTCCCAACCATATAGTCAAGTCACCCACTGACACTTGTTCCTTTTTTTGGGTCTCTTGGACCTTTCTTAAATTCTGAATTTTTGTTTGGAAAATCCTTATGTGAGATTTTTAAACATGAGTTTTAATGGAGTGGTTGTTTTTTGAAAAGTGGAAAAGGGGTATTCAAAAATTAAATATAATAATGTTTTTGTAAGGTTGTGCTTTTTTTGAAATAATGTTTTTGGAGTAAGTGGAAATGATTTAACAGGATTGGATTTTACATAATCTAAACTTGTGGTTTTTTGAAATAAAATTATTTGAAATTGTGAATCATTTTAAGGTGATCCTGAATATTTGTTTCAAATGGGGTGTTTTGGGATGTTGAAAAGTGTTTAAATCTGATTAATTGGTTTTGGAAGTTGGTTTTGAGTGGCTGGTGTTTTCCTAGAAAGGTTATTGGTCTCAATGGACATCATATTATGAAAATATACCTTGCTTAATTTTAGAAAATAGGAATGGGTTGTTTGGAGTAGCTTGCTTGTTTTAAAAGTTGTTAAAAATGAAAAGGTGTAGGTTTTTAAGCAAATGGTTCTTGATGAAGTGTGGTTTGTTTTGTGAAATATGAAAAGGGTTTTTGACTTGGTGGTTGGTGTTCCTTTTGAAGGTACATGGTTTTTTGAATGATGTTGTTTTTTTAGCCTTTGGTGTTTTCATGGGTTATCACATGCATGGTTTTATTGATATCTGGAAGGATTATCTATATGGAATGGTGGTTGGGTGCCTGGGGTGGCATGGAAATGTACATGTGGGTGAGACTTGATGAAATACCATTGGTGAATGTGGAAACCCACCAAGTTAGTTTGTTTTTAAAAAGTGCATTGAGCTAAAAAATTGTGGCCTTTGTTTATAAACTAATGATTATGTGGCTAGTTTTTTCTATGTCTTATAAGAGTTGTTTATTTATTAAGCTTCCTTGTGATATAGAATTCATACTCTTGTTGTATCTTGAGATGAGATCTTGTTTGTGGCTCGGTTTTGGAGTAATGTTCATTGGGTTTCTAAAGATGTGTTTGATGTTGTGATGTGACCATGGATAGTTTTCCATTGGAAATATTTCCTGTCAATCAACCTAAGTATTCATTTAAAATGTTAAATCCACTGCTTCAGATGATGCCTAATCCTGATTTTTGGAATAGAAATCTGTTTGGGATTGATTTAAAGTGCTTCTAGGTCATGATTATTCTTTTGGACATAGTAGTTGTGTTGAGTGATTTTGACGTGTTTCACTGTATTCCTTGTCCATTCTGCCCCTTGTTTAGAGTGAGATAGAATTTTGATATGTACCTATGAGTTCCTATTTAGATGAAGGTATTTTTTTGATCATGTGAGTTTTTTTGAGTGGTGTGATCCTTAACACCCTGACTGCAGTGTAGTATATGCTTTAAGAACCAAGGCTCCAGCCATAGGCCTCAGAGTGAAACTTTTCACATAGTAAGGAAATATCCAGAGGTGTGGGGAGATTTACTAGACTTCTGCCTCCACCATTGTGGTATGGTAGTTTCTATGTCTCTATTTTGGTTCCTCATTTCTGTGAATTTTGTAACACCCGAGACTTTTATGAGAAATATTTTGTTTTTATGTTATATAAATAATCAAAGGAATATTTCAATACACACAACACTAGCTTGGCTTTCTTTACACGCAACCGCGGCCTTCCTCGATAGCTTGCATCATACGCAATACCGAGTTTCACTAAACAACGATATGCTATTAAAATATTATTAAAACTAGCCGTCATGAAAAGTAATAACCACTTTTTGAAATTTTGTAAATTTTTTTTTTCAAAATGGACTTCATTTTTGGATTCATAATATCAAAATTATCTTAGGGTGAAATTTTGGTACTTTTCAGATAACTTTCATATTCTGATGAATAGTGAAAATTATTAAATTTTAATTAAAAACAAAATTTTTAATCGAAATAATTAATAGTGATAAATTATTAATTTGAGTGGTTTTAAAGTATATTTATAATATATTTTTACAATTTAATACAATGTTGTTCATTGGATGTAATTTCACATTTAAACCAGACGTAAACAAGTGTCAATCTTTTGATAGTTATTATCTCTTAAAAACACGCTATTTGTCTTGACGACGAGAATTAATTTTTAAATTAGTTAATTTAAATGATATGTTTTGAATTTGGTAAAATAAACATCATTTTTGAATTCATAATATCATATATAGATTAAGCCTAATTTTTGGTATTTTTCTGGAAACTTTCATTTTTTGATGAATAGTGAAACCACTAAGTGGTAATTAAAAAACTGAATTTTTTCATAAAACTTAATTTTACTGCTTATGTGAGTGGAATTTTGAAAATCCGAGAGACATCGTTAATATCAAAGACTAAAATATGGTTTTAATGAGATGAAAATATTTTTTGGTGAATAGTAACTTTTTACTTTTTTTACCACGGTTAAAAGTAAACAGGGTAGTTAAGGGTAAAAATGATATTATTATTACCTTAACACATGTCCTAATTCTATTGGATAAGTGTAATTCGACCAAAAACAACCTTAGGAATAAAATATGACCATTTAGGTCCACCTGGATTAGATTAGGACATTTATTATCAATTTATTTAAAGAAGGGTTAAAATAGTTAAAATCAAAGTTTGATAACTAAAGAATTTTTAATATAGGGTAATACATAAGATAAATTCGACTATAAATATTCATTAGTAATATAAAAATATTTCCTACATAATGGTATTTTATTTGTAATTTTTAAAATTAAAATATTTTATTTTATTTATGATACAATGATGATGCAGTAATTATCTTATTATTGAAATATTGAAATAATTGATGTTATAAATACCCAAATAAATGTAATTTGAGACTTTTTATGAATTGAAATAATTTTATATGTTAATATGATATGTTAGTATTTATTTAATTAAATGTTTTCGAACTAATAATTCTGTTATGATTTTCACAAAAATCAATTACCAAATAGTGTCAAAATTGACATAAAATAGTTTTTAAAACAAATACTATATTATTAATTGTTATTTTATTCCTAAAAATCTAAGGTTCCGCAAAATGGCTTAAATAAGGTTATATATATTAATAATAAACAACTTGGGGTTCGTTTGGCTTGATATAGTAGGTTTATTAACCTTATAGTGTAAGAAAACAAGAAGACACAGTAAAAGTTAAATTATCTAACTTAAAGTTAAATCTAACTGATAAGGTTAAAATTGATACCTAAACTTGACTAAATTCTATTGGATGAGAGGATATCGACCTATCCCCACCTTAGTTTCTAAATATATGAATTTTGAGCTATTAAAAACCGAATTTTACTTTATAATAAAATAATATTTTAGTTATTCCAAAGGTGCCCCTCTCCTCCCTTATAAAAGGGCACCTCCTCCCTCTCTTCCTCACACCACTTTGAACATTAAAGCACGGCCAAACCCTGACAATATCTCCTCTACACTTCCCTAGAAATATCCTAGAGGTCCTGGTTTTCTTCAAATACCAATTTTAGTGCCCTAAGAGGAGATCTCAAAGAGACGCTTCAAAGAAGAGGTAATGTCCGTTACCGATTCTTTCATCTTTATTTCTTCTTCCACTTATTATTCTTTAGTTGTTTCATTATGAAGTAATAAAATAATTATCACTAATATACTGATATGTTATTATATGTATTAAACAACCCTATTTCACCATCTACCCATCCTACGGAAAACGAAATCACCACGCGTGCGTACGTACGGAATGCCGTCTCCACGCCGTGGTGTAATCTATTTTCCACAACCACCTTACTCAGATGGGTATAATGGTGTAAATAATAACTATATATGATTATTGTAAAGTGATATTTATTCTGAAATAGTATACATACACTCCAATACAATTCCACGATCATGGGAATGATATCATCGCTCGTGCGTACGTACGGAATACCGTCTCCACGATGTGATGCGACTCGTTATACATGATCTTCATTGCATGATGATAATATAAATGAATTGAGTGAATGAATATGATATATATTACACTAATACCATTCTGTAAATGAGGTATCTATAACATAAAAAGAAAAATAAGAATTTATTCGACAAAACGTGCATAAGAACAAAAATTAATAAACACCCGAATAACAAGTAGTAATGAAATATTACTAATAAGAAGCTAAGAATATGACCATATATGATATCATAAAAATATATATGATTATGGAATAAGTCAATAACATTATTTAAATCATTATACAGGAGGTTTGGACACTTACGAAGCAAATCAGACCTAAGGTAAGGGAAAATATCGCAATCTCAATTTTTATCCGAGATTGTTTATACTTCAGAATTTACTGGGGAATATTTATCATCCACATACATGTTTCCTCAATATGTAATATTTATATCCTTCTACAATAGTTTATATCCAATTTTACCCTTCGGTGAGTTTTTAGTAAAAGATATGAAAGGAATCTTTTGTCGTTTTTTTCGCACGAGGTACTTTTTGACTTTTCCGACAAAAGTACGGGAAGAATGTTTTTTTAACTTATATGAAATGAATGTATTTTTAAAAAATTATTTCCAAGAAGCTTACTTTACAAGTTTTAAAGTTTATTTTTAATCAACTTCTTTTAGTTTAAAATTGTATGACATGTTAAGAAAGGAAAATTGTTTTGAAGTAGAAAGGATATTTTCCTCAAGAATGAAGTTCAAGTGTTTTATCAAAATTATTTTCCATCTAAGATAATATAGGGTTCTGTTTATATACCTATTATTACATTGATTTGATTATGTTGTGATGGAATTATTTTTATTAATTCCTTTATCTTATATGAATTGTTTTATGATGTCATGTTGTTTAAGAATCCCATTTTTATTACATGGTTTATGCAATGATGTATGATTTATGATTTTGTGGCACACATATGAATGGTATCATTATGATATGGGTGGGACATATATCTCCCTCCAATGCATTGGGTAAAGATTTTATATCTCATGAGATAGACATGGCTGGAATGGCAGGTTAAACCGGTTCAGTGAAACAAGACTGAAACGAGGAGTGAACTCGGTTCAGAAATGGACTTTGTCCACTAAGATAGTCTTGGAAATGAGTCTTGAATAATAAGAAATGATTCTCAATGGTTATTTGTGTATGCCACAAAGCTTAATGTTTTAAGTTATGATTATTGGGATTTCATTTCACTACCATGATTTATCCCATGTTATGAAATTATGATCTCTTTTGCAGAGTAAGATTTCCAAAATGTTATGTTTTTATTTTGATGTGATTGATATTTCTTTTGTTTAACCTTACTGAGCATTTGAGCTCACGCTTTTGTATGTTTTCTTTCCATAGGTCTGGAAGAAGGGTATTAAGTAAGATATTCCAAAAAGGAACTATAGATATGAATAAATAAATGGGATAAAGTCTATATGCTTTATGAACCAGTTGTTTATGTTTCCCAGTTTCTAAAGACACTATACCTATATGGTCCTTTCATGGTTTTTTATATGTTGTAATAAGTATGCTTTAATTTTGAAGTAATAACAATGTATGTAAAGTATGGGTCATTATAGTTGGTATCAGAGGGAGGTTATAGTCAACATTTGGAAACTAGGACGTGAAATCCTTAGTAAGAACCCTAAGGATAATTCTAAGCATAGAACACAATCTTAGTGTTTTAGAAATGACCATGAATAACCTAGGATAAAACCTTAAGTGTGAAAGTTTATTCTTGATTATGTGGTTTTCCTATTATAATTAGTGTTTCTCACACTATTATTCTTAGTTTTAGTCAATGGATGGAACCCGAAGAAACCGTTTTAATGCGGAATGCGACGGGCAATGCAATGATTGTCCCCCTGAGCAACCAAACGTTATGGGATCTGGAATGAAAAATCTTGTAGCCATGCTCACACAACTTTCTCAAGCTATGAATCATGCAGGACTTCCAAACGAGCAAAGTAAGGAGCAACATTCTGTTGAATCGTTCATGAGGCAGCGTCCACCTTCTTTCAGCGGTTCTACTGATCCATTAGTTTCTGAACAATGGATTAGTACTACTGAGAAGATATTTTCAGTTCTTCAATGTTCTGAACATGATAAAGTCATCCTAGCAGTGTATCGTTTAGAAGTAGATTCTGATCAATGGTGGAATATTATTAAGAATACGAGGCAAAGGGATGAAATTGAGTCCATGGAATGGGACGAGTTTAAGAAATTATTTTTCAATAAGTACTTCCCTCGTATTCTCCGAACAAAGATGGAGAAAGAGTTTCATGAACTGAAGCAAAAGGATGATGAATCTGTTGGTACCTATGAAGCAAATTTTACAAGACTTGCAAGGTACGCTTCTGGTATTATTATACAACCTGAGAGTAAGATCGATCGATTCTTTCGTGGCTTAAAACCAAGTATTCGAAGGGCCTTAGCCATAAGGGAATTAAATAGCTATGAGGAAATCGTTCGATGTGCTCTCAAAGTTGAGATGGAGATTGGAGTAACCCATCAGCCATATGGGTTTGATAAGAAAAAGAAAATGGAATTCAAAGGAAAATCTAAAGAGCACACTGAAAAGAAGATGAGATTTACCTTATTCTCAAAGTGTGGAATGAAACATGGAGGGATTTGTCTTAAAGGGACAAGTAAATGTTTCAAATGTGGAATGGAAGGTCATCGGGCTTTTGAATGCCACAATGATGGGAAGAAGATGTCTAATGATGCAAACAAAGGAAGGGACACACAGTATGAACCTACTACACTTCAATGTTTCAAGTACAAGGAGATGGTACATTATGCCAATCAATTACCAAATCCAAGGGTTGATGATGATGGTCGACGTCAACAAACTCTTAAGGCTAAAGACAAAGGAAATGCACATGCAATTTCTATCAGCAATGTGGAGTACGATAACGATGTAGTGAAAGGTACACTTACCATCCACTCTAAATTATCAAATGTTTTATTTGATTCTGGATCCACCCACTCTTTTATTTCTGAAGATTTTTCTAAGGGTATCACCGTATTACCTCAACAATTAGATGTTGAGTTAGCTGTGACAACACCTAATAGCACAATAGTCGCATCAAATGTTTATAATTCTTCCCCGATTGAAGTTTGTGGGAAAGTGCTTCCTGAAAATCTTGTGATCCTTCCTATAGTGGATTTTGATGTGATTCTTGGCATGGATTATATTTCTTTATATGGATCTCATATCAATTTCCAAATAAGGGAAGTCACATTTCATATTCCAGATCAATCTATGATCGTCTATCGATGCAAGGATGAACATAACCTTCCATTGGAAATTTCTTCCATCTTATGGGTCTTGATTCCACTAAATGAAGGTTATTTATCTAAAATGGTTGGTGAGAAACTCACAATTAATAATATGCCCATTGTATGGGAGTTTTATGATGTCTTTTAGGAGGAATTGCTGGGTCTTCCACCAAATCGTGAAGTTGAGTTTTCAATAGAACTTGTACCAGATGATTTTCCTATTTCAAAGACACCTTATAGAATAGCCCCAATTGAGTTGCAGGAATTGAAGAAGAAACTCCAAGAGAATCTTGATAAGGGATTCATATGCCCTAGTGCGTCACCTTGGGGAGAACCTATTCTATTTGTTAAGAAGAAATATGGATCAATGAGACTCTGCATTGATTATCGAGAACTTAACAAGATCACTATCAAGAACAAATATCCTATCCCATGCATTGATGATTTATTTGACCAACTATGCGGAGCTCAATACTTTTCCAAGATTGATATTCGTTCAGGGTATCATCAATTAAGGGTCAAAAGGGAGGATATACCAAAGACGACTTTCTGTACAAGGTATGGACACTATGAATTTATAGTGATGCCATTTGGTCTTACTAATGCCCCTGCTATCTTCATGGATCTGATGAATAGAGTCTTTAGAGACTATCTTGATCAATTTGTGGTAGTCTTTATAGACGATATTTTTGTCTATTCAAAGTGAAAGGAAGAACATGAAGATCACTTGAGAATTATATTGAAGACCCTGAGAAAGGAGAAGCTTTATGCCAAATTTACCAAGTGTGAATTTTGGCTTCAAAAAGTTGCATTTTTGGGTCACATAATCTCAAAAGAGGGGATATCTATGGATCCAGCAAAAAAAGAGGTTATCGAAAGATGGTGGAGACCAACAATAGTAACTGAGATCCGAAGTTTTCTTGGTTTGGCTGGATATTATTGACGTTTTGTGAAAGATTTTTCATTATTATATAATCCACTCACCAGGTTGACTCAGAAAGGAGTTAAGTTTGTTTGGACAGAGGAATGTGAAGAGAATTTCAAGGAGTTGAAAAGAAGGTTATCCAGTGAACATGTGCTCACACTGCCTTGTAGTGGAGAAAGGTTTGTGATCTACAGTGATGCATCCAAGAAGGGGATGGGGTTTGTTCTTATGCAAAATGATATGGTGATAGCTTATTCCTCACGACAGTTGAAAATCCATGAGCAAAATTACCCACCACATGATTTGGAGTTAGCTACGGTAATCTTTGCATTAAAGATTTGGAGGAATTATCTTTATGGAGAAAGGTGTGATATTTTTACTGATCATAAAAGTTTAAAGTATATTTTCACACAAAAGGAGTTGAATATGCGCCAAAGAAGATGGTTGGAACTGATTAAGGATTACGACTGCCCAATTCATTACCACCCTGGGAAAGAAAAAAGGTGGCATATGCATTAAGTAGATAAGACCATGCTAGCTTATACATGATGAGGATCACAAAAGATCCAATATTTATGGATTTACAAAGGATGGATCTTGGAATTTTAATGTAAGGGGGAAAATCGTATCTTTCTCAAATGAATGTTCAACCATCTATACATGTGAAGATTAAAGAGGCATAGAAAGAAGATGTAGAGTTACAAAAGAAGGTGAGAAATATTCCTGAATTCAACCTTGATTGTGATGGGATAATAAAGTTCAGGAATCGGGTTTGTGTTCCTCCCATCCCAAAATTTAAGAAGGAGCTGCTGGATGAGGCTCATAGTTCTTCATTCTCTATTCATCCTGGAATCATGAAGATGTATAGGAACATGAAAGAGTACTTCTAGTGGGATGGCATGAAAAGAGATGTTGCTGAATATGTCTCTCGATGCTTGGTTTGTCAGCAATTTAAAGATGAGAGACAGAAGTCTAAGGGGATGTTACAACCATTACCCATACCCGAATGGAAATGGGAAAAAATCACTATGGACTTTGTCACAGGACTTCCTAAAACATCCAAAGGCAATAATTCTATCTGGGTCATAGTTGATCGTCTTACAAAGTCTGCAAACTTCATTGCTATTAGAGAGGATTTCTCTATAGATCAGCTCGCTAGAAAATATGTAAAGGAAGTGGTAAGATTGCATAGAGTACCAATTTCTATTATATCTGGTCGGGATCCTAGATTTACCTCGAAGTTCTGGCGAAGTCTTCAGCATACTCTGGATACAGAGTTGAGTTTTAGCACTGCTTATTATCCTCAGACAGACGATCAGTCTGAGAGAACAATTCAAACTCTAGAAAATATGTTGAGAGATTACTCTATGGATTTGAAAGGTGGTTGGGATCAACACCTACCTTTGGTGGAATTTTCTTATAATAATAGCTTTCACTCCAGTATTTAGATGGCTCTTTATGAAGCTCTCTATGGAAAGAAATGTAGGACTCCAACTTGCTGGGATGAAGTTTCAGAAAGAAAGCTATTAGGACCTCTTCTTGTTGATGAGTTGGCAGAAAAGGTTAGATCTATTCAACAACACATAAGAGCAGCTCAGAGCTGATAGAAAAGTTATACCGACAACTGAAGAAAAGACCTAGAGTTTGAAGTGGGTGATAAGGTGTTCTTACAAATATCTCCCTGGAAGAGGGTCATAAGATTTGGAAAAAAAGGGAAGTTGAGCCCTAGATATATCGGTCCTTTCGAAATACTGGATCGTGTTGGAAAGGTAGCTTACCGATTGGCGCTTCCACCATATCTCTCTCAAGTTCACGATTTGTTCCATGTATCTCTCCTGAGAAAGTACATACCTGATCCTTTACATGTACTCAGCTCATAAGTTGTACTGCTGGAGCAAGATCTTTCTTATGAAGAACAACCAATAGAGATTCTGGATCATAGCGAAAAAGTCCTACGGAACAAGACCACTCGCTTGGTGAAAATTTTATGGAGGAACCACCAATTAGAAGAAGCTACATGAGAGCTTGAGGATATGATGAGGGAGAGGTATCCTCATCTATTTGTTACAAGTGGCGAATTTCGAGGGCGAAATTCATTTTAAGGGGGGTAGAATGTAACACCCGAGACTTTTATGAGAAATATTTTGTTTTTATGTTATATAAATCATCAAAGGAATCTTTCACTACACACAACACTAGCTTGGCTTTCTTTACACGCAACCGTGGCCTTCCTCGATAGCTTGCGTCGTACGCAATGCCGAGTTTCACTAAACAACAATATGCTATTAAAATATTATTAAAACTAGCCATTATGAATAGTAATAACCACTTTTTGAAATTTTGTAAATTTTATTTTTCAAAATGGTCTTCATTATTGGATTCAGAATATCGAAATTAGCTTAGGGTGAAATTTTCGTACTTTTCGGATAACATTCATATTCTGATGAATGTGAAAATTATTAAATTTTAATTAAAAACAACTTTTTAAATTGAAATAATTAATAGTGATAAATTATTATTTTGAGTGGTTTTAAATTATATTTAGAATATATTTTTACAATTTAATACAATGTTGTTCATTGGATGTAATTTCACATTTAAACCAGACATAAACAAGTGTCAATCTTTTGATAGTTATTATCTCTTAAAAACACGTTATTTGTCTTGACGACGGGAATTAATTTTTAAATTAGTTAATGTAACTGATATGTTTTGAATTTGGTAAAATAAAAATCATTTTTGAATTCATAATATCAGATATAGCTTAGGCCTAATTTTTGGTATTTTTCTGGAAACTTTAATTTTTTGATGAATAGTGAAACCAGTAAGTTGTAGTTAAAAAACTGAATTTTTTCATAAAACATAATTTTACCTCTTCTGTGAGTAGAATTTTAAAAATCCGAGAGACACGGTTAATATCAAGGACTAAAATGTGGTTCAATGAGATGAAAATAATTTTTGGTGAATAGTAACTTTTTATTTTTTTACCACGGTTAAAAGTAAATAGGGTAGTAAAGGGTAAAAATGATATTATTATTACCCTAACACATGTCCTAATTCTATTGGATAAGTTTAATTCGACCAAAAACAACCTTAGGAATAAAATATGACCATTTAGGCCCACTTGGATTAGATTAGTACATTTATTATCAATTTATTTAAAGAAGGGTTAAAATAGTTAAAATCAAAGTTTGATATGTATAGAATTTTTAATATAGGGTTATACATAAGATAAATTCAACTATAAATATTAATTAGAGAGATAAATGATTTCCTACATAATGGTATTTTATTTTTAATTTTTAAACTTAAAATAATTTAATTTATTTATGATACAATGATGATGCAGTAATTATCTTATTAATGAAATATTGACATAATTGATGTTATAAATACCCAAATAAATTTAATTTGAGAATTTTTATGAATTAAAATAATTTTATATGTTAATATGACATGTTAGTATTGATTTAATTAAATTTTTTCGAACTAATCATTCTGTTATGATTTTCACAAAAATCAATTACCAAATAGTGTCAAAATTGAAATAAAATAGTTTTAAAACAAACTACTATAATATTACTTGTTATTTTATTCCTAAAAATCAAAGGTTTGGTAAAATGACTTAGATAAGGTTATATATATTAATAATAAACATATTTGGGTTATTTTGGCTTGATATAGTAAGTTTATTAACCTTATAGTGTAAGAAAACAAGAAGACACGGTAAAAGTTAAACTATCCAACTTAAAGTTAAATATAAATGATAAGGTTAAAATTGATATCTAAACTTGTCTAAATTCTATTGTATGAGAGAATTTCGACCCATCCCCACTTTAGCTTCTAAATATATCAATTTGGAGCTATTAAAAACCGAATTTGACTTCATAATAAAATAATATTTTAGTTATTCCAAAGGTGCCCCTCTCATCCCTTATAAAAGGGCACCTCTTCCCTCTCTTCCTCACACCACTTTGAGCCTTCAAGCTCGGAAAAACCCTACCAATATCTCCTCTCCACTTCCCTAGAAACATCCTAGAGGTCCTTGTATTCTTCAAAGACAAATTTTAGTGCCCTAAGAGGAGATCTCAACGAGGCGCTTCAAAGAAGAGATAATGTCCGTTATCGATTCTTTCATCTTTATTTTTTCTTCCACTTCTTCTTATTTAGTTTTTTCATTATGAAGTAATAACATCAGTATCACTAATATATTGATATGTAATTATAAGTATTAAAAAACCCTATTTCACCATCTACCCATCCAACGGAAAACGAAATCACCACGCGTGCGTACGTACAGAATATCATCTCCACGCCGTTGTGTAATCTATTTTCCACCAACACCTTACACGGATGGGTATAATGGTGTAAATAATTACTATATATGATTATTGTAAAGTGATATTTATTCTGAAATAGTATACATACACTCCAATACAATTCCACGATCATGGGAATGATATCATCACTCGTGTGTACGTACGGAATACCGTCTCCACGATGTGATGCGACTCGTTATACATGATCTTCATTGCATAATGATTATATAAATGAATTGAGTGAATTAATATGATATATATTACACTAATAACATTCTTTAAATGAGGTATCTATAACCTAAAAATAAAAATAAGAATTTATTCGACAAAACGCGCATAAGAACAAAAAGTAATAAACACCCAAATAACAAGTAGTAATGAAATATTACTAATAAGAAGCTAAGAATATGACCATATATGATATCATAAAACTAATTATGATTCTGTAATAAGTAAATAATATTATTTAAATCATTATACAGGAGGTTCGGACACTTACAAAGCAAATCGGACCTAAGGTAAGGGAAAATATCACAATCTCAATTTTTATCCGAGATTGTTTATACTTCAGAATTTACTGGGGAATATTTATCATCCACATCCATGTTTCCTCAATATGTAATATTTATATCCTTCTAAAATAGTTTATATCCAATTTTACCCTTCGATGAGTTTTTAGTAAAAGATATGAAAGGAATCTTTTGTCGTTTTTTCGCACGAGGTACTTTTTGACTTTTCTGACAAAATTATGGGAAGAATTTTTTTTAAACTTATACAGCATGAATGTATTTTTAAAAAATTATTTCCAAGAATATTACTTTACAAGTTTTCAAGTTTATTTTTAATCAACTTCTTTTAGTTTAAAATTGTATGACATGTTATGAAAGGAAAATGTTTTTGAAGTAGAAAGGATATTTTCCTCAAGAATGGAGTTCAAGTGTTTTATCAAAATTATTTTTCATCTAAGATAATATAGGGTTCTGTTTATATCCCTATTATTACATCGATTTTATTATGTTGTGATGGAATTAGTTTTATGAATTCCTTTATCTTATATGAATTGTTTTATGATGTCATGTTGTTTAAGAATCCCATTTTTATTACATGGGTTATGCAATGATGTATGATTTATGATTTTGTGGCACACATATGAATGGTATCATTATGAGATGGGTGGGACCTATATCTCCCTCCAATACATTGGGTAAAGATTTTATATCTCATGAGATAGACATGGATGGAACGACAGGTTAAACCAGTTCAGTGAAACAGGACTGAAACGAGGAGTGAACTCAGTTCAGAAATGGACTTTGTCCACTAAGATAGTATTGGCAATGATTCTTGACTAATAAGAAATGACTATCTATGATTATGTGTGTATGACACAAAGTTTCATGTTTTAAGTTATGATTATTGGGATTTCATTTCACTACCATGATTTATCCCATGTTATGAAATTATGGTCTCTTTTGCAGGGTAAGATTTCCAAAATGTTATGTTTTTATTTTGATTTGATTTATATTTATTTTTTTTACCCTTACTGAGAATTTGATCTCACCCTTTTGTATGTTTTCTTTCCCCAGGTCAGGAAGAAGGGTATTAAGTAAGATATGCCAAAAAGGGACTATAGATATGATGAAATAAATGGGAGACAGTGTAGATGATTTATGAACCAGTTGTTTATGTTTCCCAGTTTCTAAAGACACTATACCTATACGGCCCTTTCATGGTTTTGTTATATGTTGTAATAAGTATGATTCAATTTTGAAGTAATAACAATGTATGTAAAATATGGGTCGTTATAAATTTCCCTTTGTCGCAAGAATCGCGGTGGACTTGCCCCTCACACAATGTCTATGGTTATGCCTTCATGGATGTGGGTTTTAGATCAATGTCCCTGTGTGGACAACCTAAGAAAATAGGGTGCTGTCTTGGTGTTACCTATTTGTAGGTGGATAGTGTTGGGTATTTCATTTGTTTCTTTTGTGGTTTCTGTGGCTTAATTAGTGGTTCCCCTTCGCTCCCCTCCTCGAGTGGTGGGGGTCCGGATCAGTGCTGAAAGTGTTGGCTCAGTTCTTGTCCCCTTTATTTTAGAGTGGGTGATTTAGATACTCATGTTTTAACCCTATTAAATTGGGTTTGGAGGTTATTTTGGGAGAGTTTTGGTGGTCCTGTATAGGTGATTCCCAATTCTGGTTAATGTTGAAGTCTTGTTTTTTCATTGCAGGTTGGGTTCTAATGGTGGGGACACCCACAACGAGTCTCATTGATTTGTTTCTTCCTAAGAACTTATATAGTGATATTTGTTTATTAATGGTAGGGATTCCATTATTTAATCCACTAGAATCTTTGGTTTTCATGAGTTATCTTTGGTTTGGGTGATTTTTGGGTTCATTGGTAGAAGGATCAACAACTGGGTTCTTGTTTTCATTGTGAGGTAGTGACTCTATATTTCAGTTGATTATTGGGAAGTGGTTGAGAGTTGGTGTGTTGGTTGAGGTAAGAGGATTAAGTTACATTAATTGTTGATTGTGTGTCATTGTATTTGGTGTATGGAACGTATTGATGAATAATCTTTAGTTGTTGATCAATCATCTAGAATGTGTTGTGGCTTTCCGGGGGCGGAAAAATTTAATGGTGGGGAGAACTGTCACACATGGTTTTTCATGTCTTTGTTCTGATATGGTTCATTGTAAATCCATATCCTTTTCATGGTTCTTGGGTGAGGTGAATGTTTATTTTTTAAGTTTCATCTATTTATAATCACCCTAATTTGGGTTCCCTATTTGTCATTAAGGGTTTTTTGGAGAACGGGTGGTTGTTTCATGATTTGGGCCAATCGTGTGTCCATTTCCATATTTAAAAACCAAATTTGTTTCTTTTATAACTGATTCATTTTTCAACATTTTTGATTAATTACACTTATCACTTGGACCCCACTTACATATTAAAACTACCATATCCTTTTGGACCCCTTAGAAATTCATAAGAATGGTGAATTTGGGTTACTAATTTAGGTATTGGGCCAAACTGTGGGCCCATTTCAAGTTTTAAGAATATAATTTGTTTCTTTTATATATTTTTCATTTTTTAATGTTTTTTGGTGATTATAAATCCCATTATATTCCAAAATACCATTCCTCACCCCCATTATCGATTTTACCTCTTTAGAGCTCATTTTCATCGCATATTAGGGTGAAAGTTCTCAGGTTTCCTCAAAACATCCAGAATTGAGAAGGTAAATTGTTTCATCTGTAAATCATTCAATTTGTAATATTTTTCCCACAAATAATCTTTCCTTGGTTCTTCTAGACCTTAGGATCATCCACAAGAGGTAAAAAGACATTCCATTTTCTCTAAGGGTGCATATCTAGTGGAAGACGAAGAGTTTTCTAGGTGGCAAGGTGAGATTCCTTCTCCTTTCTCCTTCATCTTCCTCCTCCTTTCATTATTTATTGTATTTATATTATCCCCTAGTCATTTTAGACCTATAGTTATGTTATAACATGATTTTTTATGGGGTTTTTGTTCGTTTGGGGCCGGTCGTTAGATGTTTAGGGTTTATAAACCCTCAGATGGTGATATTGGGTGTGCGTTTCCATTACACCAAGGATTTCAGGTTAGATATCCCTTGAAAAAGACTTTATCATTTAAGTTTAATCATTATAATTATGTTATAACCTTATTTATATGAATTTTTCTTCGGTGAAACCTTGGTTTTAATTGTTTTGTGTGAAAATGGTGTTTTATGCCTTATTTTGTTAAAAATATAGTTGTTTTGGTATAAATGTGCACTCCTCTTGTTTGATAAATTATTCAATGAGATAACGCACTTAGTTTATGGTATTTGGAATATGTTTTTGAATATTTAATAAATTTATGGCATGAAAATGGTATTTTATCCCTTTTTAAGTTCTTAAAATAAGTTGTTTTGTTAAAGAGTGCATGCCATGTGTTCGGTAAATTGCCCTATTGGATTTTATGTGTCTAGTGAACTTTAAAATAATTTGATTGGATTTATAAATACATTGTAATCATGAAAAAATTATTTTAGATTCCTTTTATGGAATTACAATTTGTATTTGGTTTTATAAACAAATGGGTTTTGGTTTACAACATGTTTTGGCTTGAGTTGCTGGAAAATGGCCCGTTTCACATCCTTAAGTAAATGATTGTGTTTTGAATATGGAACATGAGTGTTTTAAGGGATTTATTAATGTGTTTTGATGCTGTAAATGGTGTGTATACAACACCTTAATAAAATTTAAATGCATAACTTTGAAAAATGTTAGTTGTGAGAAAATGTTCAAAGGCTAGTTTGGCCTTTCCTAAAAATGAAGAATGAGTGTTTTACATGTATATACCATGTTGTGTCAATTGGGATTGATTTATTGACCATGAAACGATTTTATTAAATGTTTCTAGAACTTATAAGTATGGTTGGGTATGGTTTTTTTGTGTGTCTATACTTAAAAGAGTGTTTTAGAATCAGTTTTATTTGCAAAGCCTCAATACACTCCTTGAAATTGTTCTATGAAATTTTTTAGTGGTTTATTGATTTGTGAAAGAAATGTGAAGAAAGTTTGTGGGATATTGGTGTGTTTATGGTTTGGTAATGGAATTTTTATGTGAAATTCATATTTTATAATATGTGTAACTTGATTGAGCACTAAAGGGAATCCCGGGTATCTAGGTGGGCGGACATGTACTAGTATGGTAGTGATCCTATGGGGTTTGGCCTCTGTTTCACATAGAAAGTTTGACGATGACAACACTAATTAAAATATGATTATGATGATGTTGGGGGCCACTAGGTTATGGGTATGCTCTCTACTAGTGGCTAGTGTGCATGAGAACAGATATTTATTATGGTTACTTTCACCGAGATACGAGGTACCTGGGGCTCACAACTAACTAGTGCCTAGGGGTGTTCCCATGACTTGTGATAATTGGATATTTTGTACTCACCGTCAGCATACTGTGTGCTTGTTTGGTAAATTAATTAGTGTGTTTGATTTATTTAAATGTGTAAATTATTTAAAGGCTCCCTCTTGAAAACTATTTTCATTTTGAAGTTGTACCTCTTTGAAAATTTTTACTAGCATTCTTTTTTATAAAACATGCATGTTTTTGTCTGGTAATTTTTTTATAGCATGGGACCTCATTTAGAAAACATACCTTTATATTATTTATAACTTTAAATTGATGTTTCTTTTATTTTAATGGATGGGCATTGGGAATAGAATATCAGGCTGACCTACTGAGTTTTAATAGTCACACATATAGTCTTCTTCTATTTTTAGCCCTTGTGCAGGTTTCAGCTTGAGTTTGATCACCTTGGGATATGTGTGATCATTGTGATGGAGAGTGAACATAGGGTTAACATAGAGTTAGTTGGTTATCAGGTTTGGTCAGTTGAGTTATTGGTTTAGTTATACTTTCAATTTCTTGTACAAATAATTTTTAGTTTAATTTTTATATAAATGTATTTTGGGATGTCCATTTATTTCTGTTGTTTGTTTGATTATTTATATTTGGGAAAAATCATTCCCTTGTGTACTCTATTGATTCCCTTGGTGCTTGTCTCTATACTTGGAGGATTGAGAACTCCTCTCAGGACTTATCACGGGATGGCCTAGGTGACCGGTTCAGGGTCGACTCGGGCTGGTTCGTGTCATCCCACATGCTTCCTCGCTACTCTGTCTCCTTGATCACCTACTTGACCACCATAATATGATTATGTATGATTTTATTAGGATAGGTTTCCACCAAGGTTCTAGTATATTTTATCGACATGAAATTTTTGACATTGGTTGAAGGTAGAATAATGGTTTTACCAGAGACCACATTCCATAGTATGAACCATAGTTGATAAAGGATACAAGTGCTATGTTATTCATGTACCCCCATATAGACTTTTCACCACTCAATTAAGGCACCCAAACTACTTGGAAAGTAAAAATCACTAAAGAAATGTCCATCGATCCAAATCACCAACACTCCACCTCTGAAATGTTGTAAGTACTCCTTATGTTCCCATAGACATTGAACGTTGTCCACCATTGGACCAAATGAAGTCATGAAGGGGTGGAAGTTAAAGTTTTCTTGGTTACTGATCCGAACTACAATCCTGGCCCCATCATGTGTCACTATTGGACCCTAGTGATGTTCAACATATATGGTCAAAGACCCACATTTTGAGGGGTGATGGAATTTTGGAATTCCTAACCCCCAAGGTGAACCATGATACAACCATGTAATAACTAGAATAGAACACATATCATTCTTGGCATGTTTTCCCACACAACACAACCCTGTATGTTGTAGAGACTGACCAGCATGAGTATCCCCAAGCTGACCCTATTTCCATCTGCTATAATTTCCACCATTACCAGCATCCATGGGTGTATTACTATCCTTGTGTCCCTGATCAGTTGCATCTAGATATTGAGAAATCTGAAAATAAACGTGGTATAGCAGACCATTGGATCCCAGCCTCACATTATGCGGTTCCCCAATTTATGGAACTGCCTTTCTTACAAAATTAACCAGTATGATCATGGATTCCTCCTCTACGATGCTTATGGAAAATTTTTTCCCTGACCTGGAATCCACACTTTCATATCCTTCTTTAGAAACATGTTGAACCACTTCCTGAAGAGAATATCATTGTGAAAAATGAGATCATGTTTTAGATTCTTCTTCATCTCCTAAAAAAGATGTTTCACTGGGAGAGGAGTCTGCTGCCTATCATTCCAGGTGTTATGGGATGGAACGAACCCTCTATAATGGAATACCTCTAGTTGAATTCAACTAACAAAGTGGATTTACCACAAACTGATGCTGACATTCCAATGATAATGATGGAACATGTTCATGTATGGGGGCTATCAGCTAAGGAGCTTTGAAACCAACTCCTATTGATGGTAAAAGTAAAACTGCAACATCCACACCATCTCGTATAGCATGATATGGCATAGATCCACCCCATAATCTTGGAATGTGTAGCATACCCAATACACCCACATCAATTTTCTGGTAAAATTACCACTAGACCTTAGATTCCAATCCTTGTGCTAAACTAGGATATTTTCCCTCAGGATTCTTTGGGAAATGGTGGCATAATGGGTGGGGAATTGTTCTAATTATGGCTACTCCCATTTCACCATCCTAGTCTACCCGTTCAGTGCATAAAAAGCAATGGACCCATGTTCCCTGGTAGAATGAATTTGAACAGTGATTTTCTGACGATTGATATTATTATCCCAACTTGGTTAAATACACTAGGGGGGGGTGAACTGGGGTATGAAAGATTAAAAAAACCGCCTCTTTTAATATTTTTTCATCATTAGATAAAACAATATTCCCTCCTTTCCCATAGAAATGTATAAAGAGAAATTAAATCATGAACAAGACACAATGAGTTTTACTTGGTTCCCCCTAATTGGGAGAAATACAAGGAGCATACAATGAAAATGCACTGATGTTCCAAATTTATTAAGGCTCATGTACAAATAAAGGTTTAGGATAGATCACTTCTATTCCCAGGTTCATTGCCTTTACAAAATTTTGGGTTAGATCACTACCATCCCAAGAGTCACTCCTTGTCTCTCTTTTGATGGATCACTACTGGTTGAATGGATCACCTTCTTCCTCTTTATTTGCACACTGCTCTAGAAGGATTCACATAGATTATGGACATTTAGGCCCCTTAATTATCAATAATGAATACACTCTCAGTTGTATATAGATTCTCAGTTAAAGTCTCACTTTTACCAACTTGATGAAGATAAATTTACCATAGAATCAGTATGAAATCATTTTTTAACACTTTCATGATGCTCACTACCTTCCCAATGCTTAGCTATTTCATGAAGCTCAAAAATCCTTCACGAAGAACCATTATTTTTCTAAGCTCAACTAGCATTTGGAAATATCCTTCCTTACATGAAGTTGACTTATCCTTCATGAAGTTCATCACTTTTAGTCATATTTTTATATCCTTCATAGACTTCTTTTCTTCTTAAACTTTTTTTTCAATAACAACCTTCACGAACCACATTCGTGAATCTGAAGACTTATAATTTTCATTAAGTATCGCTACTTTTCTGAAGGGGGTAGAGTCTTATTTATAAGAATTTACTCTGACTCTATAATATTCCATCCACATCATCACCATTTTTCAAATATCTCCCATATCATTTGTGATTCTCCCTATCTTCATGAAGAACCAAGTAAATTTTTTCATTTGTGAAGCTTCTTGTAGTCGTAGAGATTACCGTCAAATCTTCACACATTTGTTATGCACATTCATGACGAACCATACATCCATAAAATGGCCTTTATAAAACCCATGATTTTTGAAACTCATGACTTTTCCATATTTCTACTAGGCCTTCATAGAAATTAATCTTCTATGATGCTTGATCCAACCTCCAAATTTTGGTCCCCAAAAATTTGGAAAACACTAGGAAAAAGAGCCACCTTATGTATGAAATTTTTTATACCACTTATATAAAATATATACATTTGTCATGGATCATTATAGACATACCATGTCAACAATCTCTATATATTCCCACAATAAACATTTGAAACCGTATTTGTTAAGAAACACAGTCAACCCAATAATACTATAATTTTACCTTGAAGGATTTTTCCCAACAGAGATCATTTTCACATGTGAACCACGATCATGATGAATCAACCCTAAAGGTTGGGATTTTAACTTCATCTAAAATTAAAAAATTCTATAGAGGAAGGTATTCTCTCAATAGATATCTCTTCTATGCCTATGACATCATAGCCATGAGTATTTGATTGTCTAACATGACCTTCCTAGATCTAGGGGTTTAAGAATATCCAGTCATGTCATCTCTCAGAGTAGAAAAAAATAGATTATATATCTGTAGGATTATGTTGATCAGCCATTTCAAGTAATTATAAAAAGGATAAGGAAGATTCATGCAAAAAAGTGTGTTTTTGAATGCAATATGGTAGTTTGGTCATAGAATTTGGTACATGAAAGAAGTAAATTATACTTGAAAGAAGCGGTCGAGGATTGATTTTTCATGAAAAATATAAAAATTACACGCATGAGAGAAAAGATGCTTTTCATTTGGAATGTAAAAGATACTGTAAAGTTCCCCTAATTATTTATAGCTGTGGACCAAGTACTCCGCACACACACAAAACTTTTTTACAGGTCATATGGAAAATCTTGTATGCACCGATGAGTGAGAATCCCTTTTTTTCAATGCTTCCCTCAAAAAAAACTTTATGGTCCCCTTTAATCACATATTTTAATAGGGGAATTTATTAGTGTTTAAATTCCACCTGATTTTACACATTAACAACTTTGTGGAAACTGAAGCCATCATCTAACTCGAAAAGGTATTCCAATAACAAGAAGGAAGGAATGTACAAGTTTCAATTTGTGCACATAAGATCAGAATCTATGTGTAAGAGTCATGTGCACCAAATATGATGAAATCTCTCATTCCTTCTATGAAGTCTACTCAAATGGCCAAGAAAACTGCATGCAATATAGCTGGTTTTAATGCAAGCAAACCTTTTCATGCACAAGACACTTCTGTTCCAAAGGCGACATCAAACGTTTCCTTCTGGGATTGTTTTACATATATAAGGAAGAAGATGCATAGAAAACCCCTTATGTAGCTGAATTCTAATGCACCCATCACCAAATAAATTTTCTATAAATAGATGTTCACCCTCGTATTTGGGGTGATCCTCTAAAAGTCAAAGTGTTGATCGGCTACGCATAAGGCTGATATTTTATGACATCGTGAAAGAATGAAACTCTCAAGTTAGAAAATATTTCTTGATAGGTTCCCTATGGGTCTACCTCTGACTAAGACCATAGTTGATTAATCCTCACCAACTCTTTTTAGCCCAAGTCAGGTACACGCAAGGCTCCATCTTGCTTGAAACCCTATTCTTTCATGTAACTTCTAATCTTGAGCGCACCTTACACCTTTACCCAAATGGAATACACATATTCTAGAGCCTAGGGATCACACAATTTTTGTGTTAAACCCTCCAAAATTATGTGCAATGACTTTAGGGTCCAATAACTATTGACCCCTATGCCTCTAAAACACCTTCTTCTAAGCATGGGTACTCTAACCTCAGTTTATTCTAAGAACGAGGGAAATAACATGGGCCCCGTGATGCATGAATACTACCCATTGTTTTAATTTGGAATTTATAAATACATTCCCTACCTAAATGTTCATGAGATGCTATTACTTAATCAGAAGTGTTAAGGAGTGTGTCCCCACATCCGACCGGTATGACATAAAACTGCGTAGTACTATATCTTAGTCATATGAATTTAAACTATAGAACAACATCCTCATCACATGACACAAAACTATAGTTTTACCCCATGAAATAAACATGGTATTCCCCATGTATGATCATTATGGGATGTCACCTCTAGCTCCACCACTAGATAGGAAACTCATAGAGGGAAACTTTTATACATATGACCTATTTACCTATTTAAGAAGAACATGATTCTCTATGTAGGAATCACCAGGAATGAGATAATCCTCACATATAATGAGATTCTCCTCACATATAATGACATCCTCAATGGGAAACTTTCATGGGTAATCCCCACACCACCTATCATTGACATTTTTTTCACAACATGATTGTGAGTTCTGTTGATTCTTATTGTTTCTCACACCGATCATGATTCAATTGGGCTTAGAGTACAATGGTGATCATGAAATCCACATACATACCCACCCCATGGGTCACTTCCATGAATAATACTCAAATCAACATCCACTCCAATGAGATTCCTCCTTAGGTATAAGTCCTATCTCATTCCGAACTACATGGGATTTTTTCCCAAAAAACTAGGATACATAGAAAGCCTCCCAAAGGTTCAAACCCAACATACTAATCCATCCTACCATATTTTTGGTCACATAATTGGTAAGATCATGCCACTCACATAGGAGACCACATCTACTCTAGGCCCCTCAGGTAGTTCAATTCGTAAGCCCCACACCTACTCCAAAAAAGAGTATTCATCTTTTGAAGGGATGTTTCCATGAGTAATCCCCACACCATCCCTAATTGGTGAACCATTTATGACATGATCATATTTATTGAATGATGTTAAGCTACATGGACTAGTCTTGTCTCATGATCATAAAATTTGGTATCGAACTACATGGGTTTTGAACCATGTCTTCTAAGTAGGGTACGTAGGATACCTCTTCAGTGTTAAATCCCGACCAATGGTAAACCCAGGTGCTCCATCCTAGGGATTTACCTCCTTGATCCACCTTTAGGGGTGTTCTGATCCATCAACCTTCATGGTGCAACATCATTCCTTTATGGAGCACACCTCATGGATATACCTCTAAATGGATTTTTAAACCATTAATTGGTAAAATTTTCTTGTACTCCCTCCTAGGGATGTATCCCCTTGATCTGCCTACATGATTTTTCTTGATCAATCAACTCAGTCTTCACAATAGTTTAATATTTTTATCCCAAACACAAAACTCATGATAAAAATGGGATGTCTGAGGTGAAATATTTAGAATATATGCACGTATGGAACCATCTACCTCATCCAAAAAATGGGATGCCTGAGGTGAAATCCTTGGATGATATAAACCCTTAGAATTAGGTACCTCATGATCGACATAGGATGCCATGGGTTCCATGCCTATGATTCCTTCATGAGATTCTCTCATCAGAGGAAGAATACAGGTGACCAACGTTCCCAATATCCAGACATGCCAGTGATGCCCAACATGACTACTATCTTGACCAAAGGTTACTTCCCTAGAAAGACCCACTATAATGTACATACAGAATCAGTGTAATTAACCAGTTTCTAGAAAGATATGGCACTGCGAATGAGTTCCATTAACATGACTTAACTTTATGAGGGAGACCCAGACTAAGAGATAATGTTCAAGGAGGAATCCATGGAAGGAGGAACTAACACCCATCATCCTGTTTTAATCAAATAGTGGACTTGAACATTGAAAGTGATGAAAGCCACCTGACTTTGTAATGTAGGAATGCTGGTTAATAATGAATTATAATGCACATTAACACACATAGTGGATCACTATATAGAAATCATTAGAAAAAAATCAGTATATCATTCCACTAACGGTGATGAATTTGGATCATGATGGGGCGTGCCAATACTCAATATGTTTATATGGGGATTCTTAGGACACTCAATTAATGTCTTCGTGGTATTACCAATTTTAAGGTATCTTTTACACTTGACCAAATTCCTTCAGTGTTTACCCATACGATGGGGCCAATAAAACTTAGAGTTTTTAGGTGTTTAGATATATAGGGGTGTCTTTGTGACATGATCAATTTTTTTTAGGCGTTAACCTTATATGGATTTCATTAACACTTAGACAGAGACCATAGGTTTTTCCCACACATGGATTCCTTTAGCACTCAATCATAGTTATGGGTTTTAATCCTCAATTCTTATGAGAATGGATCAAAGTAGTTATAGTTTTTGTTCATAATTATTTGGTAATTATATTGAAAACTAACATTTAAACATGTGTTTATATCATAATACATGATATGAAACATCAATGTGAATTAGTTATACACTCGATAATTCAATAATGATAGTAATTTGTTTATACAAGAGGATTATAGGAATTTACCAAAGAAAGTATATAGGTTTCCAAAATTATTTTTTAATCATATAGAAAACTAACAAGAAATGGAACATGTATTAGTGCATTCTAGCTACAATGTATAAACAATTATTCTCATTATTTATTAATTAGTTTTATACCTATTTTAAAATGATATTTCATATATTTTATTTTGATACATACTTCTTTATATGTAGTGGATTATTTTTGGGTCACCATTGGTGGTGGAATTCTGATTTTTGTACTTTCACCCTTTATATGCATCCTGATGCATATGAAGTTTCATATATGGAATTTCAGGTTAGAAGATGGTATATGGGTTAATTGTTTAAATAATAGAGGGATTAGGATAATATCAGTTAGTAAGTTTGACCTATATTAAGACTTATAGTGTAGGTGGCTAACATAGGTAGGAGGAGTTATACGACATATTGACAAGTCTTTACATTTTGTTATTATGGGGCTTGTATCTTAGATTTTTATTATAGGTTGTTGTAATTTTTAGTTTTATATACATAGGGTTTTCTTTATATTGTCATACATGTATAGAAGGTCCAATATAGTGTGCTAGTTTATGTTTTATTTTCATAAACATCCTATATATTGACGCCTCATGCAATTTTTTTTTGATAAAATATTATACTAACATAGAACATAATCAAAAGAGTGAAACTTGTTCCTCCAATATTAAACTATACCATATCAACTAGTCTCTAACACTTATTGATTAGGGCATACACATGGGGTGTGTGGTGGTTTGTACTGATTCAATGAAATATTTAGTTCAGTTCATTATGTGACACAGATTTGGAACTTGTTTAACTCTTAAAAAGAATAAAATTACTTTAGATCATTTCAATCACCCTATATGTCATAATGGCATATGGTTCATTGATATAGTTATGAAATTAATCAAAAATAATTTTCCTCATGTTTCATGAAAATAAAAGATCCTTTTGTTGGATTTTACCATGCGATACACTTATTTAAATGAAATTTATTTTTGAAATGTTAAAATTGAATTTTTGTTCAATTCGACCACAAAGTGATTTGTAATTATATAAAATTTATTTCAATATGTTATAAATTAATCTTATATCATTTTATTAGTCTTTCATAATAAACTAATTGGTGTTTTCTTGGTTCTCTTATGTGATAAAATTTTAACAATAATATCTATTTTAAATTTAAAAGATTCAATTTTGATTGTTTTGACCACAACATGTATCTTAATGACATTCCCTATAAGAAAATTATTTTTTAGAGTCGGTTTATTTTTAACAGTTTTATAAAAAACCAATATAAAAGAAAAAATTACCATCCAATTAGTACTAGTTTCATTAAATTACTTATAAATAAGAAATAATTATTTTTAATTATTAATTGGATATAGTTTTAAAAAAACATGCCTCTCTAAAAAATACCCTAGATACTACTACTATTTAAAAAAAATATACCTTAAAAACCTCCTTCCATTTTCTTATTCACTCTTCCCTAACTTCTTCCCATCCTCCCATAAAACCTAATGATCGATTCTTTCTTAATCCACTACTTGTTGGATAATTTCATCAATGAACTTCTAAGACCCCCTATCACATTGGCTAACCAAGTTTTTAAACCCTTCTTGTTGAGTTCTACTACCTTGTCACACTATGTTCACATCTCCAACTCCCAACCCTAAATCCCTACCACCTAGTTTTAATATTTTATTAATTACTATTGATGATAATGTGATATCATGATATAGTGGTTCACTACTTTTATTACCATACCCATTTTCTCTCTCCGTCGATTGAATGGAATAAATTATATCATTGTATTGTGAAGATTATTTAATTATATAATCTTTTTATGAAAATGTAATATTATTTTTCATTAATTTAATGATTTTTATCTTATTTTTGGTGTTCATGAATACAATTATTTAATATATTTAAAAAATATTTTTGATTAGTTTATTCAAAAAATTTAAGTATAAGAAACTTGCATAAAATACTTACATGTAACTGTTATTAATTGATCTTTCCCAACAACATGTTTTGAATTATCTTTATATATTAATTTTCTATACTACTAATTTTATTAAGCATTGGAATAATTTTTTTATATGTTACTATTAGAAACCTAGTTTTAATGATTAAAAAACCATGTTTCTTATGATATTAATGAGTTTTTTTGTTTTGTGTTATCATTTTATCCTATAAGGAAGATTGATGAAATTTTGGCTAAGTGTTGGAAAGACCCACCATCAAACTCTACTCACCACTAGAAATGACTCACTATTGAGAATGACTCATCATTGGGATGTAAATTTGGATAAGTATAGGAAAGAAACCCCTTCAAAGATGGTTCACCATTATGATGGGGATTTTTGATATGTATGGAAGAGAACCCACCGAGAGAGGATAACTCACCATCAGAGCTTAGTCACCTATAAATTTGGAGATGTGTCTATATGACCTACCACTGAGAAGACTCAACATTGATAATAGATTACTATTAAACTTTCCCTAGCACCATGAAATTTTTCAGTGCTGAAAAGACTCACCATTAAGACAATTTACTACCGAGCATAACCTACCGTTATCTTGACTCACCACCAGCTCAAGTCCCCACCAACTCATGTCACCTCTAGAATTATGGAATCTCCAAAAGAGTGACCATAAATGTTTCTATTTATTTTGAATTAAATAATTCTAATATATAGATTATGAAATTTAATGCTATGATTATTTTAATGATTATTCTTAAACTACTGTAGGGATGCAACCAAGTTTGTTTCAGTCGATCATTATGAGGAGAATAAATTCTAGATGATTTTTATTCAAATGGATACTACTACATGATGATTTTGTAATAATAAGTATAACCCCTCGTATGTGCTATCATGTATAAGATATAGGAGAGATAAAACATTACAAGAACAAAAGAGAGATTTACACGAATCATCAATAACTTCAATCATCTATGAAGGATTAGATCCTATTGAAAATCTAGTTCATTTTACATTATCTTTGAAAAGTGAGATTACAATGCTCTTTTTACTACAATTTTCAGAAGCATGACTCAAGATCCTCTTCAAGCTATATCCTAGGAGTCTCAAGATTTTCGAACACATCATATAGAGAAAAACTTTCTTATCAACCTTTATACTTTCTCTATCTATTTTTTGTTTTTAATTTTTGAGATGTGTGTGATTTACTATGTATTTTAAACGTGCACACTAATTCTTATGCTTTAACTGGAAGATACATGATATCGTCTTAAACCCCCTTTATGCTTATTTACCCATGTGTAGTGGAAGAGGCCCTTATGTGTCTTGTGTTTGTTTTTTCCCACAGTTGTTGTGGAAGAGGTCCCTACATGGCCTAGATAGTAGTTTAGATATTTTTTATACCTGTTCTAGGTAGTGGATTAAGATTATTTTATATTATATTTTTGGAAGCAGGTGATTTCTAAGTTGAGAGAATTAGGTCTTAGATTGAGACAAAAACTCATGTTTTCTATTCTACTATGTGTTTTGTTTTGTTTTATTTCTATGATTTAAACTAAATTTGATTTAAACTATAAATAAAAACATTAGTTTTATAGTTTTATTAATTAGAGTTTATATGAGGTTTTTAGTACATAAATTGGTTTAAAAATCTAAAATATTTTTCATAATTATTTTAACTGAGACATAATCACTCTTTGAGAATTAATTTACAAGATTGGAATTTATATTGATCTGATATTTTAAATAAATAGGGGATTTTATTTAAATATTATTTTAATAGAAATTTTATTGGGTAATAAATTCCACCCTCTTAAGATACTCACTTCGACCAACATTTGATATCAAATGGTTTTTTAAAAATATTTTCAACTATGATTTTGGTTGTGTTCTAAAGATCATAAATTTATGTCAATTCCAAATTTATTTATTTAAAAGGATAATAGACAGGAAGGTTCTACTACAAATATAACTAAATTATTTAATTGAAAAAACTATTCTTAATGGAGAATAAAAATAAAAATGAAAATTATAATAATGGGTTTGGAAATTTGGTCTACTTTTGAGGATAAAAATGAATTACCTAAGACTGATAGGAATACATGGGATGATGAAACTAAACATAATTACAACAATAACTAAAAATCTATGAATTCTCTTTAATATGATTTAGGAGATGAATAATTTCATTGGATATCTTCTAGTAAAACTTCTTTTGAAATTTGTGATACATTATCTATTTCTCATGATGGAACTACTAATATGAAAGAAATGAGATTGAACACTAATACAATTATATATGATACATTGATGATGAAATCGATTGAGTTGATTTATGATATTTATATTAGTTTCAATAATATAGTGAATACAATAATCTCCTTTAGGAATATAATTTCATAAAAAGATTAAATTATGCGACTACTGAGATGTTCTCCAGAGAGATGGAGATGGACATCTGTTTCAATAAGAGAATATTATGAAATTATTAAACTATATGTTAAGGTATTTATTGGGAAGTTGATGATGTATGGAGAAGATATTAAAGTCAATTTTGAATATGATGATGATCCTAAGAGTAGATATGTATCCTTTAAGACCAATTCATCAAAACAAATACAAAATTAAATGTTCAAGATAAAATCCCCAGTGATGAGGAATCACCAGCTGACAGTGATGAGAAAATGGAATATTTGGCTAGATGGTTTAAGAAATTTTATAAGAATAATAAATTATTTAGGAAATAGATCTATAAGGGAAAGTATGATAATAGAGTAAATTAGAAGGATTGAAAAATAGATATCAATTAAAATGATATTACTTGTAATGAGTGAAAAATAAAAAGACATGCTAAATATGACTGTCAAAAGTAGAAGTACAATAAAAAGTACGAGGAAAAGGATAGAAAATATCAAAAAGAAATTAATTCCATATGGAGTGGATATGTGGATAGATCTAGTGACTCATAAACAACACATGGAGAAAATAACTATAGAGAAAATATGTTCTTCATGACAAAAATATCTGAGGTACTTTCTATCTCTCCGTCACATAATTCTGATCATTCTAGAGATGAAAAAATGATGATGATATGGTTAAAGATGAAATTTTTGAATACTAAAATATTCTATAGGATAAATTTAATGAGATCATATAAAAATAAAAAATTACTAAGAAACAACATGTTTAATCTACTATTGTTATAACTGATCTGATTATAAGAAAATTGAAGAATGTTAAATTATTAAAAGAAAACATTGAACTGAAATTTTCAAATGAAAAGCTAAATAAAGAATTATAGGTATTTGAAAATAGAATATAAACACCCACTAAAATACTCGGAAAACAAATTTATCTTAAATATATTACTGGTCCATGTTACCAACCTAGAAAAAAAATATTTGTTAAGAGCACTTTTGTTCCTAAGTCTAATTCAGGAAATTATACTTCAAATTTTTATTCAAGTGGAAAAAATAATGTTTCTAATTCTATGAGTTTAAAACATGATTATAAAAAAAATATTAATAAAATATGGGTTTCTAGATCCCTAATCACTAACATTTCTAATCCCAATAAAATCTAGGTACTAAAGTCATTCTTGGTATAAACATTTTTTTAAGGAAAATACTTGAAAAGATCATGTATAAGTCTTTGGTACTAGGAAAATGGATGTTACATATATATTATTAGAGGTTACCTGAGATTCAAGATCCTGATAATGGTTTATAGTGGTCATGTCACATTTAGTTAAAATGATAAAATAAATAACATTATACTTATCCAAATCGATAAAACTAGCTCAGTTTTAATTTCTAAAGTAATTTTTATTGATTGTTTAAAATATAATATGCTTTGAATATCACAATTATGTGATGACAGTTTCATGTAAAATCTAAAACCAATTATTAAAATGTTTTTAATTCCAATAATTATTTAGAATTTTTTGATTTGTGAAATGAAAATGCATATTCTATTAATCTCAATTATTTAATTTCAAAAACTTTTTCCTAATTAAGTACCTTTCATAGAGAATATTGTATTTGGAATAGGAGGCTAGGCCAATGTAACATTCACTCACTTTGAAATATTACTAGGAAATGGTTATTCATGGATCTACCCAAAATTAAATTACCAAAAGATAAAATTTTCAACCCCTTTAAAAAAGGGAAACAATAAAAAATATCTTTTAAACTAAAGAATAAAGTTTCAACTTCTCAATAGTGACCATGGACATGAGATTTAAAAATCAAGACATTGAATCCTTTTTCTAAAAAACGGCTATAACCATATCTTATATACACCTAGAACCCCTAAAAATTGGATTTACAGAAAGAATAAATTAAACACTTCAAGAAATATCCTAGAAAATTAATAATGAATATAAATTTCCTATCTAACTTTGGGAAGAGGATATAAATACAACCTTATATTTAATTAATAGAGTTTTAAATAGACTTATTTTAAAGAAAACCCCTTATAAAATTTGTTATAATAAAAAACCTATAGTTAATTCACTACTAGAAAAATGGGATTTTGAGCCCCTTAACCTATAGAGACCGCCATTGGCAGTCAATATAGGTAACCAATAGTGACCACCAATGGTGGTCGCTTAAATTCCCTAAAAAAAGGGGGCTTTAGCGCCCCCTCCCCCCCTCCCTCCTCGCGAAGCGCCCCCCCCTTCCCCCTCCTCATTGCCCGCGCCCTCCCCGTCGCCGTGCCCTCCCCGTCGCCAGCACCCTCCCTGTCGCCGTGCCCTCCCCGTCGCCAGCACCCCCCCCCCCCATCGCCCTGCCCTCCCCGTCGCCCCCCTCCCCATCTCCCGCGCCCACCCCGTCGCCATGCCCTCCCCATTGCCCCGCCCTCCACCGCCCCGCCCTCCACCGCCCTGCCCTCCGGCCGGCCGCCCTCTGCCGGCCCCGCCCTCTGCCGGCTCCAGCCTCCGCCGGCTGCCCTCCGGCCACCCTCCTCCGGCCCCGCCCTCCGACCGCCCTCTGTCCGCCCTCCAGCCGCCCTCCGTCGGCCCCGCCCTCCTCCGACCGCCCTCCGCCCTCCGGCTCTGGCCGCCCTCCACCTTACGGCCACCCTGCAGCCTCCCTCTGACCTTGGGCCTCCCGCCTCCCGCCTCCGGCAGCCCTCCGGCCGCCCTCCGTCGGCCCCGCCCTCCTCTGACCACCCTCTTCCATACGGATCCGACTGCCCTCCGCCTTGCGGTCGCCCTGTGGCCTCCCTCTACCCTCGGGCCTCCCACAACCCGCCTCCGGTAGCCCGGAAGCCCTTGGGAAGCCCTCCAGCAGCCCTCCGGCCGCCCTCTGGCCTTCAGCCTCCAACCCCTCTGGCCTCCGACCATAGCCCTCAGCCCTCTTCCCCCTCGTCCCTCCCCACCAGCACCCTGAACACCCCCCCTCGCACCCCGCCAACCCCCATCTCCTTTGTCTTTGTCCCCTCCCTCGCACCACCACCTTCGGCTCCCCTCCCTTCCAGGTTTGTAGCGCAATCAGGTATGACATGGGCTTTCACTTACATTATTATTTTATAAATGGTTCACAAACAATTAATTACTATTTATTTTAAATATATTTTATATGAAAAATGAAAATGTAATAAGTCTTGTGTAAATGTTTGTTATAGGGATCTTATTATGGATAATAGTTGGATTGATCTTCCAAATCGGACGTCTAGAGATTATTTCAATGGAATTATGTAGTTTATTGACTTCACTAGAGGATTTGAAAGTGACTATGTTAGTTGTCCATGTAGAAAATGTGCTAAAAGATATCAATTCACACGAGATATTGTGAGGGAGCACCTATTCTTTAATGGATTTCTGAGAAATTATAAGAGTTGGACTCATCATGGAGAAGAATATGTTCGTTGTGAAAATACGGATACAGTTCTGATGGATGTTGATGCAAGGTTGAATGATCCAATGCATAAAATGCTTACTGAAATGGTGCGTGGGTTGGATCCTGAAGGCATTGACATCCAGAATCTTGAGACCGGTGAGATAAATCTTCACTCTAGTGCAGATCGTGATTCGAGGAGGTTTTATGAAGCAATTGATGATGCAAAAACAGAATTATATCCTGGATGTACTTAATTCAATAAATTGTCATTTATCGTGGAGTTTTTTCATTTTAAGACTTTGAATCATTGGTCAGACACATTATTCGACATGTTGTTGGGGTTATTGAAAAAGGTTCTTCCTGTCGATGCTAAGATTCCCGAGTCGTATTACCATGCTCGTAAGCTGACAGAGAACATAGGTTTTACATATGAGACCATAGATTCATGTGCAAACAACTGTATGTTGTTTATAAAGGAAAATTCCCATTTGGATATTTGTACTGTTTGTGGTGCTTCCAGGTGGAAAGAGAATAGGGGAAATCAGACTCATCAAAGTCAGATTGTGATACAGGGGAAACCGATTACCGTAAAGTAAATGCGTTACTTTCCCCTTAAACCAAGGTTGAAAAGATTTTTTATGTCATCTAAAGTTTCTAATTTAATGAGATGGCATGCACAAAGAGTTCATGAAAGTGATATGTTAACCCACCTGGAAAACTCTCATGCATGGAAGGATTTTGATAAGAGACATCCCGACTATTCCAAAGATGTTCGTAATGTCCGATTGGGATTGGCATCAGATGGTTTCAATCCATTCAAGTCTATGGTTGGTGCAACTCATAGCACATGGACCATGGTGTTGGTTCCATATAATCTTCCTCTGTGGCTTTTTATGAAGCAACAATTTATATCACTTTCCACTATTATTGATTGACCTAAAATTCCGGGGGATAAGATTGATGTTTACCTTCAGCCATTGATTGATGAGTTGAATGAATTTTGGGGCGATTGTGTGATGACTTATAACTGTGGAACGAATGAAATGTTCAAACTGCAGGCTGCTTTATTGTGGACAATCAATGACTTCCCAGCTTATGCAAATTTATCAGGCTGGAGTACGAAAGGGGAATTTTCTTTCCCTTATCGAAACAAAAGTAAAATTTTTTTATGGCTTAAGCATTCCAAAAAATGGGCATTCATGGGTCACAGACGTTTTCTCCCCCCTCAGCACAGGTTCAGAAAGGAAAGAGTGGCATTTTATGGTTCTAGAGAGTTCATCCCAGCACCAAAGATCATGGCAGGAGTTGAAATGTTATCACAGATTGAGGAAGAAAACATCCACACGGTATATGAAATTCAGGATTTGGTGGCTCCTCCGGTACGTAATATTCGAGCTGCGTGTAGGCAGCGCAGTCACAATTGGGAAAAGAAAAGTATTTTTTATAGTCTTCCGTATTGGAAAACTAACATGCTGAGGCATAATTTGGATGTCATGCACATTGGAAAAAATGTTTGTGAGAACATATTGTGGACCATTTTAGGTGTCAGTGGGAAATCAAAGGACTATATTAATGCGCGCCATGATTTGGAAGAAATGGGTTTAAGGAAACAGTTGCATTTACAGTTAGCTAAGGGAAACAAGGAATCACTACTAGAAATTCAGGCTATAGCCACGGACCTATAGCCACGGTTTTATAGGTCCGTGGCTATATCTTTTATACTGCCACGGTTAATATTCTATCCGTGGCTATATCCAGCTGCTCCGTTTTTTTTTTCCCAAACCCATCGGGCTCTTCTCCTCCCCCTCGCGATTCCTCACCGCGCCCTCCCCCTCCCCGACGCCTCCAGGCCGAGACCTCCTCCACGCCGCGCCCTCCTCGCCGCCGCGCCCTCCTCGCCGCCGCGCCCTCCTCTCCGCGCCTCCCCCCTCCCCGGACTCACTCCTACGGAACCCTCCCCGACTCACTCCCCTCCCCCGACGCACTCCCCTCCCCGGACGACCGCGCCTCCCCCCTCCCCGGACGACAGCGCCTCCCCCGACGCCGACGGACTCCCCCGACGGACTCCCCTCCTCCGGACGACCGCAACTCCCCTACTCCCGACGGAATCTCCTCCTCCGACGAACTCTCCTCCTCCCGACGACCTCATTGCCGGTATCTTTATCATTCCATTTTTTATCACTTCAGTTTCACTGCAACCTATTTTTTAGGTTTCCCCATCTTGGTGTCATAATGAGAGACCAAATGAATCAAATGTTTCTACAGTTTTCCTATGCCATTACAAATTGAAATGTTGGGTTCCTAATGTTTATAGGGGGAAGATTCAAATCTACCCATTTGAGGTAAAGCATCTTCTCTAATTTTATTATCACATTCCATTCCTCAATTTTTCTTTTTCTGCCTTCATGCGGATGAATCCCTATCTCATCTTTTCGTGCATTGCACCTTCACAATCAGACTATGGGAGTATGTACAGATGGTTTTCTGCTGCTGTCTGGACCTGTAGGGAATTGAGGCACTGCTTCTCTCCATTTGCCGATTCCAGTGCAGTGAACAGGTTCGTGCCCTTATGATGTCTGCTTCTGTTAGATTGTTATCATTTATTTGGAAAGCAAGGAATGAGTTGGTTTTCAATAACCGTATACCCTCTTTTCATGCTGGTGTTTTTGAATTTTTGGAAGGCAATGCTCTGAACTTCGCTGCAATCCATCATCTTCAATTCCCCAACAGGATCCATAGGTAATTACAGAACAATACCATGACCTGCAACTCATCTGGGTTTCTTCAATTGGGTGTGAGTCAAGTAGCTTGGTTTCAGGGATGAGTTGGTGATCGAAGCTGGCACTAATGCCGGGGCACTTCTTGTGGATGGGCTCGGGGACGGGATTCTAATTGAAGCGCTGGATCAGGACATTGATTTCGTGAGGGATACATCATTCAACTTACTGCAAGGTTGCAGGATGCGAAATACAAAGACGGTACGTGATGTGGTTTTAGATAATAAGATGATTGGGTTGATCATGTAGTTTTGATAATTTTGATGTGTGGAATTTTACTACTGTGGCAGGAGTATGTTTCGTGCCCGTCTTGTGGGAGGACTCTTTTCGACCTTCAAGAAATAAGTGAGGAGATACGTGAAAAGACCTCTCATTTACCCGGTGTTTTGGTAACTCTCTCCCCCCTTCCAGTTCCATTAATTTTCAAGAAAATCATTTGTGATATCTTAGACCCTCTTTGGTTCAAGGAATCCACTATGAGAGAATCGCTCCCTCTCTCTCAATCAGTTCCATCAATTTTCAAAGAATTGATTTATGATCTCTTAGAACCTGTTTGGTTTAAGGAATCCACTATGAGAGACCCCTCCCCCCATCTGTTAGTTCCATTAATTTTGAAGGAATTCATTTGTGATCTCCTTGAGGTTCTCTCATAGTGGATTCCTTAAACCAGACAGGGGGCAGGGGGCAGGGGGCAGGGGGCAGGGGGCAGGGGGCAGGGGTGTCCAGCAGGGGGAGGGGTGTCCAGCAGGGGGAGGGGTGTCCAACAGGGGGAGGGGCTGTCCAGCCAGGGGGGAGGGGTGTCCAGGGTCTGGGGGGGACTGGCAGGGGTGTCCGAGGTTTGGGGGGGGGGCTGTCACGCCGCGGTCACGCCGCGGTCACGCCGCGGTCACCATTAATATATTTGAGGGCTAACTTGGATTCTCCCTTCATATCCATTTGGGGGAAATAAATATCATCTGATAACTTATGATCAGTAATGAGAGCCTAATAATTTGCCTCATCATCAGTGAAACCTTATAAAAATAGGAAAAAGTATGATTGGACGTCTTGTGTTGGTGTGATAAAGACAACCACCTGGCCTACTCAATTAAGATTAGAATTATTAAGCATTATTTCAGTCGATCTTTGAAAATCACCATCAAAATATGTTTTCTAATACTCTTTGACATGATCCACTAAGAGGGTAGCCTCATTTGGGAAATCAACATTCAGGGGAGTATCATGATTCTATATATAATATCACAACTTCTACACTGTAAAAACTATTGCGAGGAAACTCTTATCTATAGGGGAGTATCTATTCTATATATCGAGGAGCATCCGACTATGATATTATAAACAATTTTCTATTACCTCTGTTTTTTTGGGTTAGATGGGTTACAAGGGATCATTCCAAGGAAGTCCCATAAATGAACAATGTCTTTCCTAAAATGGAAGAAATCAAAACTGACTGTTGTAAAAGATAATGCTTAATGTTATCAATAATCGATATGGAACTCCTCATCCAATTTTTTAATAGGTACTTTATTCATTGGACACTAGAGGATCTTACACTATCCAACTAGATTCACATTAAATCAGTTTATATAGGTGAATAAACTGGTTATAGGTACAATCCATAGGTTAGAGATATCATAGTAGTGCATGTTATTGAGGTAGAGTACCACAACTAAATTCATTTAATAATAAAATTATTAGATGTGGGTGATGAATTTATATTGTTTCCTGATTTTTTCAGTTGGTAATAATTAAACCATTGGTAATTTAACATCCTTCAATGCACCTCATATTTTTGAGCAACAATGTTCTAATGATTTGTTCTTGATAACTAATTGAGAGTGTTAATGTTCAGGTTTCTCCAAAGTGATGAAGGATGGAGATCAATTTTATACAGGATGTGTTTTTTAGGCCATCGCCATCCTTGCAATGAAGCTCACCAGGGTCTCAAATTACGGTATGCTCATAGAACTAGGATTAGAAACTGGTTCATCTATGGTGAGGGGTGCTGTCAAGCTTTGGGACATGGGGTTGGGTAAGAAGAAGATGTGGGGGTTGAGGAAGAAGAGGAGGGTATTTTGGAAGTTTTAAAACTTGAACATCCATTCCACAAACTAAATTGGATTACCCCTGATCCGAGCACCCAAGTCGGCCTGTGGAAAGGCTTGAGGGTCATTCTCAATCCCTTCGAGCTAACAACAATTGTCGAGACATCAAATTATGCTCTATGAGAATAATTTTCCTAGATAAATATTATTCAACAAGTAGCAGAATTCCATAAAAATTTCAGCATGGTGCGTCCATGCCTTAGATGTCCTCGCATAACAAAATAAGTAGTTTCAGGGGGGCAGGTTGCAGGGGGGCAGGTTGGAGGGGGGCAGGGGGGCAGGGGGTAGGTTGGAGGGGGGGCAGGGGGCAGGGGGGCAGGTTACAGGGGGGCAGGAGGCAGGTTGTAGGGGGTAGGGGGGCAGGGGGAAGTTTCAGGGGGGCAGGGGGGCAGGTTGGAGGGGGGAAGGGGGCAGGGGGGCAGGGGGCAGGTTGGAGGGGGGCAGGTTGCAGGGGGGCAGGGGGCAGGTTGGAGTGGGGCAGGGGGCAGGGGGGCAGGGGGCACGTTGCAGGGGGGCAGGTTGGAGGGGGGCAGGGGGGCAGGTTGCAGGGGGGCAGGGGGGCAGGTTGGAGGGGGGCAGGGGGCAGGGGGCAGGGGGCAGGGGGGCAGGTTGCAGGGGGGCAGGGGGCACGTTGCAGGGGGGCAGGGGGGTAGGTTGGAGGGGGGCAGGGGGCAGGGGGGAGGGGGCAGGGGGGAGGGTGGAGGGGTGCAGCTGTGAGCATAATTTCACATCCTATTGAAGTATAGATTCAACGATTTTTATAGATCTAGAGAAGTTATATTTCATAGTAACTTTGAACCAATCTACCTTAGTTTTTTACTCTAGTTTTGTTCTGTTTTGAACTTTAAATTTTATAAATTAATGTATATGTTTACACTTATAGGAGATGAAATTTTGGAAACCAAAGGTATTTATTCAACAAGAAAAGAAGGGAAATTTTTTCCAATGATCTCAAATGAATAGAGCATCTACACCATGGGAGTAATAGTTTAAATTCTGTGATTTTTCTACTTAAACTTGAAAATTCACTTCTTTTTTTTAGTTGAAATAAATGGTTGGAAGTTGCCTTTTAATAAATTTTGTATGCTGAAATCATCTTGTTAAATCTGTTGGTTGTTGCTTCCTTTTTTACTACCTTTTTGTATTGAAATTCTGGTGTGTATGCTTATTTTAATGTTTTACTAAAAAACATTTTTGAACTTCAAATGTTAACATGCATCTACATTAAAATCCATGAATATGTGTTGAAGTTGTTAATATAGTAACTAGTGGGTATCATTCATGCATTTTGTGTGATTGTTTGAACTCTATGTTCTTCATTTCTTTTGTTTTTAATATATTAGTTATATGCTTTGTTTGTAATTAGATAAAAAAATTCTTTATTGTTACAAATTGATGCATATATCTAATTAATCATTTCTACCATAGGACGAGGTTGTTGGTGTTGGTTCAAATGCGGGCACGTTGGCATGCAACCGACAAGCAAGAGGGAACATCCATTCTTGGTAATGGGCATCTATGTGAACTTCACTTCTCAGTTATTGGTTTTGATTAGAGTTATATTAACATATTATTTTGTTCCCATGTAGTTTTACAAACATAAAATAAAAATTTAATCAGGGAAAGGTGCCCCCAAAATACATGCCCCTCGAACTGGATGTTCTATCCAATGTTTATCTCTATATCAGGAAGGGGTACATTGTCCTCATTCAAGGATTTTCCCGGGGGTGGGCCCTCTAGAGTAAATACAACACACTGAGAATAATCCATGTTTTTTTCATTAGAAGGACCATCCTAAGGTGATGTTGAAGTGATTAAGTCTGTAGTTTTCCCAGTATCCTTCTACACTGATATAACCCCTATCTTATCCACATTATAAGGGACAGTAGTGTATTTTCTCTCCAAGTCATAGATTGGAATATTCATCTTACCATTCCAACTTTCATAGTTAGAGACATCATTCCCCTTAATATTGTAAAAAGAACACTCCTTGTCCCTATTACATTCTGGAGAATGATGGAAAAAACATATAATTCATGTAGAACTATGGTTTCCTTTCGTATTGGATCAGAAAGTCTATACATTCATCTAGTTAGTTAAGACTACTTCTTCTAGAATCATTATATACATGTCCACATTCATTATATACATGTCCACATATAATTCACAGATTAGCATTCATTTCTTTAAATCTTCTGAGAAAACATCCTCTCATGCCATCCATATCATCCTATTTGAAACTAAGTGGAAGATGTTGCCCCGCGGATGTCGCTGGACCGGGCCAACACGTTGTGGTCACGCCGCGGTCACGCCGCGGTCACGCCGCGGTCACGCCGCGGTCACGCCGCGGTCACGCCGCGGTCACGCCGCGGTCACGCCGCGGTCACGCCGCGGTCACGCCGCGGTCACGCCGCGGTCACGCCGCGGTCACGCCGCGATCACGCCGCGGTCACGCCGTGATTTGGCCCTGCTCCAGGACGACACCCTGCGGCGGTTACTCCTTAGAGAAACATTGAATGGTTAGCTCTATAATTTTTCGTATTTCCTCATTCCTAAACTATATCTCCTCTCAGCGCTGCCTCTCATCCATCTTTCCACAAAACGTGCATAGCAGGTGGTACAAAAGCTCAATTCAACTGAAAACATTGGTTTGGAATTGTCTGAAATATTTTATTCCTCTAGGTATTCCTACACATTTCTAGATCTGCAAACCTCACCGAATTAGGTATATCAGGGGTCATCCAATCCTCTATTCATCACAGATTAGCATTCATTTCTTTAAATCTTCTGAGAAAACATCCTTTCATGCCATCCATATCATCCTATTTGAAACTAAGTGGAAGATGTTGCCCCGCGGATGTCGCTGGACCGGGACAACACGTTGCGGTCACGCTGCGGTCACGCCGCGGTCACGCCGCGGTCACGCCGCGGTCACGCCGCGGTCACGCCGCGGTCATGCCGCGGTCACGCCGCGGTCACGCCGCGGTCACGCCGCGGTCACGCCGCGGTCACGCCGCGGTCACACCGCGGTCACGCCGCGGTCACGCCGCGGTCACGCCGCGGTCACGCCGCGGTCACGCCGCGGTCACGCCGCGGTCACGCCGCGGTCACGCCGCGGTCACGCCGCGGTCACGCCGTGATTTGGCCCTGCTCCAGGACGACACCCTGCGGCGGTTACTCCTTAGAGAAACATTGAATGGTTAGCTCTATAATTTTTCGTATTTCCTCATTCCTAAACTATATCTCCTCTCAGCGCTGCCTCTCATCCATCTTTCCACAAAACGTGCATAGCAGGTGGTACAAAAGCTCAATTCAACTGAAAACATTGGTTTGGAATTGTCTGACATATTTTATTCCTCTAGGTATTCCTACACATTTCTAGATCTGCAAACCTCACCGAATTAGGTATATCAGGGGTCATCCAATCCTCTATTCATCACAGATTAGCATTCATTTCTTTAAATCTTCTGAGAAAACATCCTTTCATGCCATCCATATCATCCTATTTGAAACTAAGTGGAAGATGTTGCCCCGCGGATGTCGCTGGACCGGGCCAACACGTTGCGGTCATGCTGCGGTCACGCCGCGGTCACGCCGCGGTCACGCCGCGGTCACGCCGCGGTCACGCCGCGGTCACGCCGCGGTCACGCCGCGGTCACGCCGCGGTCACGCCGCGGTCACGCCGCGGTCACGCCGCGGTCACGCCGCGGTCACGCCGCGGTCACGCCGCGGTCACGCCGCGGTCACGCCGCGGTCACGCCGCGGTCACGCCGCGGTCACGCCGCGGTCACGCCGCGGTCACGCCGCGGTCACGCCGTGATGTGGCCCTGCTCCAGCCACATCCAGCAGGGGGGAGGTTCAGCCCCACTTGCTCACAGGCGTTTCAGACGACCCATTTTTCAGCAAAGTCATCAGCCCGCTGCCACCAGCATTCCAGCCCGCAACAGCCCCCCCACCTTCGAATCAGCCTGCACCATCCCCCCAACACCTGCAACCAGCCCCCTTTCACCCACATTCCAGCCTCCTCCCGCTCCCTTCGCTCCTGGTCGGAAGATGCTGCCCCGCGGATGTCGCTGGATCGGGCCAACACGCTGCGGTCACGCCGCGGTCACGCCGCGGTCACGCCGCGGTCACGCCGCGGTCACGCCGCGGTCACGCCGTGATGTGGCCCTGCTCCAGCCACATCCAACAGGGGGGAGGTTCAGCCCCACTTGCTCACAGGCGTTTCAGACGACCCATTTTTCAGCTAAGTCATCATCACTCTGCAAGCAGATGCTCCTTCCTTTCCTACTTACTCTTTTCTGCAAGGTGTCCTCTGTTATAAGGGCCGGTTGGTGCTGTCTAGTTCGTCCCCATGGGTGCCCATATTGCTGGCTGAGTTCCATTTGTCTCCGTAGTGGGGTCATTCTGGTTTTTGCCGCACGTATAGAAAATTGCCTGCCAATTTATATTGGGTCGGGATGAAAATACCGGTTCAACAGTTTCCCAATGGGCCAAATGCCAACGAAATAAATATTCCACACTATATCCGGCTGGCCTGTTGCAGCCGTTGGAAATTCCCCAGCTGGTGTGGTCGGGTCTCTCTATGGATTTTATCACCGGACTACCCTAATCCCGTGGTTGCACTGTGATTCTGGTCATCATTGATCATCTCTCTAAATATGGCCATTTTTTACCCCTAAAACACCCTTACACAGCAAAGAGTGTGGGAGTGTGGGTGAGGTTTTCGTGTGGGAGATTGTCAGTTTGCATAGCATTCCAGCGACCGCAATCCCATTTTTGTAAGCCATTTTTGGATTGAACTGCTCAAACTCCAAGGCACTGACTTAAAACTCAGCTTGACCTACCACCCGCAAACGGATGACCAAACAGAGGTGGTAAATCGCTGCCACGAGACCTACGCTGTTCCATCAGAAATCTAGTTGCCCGTTGTTGCCCATGCACTGCTTGATCGTGGACTCAAATATTATTTGAGTCGGTCCCAAGACATCATGAAGCAGAAAACTAATACACTGCCGTCACCTTGCCCTCCATGTGGGAGATCCTGTTTCCGTACGCTTTCGGCCTCACAAACAACACTCTTTAACTTGCCAGATTTCTCAGAAACCTGCCCCTCGTTTCTATGGGCCATTTACAGTTCAGCGGAAGATCGGCCTGGTGGCTTGTTAGCTTGATCTTCCTCCCTCAGCCTGGGGGCCTCCTGAGGATTTCTTCTGTTGTTTTCCCTATTTCTTCTATTTTTCTGCTGTAATTTTCGTTCCCATCCTTTAATACAGAATTGCAGCCCTCATTGAGGGCTGGAAGTTTGAGAGGCTTAACAGAATTAGAGTATGACAGTGTGTCAAGTTTGAGAGGCTTAACAGAATTAGAGTATGACAGAAAGAAGCTTCGAGCCGAAAGGCTCTAAAGCCATTTTATTAAAAACAAAAGATGACATAAGAGAGGAGATGGGGCTAGACATTGATAAAACTGCCTTCATAATAAAGCATTTCGTTTTCATAACCCCCTCCCCGACGTCATCATCCCATTCCAAGTTGTAGGTAGATGAGCTATGAGACCTAGTCACCATCGGACGTGCGGTCTGCGCAGGAGGGCTCCTTATGCGTTCTTTAAGCGTTGCGCGCGCTTGAGAAACGCGCGTGGGGGGTCCAAACGGGCCGAACGAATTGCGAATGGCCTGAAATCGGACGACATCAAAGGGTGAGTGAATTGTGATGTGGTCGAGCAGACGGCACGTCAATCGGACGTGCCGTGTGCCCGCGGTGACCGGGAACGCCGTTCTGGTGTCATAAAACGGCCAAAACAGGCGTCTAACGGTCAAACTCATAGCGAACGACATCGGATTGACCTGAAATCACAGGACAACATTCAAATTATTATTCGCGACGTGCACGCGCAGACGGCACGTCAATCGGACGTGCGGGTCTGCGCAGGAGGGCTCATTATGCGTTCTTTAAGCGTTGCGCGCGCTTGAGAAACGCGCGTGGGGGGGTCCAAACGGGCCGAACGAATTGCGAATGGCCTGAAATCGGACGACATCAAAGGGTGAGTGAATTGTGATGTGGTCGAGCAGACGGCACGTCCGATTGACGTGCCGTGTGCCCGCGGTGACCGGGAACGCCGTTCTGGTGTCATAAACGGCCAAAACGGGCGTCTAACGGTCAAACTCATAGCGGACGACATCAGATTGACCTGAAATCACAGGAAAACATTCAAATTATTATTCGCGACGTGCACGCGTAGACGGCACGTCAATCGGACGTGCGGTCTGCGCAGGAGGGCTCATTATGCGTTCTTTAAGCGTTGCGCGCGCTGAGAAAAGCGCGTGGGGGGTCCAAACGGGCCGAACGAATTGCGAATGGCCTGAAATCGGACGACATCAAAGGGTGAGTGAATTGTGATGTGGTCGAGCAGACGGCACGTCAATCGGACGTGCCGTGTGCCCGCGGTGACCGGGAACGCCGTTCTGGTGTCATAAACGGCCAAAACGGGCGTCTAACGGTCAAACTCATAGCGAACGACATCGGATTGACCTGAAATCGCAGGACAACATTTCAAACTATTATTCGCGACGTGCACGCGCAGACGGAACGTCAATCGGACGTGCGGTCTGCGCAGGAGGGCTCATTATGCGTTCTTTAAGCGTTGCGCGCGCTTGATAAACGCGCGTGGGGGGGGTCCAAACGGGCCGAACGAATTCCGAATGGCCTGAAATCGGACGACATCAAAGGGTGAGTGAATTGTGATGTGGTCGAGCAGACGGCACGTCAATCGGACGTGCCGTGTGCCCGCGAGTGACCGAGAACGCCGTTCCGGTGTCATAAACGGCCAAAACAGGCGTCTAACGGTCAAACTCATAGCGGACGACATCGGATTGCCCTGAAATCACAGGACAACAATCCCATTATTATTCGCGACGTGCACGCGTAGACGGCGCGTCAATCGGACGTGCGGTCTGCGCGGTAGGGCTCATTATGCGTTCTTTAAGCGTTGCGCGCGCTTGATAAACGCGCGTGGGGGGGTCCAAACGGGCCGGACGAAGTCCGAATGGCCTGAAATCGGACGAAATCAAAGGGTAAGTGAATTGTGATGTGGTCGAGCAGACGGCACGTCAATCGGACGTGCCGTGTGCCCGTGGTGACCAGGAACGCCGTTCCGGTGTCATAAACGGCCAAAACAGGCGTCTAACGGTCAAACTCATAGCGGACGACATCAGATTGCCCTGAAATCACAGGACAACAATCCCATTATTATTCGCGACGTGCACGCGCAGACGGCGCGTCAATCGGACGAGTGGTCTGCGCGTAGGGCTCATTATGCGTTCTTTAAGCGTTGCGCGCGCTTGATAAACGCCCGTGGTTCTGTGCAGGGGGGTAGGGGGCTGTATGGGGTTTGTCCGGGGGTGCACATGGGGGCTGTCCGGGGTTGCACATGGGGGCTGTCCGGGGGTGCACGGGGGGCTGTCCGGGGGGAATGGGGCTGCATGGGGTCTGTCCGGGGGTGCACATGGGGGCTGTCCGGGGGGTGCACGGGGGGCTGTCCGGGGCTGGTCGGGGGGCTGTCCGGGGGTGCACAGGGGGTTGTCCGGGGCTGGCCGGGGGGCTGTCCAGGGGTGCACGGGGGGCTGTTTGGGGGTGCATATGGGGGCTGTCCGGGGGTGCATATGGGGGCTGTCCGGGGGTGCACGGGGGGGCTGTCTGGGGGTGCACGGGGGGGGCTGTCCGGGGGTGCACGGGGGGCTGTCCGGGGGTGCACATGGGGGCTGTCCGGGGGTGCACGGGGGGCTGTCCGGGGCTGGTCGTGGGGCTGTCCGGGGGTGCACGGGGGGCTGGCCGGGGCTGGCCGGGGGACAAGCAGGGGGAAGGGGGGGCTGGCAGGGGGGCAGGGGGGGGGGGGGGGCTGGCAGGGGACAAGCAGGGGGCAGGGGGGGCTGGCAGGGGGACAAGCAGGGGGAAGGGGGGGGGGGGGGGGGCTGGCAGGGGGGCTGGCAGGGGCAGGGGGGGGGGGGGCTGGCAGGGGGCAGGGGGGGGCTGGCAGGGGGACAAGCAGGGGGGTGGCCGGGGGGGCTGGCAGGGTGACAAGCAGGGGGAAGGGGGGGGGGGGCTGGCAGGGGGGCAGGGGGGGGGGGGGCTGGCAGGAGCAGGGGGGGCTGGCAGGGGGACAAGCAGGGGGGGCTGGCAGGGGGCGGCAGGGGGGCTGGCAAGGGGACAAGCAGGGGGGTGGCGGGGGGGGGGGGGGGTGGACTAACAGGGGGCAGTGGGGGACTAGCAGGGGGCAGGGGGACTAGCAGGGAGGGTGTCCAGGGGGCAGTGGGGACTGGCAGGGGGGGCTGGCAAGGGGACAAGCAGGGGGGGGTGGCGGGGGGGGGGGGGGACTAGCAGGGGGGCAGTGGGGGGACTAGCAGGGGGCAGGGGGGGAGCTGGCAGGGGGACAAGCAGGGGGCAGGGGGGGGCTGGCAGGGGACAAGCAGGGGGCAGGGGGTTTCCGGGGTTCTGTGCAGGGGGGATGGGGGCTGCATGGGGTCTGTCCGGGGGTGCACATGGGGGCTGTCCGGGGCTGTCCGGGGGGTGCACGGGGGGCTGGCCGGGGCTGGCCGGGGGGGGCTGTCCAGGGGGTGCACGGGGGGCTGTCCGGGGGTGCATGGGGGGCTGTCCGGGGGTGCACGGGGGGCTGTCCGGGGGTGCACGGACAGGGGGGGTGTCCAGCAGGGGGGGTTGGCAGGGGGACAAGCAGGGCGGGGGGGCTGGCAGGGGGAAGGGGGGGGGGGGGTGGCGGCAGGGGGCAAGCAGGGGGCAGGGGGGTGGCCGGGGGGGCTGGAAGGGGGACAAGCAGGGGGAAGGGGGGGCTGGCAGGGGGGCAAGCAGGGGGCATGGGGGGGGGGGGGGGGGCTGGCAGGAGCAGGGGTGGGGTTGGCAGGGGGACAAGCAGGGGGGGCTTGTAGGGGGACAAGCAGGGGGTGGCTGGGGGGGCTGGCAAGGGGTGCACGGGGGGGGCTGTCCGGGGGTGCATGGGGGGCTGTCCGGGGGTGCACGGACAGGGGGGGGTGTCCAGCAGGGGGGTTGGCAGGGGGACAAGCAGGGGCGGGGGGGCTGGCAGGGGGGAAGGGGGGGGGGGGTGGCGGCAGGGGGCAAGCAGGGGGCAGGGGGGTGGCCGGGGGGGCTGGAAGGGGGACAAGCAGGGGGAGGGGGGGGGGGCTGGCAGGGGGGCAAGCAGGGGGCAGGGGGGGGGGGCTGGCAGGAGCAGGGGTGGGGCTGGCAGGGGGACAAGCAGGGGGGGCTTGCAGGGGGACAAGCAGGGGGTGGCTGGGGGGGCTGGCAAGGGGACAAGCGGGGGGGTGGCGGGGGGGGGGACTAACAGGGGACAGTGGGGGACTAGCAGGGGGCAGGGGGACTAGCAGGGGGGGTGTCAGGGGGCAGGGGGGACTGGCAGGGGGGTGGCAGGGGGGGGCTGGCAAGGGGACAAGAAGGGGGGTGGCGGGGGGGGGGGGGGGGGGGTACTAGCAGGGGGCAGTGGGGGACTAGCAGGGGGCAGGGGGGACTAGCAGGGGGGGAGCTGGCAGGGGGACAAGCAGGGGGCAGGGGGGGGCTGGGGGCTGGGGGCTGTCCGGGGGTGCACGGGGGGCTGTCCGGGGGCTGGTCGGGGGGCTGCTCGGGGGGTGCACGGGGGGCTGGCTGGGGCTGGCCGGGGGGGCTGTCCAGGGGTGCACGGGGGGCTGTCCAGGGGCTGGTCGGGGGCTGCTCGGGGGTGCACGGGGGGCTGGCTGGGGCTGGCCGGGGGGGCTGTCCGGGGGTGCACGGGGGGGCTGTCCGGGGGTGCACGGGGGGCTGTCCGGGGGTGCACGGGGGGCTGTCCGGGGGTGCACGGGGGGCTGTCCGGGGGTACTGGCAGGGGGGACTGGCCGGGGGTGGCATGGGGGTGTCCAGGGTGTGTCCAGGGGGTATTTTTTTTTATGAATTTGGACACCCTATAGCCACGGTTCAAAACCGTGGCTATTGATGTATTGCCGCGGTTTTAAACCGTGGCTATAGACATAATGCCACGGTTTTAAACCGTGGCTATAGATTTTGTCCGGCCTTTAGTATAGCCACGGTTGAAACCGTGGCATTAGGTATACAGCCACGGTTTTAACCGTGGCTATAAACCTATAGCCACGGTTTGAACCGTAGCTATAGAGTTAAAGCCACGGTTTGGAACCGTGGCTATAGGTCTAGGCCTATAGCCACGCCAAACTTGGCCACGGTTCCTCAAACCGTGGCTATTACCTATAGCCACGGTTTGAGGGCCTATAGCCACAGTTTAGAACCGTGGCTATAGCTCGAATTTCCAGTAGTGAATTTATGCCTGGTGCACAGTATACGATGACTACCAAGGAGAAAGAGACATTTCTTTCCATTTTGAAGATTCTCAAGGTGCCTCATGTTTACTCTTCTAATATTTCAAAGTGTGTGAATCTAACGAGTAAGTGATTACAAGGGTTGAAAAGTCATGACAATCACATACTACTTTAGCAGTTGATTCCAATTGACATTTGTGATTGTTTATCCCCCAATGTTGTCCAGCCGTTGATTGAGATGAGTAATTTTTTTAGACAGCTTTGTTTAAGAAATCAACGAATGAGTGATTTAAAAAGTTTACAGGACCAAATTGCACTTAAGATTTGTCACTTTGAGAAACTATTCCCCCCCTAATTTTTTGATGTTATGGTCCACTTGACAGTTCATCTAACTGATGAAGTAATGGTTGCTGGTCCAGTACAATTCAGGTGGATGTATCCTACTGAGCGGTATTTGAGTACATTGAAACGATTTGTACGCAACAGAGCTCTTCCGGATGCATCAATATCCAATGGTTATGTGATGGATGAGTGTACTAATTTTTGTGCAGAATATCTTAAGGATGTTGAAAAAAAATTAGATAAGCCATCTCGGATTCAGGATGGTCCAGTTGGAGAAGGAACAACATATGATATGGACAACATCGAGTGGATACAAGCGCATCGATATATCTTGTTCAATACTCTATCAGTTGAACCATTAATGCAATAAGTATCTTATCACCTTTATTGTTTAAATTTTACATGTTTTGTTTGCCTAATTTGATCATTTAAACATTGCGTTATCATTTGCAGAAAACACATTAATGAGATAAAAGAAGAGATGTATCATGCAACTGAGTTGCAAATTTAATAGTCTCAGTATGCGTCATTTCATGATTGGTTCAAAGATTATGTACGTATAAATTGATTTTCATTATGAGTGAAGTATTATACTAATTTCTTTCTTCATATATCATTATTTAATTCTATGAATTATGTAGGTTCATAAGCTGAGGGAGTTAGGGGACCCCACGATAACTGAAGAATTTATCCAACTGGCTAAGGGTCCATCTATAACGGCTCATCGTTATAAATCTATAGATGATAATGGTTTTCTATTTCGCATTAAAGATATTGACGACAAACGAACAACACAAAACAGTGGCATCAGTTGTCTATTTGTCGATTTTGGTTATTACTATGGTCAATTGATAGACATCATTGAAGTTGTATACACACACGGGTTGAAGTACATATTGTTAAAGTGTATTTGGGTTGATCCAGTGCGTGGATGTAAAGTTGATCAATACCAGTTTTCATTGGTGAATTTTAACTATATGTTATACAGAAATGAACGAGTTGATAATTAACCTTTCATTTTGACATCACAAGCGGAACAAGTATTCTTTGTTACTTTGCCTTCGAATCCAAGTTGGCAAGTTGTTGTCAAAATGTCTCAGTGAGGAGTGTTTGTATTTAAACAAGATGAACCCGAGACTATTCCTTTTGTTTCCCAACAACTTGATCAAGATACCATAGTTCGACATGAAGAAGATATTTATTGGGTCAGAGTGGATGTTGAAGGAGAAATGGTCGATTTTCATGCTTAATGAAAGGTATAATTTTTTTCCCACTATTCAGCCTAAGATATCATAAATTATGTAAAAATTTTATAAATCCTTGTAAGTTTAATCCTCACTTTTTGAATTGTATTCAGTTATAAATATTTAGGGTGATTTAACTCATGTTATATTAATGTTATTATCGGTGTATCTTCCCATTGAGGTATTCTTCATTTAGTTCATGTGCTACTTGAAGTTTTATTAATTCAATTTGAAATTTGGTTATGTATTGATTGTTTTTGTACATAATTTGTATATCTGTTTTGTGAACTTTATGATTTTTTAAAATTCATTCCCAACTAATTGTTCAATCCCTTTTTGTTTGATTAACAATAGTACAAGTTTGATTTTTTTAAAAACAATCCAATTTATCATTTGGACACTTTGGATAGTCCCCTTACTAATGTTTTCCATGACTACAGGCATGTCAGGGGAAGAGGCAGAAGATCCACATCATCCATCTGAGGCATCTACGTCTCAGGGTCGAGGTATGTTGGAATGTCATTGTCTTTATTTTTTATGTAATTAATAAAAAAATATATATATATTTATAACATCTATCAATTTATATATAAAATTGTTTCCAACAAGATTAGACCCGACTGATTCTTCCTCTCGCAGGAGAGGCCCTGGTCGTGGCATATTATCATGGAATTCCGACACGACTTTTGATGTTTCATTTGATGAGGTATTTCATACTGTGGGATGGAATGTCCCTGCATTTATTTTTTAGTTGGTCCATATCATACGTGATCCACATCGATTTCCATTGACCACGCGTGACTAGGCTTTTATCCCTCAGGACACATTAGATTGTCTTTGGAGGGAGGTTCAGGTAAGAAGACTATTTTACTTTATTCCCTATGTATAAACAACAATAACATATGTGATTTTTTTCTTTAATATAAAAATTTGAAAGTATGTCCCGATGAGTTTCGGCCAGTGTGTATGAGCAAATGCCGTAAGATGTGGAAAGACTATAAAGGAAAAGTCAAGAGGGACCACTGGGTACCAAATGTAGGTGCCCCAAACATTCTAGAAAAAGTCCCGAGAGGTGTCCTCCCGGATCAGTGGCATGATTTAGTTACACATTGGTCTACTGAGGTTGTTGCGGTTTGTATATTTATTTTGGTATATATATTTTCAAGAATGTTTGATTTGTTTGATATTTGAATGAATTGAATATAGGAGGTTTCTACACACCATTCTGAGAATCGAGCGTTGCAGGGACCACCTCACAGGCTTGGGACTAGTCACGTATCTTAGATCTGACATGAGGTATTTATTATTCATTTTTTTATTAATACGGTTTTGTGTTTTTACTCTATTCATATATAGTTGCGGGAGAAAGGTGCACCAACTGATAAAATGTCGGTGTGGATGAGGAGTCGTGATCATAATGATCCAGAGGCTGCAGCATTGATAGTAAGTACTTGTACTCATTACCAATACTTACATAAAATCTTTATATTAATATATGTATATATATTTAAATATTTCACAGGCTCAATTTGAATTTGAATTAGAACATCTGCTAGAGGACCAACGACAGCTTCCCATGAGAAGGGATGAGATCTTTCATCGCATAATTGGTTGGGACAGACATGGATATAGTTTGACCTATGGAACAGGGATTCCTCGTTCTGTAGTGTCACGCGCTGCGGTTGTCGGTCCTGCTGTTGCTCAGATGACACAACAGCTATCAGATTTCGAGGCACGGCTGCGGGCTTTCGAGGAGGAAAATGCGCAATTGGCTGCTGAGGTTAGAGCACTGCGGGAATATGTGCGTACAGGTGATGGTGCAGGGGATCACACGACGTAGGTTTATAATGTATTTATTTATTTAATTTAAATTATTTTTTTTATGAAAATTTTCATAATGTTTATTTTTTGTAGGACCCTGGCCCACCGGATGGAGGTCAGTGATGAACACGCATGACGCATCATATTCACGAGGTGTGTTTCTGCTTTTAATGGTAGGGTTGTTATTGATATTTATGTTGGGTTTCTAGTAAGGTTTTTTGTGATTTGGGGGTATCATGTGTGTTTTGGCCTCATGAAATGTTTGTGTGCACGAATTGAGAAGTAACCATGAAACTGATTATTGATTTGGATATTTTTTGTTCATTTAATTTTCAATGTTTAGAATTGCATGTTCTGTAATATTTTTGAAAAAAATACGTGATTCCTAATATAAATCATTAAACTTGTTTTTGATGAATGAGCTGAGTTCACTATTTGTAGTCCCCGGCCTACCCCGGACAGCCCTCCCCGCACTTCGGACAGCCCTCCCCACACCCCGGACAAGGCCCCCCCACCCCGGACAGCCCCCCGCACCTCGGACAACACTCCCCGCACTCTGGACAGCCCTCCCCGCACCTCGGACAGCCCTCCCGCACCCCGGATAGCCGTCCCCACACTCCGGATAGCCCTCCTCGCACCCCGGATAGCCCTCTCGCACCCTGGATAGCCTTCCCCGCATTCCGAACAGCCCTCCCCGCACCCCAGAGAGCCCTCCCCGCACCCCGGACAACCCTCCCGCACCCCGGACAGCCTTCCTCGCATTCCAGATAGCCCTCCCCACACCCCAAAGAGCCCTCCCGCACCCCCAACAGGCCCCCCCGCACTCCATATAGTCCTTCCCGCACCCCGGACAGCCCCCCACACCCCGGACAACCCTCCCGAACCCCGGACAGCCTTCCCCGCACCCCGTACAGCCTTCCCCGCACTTCGGACAGCCCTCCCCACACCCCAGACAGCCCTCCCACACCCCGGACAGGCCCCCCGCACTCCGTACAGTCCTTCCTGCACCCCAGATAGCCCCCCACACCCCGGAAAGCCCTCCCCGCACCCCGTACACCCTTCCCCTCACTCCGGACAGCCTTCCCCGCACTCCGTATAGTCCTTCCCCGCACTCCAGACAACCCTCCCCGCACCCCAGACATGCCCCCCACACCCCGGACAGCTCTCCCCGCACCACGGACAGCCCTCCCGCACCCTGAACAGCCCTCCCGCACCCCAGACAGCCTTCCCCGCACTCCGGACAGCCCTCCCCGTTTTTTGGTGTTTTATGTGTTCTTTAAGTGTTGTGTGCGCTTCATAAACACGCGTGGGGGGTCCAAATGGGCCGAACGAAGTCCGAATGGCCTGAAATCAGATGACATCAAAGGGTGATTGAATTGTGATGTGGTTGAGCAGACGACACGTCAATCGGACGTGCCGTGTGCCCGCAGTGACCGAGAACGCCGTTCTAGTGTCATAAACGGCCAAAACGGGCATCTAATGGTCCAATTCATAGCGAACGACATCAGAATGACCTGAAATCATAGGGAAACAATCTAATTATTATTTTTGACGTGTACGTGCAGACAGAATGTCAATCGGACGTGCGGTCTGCGCGGTAGGGCTCATTATGCGTTCTTTAAGTGTTGCACGCGCTTCATAAACACGCGTGGGGGTGGGGGGGGGGGGGGGGGGGGGGGGGTCCAAACGGTCCGAACGACATCCGAATGTCCTGAAATCAGAAAAAATCAAAGGGTGAATGAATTGTGATGTGGTCGAGCATACGACACGTCAATCGGACTTGCCGTGTGCCCGCGGTGACCGGGAACACCGTTCTGGTGTCATAAACGGCCAAAACGGGCATCTAACGGTCAAAGTCATAGCGGACGACATCAGATTGACCTGAAATCACAAGAAAACAATATAATTCTTATTCTTGACGTGTACGCGTAGACAGCACGTCAATCAGACGTGTGTTCTATGCGGTAGGGCTCATTATGTGTTCTTTAAGTGTTGCGCGCGCTTCATAAACACGCGTGGGGGGGGGGGGTCCAAATGGGCCGAACGACGTCCGAATGGCCTGAAATAAGACGACATAAAAAGGTGAGTGAATTTTTATTTGGTCGAGTAGACGGCACGTCAATCGGACATGTCGTGTGCCCGCGGTGACCGGGAACGCTGTTCTGGTGTCATAAACGGCCAAAACGGGCGTCTAACGGTCAAAATCATAGCAGACGACATCGTATTGACCTCAAATCACAGGAAAACAATATAATTATTATTAGTGACATGTACGTGTAGACGACACGTCAATCGGACGTGCGGTCTGCGCGGTAGGGCTCATTATGCGTTCTTTAAGTGTTGTGCGCGCTTCATAAACGCGCGTGGGGGGTCCAAATGGACCGAACGAGGTCTGAATGGCCTGAAATCAGACAAAATCAAAGGGTGAGTGAATTGTGATGTGGTCAAGCAGACGACACGTCAATCGGACGTGCCGTGTGCCCGCGGTGACCGGGAACACCGTTCTTGTGTCATAAACGGCCAAAACGGGCGTCTAACGGTCAAAGTCATAGCGGATGACATCAGATTGACCTGAAATCATAGGAAAAAAAATCTAATTATTATTCGTGACATGTCAGAGGAGATGACGCGCCCATCGGACGCGTGGTGTGCGCGGTAGGTCTCATTATGCGTTCTTTAAGTGTTGCGCAAGCTTCAAAAACGCGCGTGGGGGGTCCAAATGGGCTGAACGAAGTCCGAATGGACTGAAATCAGACAACATAAAAGGGTGAGTGAATTGTGATGTGGTCGAGTAGACGGAACGTCAATCGGACGTGCCGTGTGCCCGCGGTGACCGGGAACGCCGTTCTGGTGTCATAAACAGCCAAAACGGGCGTCTAACAGTCAAATTCATAGCGGACGACATTGGATTGACCTGACATCATAGGAAAAAAATCTAATTATTATTCGTGACGTATACGCACAGACGACACGTCAATCAGACATGCGGTCTACGCGGTAGAACTCATTATGCGTTCTTTAAGTATTGCGCGTGCTTCATAAACGCGCGTGGGGGGGGGGGGGGTCCAAATGGGGCAAATGACGTCTGAATGGCCTGAAATCAGACAACATCAAAGGGTGAGTGAATTTTGATGTGGTTGTGAAGACGGCACGTCAATCGGACGTGCCGTGTGCCCGCGGTGACCGGGAACACCGTTCTGGTGTCATAAACTGCCAAAACGGGCGTCTAACAGTCAAACTCATAGTAGACGACATCAGATTGACCTGAAATCATAGGAAAACAATCTAATTATTATTTGAAACGTGTACGCGTAGACAACACATCAATTGGACGTGCGGTCTGCACGGTAGGTCTCATTATGTGTTCTTTAAGTGTTGCGCGTGCTTGATAAACGCGTGGGGGGGGGGTCCAAACGGGCTGAACAAGGTCCGAATGGGCTGAAATCAGACGACATCAAAGGGTGAGTGCATTGTGATGTGGTCGAGCAGACAGCACGTCAATCGGACGTGTCGTGTGCCCGCGGTGACCGGGAACGCCGTTCTGGTGTCATAAACGGCCAAAACGAGCGTCTAACGGTCAAACTCATTGATGATGACATAGGATTGACCTGAAATCATAGGACAACAATCTAATTATTATTCTCAACCTGTACGCGCAGACGGCACGTCAATTAGACGTGCGGTCTGCGCGGTAGGGCTTATTATGCGTTCTTTAAGTGTTGTGCGCGCTTGATAAACGCGCGTGGGGGGGTCCAAACGAGGTTCGAATGTCCCAAAATCAGACGACATGAAAGGGTGAGTTATTTGTGATGTGGTCAAGTAGACGGCATGTCAATCAGACATTCCGTGTGCCCGTGGTGACCGGGAATGCCGTTCTTGTGTCATAAACAGCCAAAACAGGCGTCTAACGGTCAAAGTCATAGTGAATGACATCGGATTGACCTGAAATCATCGGAAAACAATATAGTTATTATTCGTGACGTGTACGCGCAGACGACACATCAATTGGACGTGCGGTCTGCGCGGTAGGGCTCATTATGCGTTCTTTAAGTGTTGTGCGCGCTTCATAAACGCGCGTGGGGTGGGGGGGGGGTCCAAATGGGCCGAATGAGGTCCGAATGGCCTGAAATCAGACGAAATCAAAGGGTGAGTGAATTTTGATGTGTTTGAGTAGACGGAATGTCAATCGGACTTGCCGTGTGCCCGCGGTGACCAGGATCGCTGTTCTTGTGTCATAAACGGCCAAAACGGGCGTCTAACGGTCAAAGTCATAGAGGACGACATCGGATTGACCTGAAATCACAGTAAAACAATCTAATTATTATTCTTGACATGTACGCACAGACGACACATCAATCGGACATGCGGTCTGTGCGGTAGGGCTCATTAAGCGTTCTTTAAGTGTTGCGCGCGCTTCATAAACGCGCGTGGGGGGGTCCAAACAGGCCGAACGACTACCGAATGACCTGAAATTAGACGAAATCAAAGGGTGGTTTAATTTTGATGTGGTCGAGTAGATGGAACGTCAATCGGATGTGTTGTGTGCCCGCGGTGACCGGGAACGCCGTTCTGGTGTCCTAAACGGCCAAAACGGGCGTCTAACGGTCAATGTCATAACGAACGACATCGGATTGACCTAAAATCATAGGAAAACAATCTAATAATTATTCGTGATGTTTACACGTAGACGGAACGCCAATCGTACGTGCGGTCTGCACGGTAGAGCTCCTTATGCGTTTTTTAAGTGTTGCGCGCGCTTGATAAACGCGCATGGGGGGTCCAAATGGGCCGAATGAGGTTCGAATGGCCTGAAATCAGACGACATCAAAGGGTGAGTTAATTGTGATGTGTTTGAGCAGAAGGAACGTCAATCAAACGTGTCGTGTGCCCGCGGTGACGGGAACTCCGTTTCGGTGTCATAAATGGCCAAAACTGGCATCTAACAGTCAAACTCATAGCGGACAACATCGGATTGACCTGAAATCACATGAAAACAATCTAATTATTATTCGAAATGTGTACGCGTAGAAAACACGTCAATTGGACGTGCGTTCTGCACGGTAGGGCTCATTATGCGTTCTTTAAGTGTTGCACGCGCTTGATAAACGCGCGTGGGGGGTCCAAACGGGCCGAACGAGGTCTGAATGGCCTTAAATCAGACGAAATCAAAGGGTGAGTGAATTTTGATGTGGTCGAGTAGACGACATGTCAATCGGATGTGCCGTGTGCCCGCGGTGACCGGGAACGCCGTTCTGGTGTCATAAACGGCCAAAACGGGCGTCTAACGGTCAAAGTCAGAGAAGACGACATCGAATTGACCTGAAATCATAGTAAAACAATCTAATTATTATTCGTGATGTGTAGGAGGAGACGACGCGCCCATCAAACGTGTGGTGTGCGCGGTACGACCGAATGCGTCGTTTTCAGCAGCTCAGCGCGAGCTAAAATGACGCGTTGGGGGGTCAAAACCACCCGAACGACCTCAGAATGCCATTAAAACCGTACGACATCTGCTGTTGTGTGATTTGTGAAATGGTTGGGCAGACGTCACATCAATCGGAGGTGTCGTTTGACCGCGGTGACCAGAATTGCGTTTTCGGTGTCATAAAACACCAATAACGGCGTGAGACGGTCGAATTCAGAGAAAACGTGCTCCGAATGACCTGAAACCACCCGAAAACATTAGGAATATTATTCTTGATGTGTAGGAGGAGACGGCGCACCCATCTGACGTGTGGTACGGCCGAATACGTCGTTTTCAGCAGCTCCGCGCACGGTAAACCGATGCGTTGGGGGGTCAAAACCACCCAAATGACCTCAGAATGCCATGAGACTGTATGAAAACAGATGTTATGTGATTTGTGAAATGGTCGGGTGGACGAAACGTCAATCGGAGCTATCTTTTGACCGTAGTGACCGGAAACGTGTTTCTAGTGTCATAAAACACAAAAAACGGCGTAAGACGGTCGAATTCGGAGAAAATGTGCACTGAATGACCTGAAACCACATGAAAACATTAGTAATATTATTCGTGATGTGTAGGAGGAGACGACGTGCCCATCGGATGTGCGGTGCGCGCGGTACGACCGAATGCGTCGTTTTCAGCAGCTCCGCGCGCGCTTAACCGGCGCGTTGGGGGGTCAAAACCACCCGAACGAGCTCGGAATGCCATCAAAACCGTACGAAAACATCTGTTGTGTGATTTGTGAAGTGGTCGGGTAGACGACACGTCATTCGGAGCTTTCGTTTGACCGCGGTGACCGGAAATGCGTTTCCGGTGTCATAAAACATCAAAAACGGCGTGAGACGGTCGAATTCGGAGCAAACGTGATCCGAATGACCTAAAACCACACTAAAACATTAGTAATATTATTCTTGATGTGTAGGAGGAGACGGTGTTCCCATCAGACATGTGGTGCGCGCGGTATGGCCGAATGCGTCGTTTTCAGTAGCTCCGCGCGCGCTAAACCGGCACGTTGGGGGGTCAAAACCACCTGAACGACCTCAGAATTACTTGGAACCATACAAAAACATCCCTTGTATGATTTGTGAAATGGTCGGGCAGATGGAACGTCAATCGGAGGTGTCTTTTGACCGCGGTGACTGGAAACGCGTTTCCGGTGTCATAAAACACAAAAAACGGAGTGAGACGGTCGAATTCGGAGCAAACGTGCTCTGAATGACCTGAAACCACACCAAAACATTAGGAATATTATTCTTGACGTGTAGGAGGAGACGGCGCGCCCATCGGATGTGCGGTGCACGTGGTACGACTGAATGCGTCGTTTTCAGCACCTCGGCGTGTGCTAAAACGGCGCGTTGTGGGGTCAAAACCACCGAACGACCTCAGAATGCCATGAAACTGTTTGAAAACAGCTGTTGTCTGATTTTTGAAATGGTCGGGCAGACGACACATCAATCAGAGGTGTCGTTTGACCGTGGTGACCAGAAACGCGTTTCCGGTGTCATAAAACACCAAAAACGGCGTGAGACGGTCGAATTCGGAGAAAACGTGCTCCGAATGACCTGAAACCACTTTAAAACATTAGGAATATTATTCGTGACTTTTAGGATGAGACGACGCGCCCATCGGACGTGCGGTGCATGTGGTACGGCCGACTGCGTCGTTTTTAGCAGCTCGGTGCGTGCTAAAACGGCGCGTTGGGGGGTCAAAACCACTCGAACGACCTCGAAATTCCATGAAACCGTACAAGAATAGTCGTTGTGTGATTTTTAAAATGGTCAGGTAGACGGAACGTCAATCAGAGGTGTTGTTTGACCGTGGTGACCGTAAACGCGTTTCCGGTGTCATAAAACACCAAAAACGGCATGAGACGGTCGAATTCGGAGCAAACATACTCCGAATGACCTGAAACCACAAGAAAACATTAGGAATATTATTCGTGACATGTAGTAGGAGACGGCGCGCCCATCGGATGTGCGGTGCGCGCGGTACGGCCGACTGCGTCGTTTTCAGCAGCTCAGCGCGCGCTAAAACGGAGCGTTGGGGGGTCAAAACCACCCGAACGACCTCAGAATTCCATGAAACCGTACGAGAATAGCCGTTGTGTGATTTTTGAAATGGTCAGGTAGAAATCACATCAATCGGAGGTGTTGTTTGACCGCGGTGACCGGAAACGCATTTCTGGTGTCATAAAACACCAAAACGGCGTGAGACGGTCGAATTCGGAGCAAACGTGCTCCGAATGACCTGAAATGATAACATTTCTTAAATTGGGGGGTTTTAAATTATTATAGCACCATGATTTGATGTGAGATTTAATTTTATTATATGTATATAATAACTGAATAATTATGTTCAATTTACGTTTGTTTTGTTTTTTTTGTTTTTTTGTCTTATTGTAGGTTTTGAAGAAGAAGATTGAAATAGATGGACCTGCTCGGATCGTTGAAGCTCATTTATCATTTATGATGATTTTGATGTTTATTCTGTTTGAAATTGTGTTCCATTTTTTATGATTGTTACCTTGTTTTATCTCTGATTTTGCATTGTGAAGAAAAAAAATGAAATTTGTACATTTCATTAAAAAAATGAAAAATATTTTATTTAATAGAGAGGGGACAAGATAATAATAGAGAAATTGGAAGGGAAAGGTACCTTTTATTGTAATATATAAACCACACTAGGATAATGCTTAATATCCACCAAAGGATAACCAATATACCTTAAAATTGAGCTAAAGTTACCTAGGGTTTAAAGAGAGTTGAGGGAATTGGAGGCAATTAAGGAAAATATTTGAATTTATATTAAAATTTTGGGGTCATAAAATCAGGAAATGATTAGAGGTAACATAATTAAAGGTGGATAAAATATAAGAATCAAGGAAAAATATCCCCTTATATATCACTTAAAGTTTATAAAATTTCAATTAAAAACTAATATAATCAATTGAAATCATAGAATAAAAAAATTCCATGCTATAGTGATCAATGTCTATAAATAATTGTTAAAAATGAAACCTTTTCCCTCAAACCCAACATTTCCAAGATGTTTCCATGAAAAAATAAAAATATATCATCGTGAAACCATATAAATACAGTGACATAAAAATTTCATGGACAAGGACCTCATGGTTCAAAAAAACTCTCCTTGCCATAACCTATATGACCACACCACAGGAACCTCCCACACTAAAGAGAGGCACACCAATTTATAATGGCCTAATATACAAGTTTAAATATATCCTATTACACTAAAACCCCAATAAACATGGAACACCACACTAGATAAAACTATCCCCACTTTTCAATCCAAAAGAACACCACATAATTCCTCTAGTCATAACTTCATTTGGTGAAAATTTTAAAATTGGATGTTAAATACTTCTTGAATATCTCCATCATTCTCTAAAATAATCATTAACACATACAACACCTAAAATCACAAAATAAAGGATAAATAGAAATTCAAAAATCTATACTATATACGTATTAAATGATTCCCATCCTTGATAATAAAAAAAACCTAAAAGAAAACAAAGTAACCTCAAAAAACTAAAAATCCTTTGAGATACCCCTCAAACAGATATATTTCCATATCTGAATCACAAAAAAATAGAAAATAGAAGATTACCAGTAATTATATAATTAAAAAAAGAAATTTTTAAATCATGTATGAATAATGTTAAGAATACCCAAGACATTAAACCTGCATCTAACATTCGATCCTACAAACACTTATCTAAGACATCATTCCTCCACTAGGGATGAACTAATGGGATGACACACCCATGAAAAACATTATATTAATAGTCCCGAATCTTAATATACTACATTATGAATGATGAATACTCTACAATATCCAAATCACTCCAATAAAAGAAATGGTAGTAATTGTAAAAATACTAATGGAGTTGTGACATGTGGAAAATGTTATTAATATGATCCATCTATGAAGGAAGATATTATTGATACATTAAATCACCAATAAAATCCAATAACTTTAAATTATTGATAAAATAAGGAAAAAATTTACTTTCTTTACCAAAACTACACTTCCCTTGAGATGGATAATCTTTAAAATGCACAGGATCGCCAACCTTGAAATTTAGGGGTCTCCTCCTATAATCAGCATAAAACTTATGATGATATTTAGTATCTTCATCCAATTTTGAATCACATGTACCATATCAAAATTAACCTATCAAAAATATATTCCCATAATCCCCAAATATTCAACCTTGGTCCCATAAAATAAATATTTTTAGGGTATCATATACAACACTATAAACAAAGACACAAAAATCGATGAGCGATAACATTTATTATGGGAAAACTTAAAGTTTAAATGATTCACCAACAAACCGAAAGAATCTAGAACCCATGTTTTCAATATATCTTTTAGAATATGGACCATATTCTTCATATTACCATCTATATAAGGAGTTTAGAGTCCAAATCATGGCTTAAAATTTCTATACCCTCAAGGAAATGTTTCAAAAGCTTCAGAGAAAACATTATGACCTCCAAATCAAGATTAGGGGTAGTTGTAACTCCCCGACCCCAGCTACCCAGAGTCGGTGCATTACTTCGTAACATTGGCATGATCACAAATGATCAAGTCTCGAAAGACCGATTAGTTTAGTAGCCTTGGAAACACTAGATACATTCATAAGTCTTACATTACATCATAAAGTGAAAAACTAATAACAAAGTCTTCATAGTCCACACTCATATCCCCCTCTGACTATCCCTGCAGGTCATTCATAAAATACTTCTTCACATCCTGGAAAATATTAAAACATTGAAAGGGGTGAGCTCAGATGCTCAGTAAGGATAACAATATTGCGGAAGCTTTCATAAATAAACATAAAAATTTAAGGCAATGTATAACTAAAACAAAAGCCTTTTAAACTTGAACATCAACATAATATGGCAAAAGTAAAATGAGATAATGCCATTCACTTCTTCACATGGATATTCTACTGGTCGAATAATCACATGCAATATCAATAACCACTTTCATAATGAGGGAATGTATAATGCCAGACATTCTGAAACATTTTGTCAAGGCCTCGGCCAAGACGTATAAAATGATTAAGGCCTCGGCCAAAACCATAAATCAAATTGGGAAAGGGCCTCGGCCAATTCCACGTCTAGTTGTCTCATGAGACCTACCGATGCATCGAGGAGCTATAGCGGGCTCCACCCGTCACTTATTAAGTCTAATACATTCCTCATATGAATAGGTTTAAACATATCATAAACCATAACATAATCGTATCACATAAAACATTCATAAAGGAAACATAACATTTCCACATTTCAATCACAAGATATCAATACAACACATTGATATAATAAAAACGCTTTCAAAACCATTTTCAATACCAAAATAAAAGAAAGTTAAAACTTTGTATTTATTTTTCATTAAAAAAAATTATGGCTTGTAGAGGAAGCCGAAACTCAAATAATGGTCACGGCGGCGGAGAAGTCGTTGTCGCCGCATAAGTACGGAAAGAAAAACATTCCCTTTTGTCGTTTAGCAAAACTCTTCTTATAAAAAAGATTCCTTTTGAATAAACGTAAAAGTCAAAGGGGTTTATACACCGTATAAAATAAAGTTGTGTATAAAACCAAATATGCCTCAATGAAAGGAGATTGAGACGAAGTCCTTAAAAAGATTATCTTTAAAAATAAAATAGATCTATTATGTGTATTCACTATAGGTACACATAAAGAAAGTAAAAATACAGAATAAGACATAATAATATCATGACATAATTTGAAAGTAGGAGATTAACCCAAAGAATGGAAATTGGGTTAAGAAATTCCCTTACCTTGCGTCCTGTCCTGACTCAACCGTTCTTTAACCTCCTGAATAATAAACTAGAGTTAATATCTACCTTATTAAGAACCATTTTCAATTTCATTATCCTTTTTATATCACTTATTACAATGTTATGAACATTATGTAATTATTTCAGTTAATAACGGTCGTTTTGTCGATCTTTGGTACTTGAGTCAACAATAAACTTCTTATAATTACAAGTTGTTCATGTGGTAGAATATCCATTATATCCGGAATTATATTCCTGATTTAGATGTCATATATATCTTATATATCCAGTATATACATTCATTTATAATATTACGTAACATTTAGAGGTAAGAAATGAAATGCACCGTTCATGGAGACGGTAAGCCGTACGTACGCATGAACGCTACTTTCATTTCAATTTCATATTTAATGGAACAAAATCATAATGATATAAATTTATAATATAATTCCAGTATAAAATAGTGTATAATACCATTTAATCCATCCTTTATACATCCCACATATGACATTAACGATTCAAATCACTTTGAGGGGGCGGTAGTCCGCACTTCCTAAAATGAAATTATCGCATTTTACCCATAATGGAAATCATAAAGTATGCCATAAATGAGAAATACAGAAGCATAAGTAAAACATAAACATATTATATATCATATATAGAAATAGTTACATCTTAATGTCCACCTTTGAAGGTGTTATATGAGTGTTGAACAATCATCGTTTCGTGAGGCAGAAATTCGCCATCCACAGAAACTGTATGTTCTTTAACCATTAGATGTAGGTGTGTGTAAGTGTAGCTCAAATCCATCTTATAACAACATCCTAGTATATTGAGTATACTGGTATTGTTACAAAAGAAATGAATAAAAATAGTTTATGGGGTTGGAGAAGAAAAACAAAACAAAACAACATTAGAGAAGACATTACCTAAAAATCGGGTAACTCTTTTTGATTTGAGCCAAAGGCTTCCTTGGGAAGAGTTCTGCCCAAAGTGAGGCTTCTAGGAGTAATAGGGGGAAGTTGGGAGAGTATTTGGGTAGGAGTTAGCCGAGCCAAATGGCTTGAAAGTGTAAATGAGGTGGGAGAGGTGGGGGCCTTTTATAAGTGGAGAGGAGGGGCACTTTTGGAAAGATTGAAATGTTACATTATTACACAATGATTTTCGGATTCTAAAGGTCCCACACTTATAAAATTATAGGCTAAGGTGATAAGGTTTCGAAATCTCCTCATCAAATAGGCTTTGGACAAGTGTAAGCCTTGGATTTTACATTATCTTCTCATTTTATTTAAATCGTTAAATAATGAGGTCATCGCTGCATCATCATGATGTCATAAATAATTTAATTTATTTAATGTCTAAAAATTATAAAGAAAATAATATGATGTAGGAAATATTTTTAGATTTCCAATGAATATTTATAGTCAAATTTTGGACTTGTGTAACCCCACTTAAAATCTGTTTTAGTAAAACAACTCATGTTTGTGTCAATTTAATTTTATCATTAAATAAATATATATTAATGTCATTTTCCAACTAAAGTGGCTCCATGGGGTCCCCAAGTTGACCCATGGGTTTTCTTGGTCGGCCATTACTCATCCAATAGGAGTAGGACAAGTGTCATGCTCATCTCATATTATTAAAACATTATTTTTACCTTAAACTACACTAATTACCTCTAATCGCGATTAAGAACTTAAAAGTTACTATTCACCAAAAAATTATTTTAATCTCATTGAACCACATTTTAATTCTTAATGACAACCATGTATGTCGGATTTTTGAAAATCAAATCACAGAAGTGGTAATATTTCATTTAAATGAAAAATCAGTTATTTAACTACCACTTAGTGGTTTCACTATTCATCAAAAATTGAAGTTTTTCAGAACAATGCCAAAATTTCACCCTAAGCTATAATTGATATTCCAAATTCAAAAATGATGTCTATTTTATGAAATTCCATATAATTTTCATTAATTAATTTTATAATTAATTCCCGTTGTCACAACAAATAGCGTGTTTTTAAGAAACAATTTATATCAAAAGATTGACAATTGTTTATGTCCAATTTCAAAGTGAAATTAATTCTAATGACCACCATTGGATAAAATGGTAAAAATATATTCTAATTATACATTAAAACCACTCAATATTATAACTTATCAATATAAATTATTTTGATTAAAAAAGTTGTTTTAAGTATTTTTCACTATTCATAAAAATTTTGATGTTCTCAGAAAATTACAAAAAATTCAACATAGGCTAATTTCAATATTAGGAATACAAAAATGAAGTCCATTTTGAAATATAAAAATCCTATAAATTTAAAAAGTGGTTATTACTATTCATAACGGCTATTTTGATTAGTTGCAGTGTGTTAGAACTCGATGTTGCGTACAATGAAAGCTATTACATTATTGAATGAGAAGCGTATCGTGGAAGCTCGGGGTGTTACATTCTCCCCTCCTTAAATAAATTGCGTCCTCGCAATTTTAAATTTTTCTTTGAAAATAAAAGGTTGAAAAGATAAAATACCTTTGAGGAAAACCCACATCGGAAAAAAGGTTAATAAATATATAACATTAAAAGAAAGCAAGATAAGTACAAAGGTCACCCGATATAGCCCATTCTAGGATTCTATGAAAATATGGATATGGAGGAGAAACAAACCATCAAGGTCTGATGGAGAGTTATAGAAAACAGGATTAAGAGAAATTTTAACCACAAGAAAATCACAAACTTGTGATTGGTTAAACGGTCATTGAATCCCTAGTTGGAAAAGTTAACCGACAACATTTTTGTTTTAAGTTACCTTTTATAATGTTGAGGAATTTATTTAGGAGATTTACTAAGAACGTAAGGGAATATACATACTTGTTATGTATACTTTCATTCGTTAATAAATTTTTACCACAAACCCAACTTTTACTCCAAATGGTAACGGAACTCAAAAATATTCTATTTATCCTAATTGTATAAGGTTCCAAATGTTAACACATACCATTTAGATTAGTAAAATTATTTTGTAATAATTAGGGACTTCCTGTAGGCTAGTGGTAGGAAATAAAGTCCTGTCGCACTATGATTGTGGGTTCGATTCCTGCAGCTTTGTCCGACGCGACGGGTTATTCCCCACCCTGCAGGTTGTCCTTTTCCTAAAACTATAGTATCATAATATTCCAAAAATAATCTTCATAAATTTTTTAACCTTAAACAATACTATCCAAAGTTCAACTTAATCCATTCCAACCTTTATAGTTATCCAAAATACCTCGGTCTAGACTTTCTCTAAAAGGTCTCTTAATTCCAAAATCAATTCATCAGATTCCCCAAACAAAGTAAAGTTTCTCTTATTGTCACATACTAAAATTATAATTACCTTCAACATATTAAAACCTTACTGAAATCAACAAGTACTGCAGTACAATCCTTATATATATCACATTATTCTTATAACCAGAATATAATCCTTGAGTCCAAAAGCACCAATACATTAATTATTCTACTTCAACTGTAGTCACAGCATAAGATTGGCCTTGATCCCTTGGCCTTTTCTGAGGTAAGTTTCCTTGACGCTTAGGACATTCATTTGCATAATGCCCCATTTCCCTACAATTGTAGCATTCAACTTTGACAGCCTCTTTCTTTCCCTTACAATCACGAGCCTGGTGACCCTTTTCTCCACATTTATAACAAACTCCCATTCCTTTTAGACACGTACCAGGGTGATTCTTCCCACAATTATCACATAATGGAAAATCCTTCTTTCCCCTTTTCCCTTTATCTGTCTCTTGTTCCCCCGTTCTCTTCTTCTCTTGCTTTACTTTGTTGTCATAAGACTTAGAGAATTCCTTTTCTATCTTGATAGCACACGAGACAATATCTTCGTATGTTGAGAAGGATTGTGATACTAAAGCTCGACGGAGAAATGGTTTTAACCCATCAAAGAAACGATCAATCTTACCTCTTGGGTTACGTATATAATCTGCAGCATACCTCGCTAACCTTGTAATGTTGGCCTCATACTTTGCGACATTCTCATCCTCCTTTTGTTTCAGACTCAGAAATTGCCTTTCCATATCTGCTCGATGGTCTCGAGGAAAGTATTTTTCTAAGAAAATCTCTTTGAACTCCCTCCATTCCATATTCGATACGTCATCATCTTCCTTTGTGTTTTGAATCAGCGACCACCACTGATCAACATCTCCAGTGAGGCGGTAAACTGCCATGACAACCTTCTCCCTTTCACTACTCCCCAAGGCATGGAATATTTTCTCTAAGGAATTTATCCATTGCTCAGCTACTATAGGATTTGTACTCCCATTGAAGGTTGGTGGTTGTTGCCTCATGAAACGGTCTAGCATTGATCCTCCACGTTGCGGATCAGGGTGCTCCATACGAGTAAGGTTATTATTCATAACCTGAGTGAGTTGTCCCAGTATGGTAATAAGTTGATCAGCACCAGTTGTATCTCCAGATCCACAATAATTATCTTGAGCAGGAGGGCAATCCCTACACGGAGTTCGTGCATTGATACGGTTTCCATTCCTTCCACTAGGCGCCATTTCTAAACAATGGCATAAACTAGATTAGTTTATGAATCAAAATACATAATTCCATACTTGTAAAACACTTTACATAAATTGAACTATTTATGGATATAATCCATAATCATAAAAAGAAATGTTTTCTTTGAGGATGTATATACTCATAACCCTTCATAGTGGTTTGTAAATAAAATGAGAATTATCCTAAGCATATCCCCCGGGAGTGTCGTAACCAAGAGTGCAGCAAGGCCCGTTGTCGTGCACCAGTTCCCGTTCGAGTCTAGCTCAAAGCGGTGTTTTCAGGTTTTACCCCTAGGTACATCGGTGCCAGAGCCGCCTCTACCTGCTCGTATCCAATCAGGGATGTATTGCTCGGAAAACTCACAAAATCTCTACAATAACAAAATTCTAGGAAGTTCTTCTATACTAATCCTCAAAGTCTATCTTTGGGCTATGTTCTCTAATCAGAGTTTATCTAAATCTAGCTTCCAAGGTTAGTACTAAACTGCCTCTGATACCAACTGTAACGCCCCGACCCCAGCTACCCAGAGTCGGTGCATTACTTCGTAACATTGGCATGATCACAAAAGATCAAGTCTCGAAAGACCGATTAGTTTAGTAGCCTTGGAAACACTAGATACATTCATAAGTCTTACATTACATCATAAAGTGAAAAACTAATAACAAAGTCTTCATATTCCACACTCATATCCTCCTCTGACTATCCCTGCAGGTCATTCATAAAATACTTCTTCACATCCTGGAAAATATTAAAACATTGAAAGGGGTGAGCTCAGATGCTCAGTAAGGATAACAATATTGCGGAAGCTTTCATAAATAAACATAAAAATTTAAGGCAATGTATAACTAAAACAAAAGCCTTTTAAACTTGAACATCAACATAATATGGAAAAAGTAAAATGAGATAATGCCATTCACTTCTTCACATGGATATTCTACTGGTCGAATAATCACATGCAATATCAATAACCACTTTCATAATGAGGGAATGTATAATGCCAGACATTCTGAAACATTTTGTCAAGGCCTCGGCCAAGACGTCTAAAATGATTAAGGCCTCGGCCAAAACCATAAATCAAATTGGAAAAGGTCCTCGGCCAATTCCACGTCTAGTTGTCTCATGAGACCTACCGATGCATCGAGGAGCTATAGCGGGCTCCACCCGTCACTTATTAAGTCCAATACATTCCTCATATGAATAGGTTTAAACATATCATAAACCATAACATAATCGTATCACATAAAACATTCATAAAGGAAACATAACATTTCCACATTTCAATCACAAGATATCAATACAACACATTGATATAATAAAAATGCTTTCAAAACCATTTTCAATACCAAAATAAAAGAAAGTTAAAACTTTATATTTATTTTTCATTAAAAAAAATTATGGCTTGTAGAGGAAGCCGAAACTCAAATAATGGTCACGGCGGCGGAGAAGTCGTTGTCGCCGCATAAGTACGGAAAGAAAAACATTCCCTTTTGTCGTTTAGCAAAACTCTTCGTACAAAAAAGATTCCTTTTGAATAAACGTAAAAGTCAAAGGGGTTTATACACCGTATAAAATAAAGTTGTGTATAAAACCAAATATGCCTCAATGAAAGGAGATTGAGACGAAGTCCTTAAAAAGATTATCTTTAAAAATAAAATAGATCTATTATGTGTATTCACTATAGGTACACATAAAGAAAGTAGAAATACAGAATAAGACATAATAATATCATGACATAATTTGAAAGTAGGAGATTAACCCAAAGAATGGAAATTGGGTTAAGAAATTCCCTTACCTTGCGTCCTGTCCTGACTCAACCGTTCTTTAACCTACTGAATAATAAACTAGAGTTAATATCTACCTTATTAAGAACCATTTTCAATTTCATTATCCTTTTTATATCACTTATTACAATGTTATGAACATTATGTAATTATTTCAGTTAATAACGGTCGTTTTGTCGATCTTTGGTACTTGAGTCAACAATAAACTTCTTATAATTACAAGTTGTTCATGTGGTAGAATATCCATTATATATGGAATTATATTCATGATTTAGATGTCATATATATCAAATATATCCAGTATATACATTCATTTATAATATTACATAACATTTAGAGGTAAGAAATGAAATGCACCGTTCATGGAGACGGTAAGCCGTACGTATGCATGAACGCTACTTTCATTTCAATTTCATATTTAATGGAACAAAATCATAATGATATAAATGTATAATATAATTCCAGTATAATATAGTGTATAATACCATTTAATCCATCCTTTATACATCCCACATATGGCATTAACGATTCAAATCACTTTGAGGGGGCGGTAGTCCGCACTTCCTAAAATGAAATTATCGCGTTTTACCCATAATGGAAATCATAAAGTATGCCATAAATGAGAAATACAGAAGCATAAGTAAAACATAAACATATTATATATCATATATAAAAATATTTACATCTTAATTTCCACCTTTGAAGGTGTTATATGAGTGTTGAACAATCATCGTTTCGTGAGGCAGAAATTCGCCATCCACAGAAACTGTATGTTATTTAACCATTAGATGTAGGTGTGTGTAAGTGTAGCTCAAATCCATCTTATAACAACATCCTAGTATATTGAGGATACTGGTGTTGTTACAAAAGAAATGAATAAAAATAGTTTATGGGGTTGGAGAAGAAAAACAAAACAAAACAACATTAGAGAAGACATTACCTAAAAATCGGGGAACTCTTTTTTATTTGAGCCAAAGGCTTCCTTGGGAAGAGTTCTGCCCAAAGTGAGGCTTCTAGGAGTAATAGGGGGAAGTTGGGAGAGTATTTGGGTAGGGTTTGGCCGATCCAAATGGCTTGAAAGTGTAAATGAGGTGGGAGAGGTGGGGGCCTTTTATAAGTGGAGAGGAGGGGCACTTTTGGAAAGATTGAAATGTTACATTATTACACAATGATTTTCGGATTCTAAAGGTCCCACACATATATAATTCGAGGCTAAGGTGATAAGGTTTCGAAATCTCCTCATCCAATAGGCTTTGGACAAGTGTAAGCCTTGGATTTTACATTATCTTCTCATTTTATTTAAATCGTTAAATAATGAGGTTATCGCTGCATCATCATGATGTCATAAATAATTTAATTTATTTAATGTCTAAAAATTATAAAGAAAATACTATGATGTAGGAAATCGTTTTAGATTTCCAATGAATATTTATAGTCAAAATTTGGACTTGTGTAACCCCACTTAAAATCTGTTTTAGTAAAACAACTCATGTTTGTGTCAATTTAATTTTATCATTAAATAAATATATATTAATGTCATTTTCCAACTAAAGTGGCTCCATGGGGTCCCCAAGTTGACCCATGGGTTGTCTTGGTCGGCCATTACTCATCCAATAGGAGTAGGACAAGTGTCATGCTCATCTCATATTATTAAAACATTATTTTTACCTTAAACTACACTAATTACCTCTAATCGCGATTAAGAACTTAAAAGTTACTATTCACCAAAAAATTATTTTAATCTCATTGAACCACATTTTACTTCTTAATGACAACCATGTATGTCGGATTTTTGAAAATCAAATCACAGAAGTGGTTATATTTCATTTAAATGAAAAATCAGTTATTTAACTACCACTTAGTGGTTTCACTATTCATCAAAAATTGAAGTTTTTCAGAACAATGCCAAAATATCACCCTAAGCTATAATTGATATTCCGAATTCAAAAATGATGTCTATTTTATGAAATTCCATATAATTTTCATTAATTAATTTTATAATTAATTCCTGCTGTCACAACAAATAGCGTGTTTTTAAGAAACAATTTATATCAAAAGATTGACAATTGTTTATGTCCAATTTCAAAGTGAAATTAATTCTAATGACCAACATTGGATAAAATGGTAAAAATATATTCTAATTATACATTAAAACCACTCAATATTATAACTTATCAATATAAATTATTTTGATTAAAAAAGTTGTTTTAAGTATTTTTCACTATTCATAAAAATTTTGAAGTTCTCAGAAAATTACAAAAAATTAAACATAGGCTAATTTCAATATTAGGAATACAAAAATGAAGTCCATTTTGAAATATAAAATTCCTATAAATTTAAAAAGTGGTTATTACTATTCATAACGGCTATTTTGATTAGTTGCAGTGTGTTAGAACTCGATGTTGCGTACAATGAAAGCTATTACATTATTGAATGAGAAGCGTATCGTGGAAGCTCAGGGTGTTACAGTAGTGTAGTTATGTTTTGTAAGATTCAACTAAAAATACCCATAAGCGATCAAAACCATTTGGTATATCATGATAAAAAATAAAAAATAAAGATAACTATCATAAAATTCTTTGAATATGAATCCATACTTTGGAATGAGAAAAACAAGAGGACTATCTAACTTCTCTTTCAGGTACTCTTACACATCCTCACACTGAATTATCTATATAAATCATTGATCCTTATCTATAATGGATACCAAGAATCTATAACCCATGATATATCATACACAAACCTCTAATAATAACCTGAAATTTTAATGGAATTACAAACCACTAAATCATTATCAAGAGTCACCTAAGAAACAACTGCCGCAATATTGGAATGATCAACAACCACTCTTTACTAAGACACAAAATATATAAATAAATAAAAACCACATTTAAAAAATTATCACTTGGAAAATAATCTATAAAGATTATGTCATCGAAGCACTTCTAGAACAACACCAAAATACTCATAATGATTCTTTTCTGATCCTAAATACATAATAATTTATTTGATGAACACCACCATAATGAGATAAAAAAACCTAAAAAAAATAAATTCACCAGTCTGATGAAAACTATTAGGGTGTTCATGTCACCAAAAGGCATAATATTTAACTCAAAGTGTTCATAATGACACCTAAAGGTTTTCTTTGTGATATCTCCCTCATTCACCCTCATTTTATGATACCCAGATCCAAAATCAATCTTCAAGAAATAATTTTATCTGTTGAAGTGATTAAACAGATCACTAATCCATATTTTAGGATAGAGGTTCTTAATTATCACCCGATTAAGCCTATGATAATTATGGTATAATTGTAAGATAATCCTCATTCATTATGAATAGCACCAGGGAACTCCCTAATGAAACACTAAGACGAATGAAACACTTTTATAATAGATCAATTATACGAATCCTAAAATATCATAACTCTAATGGTTTCATATGATAAAGAGACATCATGATCATAGGAAATTTGAGTAGTAAATTTATCCAAAAATTGATATCGCATATAAGGGGTAGTGTCACAACTTATTTATAGAAGACAACAAGTAAATCTTCAATAACTCTAAAAAAATACTATAGCATGAACTTCAATTGACCTCTATGTTAACTTATCTAGCTAAGAATAAAGAGAATATAAATTCCTATTAACCATTTGATAAAATTAATTACCAATGATTGTTGAATTCTAACCCCAACATCTGATAAGATAATTATTCTTTAGATTTAATTAATAATTTCCTGCACCAAGTACAACCAATCCATTCCAACAATTACATCATATGGTTGTATCCATAATAATAAAAACTCCCCAACTTGATGATGTTTCATTTTCATAATCTCCAGAACCTAGAACACATTTATCAATCTATACTAACATTCAATTAACATAGTCAACACCAAGGGAATTTGAAAACTTTCATCCTTGTTTCATTGAGATTAGACCATGGCAGGTGAAATAAATGAGTGCAATGCTTTCAAATAAAACCCATAATAATCCAAGGATGAAGATAATAATATGTTACCTTGAATGAAATCTAGGAAAAGAGATTTTGGAAACTCCATATCATGTATACAACTACACCATGCTACAAAATTACACTAATTGTAATAATAACCACATCTACGATCATGCTAAGACCTATGTCTCTAAGTATGAGTAACATCACAAGAATTTATTTTCATGAATCCATATCCCCTATGTCTCCTAATGGTCTTCCAACTCGGCCACTATAGATTGGGCCTCATAGGAAACTTCTTTTGTGGATATATAGGAAAATTACTACCTACCCTTATTGACAACCAAGATTTGTTGGGAATTGGAACTTATAATGGTTATGAATACTATAAGAAAATAAAACCACACTAGATATACCGTTAGAGGCCATAGAACATTAATATCTAGAAAAGGGATGGGAGGAAATATGAGACCGACTCCCCATTGGTAGAATTATCGACTACCCAGATAAATGAAAATGTCCATCCATAGATCATATCCTCATTAGGTTCTAATGACTTCCCTAACAAGATGAACTAGTTTTTTTATAACTTATTCTTTATCGCATCAGCCTTTTTGAGTACCTTAATTTACATCAACAATGCAAATGGGGTAGCCTGGAAGTGAATCTATAGATGGAGATCCTCCTTGATATGACACAATGTAGAATCATAATTGATAATAATATCAAGGGCATAATGAAGAATGTCATTGAATCAAATTCTAAGGTCTTACTCACTAAAGCTTCACTGTCAAAGTGAACCAAACTCTTATCGTAACATTTCCTTTAGTGTCAAAAAATGTAACTGAACATGAAAATAAATATGTAACTTCTCCCATGATATCTATGACCCTTTAAACTCACTAAGAAACAATATCCACACTAACGATCATATGACATAAATAAACTAACAACCAATGGAATTAAATAATCCCTTCTAGAATAGACCAAACCAGAATAACTCTCATGCCCCTCCAAACATATTTATGTCTCTTTATTTGAGATAGTGACCTCATAACATAAAAAGATAAAATTTTGAAACAAACACAACAATTTCTTCTTTAAATCACCCTCTTCATCATAAAACCTCTAATGATTAGGTAGAGTATACTATTGTACCTCTCCCAGTTGAACCACAAATGAACGCCTTCAACAATATCTATAAAAGAAATACCAAATCCCATACTGAGGAATATATAATTCAATTGATATAATTTTTTTAGGTTTATTTTAATTACATATACTTTTTCTAATTCAAAAAAGGTTCAAGATTAAATAAGAATATACCACATCTAGGTATCTACCCCACAGTCAGGATCACCTTAATTTTGTATGTTTGGTTAGCTTAGGGTCCTTGAATAGGATCATAGGGTCCCCAATCACTACGTGATATCAAGTATCCTTTTCCTACATCATGAAATAAGATTCATAAATATTGTTTCCCTATTTAACATAATACTTTTCCCACTAGTGTCTAAATACATAATGCATGCTAAATCACAAACATAACTCTGATTATAATCTTTCATGATCTATCATCTACAGAACAACTTTATGTTCTAGTAACAATGTCAAGCATGACCCATTAATCCGACCTCCAATAGGCCATAGTTTGATAACTAGAACTATGGTTTTAGAACACAAAAATAGATGGCATTTCCCTTATAAAATCCTTGGAAGATAATATATTAACACTAATAAACTATGATATAATATAAAATTAAAATAACCCCAAAATATATTTATTTTCACAAAACAACATCTCCAAATAAATATGAAATATAAAAAACTCTTATGGAAGTGACTCCATTAATACTAACCAACTCCATGTTATGAACTAGTAATGAAAAATCTAGTTTCCAACACCCTCATATGATTTTGTTTAAAAAATATAGATAATAGGGGTTGAATACAAGTATACACAGTTGTATCATCCCCAGAGTATCTTAAGAAAATGTGGAATAAGAATGCTAAAGACGTGATGAAAAAATAGAAAAGCTGACATGATTCCTATACCGGGTCATAGAGAAATAAACCTCACTAAGGAACATTCACAAAATCCATATATTAATATAGTAATATAATATTAAGAAAATAAATTGTTGATTGTACACTATATACACCTCCCCACTAAACTAGTTTCCTTGTCTCCCCAATGACATATATCCCAATGCTCCAATCCATTTAATTTCAATATATCCATATACCAGGCCATGGACTAGCTTCAATACCTTTGTACCATGATAACCAATTCAGAACTAACATAGCTCAAAGGTCATTTATGATCCCTATGGGTTGGATACTCAAACCTAAAATCATACAATATAAAATATGGAATAGATTTTCCACAAAATAGTATAATATAAATGGTTACTAGTCAGTATAATTAATATTATAAAGGGATAAAGTACCAAAAACCAAAAAGTTATATAAAAAAAACTAAAACAATACATCATCAAGTATTTAGAATTTGAAAAGATAAACTCAAAATCCCAAAGGAAACATCACCCCAAGCCCTAAAGGATCAATACACTTCATCTCCCTCAATATGTTATTTCCCTTTAATTCGACATAGTAGAAGTAAATACATAAATTCATAATGGAAAAGGTAAGGTGTTAGCTATAAATCCCAGTAGGTTATCACCATGTTCTCTATAATAAGATACCTTAATAATAAACAGAATAATGAATTAAATTTAAATAAAATAGGGAGTGGAGATACAATTTCATATTTAAAATAAATCATGATTTCATTTCAGAATGATGGAAAACATTTTAAAAATGGCTTAAATAAACATTTTTATATAAAAAAGTTTATATACACCAACTGGAATCAATAAATTAGTTCTGTAAATCAATGAAATAAATATTAAAATAACCAAAATTAACACCATGGTCATCTTCCCTATGACAAATTTTTTTCTTATTATAGGTTCCTCACACTCTCATATCAATGATCATGGAAATTTGTGTACACATGTCCCCTAGGCTCATACCAAGTTTAACTCATTAACATCCAATCAGGGATAATATCTTGATAAATAGATTTTTGTTAAATTTATCATCATATATCCATTTCTAGGGAATTTAAATCCTAGAATGAATGTACTAAATAACCCACTAACTACCAATGATTTCATGTTTTCAATCAATAAATTGAAAAAGGAAAAATTATTTCATTTCAAATCAATCATCATTATCAATTAAATTTCCCATTTCAATTTTCAAAATTCTAATTCAATTTGAGAAAAAACATGTATTTTTAATAATTTCATGCCTTTTACCATAAAAAATAATAGTTTTTCATCAATTCATTTTAATCCATTTTCTTAAAATCAATTCTCAAATCATTACACTTATTCCACGAATCTCAAAAAATTTCCCCAAATTCCATTCAATATGAATTAGTGGTTTTTCTCAAAATCCATACCAATTTAATTTCAAAAGCAATTGACATGAAATTGGGTTTTCATAATTAAATTTAAATCAATTTAAATTAAATATATTAAATCAATGTTTAATTGCATGGGTCAAATCAAAAATAAATACCTACCTTTAATCACAGAATCACAACTCACACCACCTACAATGATTTTTTCCAATTAAGAACGGAGAACATAGAGATGTAGAAATAAAAACTATAATCAAGATTAAAATCAAAAAAGTTTATTTCCATCAAACATATGATTATATATCAAAATATAAGGATGAATGAAATAGAAAAGGAGATAAATAAATATAGGAGATCCACTTACCAGAGAGGGATCAAATATTCCACTAATGCTTTCATTCATCAAATATTGGGGTTGGAGGAGAAAACAAGGGTTCCTAAGAGCCTAAAACACCTAGTAATTAGATATAGGTTGAGTTTTTGTTCACTGAGGACTTAAATATGTGTTGTAGGAATTTTAAAATATTTTTTAGAAATAAAAATCCCTGCCTGCATGGTCAGGTGGGAAGGGCCGCACGGTTGGACAAACCATTCACCCTAACCATGTTCCCACCTACTAGGGTTTCTAGTTTCTACTAGGCGGGTGTATTGTTTTTTAAACCATATTCCAACTCTAAAACCCCCCAGTATCCATGGTTTTATAGTTTTTAATGGGTGGGTGCATGGTTTGGGAAACTGTGCACCAACCGTGCATAGCCCATGAACTCCCAAAAATTTCAAATTTGCACCCAAAACCACCCAATAAACCCCCGAAAAAAAGAATAATAAAAAGGAGGGTCTAAGAGTACCTAAATACTAGTAACGATATGTTCAACCTCTCCACCATAGAAACTTTCTATCCCCATAAATCCTATTAATAAGTTTCCACATCAGAAAGTTAAGGCCCCTACTCTCTCGTCAGTGCCTCCCTCTCCCAAGTATCATATGAATTAGAATGATGCTTCCATAGCTCACGGACCAAATTTATCATCCTAAAATGAAGTAAATTTTTCTCAAAATCAACTATCCTAACTGGTTTCTCAATCATAGATAAATCATGCATAACATCAAGATCACTCCATCTCAAAACATGATATGGATCCGAAAGATACTTTCACTACTAAGATACATGGAAAATGTTATGTATCAACATAAACTATATTGGAATCACTAAATGGAAATCCACTTTACCCACCTACTCAATAACCTAAAAATGTACCACAAAATGAGTAAGATTACATTTCCTCACAAGTCGTCGATAACAAAAATGTGGTGAAACTTTCAAGAACACCTAGTCACCTACCGGAAAATCCAATGGTATATGATGATAATTTGTATAATATTTATACTGGATCTATTACATCAAAATTTTATGTAGAATAAACTAAATATTTTCTTTTATCTCTTTAACTAAGCTCACTCTAACCAAGGAACTTTCACTGATCTTTGAGTAACACAACAGAGATTTACAAGGCCGACTATACAAGGACAGTAGAGGTTCCATTATAATAACAGAACCATAACTATTCTTATAAGATAACTCAACTAGTCCCAAATGGCCATCCCAAGCTCCACCAAATTCAAGAACACTAGCATGAAACATATCCTCATGAATATTTATATACCTATATTTTTTCCATCCATCAATGGATGATATTCCATGCAAAAATGAACCTGAGATCACATTTCCACTTGGAGACATCTCCAAAAGCAATAAGTGACATGAGGATCCATATCTGATACTATAGTAGATGGAACTCTTTGCGAATGAACAATCTCTTTCACATAGAGATTTCCCATCTCCTTGACATTGTCTATATCATGAATGGGTATAAAGTGAGACTATTTGGTCAGTCTATTGATCATAACCAATATCACATTCTGCTATCTCATGGTATGAAGCAATGAAACTAAAAAGTCTATAATGTTATCATCCCAATTCCATTTCGTCACTAGAAGTGCATAGAGAAAACCTGAAGGTATCTAGTGCTCATCCTTAACCTTTTGGAAAGTCTAACAATGAGAGACAAAACAAGAAATTCATCATCTCATACATGACCACTAGAATCTTCACCATATTTCTTAAAACATATTTCTAATTCCTGGGTGCACATCCCACTGTGATTTATGGAAACCCCCCATCACATATTTCCTCATGGATATTAGTAAAAAAATAGATTCTAAAAACATAGAACACCCTCCATGTTGAAATAACACTCAAAAAAGATATCCATATCATAAATACATTTCCTAATTCTACAGAATTCATCATCATGTTGTTATTCCTGAGGAATCATCTAAAGAAAAGAACATGTCAATTGAACACTATCCAAAATAACATAATCCCTAATTTCGTAGACCCCTATATGAAACTCTGTAAAAATATCCATCAAGTTCCAATATTTTGATGATCTTTTCACAACCTCAGTTTAATTTTCCTACTCAACACATTGGAAATGATATTTTCTTTTTCAGGGATATAGGTAATGTCGAAATAAAAAGAATAAAGGTAATCCCCAATGCATTTGGTAATGATTAAATTATTTTTGGGAGAAGATATAACTCAAGCTCTTGGGGTGAGAATAAATTATAAACCTTTCTATGAAAAGTAATTTCCACCAACTCTTAAGTGCATGCATCAAAAATGCAAGTTCAAGTTCACTAGTTGGATAATATCATGTAGAATAAGATGTTGAGATACATATACAATAAATTGATCACCCTACATAATAATACAACCCAAACTTGAACTTGATGCATCACAAAAGACCACATAGCCCTGTTTGGTCTTTGGATGAGTTAACAACAGTGATGAAGTCAATTTTTTAGCTTAATAAAAGAATTATAATATTTAAAATCCCAAGAAATATTCACCCCCTTCTGAGTGTGAGTGTTCATTGGAGAATCCAACATTGTGAAATCCTTTACAAATCATCGGTAGTATGAAGCTAAACCCAAGAAGACCCAAATCTCAAAAACATTAAGAAGTTTCACCCATGTCATTATAGATTTCACCTTCCCGAGATCCCATGAAATAACTTATTGTGTGACCACTTATCCCAATAACTTTACTTATCAAATATAGAAATTAAATTTTGATATATTGGAATAAAGTTGGCGATTTCTCCACAATTTTAGAACTACTCTCAGATTATGCACATGATCCTCCTTAGAATCAAAGTAATCCAGGATTTCATCTACAAATACTGCCAAAAAATTACCAAGATAATCATTGAAGATCCTGTTCATCAAATCTATTGAGACAAAAATATAATTGGTTAGACAAAATGGAATGAAAAGTTACTCATAATGGTCATACTGCCTCCGAAAGTTAGTTTTATTGATTTTAGATTCTTTTATTCCCAACTAGTTATAACTAGATTGATGATCAATCTTTGAGAAGCACTTCACCCTTTCAATAGGCCAAACTGATCATCAATCCATGAAAAAAGATAAATTTTCAGAAGCATACCTCGGTCGAGTGTTTAATAATCAATACATAGTAAAATCGTTCCATCAGCTTTCTTAGCAAAGAGAATAGGTGCCGTCCAAGGTGACACACTTGCGCGTATAAAGCGATTCTCTAAAATATCATACAACTAAGTCTTCAACTATTTCATTTCACCTAGTTTCATATGGTTTTTAGGAATTGTCCCTAACTGAGTTCTAGGAACTAAACTAATAGAAAAATAAACCTCCCTTTGATACCACTATGTCACAAACCATCCTAGATACCTACGTACCATGATACCTAATCCGGAACAAACATAACTCAAAGAAAATTCCCAATACCCATGGGTTGGTGACTAGAACTTGGCATCATATAATAAAAAATAGGGCTGTAATTCTCTACAAAACACCAGAAGATAAAACATTATAATTTAGTATGCTCAACACTCCAAAGGGATAAAGTACCAAAAAAATGAACATGTATTAAACAAATCCCAAAATAATACCTCATAAATAACCCAAAATATGACAATATAAACTATAAATCCCTAATGAAACATCACTCCAAGCCCCAAATAATCAAGAACATCCACTTCCCCAAAGTGGGGCTTTCCTTTTCCCAAAAATAGAAGTAAATCTACAAACACCAAAAGGAAAAGGTAGGGTGTGAGTTAAAAATTCTATCAGGGTCTTGAATATTGTTCCATAGTAATATCACATAATAATAAAATGAATAATGTTTTTAATTTCAGTAAAATAGGGAACATATATATAATTTCATATTTAAAACCAAAAATTAATTCATTTCATAATGATGTAAAACATTTATAACATGGATTAAATATTTTTTATATAAAACAGTTTATATAAATCAACTAGAATAAATAAATTGGTTTTATAAATCAATATAATACATATAAAAATAGTCACAATAAGAACCACTGTCATATTCTATATGGTATGATAGTTTCAAGTTATAATATACTCACACTATCATATCAGTGATCATGGAAATATGTGTACACATATCCCTTAGGATGAGGCTGAATATGACTCATCAACATGAAATCTAGTACAAGATCATCCTAACTATATTTTTGTTAGATTTTTCTTATTAAATACATTTATGGGGAATTACCATTTTCTCATTATTTTCCAAAATAATCCAATAACTACCTATTCAATCATTTTCTCAATCAATCAATTGAAAAAGGGAAAACTATTTCATTTCAAATCAATCATTATTCTAAATTCAATTTCTCATTCACAATTTTCAAAATTTTAATTCACTTTCAAAACCAAAAAAATAGGTTTTTTATAATTTATTCCCTGTTTATATAAAAATTAAAACATAGGTTTCTATTAATTCAAATTAATCTATTTTATAAAAATAAATTCTTAAATCATTCCATAAATTCTATAAATCTCCAAAATATTCCCCAAATTCCAATTCCATTGGAATTGGAGATTTTACTAAAAATCCAAACCAATTCAATTTAAACTTTAATTACCATTATATTGATTTTTTTATAATTTCATTTAATGTAATTTGAATAAAATCAGGAAAATCAATGTTCAATTATATAGTGCAACTCAAACGGTACCACCTACCTTTAATCATAATAATCAAAATGCACACCACAACAATTGGGTTTTCCAATGAAGAATGAAAAAAATGAGATCTAGAAATAAAACATAAAATAAATATTCAAATCAATAGAGTTTAGATCCATAAAACATTTTATCATCTATCAAACTTTATAGAGGAATGAAATAGATAAAGGGGGAGAAAGAACAATATTAGATCCACTTACTATAGAGGGATTAGATCCTCTATAGGTGATTTGATTTGTAAAAGACTAGGTTGTAAGGATCCAAAAAGGGTTCTTGAGAGACTATAAGGCCTAGTAATTTGATATAATTTAAGTTAGGGTTGAGTGGGGAATTAAATAGAGGATTCAAATAATTTTAAAATAATTTTTAGAAATTAAAATTACCACGCACATGGTTAGCCGGTCAGGGCCTCATGGTTATAAAACACAAACCCATTGACTAAGGTTCACTGTTTCTATTAGGTTGGTGCATGATTTTTAAAACCATGTGACAACCATTAAAACTAAAACTTTCAAGGGTTTCATAGTTTTTACTGGGTGGGATAACCATTTGGGAGAACTCTACAACAACCACGAACAACCTAGAAATATAAAAAAATTTCATCTTTCCACCTCAAACAACCAAAGATAGACCCCAACCAAAGTATAATCAAAAGGTTGGTCAAGAAGTCCCAGAAAACTAGTAAAAGGATGTTACATACCACATAACCACATCACACATTTATATCACATAGAAAATACATATAAACATATAGAAACGTCACTGCCACTTATCCACCAAATTACCCAATCATTTTCACATGGCCATATAACACAACCACATGATATCGTAATAAGGGGTTGGGAGAGTAATATACGATATGTATTACCTTCATAATTGATGTTGGAAAAAATATATGTAATTTAAAATATCATTTTTGTGTTATTCATGTTTACAGATACAGGTGGCGGTGCATAAAAAATAACAAGAACTACAATTAATATTTTGTACAAGCCTTAATTATGGATCAACTCTTTATAGAAACACCTTTGTAACCACAACTATAACACACCATTTCCCTAAAACATCAATGTTTTATTCTATATATTTAAAACATAAATGTACCTATAAACCGTAGAAGAACCACACAAAATCACCCCATTTTACATTTTATTATCGAATCTACATTCGTTAGTTACTAGCCATGATTACATTTAATTTGTTACTTTATTTCAAATCCATTATAGTTTTATCTAACCACTTAATTTTTAGTATTTATGATTTCATTTAATATTTATAAATTATCCAACACTTAATTCTTATTTATAACCCATAATTTATACCATCAAAAAAGATTCTTATTATTCATTTAATTTTTTTTGTAACATTCTGTTGGAATATAATGTTATACATCATTTTACCAAATGAATATGAACCGGGTTTACATTAACTGAAAATATGGTCACTAGTAAGAGGCTATACTTGGTATAGAGACAACATCAATTCACCTCTTTAGTGGAATTAATGCCATAAAATGTTCATATATTCTAATGAAATAAAGTTATATATAATTTATTTTGTGAATAAAAGATTTTATAATGATGTATTTGAAATGTTTACTGGTCTAGTCACTTGAGGTCAATGATGTAATGAAAATAAATAGTGAGATTCCATATAGAGGGTCATTATGAATGTGGTAAGTTGAAGTGACATAGAAACTAGTTTAAATGTTGGATTGGTGTATCCTAATCCTTGGATGAATTTCATCCAATTTTTGGAGTTCTATACTACACATTAGGCTGCAGCTCAGACCAGACCATATTAGAGATGACCAAGGAAACCAATAGGTTAGTGTACAGTTCATACATATATATGTTTACTTATCATCTCATACTTTGGAGATAGTAGTACTATAGCACCTTCGAATTCTAGCCATCAATCAGTATAGCACAGTTGACTTACTATGTGGTTGGTGGCACATTTTCATTATATCCATTATGAGATCATTTGGGATTGGGATTCTATGTGTGTGATGATACACTACTAAAAATTTAGGCTATAGACATGGTTTCAAACCGTGGCTATAATCCCAAAAACCATGGCTAGAGGTTATAGACACGGTTCAATGAACTGTGGCTAGTATTGGCGTGGCTATAGGCCAAGCACTATAGCCACGATTTCAAACCGTGGCTAAAGACTTATAGCCACGGTTCAAATTGTGGTTAATGACCTATAGACATGGTTTAAAACCATGGCTAAAGCCTTATATCCACGGTTTGAAACCGTAGAAAAAGGTGAAATACAAACAGGCGTTATAGCCACAGTTCGAAACCACGACTATAGATTAAAGTTCAATAAGAAAACAATAGGCCTGCAGGCCTGCCTTCCACCCCCTGCCCCCTGCTAGTCCCCATACCTTCCACCCACCTGCTAGTCCCCCTACCACCCCACCCTGTATGTCTCCCCCCTATTTTTCACTCGGCTCTGCCCCTGCAAGTCCCCCTGCCTGTTTCCCCTGGTTCCCCACCCCCTACCAGTCCCCCCCTATCTGTCACCCCCCTGGAAACACCCCCACCCCTCCCCTGAACAGACACCCCCAACCTAGGAAAGACACCCCCCTAGACAGACAGACAACCCTGGACACCCCGTCCCCTGGACAGACCCCCCCGGGCAGACACCTCCCCTGGACAGACAACCCTAGACAGACAACCCTAGACACCCCCCTCCCCTGGACATACCCTTTGTTGCTGGGGACTTTAATACCATTGCTAATCCTAGGGAGAAAAATGGTGGTGTGGAGTACTCTAGTTCTAAAATTCAGGAGTTCAATTATTTAATTTCATGCAATGGTTTATTTGATTTGGGGTTTATAGTTGGGAGCTTCACTTGGTGCAATAACAGGAAAGGTAGTAGGAGGATATGGAACAGATTAGATATATGCTTGGGTAACTGTCAGTGTTTGGATTCCTTTCCTCAGACATCGGTCTATCATCTCCCTAGAACTTTTTTGGATCATTCTCCTCGGGTAATAAAGATTTTATGTTCACAAAGAGGACCGAAACAATTTTTTTCTCATGAAATCAGTTGAAGGATAAAGATTTCATTTTAAAGGTCAGGGACTCATGGTCTCAACAGGTTGATGGAAATCCCTATGAGAGTCTGGTGAAGAGACTAAATAGTACGAGGGTTGATTTGCTGTAATGGAACAAATGCAGGTCTAATGGCATCAATACCTTAAAGGCACTCTAATAGGAGATGGAAGGTCTTGAAGGCCGATTGCAACAATCTTTGGAGGATGAGGTTTTTGATTCTCTTAGCTACCAACAATGTCTTTTTGTAGAAAAACTTTTGTAGATAGAAAGGGTTGACATGGAAAAATCTCAGTCCACCTAGATAAAGAAGGGTGATAGAAACATTTCTTACTTTTAAGTATTCATAAAATATAAGTGGGTGTCAATGAAAGTGATTATTAAACTAAAAGATGGATCATATACTAATGATGCATATGTGGCTGGAAATATAGCCCTGAATATTTTCCCGAATTTGTTGGTTGACCCTACTATCTTTGAGTGGAGGCAGAATAAAGTGGAGGAGGATGAAGGGTTTAAGTTTATTCCAAGGAATATTGAAGTGAGGGAAAATGATGAAATTTAGAGGATTCCAGATGTAAAATAAATTAAGCCGGTGGTTCTCAGCTTGAAGGCGGATAGTGCACCAGGATAGGATGGGTTTCCTAGGGCCTTTTTTATGGATACCTGGGAGGTTATAGGTGCTCAGTTTAATGAAGTGGTGTGGGATTTAATTAATGGAGGTGCTTTAATGAGGAAAGTTTGTGCCTTAAGGGTGGTTCTCATCCCCAATGTTAAGCTTCCAGACTCTATCAATCAATTTCAGCATATATGTTTATGCAACATGGTGTATACAATTCTGTCAAGCATTTTGAATAAGAGGATTTGAAATGTTCTTCCTACAATTGTATCAGAGTAACAACAAGGATTTATTCAAGGTAGAGGTATTCAAGGTGAGATGGGAATTTCTCATGAAATGGTGGAAGATATTAATAAAAAGGCGTTGTGCACAAACATCATAATTAAAGTGGACATGGACAAGACCTATGACATGATAGAGTGGGGATGCATTCTGAAAATTTTGAGATGATTTGGCTTCAGGGAATGGTCTTTTGAATTGGTTTTTATATGTTACGCTTCCCCCATCCTGTCTATATCTTTCATGGGAAAGAGGTTTGGATTCTTCAAAATAGTCCAAGGTTTGAGGCAGGGTGGTCTGTTGTCCTGTAGTTTTTTTATCAGGGCTCAGGATACCCTATCGAGGACTATGAAGCGGTTCTTGGAGGAGGGGACTATTTTACCTTACAGAAACAGAGGGGGTGACAGTATTATCTCTCATCTGATGTTTGCTGATGATGTGCTATTTTTTCTAAATGGCAGGAAGAGATCTATTAAAGGATGAAAGAGAATGAAGGAGGACTATAATAAGCAGAGCGAGCTGATGAAGAATTTTGAGAAAAGTGTTGCAGAATCTTCGGGAGACACAACAATAGAAATGAGTAAAACAAAAGAAAAGAAAAAAAAGGACACATCGATTTACGTGGTTCAGGAATAATCCCTATGTCCATGGGAGAGGAAGAATTTCACTACTTCGGGAGAAAAAATTACCAAGGGTTTTTCAGTGATAACCCTAGCCCGAAATGGGCTATAAAATAAAGAAGACGATCACTATTCGAAAAAGGTAAGTTTGTATTTCTACAGTGATCGACGACCGACTTTGTCAAAATCACTACAGTGGCTGCCGGCTGGAAGTTAAAAGTGCTATAGTTAAGTTGACTCTGAAGTCCTCACTACTACAGTGTCTGTCAGTGTCGGTCGGTCAGCTCGACCTGTGATAGTTGCGGGCCACAAGCATTTGGCCCAACTGGATCGGGCAACACCAATCCAACAATTTCTCTTATATAATTAACACATTCCCATGAATCTTGTTCTTGATTCCATTTCCATGTGGACATCAGTTAATAATGTCACTTTATTCCTTATCAAGGTGACAACCTAATGATTAAAGTTTACTAGAATTTCAATTACATTGTATATTTAGACAATCCTATAAATATCTTTCTCATTTTTGAAAGTGAGGGAATCTTATTCTTGCCACATATAAGTAAAGGATGGATCTTCAGTTATGATCTGGGTAGGAAGGTTGTTATATCTTCTTTTGTCAAGCCATATAGACATATTAGGAATACGCAGTCAGTTGACTACATTGGAAGTTGTTTGTGAGTACCCAGTCAAGGAGAGAGACAACTGTGAGACCTTTGTTTTCTGTTGGACAACACCAGCATCTTCCGGCCAGGAGCAGGGACAAATCACGGCATTACCGCGGCGTGACTGCGGTGTGTTGGCCCGGTCCAGCAACATCTGTGGGGCAGCATCTTCCGGCCAGGAGCGAAGGGAGCGGGAGGAGGTGGGGAAACATTCTGGTCGTCGCCCTGCCAGCAGAAATTGTGATTAGTCAGTCTCAACATTAATCACAAGACTCATGGAATAATATCACTGTGAACTGTCATGGGGTGTCGTCCTGAATCAGGGCCAAACCGCGGCATGACCACGACATGAACGCTGTGTGACAGCCCCCCCCCCTCCGACAAACCCCCTCTGGATAGCCCCCCATCCATCTTGGACACCCCCATCCCCCTTGGACAGCCCCCATCCCCCCTGGACAATACCCCCTCCCTTCTAGACATACCCCCCTCCTGGACACCACACCTCTCCTTCCTGGATATACCCCCCTCCCTGGCTGACCCCCTGGGCAGCCCCATCCCTCCTGGACACCCCCTCAACAGACAAAGGCATCATTCGAATTGATCATATTCCAAGTGTCTTTTACAATTTTATTACAATCCTACATAGTGTTCCAGGCATTATTGAATCTAAAAAGAAGAATATGTTTGTTGTCTCTAGTCTTGAGGCTCACTAAAATTGGATTATGATCATAATTATCCTAGGTAAAGTAATACTAGAGATGCTATTCCAGTTATCGAGAGCTTTGAAGTTTGTGAAAGCTCTATCAAGTTTACTTGATAAAATTCTATTATGTTGCCTTCTATACCAGGTTTACTTAGCCCCAACCAGATTAATCTCAATAAGGTTATTATCATGTTTACAGTGATTAAAATATTTAATGGAAGTGTTTGAGTGAAAGGGCCCTATCTTTTCACTAGTTCCAAGGATAACGTTTAAATTACCGATAATGACCCAGGGCACTTTAATAGTGTTGTTAAGGGAGGATATATTGTGCCAGAAGGTTCTTATGTCTTGATATTTATTATAGGCATACACAAAAGTACAGCAGAAAGTATTATCATGTAATTTTATTACACATGTCTAATATTGAGAATCATCATCAACAATATGAATTTTATCTATGGAGATATGTGTAAAAACCCACAAAGAATCACAATTGTTATTATTGGAAGTTTCTCCTATAAAAGTATAACTATATTTTTCAAGACTATTAAATACAAAAGTAAAAGTGACTTTAGGTTCAAAGATAGCAAAAAACATTGGTTTATGAGTAAAATGAATTTTTTTTAAAGTTTTGATGGTTTCAGGGTTAGCAATACCCTGACAGTTCCAATCTAAAATATTCATTTATACTTACGTTTGGGGCTAGGCCCCTTGTTTTTGTTACCTCCAGAATTCCTTCTGCACTTGTATTTTCTTAATTGCTTGGTAGAATTATCTTTAGGTGTTGCTGCATTTTTTCCCTGCAATGTCCTTGAAGGGTTAGGAGAGCTATGATTATTTTTCATACATGTTAAGACCTCTTCTTGGTGCATTTGTTTGTTCTCAATTTCCTTCTATACCACTATCCATTCTGTTTCTGGTTTTATGTGATCAGATTCCCCTGATTGGTCACCCAGTTTCTGAGTGGTGAATTCAGCCATAGCAGAGTTTGTTGGTTGTATGTGTCTATTGTAGTTCCATACCTTCATCATCATCTTGCATGTGTTGTGTTTTGCTAATATCAACCATCTGCATATTGCAAACTAGATTTTGAACTGCTGCTTTGTCCAGCATCTCATCGCTGTGTGAAGGTGAGGAGAGTTGATGTTGTTTTTCACTGTCAGTAGTCGCAGTATAGGTGTCCTGCAGACCCCCTGCAGACCACCCCTACCCCCTGCCCTGCAGACCTCCCCACTCCACCCTAACCCCTCCCCCTCTCCTTTCCCTGCAGACCTCCCCCCTCCCCCTACCCTGTAGACATCCCCCTACCCATGCCCCCCTCCACCCTTCCCCCTACCCCCCTCCACCCACCCCTGCCCCCTGCCCTGCAGACCTGCCCCTACCCCTACCCTGCAGACCTACCCCTTGCCCCTACCCCTTCCCTGTAGACCTGCCCCTCAACCCTACCCCCTTCCCCGTTCCCCCTGCCCCCTCCACCCTACCCCCTGCCCCCTCCACCCTGCCCCTGCCCCCTGCCCTGCAGACCTGCCCCCTGCCCCCTGCCCTTTGCCCCTACCCCCCTGACCCCCTCCACCCTCCCCCTTCCCCCTCCACCCCGCCCCCGCCCCTGCCCCCTGCCCCCACCCCCTGCCACCCTAACCCCTTCTTATTTGGGACCTCTATCACCTATTAAGATGAGTGGACCCAATATGAAATGAAAAAATAAAATGAAATATAACAAAAAATATTTTTATATTGTTCAATACTAACACTTACTCGTTGCTAAAACTAGTTATACATACCCCGGTTATATATTATCCATTATAATATTATTATTAATTATAATGATTTATGAATCAATAGATTATACCCCCCATTAGTTAATACTCCATTTGATCCGAATTATACCCCCAGTGATTCAACTCTTTTGCCTCCTTTAGTTAGACCCAAAACATTTGAATGGTTATAACCCCCAGTGTTGAGCCTCTTCAATAACTGGTCCCCCTATTCACAAGGTCATTCTTCTTATCTTGATCAATTATATGATGATTTCATGATTTTCCTCAATGGGATTTCTATATTTTATTTTCTAATGTACAAATTCAAATACATTTAATAGAAACAAACCTTTTATGTAGACTTATCTTAATAATTCTAATCACTTGTGTATGATCAATTGGGTAATGGAAACCATGATCAGGAAAATATTATTTATTCTCCTGATGTTTTATCCTCACTTAATCACTAAATTCTCATGTGTGAAATCTTCTGATACTACACCCATATTAGTCTCAAAACACTACACAATATTTATGAAAAATATATCACATGGTCTTTTCTCAAACCACATTAATGTAAGAAACAATGAACCCCCCATCAATTTAATGCATTTAGATACAAAAATTAAAAATATACTCACTTATAATGAAAGAATTACTTTAATTTACATGAAAACAAACTCATTCATGCATATTATTTTATGTATTTTATTTCTTGTACTCTTCACCTAACTCACTGCTTAACAATAACGTCACTATTTTTCTCCATCCTAAAAACTCAAGAATTTATACTGTTACATTTAATCTGATCAATTTATTTCAACATTCAGGTATGTAATAATAGAATACATGACATCTCTTCCTACCCCCTCTCAAACAACTAAGCTCTCACTTATATACCTCACGTAATAGGTGTATATGTGGAAACTACTTCATGTACCTCCTGAAATATACTGTGGATCATACACTGGATTGTGTAATAAAACCATGATAATGAAAACATGAATTTATAGAAATAATCTGTATGAATTCATAGAAACCATACACAAATGTTGAACTTTCTTGTTTTCCCAATTGCGAAAGACACCATCTTTGTAAAACAAATCTCATCGCCACTATTTTATCTTCACTGTTTCTAATAATAAAATACACCACTAACTTCAGTTTATTAATTTGTGGAATCTTACAACCATATTCATCCCCTCTTAGGATTTTATGAGATGAATGTAATCAGTAATCATTATGACATGAAGAACTGTGTATTGAAGCTTCAATGATGAAGCTTAAGGAAGAATACAACTTCTTAGCTTGATCAGATAGATCAAATAAAACATATCAAATAGATGGAGTTATATATGCAACTTTTTAAGTGGATTAAAAGTGTTCCACATAGAACTTTTCCAAAATCAATAATACGCTCAGACTGCTACTCCTTAGTAATACATAGGTGTGTCTCCTTGCATTCGAGATGGCATTACGGTTGACACATTGATACACTTTCACAAACTATGGGATTTATATGGTCATTCCACCCTATGTTATACCACATACCCACTCCTCATATGTGATAAAACCAAAGCACATCCATGTTGGAACTATGAATCCCACAATCCTTAGGCACTCCATGTGAGTGTTATGCACTCTCACTGGCTACAATGGGTTGGGTGATTAAACATTCTTTCTTTCATAATAAGTGGTCATCCTTGGTTGGCCAATGGTTGACCCCATTTTCTACAGACCCCCCCGAACCCCCCCAGACAGCCCTTGGAAACCCCCCTTCGTCTTTCCTTTTTGTGATTTTCATGGAATATTTCTCATGCATCCTGGAATGCAGGAGGATGGGGGTTGGGGTGGTGGCTGCTGCGGGGGGTGGAAGGGGGCTGGTGTGTGCTAGAATAAGTGGCAGTGTGCTGGTGTGGGATGGATTATAGGTTGCTAGGGGTTGTTGGGCATGTGGCAGGGGGTGGTGGAGGCTGTGATATAGGAGGTCGTGGGCTAGTAAGGGATGAAACTGGTGGATGGGTCTATTTTTCTAGTGTAAGAGGGCTGGCATGAGTGTTTTACTGGAGGTTGGGGTGGTGGCTGGTGTGGTGGCTGGTGCGGGCTAGATTGCAGGTGTCTGGGGGCTGGTGTAGGCTCGAATGCAAGTGGAAGGGGGCTGGAATTATGGTGGAAGGGGGATGGAATGCTGGTGGAAGGGGGCTCGTTACAGGTGCTGGGGGGATGGTGCGGGATGATTCAAAGGTGGAAGGGGGGCTGTTGCAGGTAGGTGGCAGCGGGCTGAAATGAAGGTGGAAGGGGGCTGGTGTGGGCTGGATGTGGCTGGAGCAGGGCCAAATCACGACATTATCACGACATTACCACGGTGTGACCGCGGCATGACCGCAGCGTGACCGCGGCGTGACCACTGCGTGACTGCGGCGTGACCGCAGTGTGACCGCAGTGTGACCGCGGCGTGACCGTGGCGTAACCGTAGTGTGTTGTCCTGGTCCAGCAAGGGGATCCTTGCACATAGGCACTCAGAATAGCTATATTGCATAAAAATCAACCAAGAGGGGTCTCTTTAGTTTCCAATGACATATGAATTGTAGTTACAAGAGACATATCTTTAGTTCCCAATGAACTATGCATTGCAGTAATAGAAAGTAATATAAAGTAATGTTGAATCCCTAAAATGTGTTATTATTTGAACTGGACATCATCTAAACATGGATTATATTTCAAAGAGGTATGTTCTAATGCTTTTATTGTTTATTATTTTATTTATCAATATGTTTTTCCTAAAAATTTAGGGGAAAAATTATGTATATTAGAGTTTGATATACCATATGAACTTTTATTAGTATGCATAATAATACATAATATATCCTTATTAATTACTATATAATATATTACATGATGCAGTGTTCAATTATTGATGTTAAACACAACTTTTATCCATTTGGGGTACCTCACAGAAGACACAAAAACATAATTTGATCAAAATTTGTAGTGCCCAAATGAATCTCGGTCGAGATCTAAAGCATTTATTACCTTCCCAGTGGAGGCCCCATATCATTTCTATAATTCACCCCCTCCAACTTGGTTTTCACATATTCTTCAATTAAATATATGTAACAAAATTAGAATACAATTTATTTCATAATTGAATCTGATAGATATGTCCTATTTTAAGTAGACTGATTAATTAAATTTAAAATAGAATAAATTAATTTATTATAATTAAAAAATACATATCTAAAAAATTAAATAAATAAATGGAAAAGGAAATGAAAAAATGCAATTTTAAATGAATCAGAAAATTGGATCCAAATTATAGCTATGAATTAAAATGTACAGTATATAGAAAATGACAATTCTGAAATTAACTAAATAATGAGACTTTTCTGTAACACCCATTGCAAAAAATATATTAAAACTGATATAGAATTTATCAAAGTAAATGTTCAAGGCATGTAAAATAAAAAATAGATGATAACTATTTAAACTAATGTATCATAAAATTAATGAAATGATTCAGAGTAATGACATTAATACATTAAAGATGAATCAAAAGATTATTCAGTATTCACAATATGAATTCCTTTAGTGATTGGTGACTGGAAAAGTGAATGAAATCTGTAATTATGATTAAATTAGAAACCTATAATTTCATTATAATGTATATGATAAAATTAATAAACAAAAGTATCACCAAAGTGATGAAGAAAATTACATAAAATAGAATGTAATTAATTTATAAGCGACTAATTTTATAATGAATGATATATATATATATTATCATAGAATGTAATTACACATAAATAATTGAATAATGCACACAAATCATAATAGTGAATTTTTTTTCCAAGGTGGATAAGATCACAAACATTTCCTACATCCTTAGATCTATCCTAAAAAATGAGAGATTTAGGTATTCTATTGGAGTATAAAATTCAAGCTGTTTGATTTTACTAAGTGGAAAAAACAATGAAAACTTTGGAGATTTTTTACCTCTGAATTAGTTGACTCTTTCATCAAACCACAACATAGAATAGAAATACATTAAACTCTGATGAGGATCACTGGCAAGTCTTACAGCAGTTAGAGACCTCAGAGAAACAATAATTTATTGATGCAACTCCAGCAGGAGTGTGACCCATTCACATTTAACAAAATAACAATGATTCAAATCCAAAGGCATTGAAATGATAAAGGGAAAAAATCTTACACCAAAATAATTTGTTTAATCTACAGTATGATAAAAAAGATAACTACTAGAAAAAATATTTCTAAATAAACTAAACAGAACTAAACATGTGATTAATATTTTGATATTTTTTTTTTGAATTTTAGTTTAAATGAATTAATATATATCAACCCACAAAATATAGACCAAACATGAAGTTGTGTGTAGTTGGTTAGTCGCAATTATCCAGTGGTTCCCATGAATGATACATCATTTCACATTATAGTTGTGTCTACTAAAAAAGAAAACCTTTTGTCCTGACACATGTATGTATAATATACGGTAACGTTAAAATGGAGACTACCTGCTTCATTGAAGTCATGTAGTTTGAGAGATAGTATGGTATAGGATCTCTTTTATCATCCCCCAAATCATTCTCAGTTGGAATGAATACGCTTCATCTTATCCATAACTTCAAAGAAAAATTAAACAACTACACACACTGATATAGGTCATACAAGTTAGAATATAAAAATAAAATTAACAGTGTAAGGTAGTTAAGGAAATTTTTTCTCTATACTATGTTTGAAAACACGTTGAAAACATTATATATTAGTAGCATGAACTGTTAGAACACATATAAATATGGAATCAAATATGTAGTAGAAACATAGTGTATGATCAATGAACAAACTAACAGTGAATACAATAATCAAATAGTGTATAGAAACGCATAGCTGTTGCGGGGAGAGCAACACATTGTTCTAAACTCAATTGAGTAGTAAGAGTAGTAGTAGATGTGGATGGAAATCACGCACTTGAGGGAATCGGAGAACGGGATCCAGTGAATTTTGAGGGTACCAGAGTGAAATAATTCAATATAGTAGGAGAAACAGAAAACATACGATGAGCTAAGGGGATTCGGGAGGATGAACTGTAGTGAATGATTTATCAGTTACCGTAGCAGAGGTATAGTATGGAATTTAAGTTATTCGGTGGTGATGGATCCCTACTAGCCAAGCATGAAGGACTGAAAACCCTTGATTTGGGAGACTTAATATAGTAGCTTACGAAACCCTAGATTGTAGATATCGGAAGAGGTGAAGACAGAGTCTTGAGAAGCAGTGATAACTGTAGATTTGGGAGGCCAATCTTGGTGAATGTGCAGGATGTGGAGAAAGGGAAAAAAATGTTTGTTTTCAAATAGGTGATTCAGAATTGGTGACTTACGATGGGGAGGAGATCGGTAGTGGTGAACATGGAGTAGGGAAGTAGCGACGGGGTGGAGGTACGAAGAGGAGAAGATAGAGTAGTGAGATGCAATGCAAACTATAGGATTTAGATGTCGATGTCAGTGAAATTGAGGATGATGGGGTGGGAAGAATAGCGGAGGTCAAGAAACTGTAGAATTGGAAGAGTGAAATCACGACGAGGAGAGAGGGGAAGATGAAGGAATAATGGAAGAGGGTTATGGGATATCAACAATGCAAGTTGAATGACACATCAAAGGAAACATTGCGAGGAAGAAAGAGGGAGAAGGAGGTGAACCTGATGCAAATCATGAGCGGGGGAAGAATGGAGGAGCACTGTATAATAGAGATGGTGGAGACAAAAGTCATGATGGGGAGGCTGAGAGGGAGCGGGAGGAGGAGGGAGAAGCTGGGAGGAGAAGTGAGTAAAAATAATAAATGGGGAAGGGATAGAGATGGAAGTGGTGTGTGGCTTCAGTAAAGGCTATGCAGGATCTCTCCCCCAAGATTATACAGAGAACTATATTTTTTTTGTTTATTTTCTTTTCCAATTTATCCACTTTAAATTAGAACTGCAATTTCCTTTTCAGATCTGTTTGACAATAAATGAAAATCTTATTCCTAGAAATTTAAATCATTCAGCCATGTTACTGGATTCCCCTTCTGCATCATGATGTAAGATCACTACTTTCCATATCAAGGAACTTCAACCTAGCCATGTCACGACTTCTACGGTAGGGAAAACATGCCCAGGGCATCACAAGCAGTACAATTTCATTGCAACTGACTTGTTTCTCTTTCAAAGCATGACACCCAAAACCTAAAATTCATAAAATTCCACAAGCACTATTCTCTTAACGTCTTGGAGACTCGTGGGATTTTCTCGAAAAAAGAAAATGTAATTTCAAAAAATTACAGAGAACTGAAAATCAATAAGTCACCCGATTATAGAAGGAAACCTTTAGCGAATGAAGAAGCTGAGTCACTATCACTAGGCTGACAATGAGGAACGCCATGATTAATATCAATCGAAAGAAGAAACCCAAAAATCTTGAGATGCAGATAATTGGAGAGATGGGAAGAGAAGATGGATTATGATTATCGGTGTACCATGATCCCACGTGTGATGCTCTTCGACTGATCTTCATGGAATAGATCCAGAGACAATCCCGTGGAGGGAATCGAGATTCACTAAACCCGAAAAAGGAAATGGATGGGATTCAGGTTTGCAGTGATATCACAACCCTCTCTGACCGAGACCTTCGGGGACAGTAGGAAAGATGGCCAGGCGAGGTCGAGGAGGAGAAATCATCTAGAGGAGAAGAATCCAGGAGAGAGAGTAGTGAATCGGGACCCCGATACCAAATAGAAAGACATTTGGTATAGCCAAAGTTATTAAATTAAACCATGAAAATTTGAATGATATAGCCACAGACCAATAAAACTATTGCTATGGGTCCGTGCCTATAGCTTTAATTTCTAGTAGACTCACCCTGTAATTTTTATCCCAAACATAGTGATATTTATACCTATCCATAGATTTGGGGATCATTTCATAAACCACATAAATCATTATTTCTCACAATCATCTTCTTGTTCTTTTGTTTTCCCCTTTTACTATTTTTAGTGAATAATTTTCAATGATTTCTCCCAATGTTTCCACAAAAAATGGTATGAATGTTTTATTTTTTAAATATTGAGGTTAGATTTATCAAATTGAAATACATATATGGAAAAAGGAAATGTAAATATTGGTCACTTTTATGGAAGCAACTTCAATCATTAAAGGATACAGAATAAAGAATACCTTTAGCAGAAAAATTGTCACTTCCCTCTTTTTGATGAAAAATCAATAGATATGGATAAGGTGAAGTAGGATCTTAAACATTAATAGGTTCTATTAGTTTTTAAGTTACATTTTCTAAAAAAATTTCATTAAACATTCGATAGGAGAAGACAATGGTTACGTTAATGATATATTCCATGAATATGTATGTGAATCCTTCTACATCAAACAATGTTTACATGTTGAAATGATTATTAAATATAAATATGATTAAATGGATGCTAATTTTTTATAACATCAATTAATTCAGAACCCTAAAATGTTAGTTATCATTGGCGTGAATTACATTCGATGATGAAGTATGTGCTCTGGTTTTACTGTATTTTTTATCTAATAGTTGGGAATCCACTGAAATAGTTAGTAGTAGTAATTATGTGAATACAAATTTGTTTCTAAAATATGTGTGTGAATTGATCCCCAATGAGGATAGTTATAGAATAGAATTGGGAATATTCTATGATTCTTCTCAGAATGTGGAAATAAGAGGAAAATATATGCAATAAGATAATTGTAGAGGATAATGAAAATTAAGGGGAATGCTCTGAGATAATGAAAAGTGTTTTTTATATACTAATAGATTTTTTTAGAATAAAGTACATGATAAGAAAGAGTTTAATGAAAAACTAAAGGTGCCTCAAACCAATACAAAAAACATAATTTCTAAAGGAAGCATTGATCTGTTTCTACTGAGAATGAAAAACCCTATGGAGTCTCAGATTTTTTACTTAGGGGTATCTAGATATAAAATTTCAGAGAATGGTTTCCTAAATAATTGAGTTTATAGAATTTTTGTCATGGTATATCTTAGTGATTTTTAATCTTTTTTGATTATTAGGAAGGTAGATGCATAGATTAAAACTAGGAGTGAGAGTTTGATGGTTCTGAAGAGTGTAAGATATATCCATGGAATGAGAAGAAATCATATTTAGATTGGGTAGCTTGATGATGTACATTTTAGTACCACATTCATTGGTGGTTTGTAGAGGATTACCAAGTGAGTTATGGTCATAACTTATAGAGTAAATATTATTACCCTATACAACATGATAGAAAATGGAATACACATTCTTAAATTGTTTAATTATACTATGTATTCAAAAATTTGGAACTATATTTTAGGACACGTGAGTAATAAGGGGGTTAAGGTGATAGAGATAATAGTAATTCTACAAAATATAATGTTAGGTGACTTGTCTTATGTGAGGATTGAATCTTTATATAGCAGAAGAAGGTATATTTTATGAAAGGAGGTATAACAACAAAGGCTAGAAAATTGGAGCACGTACACATTGATGTTTGAGGGCCTGTATTAGTACATTTCCTTGAAGGTCTATAATATTATGTGAAATTTATCAATAACTCAATAAGGAAGGTTTATTTTTTACTTTTCTAAATGAAAATTTAATTTGTTTAACATATTTCATAAGTGTAAGACCATGATTCAGAAAGAGTCAGGATCAATGCTAAAATGATTGAGGTATGAAAATAGAGGGGAGTATGGAAGTCTAAAGTTCAAGTAATTATGTTATAATAATAAAATTTTGTGTAAGAAGAATATTCTAGGCACACAATAACAAAATGGTTTAGCTCAAATGATGAACATGAAACTGAATAAAAATACTATGAGTATGAGGATTCACTAAGGGTTTCTCAAGACTTTCTAGGTAGTGATAGTTAACATGGAATCATATCGCAACAAAAGGAGTCAATTTTTACCAATTGTTAATTTCTAACCCAGAAGATTTAGTTGGGAATGGAGGTAAAACTATAATAGTTATGGGTCTTTAATTGTTTAGCACATGTACATATATATGATTAAGCAAGGTAAAATCATGATGTTATGTGTAAATTCTATTTATTTTTTAGATATGTTATTGTGGATTTTGGTTATTGCTTATGAGATGATATGAAATAGATGATTATTAGAATCCAGAATGTGATATATAATGATGGATTCATGTACAAGGACCATCATTTAGCTAAATTTTATAACAGGAATAAAGAATCCATGTTTCAAGAGTAAGTGGATATTGAAGGAGTACATGATCCTATGACACGGAAACTAGTGGAGCCTACTACTTAAGTGGATTTCAGGAGATTAAAAAGGGTAAAAGGCCTATTCATAAGTATTAATCACACTTATATTATTTATTATTAACTTACTATGGAGATATATATTATTTTAAATAGAAAATACAGCCAAATGATATGATTATGTGGGAGTTGTCTATGATGGAGGATATTTCTTTATTACATGAAAAAAATAATAGGGTGATGATACATTTTCTACTAAGAAACAAAGCGTTGTATAGAAAATGGGTGTATTGTTTCAAGTAATAACATGATAGTTTGTGGGGGTATAAGGAAATGATGGTGGTGAAAGTATTTCAATATAAGAGAGGTGCGAAATTTACTAAACTTTTCTCTCCTATAGTGATTCTTACCACCTTCAATGTGGTTCTTAGTATTGTTAAATTAGAGGACTTGAATATTGAGAGTCTTTGTTTAAATATTAATTTACTCATGGGAATCTAGAGGAGGAGATTTATATAAAAAATCTAGAGGGATATATTGAGTCAAGAATTTAATAAATGGTGTGAAAACTTTGAAAAAGTAGTTTACATGGGTTAAATCCTGAATCTATATTGTATTATAATAATATTGATAAATTAATGAGAAAACATGCATAAAAACAATGTGGCATAGATAAATGATACACTTATAATTGTTTTGGATATGGATACAATATATTTTTTCACCATGTAGATTACATGCTCATTGTAGGGTCATATATGTAGATAATTGATGAGTTTACATGGAAGGTGGATGAGGAGTCTAGGATGAATGATCTTATAGAATCTAGAAATATTTTAGGGATGAAGATCATGAGATAATATATAGAAAGAACCTTGATGTTATCATAGAAAGGATATATTTGAAATGTCTTGAGTATATTTAATTTTTTAGAAGAAAAGTTGGTTTCTATTCTCTTGGAAAACCATTTTAATCTATAAAAGGTGCAAGAACCAAAGACTAAAAAAGTGGTGGAGTACATGGAAAATGCTATATATGGATAAAATATTGGAATCTTGATGTTTTTATCAAGAACCAAGATATATTTCCATCCAATATGGCACTTAATCTTGCATCTGACAAGGCTAAAAGAGAATTCTTGATCTCCATGGGCTGGAAAAAAGTGTTCGAGTATCAACAACATAACTGGAGAATGATTTCACCTAATTACATAAACATAAAAAACCAAAAATTATAAATAAACCAAAACCGAAGTAACAAAACCAAACATGGCACAATCATTTTCATATTTCTTATTTACGTCTTTAAATGAAAGCTGAAAAATGTCTATAACAGAAAAGAAAAAAAATCACAATCCCAAAAACCACCAAATGAGAATAGGACCATCTTCCTCAAGCCACCATCACAACACCCAGAAGTGGAGACCACTAGAATACCGAACCACCATCTCCAAACAAATTTCCTTTACCTATATCAAATATTACCAAGTCTACTTACACTTAAAGGTGTAAGTAGGGTGTGAGCCAAATCCCAGTAGATTACATAAAACAAAAAGATCCCACACTATAAACATTATAAGATAAATTAACATGAAAGTTTTATAAAAAAACTATGAACAATTTTATGAAAAAATTTAAATGAAAAACATGCTTTTTTTTTTGAAATAACCAACAAGGTACATCATGTTCCAATAGTGGGTAAGATATCACAATAGATAACTATTTCACGGGAAAATCCTATAGGCTCTAACTCTAGTGGTACCTTGGGGACATTGTATCTTGATGAAAAGTGGTATAGTAACCATGACCATCTACGTCCTCATGCACAAGCCACTAGAGAGGAGAAACATCCAAAATTCTAGTGGTTTCCAATAATCATAAATATTTAGTTAGTGTTGTGATCACCAATCCTACTAGATGAATTTGGGTCAAAGATAATTAAGAATAACTAGTATACTAGTCCTATTCCACCCACCAAGATACCTATATATCGCTTCATGCTCAATTTTTATCCACATGTCACAAGGATCTGAAAAATTCACATACACATATTTTAAAAAATATGAACACACATGCTAAACCACCATTTCCACACCCAAAACCCATTTTAAAACCAAACTCACTCAAAAAACATTTTTAGAACATGATTTTCACCATTCAATAATTTTATCAAGCACCTTAAATTCATCAAAAAAGGAAGCACAAACGAATCACATATGGAACTTACCACATTTCCTTTGGAAATACATTTGCAACACACTCACACCATGAATCATTCTAAAAAAGATTTCTCACCTCTCATATAATCCAAATAACATTAAAAAGTAGAAAAGAGAGCATATTAAAATCACCAAATAATGTTTAAGCATATAACCCCTAACATCAAGTGAAGAAACTTCTGGAATCCAATAGAAAACCACAACTGCACCTCAATGAAACCCTATAAAGTCAAGACCGAACCTTAAGCATCAATATTAAACCCCAAAAAATTAAGATCTAACCCTAAATATGCACCTAACTCACTATAGAAGAAAAACCCCAAATAAAGAAAAATAAAAACCTAGAAATGATAGAGAAATCAAGAGAAGAGGGGAGTTACTTGAGAAATATTGAAGAAACAACACCAAATAACCCACCAAAATAGAGCCTAAGGAAGATTAGAAGAAGGGGGAGGCATGCCTAAAGCTTAAATTCAAAGTGGGGGAAGATTTTGGGTGATTTGGAGTTATATACGGAGAGGGTAAAAGTTTAAATATACAAATTTTAATGACCTAGACAAGACACTTGGTTTTCCTACACAGTTTTCCATATTGTGCAGCTATCGTGATGGTGGGACTATTCACAAGGGACATGTCACAAGGTTAGTTTCTATAGAGACCCCAAACTTGATGTACATGGACATTACATTACTTTTTCAGAATACTTAATACATAACAAAAAACAGACATAGAAGTACCGTAATAGTTTAGTGTCTTTGGAAACTCGGAATATAATCTTCTAATCTTGGTGAATGATCTTCAACATCTCCCATAAAGATCTTCATCTATTTTTTTCTTACCTAAAAACTTTCTTTATATCTTGGGGAAAATAAAACATATAAAGGGTGATCTCAAATTCTCAATAAGGGTAAGCATGGAGAAAATAAAACAGGCCATATACATTTAAACTTCAAAACATAAACATAATATTTAAATATAAAAATCCTGAGCAATGACATAAAACCTGGCAGTACGTAAGGAATATATCATAAAGAAACATTAATCATGATAAAATATCATGGGAATAAAACATGTAATTGTGGAAACCATTAAGCACATGTTATGTTTTTCATAGTAGCCAATGCATTGCTTCCAAGACCATCATAGTGGACAAAGTCCCTTTCTAAATCAAGTTCACTCCTCATTATAGTCTAGTAACACTGAACCAGATTATTTTACCATTCCAGCCATGTATATCTCATGAGATATAAATCTTTACCTAATGAATTGGAGGGAGATATTGGTCCCACCCATCTCATAATGAAATCATTCTTTTTTTTGCCACAAAATCATGAATCATACATCATAGCATAACCCATGTAATAGAATGTGATTCTTAAACATCATGCCATCATAACATAGTCCATAAAAAATGGATTCAATTTTACCATAAGATGAATAAAACCATTTAAATAATGGAGACATTATACTTTAGGCATAAACATAATAAATAATGTCATCTTATATGGAAAATGGTTTTGATAAAACACTTGAAATGAATTCCTGAGGAAAATATACTTTCTTCTTCAAAATCATTTTCTTTTCACAAAATGACATGCAATTTTAAAAGAAAAGGATTTTGATGAAAATAGTCATGAAATCTTGTAGATTAAGCTTCATGAAAATAAGGCGTTATAAAACCCAAAAAATCAGTTCATGCCGTATAGTTTAAAAAAACATTCTTCTCGTACTTTTTCCAGAAAAGTCAACAAGTACCTCATATGGTAAACAAAAGAAAGATTCCTTCCCTACATTGTGGTAAAAGTAAAAAAAGGGTAAAAATTACTTTAAACATACATGGAGGAAAATTAAACATGGATAATAAACATAACCCTAGTAAATAATCACGAATAAATAATCTCATATATAAATGAGTTTGGAATAATTATCCCTTACCTTATGTCTGATATGCTTCGTATGTTTCCGAACCTCATATATAATGATTTAAATAATTTCATTGACTTATTAAAGAATAATATTAATTGTTATGATATCATATATAGTTTACTTATGACTTTATATTACCCATTCTTTTGTAAATTCGACGTAAAAGCAGCGATTTGGGTAAAATCGTTTCATTTATTGTACGTGTTTCGACTTGTTGATCTTGATATTATTACTTATATCATGATTTACATAATTCCAGAATATAAAAAATGATTTATATATAATATATTTTCTTCATATATATATATATATATATGAGAGATCGATAAATGGAATTAAATACATTGTTCATGGAGACGGTAGGTCATACGTACGCATGAACGCTTTTTTCGTTTCCTTATTGAATTGAATGGAATTATGTAGATGACATAAATATATAAATAAATAAATATAGTATCATTATTATGTAATATTTCTAATTATTATTCATTATATATACTTTATAATCTTTCATGAATGGTTAACATGGAGAATGAATCTCATCGCGTCGTGGAGACGGTAGTCCGTACGTACGCACGAGCGATGATATCATTCCCATGAACGTGGAATTATATTAGAGTGTTTGTATAATATTTCATAATCAATATCACTTTACAATAATCATATATAGTTATTTATTTACACCACTATACCCATCCAAGTAAGGTGGTGGTCGAAAACAGATTACATCACGGCGTGGATACGATATTCCGTATGTACGCACGCGTGGTGATTTCATTTTCCATTGGATGGATAGAAGGTGAAATAGGTTTGTTTTATATTTATAATAACATATCAGTATATGAGTAATACTGATGTTATTACATTACAATGAGACAACTAAAGAAGAATAAGTATAAGAAGAAAGAAACTTGAGAGAATCGGAAGAAGAGATTACCACTTCTTCAACGCACCTCCTTTAAGCTTCCTCTTAAGGAAGTTGAGTTGGTCTTTTGAGAAGAAAAGAACCTACAGAATGTTTCTAGGGAAGTGGAGAAGAGAAATGGCTAGGTTTTGGCTGAGCTTCAAGGCTCAAAAGGGTGTTAAGAGAAGAGGGAAGGGGTTCCCTTTTTATAAGGGAGGAGAGGGTCACTTTAGGAAAAACTGAAAATATTATTTTATAATAAAGTCATATTCTATTTATAATACCTGTAAATTGATTTCTTTAAAAGATAATGTGGGGATGGGTAGAAATCCTCTCAACCAATAGGTTTTAGACAAGTTTAGGTTACTATTTTAACCTTATCTTTTAGATTTAACTCTAAGTTAAATAATTTAACTTTTACTATGTCTTCTTGTTATTTTACACTATATGGTTAATAAATTTACTGTAAAAAGCCAAAAGAACCCCAAGTGGTTAATTATTAATATATATAACCTTATCTAAGTCATTTGGTTGAACCTTAGATTTTTATGAATAGAATAACAATTAATAATATAATATTTTTTTAAAAACTATTTTATGTCAATTTTGACACTATTTGGTAATTGATTTTTGTGAAAATCATAACAGAAATATTAGTTCAAAGAAAATTAATTAAATCAATACTAACATGTCATATTAACCTATAAAATTAGTGAAATTCTTAAAAAGTCTAAAATTACATTTATTTGGGTATTTATAACATCAATTATGTTAATATTTCATTAATAAGGTAATTAATGCATCATCATTGTGTCATAAATAAATAAAATTATTTAATTTCTAAAAATTATAAATAAAATACCATTATGTAGGAAATATTTTTATATTTATAATTAATATTTATAGTTGAATTTATCTTATATATAACCCTATATTAAATTTTTTTTAGTTATTAAACATTGATTTTAACTATTTTAACTATTTTTTAAATACTATAATAATAAATGTCCTAATCTAATCCAAGTGGACCTAAAGGGTAATATTTTATTCCTAATGTTGTTTTTGTTCGATATACACTTTTCCAACAGAATTAGGACATTTGTTAGAGTAATATTAATATCATCTTTACCCTTGATTCACTACTGGAAATAATGGCATTTGCGACGGGATCCCGTCGCTAATAGGCTTTTGCGACGGGGTGCCGTCGCAAATAGTCCGTCGCAGAAAACAGCGTCGCAACAACAATTATCTGCGACGGGCCCGTCGCTAAAGGTATTATTTGCGACGGAGATTCTTCCCGTCGCAAATATTTGTCCGTATATTTTTGAAAACTTTTTAAAATCGTATTTGCGACGGTCCCGTCACAACTTCTAATTGCGACAGGCCTGTCGCAAAAACTAATTACGAGGGGCCCGTCGCAATTAGTATTTGCGACGGGCCCGTCGCAATTAGTATTTTAAAAAAAAAATAAAAAAAAAATAATAGATTATTTTAATCAATATAATAATAATACTATTTGCGACGGGCATAGTATCCCGTCGCAAATACTATAAAAAAATAAAAAAAATAAATTATTAATAAATTATTTTAATTAATATAATAATAATCCAATTATAATAAAAAATTAAAAAAATATTAATAAATGATTTTAATTTATATAATAATAGAATTATAATTCACAAATAAAAATAATAAATTATGTTAATTAATATAATAATAATAGAATTATAATTCAAAAATAAAAAATAATAGAATATTAATAAATGATTTTAATTAATATAATAATATTAGAATTATAATTCATAAATAAAAAATATTAATAAGTTATTTTAATTAATATAAAAATAATAGAATTATTTTACATTCAAATATTAAAATAATTCTAATATTACAAAAAAATATAATTAAATTATAATATTATAAAATTTTAATATATATATAAAATTTAATATTATAAAATATAAATAATATTATTATTCATATTAATATTGTTTTTTCAAAATATAATATTATTAATATTTTATAATGAGACAGAAACTACGAATAGAAAAAAAATTCATATTTTGATTAAACAAACTTTATAACATAAAAACAAACTCTAATCTAAAGGAGGGGGGGAGGGGGGAGGGGGGGGGGTCTGCAGATGCTGGTGGAGGAAACTCCATCCCTAAAGCATGAGTGAGTCGGTGCATGTACTCCATCTGCTCCTGATGCTGCTGCTTCCACCGACTCATCTGCTCCTCATACAGCTGCTGCTGGCATCGACGCTCCTCCTCATGCTGCTGCTGCTACTGACGCATCTGCTCCTGCTCCTGTCGGAGACTCTCTATCGGTGCAGTCTGAGATTTCAACTGATCCTCATACTGTGTAGCAGAAGAAGATGCACGAGCTCCTATCGAGCTGGACGCCGATATCGCAGCACTGCCATAATAATCTCTGGGAGTCAGTCGAGAGCTGATACCAACTACCCGACCCTTCTCGAAGGCATACTGTGTGGACTATATCCATGATGCCTGATCAAAATGACGGCCAGTGGTCTGATCTGATGACTTGGTCTGACTCTCAGGCCGGGTCTGTGACGCTGCGGCCTCATATAACTCATGCAGTTTCAATTTAAAATTAAAATTGTGAATATATTATATGTAATTAATTTTTAAACTTGAAAACAAATAATACTGACCATGATGTGACGCTGACGATCACCTCTGAGCTTCCCAGTAGCAGGATCACTATACATCCTCCGATATACGTCGTACTCCTTAATATCGGGGTGCTCGACAGCCTATAAGAATAAAAAATAAACTTTTAATATTTATAGTTATATAAAATATTAATAAATAATGTACGTACCAGATGCTGTCTATGAGTACTGAAAGTATGACTCCCAGCTCGATGAGTCACCTCCTGTCTCCCCCGATTCTGCCTCCCCACCGATGATCTCCTCTGAAAGGCATCACTCAACTAGTGCACATATAATCCATCCCATACATGGGATGAAATGTACTCTGGTCGGTGTGCTCTACATGACTCGTCAAAAACTGACACTCCAGCTTTCTTTGTGGCAGCTATTCTTAAATTGTGCAAAAACTGACGAAAGCGATCACGCATGGCCACCTCCCATGCCTCGTGGATGGCGTCACGCATGGTATCTTCGATCGGATACCATAAACCCTACAAATAAATCAAAATTTCAATTTATAAATGAAATAATTTTCAAAATAAAAATTATTTATTTACGTACGTACCAACCAATGGCCGAACATGGCCTGCTGCACATCAATGGGAATCTGCTCCCATGTGGTCCAAGGTTGAGAGAAATAGTTGTGCAAAATAGCGCTGCCCTATCCAACTGCTATATGCGGAAAACTATAAAAATAATAAACATTTATTATGTGAATAGATTAATGAAATCTTAGTCAAATCCACAGGTTATCACACAGGTTATTACACCTCTGTCTACATGGATCAAACCCAAGACGTGGATGTCGCTCGGGGATGGGGTCAGGAATCATCAATTGTGCAAAACCGCACCCCCTCCACGTACTCCCTGGAGCGCCTGCAGGCTGAGGGTCATTTGCCAGCAACTCATCCGCATCGAAAGGCAGGTCAGCATTCGCCAACTCACGAAATGTGTCGTCGTCCATCTGAAACATAAAATGTTAATGTTGTTAGCAAATAATTGATAATTACTATTATATATATATATATATATATTAGTTATGATTTTATATAACTACCATGGAATTCTATCAGTGTTCATCTTCATCATCATCTTCATATATGTCAATGTCATCTTCATATTCCTCCTAAACATCATCGATATCCATTCGAGTTCCAGTTGCTTCATCTCTTACCATTTCAAATTCATATGTGGCATCATTAACATCGTCGTCATCACTGAATCTTAAATGTGGGGTGTCGTCATCGATACTCATGTCTCTGTAAAAAAGATTGATTTTGAGTACTCTCTTGAAAAACATCAATTCTTTGCACATTAGTGAAAGCACATTCACTTTGACTAAAATGATTGTCTCGAATTTTGATTTTTATTATACTCCATCAATCAGTCAACTCTCTTGATGTAGCACAGTACTTTGCGTAAAAAACTTGATGTGCATGTTGATCCAATAAGAATGGTTCATTTACTGCGACAACACTTTTACATTTAATATCGATGATTCCATGAGTCGGATGAACACACACGCCTCTCGTTGTATCCAACCACCGACATTTGAACATGGTTATGTAATGTTTTCCAAGATAACAGAGTTCAATGATTTAATCAAGTATGCCATAAAAGTCAAATTCATTTTCTCGATGATGAGATCCTCTCAAGCTAACTCCACTATTCATTGTTTTTTATTCCCCATATGCATGTGTGTGAAATCGAAATCCATTCACCACATATGCATTATAAGTTTTAACAAGTTTGGAAGGTGGGTTACTCAATATACACAGCCGTTTGTCAATTTTATTAGCATGTCGAGACACCTGGAAATTTTTGAAATAATTATCAATATAGTAAACTATACATTGAATGAGTTTCTAAAAGATAAAGAAATTATGTTACCAATTTTTGAAACCACTGAGAGAAATTTTTCAGCCAGCGTTCTTCGAGAGCAGCTGCTGTAATTTGTGGAATTTGTTTCTTGATATGATTATCATACAACCTATAACAAAAGTTATTTACTGTAACATAAATGATAGAATAAGTGATATAAACACTTATAGTACAACTAATGTCATCTCTTCACAGTTGAGCAGAACATACGTATGAGCTCTGTGATGTTCATCATCCGAAATCCAGCGTTCATAAACTCCACCCAAACCAAGCTCTGGCTCTTTGAAAACAGATAATTGATTGTTGATTTCATCAATATTCCTCTCATTCCATCCCATTTGGTTGTGTTTTGAAGGATAATCAGATTCAAAATAATGGGAGCAGAAAAAAGATATTTCCTCTTGAAAATAAGCTTCTGCAATAGATCTTTCAACAGATGCTTTGTTACGTACTTTTCTTTTCAATTTTTTCATGCATCTTTCAAATGGGTACATCCATCGAAACTATACTGGACCTCCACATTTGGCTTCATATGGAAAATGTAACATCAAATGTTCCATTGAGTCGAAGAAATACGGCGGAAATATTTTTTCCAGTTTACACATAATTAGAACAACATCTTCTTCAAGTTTTCATAGAGTATCATAATCTGCTGTAGCTGCACAAATTTCCTGAAAAAAATGAGACATGTCTGTTATTGAATCCCAAATCACAGAATTCAACAGACCTCTTAATCCAATGGGTATAAGTCTTTCCATTATAACATGACAATCATGACTTTTTAATCCAGTAATATGACCATTCTTTACACATCTACCCAAATTGGAAGCACAACCATCTGGAATTCTCAAATATGCAATCCACTGACAAAATAATATACAGTTTTCTTTAGACAGTGTATAAGCTGCTTTTGGTTTCAGTAACCTTTCTGTCCTGACATTCTCAAACAGTTCCAGTTCTGGACGCCAGCAAATTTGGGCAAGATCTAAACGTGTATTTACATTGTCTTTTCTCTTTCCTGGAGTATCCAAAACTGTATGAAACAAATTATCAAAATAGTTCTTCTCAATATGCATGACATCCAACATGTGATGGACCAAAAAATCAGACCAATATGGAAAATCCCAAAATATGCTACGTTTAATCCAATTGTGTTCTTTCCCAAAACCAGAAATTTTATGTTGGTTTATTGTGGGACCAAAAGTGATGGGAGGTAATGAAAATACAACTGATTTTAACTCTGAACCTAATAACATTTTTGGAGGTTCATCCCTTTCAACTGTTCCTTTTCTGAAATGAGATATGTTTCTGCGAAAAGGATGATCAGTTGGAAGAAATCTGCGATAATAGTCAAAATAACAAGGTTTCTTTCCATGAATGAGCATAAATGCTTTGTTCTCTCCCATACAGTAAGGACATGATTTATGACCATGTGTACTCCATCCAGATAACATCCCATAAGCCGGGAAGTCACTAATTGTTCACATCAATGCTGTTCTTAGTATGAAATTTTGTTTCGTAGTAACAACATATGTACTGACACCAGTACTCCACAATAATCTTAATTCATCAATCAATGGTTTCAAATAAACATAAATATTCTTCTTCGGATGTCCTGGAATTAGTAAAGTCAAAAATATATATGGCTCCTTCATCAACATCCATGGAGGTAAATTGTACGGAGTTAAAAAAACAGGCCAACATGAATATTGACTACCATAAGATCTGAACAGACAAAAACCATCAGTGGAAAGGCCCAGTCGAACATTTCTAGCTTCTAAAGCAAAGGATGGATGCACTCTATCAACATGTTTCCATGAATCACCATCGGCTGGATGATTCAAGCTTTTATCGGATGAAATATTCGCTTTATGCCATGAAATCATTGTCACTATATTCTTAGACATGAATAAACACTGAAGTCTAGATGTAAGCGTAAAATATCTCAACTGTTTTATAGGAATCAAACTAGACTTCCCATGTTTCCCTTCTTTATATCTCAGTTGCCCACATGTGGGAAAACTATCCAACGACTCATTTTCCCCAGAATATAAAATGCAGTCATTTGAACATGCATGAATCTTCTGAAAAGTATGTTCCAAATTTCGAACCAGCCTCTTACTCTCATAGTAATTTGCAGGCAAAACATTTCCTTCGGGTAACAGTGTTTTAAGCAAAGAAAATATCTGGTCAAAATAGGTGTTTGAAATTCCGTTATCTAATTTGATAGCCATAAATTTTGCAACTGCTTCTAATTTTCTCATCTTGCAGCCAGGATATAATGCATCCTCAGCAGAACTCAACAACTCATAAAATTCAGACGGTGCCAACTAAGGATTTGAAGCTATATCAGTCGGAGTTTCTGTATGTTGAACAAATGAACCTGCAACATCATGTACTAAATCTTTAAACCGTTATGGATCCGGAATCAAGTTGGTATCACCTACTCTGGAACTGCGTTCACCGTGTTGATACCAAGAAACATAATCTGGTTGAAAACCAAAACGCAAGAGATGTCCCCCCACTTTGTCAAATGTGTTAAACGTTCTCAAAGCACATTTTCTACAAGGGAATTTTATTTTGCCTTCTGAAACAAATTCTAGATTTGATGCCGCAAATGATAAAAAAGTCTCCAAACCCTCTATATATACTGGATTTAAACCAGAACCATTTGGATTTCTACGTTGATTTATCCATATGCGGTCATCTAATAATAACTGTTGACGACCTCGTTGTTCCAGATTTTTCTATAAAATATAAAAGCATTACTGGTTTTGAATAATTTGTTAGAAAAAACACTCAAGCAAGGATAATTATTGAGTTTACATCATACACAACTGACTCAAACTTTTTATTGTGATAGACCTAAAAATTGACCCTTTAAGAATTGAATATGTTGATAATAAAGCAAAACCTGTTACAAATATTGATAATTTTAATATTATATAAATTTTTTATTATTTAAAAAATACTAATATCATTTTTTTATAAATATTAATTATATAATAATAACATTATTACATTATTAGTATATTTTATTATTAATATTAAAATAATATAATTTTCTATATTATATTCAATTCTCCTTTCATCAGTGTGTTTAACATTCTGTCTCCACATGTAATATTTGCATTCACTTTCACCTCTCCATTGGTGAGTAGGTTGATAATTTTGAAAAAGAATGCAAATATTACATGTGGAGACAAAAAACACACAGATGAAAGGAGAATTGTATATAATATAGAAAATTATATTATTTTAATATTAATAATAAAATATACTAATAATTTAATAATGTTATTATTCCTAATTATTGGTAATTATTCCTAATTATTGGTAATTATTGGTAATTATTACTAATTGTTGGAAATTATTACTAATTATTGGTAATTATTACTAATTATTGGTAATTATTGGTAATTATTACTAATTATCGGTAATTATTACTAATTATTACTAATTATTGGTAATTAATTACTAATTATTGGTAATTAGTGATAATTATTACCAATTATTACTAATTATTGGTAATTATTGATAATTATTACTAATTATGGATAATTATTGGTAATTATTACTAATTATTGGTAATTATTACTAATTATTTGTAATTATTCTGAATTATTGGTAATTATTACTAATTGTTACTAATTATTGGTAATTATTGGTAATTATTACTAATTATTCCGAATTATTGGTAATTATTACTAATTATTTCTATTTATTACTAATTATGGATAATTATTGGTAATTATTACTAATTATTGGTAATTATTCCGAATTATTGGTAATTATTACTAATTATTACTAATTATTGGTAATTATTGGTAATTATTACTAATTATTCTGAATTATTGGTAATTATTACTAATTATTACTAATTATTGGTAATTATTGTTAATTATTACTAGTTATTCCGAATTATTGGTAATTATTACTAATTATTACTATTTATTACTAATTATTGGTAATAATTACTAATTATTGGAAATTATTACTAATTATTGGTAATTATTGGCAATTATTGGTAATTATTACTAATTATCGGTAATTATTACGAATTATTACTAATTATTGGTAATTACTGATAATTATTGGTAATTATTGGTAATTATTACCAATTATTAGTAATTATTGGTAATTATTGGTAATTATTACTAATTAATGGTAATTATTGGTAATTATTTCTAATAAATGGTAATTATTGGTAATTATTACTAATTATGGGTAATTATTATTAATTATTACTAATTATTGGTAAATTATTACTAATTATTACTAATTATTGGTAATTAGTGATAATTATTACCAATTATTACTAATTATTGGTAATTATTGGTAATTATTACTAATTATGGATAATTATTGGTAATTATTAATAATTGTTGGTAATTATTGATAATTATTACTAATTATTGGTAATTATTACTAATTATTCTTAATTATTGGTAATTATTACTAATTATTCCTAATTATTGGTAATTATTACTAATTATTACTAATTATTCCTAATTATTGGTAATTATTCCTAATTATTCCTATTTATTACTAATTATTGGTAATTATTACTAATTATTGGAAATTATTGGTAATTATTGGTAATTATTACAAGCTAATACTGTGTTGCATATAGTACAAGCTGAAATTGGTGTAGTGTATAATAGAAGACATCAATGAAATTAAAAGAATATTTTTCATAAAATCTCGGGGTGTTACAGTTTCACGGTTTGACAAACCATGTTTTAGTCGTTTGATTCAAATCTATCCAAAAATGAAACCTTAGTACACATTTTCTATGTAAGGCATATAGTTTCCACTAACCATGCACAAGCTATGTGACACCCAATTCTGAATCAAATTTTCATTTTCTCCCAAAACCCAAAGAAAACCCAAAGGGAAAAAGATAGACCGATAGATAAATAGAGAAATACCTCAAAATGAAATCATGAGTTTGATAGTTTTCTAGGGCCTATACCAGACCTTATATTGTTCATGAAGTGGGAATTAGATGTAGGTGCATGGATAACCATATAAAGAAACATTAAGATTCTTGAAGTGGATATTGAGTTATTTGAATGGACGAAAGGAAGTATCTCTATGATTTGGGAAAGAAAAATCATTATAGGGGTATGTGTATGCTCAAATTAGAGGTGATATATATATCAGAAGGTATGCTATAGGTTATGTATTTAGCTATGGAGGAACTTCATTGAGATTGATATATTAGGTAAAAAAGGCGATAGATCAATTTACAATAGAGGCGGAATATATTTCTTTAATAGAAGATGAGAAGGATATGATTTGGATGAAGAACTTCCTGGTGGAGATGAATATAACACAAGAGGAAAATGTATTGCATTTTTGAAATCAGTGTGTGACACATATTTCAGGGAACCGCATTCTTCATGCTTAAATGAAAACAATTATTTGAAGTACCTTTTTATCATAGGATTAATATACAATGATTTATTGACAATACAGATGATTCCTGGAACTAATAATCTTGAAAAAATATGTTGACAAGGACAATGATGGTAGAGAAGGTGAGGCACTATTGTTCCCCTATTGATCTCTATTGAGGAAAAGAGGATGAAAGTTAGAGTATAGAAGAACATTATGCGAGTATAGAAGGGAAACAAACTAGTACTTCATGAATTATCATCTTCAAATTGAATCTTTTAGGAGATTTTTCAACTAGTGAGTGAAAAAGTGTAGGATCTCAGATTATGTAATATTTAAAAGTCAGTATCATTGAAGCATGTTAGTATTCCAGATCAGGCTCCTAGTGGTAGATTTTTTAGGTTGCTACATCCCAACCCTTGGATGAAGTTAGGAAGATTACTTGAATCCCATACTACACACTGGGTTTTAACTATGACTCGACTGTAAAAAAAGTTAACCGATGTTATAGAGTGAGCACTGTATTAGTGTGGAATCTGAAATGGTTACTATAGCATCTCAGACTTTGGATATAATGATAATGTATATCCATAGAATTCAATCCACTGGTCACTTTTGAAGAGACCATATGTTGTGTCGTTGGTGGCACAATTGTTTCATGTTCTTTATAATCTCATTCAAGATAGGGTTTCTATGAGTTTGATTATTTTGAAATTTCGCTATAATCAACTCCTAGAAATACTTATATTTCCAACTCTATATGGAAATAGAGATCATTTACTAAACCTTGTAAATATTTTTATCTCATAGTCTTATTCTTTTTCTTTTTATTCCCTTTTAATCTTCATCTATGAGTAATTTCTCACTCTTTTCTCCGTGAATTTCTACAATATGAAATTTCTATTAAAGAAACTTGTGATAGTTTTGAACAGTGTTTCTGGGTTATGGATAGTTCATGTAAAACAAACACTGTTGATCAGAGTTTTATAGAGTATTGATCCTCTATAATGAAATTTTAATTACTAAAATTGTAAATTTTATGTAACATTTTTTACTTCTAATGAATATAATAAATTAGATAATGTTTCCCCCATGCACAAATAACACTTATAAAGCACATTAAACCTTTTTTCTAACTTGATTTATTATTTTGGTATTATTTGATGTTCTATAGCTTTTAATGTTTTATTTTCATTATTTGATTTTTGTATAAGTTTGACTATGTGTGGTGGGTAGGGTGCAATGAAATCCTACTTACATATAATTAGTTAGAGGGAATATGATGTTTTATAGGTTTTATTTTCTATTATACTAATCTATGTGTAAACATTTGTCTATTTTCACTAAATATTTAGAAATTTGGAATTTATAGTTTCCCTTATTAGTGGTATTAATATTAGGTTGTTTATTAAAAAAAAAGGGAATACATGTCTCTTTATCTATTTATTTCCATAACATAATTTCATTTTATGTGGGAGTTTATTATCCAAAACGTTTGTTGGGCCGAATCAAATTAACATCCAGATAGATAAATTTGATGGAATAATTTTTGACTTTTGAAAAATACAGTTGGAGAACTATATGATTTATAAGGACCTAGATTTAATAATCATAGGTGAATTTTCAGTGAATATAGAGAAGTGAGAATGATAATAGTTGTATAGAAAGGAACTAATGCTAGAGAGGACGTCTTTGGTTGGGAATGTTTCCTTCAACAAATTGGGAAAAGAAAACTACAATTTAATTTATGAAGGCATTTGAATATATTCATGAAAGTCTAATGACACTTTACAATGTTTTCATGTTTTTAAGATTTTTTGACTTATTTATCATGGATGGAAGGCCAAAGAAATATAAAATGAACAAAATTAACTTGATTTTTGATTAGATGAAATATATAAAGGTAAAATTTAATGATTTTTTTGGGTTCTCCTTCTGTTTTCTCCACTTTCAAAGTGCGTGGATTCAATTATAACTATAGTTAGTAATTCTTGTGAAATAAGAAGATTGGTTTTTAATGATATCTGGAACCTTTTCCAGAATGATCTTCTATACTGGAGGGATTTCCAAGTACTATTATGTAATTCTCTTGATGCTAATTAATAAGGATAGTTTCCTCAATGAAAGAAACTCTATCTGAAGAATTTTTTTGAAGATAAGTATTTTTAAAGAAGTTGAAACAAGTATGTTGGACTAAGTCCTATACATTGGAGTAATTAAAAAGGGTACATCTAAAATAATTGAAATAGTCACAAGGAGAACACTGGAAAAGAATTGAAATCGAATAGTACAAAATATTTTTATTCTAAAGGGAGATATAAAAAATTCTTACTATGCATTCATACTTCTTTAGAATCTTAGGTTAGTGGTTCTATAGAATCTTATATTTAAAATAAAGATCATAGATTCATTTTCAATTATACATCTAGGATGTTTTGAAAAGTTTAATTTTTGGATAGTGAAATAGTGGACGTTGTTGGTAAATGTGATGTATACTTATTAATTGAGAATGTATGATTCTTGAGTATCACATAAGTATAACACATTCCAAGTATATGAAAAAATATTTTTTCCTTCAGAAAACTTGATGATGAAGAGTATGGTGATACCTTTTTTAGTGGGGTATGGAAAGTTACTCAAGGATCCATAGTGGTTTCATAGGGAGTCAAATATGGAACTCTTTACATATTTGGAAATTGTGTTCGAATTTTAGTTTCCAAAAATATAACCTCTAAATATCTAGAAGTTTGAAATTGTATGTTTGGTCACCTCGGTAAAAATAATATGAAAATTTTAAAGGATAAAGGCATGTTTAAGCTTGATCATGAATAATTATGAAGGTGTGAATGTTGTAAGTTGGGAAATAAGAGAGGTGTTTCCTTCAATTTAGATGGATGAAGTCCTAGAGCTCAAAAGTTAAAACTTAAACATTTTGATACTTGGGAACATTACCATATTCAATCATTTGGAGGTTCGCTCAACTTTATAATATTTATTGATACTTATACTTGAAAATATTATATTTACTTTCTAAATCATAAATATGATATATTTCATGTTTTAATTAATGGTAAATCTTTAACAGAAAGGGGGTACATCTAGAAATTGAAGTGTCTTTGTATAAAAAATCAAGGTGATTTCATTGGATGAAACCTGTAGAATTTATGTAAGTAAAAAGTGATAAAATATGAGATTATGATTCCTAGAACTCCATGTTATGATGTTTTTTTTGAGAGTATGTATCTTACCTTGACATAAAAATCTAGGATTTTGAGGTTATATTCAGGAATGCCTATGTGAATTTGGACCAAATAACTTGGCAAAGAGGCATATTTCATCAACAGAAGTCCAACGTCAGTAATAGTAAATGAACATCTGGAAGAGATATGGTACATTAAATGACCATAATTTCATCATTTTAAAATATTCTAATGTTTGGAGTATATGAATGTGAATGATAAGGGTTGAGATAAACTTGATTTGTTGGAACCGGGCATGCATTGGAAGCCCCAAACAGGTGGGTTTTTAAAAATTTTCCACCGGCATTCAACGTGAACTTATCGATGTCAGTGCAGAGAAGCCCAATCAAATCCGAGGATCCCGTGTGAAGGATTTTAAGCACAAAATAAACCGTAAAAATACCTGGTTTAAATATGAAGCCACACACGACGTTTTCTCTTCGTTGACGATCACTGCTCAAAGAATCTGAAGCTGAATTCCTATAGATCATCCACACGTGATTGAAGGAATCTATGGGAGTATCATTCTTCATAATCTGGGTGCTAGCGCAGAATTGCGATGATGCCTTCTATGCTCCAACGATCACCGCATCACTTCGCTAGCGACGCCTGAGAGAGAGAGACAGCTCGATCCGAGATCCTTGGATCCAGAGCCTCTCTCTAGATTATGGGAGAGAGGAGAGGAGAGAGAAGCTCCATGAATAGTCTTTGGAAAAGTCCCCTCCTCTTCTATTTTTAGTTCTAAATTAAAATACCTGGTATCGCCTCGCCGACCCCGAATACTTAACGCAATATCAACGACATTTTATGACAACAAAACTGAGCTATAAATAATATTATCATTTACAAATAATATATTAAAATATATTACATGATAATAATTGAGTCATTATCTCAACTCATCCCTCGCAAAAATATTAATTAAACCTTGAATAATTTAATATTCATCAATTAATATTTTTCATGTATTTACATAAACTCAAAAATACATTTATTAAATAAATTTAATACTCATTATTCTAAACTCGAATAATATGAATTTATTTATTACATTGGTCATCGCAATTTTTCTTGCTTTATAGTTTGCTGATTTAACTGGATTGATTTAACCTTGGATAATATGCCCATGGTCTTATAAAGGTAATTCCATCCACATCAACATGTCCTGAGATATATTACTTCCATAACTCGGAAGCAAAAAATCCTTTATTGACCATTCAACCAATGAAATGCCACCAATGACACACCCAACACAAACTACCTAACCATGACTTCATCACCATTTTTTTCTTCTCATATCATTGTATGGAATCAAATGAAGTGCATTGGTAATGATATAAAGTCAGGAGACCATTACACATGATCGTAGATAGGAACGTCCAATGACACCAAAAACATGTGGAGTTCCTATTGGCGGGTTAGTCCTCATGATCTTCCTACTAGAGATCACCAAGTGAGAACTTCATGAGAAGAAGTCTCAATGCTTATGATCCCCCAAAACCATATGGACAAACATCTAATGAGTCCGATCAGTAAGGTGTATCTAAACCATATAACACATATTTAAGATCAATGTCATAGTATCTAGAAGTTCTCATTATATCCTGGGAACCACTATAACCTTTTGATATGATAATTAATCATTGTAGATTACCATTTCAATAGTGGATGCAGAATAGTCTACACTATAATGGTAAGATGACATCATGCATAGCTAACTGTATACACGATATGGTAATCAAAAGCACTGAATAGTTGGTTCTAGGGAACCCACTATTTCAATAGATGACAAGTCCAAAATATATATTTTTATTGTATATAAGGATGTAAATTTTGTATTTTGACTATGGGTTGATGATAAGAGACAAGTCATATAAATTTTAGTTGCTATCGTTAATGAGAATGTTCTTTGGAATGACCATGTGACATCCTTAGCCTCAAGCCACAAGACTCAGGCCTAGAAATGAGGGAGACATGATCTCATTTGCACCTCTCCATAAAATAGGTGTCACTAACTAGTATGGAGGGTTTGTGAGGATACCATGGGGAAACTCTACCTCGTCATCAGAGTAGTAATAAGAATATAAATAAATCCAATCACATATAACCAACCCAGACAAACACCACCAACAAGACAATGAAAGTGTTAATAAATAATCATAACATCATATTCTATAATAAAATGCAGTAATTCATAAAATTAAAGGGATCCTCTATTGAAGGTTAATATATATAAGATACAAAATGTCAAAAGAATTAGTAAAATTAGAAGTAAAAACCCCAAACCAGTTCCAATTCTAATTCAATACCATCACCCAAACTCTATCCTAGCTGGCCATATCAACCATTAAGAATCAGCCCCTTACCCCTATCTTGTATTATTGATAATATTCTATTGGGGTTGCAATATACTACCTATCCAAATCATTGAATGAGTCTCGGACCATTGGTATATGATGTGTGTAAGGCTCACCTTATTGAAAACTAGAGGCTACAAACTAACAATGAGGGTCTAAGGAGATATCATGGAGAGGCTATATCCTGTTGTATCATAGTAAGAAAACATAAAAAATTACCAAAACTCCTCCATCAATATAAAAACAATTAGATTATTTATAAAGAATAAAAAAATAAACATGATTAATAAATAAAGGCTTCTCTGGTACCCAAGTTTCATGGTGGCCCAAACAGGGTCTCAGTACAACCCAATAGGCCCCAACAAATGGAATCCCTAAAAATAACTATTTTAAAATGAAGTTTATAAAACGTGTTCATGGTAAATAGATGTAGTTAAAACAATTAAATTATTTAAAACTATAATATAAAAAAATATAAAACATGGGGGTTGGGTTCACCTTAAGAATGATACATTCCTACATTGGTTATTTCTTGATTTTCTCTGAGCACACTGTGAAGATCATTCCCACCATCTCTTGAAAAGGGAAACATACCTACCATGGTCCAAAAAAGTATCACCTGGGGTTAATATACCAATCCCAAGGGCCCCATTTTTCACCTTGGGGCCATGATCCCCCTGGGTATAACTATTAGAACCAATCATCCACCTAGGGGCCATGTTTACCCCATGTTTAAACATCACAAGAATATACCTGGGGGCCATGTTCCCCTCTGATTTTAACCACCAAGGGAACATGGAAATATAAAAAATTATATAACACAATATAAATAAGATGGTCATAAGGATTCATTTAACATTTCCCTTTAAAAAAATTCAAGTCTCATTAGTCAATAACTATTTCTCGAACCAGATATGCTATCAAGTCCCATTTACCTTTTCCAAACCCATTTCCAAATATCGTTTTCAATTAACATCTCAAAATACCATTAAAATGAAAAATTGAATTTAATTACATACAAGAACAATCATTCCGCATTCTTATGTCCTTTAAAATAAACAAAACAATTTCCGCATGTCCACAAGCTTCTTTTCAATGACCAAAATAATTTATCATTCCAAATCAAAACAACTAGAAAACACTTGTCCAATTACCAAATTCATATTAAAATTTAAAAACTATTTTAAAATCATTATTTAAACATAGGGACCCATAATAATTATTTTACAATTGGATATTAATATTTCATTAGGTCCAAATCCAAGGTAAAATCAACATGAGAATATCTCTGATTTTGAAATTCCATTTCGCAATCTCTGATTTACTTCATTAATTCAATTTTAATATATTTAAACATATTTTTTCTCATTTAAAAAGAAATAGATCCATGAAAAAAATATTTAATTGAAAACAGAATTATGAAAGAAGATATGGAATGACCACACATTGCACCAATTATATAAAAAAATTAGACTATGGTTAAATTTAAAGGGACCACCTACCTTTAATTTTTTAATTTTCCTTTTGTAAACCATAAGTTAATAGCTATCTCAAAGTACTTTATAAATTACATCATAGGTCAAATATCCACCATCATCCACCTGAGGTCATAAACCACACTAAACATCACCAAATTACCAAATTAATCATTTATAAATAAATTAAAAAATTTATTATAAATGGAAATAACCACAAAAAATCTCACTGGAAACCTCATCACATAGGAACCATGAACAAACAAACAGAAATTACCCATGGTGCACCCCCTAACTCAAAATGGTAAAACCCCCAATGAACATTTATAAATCCATAAGTATATCTATTTAATTTTAATTAATAATCTCAGAAATGAAATTCAAAAGGAGATATACCTTCATCGAATACATTAATGAAATATCCCAGACCTTACCTCAGGATGTTCTCAGACTATATAGTACAAATACCCAGGATAACAATCCAATTATAACATGATCCAATGTAATTGGTATCAATACCTATATCCAAAAACCAAAAGTTACGTAGGAACAAAGAAGAAAGAAAAAAGGAACCAATGGAGTTGGACACCTACCTCAAAACACCATAAAGTACATTTAGAGAACCTCAACCTAAAGGGAAAAATTAGGAGAAGAAGAGAAGAGGAGGCCCTCCAGACATAAAATTAAGAGGAAGGGAGGAAAGGTGGAAGCACCATGAAGAAAAACTGGTGGTGGGGGGGGGGGGGGGGTAAATAGTAAATACAAACTTTTAATGACCCACACTATTTTCTAAACCATGAACTAACTGTGAAGTATGTATTTTTCAGGTAGAACCCTATTAAAAAATATATCCACATGGTTTTCCAAACCATGTTCCAAACTTAATAATTTTCACTACCTTAGTCTACAACATTTTTATAGATTTTCGGCAACCATGCGCGAACTGTGTACCCAGACATAAATCCAAACTACCTCAAACAGTTTCCTCTGAGGTTCACATAGTTATCCCTCAATCAAGTGTTCACTATACACGTCTAACATATTCTATAAAAATGGAATTGAAAATACTCCGGTGTAAAGATAATTTCACAATTTTATCTAAATGGTGTGACCCAAGCCCTCCACCATATAAAAAATCATCCAAAACCTCCAAAACTCATCCTGATGATCTAAAGACTCACCTAGGAACCCAAAGAATCTCCCGAGCCTCAAAAAATATCTAGAAACTATATATTTGGACTCTTAAACTTCTATATTTCCATTCGAAACCCATGTTCAAAATTTTTCTTATACACTAACCAAAAATTCCAAATCCCTCAAAATTCTAAAACCCATTTATACATGATGGGTTTTACAATATCTCCCATAGAACTTTTTATCCCTGTGAAATATTTTTGAAAATTCTTCTATTGGTCTCAAACTACATAGTTCTCCAAATATCATTCTAATTTTCACTCTCCATCCTTTAACACCTAAAGATGGATCTAAATCACTACCTAGAACCATATTTTTCAGAATAGTAAAAAAAATTCATCACTCGGTTCCATCAATGAAACATTGATATAAAACTACCTAGAAACTTTATATCTTATAGAACCCATCTATATTCAACTAATTTATTGATGTAACTTCACACTATAATCTCTTGTTCAACAAGGCCAATTTTGTCTCCTTGGCACTTCTCTCCACTATAATTTTCTATCAAAACATGCACCCAAAAATCTACCAATCCTCTTGGAGTAGTTCCCAACATTCCTAACCCAAACATATATGAGATCACTATTAAATCATTGGTACCCATTATTATATCCAAAATATATTTTATAAAAATATACCTCCATTTTCCATACCCAATATGAGCACACTACCTTTTACTCAAATACTCAAAGAGCATTCCTGAAACATTTCTGTCGCATCCAAAATGATACATCCAATGAGGTTTCTAGATGAACACATCTAAAATATGAATAGAATCTAAGTCAATCCTCTTATGGATGAACTATATAAAAATCACATCTTTCTTTAAAAATTGTCATGCATTAACCGATCTCAATGCATTTACTCTCTAAGGAACCCTGAGACCATTTTTTTTAAATCCCCTAATGTCCATAACTAACTTCCTGTGTTATTCCCTAGTCGAATATTCTATTTACCAATTCTATCATTGTACTCCAAAACACAAGAAATGACACAATTCCAATCTAGTTACTTTTAGACCTTTTCAAATACTACACAAATCTCAAATCCAATGCTTGGACTCTATCTAATAACACAAACCCAATTCACCTAGGAAATTCTCCCAATAACCTAATTGAATTCAGCCTTCAGGATCACCATCCACTAAGATTCCCAAATGATCATCTAAAGATATGTCTCATAATTATACCATGACCCCACCATTATGAGGGTTGTACTGCTAGTGACCAACATCACACTCCCCACTGGAGTGACATTTTTTTTCATATCACTGAACCAAATTCTAAATCATCATGACACATATCCCATCCATCATTGAATAAGAAAAATAGTCTGGGCCACCTCTCTCAGTTCAAGCACCAATATCAAAAATTTCTACCACTAAAATGCATGTGTCATTCCATACATTTCATTTTTAATCATTCTATAATTATAACATATTACAATTATATTAGGGATCAAAAATGATCAGACATTCCATCAAACAAACCCATACTTAATGTCCCCTATACTTTACAGGGAAATTTCTATATCGTCAAACCTTAGGTTTCCAAGCATGTAAGTTCTTATTCAAACCTATTGGCCCTCAACTCACACACAATCATGAAACATTCCAATTTAGACATCACTAATCATAAAAAACATAATGCTTCCCCTATATCATAATAAACCCAATAAGAATATTCTCTAGAACTGCCTAAATATAGAAACCTAACTCATGCTCCCAAGAGTCATAGACCAATAGAATTAGACATGCATGAAAAAATGCTAACTATGATACTCAATCATGTGATAATCATCATCACTCCTCTTCAAATTAGGGATCCACACTTATTTCATGTTTTAACACATGATTGCCTGCTACTGGTTTTCATTACTAAAAAAATTCAACAATCTGAGCTCTAAATCATTCCATATTCAGTTATATTCGTAGTAACCAAAAAAGAACCACTCCAGGTCATGAGAATTTACCATTCTATCACCACATACTATAAAGAACCCAATAAAATAGGGTTAAGTACCCCAATTGTCTTTACCTTTTAATTAAACTTTTACACCTAGAGAATTAGCACTCTATGTGTTCCCTAAAAAACATGAGGCACTAAAACCATGCTTATTTAAACCTCTATAAGTGAATTCCCATCCTCTGGGTAGAACATTCCTGGTCGAAGAAAATATCCAAGGTGCACCCCTATTGGGATCCGTATTTACAAGGTATCTCCATGCCTAAACCACATTTGTATCACCTCACATGCGCCACTCAGAACCTGAGGAAACTGACCATTTTTCCTATCTCTAAGGAAAACATAAAATCATGGTAACCACTCAAATGGGTCACCCTGAACAACACTTAGTATCAGATCATGAACCCACTTAGCCATATTTAAAGGTCTCTAGGTCTCCCACCGAGTCCAATTAGTCATGTATCAAGGAAGTTCACAACTCATGGGACAAAATCCATTCCCCCATATTAGAATATCATTGAAACAAACATGTTAAAAAATTAACCATGGTTCTCATACACATAAACCAGACATCACATACCAAAACCATCCACCCATAAGGTACCGATTCTCACAAGAATTCACTCACGGTACTACCCCTTGAGAATCATGGAATAAACAGTAAACTTTTCATTTACTTATGAAATCATCCCAGATGACCTGTACAAAGGTAAACACAATCATCAACTTGGTCAAGTAGAGTTTAAATTGAATCTATATAAAAAAACACCATATAAGTTGTTTTTGAAACTTAAAATAACCAAACATGGATGATAATAACCCACAATGGCATCCCATTAAGGTATTATGTTCCCTTACTTACATAATGGGGGAATTGTACTTCATGTGCACATAAACTATACCATCATCATTGAGAACCTCATTGTATGTCTACATGGATCACCATCAAAAGAAAACAAATATATACAAGGTGGCCCAATTGTGTAGAATCCCACCAAATTATTATATGGGAAAACACTGAACGAGCAATTGTTGAAACTTTAAACAGCTAATCCTCTCACTAGTGATAAAAATCTCATACAGATATGAATGTATGTTATGGTAATCCTACATTCCTAATAATGATGTATTTGACACCTCTATCCTTTAAAGGATAAGATCTATATCCAATACTAGCATCTTTCATGTTGGATTTTCACTAAAACATACATGCATGAGATTCATGTATACATGCATGAATAATGCATTAAAAATACACACACACACACACACACACATATATATATATATAATATTTTATATTATATATCTGATTGAACTTTTAATATGTGCATATGATTTATATATTATTTCATGCATGTGATGCATGAAATACAAATATAAATAAATATATATATATATATATTAAGATTTAGATGTATAATAATAATTTAAATATATATGGTGTATATATTTATTATTGTTTCTCCCAATTAGTATCAAAAGTTACAATCCATTTACGAGTGGATTAAAGGCTTTTCATTAACTTGTTAATTTTTTTTAATGAATTATACACCAATTAGAAGAAATGAATATGATTCATTGGAGGGGTATCGAGCTTAGAATATATAAGAGGATGAAATCCTCATATAGGAGGTATGTGTTTGCAATACCTGTCAATCCTATGCTGAAGTTCTCTTCCTCATGTTGCTCTATTTATCTCTTCCAGAGAAAACTAGCATGCCTTCAGAATACAGGTATCCTCAAAAAGTGTTCATGAATCCATTGGATGGTGCCCCCCAGAGGTAGGGTGCTTTCATTCACTGCTATTACTGATCTTCCTCAAGCACACTCCATGGAAGGATGAAGATAGGTACTACTGTTCTTGTTTATTAAGGTAATATATTTTTCATTTTACTTACACATTATTATTATTGAAGATAGATCTCCTATGGTTTTTTATTTTTTTCCTCTACATAAGATCATAATATATTCATACAAAACACATTAATAGTATCATATATAGTTTCTTCAAGTTTGTAATTTTATTCAATAGTTTTTTGAAGAAAAATGGAACCTAATGTTTTATCAAATCTAGAAATGTGTAAAAGACCCTTACGTGACATTCACAAAGGTAACTTTTTTTACCTTTATGTAGTTCAGATATATAATGGTAATAACATTAAAAAAATGGTATTTGTAAGGGTATCTTCTATGTTACCTTTACAGAAATTAGTTTCACGAAGGTAATACCCATATGTGGTAGTGTGGTGTGTTGTGTAAAGGTACTGTTTTCTTTACCCTTACATGATACCCTTATGCAGATGGTCTGCGTGAGAGTAACATTGATGGTAACCTTTGTGCAATTGTGTTGTGTTAATGTAGTACCCTTATGCAAGGGGGTTTATATAATTTCCAACAACACTCTTTCCCTTACATGTAAAGGTAATAGAGATTTGTAAAGGACCCTTATGTTTACCTTTACGCAACGTATGAAAAATATAGAATACCCTTACACAAAGGAGTTATGTAAAGGAAATTTTCAAATTACCTTTATACATTAGTACTATGTTTCATATAGAAGAAAGTATCCTTTATGTAGGCTATTAAAAAATCAGTTACACTTTCATATAACATCTTCATAAGGGTAATAAAAGGATACCTTTACAGAGAGTGGGGGTGATATGTAAGGGTAAGCCGAATAGTGTTAAAAAAACGTTTTTAACATATTTAATGATTTTAATGGATTATAATTTTTTTTATAAATCATAATAATTATTATTTTGGTATATTTTAATTTATAGTAATTTAGTTAATTAATTAATTAATTATAATTTTTTATAACTAATTAAATATATGTTTATGAAACATTTTTTCAAAATATTAAAGGTTAATATTTTAAAATGAATTTTAAAAAATAATATGGGATATCTTATGATCTAGAAATAAAATATTTTATTTTTAAATCATAAGAAATAATTTATAAAAGTCTCTAAATTATTAAATAAGTCTAAAATATGGAAATTTTATATTTAAAATTACGAATTGTTCATAATTAATTAATTTAAAATTTTCTATATTAAACATAACTTATTTGGATCATTATTTAAGCTACATAAAAATTATTTTTATGAATGATATGATCAAGGTTTAAATAATAAATAAGTATATGATATTTAAATTATGTAAAACTTTGAAATTATATAAATTAGATTATAAATTGTTTATAATTGATAAAATTTCATATAATTAAAATTTAAATTCCATATAATGATAAATACAAAATATTTCATATTTAAATGAAAATAAAATATTTTTATTCTTGAAAAATTATATATTGTTTATAATTATAATTTTTTATGAATAGTTAATAAATTTATCATGTTTTGGGAAATAAATAAATTATTTATTTATTTTTTAAATTTCATTGATATTTATGTTTATTAAATTGTTTATAAAATTTAAATATTAAGTATTCCATTTTATTTTATACATTTATTCATGGATAGATCCTTTTATATCATGATAGATTTTCCATAAAAAAACATAGTTTTTTTACATTTACCTATTTTTTTAAGTTAAGAGATTGAGAATTTTTACTGGGAATAAATTTTCATATTAGGTGTTAGAGTAATCATGAATTAAATTCTCTCTTGAATAATGTGTCATTGGGTAGAGGGAATTAGGGTTCGAACACCTAATTTATTGGAGGCCTTACTTAGCTAGAAAGTGAATGGGTGTAGCTATCCGTCGCTATGGGGTTAATCATGTGGAGTTTTTCAATCTCATATTACTCTATGAATTTACATGCATTGTTAATGTACCTTATGAATATGATACATTAGGATATATATTATTATTATAATATTTTGTTTTGTGATTAACCTTATCTTATGGGTTATGTTAAGAGTTACACATTAATGTGGTGTGAAAACATTAAATTTATGCTTAGAATAAGGATTTAAAAACTAAACCATTAGAATTATCCATACAAAAAAAGGGAATAAAAATGAAAATAAAATTATTACATAAGATGTAATAGTGATGAATATGAATATGAATATTATATATTCTATATGGGAGAGTCTTTAAAAATGATTCCTTCCAAAACAACACTTTTTAGAACCTCAATCATCCAACCATGTTGGTGATGCCAAAGTTGGGTGTTCTAGGATTATATTGTGTAAGGATATAAAATATTGGTAGTACTAAAAAAAATACATTGGTATATCATTATAAATCTAGGTTCCCTTATATTTTTCTTTGTTAGATTGTTCTTAGTGCTTGTTTTGGGTTACAAAAGATGGTTGACCCTAATAGGATTAGGTTATGATATGAATAGAGTTGAATGAATCAATATGATAGATTTTGATAAACAAAAATCCACTTCAATATACAAGAGTCACAACTATTATGAGTGGAATTATTCCCCACATAAATAACTAAGTGTTGGGAGAAACATAAAAAATGACTAATTTCTAAGTGCAATATGGCACTTTGATTACTAAATATATATGATGTTTGGGGTGATCATTTTTAGTGGAAACACTTTTATTGAATTTTCTTAATGCCTGAAAGCCTTCATTTTTATTTATTTTTGATAACACCCCTTTCAAGGGATGAGGGGGAACCCTTATAAGGCCTACAGTCTTAGTGATTACATGGCCCATGAGATTAAGAGACATTATAGGACCTGGAAGTATTAGGGAATTCAACCAGACTCTAACTACAAGGAACTTCCCCCCCCCAGCATCTGCATCGTGATGGTATCTCTCCACCTTCACATGGCTATCTGGCTAAGCTTCTCGTGTAAGAACAGGCTTGTCCTGATGGCATTGCCATACCCTCTCATTCTTCTAAATCCATTGGTTCTACTCTGGTGACTGCGTCTTCTCTAAATCCTCCTGTGGGGATGCTCTTTTTTTATAGAGCTTTTTCGGGGCAACTGCATGTGGCCCGAATGCCTTGTGGTGGCCTGAAGGCCTTAAAGGTGGCCCAAAATCCCTATTGACTCAAATGACTAGGTGGACCGAAGGCCTTAAGGACTCCAAGACCAAACAGGTGGCCCAAGGTGAATAGTTATGGCTGCTACAGTATCAAACCATATCTGTTACAATACTGTTATAGTACCACAGAATGCATGCTACAGTACCTGCTACAGTACGGCAATGGCACATGCTACAATTCATTCTATAGTTCATGCTATAGTGCATTCTACAATTCATGCTATAGTACTAAAAAAGTACCCTGACAATATGCCTTCACCTCGTTTCAAACTTGGGTCTCTTGGATGCACTTGAGGATACCTATACAACTGGGCTGAGGCTCATGGGCTATTGAATTTCATTAATGAATTGATATAATACATGATATTCATCTAATTAAACTTTTTTTTGTAGAAAAATGCATTATCATCATAAATTTTTTTATTAATCCTTTAAATGAAAAAGCTTAATGTTAGTAACTCCTAAGACTGGTATCATTAGAAATGTTCTCGGGAAAGAAAAATATTCTATGTTTTTGAACATTTCCTTTCAGAGTAAACTTATGTTGAAGTTTATCAATAAGAAATTCAAGATTATTATTAAAGTATAGAATGATTAATTTAAGATTTAAAAAAAATAGATGCTAATTTAAATAATGAATTTTATTATCATATACTAAATATGATTGTGTATGTAAATGATATTCAATATAATTGAATGTATTTATAGAGACTAAATAATTATTATACGACATATTTTTGTTAAAGAATTCATTATTTTATCTTTTATGGAAGTGTTTGAAAATATGATTTACTTCAAATAAAATTTACTTTATTTTCTCAAAGTGTTGATAATAAATCTACTAGGCATCTGGTTTCTATATTCTGGTACTGTTTCAAGTATAATAGTTGGTAAAAGTTAAAATTTAAAGAAGAAATTTTATTCAAAAATTTCAGTGATGTTTTTTCAAGAATCCAGTTAGTGTAATTAAAACCAAGGGTAGTCAAGAATGAGGAATAATGATTCCATATTGTAGGATTATCTTGAATACCTGAAAGTTTTTATGAACTATTTGGAATGTCCATGTCCGATATTAATTTTATAGAAATTAATTCTTCATTTTTGAAGGTTATGTGATATCGAATGTATATTTTAAAAATTTACATAAATATATAAGAGTTAAAACTTTTAGGAATAATTTATTGAGATTATGGTTTATATTCATGAGAAGTAGTAATTAGTTACTACATCTAGAATTTGAATGTAAATGTTGTTTTCAAAGATTGGATGAATCTAAGTTAAAGATGTGCATCTTCGTATCATTTCTCTATTAGGACAAGAGAAATTGTTCAATTACAAAGAGTTGTTGTGAACTAGTATGAGATGATTAATTTTAAACACATGGTTTTCAATACATTAGTTTCTATAACATATTTTGAGAAGAATATTTGGTTAAAAGTGTTTATTCAGGATAAAGTGTTTTTCTATATGTTTAATAAAATATGAGGGAATGTTTTCCCGTCATCCATAGATGATATATTTTAGTAAAAAATTATTTTCTAAAAGGAAACATAAAATACCTATAATACCGTATATGATAAAAAAAATAGTTCATTAGTTATATATTTACACTGAAAGGAAACGAATGTTATTTCCTAAAACACAAAGTAGTTTGTGTTATGTCTTAGAGAGATATTATAAAGAGAATATAGTTTCTAATAGGATAGTGGTATTATGTTTGAACTTATAGAATTTTAATTTTAAAAAATAAAATATTATACCATATTTATTTTAAGTGATTATTTACTTAATATCCTCAATAGTTATGTTATTTCACAAAAAGAAAAATATAAATAATTTCTATTTGTTACAGTGAGATGGTGAATATCACAAAAAACTAAAATATTATACCAGTGTGAGATTATAAGTGATTCTTAAATTAATGTCTAAAAATATTTAGGATAAGTTATGAAAAAGAAATATAAGTATTGATTATTCGTTATTGTGAGAAATTAAATCACGCATGACATTCTAATTTTTTTTGATATGATAGTAATGAAAATTTTAAATAGTTACAGTTAATTAGAATGAAAAAGTAAAATTCACTTGATATCCTAAAATATTTCAAGATATAATGATAAATAAAAATGTAAATAGTTTCATTAAATTTCCAAAACAAGTGAACATCACTATTACCTAAAATACAATACTGGTCAATACACATAGTGTATCACAAGGTGTCCTAAAAGAGTTTAGTGTATAGAGATAAATATAAACACAAAGAGTTAAATTAGATACCATAACAAATTGGATATCACTTTATCCTAAAAGTGTTTAAGATATGATGGTAAAATAATAATGTACATAGTTACATTATTCACAATATATTTCATGGAAAATGTTTGATGGAAAGGGTTCTAAAGATGATGATGATGTTCATAGAAAGATTTCTAAGTATACAACAAAAGAAAATATTTAAAAATAAGATGTTATTATGTTAAGGATTTTTTATGTATGTTCAAAGTGTTGAACTTGTTGAATATAATCCCCATATTTCACCATTATTCAAAAAATATTTCTTCATAAATATTTCTCACTAATTGGTTAGTGGGAGTATTTTATCTGATGGTCACATAGGGATGTGATATTAATTAAATATGTATTTAATATTAAAAAACAATTTATATATAAACCATGTTAAATTTTTGTTGAATATCTTAAGATATTGTTTTTATTTTTGGTAAACATATCATGAAATTGTAATAAATGCAATCTACATTTATCATTCATTCATTTTTACTGAAACTTTATGTTACATGAATGGTCGAATGATAAATATCCCCTACAATTACAAACATTGAGTTGTATCTAACAGATGATAATCATGGAGTATAATGGGTTGTGATGATATGTAATGGTTGACTTGAATAGATTCTTGTATCTGTTACAAAGGGTTATATATGAGACAGAAAAAATAGATTCCTGAGAAAATAAGTAGAGAATTATTACTTGGATCAATCCTCTAAATTATAGATCATGTAATATATTATGAACATAAATATACTTTGGTATGTATTCTTATTATCAATCATTATTACTTATGGTTGTAGATATACCTTTCATAATAACCTTCATACTCTGATACCCTACATACAGAAGTCAACATATGAATTTAGATAATCAGGGGGTGGTTGGGTATGTTAATGATCATGTCATCAGTTAGGGCATAACCATGATGGGGCTTGTACAATTGTATGATATGAAAACACATCTAACCATTGATTAAATAAGACTAAGGAAATTCATGGTCATTCTTAGTTGTTTCACATATGATTTATTTATCTAAGTAGATAAGGGAAATGTAATGTGTTTATCAGATAATGAATGACATGTGATGTATTGATCTACTTGGTTAGTCTTTTTATAGGAATTAGTAAATAATGAGAGTGCAATACCTAGTTGATAGGTTCCATATATAGTGGTCACTCAATATCATGTAAAGTGGACTATATAGGATACATATGATGTATATTATACATCTTGTGGTTGAAATGTTTGTATAAATATATGAGTATGTTTCATAGATATCACACTAGACCCCATAGTAGCTTGAGTAACACATATATTATTTAGGAGGCCGCTCTTTACTTACATATTTGAAATTAGTATTTCATAGTTGTTGTCATTGTTTCTATGTCCTTTAGGGTCACACAGTTTGTCCCTAAAATAAGGATAAATTTTTTGACTAATTGTTTCTTAGATATGATGAGATTTTGATGAAAAACCATACCAAAAAGAGTTTGTATGGATTCAAAAAGGTTGTGATGTTTTTTATAATGTCTATATGGAATTTTAATGAAATTGGGATATTTTTGGATGTGCACAAAAATTTACATGCATGAGATTCAGGTACACATTCATGAATGATTCATGATAAATATATATAAAAATATATGATATTATATATATGAGTGTAAATTTAATATGTTCATTGTATGAATGTAATACTTCATACTTGAGATGCATGATATATATATATATATAATATATATATTTATTATTCTTTAAATGTGTAAGGATAATATAAATATATATATTATTTCTCCCGAATAGTTACATTAGTTAAAATACATTTATGAGTGGATTAATGTATTTGTATTAATTTATCAAAACTATTCAATTAATTATACCCCAAATAGAAGAAATATATAAAATGTGTTCGAGGATCCTTAGTACTTGGAAATATAATAAGATGAAATCTCTCTATTGGAGGTATATTTTTGAGATACTTGTGAGGCCTCTAATTAACTTCACTTTATCTCGTACCTATTCTTATCTCATAAAGAAGGAATTTTCACCCAATAGAACTATGGGTATCCTTGTGAAGAAGTCATGGATCCATTGGTTAGTTTCTCCCTAGAGTCATGGTACTTTGTTCACTACTTATAGTGATATCCCTCAAGCACACTCCTTCTAAAGAAGATGATCGCTCCTGCTGCTCATATTTTTATAGGCACTTTTTTTCATTTTACTTATAAATTATTATTCTTGAATATAGTTATCTTATGGTGTTTGGTTGTGTTATACTTAATATGATCATTATATGTCTGTAAAAATCCCATCATTCACAATAGGAAAAGATCCAATATATAGTAAATCATAAAACACAAACTTCATGTGTGTCACACGAGGAGAAAATTACATCAATCATAACATAACAATACTATAACATAAATCCCATCTTGAGAAACCTGGACTTCCTACTAGAATAGGTTTTCATGTCACAGAAGTATGGTATCCGTAATAGGCTTTGAAACATTCCAATATATCCTTCTACTAAGTCCCAAATAGTAAAATCGAAGATAAATTACGCTAATATCAATTTGTAACAACTCGATACCATGGACCATTGATTATTACCCGTACTAGTAGTCATCACTCTATATCATACATGTCTCCTGTAATGTCCCAAAATTTATGTATAATTTATTTAATTATATGGAATTATTTCGAGACTGCGATATCTGACGATGCGCGATTCCGAGTCCCGGAGTGCCCGGAATGATCCATCAAAGTTTTTTTACGCTTTAATTATCCCTCATAAGTAGTTTTCCTAAAAAAGTGGGATAACTCTTAAATGGTTTCCTGGATAATAAATCTGAGGGCACCACTGCATTCAGAATGACGATTTTACCCTAGACGAGCCTTATGTTTGGTTGACGCTGGCCTCCTGTGAGAAAACCCAAAAATGGAATAATCATAAATAAAATAATTAAAAAAATATTTTATTTTTAAAATGCTTATAACTGAAAAACTATAGCTCAGATTGAAAATCTGAGACCACCAGTGAACTTTTGAGGGAATGATTTATTGAAGAAGATACTAACTTTGGCCAGTGTGGGCCACCAGTGAAAGTTAATTTTTGGCCGTAAATAAAATAATTAAGTGACAATTATTTAATTGTAAAATTCATAACTTTTAAAAGGTAACTAGAATTAGAAATCTGAGGGTACCATTGGGTTTATTGGGGGCGTGTTTCACTTGGGAAGAGCCTAACCTTGAGCAGCATGGGTCGAGGGTGACTGTTAATAATATTCCGAACTTTTTTTTTCAGGTATGTTCAGTAAATGTGCAAGTTGGTTTTTGTAACTTTTAAAACAGTACTTGGAATTGAAATCTGAGGGCATCGTTGAACTCGTAGTGCCAGGATTTTCTTAAGGATACTTTCACCTCGATGACAGTTGGTCGAGGGTGAAAGTTAGTTTTTGGGTTTTTCGTGATGGAATAAAAATAAAAATCAAATTGTACAAACATTTTTTTAATTTTCAACACCCATGTTGGTGTTGGGAGGTGGGGTCCACCAAAACTAAACCTCAATCTAGAAGTTGGGAAGTGGGGACCGCCAGACCGTAACCTCACATGAGAGGTTATGGTGGTGGGGACCACCCAAGCATAACCTCCCATGAGAGACTATGGTGGTGGGAACCACTCGGGGCCTAAACCTCTTCAACTCTCTAATTAATGTGGAGGAGCCTCTTGAGATTCCTCCTCATTAGTTATGCCAAACCTCCCCATTAATTAATTTAGTCAACACATCAATTAATTAATAAATATTTGAATTTATTCCAATAAACATAATAGAACACTTAATCTATTATTTTGGGCTACAAATTCTTTTTAGTTGAATTGGGGAGAGGAGGAACTTGGGAGAAAGCTCTCCAAAGAAGAATGCTCTGCCATCGAAGAATGCCTACCTCCTTCGACTCTCTTCCTCAGAACTTCTTCGGACGTGGGACCTCCTCATCTATGGTGAATCGATGACAGTACTACCTCCTTGAGCTGACGTCAACAAGCGAATGAGGTAGGGGTTTATTGATTAACACTTCCCATGTTCTCCCCTTCTAATTATTTTACAGGATTTGGGAATTGAGACTGACGTGGGTTGTGGGAAATGATGTTTTAAAATATATTCCATACACATTCATGCTTCATTCTTTGTGAACCACTTGTTATCACTCTAAACGTGGAGGGTACAGGTCAAAAAAACATGGCCTAACCCCTCCGTTGTTCTTATTAGATGTGTTCTTTGAAATGGAGGAAGGTGACGAAGACGTCGAAGGCAAAGGCACAGTCACCCGTGGCCTCTTCGACCTACGCTACCCCGCGACACTTCGCCCTCTTGGATGAACTGACCCCATGCCCAGTCATGCTACCCATGGCCGTGTTGTTCCGTCGCGCCACCACTATCCTCCATGTTGGGCCGTCGCACCGCCGCCATCCACCGTCCGTCGTGCCGAGAAGCCAGGCTGTCGCCGTCCGCCGTGTCGAGCCGCCGCACCGCCTCCATCCGCCGTGCTGAGTAGCCACGCTCCTGCCTCTGTTTGCTGAGCACCGCTGCACTGTTGGCCAATCGACACCCCTCACAGCTGGTCCGCACCCTCACAGCTGGTCTGCTCCCCTCGCGGCCGGTCCACGCCCTTGTGGTCGGTCTGTTCCATCATGGTACCCACAGCCGGTCTTTTCCCTCGCGGTACAACTCGGGTGAGCCGCCCAAGCGGCTCCCTTGCGGGCTGGGCCGGGCTACACTGTGGGTTGGGCTAGACCCAACAGGTCAGGACGAGGCGACCCAAACCGGTTCAGCCTCGGTCGGCCCAGGCCGGGTCAGTCTGACCGAGCACGAATCGAACCGGGCCCCTAGGACTAAAAGACTAATAACTCACAGACCGAGTGTCCTATTGACGCGCTGTCTGTTACGTTGAGACCCCTATGACATGGAAGACCACTGATATATTCTTCATGGGACTTCATGGTAGTTTGTGTATCGACAAGTATCTTGTGGAGAAGATCCTCCTGAAGACGAGCAAACATATTGCGGAGACTTAGTGGCTAGCTGAGACTTGATGACTGCTGGCCGTTTGACTCGGAGTGACTCAACAGGCCCAGTGAGGAGCACCTTGGTGACACAGAAAACCCACGGTGGGGAGCGCCTTGGTGGTACGACAGACCCACGATACTTTACATATAAGGCCCCAACCTTAAACCTTACTTAATATTGAATTAAATGAATAATTCACATTGATGATCTTTTCATGGTTTAGAGTTTTAGAGAATTAGTACATAACTATTACATCTCAGAATATTACAAAGTAGTCACTTCTACTAAATTTCCGTAAAATAAAAACTCTTAAAAAGAAACATGTCTAGTTCCATGTATTAGATAGCATGACTTTCCCTTGATCCCATCCTCGACCCTATTCCACATTAAGTCCTGTGAAAAACATTTCAAAAAAACTTGGGGTGAGCATAAAAAGCTCAGCAAGGGATACACAAATAATGAAAACTGTTAGTTTTTCAAAGCAACAAGTAAACCATGTACACTTTATCAAAGTAATACCTTTCACCTTTAGAAAGTAGTAAAAACTCTTCACTGAATAAAATATCATTACTTACCCTTTTGTAACCAAAAGATTACCATAAAACCCATATAAAGAACACATAACATATAAAGGTAACTTGGGATATAAACATACTTAAATGGAATAACCATATGGTTCAATTCCACACATACATAATGGAATATCCATACGGCCAACTTTCATACCCAATGCATTGGAGGTTATAACGTAACCACCCGTCCTAGTATTCACGGCACCACCCGTCATATGGTTTTTCACGTAACCACCCGTAAAATGTCCAAGTACCATCATTACACATAAAATATTTAAAATATAAACATTTCAATAACAAAATTTCATTTTCAATCAAAATAAGTAATTCCAAGATATTGAATTAATCAATCCATTTTCAAAAATCATTTAAAAGAGATTTTTGAATCAAAGTGTCCCATACCACTTTGAAGCTTTTATTGGAATTATAATTTTAAAACATTAATGTACATATAAATAAATACTGAAAACCATTTTGAAAACATGGACATTAAAGATAAAGATTTAGAATAATAAATCTTTAAAACATTTAAAATGATATTTTTGTTAAAGAGTTTTTAACAAAATGAGAGACTCTTGAATACAAATAATTGAGGAATAACATTTAATATGAACTATATAATATCATGAGAATAAAGGGATTCATGATATAATATGTCAAAGGACAGTATACACACCATATAAGAGTGAATTGGTGCATAACAACAATGAAGTCTCAAAAGAAATGTAAAATGAGATGAAATCCATTATAAAGAAGGTATCCTTAAATTATGGATAAATCAATCTCATAATTATGTGTGAAAAATATAAATACACCCAATATAAGTGGATATTAAGTGTAAAACTATCAAATGTCATTCAGACATATTCAAAGGATGACATATTCAATAACTACATGTTGAACCCAAAGAAATCGAAATTGGGTTAAGAAGTTCCCTTGGTAAAATTCAACAGCCTAACGGCATCACATAAAATTTTACAAAAACGGTTGATGAGAGAGATAAAGGGGATATCATCACTTGGACATAAAATTTACATAAATATGGATATATAAGAACATATCCCAACATAATAGTATGTGAATTAAAATACATAACAAAAGAGGTCTTTAAAAAAAGGAGGGTGAAAGGTCCCCTTACCGAGTTGGGTAACTTTCGAAATGTACACCCCATGGAAGAAGGGTCATAAAATGAAGATATAAATACAAATAAATGAAATTATACTACCCAAATTGTATAATAATGGGAAGTACATAAACCACTCAAATGAAATAGTGGCAAACATAGCATAAATGTCACGGGAATAAAACTGAGATGAAAAATCCCTTACGGAAACTCGGCAGCCTAACGACGCCACTTAAAACTTCCAAAAATGGATTTATGAGATAAAATAGGGTCTATCATAATATGAACATAAAAATTAAAGTATGAGGAATATAAAATAACATCCCCAAACATAATAAAGATGAGCTTAAAAGAAATGACATAAAAGAGTGTACTTAAAAAGAAAGAGAGGGGTAGGATCCCTTACCTCGGGTCTGACTTGACTCGATCGTTCTATAACGTCCTGAATAATAAACATGAGTAAATTTAAACTTGTTTAAGAACCTTATTCAAGTTCATTATTCCTTTTATATCACTTATTTCAATGTTATAATCATTATTTAATCATTTAAGTTAATAATATTTGTTTTGTCGATATTTGGTTCTTAAGTCGAAAGTGGACTTCTTACAATTACATGTTGTTCATGTGGTCAAAGGTTCATTATATCCAGAATGATATTCATGATTTGGATATCATATATATCATATATATCCAGAATATACAAGTATTTATAATATTAAATAATCATTTAGAGGTAAGAAATGAAATGCACCGTTCATGGAGACGGTAAGCCGTACGTACGCATGAACGCTACTTTCATTTCTATGTCATATTAATGGAATTAAAACCAAATTAGAAGTATGTATATTTTAATTCCATAATTATATTAATCATTTATATGTAACTTAAATCAGATATAATAACTTTAAATCCATCCTTTATACATCCCACATAGGGAATTAACGAATCAAATCACTTTGAGGGGGTGGTAGTCTGCACTTCCAAAAATGAAATTATCGTGTTTACCCACAATGGAAACCGTAAAGGTATGCCTCAAAAGAAAAATACAGAATCTTAAGTAAAAAATAAACATATTATATATCATATATAAATATAGTGACATCTTAATGGGAACCTTTTAAGGTGTTATATGAGTGTTGAACAATCATCGTTTCGTGAGGCAGAAATTCGCCATCCACAGAAACAGTATGTTCATTAACCATTAGATGTAGGTATGTGTAAGTGTAGCTATAATTATTCTTATAAAAACATCCTAGTATATTTAAGATACTATAGTTGTTACAAAATAAAAGAATAAAAAGATTTTAGGGGGTTGTAGAAGCAAAATAAAACAAAAGAACACAAGAGAAGACACTACCTTTAAATCGGGTAACTCTTTTTGATTTGAGATCAAAGGCTTCCTAAGGAACACTTCTTCCCAATGTGAGGATTCTAGGAGTAAGATAGGGATGTGGAGAGACAAAATGGACAGAGAGTGGACGATCCAAAGGCTTGAGAGGTGTGGGTAAGGTGATAGTGGTGGGGGCCTTTTATAAGAGGAGAGGAGGGGCACTCTTGGAAAGTAAAGGAATGTTACTTTATTTTAAAAAGAGTTTCAGACTTAAAAGGTCCCACATTGATATAATTTGAGGATAAAGTGATAAGGGTTCGAAATATACCCATCCAATAGGTTTTTGACAAGTTTAGGTTTTATTTTCTACATTATCCTTTCATTTTATTTAAATCGTTAAATAATGAGGTAATCGCTGCATCATCATGATGTCATAAATAATTTAATTTATTTAATGTCTAAAAATTATATAAAAAAATACTATGATTTAGGAACTATTTTTATATTTCCAATTACTATTTATATTCAAATATCTGAATTGTATAGCCCCATTTAAAAATTGTTTTAGTAAAACAACTCGTGTTTGTGTTATTTTTACTTTTACATTAAATAAAAAGATAATAATGTCATTTCCCTTCCAAAGTGGATTCATGGGGTCCCTAAGTTGACCAATGGATTTTATTGGTCGGCCATGACACATAAAATAATGGAAGGAAATGTGTCAAGCACATCTCATATTATTAAAACATTATTTTTACCTTAAACTACACTAATTACCTCTAATCGCGATTAAAATCATAAAAGTTACTACTCACCAAAAAATTATTTTAATTCCATTAAACCAAATTTTACTTATTAATGACAACCATGTGTGTTGGATTTTTTAAATTTAAATCACAGAAGTGGTAAAGTTTCATTTAAACCAAAAATCAGTTTTTAAACTACCACTTAGTGGTTTCACTATTCATCAAAAATTGAAGTTTTTCAGAAAAATACCAAAAATTCACCCTAAGCTATTTTTGATATTCAGAATTCAAAAATGATGTATATTTTACAAAATAAAAAACACATAAGTTGAATTAATTAATTTAATAATTAATTCCCGCTGTCAGAGAAAATAGCGTGTTTTTATGAAACAATAAGTATGAAAAGATTGACACTAGTTCAAGTCCAATTTCAAGATGAAATTAATTCCAACGGCCACTATTGGATAAAATGGTAAAAATATATTCTAATTTCACTTTGAAACCAATTCAAAAGATAATCTAACCATATAAATTAATTAGATTAAAAAGAGTTTTTCAATTAAAATACAACATTTTCACTATTCTTTAAAAAATGAACTTTATCGGAAAAATACCAAGAATTTACACAAAGTAAATTTTGATGTCCCGATTCTAAAGAAGAATTTTGTTTTTTCAAATATAACACATAAAAGTGTCAAAAATTGGATTTAAAATAGGTTTTCCATCAAAAGGCGGTTAATCGACCATTTAAAGAATATTAGAATGTTTATGCTAAAAATTGGATTCATTCGCATTTTTAATACTCTAACATTTATTGTAAAAAGTAAAAATATTTGACAAACATACATAATCATTTTTTAGTTAGTTCCGTTATTTCCCGCCATTACAATGGCTAGACGTTAACTACCATTTAAAATAATATTATTTTATTATTAGAGTGCAACATAAGATTTCAAAGGAACTCGTTGTCGTGCATTGGGTACACCATCAAGCATAGCGTTCCCTTTAAAGTAATATTAATATTTTATTAACAAATATGGATAAATATAAAAATGTCATATTCTTTATTTACCTGGGGTGTTACATCCTTCCCCCCTTTTGGTAATTGCGTCCTCACAATTTTAAAAAATGGGATCGGAAACATCCTTGAAACTCCCACATCGGAACAAGAGTTGGTAAAACAATCACTTTAAAACAAAGAAAGAGAAGTGCAGAGGTCACATGAGTTAACCCATACTAGGATTCCATGTAGGAAAACATGGACATGGAGGAGAAAACATAGGGTCATGTTTTGATGGAGAGCGATAGTAAACATGTCTAGGAGAAAGTTATCCACAAGAAAATCACAAACCTGTGATGGGTTAAACAGTATTTGATTCCCCAGTAGGAAAAGTTAATAGAAAACATTTTTGTTTTAAGTTAATTTTTATTGAGGAATTTATTCATAAGGAAACATAATTACTTATCATGTTGACTTTCAACTTTTATTATATTTCTTACATAAACTCATATTTTCTCCAAAAGATGAGTATTTAGGAAGACTTGTTCACATTAAGAGTAATATAATAAACTTCTAGAGAATCACCTAATCCAAAAAAGAGAACTATATACTTCACATGTATTTATACATTAACCAAAACCAAAACCAAAAAGGTTAGTACAAGATCAGATAATCCAGAAAAGTATAACCCTATATAAAAAGAAAATCTATTCTTAATCTCTAAATTTTTTCCAACAAAACCCAAAGTTCAACGAGGACCATTCGATAAACAATTTGTCTATAAAATTCATCAAAGTATACCAAACTAATATTGAAACTCAAATATGTGAAGGATTTAATCACATAGTCTTCTTAGGTAAAAATTAACATTTATCTCCAAATAACATTAGTTTCTCTTAAAGTCTCATATTAAAAATAAATTAACCTAATCACATATCCTCCATGATAGGTTAATCATTTCCATAGATTACCCAAAATAAACTTACTCTCGATTCCTAAAATAATCTAACTAAAAATAATTAGTCAAACTAACCAGGGACTTCACGTAGTCTAGTGGTAGGCGATAAATACCAGTCACACTTTGGTTGTGGGTTCGATTCCCACAGCTTTGTCCGACGCGACGGGTTGTCACACGGTCTACGTGTTGTCCTTTTTCAAAAACTACAAAAATAACCCTAACATGTTTTACCATCAATAGTTTCCTTATACCTCTCATTTTGATCCAAATTCGTTACGATCTCAACATCTTAATTCTTGAAGTCTTATTTCACCACCATAAGATAAAATAAAACGATTCCCAAAAAGAATAACAGCACACCTTAATCATGGAGTCCACTTGGTTTCATCGTTATCTTATTCACGTAGTTAGACGTCCCGTGCATTAAAACAATGATTTAGAGATCCTTCAAAATCTTTTTATTCCTCCATCCAAATACACCTTGTACAACATGGGTCATATGGGTGTTCACAGAAAAATAGTTTTGGAAAATAATCTTGTATGACATATAATTCCAAAACATCTGATAAAACATGATTTATATATAATAGTCGGACAGGATTTGAGTTGAAACTTTCTATTATTGTTCATTTTAAAATACCATAAGTATGTGCTGAGAGACTATATTTTAAAAGAAAATATAAGTAGGTTGCGCAAGGGTCTCCTTCCTCAGCACCATTTTTAAAATCATAATATGCCTCAAATTCTTGTGATAAGGTAAAATATTTGAAAATACCTTGATAATATTTTCATTTCTTGAAAATATGTGAATATTGTGAAAATAGTATTTGTCAAAATACAACCCATGATCCACGATGATAACGAGGTATAGTGGAGGTGTTTGATATCTCAAACAACTTCTTGCAAGTGAGTTGTATTCTAGAAAAAGTTTCACAATCATCCGAACATGAATTTGCAATAATTATTGCAAGCATGTCATCAGGAAGAGAAAGGAATTTCATTTGAGATCCTTCTCCTTCCATTTATAAATGACTTTACTTGACCTAGAAAAAGTTATAAAATAAGTATTTAACTAAAATAATAGATATAGGGACTAACCATGTGCCTAACAAAAACACATAATCCCTAATGTTGTCGAAACCGACCTCTGATACCAACAATAAGGCCCCAGCCTTAAACCTTACTTAATATTGAATTAAATGAATAATTCACATTGAGGATCTTTTCATTGTTTAGAGTTTTAGAGAATTAGGACATAACTATTACATCTCAAAAGATTACAAAGTAGTCACTTCTACTAAATTTCCATAAAATAAAAACTCTTAAAAAGAAACCTGTCCAGTTCCATGTATTAGATAGCATGACTTTCCCTTGATCCCATCCTTGACCCCATTCCACATTAAGTCCTGTGAAAAACATTTCATAAAAACTTGGGGTGAGCATAAAAATCTCAGTAAGGGATACACAAAGAATGAAAACTGTTAGTCTTTCAAAGCAACAAGTAAACCATGTACACTTTATCAAAGTAATACCTTTCACCTTTAGGAAGTAGTAAAAACTCTTCACTGAATAAAATATCAATACTTACCCATTTGTAACCAAAAGATTACCATAAAACCCATATAAAGAACACATAACATATAAAGGTAACTTGGGACATAAACATACTTAAATGGAATAACCATACGGTCGACTTCCACACATACTTAATGGAATAGCCATACGACCAACTTCCATACCCAATGCATTGGAGGTTATAACGTAACCACCTGTCCTGGTATTCACGACACCACCCATCATATGGTTTATCACGTAACCACCCGTAAAATGTCCAAGTACCACCATTACACATAAAATATTGAAAATATAAACATTTAAATAACAAAATTTCATTTTCAATCAAAATAAGTAATTCCAAGATATTGAATTAATCAATCCATTTTCAAAAATCATTTAAAAGAAATTTTTGAATCAAAGTGTCCCATAACACTTTGAAGATTTTATTGGAATTATAATTTAAAAACATTAATGTCCATATAAATAAATACTGAAACCCATTTTGAAAACATGGACATTAAAGATAAATATTTAGAATAATAAATCTTTAAAACATTTAAAACGATATTTTTGTTAAAGAGTTTTTAACAAAATGAGAGACTCTTGAATACAAATAATTAAGGAATAACATTTAATAAGAACTTTATAATATCATGAGAATAAAGGTATTCATGATATAATATGTCAAAAGATAGTATAGACACCATATAAGAGTGAATTGGTGCATAACAACAATGAAGTCTCAAAAGAAATGTAAAATGAGATGAAATCCATTATAAAGAAGGTATCCTTAAATTAAGGATAAATCAATCTCATAATAATGTGTGAAAAATATAAATACTCCCAATATAAGTGGATATTATGTGTAAAACTATCAAAGTTCATTCACACATATTCAAAGTATGAAATATTCAATAAATACATGTTGAACCCAAAGAAATCGAAATTGCGTTAAGAAGTTCCCTTGGTAAAATTCAACAGCCTAACGACGTCACATAAAATTTTACAAAAAGGGTTGATGAGAGAGATAAAGGGGATATCATAACTTGGACATAAAATTTACATAAATAAGGATATATAAGAATATATCCCAACATAATAGTATGTGAATTAAAAGACATAACAAAATAAGTCTTTTAAAAAAGGAGGGTGAAAGGTCCCCTTACCGAGTTGGGTAACTTTCGAAATGTACACCCCATGGAAGAAGGGTCATACAATGAAGATGTAAATACCCATAAATGAAATTATACTACAAAAATTGTGTAATAATGGGAATTACATACACCACTCAAATGAAATAGTGGAAAATGTAGCATAAATGTCATGGGAATAAAAGTGAGATGAAAAATCCCTTACAAAAACACGACAGCCTAACGACGCCACTTAAAACTTCCAAAAATGGATTTATGAGACCAAATAGGGTCTCTCATAATATGAACATAAAAATTACAGTATTATTAATATAAAATAACATCCCCAAACATAATAAATATGTCCTTAAAATAAATGACATAAAAGAGTGTACTTAAAAAGAAAGAGAGGGGTAGGATCCCTTACCTCGGGTCCGACTTGACTCGATCGTTCATTAACATCATGAATAATAAACTTGAGTTAATTTAAACTTTCTTAAGAACCTTTTTCAAGTTCATTATTCCTTTTATATCACTTATTTTCATGTTATAAGCATTATGTAATCATTTAAGTTAATAATGTTTGTTTTGTCGATATTTGGTTCTTAAGTCGAAAGTGGACTTCTTACAATTACATGTTGTTCATGTGGTCAAAGGTTCATTATATCCAGAATGATATTAATGATTTGGATATCATATATATCATATATATCCAGGATATACAAGTATTTATAATATTACATACTCATTTAGAGTTAATAAATGAAATGCACCGTTCATGGAGACTGTAAGCCGTACCTACGCATTAACGCTACTTTCATTTCTATGTCATATTAATGGAATTAAAACCAAATCAGAGGTATTTATATTTTACTTACATAATTATATCAATAATTTATATGTAACATACATCAGATATAATATCTTTAAATCCATCCTTTATACATCCCACATATGGCATTAACGAATCAAATCACTTTGAGGGGGCGGTAGTCCGCACTTCCTAAAATGAAATTATCATGTTTACCCACATTGGAAACCATAAAGGTATGCCTAAAAAGAAAAATACAGAATCTTAAGTAAAACATAAACATATTATATATCATATATAAATATAGTGACATCTTAATGGCCACCTTTGAAGGTGTTATATGAGTGTTGAACAATCATCATTTCGTGAGGCAGAAATTCGCCATCCACAGAAACAGTATGTTCTTTAACCATTAGATGTAGGTGTGTGTAATTGTAGCTCTAATGCTTCATATAACAACATCTTATTATATTTAATATACTGTAGTTGTTACAATAGAAAAGAATAAAAAGATTTTAGGGGGTTGGAGAAGCAAAATAAAACAAAAGAACACAAGAGAAGACAGTACCTTTAAATTGGGTAACTCTTTTTGATTTGAGATCAAAGGATTCCTTGGGAACACTTATGCACAAATTGAGGCTTCTAGAAGCAAGAGAGGGATGTGGAGAGACAAAATGGTCATATCTTGGCCGAACCAAGGGCTTGATAGGTGTGGGTAAGGTGATAGTGGTGGGGGCCTTTTATAAGAGGAGAGGAGGGGCATTCTTGGAAAGTAAAGAAATGTTACTTTATTTTAAAAAGAGTTTCGGAATTAAAAGGTCCCAAATTTATATAATTATAGGATAAGGTGATAAGGGTTTGAAATAAGCCCCTCCAATAGTTTTTTTATAAGTTTAGGTTTTAGTTTTTACATTATCTTTTCATTTTATTTAAATCGTTAAATAATGAGGTAATCGCAGCATCATCTTGATGTCATAAATAATTTAATTTATTTAATGTCTAAAAATTATAAACAAAATACTATGATGTAGGAAATATTTTTATCTTTACAATGAATATTTATATTAAAAAATCTAACCTGTATAACCCCATTTAAAAATTGTTGTAGTAAAACAACTCATGTTTGTGTCATTTTTAGTTTTACATTAAATAAAAAGATAATAATGTCATTTTCCTTCCAAAGTGGCTTAATGGGGTCCCCAAGTTGACCCATGGATTTTCTTGGTCTTCCATGACACATAAAATAAGGGTAGGACATGTGTCAAGGTCATCTCATATTATTAAAACATTATTTTTACCTTAAACTACACTAATTACCTCTAATCGCGATTAAAAACTTAAAAGTTACTATTCACCAAAAAATTATTTTAATTCCATTGAACCAAATTTTACTTATTAATGACAACCATTTATGTAGGATTTTTTAAATTCAAATCATAGAAGTGGTAAAGTTTCATTTAAACGAAAAATCAGTTTTTAAACTACCACTTAGTGGTTTCACTATTCATCAAAAATTGATGTTTTTCAGAAAAATACCAAAAATTCACCCTAAGATATTTTTGATATTCCGAATTAAAAAATGATGTCTATTTTACAGAATTCAAAACATATAAGTTGAATTAAATAATTTAATAATTAATTCCCACTGTCAGAACAAATAGTGTGTTTTTATGAAACAATAAGTATCAAAAGATTGACACTAGTTTAAGTCCAATTTCAAGATGAAATTAATTCCAACGACCACTATTAGATTAAATGGTAAAAATATATTCTAATTTCACTTTGAAACCAATTCAAAAGATAATCTAATCATATAAATGAATTAGATTAAAAAGAGGTTTTGAATTAAAATACAACATTTTTCACTATTCATTAAAAAATGAACTTTATCGGAAAAATACCAAAAATTTACACAAATAAATTTTGATGTCCCAATTCTAAAGAAGAATTTTGTTTTTTCAAATATAACACATAAAATTGTCAAAAAGTGGATTTAAAATAGTTTTTCCATCAAAAGGCGGTTAATCAACCTTTTAAAGAATATTAGAATGTTTATGCTTAAAATTGGATTCATTCGCATTTTTAATTATCTAACATTTAATGTAGAAAGTAAAAATATTTGACAAACACACATAATCATTTTTTAGTTAGTTCCGTTCTTTCCCTCCATTACAATGGCTAGACGTTAACTACCATTTAAAATAATATTATTTTATTATTAGAGTGCAACGTAAGATTTCAAAGGAACTCGTTGTTGCGCATTGGGTACACAATCAAGCATAGCGTTCCCTTTAAAGTAATATTAATATTTTATTCACAAATAAGGATAAATATAAAAATTTGATATTCTTTATTTACCTGGGGTGTTACATCCTTCCCCCCTTTTGGGAATTGCGTCCTCTCAATTTTAAAAATTAGGCTCAGAAACATCCTTGAAAGTCCCACATCGGAACAAGAGTCGGTAAAACAATCACTTTAAAACAAATAAAGAGAAGTACAGAGGTCACCCGAGTTAACCCATACTAGGATTCCATGTAGGAATACATGGACATGGAGGAGAAAACATAGGGTCCTGTTCTGATGGAGAGTGATAGTAAACATGTATAGGAGAAAGTTATGCACAAGAAAATCACAAACTTGTGATGGGTTAAACAGTATTTGATTCCCAAATAGGAAAAGTTAATAGACAACATTTTTGTTTTAAGTTAATTTTTATTGATGAATTTATTCCTAAGGAAACATAATTACTTATCATGTTGACTTTCAACTTTTATTATATTTCTTACACAAACTCATATTTTCTCCAAAAGACGAGTATTTAGGAAGACTTGTTCACATTAAGAGTCTTATAATCAACTTCTAGAGAATCACCTAATCCACAAAAGAGAACTATATACTTCCCATGTATATATACTTTAACCAAACTCAAAACCAAAAAGGTTAGTAAAAGATCAGATAATCTAGAAAAGGATAACCCTTTATAAAAAGAAAATCTATTCTTAATCTCTAAATTTTTTCCAACAAAACCCAAAGTTCAACGAGGACCATTTGATAAACAATTTCTCTATAAAATTCATCAAAGTAAACCAAACTAAGATTTAAACTCAAATATTTGAAGGATTTAATCACATAGTCTTCCAAGGTAAAAATTAACATTTATCTCCAAATAACATTAGTTTCTCTTAAAGTCTCATATTGAAAATTAATTAACCTAATCTCATATCTTCCATGATAGGTTAATCATTTCCATAGATAACTGAAAATAAACTTACTCATGATTTCTAAAATCATCTAACTAAAAATAATTAGTCAAACTAACCAGGGACTTCACGTAGTCCAGTGGTAGGCGATAAATACCAGTCACACTTTGGTTGTGGGTTCGATTCCCACAGCTTTGTCCGATGTGACGGGTTGTCACATAGTCTACGTGTTGTCCTTTTTCAAAAACTACAAAAATAACCGTAACATGTTTTACCATAAATAGTTTCCTTATACCTCTCATTTTCATCCAAATTCGTTACGATCTTAATATCTTAATTCTTGAAGTCTTATTTCACCACCATAAGATAAAATAAAATGATTCCCAAAAAGTATAATAGCATACCTTAATCATGGAGTCCACTCTTTTTCATCGCCATCTTGTTCAGGTAGGTAGACGTCCCATACATTACAACAATGATTTAGAGATCCTTCAAGTTCATTTGCTTCTTCCATCCAAATACTCCTTGTACAACATGGGTCATTTGGGTGTTCACAAAAAAACAGTTTTGGAAAATAATCATGTATGACATATAATTCCAAAACATCTGATAAAACATGATTTATATAAAATAGTCGGACTGAATTTGAGTTGAAACTTTCTATTATTGGTCCTTTTAAAATAACATAAGTATGTGCTGAGAGACTATATTTTAAAAGAAAATATAAGTAGGTTGCGCAAGGGTCTCCTTCCTCAGCACCATTTTTAAAATCATAATATGCTTCAAATTCTTGTGATAAGGTAAAATATTTGGAAATACCTTGATAATATTTTCCTTTCTTGAAAATATGAGAATATTGTGAAAATAGTATTTGTCTAAATACAACCCATGATCCACGATGATAACGAGGTATAGTGGAGGTGTTTGATATCTCAAACAACTGATTACAAGTGATTTGTATGCTAGAAAAAGTTTCACAATAATCCGAACATGACTTTGCAACAATTATTGCAAGCATGTCATCAGGAAGAGAAAGGAATGTCGTTTGAGATCTTTCTCCTTCCATTCGTAACTGAAATTACTTGACCAAAAAAAAGTTATAAAATAAGGATTTAACTGAAATAATAGATATATGGGCTAACGATGTGTCTAACAAAAACTCATAATCCCTAAAGTTGTCTAAACCGACCTCTGATACCAACTATAAGGCCCCAGCCTTAAACCCTACTTAATATTGAATTAAATGAATAATTCACATTGAGAATCTTTTCATGGTTTAGAGTTTTAGAGAATTAGGACATAACTATTACATATCAAAAGATTACAAAGTAGTCACTTCTACTAAATTTCCATAAAATAAAAACTCTTAAAAAGAAACATGTCTAGTTCCATGTATTAGATAGCATGACTTTCCCTTGATCCCATACTTGACCCTATTCCACATTAAGTCCTGTGAAAAACATTTCAAAAAAACTTGGGGTGAGAATAAAAAGCTGAGCAAGGGATACACAAAGAATGAAAACTGTTAGTTTTTCAAAGCAACAAGTAAACCATGTACACTTTATCAAAGTAATACCTTTCACCTTTAGGAAGTAGTAAAAACTCTTCAGTGAATAAAATATCATTACTTACCCTATTATAACCAAAATATTATCATAAAACCCATATAAAGAACACATAACATATAAAGCTAACTTGGGACATAAACAAACTTAAATGGAATAACCATACGGTCGACTTTCACACATACTTAATGGAATATCCATACGACCAACTTCCATACCCAATGCATTAGAGGTTATAACGTAACCACCCGTCCTGGTATACACGGCACCATCCGTCATATAGTTTATCACGTAACCACCCGTAAAATGTCCAAGTACCATCATTACACATAAAATATTGAAAATATAAACATTTCAATAACAACATTTCATTTTCAATCAAAATAAGTAATTCCAAGATATTGAATTAATCAATCCATTTTCAAATATCATTTAAAATAGATTTTTGAATAAAAGTGTCCCATACCACTTTGAAACTTCCATTATAATTATAATTTTAAAACATTAATGTCCATATAAATAAATACTGAAAACCGTTTTGAAAACATGGACATTAAAGATAAAGATTTAGAATAATAAATCTTTAAAACATTTAAAATGATATTTTTGTTAAAGAGTTTTTAACAAAATGAGAGACTCTTGAATACAAATAATTGAGGAATAACATTTAATCCGAACTTTATAATATCATGAGAATAATTGTATTCATAATATAATATGTCAAAGGACAGTATAGACACCATATAAGAGTGAATTGGTGCATAACAACAATGAAGTCTCAAAAGAAATGTAAAATGAGATGAAATCCATTATAAAGAAGGTATCCTTAAATTAAGGACAAATAAATCTCATAATTATGTGTGAAAAATATAAATACACCCAATATAAGTGGATATTAAGTGTAAAACTATCAAAGGTCATTCACACATATTCAAAGGATGACATATTCAATAACTACATGTTGAAACCAAAGAAATCGAAATTGGGTTAAGAAGTTCCCTTGGAAAAATTCGACAGCCTAACGGCGTCACATAAAATTTTACAAAAAGGGTTAATGAGAGAGATAAAGGGGATATCATAACATGGACATAAAATTTACATAAATAAGGATATAGAAGAACATATCCCAACATAATAGTATGTGAATTAAAAGACATAACAAAATATGTCTTTAAAAAAGGAGGGTGAAAGGTCCCCTTACCGAGTTGGGTAACTTTCGAAATGTACACCCCATGGACGAAGGGTCATACAATGAAGATGTAAATACCCATAAATAAAATTATACTACACAAATTGTATAATAATGGGCAGTACATACACCACCCAAATGAAATAGTGGTAAACGTAGCATAAATGTCACGGGAATAAAAGTGAGATGAAAAACCCCTTACGGAAACTCGATAGCCTAACGACGCCACTTAAAACTTGCAAAAATGGATTTATGAGATCAAATAGGGTCTCTCATAATATGAACATAAAAATTAAAGTATGAATAATATAAAATAACATCCCCAAACATAATATAGATGACCTTAAAAGAAATGACATAAAAGAGTGTACTTAAAAAGAAAGAGAGGGGTATGATCCCTTACCTCAGGTTCGACTTGACTCGATCATTATTTAACGTCATGAATAATAAACTTGAGTTAATTTACACTTGATTAAGAAACTTTTTCATGTTCATAATTCCTTTTATATCACTTATTTCCATGTTATAAGCATTATGTAATGATTTAAGTTTATAATGTTTGTTTTGTCGATATTTGGTTCTTAAGTCGAAAGCGGACTTCTTACAATTACATGTTGTTTGTGTGGTCAAAGGTTCATTATATCCAGAATGGTATTCGTGATTTGGATATCATATATATCATATATATCCAGGATATACAAGTATTTATAATATTACATAATCATTTAGAGGTAAGAAATGAAATGCACCGTTCATGGAGACGGTAAGCCGTACGTACGCATGAACGCTACTTTCATTTCTATGTCATATTAATGGAATTAAAACCAAATTAGAAGTATGTATATTTTAATTCCATAATTATATTAATCATTTATATGTAACATAAATCAGATATAATAACTTTAAATCCATCCTTTATACATCCCACATAGGGCATTAACGAATCAAATCACTTTGAGGGGGCGGTAGTCTGCACTTCCTAAAATGAAATTATCGTGTTTACCCACAATGGAAACCATAAAGGTATGCATAAAAATAAAAATACCTAATCTTAATTAAAACATAAATATATTATATATCATATATAAATATATTTACATCTTAATGGCCACCTTTGAAGGTGTTATATGAGTGTTGAACAATCATCGTTTCGTGAGGCAGAAATTCACTATCCACAGAAACAGTATGTTCTTTAACCATTAGATGTAGGTGTGTGTAAGTGTAGATCAAATGATTCTTATAAAAACATACTAGTATATTGAATATACTAGAGTTGTTATAAAAGAAAATAATAAAAAGAGTTTAGGGGGTTGGAGAAGCAAAATAAAACAAAAGAACACAAGAGAAGACACTACCTTTAAATCGGGTAACTCTTTTTGATTTGAGCTCAAAGGCTTCCTTGGGAACACTTATGCCCAAAGTGAGGCTTCTAGGAGTAATAGAGGTATGTGGAGAGACCAAATGGGCAGATCTTGGCCGATCCAAAGGATTGAGAGGTGTGGGTAAGGTGATAGTGGTGGGGGCCTTTTATAAGAGGAGAGGAGGGGTACTCTTGGAACGTAAGGAAATGTTACTTTATTTTAAAAAGAGTTTCGGATTTAAAAGGTCCCACATTGATATAATTCGAGTATAAGGTTATAAGGGTTATAAATATACCCATAAAATAGGTTTTTGAAAAGTTTATGTTTTAGTTTTTACATTACCTTTTCATTTTATTTAAATCGTTAAATAATGAAGTAATCGCTGCATCATCATGATGTCATAAATAATTTAATTTATTTAATGTCTAAAAATTATATAAAAAAACTATGATGTAGGAAATCATTTTATATTTCCAATGACTATTTATATTCAAAAATATGACTTGTATAACCCCATTTAAAAATTGTTTTAGTAAAACAACTCATGTTTGTGTCATTTTTACTTTTACATTAAATAAAAAGATAATAATGTCATTTTCCTTCCAAAGTAAATTCATGGGCCCCAAAGTTGACCCATGAATTTTATTGGTCGGACATGACACATCCAATAAGGGTAGGACATGTGTCAATCTAATCTCATATTATTAAAACATTATTTTTACCTTAAACTACACCAATTACCTCTAATCGCGAATAAAAACTTAAAAGTTACTATTCACTGAAAAATTATTTTAATTCCATTGAACCACATTTTACTTCTTAATGAAAACAATGTATGTAAGATTTTTGAAATTCAAATCACATAAGTGGTAAAGTTTCATTTAAACGAAAAATCAGTTTTTAAACTACCACTTAGTGGTTTCACTGTTCATCAAAAATTGAAGTTTTTCAGAAAAATACAAAAAATTCACCCTAATATATTTTTGATATTCCAAATTAAAAAATGATGTCTATTTTAAAAAACTAAAAACATACAAGTTTCATTAATTAATTTAAAAATTAATTCCCATTGTCAGAGCAAATAGTGTGTTTTTATGAAATAATAAGTATCAAAAGATTGACACTAGTTTAAGTCCAATTTCAAGATGAAATTAATTCCAACGACTACTATTGGATTAAATGGTAAAAATATATTCAAATTTATCTTTTAAACCAATTAAAAATATAATATAATCATATAAATGAATTAGATTAAAAAGAGGTTTTGAATTAAAATACAACATTTTTCACTATTCATTAAAAAATGAACTTTATCGGAAAAATACCAAAAATTTACACAAAGTAAATTTTGATGTCCCAATTATAAAGAAGAATTTTGTTTTGTCAAATATAACACATAAAATTTTCAAAAAGTGGATTTAAAATAGGTTTTTAATCAAAAGGCGGTTAATCGACCTTTTAAAGAATATTAGAATGTTTACGCTTAAAATTGGATTCATTCACATTTTAATCCTCTAACATTTATTGTAAAAAGTAAAAATATTTGACAAACATACATAATAATTTTTTAGTTAGTTCCGTTCTTTCCCGCCATTACAATGGATAGGCGTTAACTATCATTTAAAATAATATTATTTTATTATTAGAGTGCAATGTAAGATTTCAAAGGAACTCATTGTCGTGCATTGGGTACACCATCAAGCATAGAGTTCTGTTTAAAGTAATATTAATATTTTATTCACAAATATGGATAAATATGAAAATGTCATATTCTTTATTTACCTGGGGTGTTACATGACAGGTGGAGTACCTTAGCAGGCCTTGAAGGGGAGCACCTATGTGTGACGCGGCATACCCAAGATGGGTAGTGCCTCTGTGTGACATTTCAGACCCACGGTACTCGACGGGAGGAGGACCTCAGCAGTCCAAGGTTAGTGGGAAGTGCCTATGTGTGACGCAGAAGACCCACTGTACTCGATAGAGGAGGAGTTCTCCAGCAGCCGAGGTGTTTGACGTTGTGTTTGGAATGTTTCTTGATACCACCCCTAGAATAAATCCTGGTTTGAGCTGAGTCATAACCTTTATGTTTTCCTCATGATTGAGATGGACTACTTGATAACTTCGGTATATGAATGGGCAGATACCTAAGTAAGGTTATCTGTTGATTTCATACTTTTTGTTTTATCCTTGTTTGATTTTGTGAGACCTAGAGGGTCTCGGGGTCCCTACTGAATATCGTTATACTCAACCCCTACATGGGCTATGCCCGCACATTGTTGTGTTGGATGTAGATGACAGACAGCGCTGACTGAGGTTGCGAGTACCAGGACTAGACGGTACCTGGAGGTGGACTTTATGATGAGTCGGTACATGGAGGAGACGGAAAAACAAGGAGTACTGAGGAGGCGATATGTACTTACCCTTTAGGTAGGAACCTCAAAGGATGATCCAATAGATGAATTTCCCTTTTCCTTAGTTGTATTGTATCATAGTTGTACTTGTACTTTCCAGTTGGGCTTCTATCCTGGCCCCTTTTACTTACTGCAGTCACTCTGTTTACAATTTTGTTTACTCATGTTTCTATCTTATTGTGTTCTTGGATACGTGTGAATACAGGTTATAAAGTCAATGCCACCCCAGTTTTAGGGAATATGCCTTCGGTGCTAGTCACCAGCCCCTGGCCTATAAAACGCGCACTTGGGGTAGTCACGACACGGGCCCCAACGGATGGCTTATGACATCTCCCTAAATGCGTGAGGTTGTTAACTAGTAGTAAGGGTCAAAGTAGGTACTGTAGGTAGGAAATACTCCCTTTATTAGAGTGAAAACCCCAAAAAAATATCCAAAATACATCCATCAATAAAACATTCAAGAGATTATGTTAGTTGAATTAATAACTAAACATGATAAATAAAAATGAAATGATAACATATTGGAATGTAAGATGGATCACCCATTGAGATGATCACATGTACAGATACAAAATAATGATAAAATTAAAATTAAAAGAAAATAATAGGGGGCTCAACTATAATTTGTGATCCTCACCTCACCCCAAACTCTATATCCCAAATTGATTTATCTCACTTGACCAAATAATCCCTACATTAGCCAAACATGGGTCTATAATAGGTGAGGGATACTTTTGTACCCAAGTTCCATGGTAGGCTGAGAGGGGTGTAAGTAAAAACCAATTAGCTATGACTAATGACATAATTAAAAATGGATGGTCTAAATAGAAGTTTATACAAATGTACTCAAGGTATATAGATGCAATTAAAACCAAATATTTGAAACTAAAATATAACTAAACACTAAATATGGGGTCTTGGTTCACCCTGTGAATAGTACATTCATATTTCCTGTAGTTCTAAAGTTTCTATAAGAATATCATGGATATCATGCCAAACCACTCCAAACCAAGGGTCATGGACCCATCATTGGACTTAAAAAGTGGAACTCAGTGGTAATATACCTATCCCCAAGGCCCTAGAAACCATCTGGTGGCCATTTCACCCTGCATTTAGCCATTAGTAACAAGTATCCACCTAGGGTATGTATTCCCCACAGGTTTAGCCATCACAAGAATCCACCTAGGGGCTGTGTTCATCCTGAATTTAATAACCAAGTGAAATCATGAAAACATAATCATATCAATAGTATCGTAACAAAAAATAAATAAATAGGGAATAATGATTTAGTTAACATTTCAATTCCAAAAATAATTCATGTCTCATTATTCACAAACCATTTAAAAAAAAACTTTCACTATCCTGGATCGTTTACAATTTCCAAACTTATTTAAAAATACTATATCCAATTAAAATATCAAAATACCTTTTAAAAAACCTGAACTAAAAACAAATATGAGTTGTCAAACCAAATTCCAATTTACATTTAAATAAAGGAAACTAATTTCATCATTTCCACATTATTCCTTTCAAAAACCAAAATAATTTATCATTCCAAGTCATAAAATCTAGAAAACTGTTGTTTAATCATGACTTTTATTTCAAAAATTCAGAACCATTTTCAATCCATCACTTACACCTAGGGACCGATAAAAGTTATTTTCCATTCAAGTATTCCCATTTAATTAGTTTTAAATCTAAGGTAAAATCATCATTTAAAAATCTTTGATTGTAAAATTTCATTTCACATTCTTCAATTCACACCATAAATTCTACTTTAAGCCACTTAAGAAAAATTATATCATTTAAAAAGAAACCAATCCATGAATAATACTTTTAATTAAAAATAGGAAAATTCAATAAGAGTCAACATGACCAAAAATCACATCACGTATATAATGGAATGAGACTATGTCTTAATTTAAAGGGACCACCGACCTTAACATTGTATATTTTAGTTTTATAATACATAGGTTCATAGCTTCTTCTATGCCCCCTCTAAATCCCATATCAGGATAATTGGTCACCATCCTCCTCCTGAGGTCCTAATACACCCCAATAATCATCAAATAATCAAGTTAAACACCTTGAATTAATTTACTAAGATAATTATAAAAGGTAATTACAATATATAATCTCTGTAGTGAACCCATCACCAGAGGACCATGATTAAATGCATGAAAATGGCCAATATAACACCCCTATCCATAACCTAGAAAAAATCCCTAATGCACAGGGATAAAAACCTAAGTATTTATATTTAATTTTAAAGAATAATATTAGATAAAAACTTAAAAAATATATTTACCTTCATCAAATCAATGAGGAGTAGAACTCGAACAACACCTCATGATGTCCCCTAACTAGGAAGAACTAAGGCCCCAATAGAATCTTCCAATTCTACAATGATCTAGTGGAATTGGTATCAATTCCTAAAACAACAAACTAAAAATTATATAGAAAAAAAGAAGAAGTAATGTGGGATTAAATAGTGATGGAAAGATACCTTGAACCACATTAAAATCCCTTCATAACACCCCATACTCAATGGGATAAAGGGAGGAGGAGAGGATAGATGGACCTTCACCTGTGCACACTAGAGGAAGGGAAGAAAGTGGGTTTCCCCATTTAGAAAATCAGGGTTAGGGAAGATAAAAATGATAAATTGAAACATTTAATAAGTTAAATGGTTTGGATACACGATTTACCAAACCATGAACCAACCATGTGGTAGTAATCTTTAATAGGTACCCTCTAGCATGGTTTACTAAAACATGCACTAACCATACGAATTGGTACTTCCTTAGTCTATAACATTTCACCTGGTTTTTCCATAACTATGTTCCTAAAACTAGATCCAAACTAACCTACATAGTTTCCTATAAATTTCAATTGGTTAGCACTCAACCATAATATGACCATGTAGCTTGGCCATGTGTTATAGGAATTTAACTGAAACTTGTCATATATAAAGGTACCCACACAGTTTTCTCTAAATTGTGCACCTTGGTTAATTTTATCCAAAACCTCTGAAACTCATCCTAACACTCTCAAGACTCACTATAGATCCCAAAAACCCTCTTTTAACTCAAAAAATACCCAAATACATCCTCTCAAGACTCTTAAAATCCTATATTTTTCTTCCATACCCTAGTTCAAGATCTAACCTATATACAAAAAAAATTAAAATTCATTTGAATTCCTAAACACATCTGTGTATGTGAGGTTTTTATGGGTAACCAAGGTTTCTTTATCAGTGTGTGAGTATAAATCTATATTACACCACCAATGATGTAAATAAAAATAATTAGTATGAATAAAAGTGTATGAAAATAATTTATAATTAATAAATTTGACGACATAATGATAATAAAAAATAATAACACCAATGATTGGGCTCCATGGTGACACATGAGGTCGGTTATATGTGATTAAAATAGTGTCAGATGTCTCTAAGAACATAGTGGGATCATTAAAACCATAATTAATATAGATCTAGATTATATCACGAGTTTTCACCAGTTCATCATATCAATACCACTCCATCTGTATTTTTGAGACCACTCTAAGAGTGTTTACAAGGCCGATCCAAGAGAATTTAAACATATCCACAAGAGTTTATATTTTCATAAGATAATAAGTCATATAAGATTATTTACAAAGCATCCCCAAGATAATTTACATTTTCATTGTCTAAATACTTATTTAAAAGAATTTAAACAGCTACTCCAGTATCATTTTTACTTTATAAATTCAAAAACAACATAATAAAATTTTCTATATTGATGAATCGGTTCTATGATTCAGGACACATCGTCATTATTTTAATAGTAATCATATTTTAAAATTTCATCATTTATCAATAAAATAACACATCATTGGAAACCCTTCAATTTACCAGATCCAATTTAGTTCAATATTATCATATAACATCATAATATCCATTTACGACTTACAAATCACTACTTACCAATTTACCATCAATAACATCTCAAATATCCAGTTATCATTTCTTAAATACATTATATTTGACAAAAATATATGGAAAATTTCAGGTTGAATTTCTAACAAAGGGTACCGCTTTGTCCTTACCCACAATATTGATTCATAAATCATAAGGAACAATGCATAACATAATGAGTAAATTTAATTAATTCCATGGTCAATTTCAAAAAAGTGAGTCAACCATGGAATCATCTTCTATAAATATCCATATCGCATTTAGATAGGACATGATATTAAGGCATACACATATTTGGACCACTTAATTAATTTCAAGGTCACTATACTACTGTTCTACATGACTACCAAATTCATTCACTTAGAAATAAGGAGTGCCTATATAGAAAATTTATAGACCACCCACCTTATCCTATTATGTGTCCACTTGAACGAAATTATCCTTTTTTTATATATAGAATATAAGAAATTAAACATGAAAAAATAATTAAAATTAGGTCATATTAGATATAAATTGAGAGGTATCCCGTGATAGTGAGATCAAGGAAGAGTATTGAATGATGGATGCACAAACTTAACTTTTTCTCATCAATTCCTATTATAGTAGTTGAATCATCCATGAGATCATGGAGAAGATTCATGGGGAGAGGGATAATAGGTGGAGAAAGTGAGTGAAGATGACATGTGAAAAATTGGGAAGAAGAAAATCTTTTGGGTGATATAAAAGGGGACACCTAATGAAATTACAAAACTTACATTAAAAGACTCAATCAGGATCCCACCGGGTAGCCACTAGCCCTCCACTAGCAAGACAGCGGCTCTAGGAAACTTAAAGGGTCACTGGTTACCCACCACCTAGATAGTGTTCCCTCACTTACTATCCAGTGGATCTTCTATTTATTTTTCAACTACTGACTCAATAGTCCCCAGAAACTCAAACCTCAGACATCTGAAACACACACAAAAATCCACTTCTAGCCCCCAAAACGTGCCCAAACAATTGCCTCACTTGAGGTTTATCTATAATTAAAATAGAACACACCAAAAAGTAGTTTTTATATCTTAAAAACGCCCACCATACATTAGATTGTCTCAAATCCATTATCTATGCCTCCACCTCCTACCAGTCTCATCAAGCATAAATTACCCTCTATGATCTTAAATGGTGAGGTATCTCACCAAGAAAAAACTATTCACACAAAAATCCACCTAAACATTTCTCTAAAACCTATAGTTTTATTCACAATCTACTCACCCTATATTCAACCATATAGGGTAAAAACTTACCATCCCATTATAAACCCCACCAATAATTAATAGGGCAATACATTAATATGATATTTCCCTCTAAAATAGTCCTCAGTACCAAAAAACATCAAGACATCCACATTACCTTAATCCGACCATTATAGAGGTATCCAAATTCATAGGGAAACCTGGCCCATTACATTATCAAGATGTAACACCAGCCTTTAGTGAACACTAACAACACATCCCAAGCATCGGTCTCAAACATGATCATTTTCCCATTCTCTTTGTTCTATAATCACTTATGTTCCCAGGATAACCCCTATCCCAGGTTACACTAAATCTTAAAAACCCTCAGACTCATCACTATGCTAAGAGAACTCTCAAAGACCATTATTATCTCACACATGTTCTTATAAATAAGGTCATACATAAGACACAACTGATAGGAATCACACTTTGTCCCATATCATAACACATGACATCTAACCTTCCAAAACTAAAATCCCACTATAGGGCCTCAAATATAAACACAAAACTAACATCATATTATTAACATACTCAATGTATTGATACGCATCGGGATTCTGTATATGGAAGTAAGCCCCATGAGGATATTTTTCCCATAAACATATAAAAATAACCTCATGATTAGACTAACTACCCATTCAAGGGTTATCATCAATTCACATTCCCATATAAGAAGGGAAAATTAGAAATAAAAATCACATTAAACACTTTTCTAATGACCTGTAACTTATGGATCCCATATATAACCTTAAGTAACCTCAAATGTACCCACTATTGAGTCAGACACAAACCCACAAGGGTCACCAACAATCAAAAAATATCACTAGTTTCAAAGTCATATTCAAAATTGGTTTACAAGAGGTAAAACATTTCAGTACCTTATAAAAACCACACAAAAATGGTTTCATAATCCAAGCTCTATCTAACCCATCTACCCATTTCAAATATTTTTCCATTGACAAATAAGATCCACACAAGAATACATTTCTATTAGAATTCCCAATATCATAGACCAAGTAACAAAATAGACATGGAATCCCATTACCTTGTGTGTTCATATCACAAGACACTGGAGACCGAGCACTCCTCTGAGTCCCATTCACCACTTAATGGTAAATTTCATCATTCACATGGGATTCACATTTTTAATCTCACATTTTAATCTCATTTTTTTATTAATGAAGCTATAACCTTCCTTGATCTTGATGAAATGAAATGTAATTTACAAGTTATAATGTAAAACACATTATAAACTTCTTACTATAACTTTATTTAACCAATACCCTTCTTTAACCATTTTACCAGACCATCAACAAAAATAATAAAAACTAGTGAGTTGGTTAGGTAAGACTCCACCATAAAGTTTTATGGGAAAACAATATACAAATTGATGATGAAACTTTAGTAATGAAACCCCTTATCCTATGACATATAATCAATTACATTCAATGTAAAAATTACAAGAAAATTATCTATGCCTATAATAACTCTTGAACACATTCCCTATATCCATACCATCCAAGAGATAAAATACCATAAATCCTAATCAACTCCCTCAACATTACCCATGGTGAATAAAAATAAAATTTAAAATAAAAATCCAAGAACAACAATATATTTCTCTTGAAACATGGATTTTTTCCCATATATATGCATGATAATCCCTAAAATGAGCTAACTACCATGAAATGAAGACATTTTATCTCTTTTATTACTTTACCAAATAGTAAACCAAAAGAAAAAGGTGCTCTAATACAACTTTGTCACATCCCGAACCCATGGCTACTAGACTGGTACCAAGATCAGAGGGAAACATGACTTCAAGTGCGCCTCACCACACAAAAAATTCCACAAAATAGAAATGATGATATATAGGGATATATTGGGGAGACAATATCCTCTTATTAGGGTAGATATAATAGTAGAAATTATAATGAATCACATATAATGAACTCAAATAATCACCATAAACAAGATAAAGTGCAAGTAAATAATCAAAAAATCATATTATTTAACAAAATCATGTATGTTATACAATTATAGGGATCCCCTATGGTCAAATCATATATCAGTGATTAGAAATGGAAAAAAATTAACAAAACCAAAAGGAGAAATTCCAAAATGTTTTTTAGTCCAATTCATAAAAAATCCATGAGTATTTAAATTTCAATTAGATAACTACCAATACAGGGGTTTTTATATGAATACACCACTACAATATTCACTTTTATCAGATAAGGACCACTCCAAGAGAATTTACATGAATTCTCATGCAACAGTTTCACGTCATAGTACCAAAAAAGCCTCAAGAAAGTTTACTATATTGATTTTTTAAGAATCTACTACTAAACATATCACCATTCATTTTCCAATTTTAATCTTTTAAAATTTCATGATATATCAATCCAATCACACATAATTACTTACCCTTCAATTTAAAGGATCCAATTTAGTTCAAACTTATTATATCACATCGTAATATCAATTTATAATTTACAATTTTTTTTTACCAATTTTCTCTCAATAACATCTCAAATTTTACTTCTTCATTTCATTGGGATAGTATAGTTTACCTTGCCATAAAGAAAATTTCATGTTTCATCTCCAACATATGGTACCCCTTAGGATCACCCTTATTTTCAATTCATAAATCACAAGGAACAAGTCATACTATAATTTTAAAATTTAATTAATTCTGAGTTAAATTTGAAACCAAGGAATCCCCTTGGAATCAAATTCTATAAAGGTCCATCACACATTTAGATAGTGCATGAGATTAATATATTAAAATATTTAAACAAATTAATTAATTTAAAGGTCACCGTATGATAGGTCAGTATGACTAAATAATCAATACATTTAGAATTAAGGAAAAAAATAGAGAAAATACAGGAACCACCTATATTAACCTCATAGGATTCTAGTCACCAAATATTAACCTTTGATTTGAGATATAATGGAAAAAATAAAAGAAGAATAGAAATTACATAAAGTTTGGGAATATTAGATCTAAATGGAGAGAGATCACTTGAAAGTGTTATAAAGGAATAAAATAGGAATATGGAGTTGTAACCCTACATCTAGCTGACCAAAACATGAAACAAAAGTTGAAAAGGCCATGGGATCAATGAAATCTACCTTGGGAAGTAGGACAAGATAAGGAGCGAATGCCTGAAGCATATGGGTTGAAATGGAGAATAAAAAAAATGCATTTAATATAAATCAGGGTTGCTTAAATAAATTACAAAACAACCCTAAAAACCACCCAGGAGCCCACTGAATGATTGGGGGATCCAAGAATTCTAAAGGGCCACTAGATGGAAAAACAACAATCTAATGGCTCCTCACTAGATGGAAAATGGACTTTCAATATCTTTTTCGACATGAGGCTCGATATTTCCCTAATAATATGAACTCAAAACTCCAAAACACCCCTAAATCCACTCCTAGCACTAAAAATATTCCCAATTTAGGGTCTTATATAAGTTTTAGAAAAAATTAAAATAAATCATAACTCTAAAAAGGGTCCATATCATATATATTTTAATTTAAAGGATATATAACCTGAAGAAAAATAAACTATCATAGTTGAAGTTGGTAAGAGTATAGGGAAAAAAGTTCCCAACTTTTGAAAAACTATAATGAGAATGATGAATGCACTAAAATTCTATTAAAAAAATTTTGAGTAAAGAATAGAATGTTAAGGGGTGGATAAATCTTGAGCGGTAGTATTGAAGGATATGACTGTTAATCATAGTGCTAAGCTATGATTTTTAGAATAACATACTCAGTTGTGGAAATCCACATGAGTTAGAATATGAATTTCGAGCTTTGGTGCTGACATGAATTTTATAAGCTCATCAAATATTGGAGAACTTGTGATATTGTAAGAGGCATCCAACCCTATAAATACAAAATATTATTTGTTTTAAATGAATGAAGATATAGATTCATTATGAAATAATGAAACATGTGAGATGATGGAGTTATCCAAAGGTAGAAAGGTATTATTGAATAAGTGGGTTTTTTTTGAAAGAGGAAGCTGATAAAAAGAAGCATTAAAATGTGTGGATAATGGAAATTGGATTTTAATAGAAGGAAGGTGTTTGTTTCTAAATTTATTTCACAACAGTAGTAAAACAAATTGAACTATATTGATGTTACTCAGTATGGTAGCATAAAAAAACTGAGTCTTGAATAAATGAATGTTTAGATATATTTTCTTCATGGAATGTTAGAGGAAGGTATTTACTTAAATTATCCAATATTTTTCAGAAAAGTTTAGGATTATAAATTAGTTTGTAAATTGAATAAGTCTCATTATGGATCAAAATGAGAGCCGTGATAGTGAAATTGAAAGTTCAAATCATTTATATAGAAAGAAGGATTTGATAGTTGAAACACATTTCATTATTATTATTGGAATAAATTAGATGAGGGGAATTTAATTATTTTTTGTTATATATTGATAATATATTTTTGGTTGAGCTATATGGTAACAGGATTCAAAACTTAAAGTGTAATCTATTCATAAGTTTTGAGATGAAAGATCTCAAGCAAGAGAATTAGATTTTAGTAATAAGGATCAAGAGAGATAAAAAAGTAAAAAACTTGGGGTTATCAAATAAAGAGTATATATAGGAGATCATATAAATATTTTGAGTGATATGATGTAAACCAGCCTGGATTGCTCTTGAAAAAAACATTAAATTTCCAAAATCAGAAACACCAATAATGGCACATGATCATCAGTATATGGACAAAGTTCTAGATGCTTCACACAATGAATGTTAAATGTATGCAATGATATGTATTTAGCTGGATATATGTTTTTAGTTGTGGTTTTAAGTAAGTTTATGTAATACCCTATATAGGACACTAGGAAGCTATAAGTGGGTCCTCCTATATTTGAAATGAATGAAAAATGTAGATATATGCTTTAGAAAGGAAGATCTATTACAAACTTTTATTGATTCATACATCACAATATATTTAGATACCCAAAAGAGCATAAATATATTTGTGTTTAATTATGGAGGATGTAAAATTATTTGGATGTTTCTAAAACAAAAGATCTGTACATTAAATACCCTAGAATCTACGTATATAGATACAAAAAAGTGAAAAAGAAGCTAGTTTTGTTGAAGCAATTGCTGAAGGATGTCAGAAGAAGTTTGGAAAAAGGAATATATTTTATGATTATAATTGTGAAATGAACTTAAATAAAAATCTGGGTTTCTATGTAGAGACTAATAATAATAACCTTAAGTACCTATTCATCATGAATTTTATAGAGGTGAAAGTGTTTTATCTTCAAGTGATTTATTCCAGCAAAAATCTGGTATCCTTGTTCACTAAAACATTAGTTCACAAACTTATGAGGCAAAATTCCACCCTTGAGTGGATTGCGTTAATAGAAGAAGGTATAGAAACATGATATAATGTGTAATAAATAAGGAATAAAGTTTTTTAAGAAGCACATTTGGAATTTTTCTTGGAACAAGTCTTCAAGTGAGTGATTATTGGGATGCAAATATGAGTTCCTCAGGTTACCATAAGTTCATGCATTTGATTCATGATTACTAGAAATAAGTTAGAAAATGTAGAATGGTATTGATATGGTGAAAGTGGAAGTTCAAACTCTTTAGAAAAATTAGTCTTTCAGAAGTTTATATCTTCTGTTGACATGATGGTAAATACAGCTTGTTCAGTAAAATGAATAATCTTGAAGAATACTATGGATTTTTAACTAATGATCCTGGTCTAGGAACATAATTTTATTATTAATAAATATTGACTTTCCATATAGAGGTTCTCCATGAATGGGGTTTGGCAACATGACCTATATTACTAGTTTATAATCCTATAAAAGGAATTAAACACATATCAAAAAGTTCCTTATGAATATGAATAGTGCATGTGGAAATTTCATTGATGATAAAAGGTTTACTAAATTTTAATAATATATAATGAAATCATACTATCCGAACTTTTTCATTGTTTATAATTTTATTCTTACTTTTGATGAATGTAAGGAAATATGTAGTGTTTCTCCCATGATAATTGGAAAACTCATTTGAAGCACATTAAAATTATATGTTCATTCTTTGTAGGATTGTAAGAGTATCTTATTAATGATATAATTACATGAGAGGGGGTGAATTGTAGTTTAAAAAACTTAGTATAAAATATTTAAACAAAAAAACCCAAACCTCTTAAAGTAACTTTATCAAACTAAGACCCGATTTAATTATCATAGTCACAAAATAAGAAAGAAGAAATGTTTGATTATATCAGAGTAAATGAATCATAATCACAATGGATTCAATTAATATCCAATTATTGTTTTTATTTTATTAACAATCAAACTGATAAAACCAATTGTATTTCACTAATTCAAGTTATGTCTCAGATCTCTAGGTCTTCTAAGTTGAGTGTGTAAACATTCTCATGCCCATTGGTAGAAAGAATAAATTGATTCTTGGAATTATGTACTAAAAATTTATCATTCCTAATGTTCAAAAGGTAACCTTCATCACATAATCTACTTATTCTTATAAGGTTTTTATTAAGATCTTTAAAAAATAAAAAAGTTGAAATAAGATCTTTTCCAAGATGAACAATGTTACCTATTCTGATAATGTTTCTTTGATCATTATCTCAAATAATTACTTTTACACATTTCATGTTGATTATATTCTAGAATAAGTAGTTTTTTCCGGTAATATACCAAGAAAATCAACTATATATTTACTATATGTTCTTATTGTTGCTACTATCTTGGTTTTCCTAAAAACAAAAACATTAGACTTTTGTAATGCAAACCTTCTTGGATCCTGTATTTCTAGAAAATAAACCTTTGGAAAAAACATTTATCCAATTTTGGTTTTTGAAAATGTTATTTCCTTTGGAAAATATGATTTATAAAAACCTAGAGAATTTTTTTATTTGAGGAACAATTAATTTTCCAGTACCCACCACTTTGGTACTTAGTGAAAAAGGTTCACTTTTTTGGAACAAAGTAATTTTTACCAAATTGTTTTTTCTTATATGTATAACCCATTATAGTATTATCACTATAAGGATGAATTATTTTTTTTACATTTTATCAAGATTTTGTTTACCAATAGTAAAATTTGATAAAAGTTTCTTTAAAGAATAAATTTTATATTGTAGTTTTACAACTAAATTCTTATAATCAATAATAATATTTTTGAAACTAATTTTATCAAAAATATATTGTAAACTATTTTTCTCAGAAACTAATTTTTCAATATCTTATGATATAGATTATTTTTATAAAATAGTTTTATCATGATATTTATAAAGATCTGATATTTCATCTTTTAAAATACTTATTCTTGAATCTTCCTGAGAATTTTTGAATTTTGAATTATTTTTTTCAAAACATTAACAATTTCAATATCTAAAAGTTTTGAAAAACAAGGAAATTCATCACAAAACAGTAAAGTATTATCTTATTCGAAGGAAGATTATATATTAGAGGATGTAGACATTTTCTTTTCAAGAAAATTGGAATTTAAATACATATTAGTAAAAAATTCAGTAGTATGTACCCTTTTCATGAAATATTGATTAACTAAGGGTACTTTAGCCATGAGACCTATGTTCCTATGTCCAAAATTTCACAATCTGAAGAACTTTAAGATGAATCACCACCAATAAAAATCCATGTGTTAGAGTATTTCATGATTTTATTTCTTTTTATCTGTCATACTTTTTGGCATTTCTTTTGGAATTATTTCCCTTTATTTCTTTCCTTTTATACATTGGACAATCAAGTCAAGTATGTCCATATTTCATCATTCATAATATGCGACTTTAGAATCTTTCATGTCACATTTATCATTATAAATCTTATTTTATCAGCATTAAAAATATTTATTCCAGATAGTTATTTTTTTCATTTTGTATAAATTAGATAATTCATTTTTAGAATATTATGATGTACTAGAATCTGATTGAAAATAAAAATTCTTCTTACTCTAAGATTTAACAACTTTATAAATTTTTTTAACTTTAGTAGGAATAGTAGTAGTAGAAAAATGAAGACCTATATTTATTTTATTAGCTTTCTTAATATCTCTCTTAAATATATCCTTGTATTTCATGAGAGTTACACTAAGATCATCAAGGGTATTATTATTAAGAATTCTTATCTCATCCACAACTATTATTTTTGATTCCCACTAATTAGGCATGATATAAATAAAAAAATTTCAAGGATTTATTCATCAAGAATGTTTTCTCTAATTGACTATAAATTATAAATAATTTACATGAACCTTTAGTGAAACATTTCAACTAAATATATAGGAATAAATATAATGCCTCATAATCTGCTCTAAGAATAGTTATTCTATTCTCAATAAATTTAGAAGTTCCAAAGTTTGTGACTTCCAGGTTTTTCTATATAATATTAGTAGATTCACATGAATATATTTAAAAATATATACTTCTTGTCATGAAATATAGTGTAGTATTCCTTAATCATTAATTTAATTGATACTATTGTTTTTCTTTATGTGTAAAAGAAGACAATTCATCATCATGAATATTATAGTGTCCAGAATGCATAAGAAAATTATCAACTCCAATGTTGATAATTGTTTTTCATCCTATCTCTCTAGTACTCCTTATCCACACCATCAAATATTGGTAGTATATTTGTATTTAGATTTTATTTAAAAAAAAATAAGACCTTACATATTGTAAAATAATAGAAACTATTTTTTATACAAACATGTTAGTGTAATGAAATTTATAAACACAAAGTTTTTAAAAAAAATAAAATACAGTTGATAGAAGAATTAAAAACTCAGCAAGTATAAGAAGTAGAAAAATTATCTGATACCAATTGTAGGATCATATGAGTTTATTGTGATGGATATATTTAAAAGAGGTTTGGGGTGAATTTTATTTTAAAATGCTTAGTTTAAAATATTTAAACTAAAAAAACACAAACCCCTTAAAGTAACATTATCAGACTCAGACTTGGTCCAATTATCAGTATCATAGAATTGAAACGAGACAACATCTAATTAAATCAGAGTAAGAGAATCTTAATCACAATCAATATTATCAATACCTAGGTATTGTTTTCATCATATTTACAATCACACTTAGAATACCAATTTTATAAAAATATAAGTATGATGACTATCTTTCTACTATTATGGAAAATTAAATAAACACTTGAAAAAGAAATTAATATAATAACTATGTTATAGTAAGAATTACTTACAAGATATTATTATAATATTTACCTCTTTTAACCATAAGGGTAAGGTCATTGACTAAATGTATCCACTATTTTATACTTATAGTAAAGTCTAACTTTCCTAACTCAAAAAATTCCTTGATATGATTATCAAAATTGCTATATCTTCCTATCCATAGAATCCCTTGATAGGATGATCAGATCTATATACCTATCCCCAAAATCCCTTGATCTGATGGATCTTATTCACCTACTTCCTATCCCTAATATCCCTCAATAATAATAATTATCATATGTATCTTACAATTATAAAATTTCTTAAGGAAATAACCCGATAAGGATTCTTAAGAAGGGAAACCTTCTAAATAATTACACTGAGTGGGAATGAGCAGTTCACACATTGTAATATCTAGAAGCGAAAGTAATCAACCTGCTTTATACAATTAAAATTTATTGGTATTTATAGGCAATCTCCGAGTGATCTTATTTACAAGTTTCTTGTAATGAACTCAAATATATGGCTCTTGACATCTCACTATAACTGAATGTCCGACATCGTATTGATTAACACCATTAAAATTTTAAATATTTTTCTTTATGACAGAAGAAAGTCTTGTGTTATGATTATAAACATAGGTAATTTTAATGGATTTCCTTAAAAATTATCAATACGATGAAAAAAATGAGGGACAATCCGATATATCAGTACAAAGTTCAATCTGATAGTCATTATGTTTTTCATTCAAGTAAAAAAATAACTATAACTAGTGGTCTGAGCAAAGGTCATTCCAATCAATTAGATACACGGTCAATCTGATTATCATATTTAGTAATGTAATGTTTAAAATCATGATACATTAGAATAATTCTATGTATAGTATAAAATATTGTTTTCTACAAAAACAAACTTAATAACTTGGTAAATTTAAAGTTAGTAAACATTTGTTTTAGAAATTATTTGCGCTTTTCAAAACTAATGCAATAGAAAAGTAAGAAGTAGAACTTCTGAATCAACATTCATGAATTATAATATTTTCATTTATTGATGTTCCAAATATTTATATATTTTTTTGTATTTTATATATTATTTTTAATTTTGACTGTATGTGGAGGATAAGGCTAGTGAATTCTTAATTTTGGCACATGTAGTTAGAGGGAATATGAAGTACTGAGGGTTTTATTTCTCCACTATATTGATGTCTGTGCAATCTTTTGGTCATTTTATTAGAGCATCAGGTGATTAGGTTTTTGGAATTTTTCCAACACATTTAGTGTTATGGGATATTAACCCAGGAAAGGACACATGACCATCTCTAGACCACCACAAAAAACAACCACACAACCACATCTTCCTTCTTTTCTACCCCAATTCAACCCTATAAATTTCACTACCACTAGTAAAACATCAATTCCATTCACATAAATACACCAAAACAACAACCTAAACTCAATGAATCAATAAAAAAATCACACCATATCTCAAAAAATTATCCTGTATTCACATTAACACATTACAAGGAAGAAACAAAACAATAATAAAACACCATATTTTTTTAGAGTTCAGGCAACTACCTCATTACCATCATTAAATTTCTTATCCACTTTTAATTGTGAATTAGTGTATTGATATAAATTTAATTTATTGTGTCATGTTATTCATAAATAATGGAAATATCAATAAACAATAACATAAAAATAATACAAGAAATTAAATAAATCATGATCAAAACACTTATACTACAATTTATTCAGGTTCAAATTATTATCTTCATCCCACTAATCCCGACTCTATATGAAAATACAACAAAACCATGATAATTCATCAATTATACAATAATTAAATATGATAAATTCTAAATCTCGTACCTCATCCAAATATATAATAATAAAAACACTTTAATGAGAATATTATTAATGAGAAAAAACCTATAAAAAACACAAAATACCTTCATTAATCTATGGTACATCATTCCCATCAACTCTACAACCAAATAATTCTAAAATCGACTAAAACAATCATATTATATACACCTCAAGGAGAAGGAACAAGATAATATTTAGTAAAATTGGAAGACAAATATACCCTAAAATATAAAAAATTGACCACACAATTCCCTAGATTAATATTCACCAAATGATGATATAGTTTCACCAAAATTGTTCCAATAGATTCCTAATTCTAGAAAAGAGTGGGGGGGGGGGGATTCAAGGAAATTTAATAATTCAAACAAATTTATATTAATATTCTATTAATACAAAACCATGAAATAAAGAGCAATGTTATATTGTAATGAAGGACAATTCCAAGTCTCATGATAAGATCTCCCCTTATATCTCCCTTTATATCTAGTCAACAACCCTTAGAAAGTGATATAATCAAGTAATATCCCATCATAATGAATACTTAGTTGCTGTAATTATCTTATATCTAGAAATCACAACAAAAAACTCAACCTCTTCTCTCAAACATGATACTTCCCCAACAAAACAATAAGGTAAATGAATGGGGACATGATGAAGGACTCCATATAGTATGACACTAAAATTATATTGTAAAGGCCCTCATGGAATAACTTAATTCTCTAGGACACAACCCATAAAGTCATGACACAATGAACCTCTTACATAAAACTAAGGCATATAAAATTCACACTGCCCTAGATGTTAGAATCATAATTCTGAGATTCATAATCCTTTTGGTCTCATACCAAAAACTTCCTAACTGATTTTTGGATCTTATCAAATACATAAATGAAAAACATTGTGAAAAAACTGACATTGATTGATCAATTCCATGTAATTAAGCATGGTATTCACCCATTTTCTATATTAGAGGAGATGTAATCCTTATGTATTTAATGGTTAGGGTTTAATATTATGAGGAAGAAGAGATAACTTTAAGTAGAGTTTCCATAAGTATCTTTTCTGGGAAAGTGACATATTTATAGACTTCCTTGATTGTTATAATAGTGGGTGTCATAGAACCAAATTGAATAGTACATTTGATTAGCACATCATATATATATAGTTATATATACATGATGTATTCTTACCATTATAGTGTAGTTTATTTTGAGTCCATTATTAAATGGTAATGTACATAGATAAATTATCATTTCAAAAGGTTATAACAGATCCCATGCTATAATGAGAAACTTGAGATACTCTAAAATTAATCTTAAAAAATATCTCTGATGTTCTAGATACATAATTATAACTAGACATAGATGATGTTTTACTATCATGTGTTAGGTTATCATACGTATTGAGACTTATTCTTATGAAGTTTGCACTTAGTGATTTCTAGTAGTTGAGATCATGAGGACATACTTGCTAATAGGAAATACAGATGTAATAGGATGTTCCTATCTGTATACATGTGTATATTTCTACTATCTTGAGATCGTTATCAGTGTGTTCCATGTTATCACATACATTGATGCAAGGGAAAAACCATGATAATGAATTTGTGGTGAGGTAACTTGTGTTTGGTGCATCATTGGTGGTATGACATTTGTTGAATGATTAAGACATGATTTGTCACTTACAGGTTGAGGAAGTAATATATCTCGGGTCTAGTTGATCAGGATGGTAGTACCTTTATAAATACATGGCCATGGTAGTCCAAGATAATTATATCTATTTATATTATTAAATAATAAATTAAGAAAAGGATGATGACATGAGCGTGCATCCTAATTTATGATATATCTAAATAAAAAGAGATTATATTATACAATTTGAGTTTATAGGTTGGTTGTCATTACTATGACTACTAATTATCTATTTAAGGGCTCTGATGGGTAACTAGACTCTTCTCTTTTTACATTATTATTCACAACTATCTAGATAAGGACCTAGAGGGTCACACATAATAGCATATTTAAGATTATTCCACATTCAGGTGAATATGTAAATAGGACAAGGTGGGACACACCAGTGGGGTTTGGGTTTTTTACATGGATGTACAATCACCAATGGAATAAATATATTCATATTATTAAAATTAAGTTTAATTGGATTTGAATTTATTTATTAAATATATTTACAAGATTTAATGTAAATACATGGAATATATTATATGAATGAATATTTGTTTAAATTAATCAAAGTTTATAAAATATTTGCGGGAATGGAAAGTCGAGTTAATGGATTGGGTTTTATCACGTGATATTTATATTATATTATAATAAAATGGTAAAAATATAAATTATATTTGTGACTTTGTAAAATAATCATAATATAAAATTTATATATTGTGTTAATTATTCAGGGTAGGGGATCCTTTCTAGGTTATTTCTTTACAAGCTATAAATAAGAGAAGAGATGCTCTCACCAAAAACTATTTATGAAGATCTCTTATGTGCTTCTATATTGTATTCTACATCCTAGAGAGAGAAGCTATTGATCTAGGTGATTCAAATTTAGTCAATTCTCATGCATTGCAAGAATAACGATGTAGTGATCATTTGAGTGTGGAAGGAAATGTCAGATCTTTGAACTAGCACCCAAAATTCAATGATCAGTGCTCCAATAGATTTTTTAAGTGTGTGTGGATGATCATGAGGAATTATACATCATATTCTTCGATCATCGATTGAAAATAACAAATGGTTGATGAACACACAGTTTCATATCAAACCAAGTATTAATGGGTTTATTTTTGTGCTTAAAATTCCTCACACATGATCCTAGGTCTTGAACCTTGGTTGTGCGTCATGGGAAATGATGTTATAACATCGATCATTGGTGAAAATGTTTAATCCTCAGCCCACTGGCTTCCACTTCACCTATCGATACCTTTAATTTTTATCTGAGTGACATGTGAATAATTTAAAATAATGAAAAAATTAAATTAAAAAGAGGACATTGTTCTGGTCCCAACGACAAAAATGTCATTTCAATCCATCACAAGATTCCTATTCTAGAACCATATGAAAATTTTAAAATAGTTCTGAAATATGTTTTTATGGGAAATAAAATGAAGGACATATATATTTATATATATTTTGAAAATACATGAAAATAGTCGGTGCATAATTTTTTAGATGGACCCGAACCTCATTATGATTTCTAGTGGTCGGAATAGTTATTTCATAGCAGAGCTATTTCCATAAATTTATGAAATTTAATTTCTCTCTTTTTGTTAAAAAAAGTCTTCATGTGGATAATAGAGAAAATAGTTTTCTATTTTATTTTATTTTAATGATGTTCAGAAGATTTCCAAAATAACTCTTTAAAAAAACTTTTCTTATGTTGAGTGTACTTAGAGAAAGAAAAAAATAAAAAAGGGGGTGTTTTGGGGACCTACCTCATACTCTTACTAATTGAAAAGTGATCCCCTTTTTTAAAGAACCTCCCTTCCACTATGCCAGTTTGGCCATCGATCCTTTAAGACAGATGCCACTAGAGACCTTTCCCTCTACTCGTCGGCCCAGCACTGCTACTGCCTTCTCCCGATCGACACCCACTAGGCGCCACCCATTTCCCACCTCTCTTCCCAAATGACAAATCCGATCACAACACCTAATTCCCAAATCCAGTGGATCCCATTGCAGACGAAATTTTGATCCCTTGTTGAGAACTAACAATTCTCATCCTTCGCTCCCAGTCACTGGATCTAGACTTGCCGCGTCTCTATCAACCATCCTCCTAAATCTCATTGTTGGCTTCCCCTCCATGAGAACCCGCTAACCAAGACTATATCCTGGCTGCCACATATCCCCTTTCCAGTTAGCTGAGCCTCAAAAAATCCTCCCCTCTATCGTGGTGTGCTTTTCATGGGTAGATCTAGCCTGTACATAGTTGATCAGTGCAACACCCTGCACCTGGTTCCCTCTTCCGACTAGCGTGCACCATCTTCCACTCCCCTTATCACTCGATCTGCATCAGCCCTTATAGACTACCACACTCTATAGTGTCGGTGCCTCTACCACCCTAGAATAGACCGATTCGAACACTGCAGTTTGTCTCTAGTAAAAGATAGCCCTCTACCTAGACCCAATTTTCCTCGAAAAAGACAGGGGGTGGGAGGCTCGATCGGGAACAGGTCTAGGGTGGCCCTTTAGGTTGAGAACAACTTTCTATAGGGTCTATATGTCTCATAATGGGCCGGGGTTGGTTCATCCCAACCCAAAAATTCCCCAAGTGAAGTTTTTGGGGATCAATTGTTTTTATTTACTAGAAATTTATTTAAATTAATTAATTATTTTTGTTATTTAAATTTAATTTATTAAGTATTAATTTTTAGTTTAAATAATTAATTTAATTGTTACAAGTTAATTTCATTTAAATTAAATTAATTAATAAATTTAATTTATGGAATTAAAGTTAAATTAATTTATTAGACTAAATGACATAATTATTGAATTAAACAAAATAGTGAATTCTTAATTCAATAAAAATTCCCTCGGAAAAATAATTTAACACAAATTTAAGTATATTTATTTATTTAATTTAAATATACGAGTTTAATGTTTTTCAACTGATCAAGAGACATAAAATAACATGTGTATGTCTAGTTAGTGTTTATTTATTAATTTATTTCAATGGGGGTGTGTAATAATTAGTTTAATAAATGTAGGCATGGGAGTTATCATTTTGTTTAAATATATAAGGGATTGCATGACCAATTCATAGTTTTATGTTGTAATCCTGAGACCCCCTCACCTGTGGGTGAGTATTTTTGTATAATTTTGAATAAGTGTAGTGATGTACATTCTTCCAGGTTATACAGATTCACTAGACACGAGTTTGACATATTGGATGGCCAGATGCTGCAACTCGAGTCATAAGCAACTTGATTCCAAGAGTTCTCCCCATGGTCTAGGTTGATCCATTATTCAACCAATGGATCATCCATTTGTATCAAATCATAATCAAATCTCTATTTTATTAATTCTTGGTTTATTGTTTTATGTATGTTTAGTTTAAATGTGATCATATTAAATAATAAAAAAGCATGAAAAGATAAAATGAATATGTGATGTGATGTAATTTTTATATTTATTACATGATCAATTATAAGTAAAATCACATAATACATGCTTATGAAATAGAAAATGATTTCATTTAGTCATTTAAAAATGTAAAAACCTCAATGAAATATTAATTCATAATGAACATCCATCATTTGAATTTGAATAAAACTATGTTTTCATGGTGCTCTGACCGCCATAGGTGAGGGTGCCTCTTAATACCGAGTAGTTATTATGAGAATGATGAGTTGGCTTAAATTTGGTTGGTATTAAGGATTAGACATAGCTAAATTTCTATCACATTATAAGAAAACCATTGAGAAAATCAAGGTTATGATTCTAGGAAGCTGAGACATCACTCAACATATCAAGGAGCCATGAGTTATTTCATTTGGCCTGTGAAAAGGATACTTTGAACTCTCCAAGTAGGGGCATAACCATAGATTGTAAAATATGAGGGGAAGTTCAAGGATCATTTCCACTATAATACTCAAATGAAATAGTATTCCTATTCTCATACAGAGGGTTCAAATAAATTGATAATATAGTATGAGACATTTAATGGTTTAATTAATTAATCATAATCCATAAATCAGTAATCAAGATAAAAAGTTCAAATATTCTAAATATTATTTTTTTAGAAAATGAAAAGTAATACCAAAGGAAATACATTTAAATCTATTGGAAAAATTAAATATCCAAACTTGCAAAAATTTTCATGTGTAGTAGATGCACTTTCACACAATACTATGATATAGTAAATTCAAGGTGCTGGTGTCCCTATATGTGTTATGCCATTCCATAATACGAGGGTTCAAAATTGCTTACAGGAGACTCATGTATAGAGCATATGATAGTTATTTCATTATAATATCATCAATGTATGATGCTAATAGTGGTCACTACATTAGGACATATTTGATATAACATTTAGTCTCATATTCGAGATGTTTTCAAGGGGAAAGGAAAGTAGAAATATGAATAGGTACTGATTATACTGGATATGTGTAAAGTGGAAGGCCGGTTATGATCTTTCAATAAATCAAATTCTACCCATTTTATCTAGCTTTGTTTAAGATTACAAAAATTAATAGTATGTAGAAAACATTTCCTTACCTTTTAGGTAAGTTTCTCTAAGAAATAAGTACAGAAAAAGAAAGATTCATCTTTAGTTATTATGACGAACAAATTGAAAGGCAAGGAAATTTGGACAATGTATATAGTAACGCCAAAGGAACATTCACAAATTTCATCAATGCATTGAGTTTGGATATTAAATAGTAGGTTATTTTCAATTCATATCATAAAATAAAACTGTGTAAGATTAAATGTGATTAACCAAATCAATGATGCATGTACTCACTTATTATTCAAGAATATTCATCAAGTTAATGTTTTAGTTTTTCATTTGGATATTATATAAATTATTCTTCTCAAATATTTTTATCAAAATACTATAACCAAGTATGTAATATAAACATTAAAATTAGTAAGGTGTATTCTCTAAGTGGCTGAGAAAGGTCGATTCTTAAGTCAGTGGTGAGAGGTACACAACTTCTGTATTGAAAATTGAATGATTCTAGTAGAACTATTATTTAGTACGACTAAATAATTTATCTCAAATATCCTTTATAAATGAGGATAAATTATTCTAGGTTCAGGAATAAATATTTTCTATGGTGTTTCATAGTCAACTAATTGTTTAGTGAAACATGAATCATAAAAAATATGTAATGAATATAAAATGTAAGACTTATATACCCAATTGTGGAAAGATAATTTTTTATCTTGTAAAACTAAAACAGTACATCTAGGATATAACAAGTATGGTATTTAGTCTAACGATATCTAAACACCTTAGGTATTATTGATGTATATACTTATTTAGTTTTTGAAAAAGAAACCTTTAATGATAAAGTTATGCCACAAATGTTTTGGAATTAGTTCAACTAGAGTGTATGAACAATTCCAAGGGTAATAGAATAGTAAATGTACTTTATTATATTTATTTAAGTGATTAAGGAATATGAAATTGAATTATGATATATACATGGTCAGAAGATATGAGTTTCTTTGGGATGGCAAGATGAATAATATATTGACCAAGCATTCATCGATCAATACAATGTAGCATGAAGTAATTCCTAAACACAGATTAACTTATCTACAACATGAAATTAATTTTAATAATTAGGATCAATTATTAGTGTTACATGTTCAAATTTATAAAAAAAAATAAAGCATAGAGCAATTCCTAAATGTACATTTTATACATCAGAGTCATGATGTAAGTAGTATCAATGTTGCAACTTACAGAAGCTTCTATTATATTTCATGAAGTGATTAAAAAATAATGAAATTATCACATAAACTTTATCCAACTATAATGAAAAATTTATATCATATAATTCAGAGTATGATATAAATCCATTATGTTCTAAGACATTTCTTTAGATGAATACATTTTTTTAAGAAATAAATAAAATTTCATTAAGAAAAAACACAAAGTGAATCTAAAGTAATTATCGTAAAATTATAATAGGATATTATAGAAATCCTTATGAAATAAATATATAGTAAAATTATATACTATATTCTATATAAGGGTTTACATATCTACTTGAGATAGTGGGAGCCAGATTGGCCTGGGTTTAGTCAATGAAAATGATTCACAAGTAGTTGGCATAGGAACAAGTTCCACATGATGAGTGTAAAGGAATATTCCAGAGACACTACTACATGGGAAGGTTAAAACCATGGTTGATGATCCATTATTCATTGAAAATAATAATTTATTCAATCAATAAGTATTTGGAAGTCAGTTAATATTTTCAAGATTAATTAAAATTCAATAATGGATTTCATGTATTAAAGTTCAAAGGGGCTTGTTATTTTTTAGACTATTGTGGGTATTCAAGTGAGATGATTAATGGGTGGTACAAACGTGGCACAAAAAAGGATTAATTGTTTATATTAAGTTTTTATTATGAAATAAATTATAATTTTACTTTTTTAGCTAATTTCCATGACCATTTTGTTGAGAATTAGATGTCAAGACCACCTTTCTTGGAAGGTTTCTATATGATGCAATCAGAAAGGTATGATGAAATTATAAAATGACAATAAATTGTGATAGTTATTTAAATATAATTTAGGATTAACATAAGCAACAAGATCTTTGGGTATTCATTTGGAATGAATCTTTTCCTTGTGTCCTCCATAGGTTGGTGGGAGCGCCAATGTTTTCCAAGTGTAATATGTTCGAAAACATATCTAAAATAGTTTTTGGTCTTTTAGATAGTTAAGACCAGAATAAAAGTAATTCACCCTTGATTGACTTAAAGTAGAAACCTATGTTTTAGGGGATAGGATCTACTGAGGTATATCTAACAGTTTATTATACATATTAAATCGTATATATACTAACATTGTATTGAAAAATAAAATTTGGAACAATTTGAGAGAGAATTATAACCAATGTCACATGGCATAAATCTCTCAAAGTATACTTTTATAAGCATAATAGTATATTAATATGGTGAGTAATATTCTATATTCTTTAGACACGGATCAATCATGTATTCTAGGATAATTATAAGATCTGATATTTCCAAGATATAATTTATTTTTGGAAAATATCAGTTATGTCTCATAGAACTATAAGGGAAGCAGTCATAACTATCTAATTATTTTTGGGTAAGTGAAATAGTTATCTACCTGGTAAGTGGATAGAAAGGGTTACTAATTTTTGTGGGACAAAAAATCATATTCCTTTGGATCAATTTGATATATTATCATAGTTAGGCTGAATAAATGAGTAGGACAATCTCATTCAGCTAGCTGTATACAAACCTATAAATACTAAATACATTGCATCTTTTGAGGCATCTAAGAATCATTTAAATGAAATGATTTGTTCCAATACTTGGAATCAAACCTATTAATTAAATTATTATCATAGTTATGATATTCTTACAAGCCATGATGTTGAGTTATGACAGTGAAAAAATTGGATATAGTTGGGGATGCCATCTCTTAAGTAGTTTTACTCAAGGAGGTGAGGTCGCATATAGAAGAATTTCCATGAATAGAAAACATGTAGTAACCAACAACTAAAGCTGTGACTTAGAAGAAACATGATATTTATCATGTGATAGATAACAAGGTTGGTTAGTATGTTGGATCTAGTGTAAGTGAGAGTGTATTAATAGTGGGTTCCCTATACACAACTTGAATAATAATTTTTATTTCCACATCATGTATACAGTTAGATATACATGATATATTTTTACCATTATTGTGTAGAAATATCTAAATCCACTATTAAATGGTAATTTACAAAGAATAATTTTCATATCAAAATGATATATTAGACCCTAGGCTTTAATGACAACCATGAGATACGATGAAATTAATCTTAAAGCATATGTCCTATGGTTTAGATACATCACTATGAATGAGCTCATATGATTTTTGACTATCAGGTGATGGCGGTTCATAATCATTGAGACTTATTACCATAAAGTTCATACACATTAATCTATATTAGTTGAGACCATGAGGAAAAACCCACCAATAGGAACACCAAATGTTTTGGGTATCATTGGATGTTTCTATCTACATGCACGTGTATTGGTCTCCTTAATTGATATCATTTTCAATTTTTTCCATTTGATCGCATACATTGATTTAATAAAAAAACCATGATAAAGAAATCATGTCATGGTTACTTGTGTTGGGTGTGTCATTTTTGGTACGACATTGGTTGAATTATCAAGATATGATTTTTCACTTCTGGGTTGAGAATGCAATATATCTCTGGTCTGGTTGATCCAGATGGTAGTACATTGATAAATCAACAACCCTGATAGTCTAAGGTAATAACATATAGTTATATTAACAAATAATAATGTTAGAAATGGATGATGAAATATGTGTGTGTTATGCTTTATGAGATATCTAAAGATAAATAGATTATATTACATAGTATGTGTTCATAGGCTGGTTGTCATTTCTATGACTACTATAAGGCCCCATCCTTAAAGATTTTATAATCTTGATTTAAGTCAATAATTCACATTGAGTATATTTTCATGTTTAGAGTTTTAGGGAATTAAGACATCATTAATACATATAATCCCATTATCATACAAGAGGATACTACCAAAAAAGTAACCAGTTTTTCCACTAAAAGAAATTTTTTTAAAAAAACTAAAACACAGTTTTTTTCTTGATAAAAATATCCTTGACTTCTTCCTTTCTCTTACCCGTCCTTATACCATGTGGAAACATTTAAAAAATAGGGGATGAGCACAAAAGGATCAGTATAGGATATAACATAGGGAAAGAAAACGTTAGTCCATGAATATTTATAAACCCATGAAATCATAAGAATCCTTAACAACTTCATAGAAATCATAAATAATAAAGTTAACTTATGGAATCTATATCATACTTGTATTTTAGTATTCACAGCTACATAGGGAGTAACCTTTACCATTATGTTTGAAATACCCATCATAGTATATTCCCTAAATCTCCTATGGGAAACCTTATTGTTTAAATATTTCTCATCACCCAGTGCATTCGAGAGCTATCATAGGTTCACCCACCCTTGGTTTATCATGGAACCACCCTTACACATAAGTAATTCCAAATAACATTAAAATAATCATAACACATGAACCATGCATTATGGAAAAATAACATTTCCACATTAGAATCATAAGATCTTATTTCAAGATATGGATTTAATAAATTTAATCTAAAAAAAAATTCAATACCAAAATACCTAAAAATGGAATATGTTATTTTCTTTTCTTTTAAAAACATTATGGCTTGTAGAGGAATCCCAATATCAAATAATGGTTGCGACAACATAAAGGTCGTTATCGCTGCATATGTTAAAAAACATTCCTTTTTTATCATTTTGTTAAATAATTCATAGAAAATATTCCTTTTGAAAACCATTGAAAGAAATTAAATTTCCAAAGGGTTTATTATACACTCTATAAAATAGGGTTGTGTATAATGCAATATACACCTCAATTAATGGAGATTGAGACAAAGTTCCTTACCTTATGTCTGACTCATCATGTACAATCATTATATCCATGAATAATAAATATAGGTTAATTTATAATTTCTTAAGAACCCTTTTCATGTTTATAACCCCTTTTATATCACTTATTACCATGTTTTAAAAATTACCTAATTATTTAAGTTCATATCAGACGTTTTGAAAATATTTTATACTTGATTCAAATATGATCATGGTTTTTTTTACTAGTCCATGTGATCATATGTTCATCATATAAAGAATATTATTAATGAAACAATCATAACTTTTATACATTAATCATATTTTTTAAATTAAACCATTAATTACAGTTATGAAAAATGAACAACATTATATTCATGGAGATGGTAGGCCGTACATACACATGAGTAATGTTTCCATTTTTAATTGATCATTATAGAAAAAGGTACTTATCATTTTATCTTTAAAGAATTATCATGATATTATTAACTTCATAATAATGATTTAAATATACTTATATATATCATGAAAGTGATATAATGAATAAAAATGAGTCACACTACTTCGTAGAGGTGATAGTTCACAGGTACGCAAAAATGACGTTATCATTTTTATGCACATAGAAGTAATAATTTAATTGATATATTATTATATTATAATGATTAATATGTCATAAATATAACATTAATTCCTTTATTATAACTAATCTTAATAGTCGGTAATGGAAAATAAACTAAATCTCTTCGTGGAGGTGATAATTCACATGTACACACGAACGATTAATTCTATTCCCATTTAATGGAAGTAGAGATGGATTTAGGGGTTGATATTAAAATAATAACATATCAGTATATTTATGATATAGGATATATTATCTCATCATGGTTGGAGGATAGTTGAAGGAAATGGATGAATAAAAAATAGAAACACTTAAAGAAAACGACAACTTTCTTTCAGTTTATCACCTTTAAAGAACACCTTAACACATCTAAGATGGGTCTTATACCTAATATAAGGCTTCAATAATGTGGGATGGGATTATAAGAATATTTTTGTACAAATAATGGAAAAAAGGATTTGTATGTGTGAGTATTAGAGAAGAGATGGTACCTTTTTATTGAAGAGGGGAGGGGCACCTTAGGAAATTCTTGAAATATTAATTTATTATAAATTTATTTTCAGTTTCTAGTTGCCCAAAACACATATATTTCAAATAAAAGATTATTTTTGTTTTCATAAATATTATAAAATTAAAATTATACATGTTTTGAATATTTTTTAATCCTTATCATTTTGGTTTAACCTTAATTATTCTATTTTAATTTTAATAGTGGTAACATCATTTTAATAATAAAGAGGCTCTTAATTTTACTTATATTGGCTAGATTTTCCATAATTTTACACTTACTAAACTTTTATACATTATAATAATCAATTTTCGATTTAAAATTATTTCTAAATTTTTTAAATTATTTAATAATTTAATATTTTTATAAAATCTCAATTATGTCAATTTTGACACTATTCACTTTTTTGAATTTAAATAAAATATAAACAAAAATATAACTTTTAAACAAATAATTTAATAGTCTTTGAATATGTATTATTAACCTAGAAAAATCGTCAATTACATTAATTATGTAAAATAATATTTATTTAAATATTTATTATATCATTTATTTGATTCCTTCATTAATAAAGCAATAACTGCATCATCCTTGTGTCATAATTAAAATTAATTATTTAATTTCTAAAAATTATAAATAAAACACCATGATGTAGGAAATATTTATAGATTTATAATTAATATTTATAGTCTAATATTTCATTTATTTAAACTCATGTTAATTTTTTTCGTAAGAAGATACATGTTTATAACATATTTGCCTTTATTTTAAATTAAAAGTTTTAAGTTTCATAATCACACCCAAGTGGATTCAAGGGGTCCTAAAATCGACCCAAGGATGCTCATGGTCGAAAATATCTTATACAATAGGATTTTGGAACGTTTTAGTATATTTTTATATTATTATAATATTATTTTTTACCTTTATTTGCCAAATTTACCCATCAACCGTGGTAAATAAAAATAATTATTAAATTTACTATTCATAATGTCCAAAAAATAAAAGGGACCAATTTACATAATTTTAACATTATGATTACAAACATCTAATCCATTTTTCAAATTTCAAAACATATAATTTTTAGAAATTAACTGAAGATTATTTCCCATTGTCCCAATGGGAAAACCGTTTATTAAAAGTAAAAAAACATTAAAAGATTGGCATGAATTTATATCTAATTTCATTGTGAAAGTACCTCCAATGACCAATATTGGTTTAAATTATAAAAACATAATATAATTAGACATTAAAACCAATTAAAATTATAATATACCAATAAAAAAAATTATAAGAAAAAATAAGTTTTGAATTAAAATGCAGAATTTTTCACTATTCATTTAAATATGAATTTTATTAGAAAAATACCAAAATTTCAACCAAAGTAAATTTTGATGTCTCTCTTCCAAATATGATATTTATTTTTTCATATAAAACTTATAAAATTTATAAAAACTATATTTAAAAATATTTCTCCATCAAAAGGTGGAAAAACTACATTTTAAACAAATATTAGTGTATTATTTGCTTAAAATTGGATTTATTCTTATTTTAAGCCTCTAAGGTTTATTTGATAAATCTAAAAACATTTAAAAACATGTGTAGTCAAAATTTAGTTATTTATATTCATTCATTCCAATTCTATGGCTAGGTGTTAACTACTATTTAAAATAAAATAATAATAATAATGTATTGTTTTTCTGTATAACTCAATGTTGTGTGCAATGTATGATTTTGGAGAAACCTGTTGTTGGGTGTCCAATACTCTATCGGACAAAGTTTCACCTTAACATAAAATTAATATCTAATTCATAAATATTAATAGATATGAAAATTATTATTTTATAAATACTTGGGATGTTACAACTACTCATTATCCTTTTAGGGGCCTTGAAGGATTACTAGACTACACTCTTTATCTATGAAAATTATTCACTTATATTGAGATAATGCTCTAGAGGGTCACACACAATAACACATTCAATAATTTTCTCTATTCATGTGAATAGGTATATAAAACATGGTGGGCCTCACCATTGGGATTCGAGTTTTTTCCATGGATGTACGATCCCCAACGGAATAAATAAATTCATATTATTCAATTTAAGAATAATTGAAATTAAATTTCTTGTTAATGGCATTTAAATGCTTTAAATTAAATACATGGAGAATATTAGTTGAAAAAATATTATTTTAATATATAAAAGATCCATTTAATATTTACAGGAATGATTATTCAAGTTAATGGATTAGGTTTTATGATGTAATATATTTATTATATTAAAATAATGTGATAAAAATATAAATGATATTTATGACTTTTTATAATAGTCATAATATATTATTTATATAGTGTGTTAATTTTTGGGGGCGAGGAAGCCTTTTTAGGTAAATTCTTAACATGCTATAAATAGGAGGAGAGAGGCTCCTGCTAAACACTATTCCTGGAGAGCTCTTGAAAGATTATCTCTCCTATCCTACTTGATAGAGAGATAATTTCTTGATCTTGGTAATTAAGATCAATTTTTCCCTCATTCATCAGAAGAACTACAATTCTGTGATCATTTGAGTGTTAAAGGTGTCATTAAATCTTCATTCTAGCCCCAATAATTTGACAATCAGCACTCCTATAAATTAATGAAGGCATGTGGATGATGTAGAGATATTAAACATAGGATTATTTGAGTAGTGATAAATAATTATGAATGTTTGATGAATACACAAAATTATATTAAATGATGTATTTATGGTTTTCTTTTTATTTTTTAAAATTCCTAATGCGTGATCCTTGTAACACCTTGAGATTTTATGAAAAATATTCTTTTTAATTTTATTGATGTCTTGTGTTGTACGTTACAACAAAGGAGTCTTGCACAACACGCAACCCTAACTTGGCTACATTACACACAATCGCGACCTTCCTCGATAGTGCGTGTTGTACGCAATACCGAGTTTCACTAAACAACGATATGCTATTAAAATATTATTAAAACTAGCCGTTATGAATAATAATAACCACTTTTTGAAATTTTTGTAAATTTCATCTTTCAAAATGGACTTCATTTTTGGATTTGGAATATCGAAATTAGCCTAGGGTGAAATTTTGGTATTTGTCTAAAAACTTTCAATTTTTGATGAATAGTGAAAACACTGGGTTACTATTTAAAAACTGACTTTTTATTTAAATAATTATTATTTTTTTTTAAATTTATTTTTGGTCAAAATTGACAAATAATACCTATATAATTTCAATGTAATTCATTGGGGTCATTTTATAATAATTTTAGATATATAAAAATTTTATTGAACTTTTGACCGTCTTTTACCCACCTCCTAGGAGAATTTGCAAATTTACATAAAACTTAATTTTACCGCTTTTGTGAATGGAATTTCAAAAATCCTAGAGACACAGTTGATGTCAGTAAGTAAAATGTGGTTCAATGTGATGAAAATAATTTTTTGTGAATAGTTACTTTTTACTTTTATTATTACCACGGTTAAAAGTAAATAGGGTAATTAAGGGTAAAAATGATATTATTATTACCATAAAACATGTCCTAATTCTATTGGATAAGTGTAATTCGACCAGAAAGAACCTTAGGAATAAAATATGACCATTTAGGCCCACTTGTATTAGATTAGGACATTTATTATTAATTTATTTAAAGAAGGGTTAAAATAGTTAAAATCAAAGTTTAATAAATAAATAATTTTTAATATAAAGTTATACATAAGATAAATTAGACTATAAATATTCATTATAAATATAAAAATATTTACTACATAAGGATATTTTATTTATAATTTTTAGACATTAAATAATTTAATTTATTTATGACACAAAGATGATGCAGTAATTATCTTATTAATAAAATATTGACATAATTGATGTTATAAATACCCAATTAAATGTAATTTGAGACTTTTCATGAATTCCACTAATTTTATAGGTTAATATGACATGTTAGTATTTCTTTAATTAACTTATTTCTAACTAATAATTCTGTTATGATTTTCACAAAAATCAATTACTAAATATAGTCAAAATTAACATAAAATAGTTTTTAAAACAAATATTATATTATTAATTGTTATTTTATTCCTAAAAATCTATGGTTAGGCCAAATGACTTAAATAAGGTTGTATATATTAATAATAAAAAACTTGGGGTTCTTTTGTCTTGTCATAGTAAGTTTATTAACCTTATAGTGTAAGAACACAAAAAGACACGGTAAAAGTAAAATTATCTAACTTAAAGTTAAATCTAAATGATAAGGTTAAAATAGTAAACTAAACTTGTCCAAATTCTATTGGATGATAGTATTTCGACCCATACCAACATTATTTTAGAAATAAATTAATTTGAAGCTATTTAAAACCCAATATGGCTTTATAATAAAATAATATTTTTAGTTTTTCCAAAGGTGCCCCTCTCCTCCCATATAAAAGGGCACCTCCTCCCTCTCTTCCTCACACCACTTTGAGCCTTCAAATCGGCCAAAACCTACCAATTTCTCTTCTAAAATTCCCTAGAAACATCTTAGAGGTCCTGGTATTCTTCAAAGACCAATTTTAGTTCCCTAAAAGGAGGTCTCAAAGAAGGGCTTCAAAGAAGTGGTAATGTCTGTTACCGATTCTTTCAAATTTATTTCTTCTTCCACATATTCTTATTTAGTTGTCTCATTATGAAGTAATAAAATCAGTATCACTCATATACTGATATGTTATTATAATTACTAAACAACCCTATTTCACCATCTATCCATCCTATAGAAAATGAAATCACCGCGCGTACGTACGTACGGAATACCGTCTCCACGCCGTGGTGTAATCTATTTTCCACCACCACCTTACTTGGATGGATATAATGGTGTAAATAATAACTATATATGATTATTTTAAAGTGATATTGATTCTTAAATAGTATACATACACTCCCATACAATTCCACGATCATGGGAATGATATCATCGCTCGTGCGTACGTACGGACTACCGTCTCCAAGACGCGATGAGATTCAATCTCCATGTTAACAATTCATGAATGATTATAAAGTATATATAATAAGTAATCATGAAATATATGACATAATAATGATACTGTATTTATGTGTATATATATATGTATGTCATCTATTTATTTTCATTCAATTCAATAAGGAAACGAAAATAGCGTTTATACGTACGTACGACCTACTGTCTCCATGAACGGTGTTTTTAATTACTTTTATTGATCTATAATATAGATATGTATACGATGAATATATATTATATATAAATCATGTTTTAAATTCTGGAATTATTTAAATCAGGATATAAGTAATAATATCAAGAATGAAAAGGCGAAACACATATGATAAATGAAATGATTTTACCCAAAATGCTGCTTTAACATGGAAATTAAAATAGAACGGGTAATATAAATTCATAAGTGAAACATATATGATATCATAACAATTAATATGATTCTTTAATAAGTCAATTAAATTATTTAAATCATTATGCAGGAGGTTCGGATACGTACGAAGCATATCGGACCTAAGGTAAGGGATAATTTTGAAAATCTCATTTTTATCCGAGATTGCTTATTCGTAAGTATTTACTGGGGTTATTGCTATCATACATGTCCATGTTTTATAAAAGTGTATTCATGTATGTTTAATGTCCTTTTTACCCATTTGACTTTTACCCCATGGTATGGAAGGAATCTTTCTTTTATTTACCCTACAACGTACCTTTTGACTTTTCCGACAAAAGTACGAGAAGAATGTTTTTTTAACGTATACGGCATGAAAGGATTTTTACGGTTTTATAAAGTCTTATTTTCATGAAGCTTCCTAAAAAATATTTCATGACTATTTTCAACAAAATATCTTTTTTTTAAAATTGCATGACGTTTTTTGAAAAGAAATTGATTTTGAAGAAGAAAGGATATTTTCCTCAAGAATTCATTTCAAGTGTTTTATCAAAACCATTTTTCCATATAAGATGACATTATTTCTTATGTGTATGTTTCAAGTATAATGTCTCTATGATTTACATGGTTTAACTTTTCTTATGATGAAATTTCCATTTGTTTTATATGTATTATGAAATGATGGGATAATGTTTATGAAACCCATTTTATTCTTTGGGTTATGATGAATGTTTTATGTTTATTTTATGGCACAAGTAAGAATGATTTCATTATGAGATGGGTGGGATCTATATATCCCTCCAATGCATTGGGTAAAGATTTATATCTCATGAGATAGACATGGCTGGAACAGAAAGCTAAACAGGTTCAGTAATACAGGACTGGAACGAGGAGTGAACTCGATTTAGAAAGAGAATTTGTCCACTAAGATGGTCTTGGCAGCAATGCCTTGGCTACTATGGAAATCATATCTTGTTCTTAATGGTTTCCACAATTAAATATTTTATTCCCATTCTAATTTATCATGATTAATGTTTCTTCATGATCTATGCCTTACGTACTGCCAGGTTTTATGTCGTTGCTCAAGATTTTGATGTCTAGATTTTATGCTCATGTTTTTTACATTCAAATGTCTAAGGATTGTTTTATGTTCTCTATGCTTACACTTACTGAGAATTTGAGATCACCCTTTATATGTTTTCTTTTCCCCAGGATTTAAAGAAAGGTTTTAGGTAAGAAAACAAAAGGGGAAGATCATTAATGGAGATGTTGAAGATCTTTCACCATGATTAGAAAATTATATTCTGAGTTTCCAACGACACTAAACTATTACGATCCTTATGTGTCTATTTTTTTATGTATTAAGTATTCCGCAAAAGTAATGTAATGTCCATGTACGTCAAGATTTGGGTCTCTATAGTTGGTAACAGAGGAAAGGTTTAGCCAACCTTTGGAAACTAGGATGTGAGAACTTTACTGATATCCCTAGAGATATTTCTAAGGTATGTCTCGGGATGTCCCTAAGGATAAGTATAAGTATAGGTTATAGTCCAAGAATTACGGTAACGATCTTAGAATTAAACCTAAGATGTTAGATATTGAAGTTACTCCCCCTTTATTATGTTGTTTTCCCTAGCCGGATTTTTGCCTCACACACTATTCTTTTTGGGTTTTAGAAAATGGCTGGATACAGGAAGATTCACGATAATGGAGGATATAATGGACAATGGAATGATATTCTTCATGAGAAACCAAATGAAATGGGATTTTGAAGTCCAAACATCATTATTATGCCAAATAAGCAATCTAATAATATTATCAATAAACTCAAATTTGGTAAGTTTTTTGACTCGGCTAATAAGAGAATGATGGAGTTTCATGACGATCATAGAGGAAAGAAAGTTCAATTTCCCCTATACAAATCATGTGGGAAGAGGCATCATGGAGAATGTTTCAAAGGAACTGGAATATGATTTGGGTGTGGAAAAGAAGGACACAAAGCCAGTAAGTACAAAGGAAAAGGTTTAGTTAACACCATGGATGAGGATAATGGTATTGCTACGAGATCAAAAATGGTTAAATGTTTTAAATGTGGAATGTACGGGCATTATGAAAACCAATTACCTAAGGGAAAGTCTCATGAAGAGAATCATCATGGTCATATGGGTATTATTTATGTGGATGATGATGAGGAGACTACGAATGATATATGATCTGAAAGAAGTGTTGAAGCTCAGTTAGTTGTTTTATAAGGTAGTGGAATGATTGTATGATTATCGAGAGTTATGTTGTATATTTAATGGTACTATGGAATAAATAATCATCTAAGGATTGTTACACTATTTTGTTTCCTAAAGTATTTGAAAGTATATGTTGAATGGTACCAGTAACCATGGAAGGTTATTCAGATATTTTTGGAAAGTAGATGATATGCGCATAATGAAGGAATAAGAAGATAATGAGATGTTTGATTGTATTCATGAGCTCATGATTGATATAAGGACTAAGTGATATCATGGTTTGAGTATATATAATGTTGAGGATTTTGGTATGTGGAAAGTGTTAACTTTAAACTGCATACATGTTTTCACTACAGTTCAGTGGGTATTAATTTTTCAAGATAATACATGATTAAGGCATTTGAATGTTTGGAATGTGACCAACAAGACCTATCTTATGATATATGGGGATCAATGATGGTATTAACATGCTTGTTATATGAAATATCTGGTAATCGTTTTCACTATATTATGAGAGTGGACTGTAGTATTGTGGATAAGCCTAAAGATTGGAATGGATTATGTTGGAAATAAGTTAGTATTGTTTAAGGATAAAAGTTTTTTCGATATTATTGATGGGATGTTATAGTAATGTAGTTTTAGAAAAAGGACAACCTGCAGGACGGGCGACAACCCATCGTGTCGGACAAGGTTGCGGGAATCGAACCCACAACCGAAGTGCGACTGGCCTTTATCGCCTACCACTAGCCTACAGGAAGTCCCTGGTTAGTAGAAACTAGTTTTATTTTATTAGGCTGTATGATATATGAAGTATAAGTTCATTTTTGGAACCATATATGATTAATCTAACCCTAAGATGGACTTATAAATTTTTCTAACCTTTTGTTTGAAACAGATCGATTGACCCATTATTCTATCACATGATCTACTAACACATCACGAATAACAAATTCAACATCATTTCATTAAGGGATGCAGTGGAAATTGTTCAATTCACGAACAACATTGAGATTGTAACAAAATCATTTAAGTATTTCTTTTAATTCATCAACTTTAGGGAAATGATCTTGAAAACCAAAAATGTTGTCCTAGTGCCCTTATATCCGATGAATCAGATGGTACCTTAGATCATCACAAATATATAGCTTTTTGATTGTTGGATTTTTCATAGCCATGTTCTCTACCACTCTCCATAAGAACATAATGGTTAGGTTTCTCTTCCATATCCATATTTTCACCTATCTTCTCCTATGTGGAAACCCAGTGATTAGTTAATTTGGGTGACCGTTATGTTTCATACTTTAGTTTTTAAAGATTGGTTTTGGTAGTCCTTTTTACGATTTGAGTTTACATTAAAGAAACTTTCTAGTAGTAAACCATTTATAACCCCGATGAATTTCGAGGGCGAAATTTATTTTAAGGGGGGTAGAATGTAACACCCCGATATTTTATGAAAAATATTTTTTTTAATTTTATTGATGTCTTGTGTTGTACGTTACAACAAATGAGTCTTTCACAACACGCAACCCTAACTTGGCTGCATTACATGCAATCACGACCTTCCTCGATAGCGTGTGTTGTACGCAATATCGAGTTTCACTAAACAACGATATGCTATTAAAATATTATTAAAACTAGCCGTTATGAATAGTAATAACCACTTTTTGAAATTTTGTAAATTTAATCTTTCAAAATGGACTTCATTTTTGGATTCGGAATATCGAAATTAGCATAGGGTGAAATTATGGTATTTTTCTAAAAACTTTCAAATTTTGATGAATAGTGAAAACACTCGGTTACTATTTAAAAACCGACTTTTTATTTAAATAATTATTTATTTTATTTAAATTTATTTTAGGTAAAAATTGACACATAATACCTATATAAGTTCAATGTAATTCATTGCAGTGATTTTATAATAATTTTAGATATATAAAAATTTTATTGAACTTTTGACCGTCTTTTACCCACCTCCTAGGAGAATTTGCAAATTTACATAAAACATAATTTTACCGCTTTTGTGAATAGAATTTCAAAAATCCAAGAGACACGGTTGATTTCAGTAAGTAAAATGTGGTTCAATGAGATAAAAATATTTTTTGGTGAGTAGTTACTTTATACTTTTATTTACCACGGTTAAAAGTAAATAGGGTAATTAAGGGTAAAAATGATATTATTAATACCCTAAAACATGTCCTAATTCTATTAGATAAGCGCAATTCAACCAAAAACAACCTTAGGAATATAATATTACCATTTATACCCACACTACTAGAAAAACAGGTATTTGCGACGGGATCCCGTCGCAAATGGCCTTTGGCGACGGGGTCCCGTCGCAAATGACCCGTTGCTGAAAACGGTGTCACAATAACAATTTGTTATGATGGGCCCGTCGATAAAGCCCTTTTCTGCGACGGGGAGAATCCTCGTCGCAACTAAACCTCCGTATATTTGTAAAAAACTATTTGCGATGGTGGCCGTCGCAAAAACTATTTTTCAAAAAAAAAATACTATTTGCGATGGGAATAGTATCCCATCGCAAATAATATAAAAAAAATAAAAAAATAAATTGTTAATAAATTATTTTAATTAATATAATAATAATCCAATTATAATTCAAAAATAAAAAATAATAAAATAGTAATAAATGATTTTAATTAATATAATAATAGAATTATAATTCACAAATAAAAATAATAAATTATTTTAATTAATATAATAATAATAGAATTATAATTCAAAAATAAAAAATAATAGAATATTAATAAATATTTTATAATGAGACAGAAACTACGAATAGAAAAAAATCATATTTTGATTTCACAAATTTTATAACATAAATACAAACTCTAATCTGAAGGAGGGGGGGGGGGTCTGCAGATGGTGGTGGAGGAAACTCCATCCCTAAAGCATGAGTGAGTCGGCGCATGTACTCCATCTGCTCCTGATGCTGCTGTTGCCACCGACTCGTCTGCTCCTCGTACAATTGCTGCTGGCGTCGACGCTCCTCCTCGTACAATTGCTGCTGGCGTCGACGCTCCTCCTCATGCTGCTGACGCATCTGCTCCTGCTCCTGTTAGAGACTCTCTATCAGTGCAGTCTGAGATCTCAACTGATCCTCATACTGTGTAGCAGAAGAAGATGCACGAGCTCCTCTCGAGCTAGACGCCGACATCACAGCACTGCCATAATAATCTTCGGGAGTCAGTCGAGAGCTGATACCAACTACCCAACCCTTCTCAAAGGCATACTGGGTGGCCTGCATCCATGACGCCTCATCAAACTGACGGCCAGTGGTCTGATCTGATGACTCGGCCTGACTCTCAGGCCGGGCCTGTGACGCTGCGGCCTCATATGACTCTTGTAGTTGCAATTTAAAATTAAAATTGTGAATATATTATATACAGTTAATTTTTAAACTTGAAAACAAATAATACTAACCACGATGTGATGCTGACGATCACCTCTGAGCTCCCCAATAGCAGGATCACTATACATCCTCCGATATACGTCGTACTCCGTAATATCGGGGTGCTCGACAACCGATAAGAATAAAAAATAAACTGTTAATATTTATAGTTATATAAAATATTTATAAATAATGTACGTACCAGATGCTGTCTATGAGTACTGAAAGAACGACTCCCAGCTCGATGAGTCACCTAATTTCTCCCCCGATTCTGCCTCCCCACCGATGATCTCCTCTGAAAGGCAACACTCAACCAGTGCGCACATAATCCATCCCATACATGGGATGAAATATACTCTGGTCGGTGTGCTCTACATGACTCTTCAAAATCTGACACTCCTGCTTTGTTCATCGCAGCTTTTCTTAAATTGTGCAAAAACTGACGAAGGCGATCACGCATGGCCACCTCCCATGCCTCGTGGATGGCGTCACGCATGGTATCCTCGATCGGATACCATAAACCCTACAAATAAATCAAAATATCAAGTTAGAAATGAAATAATTTTCAAAATAAAAATTATTTATTTACGTACGTATCAACCAATGGCCGAACATGGCCTGCTGCACATCAATGGGAATCTGCTCCCATGTGGTCCACGGCTGAGAGAAATAGTTGCGCAAAATAGCGCTGCCCTGTCCGACTGCTATATGCGGAAAAATGAAAAAATAATAAACCTTTATTATGTGAATATATTAATGAAATCTTAGTCAAATCCACAGGTTATCACACAGGTTATCACACCTCCGTGTGCGTGGATAAAACCCAAGACGTGGACGTCGCTCGGGGACGGGGTCAAGAATCATCAATCGTGCAAGACCGCGCCCCCTCCGCGTACTCCCTGGAGCGCCTGCAGGCTGAGGGTCATCTGTCAGCAACGCATCCGCATCGAAAGTCAGGTCAGCATCCGCCAACTCACGAAATGTGGCGTCATCTATCTGAAACAGAAAATGTTAATGTTAGAAAATAATTGATAATTACTATTATATATACATATATACATATTATGATTGTATATAAATACCCTGTAATTCTATCAGTGTTCATCTTCATCATCATCTTCATATATGTCAATGGCATCTTCATATTCCTCCTCAACATCATCGATATCCATTCGAGTTACAGTTGCTTCATCTCTTACCATTTCAAATTCATATGTGACATCATTAACAACATCGTCATCACCGACTCTTAAATGTGGGGTGTCGTCATCGATACTCATGTCTCTTTGTAAAAAAGATTGATTTTGAGTACTCTCTTGAAAAACTTCAATTCTTTTCACATCAGTGAAAGCACATTCACTTTGACTAAACTGATTGTCTCGAATTTTGATTTTTATTACACTCCACCAATCAGTCAAGTCTCTTGATGTTGCACAATACTTTGCATAATAAATTTGATATGCCTGTTGAGCCAATAAGAATGGTTCATTTACTGCGAGAACACTTTTACATTTAACATCTATGATTCCATGAGTCGGATGAACACGCACGCCTCTCTCTGTATCCAACCACCGACATTTGAACATGGTTATGTAATGTTGTCCAAGATAACAGAGTTCAATGATTTCATCAAGTATGCCATAAAAGTCAACTTCATTTTCTCGATGACGAGATCCTCTCAAGCTAACTCCACTGTTCATTGTTTTTTTCGATTCCCCATATGCATGTGTGTGGAATCAAAATCCATTCACCACATATGCATTATAAGTTTTAACAAGTTTGGAAGGTGGGTTACTCAATACACACAGTCGTTTGTCAATTTTATCAGCATGTCGAGACACCTGAAAATTTGTGAAATAATTATCAATATAGTAAACTATACATTGAATGAGTTTCTAAAAGATAAAGAATTTATGTTACCAGTTTTTGAAACCACTGAGAGAAGTTTTTCAGTAGATGTTCTTCGAGAGCAGCTGCTGTAATTTGTGGAATTTGTCTCTTGATATGATTGTCATACAACCTATAAAAACCAAATTTATTTACTGTAACATAAATTATAGAATATGTGATATAAACACTTACAGTACAACTGATGTCATCTCTTCACAGTTGAGCAGAACATACGTATGAGCTCTATGATGTTCATCATCTGAAAGCCAGCGTTCATAAACTCCACCAAAATCATGCTCTGACTGGTTGAAAACAGATAATTGATTGTCGATTTCATCAATATTCCTCTCGTTCCGTCCCATTAGGTTGTGTTTTGAAGGATACTCAGATTCAAAATAATGGGAGCAGAAAAAAGATATTTCCTCTTGCAAATAAGCTTCTGCAATAGATCCTTCAACAGATGCTTTGTTACGTACTTTTCTTTTCAATTTTTTCATGCATCTTTCAAATGGGTACATCCATCGAAACTGTACTGGACCTCCACATTTGGCTTCATATGGCAAATGTAACATCAAATGTTCCATTGAGTCGAAGAAAGACGGCGGAAATATTTTTTCCAGTTTACATATAATTAGAACAACATCTTTTTCAAGTTTGCCTAGAGCATCATAATCTGCTGTAGCCGCACAAATTTCCCGAAAAAATTGAGACATGTCTGTTATGGAATCCCAAATCACAGAATTCAACAGACCTCTTAATCCAATGGGTAGCAGTATTTCCATTATAACATGACAATCATGACTTTTTAATCCAGTAATATGACCATTCATTACACATCTACCCAAATTGGAAGCACAACCATCTGGAAGTCTCAAATATGCAATCCACTGACAAAATAATAAACGGTTTTATTTTGACAGTGTATAAGATGCTTTTGGTTTCAGTAACCTTTCTGTTCTGACATTCTCAAACAGTTCCAATTCTGGACGCCTGCAAATTTGGGCAAGATCTAAACGTGCATTTACATTGTCTTTGCTCTTTCCTGGCGTATCCAAAACTGTATGAAACAAATTATCAAAACATTTCTTCTCAATATGACTGACATCTAACATGTGTCGGACCAACAAATCAGACCAATATGGCAAATCCCAAAATATTCTACGTTTAATCCAATTGTGTTCTTTTCCAAAACCAGAAATTTTCTGTTGGTTTATTGTGGGACCAAAAGTGATGGGAGGTAATGAAAGTACAACTGATTTTAACTCCGAACCTGATAGCATTTTTGGAGGTCCTTCCCTTTCAACTGTTCCTTTTCTGAAATGAGATCTGTTTCTGCGAAAAGGATGATCAGCTGGAAGAAACCTGCGATGACAGTCAAAATAACAAGGTTTCTTTCCATAAATGATCATAAATGCTTTGTTCTCTCCCATACAGTAAGGACATGATTTCTGACCATGTGTACTCCAGCCAGATAACATCCCATAAGTCGGGAAGTCACTTATTGTCCACATCAATGTTGTTCTCACTATGAAATTTCGTTTCGTTGCAACATCATATGTACTGACACCAGTACTCCACAATAAATTTAATTCATCAATCAATGGTTTCAAATAAACATCAATATTTTTCTTCGGATGTCCTGGAATTAGTAAAGTCAAAAAGATATATGGATCCTTCATCAACATCCATGGAGGTAAATTGTACGGAGTTAAAAAAACAGGCCTACATGAATATTGACTACCATAAGATCTAAACAGACAGAAACCATCAGTGGAAAGCCCCAGTCGAACATTTATAGCTTCTAAAGCAAAGGATGGATGCACTCTATAAAAATGTTTCCATGAATCACCATCGGCTGGATGATTCAAGCTTTTATCGGTTGAAATATTCTCTTTATTCCATGACATCATTGTCGCTGTATTCTTAGACATGAATAAGCGCTGGAGTCTGGATGTAAGCGGAAAATATATCAACTATTTTACAGGAATCAAACCAGACTTCCCGTGTTGTCCTTCTTTATATCTCAGTTTCCCACATGTGGGACAACTATCCAACGACTCATTTTCCCCTGAATATAAAATGCAGTCATTTGAACATGCATGAATCTTCTGACAAGTAAGTCCCAAATTTCGAACTAGCCTCTTACTCTCATAGTAATTTTCAGGTAAAACATTTCCTTCGGGTAACAGTGTTTTAAGCAAAGAAAATATCTGGTCAAAACAGGTGTTTGGCATTCCGTTATCTGATTTCATAGCCATAAATTTTGCAACTGCTTCTAATTTTCTCATCTTGCAGCCAGGATATAATTCATCCTCAGCAGAATTCAACAACTCATAAAATTCAGACGGTGCCAACTCAGGATTTGAAGCTATATCAACCGGAGTTTCTGTATGTTGAACAGATGAACCTGCAACATCATGTACTAAATCTTGAAACCGGGATGGATCCGAAATCAAGTTGGTATCACCTGCTCTGGAACTGCGTTCACCGTGTTGATACCAAAATACATAATCTGATTGAAAACCAAAACGCAAGAGATGTTCTCCCACTTTGTCAATCGTGTCAAACGTTCTCAATGCACATTTTCTGCAAGGGAATTTTATTTTGCCTTCTGAAACAAATTCTGGATTTGATGCCGCAAATGATAAAAAAGTCTCCACACCCTCTACATATACTGGATTTAAACCAGAACCGTTTGGATTTCTACGTTGATTTATCCATATCCGGTCACCTAATAATGATTGTTGACAACCTCGTTGTTCCATATTTCTCTATAAAATATAAAAGCATTACTGGTTTTGAATAATTTGTTAGAAAAAACACTCAAGCTAGGATAATTATAGAGTTTAGATCATAAACGACTGACGCAAACTTTTTATTGAGATAGACCTAAAAATTGACCCTTTAAGAATTGAATATGTAGAGAATAAAGCAAAACATGTTACAAATATTGATAATTTTAACATTATATAAACTTTTTATTATTTTCATAGTACTAATATTATTGGTACGTATTACTAATTATTACTAATTATTACTAATTATTGGTAATTATTACTAATTATTACCAATTATTGGTAATTATTACTAATTATTACCAATTATTGGTAATTATTACTAATTAATATTAATTATTGATAATTATTACTAATTATTGGTAATTATTACTAATCATTGGTAATTATTACTAATTAATGGTAATTATTGGTAATTATTACTAATTATTGGAAAATATTACTAATTATTGTTAAGTATTACTAATAATTGGTAATTATTACTAATTATTGGTATTATTACTAATTATTGGTAATTATTACGAATTATTGGTAATTATTACTAATTATTACTAATTATTGATAATTATTGGTAATTATTATTAATTATTGGTAATTATTACTAATTATTGGTAATTATTACTAATTATTGGCAATTATTACTAATTATTGGTAATTATCGGTAATTATTGGTAATTATCGGTAATTATTACTAATTATTGATAATTATTACTAATTATTGATAATTATTACTAATTATTGATAATTATTACTAATTATTGGTAATTATTACTAATTATGGGTAATTATTACTAATTATTGGTAATTATTAGTAATTATTGGTAATTATTGGTAATTATTACTAATTATTGGTAATTATTGGTAATTATTGGTAATTATTGGTAATTATTACTAATTATTACTAATTATTGGTAATTATTACTAATTATTACTAATTATTGGTCATTATCGGTCATTATTGGTAATTATTACTAATTATTGATAATTATTACTAATTATTGGTAATTATTACTAATTATTGGTAATTATTACTAATTATTGGTAATTATTACTAATTATTGGTAATTATTACTAATTATTGGTAATTATTACTAATTATTATTAATTGTTACTAATTATTGGTAATTATTACTAATTATTACTATTTCTTGGTAATTATTGGAATTTATTGGTAATTATTACTAATTATTGGTAATTATTACTAATTATTGGTAATTATTTCTCATTATTCTTAATTATTACTAATTATTCTTAATAATTACTAATTATTGGTAATTATTACTAATTATTGGTAATTATTACTAATTATTGTTAATTATTACTAATTATTGTTAATTATTACTAATTATTGTTAATTATTACTAATTATTACTAATTATTACTAATTATTACTAATTATTGGTAATTATTGGTAATTATTACTAATTATTGGTAATTATTACTAATTATTGTTAATTATTACTAATTATTGGTAATTATTACTATTTACCGATAATTATTTCTAATTATTACTAATTATTACTATTTACCGATAATTATTACTAATTATTACTAATTATTGGTAATTATTACTAATTATTGGTAATTATTACTAATTATTGGTAATTATTACTAATTATTACTAATTATTACTAATTATTACTAATTATTGCTAATTATTACTAATTATTGCTAATTATTACTAATTATTCCTAATTATTCCTAATTATTACTAATTATTACTAATTATTCCTAATTATTGGTAATTATTGATAATTATTACTAATTAATGGTAATTATTACTAATTATAGGTAATTATTACTAATTATTGGTAATTATTACTAATTATTACTAATTATTACTATTTAGCGGTAATTATTTCTAATTATTACTAATTATTACTATTTACCGGTAATTATTACTATTTACCGGTAATTGTTACTAATTATTACTAATTATTGGTAATTATTACTAATTATTGGTAATTATTGCTAATTATTGCTAATTATTGCTAATTATTCCTAATTATTCCTAATTATTACTAATTATTCCTAATTATTACTAATTATTACTAATTATTTCTAATTATTCCTAATTATTACTAATTATTACTAATTATTTCTAATTATTACTAATTATTCCTAATTATTGGTAATTATTGGTAATTATTCCTAATTATTCTTAATTATTACTAATTATTCTTAATTATTACTAATTAGTGGTAATTATTAGTAATTATTAATAATTATGACTAATTATTGATAATTAGTAATAATTATTACTAATTATTACTAATTATTGGTAATTATTACTAATTATTGGTAAGTATTACTAATTATTGGTAAGTATTACTAATTATTGGTAATTATTACTACTTATTGGTAATTATTACTAATTATTACTAATTATTGGTAATTATTACTAATTATTACTAATTATTACTAATTATTACTAATTATTACTAATTATTACTAATTATTACTAATTATTACTAATTATTGGTAATTATTGGTAATTGTTCTTAATTATGAGTAATTAAATGAATAATTACCAATAATTAGGAATAATTACCAATAATTAGGAATAATAACATTATTAGTATATTTTATTATTAATATTAAAATAATATAATTTTCTAATTTATATACAATTCTCCTTTCATCTGTGTGTTTTCTATATCCATATACAAATAATACATGTGAAGACAGCAAACACACAGATGAAAAGAGAATTGTATATATATAAAAAATTATATTATTTTAATATTAATAATAAAATATATTAATAATTAAATAATGTTATTATTCCTAATTATTAGTATTTATTACTAATTATTAAGTAATAAAACAATGTAAACATAATTAAATTGCAACTAATTAAGAATAACTAAAACTTATAAAACATTAAAAATAAATATTAAATTAAAATAAATATAAATACCTTGAAAGTTGATCTGAGGTTGATCTCTGATCGTTCTTCAAAACTTCAATATCAACTCCGAAGAAAAAAATTAAACTTGAGAAAAACTGAACTGTAGAAATAAAATTTTGAGAGAAGAAGAAGATGGAATTTGAGAATGATTTGAAAAAAACGGATGGGGGTATTTATAGGTTAGATTAGTTGCGACGGGACCATTTGCGACGGGTTTCCCGGTGCAAATACTAGTATTTGCGACGATACCCGTCGCAAATACCTTAGCCAGCATTTATTATGGTCAACAGTTAAATAGTTATGTGAGACGGGTCCCATCGCAAATAACCACCTGCTGACATACTATTTGCGACGGGGGAATATTCCCTTCGCAAATACCTTTTACCGCTGCCGGTTATTTGCGACGGGAATATATTCCCGTCGCAAATATGTTTCCCGCGATTTGGCGCGCAAAAGACGCCAGTCCTTTTGCGACGGGGAAAAGCTATCCCGTCGCAAAAAGCTACTTATTTGCGACGGGCAAATACCCCCGTCGCAAATAAGTTTTTAACAGGGCTATTTGCGACGAGATATATTCCTGTCACAAATACCCATTTTTCCCGTAGTGCCACTTGGATTAGATTTGGACATTTATTATTAATTTATTTAAAGAAGGGTTAAAATAGTTAAAATCAAAGTTTAATAAGTAAATAATTTTTAATATAGGGTTATACATACGATAAATTAGACTATAAATATTAATTAGAAAGATAAAAATATTTCCCACATAATGGTATTTAATTTTTAATTTTTAGAGATTAAATAATTTAATTTATTTATGACACAAAGATGATGTAGTAATTATCTTATTCATGAAATATTGACATAATTGATGTTATAAATACCCAATTAAAGTAATTTGAGACTTTTCATAAATTCAACTAATTTTATAGGTTAATATGAAATGTTAGTATTGATTTAATTAACTTTGTTCGAACTAATCATTCTGTTATGATATTTAAAAAAATCAATTACTAAATATAGTCAAAATTGACATAAAATAGTTTTTAAAACAAATATTATATTATTAATTGTTATTTTATTCCTAAAAATCTAAGGTTCTGCCAAATGATTTAGATAAGGTTATATATATTAATAATATACAACTTGAGGTTCTTTTGGCTTGTTATAGTAATTTTTTTAACCTTATAGTGTAAGAACACAAAAAGACATAGTAATAGTAAAATTATCTAACTTAAAGTTAAATCTAAATGATAAGGTTAAAATACTAAACTAAACTTGTCCAAATTCTATTGGATGAGAGTATTTAGACCCATCCCCACCTTAGCTTCTAAATAAATCAATTTGGAGCTATTTAAAACCGAATATGGCTTTATGATAAAATAATATTTTTAGTTTTTCCAAAGGTGCCCCTATCCTCCCTTATAAAAGGGCACCTCCTCCCTCACTTTCTCACACCACTTTGAGCCTTCAAGATCGGCAAACCCCTGCCAATTTATCCTCTAAACTTCCCTATAAACATCCTAGAGGTCCTGGTCTTCTTCAAGGACCAATTTTGTTGCCCTAAAAGGAGGTCTCAAAGAAGCCCTTCAAAGAAGAGGTACTGTCCATTACCGATTCTTTCAAATTTATTTCTTCTTCCACATATTCTTCTTTAGTTGTTTCATTATTAAGTAATAAAATCAGTATCAATCATATAATGATATGTTATTATAATTATGAAACAACCCTATTTTACCATCTATCCATCCTACGGAAAACGAAATCACCGTGCGTGCGTACGTATGGAATACAGTCTCCACGCCGTGGTGTAATCTATTTTCCACCACCACCTTACTTGGATGGGTATAATTGTGTAAATAATAACTATATATGATTATTTTAAAGTGATATTGATTGTGAAATAGTATACATACACTCCCATACAATTCCACGATCATGGGAATGATATCATCGCTCGTGCATACGTACGGACTACCGTCTCCACGACGCGATGAAATTCATTCTCCATGTTAACCATTCATGAATGATTATAAAGTATATATAATAAGTAATCATGAAATATATGACATAATAATGATACTGGATTTATGTATATATATATATATATATGTATGTCATCTATTTATTTTCATTCAATTCAATAAAGAAACGAAAACAGCGTTCATATGTACGTACGACCTACCGTCTCCATGAACGGTGTATTTCATTCCTTTTATTGATCTATAATATATATATATATATATATATATATATTTATATGATGAATATATATTATATAAAAATCATGTTTTACATTATGGAATTATGTAAATCAGGATATAAGTAATAATATCAAGAACGACAAGTCGAAACACATACGATAAATGAAATGATTTTACCCAAAATGCTGCTTTAACATGGAATTTACAAAATAACGGGTAATATAAAGTCATAAGTGAAACATATATGATATCATAACAATTAATATGATTCTGTAATAAGTCAATGACATTATTTAAATCATTATACAGGAGGTTTGGATACGTACGAAGCATATCGTACCTAAGGTAAGGGATAATTTTGCAGATCTCATTTTTATCCGAGATTGCTTATTCGTAAGTATTTACTGGGGTTATTTCTATCATCCATGTCCATGTTTTATAAAAGTGTATTCATGTATGTTTAAAGAATTTTTTACCCATTTGACTTTTACCCCATGGTATGGAAGTAATCTTTCTTTTATTTACCCTACAACGTACTTTTTGACTTTTCTGACAAAAGTACAAGAAGAATGTTTTTTAACGTATACGACATGTAAGGATTTTTACGGTTTTATAAAATCTTATTTTCATGAAGCTTAATCAAAAATATTTCATGACTATTTTCAACAAAATATCGTTCTTTTAAAATTGCATGACGTTTTGTGAAAATAAATTGATTTTGAAGAAGAAAGGATATTTTCCTCAAGAATTCATTTCAAGTGTTTTATCAAAATTATTTTTCCATCTAAGATGACATTATTTCATATGTGTATGTTTCAAGTATAATGTCTCTATTATTTACATGGTTTCAATTTTCTTATGATGAAATTTACATTTGTTTTATATGGATTATGAAATGATGGGATGATGTTTATGAAACCCATTTTATTCTTTGGTTTATGATGAATGTTTTAAGTTTATTTTGTGGCACAAGTAAGAATGATTTCATTTTGAGATGGGTGGGACCTATATCTCCCTCCAATGCATTGGTTAAAGATTTATATCTCATGATATATACATGGCTATAACGGAAAGTTAAACCGGTTCAGTAATACAGGACTGGAACGAGGAGTGAACTCGATTCAGAAAGGGAGTTTCTCCACTAAGATGGTATTGGAAGCAATGCCTTGGATACTATGGAAATCATATCATGTGCTTAATGGTTGACACAATTACATATTTTATTCCCATGCTAATTTATCTTGATTAATGTTTCTTCAAGATCTATGCCTTACATACTTCCAGGTTTTATGTCATTGCTCAAGATTTTGATGTTTAGATTTTATGCTCATGTTTTTTACATTCAAATGTCTAAGGATTGTTTTATTTTCTCTATGCTTACCCTTACTGAGCATTTGAGCTCACCCTTTATATGTTTTCTTTTCCCCAGGATTTAAAGAAAGGTTTTAGGTAAGAAACCAAAAGGGGAAGATCATTAATGGATATGTTGAAGATCTTTCACCACGATTAGAAGATTATATTCTGAGGTTCCAAAGACACTAAACTATTACGATCCTTGTGTGTCTGTTTTTTTATGTATTAAGTATTCCAAAAAAGTAATGTAATGTCCATGTACGTCATGCTTTGGGTCTCTAAAATCCTTTTCATACATCAGGGATGTGCTTCACCTGCGATGAAATTGTAATGTCAATCGCTGGTAAATTTTTTTAAATCCATAGCCCACTGGCTTCAGCGGAAAACCCTGGTACATTCATTGATATCCCCAACACACATCAAAAAATAGGGAAAGTGGTAGATACGATCCATATTAAATTAAATTAATAGCCCATCCATCAATGTATAAAAATTAGGCCCGATGTTATTTTGATGTTTGTATATTAATTTTTTTAACCTGTATTGGTTTATGGATAATTTAATCTTATAGGGAAAATTATGGATTATACCTTGTTGAGTCCAATATTCTCCCACATGTCTAAATGAAATAAATAGTCTAATAATAGGCCACTTCCAATAGTTTTAGATCCTCTAATAATAACCCTTTCTCATCTAAATAATATAATCAAATTAAGGAAAAATCTAAAAATAACATTCAAAGAATCATTCCTTGGTAAAAAATCAATACCATCTACAAAATTAGTAATAATAACATAATTTAATGAATAAAATATAAATAACAAAAAATTTATTCTTATAGTACAACATATTATTTTATAATACTTAATCATAATGCACAAATTAAATATGAGAAAAAAACAATAAAAAAATCAAAATCCATGAATCGCAACATTAAGTGGTCATAATATGAAGTATCCAAAACAATAAGATATCTCTAAATTAAACATTTTTAATGATACAAAGTTATGAACTTGCTAAAAGAATATATTTTTGGGTAATATTTAGTTTTCAGATCCAAAAGCATAACAATGGTTCTAATGTGATCTATGGATACTGATTGATGCTGGATTCTTTCATTCATAATCAGATACTTGTAATAAATATCCTTGGAAGCACTACATTAATTTTTGTTCATTGAAAAGAGAAATATATCCTAATTGTCAAAAAATATATTCAATCATTTATAAATATTATTAACCATCTAAAGTCCCATAATTAATTTCTTAATCCATATAGAATGGAATGCCACTTCATTGTAGGAAAAAAGTCAGTTTCCACAGTAGAAGAAGCTAAAAGTTATTGTTTCATTATTCTCCCTGAAATAGGTTCCCTATATAAAATGAAAAAATAACCTAATGTATAATTTATAAAATTTAGATATCTTTAAAATTTAGAGTTTTTATAACTAGTTACATAAAAACAATCCTACTTCATGTGGGCAAGCATGAAACTCATTGTATCCTTTAGGTAACACATGAATTTCATGAAATTTTCCCAATGATCCATTATAATATTAATATAGTAATCTCCTATCATGAAAAAAGCATATGAAATATTTTTTTCTTGAAAAACATGAGAATACATAAGGATTATAATTTCCAATGCATAAGGAATTTGTTCTATCTCATCAAGAAATGATTGAATCCTTGGTCACTGAGAAATGATTAACTTTTCACCATTGAAAACTGATGTGTTATAGCAGGAACAAATTTTCAGGTTAAATATCTTATGGATATTTTAAATATTGTACTTTTCATATCAACCGAACATTCCATGAGACCTATCTTAATGAATATCAATGACTATTGTGTAAGTGGATCCACAAAGAGATTTTAAGTCAAATATTTTATACAAAAATACTTTTGTATGATGTAATATTCCTAGTCTATTAAATGAAAGAAGTATGTCATATATATAAATTATTAAGAAGATAATATTTCTTCAACACAACTTCATAAATATTCATTGGTCAACCATACTTTATTTAATAAAAAATTCAATAATTATATCATAAAATCTCAGTTAACAATGATGTGAGAATTACTTAAGTCAATAAATAGATTTATTTAGACTACATACCATACTTTTTGTACCCACATCCATAAATACTTATGGTTTTCTGTTGTGGACATCCTCATACAAGACACCATAAGGGAATTTAGTTTTGAAATCTATTTTATGTATCTATAAATCAAAATGAGTTACAAATTATATGACTAATCCGAATTAATTATACTTAGGAATAGAAGAGAAATTCTCAATATAATAAATACCTTCCTTTTGAGGGAGCCCTTTTGTAATCAACCATGACATGTAAAATTTTACTATTCCTTTAGGATTCAATTTGTTTTTTAAAACTCATTTGTATCCAAAATTTTTGGATCTATTCAGTAACCTTAAATTTTCCCAAGTATCAGTTACCTTCATTAAGTTCAAATTATCCCTCCTATATTTAATAAACTGGGTTGATTGGTTGATTGTAATAAATTTTTAAAAGATATAGAATCACATAAAATGTAGTATTCATAGTCATCTAGATATATATATTCATAATAGAATGTTGGTCTTTTCACTTGGTTTGATTTTCTACGTAGAGGTCCATTAATAGAAAAATGATAAGGTTCACTATTACGGTTTTGAACATTGATTGTTTCCAAATTCAGAACCACTTCTCCCACAAAAGAGGTAGATATTGGTAGGTCTATATTTATAAGAACATGTAAATGATCATGATCCTCATCAAGACTAATAATGTGATGTCTCCAACTATGACATGTACCAACAACCTCTAAAAATACAAAACTTTTAGTATCATCAATTATAGTGTTATGAGATGGGAAATGAACTCAAAAACATATCAACCATTTAGGATATTAAATAAAATAACAAATTTTAGTCATAGGATTTAGTTTTATAATATTTGGGTTGCATTTTTTGGAATTTAATGAAAAGTGCAGAAATGTAAATATCCCAATTTTGGTTTCCTTAGTGTACATATTTCATACATATTTTTAGGAATAGACTTACTATAAACCCTGTTAAGTACATATATAGTCATATTAAGATCCTAAAACCATAAAAACTCAAGTGAGGTGCTTTGGAATATCATACTCCATTCCATGACCATAAGGGTATGATTTCGTCTCTCAGTAACTCCATTCTATTGAGGTGTGTCCAATATAAATACCTAATAAATAATTCCACTTTTATAAAGAAACAAAAAAATTCACAGGGTTGTAACCAGAATTAGATAATTTTTAATAATAATCTCCTCCTATCTCAGAACTCACAAAATTAATCTTATGATCTAGATAGTTTTCAACTTCATATTTACAAGTTTTGAACAACTATAGAGCCTATGAATTATCATGAAGAAGATAAATATACCCATAACATGAATGGTCATCAGTGAGGGTAATAGATTACCAATTCCCATAAATTCAAAGTGTATAAGGACCACTAATATCATTGTGAATTACTTATAAAATTACTTTACTACTAGTGGTACATTTTTTATTTCCTTTTTAAAATTTACCTTTTAAGAATTTAATACATGTAACTTAACAAAATAATCAAATTGATGAATAAATGCATCCTCAAAAAAGATGTTCCATTATTTCTCTATATTTAATGACTAAATGGTTGGTCCATAATCTCAAAGAGTTTTTATTTATTATTTTTACTTTTTCCATATATTTTCACTACATTAATCTAATGAATGGTTTCAAATGATTTAATAAAATAGGAATTCAAATATAATTTATAGCGATTTACCTCTAGAACACCAATTCCAATGAATTTAGATGCTAAGGAAATTATGAAACCTTTATTCTCAAACTCAAACAAAAAACCATAATAATCATGTTGAGAAATTAAAATATGGTTTCTAATAATTCAAGGTATATTTTATTATCTGCTAAATCTATAATGAAACCACTCTTCATGAAAGAAAAAAAAGTTCTAATGTCTACAAATAGAACTTAATTTCTATTTCCTATAAAAATACTCTGGTATCACTTATTTATCCTCTTTATATAACATAATACCTTTAAAGAACAAGTTATATGTACATTCTCACTAATGCTAACCCACAATGTATTTAAAGGAACACTTGTAAAAGTGACCCTTAGATAATCCATGAGGCATAGTTTCATAATTAAATCCATTCATGATAAAGGAACACACCTTATTTTTTTCATCAATATTCTTTTCCATACTAGACCATTTCATCTTGTTCTTTCCCTAAATGGTGAAGTGATCACTTTGAGGATATTTTAATTTTAATATTTTATATTCTTTATCTTATATTCTGATTAACTTTCTCATTTTCTATTTCCCCCATTGATCAATATAAATGATCTCAGAAAAGTCAAAATTGATAAGGGATGGATTTCATATTAAAATGAATGATAAATCCTTTTGAAATCTCTATGTTCATGGCCTTATGTTGAGATCCCATATCATTCTTTCTTAAGATGTACCTATGAAAAAAACTGATAATATTGTAGTTCATAGTGAAACTTTTGATGATTAATGTGGTATAAATCATTTTGGAAATACGTTGGAAATTTTATTGAACTAAAGTAAAGAAGTTATTAGCATTTTTAGCTTATTTAGCCATTTCAGAAGCTATAATAGTATCAGAATCTTTAAATCCTTATCAAATGTTTTATTTTATGGATCCATTGATAATCATAAATGAAAATTGATTAGACCACAAATTTTGTTCAAAATAATCCTTTCCCTCAAGAGAATTTTGAGTTGGATGTGAGTTAAATTTATCATTATACAAGGCATGGTCAAGGTCTATAACACCAAGGTCAATATGAAAATGATCCCTCCATTTTATAAAATTGAAACTAGTTAGGGTTTCAATGGATGAAATATAACTCGTAAGTGAATATGAATAGTCAGAGTAATAATCAAGGTCGATGTTAATAATCAAGAAAATACGTAATCATAAGTACTAAAAATTATTAAACTCGGATTAAAATGTTCACAAAGAAAAAAAACACACACAAAATTTCCATATTAGAATTTTTTAATATTTTTAATTGTCATTGGGATAAATAAAAACATAGATATATTTTTTATCCTAAAAAATTAGTATCAATATAACATAGAATTAATTCATATCACCATTGGGTTAAAATAATTTAATATCATATTACATTGAAAAATTCCACTAAATAAATTTAAATCACAATTATCTATTGGGATAATTAAATATTTGAACTTCAAGAGTGTAATATAATTGTAGTTTTATTAATTCCTTCATCTTTAAATAATATATTTCTATTGGTCTGACCATTAATTAAATAAAAATAATCACATATTAAATTAAAATTTTCATGGTGATACTCAAAAGAAAATTTATATTAATTAACATGTTAAATTTAATAATAAAATATTAATGTGGATTTAACGGAAAACATTTATTTTCATGAAAATACTTATTGGAGTAATTTCTATTTGAATAAAAGAGTACCACACGAGAGATTAAATGAAATTATTCATGTTAATTTTAAACCCACACAAAAAATAATTTAACTCAATCTAAATTTTTATTTCAAATCAATATTCCATGCATAATCAACAACTAATTACTTATCCAAAACCATCATAATTGTTATAATTTAATTTTATAGAACATAAATTATAGAAATTATTCTATATTAAATTAACATTAAATCACTGTAGAAAATGCATAATTCCAAAATATTATTACCATAATGAATTAGGCTAAGGGTTTAATAATATTGTGAAAATATAGAGAGAGTGCCTATAACCACACTAATGAAAATAATTTATTATTTTTGTACTCAAAACACATAATTTATTTCACCAAAATGTTTTAAAAAACACCCCCAGTCATAATAATTACATAATATAAATTATTTGTGAATATATATATATATATATATATATATATAATCCGAAACATGAAAATGGGAATATCATTGGACTATCAATTTTATGAAAAATGATCCCATTTAAAATGATTTCAAGAATTTTTCATAAAACCAATTTTGAATATGTATTTGAAACAACAACAGGTTCTAATACATACTATTAAAAACATAATTCTGATCAGAATAATCCTTTTGGTCACTTACCAAAAATGTACCAAACAAATATGTGGATCTTTTCAGATACATAAAGAAACACATAAATATAAAACTAACCCAGATTGATCACTTCCATGTATTTATGCTTGATATTTACCCCGTTTCTATATAAGAGGATATTAAGTCATTTTTTATTTTAGGGTTAGGGTTATATTTTCAAAGGAAGGAGAGAAAATGTGATGAGGTGTTTATATAAGTATCTATACTAGGAAAGAGATATATTTATATACACCCATTGTATCCCTAACATACATCATATAAATAGAGAAATAGGTAGCACTGACCCATATTAATTATAATCACTAGCCTATCCATCAAGTTTTAGAAATTAGTACTTAAGTTATTTGGATGTGGATTAATTAATTTATTTGAACTGTATCAATTTATGACTAATTTAATATTAAAATAAAAATTATAGATATGACCCCATAAAGTAAACTAAATGATCCATGGTTCAACCAATCATTTTATACCATGACTCCACAAATCTAATCACAACACACTAGATAAAACAAACCAGTCACCTCTAGCCAAAAAATCATGGAACAAAGCTCTTGGCCCTATTGTTATTTGGTTAATTGATGAATATTCCATCTCAATTACTTATTTACTCCAACATCTTTCTCTAAATGAATCTCTAAAATCACCATTGTCTCATATCCACAAATTAAAATACCAAGATATATATAAGACTATATATTCCTACCAATGGTTCATCGATGAGAGTTGCTAGTCTGACATGGTATAGGTTATACCCAACCACCTTGAGAGAGGATGTTTACCTCATAGATAAATATTGGTAAAACCATCCAAAAAATTAAAATGATGATGGTGAATGAATAATTTAAAATAACTCATTATAGAAAAATATAAATAAATTCATTTTTAGATATTTATCATTGGATTTAAAGTTGAATGTACTTATTAATAAAATTAAAGAATCAATTTACAGATTGGTTTTATGTTTAAAAATATTTAAAATTGATTAAAAAATATTTTGAAACATACAATAAAAGTTGATATCACTTATTATTTTATCTTAAGATCTATCATTAATATTATCAATCTGTAGTTGAATATTAATTCAATAATTATTTATAATTAGAGTTACCAAAAATTGATTGTCCTAGTTTAAAATAAATTTAAATTCATAAAATAACTTGCTTACAAAATAAGATAAATACATTTCCTAAAATTTATCTCTTTGGAAAAAATATCACTAAACTTTATATACATTTAAATATTAATGTAATAATCAATATTAGAATTTCAATTTTAAAAACATACTTAAAACATATTATCACACATCTAAAAATAATAATAATAAATGTTCTGAGTTTTATCAACCATGAAATAACATAAGATTAAAAAATATTTTTATTTATAAAAATAAAATAAAAGTATCATGAAAAAAATTATTAAAAAAATAATAAACCAAAATATATTTTTTCTTCTCAAAATTTAAAAATATAAATAAATAAAACAAGTACTATGTGTTTGATATTTTATTTGAAAAAATAAATAATTTTTTTAAATGTTTTAATTTAAAATACATTAAATTTTTGGGTAGTAATTCATTAAAAAAGATCAATAATGTTATAAATGAAAAAAATTAACATAAAAATTATTCACTTTATATATATATGATTTTTTAATCAATGAATGATACAATAAAATTAAATTCAAAATAATTTCTGAATAGTACAAAATCTACATGTTTTGTTTAGAAAAAACTATCAAATGATTTATGTTTAATATCTATATTAAAATGAAAATGAAAATTAAACATACTATGAAACAATAAGTAATACCATTTTAATAGAAAATGTGGAATGAATATAAAAAATCTAGAAAAATATTGCATTGTTAAATACGAATTTAAAAACTAAACAAACCTACTTTAGAAACTAAAAAAATTGTATGTTTTATTATAATTGTTACATTAAATATAAAAAACAAAAATAATAATAATATTTAATCAATAATTTTCCTAAACAAAATTTTAAATAACACACTATCAGAAAACATATTATATTCACATAAACTACAATATATCACAAAATAAGCGATTTTACAACATTTTATATTTATATTTGATAACTATTATGAAATCGTGCTTAGCCACTATACGAAAAAGGGGTATCAAAAATTGTTTTTTAGAAGAGTTTTTTGAATTTTTGACAAAACATTGTTTTTTCCACAATTAATTCATATTATTTAATTTAGTAGAAATTTTAATAAAGCCACTCTTGTATTTTTAAAAATAATTAAAACCAAAACTCTGACCCTCACATATTGAATTCCTTTACCTCTACTACTTGTGACTAAATCTAATCGATGATGATGTCTCCAAATGGTCATTCCCTCTTGTAGCCTTGAAAAAAATTTAGGGGTTTCAAAAAAATGTGTACACATATAGGATTAGAAAATCAAACATTTCATCCAAATCATTGAAATGATCAATGCCTCTCAGAAAAATCCAAAAGTAATTGATTCCCACAATTCCTTTTTCCTAATAAAAGGTGGGAGGAATTGAGGGAATTAACACCTTCCTCACCCACACATATAAAAGCTTCCCAACCCATTCCCAATGTAAAACACCAGTCTCTCTAACTCCAACCCACCATTTTGGATCTGTCTCCTTCTCCCTCTCTAAATTTCTTCTATTTTTTGATCCCTTCCCTATGAATCTCTTAGTAGCCTTAATGGAGTTCCAAATTTGTGAATCTTCATTTAAAGATATTTTTTCTAATTTATTTTAATGATATTTATTTATTTAGTTAATGTTAATTTTTTTATTTATTTAGTTGTTTAGTTTATTACAAGTAATTTTCAAAATAATGGTTAATATTAGTGAGTTTTTAATAATTACTTGTAGTTAGTAACATAATAAACACTATAAATTTATTATTATTTAATATAATTCGTTAGTTTATAATAATTAGTAAACAATAAATATTGACTAATACATAATTCGGTAAATAATAATTATTTACAAGTTAATAAATAAATAAATAAATAAATAATAAATAATAAATTTATGAATAACTAGCTTCTAATAAATAACCAAATAAGTAACTAATAAATATCCAATAATTAACAAATAATATAGTAACAATTAAATAATAATTATCAACTTATTATCTATTCACTAATATTAATTAACTAATGATTAAATATTAACAAAATTATAATGAAGTAACAACTAACTGAGGATAAAATAGTAATAAAGTCATAATAAACTAACAATTAACTAATAATTAGTTACTAATTTAATAATAATTTACTAATAATTCAATAATAATAAATTTAATATTATTTATTAATAACTATTAATTAACTAATGATTAAATATTAATTAACTAATGATTAACTTATGAATAATTAATGATTAAGTAATGGTTAACCAACAATTAACTAATAATTGACTAATAATTGACTAATAATAAACTAAAAATTAACTAAAAATTAACTTCTTATTAACTATAAATTAACTACTAATTAAATATTAATTAATATTAAATAATGAATAATTAAATATTAGTTAACTAATTATTAACTAATAAATAACCAATAATTAACAAAAAATTAACTACTAATTAACTAAAAATTAACTACCAATTAACTATTAATTAACCAATAAAAAATATTTATTAACTAATGATTAAATATTATTTAACAAACGAGTAATGAATTATTAACTAATGATTAGAAAATGATAAAATTAGGATTAAGTAACCCTTAACTAATAGTTAACTAACAATTAACTATTAACTAACTATTAATTAATAAATGATTAAATATTAATTAACTATTGATTAACTAATTATTAACTAATGATTAAATAATCATTGACTAATGATTAAAAAAATCATTAACTAATGATTAAAAAATCATTAACCAATGATTAAAAAAACATTAACCAATGATAAAAAAATCATTAATTAGTGATTAACTAATGTGTAACTACTATTAAACAGTTATAGATTTATTTTTAATTAACTATTAATTAACTGTTAATTAACTATTAGTTAATTAATACCTAACTATACATTAACGATACATTAACTATTTATTAACTATTAAATTATGAATTACTAAATTAATTTATTAAAATTAGCTAACAATTATTAACTCATTTACAAACAATTACGAGAACTAATTTACTAAATTCATTACCGTGAAATAACTTCACACTTATTCCACTTTCAACCCCACAAGATTATTCCCAAAAGTGAATAAAATCTATAATAAATTAATAATGGAAAGACTGTGTGGTTTTCTGAGCAATGAAATCCCAGTATGTATACAAACAAGTGGATTCAGGTTCATCCACATATTTACCTTGTGGAAATAACCCTAAAGGGTTTTATTAAGTTTTAACTCAATCATCACTTAGTGCACAAAAAAGAGGCATAACTACAAACCTAATTGGACAGTCCTAGGGGATCTACTTTGATTAATCATGTTCAACTTACTCTACAAAACCCAAAATAGTTGAAATATTTAGATACCTTTAGGGATATTAAATTTTGGACTACAAAACATTATTGAAAACCATATAGATAAGATTAATCATAAGAAAACATTCTAAAATGTTGGTAATGTAATGATTTTATGCGTTTCTAACGAATGAAATCCCTTTCTAGTTACAAAAATGGGATTCAATCTCTAATAAAAATTCACCTAGGGGTAATAACATTAAAAGGGGTGGAATAGGTATTAACTCAACCATTACTCTATGAACAACAAAAAAGAATTAATTGCACGCATAGATTTAAACTCATATGCAATATTCTTTGGTTAATCACATTATCTTTACTTCACCAAACTCACACTATTTAATATTTTTATATTTGTTTAAAAATATTAAAATTTTGACTACAAAACAGTAGTGAAAAAATTATAAATAGGTCTAAAAATAATAAAAAAATTTAAGGGGTTCTAACATAACTATTATTTCCTAAATTCTACTAATCATAACATTATACTAACCAAATAATTATATTTTCATTTTAAACTTACTTAATAGGTATTTTAGTTTTTATTCATACATATGAGGTACACTCCTCTACTCACTGAGTCTTATTGACATGTTTCATGTGACGTGCTAGTGAATCATGATATTCAATGGGTTAGGGTGTGTAAGAAGCACCATTATCATCAAATTCTAGCTCCAGTGCTATTATACAATACCTATTATGTGATGGATTTTATGACATTGATATATTGGATTTTACATTTCTTGATCATCAACTCCTTACTACCATCACAGAGAGAAGGATACCTAGGACTCAGACATTCCACTTTCCCATGAGAGAGATGGCCATCACCCTAGATGATCTTGAAGTTTTGTTTGGTCTTCTTATCATATGTTCTGTAGTTATAGGACCCATCCCTAGAGATAGATCTAATCTTGTTTAATAATATCCAGGTCATGATATTGTGGGATATGATATTTATACTGATGGAAGTACTATTTCTATGACCTAGATTGATGTGAACTTCAATTAGTTACCTAATAATGTTGTAGCATAAACTATCATGTGTCATGCCTACGTATATATATATTTCATATCATTATAGGGATAATGTGTGCTTGTCACTCTAGTATGCATGTTCACATGATGTATTTGGGGATACTAGAGGAATTTTCTTAGGATGTGATATATATCTAGGTGTCTCTGTGTATTGAATAAACATACCAAGAATTATGAAATACATGCCAATCAGATCACAATAATCATAGTGGATTTTTCATCCTCATTTAGATGTTTGAATAAGAATGAATGCCTCCCCTAACCCCTATTATTACTAGATCATAGCTTGATTTGGATGTGTTTCATGACGCCACACGTGGATGCTAGTATGATCACTCACCTTTATTTTTTTTATTCTAATATAAGATATTATAATTTATTTATTATTATATATCAATTTCTATATTTTACATTATAGGTGTAATTAATCACACCATTTCCTTTGGACATAGTGAAATAATTTGGCTTTATACCATCGCATGTTTGATGATCTAATACCTAACAATGAAAGTATATAAAATATTCTATTGACTCGTCAATTTCATAATATTATCAATTTGGGAAATTTGTAATAAAACATTTTAAAAAATGTCACCTATCATTTTAGATTTCATGGATTCTATACCAAGGTATATTAAACCACTTTCAAATATACTACACTATTAGGCGTGATGATTCTAGGGATGTAGTGAAACTCATACACATTCATATTATTGAGTGGAACAACTTCTATAGAGTTATGAACTAATTTTGATGGGTTCAACATATTCCATTAGCACCTAGACAACTATAAATTCGTGATTATCCAAATATGTTAGGTAGGAAGGATGTCTCCTTGAGATGAGATGACAACATGCATAGCATATTGATATATGGGCCAGATGTGCATAATTTCATATCCAGGAATATATATGATGTGATACAATCTATCACAGTAGATTGATGATGTTCCATGGTAGAGACTAAATTATATATTGTATCTTATATATGACAATATAAGTAACCAAGATCTAGTAAGTGAATAAATTTACATTGGTTTATTTTTTGAACATTTTTAAGTTCATTTTGAATCTCTTTACAACATACATGACTGAATCATATTATTTAGATGTTTGATTTGAAGGAGGGAGATATGTTTATTCAAAAAGAGTTCTATACTATATCATGAGACATGAACCATTCATATAATATTCTATATGATAATATATTAAATTATCCTCCTTAAGAAGAGGAGGTTCCATCTTAAGAACCTATTATAGTATCTGCTAATTTTGATGAGTTGTGATGATGATGACATAGAACACATCGGGCTGTATGTGATGACTCACCTGTTCCACAGGAAGAGGCATCACATCCTGCAGACATGCCTCAACTGATTATCAATGTGTACCAACAACCATGTGATCCACTTATGTTATCATCATATCCTTATTTTTCCCTTTATAGTGGATCCAACACGTATCGAGATTCATTTTACTTGCCTCAATCTTTTATGATCGAACCTTCAAATGGAATATAACTCCCGAATTATAATTCAGGTTTTTCCAATTACGTAGTGGATGTAGGATATTATGCACATCTCGACATCCTAATGTCACCTCCACTAGATGATTCAGTGATAAAGAAACATAAAATCAAGGTTCTTGTACCTAAAAAATACACCAATCTAGCTCATAATACTTCACCACATCACATAAGTGTGTGATCGTGATACATGCATCCCATTCACACTCTGGACTATGGGATGATACCACATCATAAACAATGATGAAAAGTAGTTGTACATGTTTATAATTACTCTAATTATTTTGAAATTAGGCTTTTTAAAAACAATTCATAAGTAATAATTATCAATTAATAACGATTAAGTATTATTTTTTAGTAATTTAATATAATTAATTATAATAATCCAGTCATTAATAATTAGTAAAAAATAAAACTAAATAATAATAACATAAATTACAATATTTATTATGCATTTATAATAAATATTAATGAGTTTTAAATCTTTAATCATAATAAATAAAAATTATTAATAATCAGTTTATATTTATTAATAAATATATATTATTTATGTTCAATTGAAAAGAATTAATTATTATTTATTAAGTGATAATTATTAAAAATAATTAAAAATATTTTTTAATTATAAATATTTCATGACAATATGTTAAAAATAATAATTTAATATTAATTATTTCAATTTAAAATTATTGTTAATATATATTACTTGTAAAATATTAATATTGATTTCTATGATAATATAATGAAATTATTAACATTTTTTATTATTAAATGATTATTAGTATTTTTTTATAATCAATAATTTATCATGATATATATATATATATATATATGTTTTGAAATGAAAAATCATTAATTATTTACTAATATTTAATTTTTTACTCATAATTAATTATAAATCATAAATATTGATTACTAATAATTATTTAAAAAAAAATTAATTTTTGTTAAAAAAATTAATTATTATTATTTTGATTCAAATTGATGGTGTGAGTACCTCTCAAGAAACGAACCAAACTATATCAACTAGAAAACCTACCATGAATGATTTTCCCCATGGCAAGATACTAAAAAGAACCAAAAGCCTCATGTATAAGAGATGAAGCCTCAAAATACAATGTATAAGAATGGAATACAAATCCATGAGACATAAAAGTGTAGAAAAATAGGCCAAACCCGAAAGATAATGTTGGCTAGACTAAAAAAGCCTACATGTGACCATCCATTACAACTAAACTGTCCTACTACGAATGCAATGAATAACAAGAGAACCCAACATTCTACATGATACATTTCCATTTTCTTGGGTCCAACAAAAACATGGTCTAAAACTACCCAAAGGAAAACGCAGGGAGTGGGCACAATGCCCAGTATGATACCACCAAATAATCTATAAATTTTTAAGATCAAGGATGTATATTTTATAGCTTTTAAACAAAATCATGTCTATAAATAATTTTCAAAAAATAATCCACTCTCTAATAATTCAATAATTTTCTATAAATTAATAACTATTTTATAAAAATCGATGAATATGTTAAATATAAATGTAAACAGGAATGAATAGGAAAAACTCGCCATGGATACAACATATGATAAACTTGGTATCAAATATTCATGAAATAATATATAATGTGATAAACTAGTTATAAATGAAAAGATATATCATTTAGGCTATAGTATATTTGAATATGTGAAAGATATAAAATAATCATAAACTAGGAATATGTTGGTTCCAACTGATATTGAGTCCTACCATGGTTTTTCAATATTAAACAACCTCTAGTGGTGCCACACACACTAAAGTGACATTTCCATTTCCTGACACACCCACGGTTCCCAACATGATAAGTTTGTCAAAACCATTTCATAGTTAATTCTCATAATTAATAAAATAATTTAACATAAAATAAAATCCATTTTAAATACTTAATACCTTTAAAAATTTGATTCCTTTCTAAAGATTGCAGAAAATAATTATTATGAAAAAAGAGAGATTACAAGAGTCTAAAGTACAGGATCACGTTACAATATTTTTAAAAAAAGGAGATCAGATCAACAGGGAGGTCTTCAAACTAGGCGACGTATTGATTGATCCCCATGTTGATAGGGCCATATTCAACCATACAGGCTTCATAATACACATGTGTGATGATATAGTTGATAGCTGTAAGAAAACGGTTGTAGTCCATCCAACGAGTAATAATCAGCCAAGCAAGGTGAGTAACTCCTTTCCAATTCGCTTGCATTATGGTTATCGAGTCGCTTTCAATCTAGAGATTCTACCAAACAAAGTGGATGTGATTGTCAATGGAATGGATCGAACCTAGCATCTCAGCTTCAAGGGAGGTTTGAAAAGTCACATTTTCCCATGAAACAACCAAGAATCTGCCCAAGATGATTCCTGAAGACCAGAAAACACCCTACAGGGCCTGGGTTTCCCTTGGAGGCATCATCAATGTTGATTTTGGTCCATCCAGGAAGAGGGGACCTCCAGAAAACCAATAGTGTATGATGAGTTTGACAGTAATTTCTGTTTATCTAAAGCCACTTCAAGATACCAAAGTCATGTACAGTGTTATGACAATGACCCTTTTGTAATAAACAACATCATTTATAGCGATTAGGATCCACATATAACCTGCATTAAGATTGAGTGAGAAATTATGATGGATAATAGCATTACAATAATACCAGGTCACCTGGTGGAGTTTAGTAATAACTGTGAGGAAAAGATTTTGGATTTATTGAGAGCCTTCCATTTCAGCACAATTTTTAAGTTGAATTATAATAGAGTCAAGAAGCTACCATCTGCACTAAAAATGTTAAGAATATATTTACAAAGATTAGAAGTAACAGCATAAGAAAGAAATAGATGATTGAAATATTCCCTATAATGGTTGAAAAATCTACACTTTGAGCAAAGTTTAAAACCAAAGGATTGAAGGAAAATTTGAGTGGGAACTCTTTTGTGAGCAAAAATGATGGAAACATATCTGCCTCCAACAATGGGGATCGAAATCCAATAGATCATCCTTTGAAAGATAAGGAACAAAAGGAAACTATAAAATATCGATAGAAAACCCAAACCAATCAAAATTTGAATTAAAAAGTATCCAAATTCATAACCATGACCATATGATACAAATAAATAAGAAGAATTCTTAAACTGGATATGCAACACAAACACTATGGGATTCAAACACCAAATAGAGTGATCTAGAAGGAGGGATATCAACCAAAATTTCCCCAAAAATCTCTAGGGTTTGAGATGAAATCCTGTACATGGAATAAAAAAATTGTTAGAAATGAATTGTGAATTAAAATCCTAGACCCAAGGAATTCACTTTGTCACCTACTTTCATGGTATGAATTTATATGAATCACAATTACAATGGAAGACATGTTGCCTTAGGCTAAATTACCCTCGATTGATGTCTTCAAGATGTGTAATGGCTTCAAAAATTGTAAATTTTCATCTTTTGAACCATATTAATGACATTTTCCCAGCAAAAGGTTCACCTAATATAAACAATTCATGATTTGAATGTCTCCAAAAGGTAGTTCTCTATAGAGTTTTCTATAGAAAATCCCCAAACCAAAACATGAGGCTCTTTGAACCCAAGGAGAAACCTCTAAATCAATCTACAAATTTATACCCAAACTCCATTAATAGAAGAAAACATAAATCCTCAGAATATAGGTAGTTTTACCCCACAAAGTGTCTCTATCATTTATAATCTTTTAACTCACACAAAAAAGAATGGAAAACCAAAAAAATAGTCAATGCATACTTAAAGAAAGGTAATAGTGTGTTATAATCTTCCCACTTTAAATGATTTCTCTACCTAGAAATTCCTTGATATACTGGAATAAAAAAACTGAAAGCCACTACTACCACATATAAAATTAACATTCCAATGTCTCTATGATATCCTATCCATACTTCCAAAATACATATACTAAAGGAATCATTTTTTCTCACAACTCATTCTCTTGACATTCCATAATATGAACTGGGGGACAAACCAAAGTGATGTTAGGCTCAAGATCAACATCCTCCCCTTAAATCACTTGGTAAGGATCTACTATATGCCTTATCAACTAGAAAACATGTAATACATAATTTATGGAATTCAAACAATGTATTATGATTAATCGATATACTAACATTCCATGTCATCCAATGATCTAAAAGGGTCCAACAAACCTTAGTGCCAACTTACCTTTCTTACCCAATTAACAATGTCCCATGTGAGGTGAAACTAAAAGAATTTCCCTATAACTAGACATAAACTCTAGTATCAAATGATGATTGTTTTTATAATAATTATAATGACGCGATTCCCAGATCAATCTATTCCATATCAATTATATCTTTTCTATCATCTCCTAAACAAGACTTGACCCAATAAATGAATTCTCTCCAAAATATTCCTTGCATAAGGGATATCTATATGGATACACACACAATTCCTCAGAGGGTGAAATTTTTATCAAGGACTAACAACTATTGTTATAGGAAAACTTAACTTAATGAAAATTAATTTCCCAAAAACCACCAAAATCAAGCACATAAGCCCAAAACATATCCTCCAGAACCTGGAAAACCTTGTCTATCCATCTATCCATACGTGGATGATATTATGTGATCATTATCAACTAATAAATCCATACATCCTACAAACCATTCCAAAAACTTGATGTGAACCTCATGGCCCTGTCAGAAACAACTTTAGAGGGAACCCCATGAAGTCTTAAAATCTCTCAACCAAACATGGCCCCAACCTATTCCACTTTCCTCATCTCCTTGATAGGGAAGAAATGCACTTATTTCATGAACCAATAAATGTTCAACCAAATAAAATCCTACCCAATAGGAGATCATAGTAAACTAATGATAAAAGTGAAGGAAATATTGACCCATTTCCATACCAAAATGGGTAAGGGATGAGAAAAACTAGTAGATCTATGGGGCATCGCCTTAATTCTCAGACAAGTAAGACATCAAAAAAAATCTAAAATAGACCATCTTATCTCTAACCCCCAATAATGAATTCTCAAATCAAGATACTGGGTGTATGTAAAAAGAATAATATTCTCTACTTTCTACTAATTCCCACCTCTAAGAAAAATGAACAACCAACCTATTTCAAAAACATAAAGGGCCACTGAGATACCAAGACCACTCACCTGAGGTCTCCCCACAATAAATGATTATATTAAAGATCTAAAACATGGGGTTAGATATCTAATCAAGACAAACCCACTCCTCAAATGATGATTTAGCCTTCATCAAATCCAAGCATACCTGTCCCTTTGGATTTTTCCATTCCCAAGATCATCTCAGCAAACAAAACCATAAAATAACACTCTTCTACTAATTCCTTCACTTATTGAGTTTGTAATTTCCATATCATCACATCAGTGACCACATTCCATTTTCCCGGAGTATAATAACTATTAGAATCAAAAGTCTATAGATACTCTACCAAGCATCAATGAGGTTTGTGCAAATCCCTCCAAGTGAAAATATAACTCAGGATGTTATGATCCGAATATATAGTATACTACTACCAAAATCAGTAGTGATGCACTGATTTGAGTGCATGTATAACCTATTCCAAATCAATACAATGGGTATGTTAGTTCTACTCATAAGGTAATAACTAGAGGTAGTTGTAGGGTACTACATATATGTCATTCATTAAGAAACCCCCAAACCTTTTCCATAAGTATCATGGAAAAAATAATATCCTTAACCTAGATTCGAAAGAATAAAAACCGAAGATGATTTCAATATCATATTTATTCCATTAATATATATATGACATTTTTCAATCCACTCAATCTTTACACCTTTATAGTTTAAACTTGTCATCAGAGATTCAAGATTGGAGTAGTCCCAAACAAACCTCTTGTAATAAATAGAAAACTCCATCATGCTTCAGATATCAAACACAATTCTAGGTCACTCCAAGGATATTAAGGGTTTTACCTTTTCAGGATCCACTGAGACTCCCCTCTCTGATTTAACATAACCCATAACCTTTGCTTCTAGAATCCAAAACTCACATTTGGAATGATTACCATACATACAATGTTATCATAATGTTCTAATAATTAAATCTAAATTTTCTATGTTCCACTTATTTGAATTGGTGTAATACAAAATATTATTAAGAAAATAACAACAAAAGTGTCCAAGAATCGATAAATTATCTGGTACATTAACACCACAAACATTGTAGGAGAATTATTGATACCGAATGGAATAACTATAAACTTTAAATTTCTATATTGAGTCCTAAATAAAATCTTATGTATATCCTCTTCAAGGAATATAAAATGGTTATACTTAGACCAAAGTTTAATATTTGATAATGAACTAGCCTCTCTAATATGATCAAATAGATCAATAATCCTTGGAAAGGGATATTTGTTTATTACAGTCACCTGATTTAACATTAGATAATCCATATAAAGTATGAGGTTATATTATTACTCATTAGAAAATAAGATAGGATAATCCAATAGTGACATGATAGGATGAATAAATCACTTATCCTAAAGATCCTCAAGCCGTACCTTAAGTTCTACTAACTCAAATAGAACCATTTGATATGATGGAATAGAAATGGGCATCATAATCATTAGTAGGTTTACAGCTAACTCAACCACTCTTTATGGAGTTAGACTAGAAAAATACTCTATAAATACCTCAGGGTACACACACACACACCACCATAAGAAGTGGAATTTTAAAACAAGGAATAATGGAATCTAATAATAACTCAAACAGATGACATGAGATCTCTATAGTTTAAGGAAAAACATTCCCCACTCTCCTTGACCTGGGATCCCACTCACCCTAAAATAATTTAAATATTCTATCCAGATATAGAAAATGAACTCCATAGTGATAACAATAAATCTATTCCTTAGCCTTAATAATCCAATCTATGCCAATAATCATGACAAAGATATCATTATCATGCACCAACAAGTCTCACTCCACCTCATGGTCTGTTATCTTCTCTCTACTTTCAAGACACTTGAATCCTTATTCGATCCTCTTTCCCAAAGGTTTGGAAAGATATAACAAGAAAAAAATAATCCTCTAAAATAATCCCAACACATATACTGAATTTTAAAATACAAAAGAATGAGTAGCACCAATATGAAACAAAGCTAGAACTTGAAAAGAAGAAATAAACACCATACATCTAAATGTATCTGGACTTGTTCTAGATTCCTATAGTGCATAATGCATTGCATGAATACATCTGATATCATGTCATAATTTCAAAGCCACATTGACACCCCCTTAGTCTAAGGATGATATCCAACACCCTTAGAAGCATCTGTATGAACCTACAAACCCTTAGTGAAAGTGGATACAACCATACTTCCTTGGTTAATCCTTTCATAAAAACAATTCTTCACCTGTCTATATTGTCTAAAATTATGATAATTCATGGGATAATTTATACAATTTTTCTTGGTTTGAATAGGACTTCCAAAATAACAGAAGAAAACATATTTCTTCCTCAATGAGGCCCCTGAAACTGGTCCGAAATAAAACCGGTGAACTTTTCACTTCTATTTCTAGTATGATGATACACCCTGACTAACAACAACTCCAATTAAACCTGATTCCGAATCTATTTTTTCTAGATATTTCATCCTCTATAAAATATACCTTATTTACTACCTATATATAGGTTAGAAGGCACCTAGGAATCATCATTGACCAAATATTATCCCTAAACCCCAACTCAATCATATGAGCCTTTAGGTAATAATTGGTAAACAGCTCTGGTGAAAAGTGTACCCACTCAAAAAAATTAGTGGAATACTCTATATTGGTATGTTATCCATAATTTATTATAAATACTCTAAGGTATTTTCCCCTCATAAATTTTCAAGATAAAACCGATGGTTGATGATTTTATGAAATGATGCCCAGCTAACATCCTTGTGCAACTTAGCTTTGACAATAGAGTCTCACCATCTTCTTCAAATCTCCTTAAGAATATACAAGAAAAATTCATGTTAGAGTCCTTAGGATTATTAATAAAGTAGAAGATCATCTTTTTCCACTTGAGAAATTATTTATATTCTTAGGTTCCTTTGTCACCACAAAAGATAGGTGGATGGTCCTTAGTAAATTCTATGGCATGATCCACTCCTCATACCAGGTTTCCAACACCTTCTTAACCTAGAGTTTAAATAGTTCATATTATAGCTTCTTCCAATGAAGGGACCACTAGATAATTCACCTATAAAACCAATCTCACAACATCCTCAATCAAATTTGGAAGATTTATTCTTGGAGTCATTATCTAATAATCCAAAAAAAACCAATCAGTAACCAGAGGATTCTAAAATCATATGACAAACTTCAAGAATCCATTTCAATGTTTAAAAAAATGAATTTAAATAAATTATGAATTCCTAAAACAAATACTAAATAAAAATAAGGAACACATCCATTTTAATAAACCCTATATTAGGTTAATTTAAACTACCTAAACCACTATGTTTCAAGAATGTAAAAAATCCTCGACCACCCATGGTAAGTCATATTCAAACATGGAAGTTATCTGGAGAGGCCAGTTTTCCACACATACTATCCAAATTCTAATAGTCCTAAGTCTAGTGTACCAAATAACAAAACCACACTGAATAAGTGTAAAAAACAATTCATGCTAATTATTCCCTTTGATACTAATTTTTAACAAACCAGCCAAGGTCAATAAGACAATATAACCTTCTTGTTTCTCCATATGGTGATATACAAAAAAGAATCACTAGAATCATTTATAAATAAAAAAGAAATTAAAATAAAACATAGAGGAAATAAATTCATAACCACGAGACATACAGATTCAATACATATAGACCAAACCAAAAATATAAAGAAAACTAGACTTCATAATTCTCTATGTGACTATCTGTCACCACCAAACCATCCCACTACAAAGTTGAGAAATGAAAAGAGAACCCATCATGACACAAAATTCCATTACCTTTTCTTGAGTCCTACAAAACAAGGTCTACAACTGCTCAAAGGTAAATATAGGGTTTGAGAAAGGATCATTGTAGGATAACACCAATGAATATAACCAAGTTATAATATCAAGAATGAATAAGTTCTATCCTTAAAATAATATCTATATTATAAATAATTTTCAAAGAAGAAACAAATTTTTAAACATTAATTCATTTCCTATAAATGTATAACCATATTTACCAAATATAAAAATATGTCAAATATAAATTAAAATTGGTACGAATAGAAAAAATTCACATAGAAAAACTATAAGATAAACATGTGAGCTGATGTCGATGAAATAATTTGTCATGAAATAACATAGGTATAAATAAAAAAACATCATTTGGAATCTAGCATATGAGAATACGTACAACTCATAAAAAAATATAAAACAAGGAATATGTTTGTTCCTACTGATATTGGTTCCTAAAATACTCTATTGATATAAAAAAACCTCTGTGGCGTCACACACACTAATGTGACATGTCCATTTTTGGTTGCACCCAGGGAACTAATTTACTAAGTCTGTCAAAACAATTCTAAATCCATGATAACGTTTAATAAATCATTTTCATATCAAATAATATACGTTTTTAAATAGAAATCCCTTTTAGAACATGAATCATTTACAACTAATCCTTTTAAAGGTAAAAACATTAATTTCCATTCAATACCTCAAAAGTAATTGAATCAAACATATAGCAATTCAGAAATTTTAACCCATTGTATAGATTCACCTACCTCAAGGATGATGGAAACCTAGATGGCTTCAAAAATAGGGATAAAAAACCAATAGATCATCCTTTGAAATAAAATGCAACAAATAAAACAATAAAGGATCAATATAAAACATTTAACAATCAAAATTTGAATCACAAACATAGCCAACGTTGTTGTTGTGATGACAGAAAGTGAAACAAAGAAGACCACTTACTAGGGATATATGATATAGTCACTACAGTAGTTAAACATCGAACGGAGTGATCCCAAGGGAGGTATATCAACCAAAATCACACAAAATCACCCTAGGTTTTGAGAGGAAATTCTTAATGTTGAATGATAAAAGAGTCAGACATGCAGTTTAAATTAAACTATTGGTCCTAAGGAATTCACATTGTGAATCCCTTTTATGGTGTGAATTTATATGAATCACAATTACACCAAAACTACTTAAATTAACATTAATAAATAACTTCATGTTGTGTAACGTTTTACTTTATTTTAAATTTTAGATATATGAACCACAGTCATGAAATGTACCCTGTAATATGTTCATGTCATGTAACCAATTCATGACATGAATGTGTCTACCAGATTATTCTCTATCTAGTTTTACCCAGAAAATACCCAAACCAAAACCCGAGGCTCTCCAATCCAATGGTGAACCCTATAAATCCATTTACACATTTATACCTATAATACATTAATTAAAACAAACATAAATCTCCATAATTTATGTTAATTTCCCCAAAAAGGGTTTTCCATCCCATATTTTCCCACAATGCACATAAACTAAAAGGAAAAACCAAAATAAGAGTGAAATCATACATGAAATAAGTTAAAAAGATGTTAAATGTTATTCCTTAGTAAAAATATATATTAAAATTCATTGAATCCCATCACACATTTTTATCTTCTAAAGGATTCCAAATGGGTGTGGGATTCAATGTATTTGTTGCTTATTTTCAATTTTGTTGAACCTTTACATATTTTTAATATGTTTTTGAATAACCTTGAGAAAATCCCTATAATTACCCTATCTTCACTTCATGATTTCATTACAGAAAACCCCAACCATGATGAAATCCCTCTAGTGACATCCCCACACAATCATGACCACCATGGTGCTTGTATCCCTCACTCTAGATGATTATTTTGGATTCCACACATGCCAATAACTTTAAGATCTTGAGGGATGATTTGTGTGATGACCTATATTAGAATTAAAATAATAATTTTTAATCCTATAAAAATTTATATTGATTCATTTTTGTTAATTAATTGACTATATAATGTTTTTGGGATTAGTTTGTTACATAGTTTAAAATATGAGTGTTTTCGGATATTTGCTGTAATTGATATTTTTTTAAAAAAAACTTAATCAACCTTATTATTTTATATTAATTTTTATTGGTTTATTAAAATATTTATTCATATAAAAACATGAGTTTTATATTTTGAATTATGTTATTATTGTTTTTAGTTAATGTTAACATATTATTGAGTGTTTGGTATTTATCATTTGGTGGTGATTAATTTAGTGTAATGACCATAATGTCTCAACTAAGGATATCCTTTTACTCAATTGATATTTCTATAGGATGTTAGACATTATTACTTATTTAAAAATTATAATGAAAAAATTAATAGGTAAATTGTATTATTTGACACAAGAATTTCCATGTTTTCTATTTAATCTTTGTTATTATTAATGTTTTTTGAAAATCCGTTATGTCCTGTCTATCGATAAGACATTCCCGAAATCAAAAAATTTTCCACCAATGAAATGGAACCTGTGAAAAAACAATTGGATCCTAAAGTGGAATCCTATATTCCACCATATTGAAGGATTTTAAAAACCTTGAGAAAATGGGATTTAGGGATTTAATTTTTTATAAAAGTAGAAACAATGATTTATGATAATGGAATTTTCCTTACCTTAGAATAAAAAATGAAAATATCACATGAAAACACAACATAAAAAAGACTAATATTGATGGTGTAATCACTTAAAAGAGGAGAGTGGTGAGAGGAAACCCATTTAAGAGAGTTGTAAATGATAAATGAGGTATAAATCCTAAGGTGTGTCACTTATTAGACAGTGAATTTAGTGTAATAATATTTTCTTACCTTATTGGAACCCATAAGAAATATAATGGGTAACCATCAGAATTTTAAAGAATAATAAGAATCTATTTCCCTTGATGGAACCAAATTTCAACTCCTTCTTCCAATAATTACCTTATATTCCCAATCTAAACATCTTTATACTTGTAAATCATTTAAATTTCCAATTAAATTATTATAATAAAGTAAAATACAAAATTGAATGATAAGAGTAACTACAATGAAACTGTGATGAATTATTCTTTATGAACTATTACATTTTTACCATAAATTCTCTAGATTATCAATATAACATAATTTCTGTGCATTATATATGTTCATATAATTAACATAATTTTTTTACATTATATTTTTTATAGAAAGCTTAAAACATATGTTTTTTGTGTTATATTTTTTATATAATAGATATAACATGTATATATAATAAAAATTACCTACTCATGTGGACTGTAATAACCCAAGTAATGATAGAATAAATAATTTTCATATTTATTAATGTGAATTAGATAATTATTTTAATTATGAAAATACCATGTATATTTTAATCAATAAAGAAATTTATTTAATTATACACTTTTCTAATAAGGATTTATTTAAATTAATAATTTATTAATTTATTATATTAATTTAATAATATCATTACCAGTCTTAAATAATCATATCAAAAATAAATTTGGGTGAAATTTTAGAATTTGTTTGAAAAATATTAATTTCTCAATGAATAGTGAAAAATACTGATTTTTTGTAGATTCACTAATATTAATAAATTAACTAATATAAAAGTATAAACATGTTTTGAATATTATTTAAAGTATCCTAATTAAGATTTAATTATATTTAATCCACATAATTACTTTTTAATCAATATTATATTGGTTTTAGTGTGAGTTTGTTTTTGGGTTAAAAAAGGGTTTTTCAAAAAACTGTTTTAAAATGTATAATGTTTCTCCTTTTTAATTAATCAAAATAACATCTAATGGGGAATGTTTTAAATTAAATTTTAATATCATATATTAATAAATATTAAATTATTTTCAAACAAATATTATTATTATTATTCATATATTTAATATAGAATCATCTTTTTAAAAAAATTACTCAAGTTAAAAACATGTTGTCTCGCTAGGTCTGTGAGTATAATATTAAATTAATTTTTTCCAATTGTAAAATTTAATTTGTAAAAATTAATTAAATATTAAAAAAAATTAATTTATAATAATTTCAACTAAACTTTTTACCAATGTTATTAGTGAAAACAGTTAAAATTAATTACAGTGATTATGGTAAAAACAAATTTACTTAGTGGTAAAACTTAGAACACAAGGTGTAAAAATTACCCAAAACTTTTCCAAAACCCATCAAGTTTTCATATTTATACTATATCCCTTCTACGATGAATAATTTACCATTATATTTTCCTATTTAAAAGAAAAAATGGGTGGAAGTCACTCTTTTGAAAACATTACAACTATGACACTCACCTCAATTATAAAAGGCCACCCACTTGACACTATCTTCAAACCTTCAAAACCAATTGTTTTATAGAATCCCTAAAAAAATTAATTCTCCAATTAACTCATATAATAATATAATATTTATGTTTTTATGAAATAAAAACAAGGAATTACATTGGTCTAAACCGTAAGGAGATACCCGAAGAAGAGGTAACATTTATCCATTAGCGTTTTATTTTATTTCATCCTTGACCCCATAAATTAATATTATAAAATTATTATATTATAAAATAAGTATCATATATATACTAATAATTTTTTTATGGTATATCTTTTACCTAAAACCACAAATAATTAAAAAATATGGGTTATGAAATCTTAATTTAGGTGTATAGTAGACTACTTCCTCGCGAAACGATGTCATTAGTTTTTCCATTACCACCTCTTACGGTTTGGTATAATGATGGATATAATTTTTATATATGATATTATTAACTTAACTATACCTATGGAGTCATTATATAACATATACCCTTTTATTACCCATTCTTTAAGGGATGTGATAACACCACTCATTTGTACGGGGAACTACCGCCTCACGAAGCGATGCAATTTGTTTTTTACTAACGTGTTACATGGAAGGTAACAAGGGAAAATTTAATGATTATATGGAATGTAAATGAAATATTTATGATATTCATTACATATTTATCAATATATAAATACTAAATATGATTTTGTTTTTACCTTTTTACTCACTGTAATAAATGGTATCATCGTTCATGGACATGTCGACTATAGTGTCCTCGAAGCAATGATATTATTTTTTATTCATCAAAAAATCATAAGAATTATATATATAAGTATATATAATTAAATAATTTGGAATTTATGATATAATTTTACTTATATAAATATAAAATTTTACTTACCATATTTCCATAATGATCATTGAAAACTGGAAATGTTGCTAAGGTATACAAACAAACAACCGTCTCCATGTTCCTAACGTTAGTTAAATTTTCATAACCATATTTAATGATGGGTTTTAAAAGTAAAATTTATATATAAGTATGATAATTATTTAAGTATTATTATTCTGTAGATGTTTAAATAAGGACCTTTTTGACCATAGCTGAACTACCAAACCCATTGTTGACACATAAATCGAATATGGTCGAAACATCCAACTTAAACATAATTGATTAAGTAATTGCAAAAAAATTGTCAATAAGTGAAATAAAAAAATGTAATAAACATCAAATAAGGTTCAAAATAAATTAAATAATTAACATAATTTTATTATTCTGGAATATAAAGACACACATGACAAGTCAAAATCAATGTTAGGGACTTCATCTCAATTTACTTTCAGTGAATCATATCTTGAGATAATGAGATTTTATTCTTTTATAAGGAGTATATAAAGCCAATTTGAAAATTTATATCATGAATTAATATATTCTCATGGAATTTAATGTTTTAATCTTATTCATTCATGGGTAATTTAATTTAAATATTTATAAAATGATAACGGACTTTTTTTCTAAATAAATCATCTTTTAATGATTCCATTCAATCATTATTTATATTATATTATCATGTTTTAAAATTATTTTTCAAATATTTTATATGGAAGTAAATTTTTTATAATGTTTATTTTAGGTGAGTTTTAATTTATTTAATTTTTTTCAAAAGGAATATTTTTTACATGTTTTAAATAGAATTATAACAACAAATTTTCTTACTACCATGAGTGCTATTTAATTTATATATTCCTATAAAAACTCACATGTTTTCTTAATTAAAAAAACTTATTTTACATTTTTAGGTATCTTGGTATTGAAAATGGGTTTTGAAAGAAAATGGTATTTTGATATTCGAAATTGATTTGTATACGAGTTTTAAAGAGTTTTTCAAATAATGTAATGTTTTATTAATGTTGTGGTCCTTGGATATTATAAATGATGGGTGCAATAAGATAGTTCCAAATGAACACGTTATAGATTAAATTATGGGTCTACCTAGATAGGTATATAATTAATTGGGTATTGATTATTTACTCCAAATAATTAATTTATAAATTTTCCATATGGTTATTCGAATTTTCAAGGGTTCTACATAGGTTCTATAAGGGTTGAATGTGATAATATACCAAGGTACGTACATTAATTTTCTATCCTTTCTAATTAGTTTAATGGAAATAAATTTTTTCAAAGTAAAAAAAGATATTTTAAAAGGATTTATATTTTCCTTTATGGGTTAAATTTTATGTTTTTAAGAATGTGGTTTTTATGTGTTTTTAGGTTTTTAAAGGGACTAACGATTTTATTTTTTTATATCCCTTACTAAGATTTTTTTTATCATTTCCCATTTTAAAAACGTTTTTAAAATTATTTAAGGATCGGTATGTGATTCCAAGAGGTCAAGTAGAATGTCTTGAAGAGTTTTTATGAAAGGAAATCATGTTTTTTAAAGATTTATAAAGTGGAAAAAATGGATATTGATCAGATGTGACCACTTTATATTATATGGTATTGGTATGTATGAGCTATAAAATAATTATCTAAAAATGTAAAACTAAAAATATTCTAAAAGTGAGGAATGTAAAATTTTTGACATATACTCATGATTATTTATTGTTCAATGTTGGTTCCTTATTATTGGTACCATAGGTCTTCTTAGATAGCTTTAGAGGTTATGATAATTATAATATCATGAAGTTAAAATATTTAACCGTATGATGAAGAAAAAATGATATAGTATGTGAATATTTACGTGTTTCTTCAACTAAACTATGTATATTTAGAATGGTTTTCCATAGATGAAAAAGGGAATCAGAAGTGGGATGGAACTGAGAAAAAAATACCCTTCCAACTCAACATCTCGAGATGATTAGAATTGGAATATAGAAGTTTGTTGTAGTGATGGTGTCACGAACCGAATTTGGTCTCCATAAAACCGGCACCAAACTTGGCTCGTGGAAAGTCCCGAAGGGCATTCCCTATCTCCAAAGGCTATCACAAGTGCCCGAGTATCATAAAAATTCATTTGGGAATGATTTACCTAAGTTTAGATTCATAAAATAACCAAAAACAAATAATAATCCAAATCTGAAAAATTGTGCCTAACAAGACATAATAAAATTAAGAATTGAGTATATGGGTTTAAACAATACACAAGATGTCAAAAAGTGTATAAAATTAGTATAAAAACATCCCAAGAGACACCACACGATAAGGGGTCATCACCCACGAGCCGTCTCCACAATACCTCACCATTTAGAGAAACTAGCAACTCGAACTGCCATCGCCCAAGGCCTTGACTTTGCCAGTGTCAAACATGATCAAGTATACTTAAACCCAAAGGTGTAAGTATGGTATGAGACTAAGCCCAGTAGGATATCACCCAAGGATTCCAAGTTATAGGCATTATAAAATAAAATGTTTTCGAGAGTTATAAACAGAAAATGGTAGCATTTACTTCTAAAAGTGCAACTTTGAATTGAAAATAACTTTCAATGGGGATAACTTTAAATAATGAGTGAATTTTAATAAAACATCCAAGATACTGGTTTTCACATCCAAAAATACCATAAGGTAAAGATAAATACAAAAAAGGCCACGAGCACCAAGCATAGGAACACCCCTAGGAACTAGTTAGTTGTGAGCCCCAAGTACCTCGTACCATGGTGAAAGTAACCATAATAAATTTCGTTCTCATGCAAGAGCCACTAGTAGGGAGAATAACCATAACCTAGTGGTCAAAAATCATCTCCATTAAAGTTTTTTAGTGTTATCCATGTCAGACTTTCTAAGTGAACCATGATCAAAACTCCTCCGTTCACTAGCGTACTAGTACACGTTAGCCCACCTAGTTACCCGGGTTTCCCGTCTTGTGCTCAAATAGTTACCACATGCTAACAAAATCAATTTTCACATATAAATATTAGTTCTGGTCACACACATTCAAATCAGTAGATACAAATTATTTTCACCTTTTATATAACACAATAAACCACTTATAATTTCCATAAAACAATTTCAAGAAAAGTAATCAAATTTTGCACATTAAATTCATCTAAAATCCCACATTTAAAACCCAATGGAGACCAATATTATACCAAACACTAAATTTCAGAATCAAAACATTTTTATAAATCCAATCCATGAATTATAAAACAACACCAAGAGGCACAACATGGGTTGCACATGTAAAACAACCATTTTCACACAAAATTGGCACTTAAAAATCAACCGATTTGAAAATGCTACCCAAATAAATTTTTCCAATCAAAATAATGAAGTAGGAAAATAATGGAAACATAAATACAGCAATCCAACTCATTATACAATACCTAAATATGGAATCACCAACCAAAAGTGTCAAAACCCCCAAATCCTTGTGCGTCACTTCAAGCGCACCTTCGCCACACCGCAGGGGAGTAATATAGAACCTAAAACCAAAGGATTCAACCAAGAAACTCAAACATAAAACCCTAGGTACGAATCCATAGCTTCTAGACATTTGGGGATTCAATAAAAAAAGAATAAACCCTAAGAAAAAGAGATGAGGAAGGAAGGGAACCAACATACTTGAGAAATGTTGACGTTTTTTTGGAGCTGGAGACGTTCGGCCCTAATTAGAGATGAATACGAGATTCAAAGAGTGGAAAACAAATATGGTGGTTTTTCTAGGTTACGTGGGAACATGTGAGAGGTGTAATCAACAAAAAAATAAAAAAAATAAAAATTTTATGAAAGAATTAAAAAAACATTTTAAAACTGGAAATGAGCTTTCAGGTTGGCCCAACACCTAATTTGATCACCCAAATCCAAGATGCTAATGATTTTTTAAGGGGCCCAAATTTCTTTGGTGGTTTGAATAGTTAAATTAAGGTCATTTTTGAATTTTAATTGGTGAAAAAGGTTGACAAACTATGGAGTTATTAATGAAACAAAATTTATTTTTAAAACTGGAAATGGGCTCTCGGGTTGGCCCAAATTTTGAAAACCCACCATTTCCTTAAAAAATGCATGGAAAACCCCAAAAACAAAGCACTAATGTAAATTAAATGAAACATACCTTTAAAATATTTCATTTATGTGACAATTCTCCCCACCATGAAGGAATTTCTTCCCCAGAAAGTCAACCCGATCCTTGATTGGAAAACAGGTTCGGGTACTCTTCCTCAACCCATGACTTTTTCTCCCATGTGTCGTGTGTATCACTCCCATGATTCCAAATAACTTGGACCAGTGGAATAGAGTTTCTTCCATGAAACTTTTCTTGGGAGTCCACTATTCGAACTGGCCACTCAAAAACCGATACATCGGGCTCTATATCAAACTCCTCCCAATTCAGCACATGGGACAGATCCGAGTTGTATTTCTTCAACTAGGAGAAATGGAAAATATCATAGATGGATGTCAAATGAGAAGGAAAATACAACCTATATGCCACCTTACCAATACACTCGGTGATCTCAAAAGGTCTGACATACCTCGGCGTCAACATTCCCTGCTTCCCCAAGCGGCGGTGACCCAAACGAGGGTCCACTTTCAGAAATACCCTATCACCCACATAAAACTCTAGATCTCAACACCTCTTATCAGCATATGATTTCTAGAGACTATGACCTATTAATAAACGCTACCTGATCAACTTGACCTTCTCATATTTCTCTTGCACAAGGCTTGGTCCGAATAGTGATGTCTCACCTACCTCAGCCCAACACAGAGGAGACCGACAAGGCCAACCGTAGAGTGCCTCAAATGGTGCCATTCTAATAGATGATTGGTAACTGTTATTATAAGTAAACTCAACCAATCCCAAATGGCTATCCCATGCACCTCCAAAATCCAACACCCATGCGTGAATCATGTCCTCCAGAATCTTATTTTCCCGCTTCGTCTGACCATCCGTCTGATGATGGTATGTCGTGCTCATCTTAATCTATAACCCCAATGCCTTCTGAAGACCTCCACAAAACCGAGATGTAAAGCGGGTTTCCCTATCAAAAATAACTTATTATGGCACACCATGAAGTCTGACCACTTCCAGAACACACAAACGTCCCAACTCCTCCAACTTCGTTGTATCTCTAATTGGGATAAAGTGATTTGACTTGGTCAAATGGTCAATCACTACCCAGATAGCATTCCTCCCCTGAGGTGTATAAGGAAATCCAATAATGAAGTCCATGGATACATAGTCCCACTTCCAGGTCGGAATGGGTAATGGATGAAGTAGGCCAGATGGTCTCTGATGCTCTGCTTTCACCTGCTGACAAGTGTAGCATATCGATACAAAGTCGGCTATGTACCCTCTCAAACCTGGCCGCCAGAACTGGCGACAAACATCGTAATACATCTTGGTTGCACCAGGATGGACGAACCACTGAGATTGGTGGCTATCATGCATCACCACCTTCCACAGAGACAAAGGTACCACTGAACGGCCCTTGAAGCACAAGATCCTCTCAGGAGACAGAGACCAATCAGAAGGAGTCTCCCCACCATGAAGCAACTGCATAGATCGCTGACATAGCTCATCACCAGGATGATCCTGCTGAATCAACTCCAGAAGAGAAGGATTCAATTAAATGCAAGCCAAGAAAGTACCTCCGCTATGCTCCCTACTCTCCAAGTGCATCTGGGCGAAGAGCCCCACCAAAGTCCACTCATTTATAGACTCCCTCAATGCCTGCACTTGAACCTTCCTGGTCAAAGCGTCCACCACCACATTAGCCTTGCCTGGGGTGTAGACAATGTCAAATTCAAATCTCTGCAAGTACTCGATCCAATGGCACTGCATCAGATTGAGATCCTTCTGAGAGAAAATGTAGGATAGGCTCTTATGGTTAGAAGAGACCACAAATTTCTCCCCAAAGAGGTAGTGTCGCCATGTATTTAAAGAATGCATCACCATTTCCAACTCCAAGTTGTGAGTCAGACAATTCTTCTCAGGCACCCGGAGCTGGAGAGAACCATAAGCCACCACATGGTCATCCTGCATGAGTACACACCCAAGGCCCATACCTGATGCATCACAATAAACCACATATCCCTTCCAAGACTCTAGTAAAATCAGAACAGGTTTGGTGGTCAACTGCCACTTCAACTCCTCAAAGGATGCCTGACACTGTGGTATCCATTCAAACTTCACCCCTTTCCGGGTGAGTGCGGTCATGGGGGAGGCGAGCCGTGAGAAGTTTCGGACAAAGATCCTGTAATAACCTACCAAACTAAGAAAAATCCTGATCTCAAACACATTTCTCGTTTGTTCCCATGACATAACTTCCCTAATTTTTCTCAGGATCCACTGAAACCACATGTTTTGAGATGACATGCCCCAGAAACTTCACTTCCCAGTTCCAGAATGTGCACATCGAGAGTTTGGCAGACAGGTGATGGTCCCGCATGGTGCTCAAAATAACCCGCAGGTGGTGCTCATGCTCCTCCTCAGATCCAAAATAAACCTGTATTTCATCCACAAATACCACTACAAATGAGTTTAGATATTGGTACAACACCCTATTCATGAGAACTATGAAAACTTTCGGGGCTTTCATCAATCTGAAAGGAATGACTAGATACTTGAAGTGACCATACCTTCTTCCGAAATCCGTCTTCGGAATGTCTTCTTCTCTTACAATGAGATGGTGGTATCCCGAACGCAAGTCGATTTTAGAGAACCACTTTTCCCCCTTCAGTTGGTCAAACAAATCATCAATCTGATACAAAGGGTTTTTATTCTTTATGGTCACCTTATTCAATTTCCGATAATCGATGCACAACCGAAGGGTTCCATCAGCCTTCTTCACGAATAAGACTGGGGCGGCCCAAGGAGTGACGCTCAGGCGAATGAATCCTTTGGATTCCAAATTGTCCAACTATATCTTTAATTACCTCAATTTGGTGGGGGACATGTGATATGAGGGAAGAGATATAGGTTGTGTTATCGGTGCCAATTCAATTAGGAACTCCACGTACCGCTCTAGGGGTAAGCCTAAGAAATCATCTGGGAAGACTTCCGGGCACTCATCCACTATATGAGGTAACTCGCCCTGAGATACACAACCACCGTCCTCCAGTGCGAGTGACGACAACTGATAAGAAAGATTCCCCAACTCAGGGAGTGGAGGTATCACACGACACCATCGAGGATCCCATTCTCCATGAAATTACTGAGGACTCCCATCTGGTGCCATAAAGCTAACTCGACACCAATAATAATCAATATGCACTTGGAAGTGCACCATCCAGTCCATGCCAAGGATCACATCAAACAGGTCCATATCAAGGACCAATAAATCCCACTCCATCTCGGCTCCTTACACAGAGAGTGTGCATGATGGGAACCTGCTCCTTTTTCTTACCTAGTGGTGTTACTCACTCCATTGCAACAGATAACAGCTCAGTTGGAAGGCTCAATAAGTTCACAATACGGGCAGATATAAAAGAAACTAATGCACCAGTATCAAACAAAACTGCAGCTATAGAAGATACAATCAGAATGGTACCTCGAACATTCGAAGGTCCTGTATCAGATCCCGCCGGTTCCTGATCCACAATATGAAAATCTATGGTCCCTACCTACGAATGGCCACCTGCCTGTGGCTCTACCCTAAATTGGCTCTGGCCAAATGATGATCCATCCCTACTGTCATGACCACCAAACTGAGATCCCCTTGTCCTTGATGGCTCAAACTGTGCTGGAACTCCCCTGGTAGGAACAGATCCTACCCCACTTTGAAGTGGATGCGCTATCCCAAAAAAGCGTTGCATGTGTCCCATACCTCCACACTGAAAACAGGTCTTCGGAGGATGGGGGAATGCTAGACGGATGTGCCCTGTCTTCCCACACTGGTGGCACATGACAGTCCTCGCATCTGAAGCCACTAATGAAAACTTCCTGGCAGAGTGGCCTGGACTGCCACCTCCCTTCTTTCCCTGCTCTTCCCGCTTCCTCTTCTTTTCAGCAGAGCTATGAGTGCCCATAGTAGATACCCCTCCAATGATCTCGGACTTCCCATTTTGATCAATTTCTACCATACAAGCATGATCGACCACCTCAGCATATGTTCCCAACTTGAATAGGATGACCTGTGAGTAAATTTCCGGTCGTAGTCCCTTCTCGAATTTCCGAGCTTTCAAGTATTCACTTGAAACAATCTCAGGAACGTACCACACTAACTCACCATAATGGTTAGCATAATCCATTACTGAACAATCTCCCTGAGAAAGATCCATGAATTCTCGAGATCTGGCATAGGATAGAACCTGTGGACAATACTGCTCGTTGAAGATGGCCTTAAAATATCTCAAACTCATGTTTTCATGCTTCCCAAATTGAAGCACTGATTCCCACCACCTATGACTGGGACCCTCTAGCTGAATAGAGGCACATTTCACCTAGACCTCATCAGGTGTGTCCAAGAACTCGAACATATGCTCTATCTTCTAAATCCATTCCTCTGCCTCTTGAGGTTCCGAGCTACCTTGAAAACAAGGAGGTTTATTTTTCATGAACTTCTGAGCCTTATCCTTCCTAGGCCCAGACTCATCTTCTCTGGCTGGAGTAGGAGCCAAAACCCCTCCCTGTCCCAGATCCTGGACATCTCAGACCACGACTTCTATCATCCTTTGATCGAGTGGTGTAAGAGAACTCTCTTCGGCTTCCTCTTGTAGGTGCGTGGGAGCTTTCCGGGGAGGCATGCTGCTACAAAAGGCAACAGTCACAAGAAAAAAAAGCAGTAAAACAGTTCTGAAAATTTTAGGAATAACATCAGATTTAAATAATCAAAACACATTGAAATAGTAAAAAAAACTACTTCACCACCCTTGATGCCCACGTGCAGTCTACAACCCACACGTCTCACCTGGAAGTGAAGATAAACAAACAATTCAGACATCCCATGGTGACTCACGGTCTGCCATGAGGGGTACGGGCTAGGAACCCTACTCATGACCAAAACTCTAAGCCCCAAAATTCCTATCTCCTCTCTATCCCAACTCATCCCAAAATAATAATATAACTCAAAAATGTTAACCCCCTCTGATACCATTTTGTCACGAACCGAATTTTTTCTCCATCAAACCGGCACAAAACCTGGCTCGTGGAAAATCCCTAAGGGCATTTTCTATCCCCACAGGCTGGCACAAGTTCCCGGGTATCATAAAAATTCATTTGAGAATGATTTACCTGAGTTTGGATTCATAAAATAACCAAAAACAAACAATAATACAAATCTGAAAAATTATGCCAAACAAGACTTAATAAAATTCAGAACTGAGTATATGAGTTTAAACAATACACAAGAGGTCCAAAGGTGTATAAATTTAGTATAAAAAACATCCCAAGAGACTCCACATGACAAGGAGTCATCACCCACGAGCCATCTCCATAACCCCGCACCATTTAGGGAAACTAACAACCCGAACCACCATCACCCAAGGACTTTCCTTTTCCTGTGTCAAACATGATCAAGTCTACTTACACCCAAAGGTGTAATTAGGGTGTGATACTAAGCCCAATAAGATATCATCCAAGGATTCCAAGTTATAGGCATTATAAAATAAAAAACTTGCGAGAGTTATAAACAGAAAATGGTAGCATTTATTTCTAAAAGTGAAACTTTGAAATGAAAATAACTTTCAATGGGGATAACTTTAAAGAATGAGTTCATTTTAATAAAACACTAAAGATACTGGTTTTCACATCCCAAAATACCATAAAGAAAAGATAAATTCCAAAAATTCCATGATCTCCAAGCATAGGAACACCCCTAGGAACTAGTTAGTTGTGAGCCCCAAGTACGTCGTACCTCGGTGAAAGTAACCATAATAAAATTTGTTCTCATGCACTAGCCACTAGTAGGGATCATAACCATAACCTAGTGGTCTCCAATCATCTCCATTGTAGTTTTTTTAGTGTTATCCATGTCAGACTTTCTAAGTGAACCATGGTCAAAACCCCTCCATTCACTAGCGTACTAGTACAGGTTAGCCCACCTAGTTACCCAGGTCTCCCGTCTTGTGCTAAAATAGTTACAACATGATACCAAAATCAATTTTCATAAATAACTAATAATTCTGGTCACACACATTCAAAATAGCAGCTACACATTCTTTTCACCTTTTATATAACTCAATAAACCACTTATAATTTCCATAAAACAATTTCAAGAAAAGTAATCAAATTTTGCACATTAAATTCATCTAAAATCCCACATTTAGAACCCAATGGAGACCAATATTACACTAAAACATAAATTTCAGAATCAAAAAATTTTTATAAATCCAATCCATGAATTATAAAACAACACCAAGAGGCACAACATGGGGTGCACATGTAAAACACCCATTTCACACAAAATTGGCACTTAAAAATAAACAGCTTTGAAAATTCTACCCAAATCAATTTTCACAATCAAAATAATGGAGGAAAATAATGGAAACAAAAAAACCGCAAGCCAACTCATTCTACAATACCTACATATGAAATCACCTACCAAAAGAGTCAAAACCCCCAAATCCTTGTGCGTCACTTCAACCGCACCTTCGCCGCACCGCAAGGGAGTAAGATTGATCCTAAAAATAGAGTATTAGACCAAGAAACTCAAAAATAAAACCCTAGGTACAAATACCTAGCTTTTGGAAATTTGGGTATTCAATAAAAAAATAAGAAACCCCAAGAAAAAGGGAGGAATGAAGGGAACCAACTTACTTGAGAAAACAGGACGTTTTTTGGAGCTGGAGACGTTCAGCCCTAATTCGCAATGAATCCGAGATTCAAATAGGGTAAAACGAATATGGGGGTGTGGATGGGTTCTGTGGTAACATATGATAGGTAGAATCACCGACAAAGGATAAAACATGAATATTTTATGAAAGAATTAAATAAAACATTTTAAAACTGGAAATGGGATTTCTGGTTGGCCCAACACCTAATTGGATCACCCAAATCCAAGATGCTATTGATTTTTTAAGGGGCCCAAATTTCTTTGGTGGTTTGAATAGTTAAATTAAGGTTATTTTGGAAGTTTAATGGGTGAAAATGGTTGACAAACTAAGGAGTTATTAAAGAAACAAAATTTATTTTTAAAACTGGAAATGGGCACTCGGGTTGGCCCAAATTTTGAAAACCCACCATTTCCTTCAAAAATGCATGGAAAACCCACAAAACAAAGCAAGAATGTAAATTAAATGAAAAATACCTTTAAAATATTTCATTTATGTGACATATGGATTAGTTGACACATGCTATAAATGGTGGTGGTATCCATGATAGAGAAGAACCAAATCTTTTAAAAAGGAACATGTATATATTGAATCATTTCATGAGGCAAACCCCCCATTATTCTATGGATCATCTAACAAAGAGGTAGTTGAAAATTGTACCAATGGTCTTGAAAATATATTTAGTGTCATGGAATTTTTATAACATTAAAATATAATGTAAGAAACCGATTCTCATTTTTGAGGTACGAGTTTCTTCTTTTCTTTTTTCCTTAAATGTTTTTGAGAAAATAAGGAAAATGGGGAAAAATCCTAAATTTTGGAAGTACACGCTGTGTACTTTTTCCACACACCGTGTACTTTGGCCGTGTGGGATGAGTACACAGGGCGTGTAGCCATGTCAGTGATGAAGGGTGTAAAAACCGACTACACACCGTGTAGTGGTCCTTTACACGCCGTGTAGTCAGTCGGCAGACGAAATAGTAAGGCGGTTGGAGCAGCCGCTAGCTGGGTGATAGTACATGCAGTGTAGTCGGGAATACACTACGTGTGCTCATGTTGATGGATGAATAGTTTGGTGGTGCCTCTAGAGTAACAGTTAAATGAAGGAAGTACATGATGTGTAATCAAAAGTACACGTTGTGTACTTTGTTTTTTCGCTTAAAATGGGAAGTAGCCAACCCTGTTCATAGGGAAGGCTTAGAATTGGATGGGATCTTGGGAGGGGATGACCAAATCTTTGAGGATCTCTGGATTGAGCGTTGGGAATCTATTTCCACCTCGGATGATCTCGGTTGAACCGCACAGGTAAACCCTCCACTCTTCTTAAACCGTTCTTGACAATTCTTCCTCTAATGGAAGTTATTTGAGTTCAAGCATGTTTTCTTTCAACTCAGATCTACCTCGTTCTGGGATGATCCGTGGAACGTTGTTCGAGTATACAGATCAGGGGCGTTTAAGGTAGATGTCTTGATGTTTATATTCCAACTGTTGTGCGTTTTTGTGTACCGTTGTGCCACGAACCCATGTTGGGGGTGTCATGTATCTGTGGATATGGCTATTTTAAATACCTATAATTGAATAGGTAATTAATTGTGATAATAAAACTACTGTCTGGGATCTTTTCTTAGATCCAAGACCACCCCTGGGGTGCGTTCTGCTGTTTAGCAGTTTTTCCAGGATACCTGAGGGTATGCCTTTAAAGAAATGATTATAGAATTGCCTTGAGAGGAATTGCTTATGTACTGCTTGTTTACATGTTGGGCATGGCCCGGTTACCAGTTTAGCTTGAGGTCGGTGTTATGATTAGCCTATGGGAACTGTACTATTTAGTATGTGGGAAAATGCTTCAGTGCCTGTGGGCAGTTGATTATGTGCCTATGGGCGACACTACTTACACTTGTGGGTAATATCCGTATGCATGTGGGCAGATTCTTGTGTTTGGATTCTCTTTACCTGAGGGTAGGGGTTTACGTGTCTAAGGACATTGTCTGTTTACTTAGAATATTCACTGTGGTGATATTTTAAATTAAATGATTAAATGGATATTTAAATGGCAATATAACTGGTAAAATTAGTTACTTTTCAGTATTGCTTAGTTTATTGAATTTTACTACTGCACACTGTTGTTGAATGTTTACACATAGTTGGGGATAGGCCTTTTGTGGGTTCTTACTGGGATTTATTTCTCACACCCTATTTGGGTCATGATTTTCGTCCCAAATAGATTATATTCTTGCAGTTGTGGATAGGGGCAAGAGTCCCTATACAGGTACTTGAATGTTGCTGAGGAGTAGGAGGGCATGCGACCAAACCTAGGCTCGCGATTCCACTGGCTGTTCTATTTTTCTTTTCCGTACTTGTACATTAGTTTTAATGTATTTTATTGCAGTGTAACATGTTCTGGATATTTTATAGAATAGTGAGATGATGCATCTCCATATATATAGGAATGTTGGTTTCCCTTTTTGTTATCAGTTATCCATTTCGGTTATGTATGTTGTTACTGCTTCCGCTGTTGTTGTATATTTATATTATATTCTGTTGCACTACACTTTGAAAAATGAGGGCATAGTTTCCACACTATCAGACCTGGGCCCTCGCTGCTAGTCGGCAGCCTCTGGTGTTTGGGGAAATGCGCTTGAGGTCATGTGACGAACTGGATTCGGGGAACCCGTTGAGTGGTACCTGGAACCGGGACGTTACAAAGTGGTATCAGAGGAGTTATTTTCTTTGACTTACTATTTGGAGACTTATTCAGGGATAGGACAGGAATAGTAGTTGGTAATAAGCTGTTCTTGGGCGTAGCTAACCTGTGTATAGGGAAAAGCCAGTCTACCTCGTATTTCAATTTTACTGATTTTGAAATTTACAGTTGATTTGATTCACCATTGGGTGATGCACTTGGGATTGTGCTGTTTATATTTTATTAATGGGTTCTATTTAGTTGCATCCTGATTATTTGAGGGTATCCCATCTCATGCATCATTTAGGAACATGCGAGAAATCACATGCCATGCATAGTTCCATGCCATGTAGGTGCATTAGAAATAGCATGTTGTTGTGATAGTTGTTGTGCTAGAAGAGAATGATGTTGTGATAGCTACTTTGATAAATACCTGCTATGTGATAGGGTATTTCTGTATAAGTATATAGAAATAATGGATGCCAACCTTTGGTTTTTGGGGAGTATGGGCCCCCATTGACCGGAATTTGGTGGATCATTAGCTTTTTATTTTGGTATAACACAGATAAGATGTCAAACTTTGATTCATTGGGTGTATGGGACCTCACGAATCAGAATTTGACACTTTGGTGTTGTTTTTCAGTATTTTCTGGGTTCCAGGATATTTCTGAGGCATACTATTCGGAAACACCATTATACATGTCGTGTAATACCTTAAACATGCCGTTTATGTTCTTCTGTTCGTGAAGAAAATAAAACATTTTAAGTACACGCAGTGTACCCTGAATACACGTCGTGTAGTATCTTGAAGTGTCACAAACCATTTGGCGGCGACATAAGGAAGTGAAATCCTTGGGGCGAACACATCATGTACCAGAAGTACACACTGTGCAGTGTTGACTCGGAGTCCGACCGTGTAACTAACAACATGGACGGAGGAGACCTTAATACATACACACCACGTACACTATGGAACACGCCGTGTAGTTTGACCTGGGGGCCCGACCGTGTAACTAACAACATGGGTTGGTGTAATACTTGCGTATACAAGCTATGTGTATATAGAACACACCGTGTAGTGTGATTCGTGTGTCTGGCCATGTAACTAACAACACGAGTCAGGGAAGCACGTCTAATACATGCCATGTACCTCTGGGACTTGCCGTGTAGTCTTGCCCGAGGTCATACCGTGTGTTTTAGCCATGTGGTTAGGAAAATGGGGTGGTGTACACGCCGTGTTCGGGTGTCACACGCCGTTTTCGGGTGTCACACGCCGTGTAGTATCAAGACGAGTAGTCAGCCATGTCACAAACGACACGGGAAGTTGGAAAATTACACCATATACGCTTTGTAGATTATATACATGCCATGTTGTTTTGTTGAACGGGAGCCGTGTGGCGTAGCCGCGTAGAAGGACTCGGGAAGGGGAAGGAAATTCAAGTACACGCCGTGTAGTCAGTATAAACGCCATGTAGTCTTGTTTGGAAAATTTTGAATGCCTTCTTCCTCTTGTTCCCTTTTGGGTTTCTTCATTTTTGGTCTTTGACAATCTTTTTCTATGGTGTGCATTTTACCTTGTAGTGTCATGCCGCTGAGATGACCGCGCGTTGTTTGCCAGGAGAGCGGTGACGACTATACTCTAGAAATGGTGGGACATGGGATACCAGTTATTCCTCCAGTAGAGCCAGATATGGTGCCAGCCATTATACTAGACACAGGCACAGATGTGCAGTTTCGTGAAGGCTTCATGCGGTTCATGCAGACCTTTCAGGGAGCACCACAGGCTGCCACATCTATGGCCGAGCTGACTAGTATCTTCCAACAGCAGCAACCGCCTATGTTTTCAGGGGATGTCATACCATAGGATGCAGATTCTTGGCTAGGATCGATGCATACTATTTTCGAGCATCTTGAGATGCCTCAAGGGCGGAGGGTCAAGCTCGTGACTTACATGATGCGTGATTCTACCAAGAGGCGGCCAGATGTTACCACCAAGACACAGCATCACAGAGACATGGTGTGGGAATATTTCCAGATAGCTTTCTATGAATTATTCTTCTAAAAGACGCTGAGGGAGGATCGAGCTCGAGAGTTAATGAATCTGCAGCAGGGCGCTATGTTGGTGATGGATTATTCTGCTCGCTTTACTGAGCTTCAGCATTTTGCACCCGTTCTGGTGGGTGATGAGATGTTGAGGGCCAGCCGCTTTGATGATGGTCTCCAATATGACATCCGAGTTCTAGTGAATGTTTTCAGGTTTACTTTAGTACATGATATTATGAATCGGGCACTAATTACACAGAGGAACCTACGGGAAGCTAGTGGGGTGGGCCAGGGTGTTTCAGCACCAGTTTCTGGTATTATTTCTACTGGCAAGAGGAATAGACAGATGGAATTCTCTCAGGATGGAAGTACCAGCCAGAAGAATGTTTCAGGTGTCTAGGTCATGTGCTACTAATGTGGTAGAGAGGGGAAAAATAGGCCACAGTGTCCACGAGACCCAGTGGAGTGCCGAGCTTGTGGCAGGATGGGTCATCTGCATCGCTTTTTCAGGGCGTTTCCACCAGTGGCTAGTGAGAGGGGTTCTGTGCAGACACCGCATGCGAGAACATGACCAACAGTCTCTTACCAGTCAGGAAACTGGAATATGTCAGGGCGTGCAGGTTGAGATGGTGGTCGTGGCCGTGGTAGCCAGACACCACGATCTCAGAGGCAGCAGGACGGGACAGCCAAGGTTGCCAGGCTGGGTCGCAGGACCGCGACACTAGGCAAGCATATGTAGTGCAACAGACCTAGCAGGAGTAGGATCCCAGACCTTCTACTGTCAGAGGTACTATTCTATTAGCTTCTTTCATATCTTTAGTACTTTTTGATACGAGTACTACACATATTTTCAAATCGGTTCCCCTTGTGGAGAGCCTTGGGCTCTGTGTTTCTTCTTCTTCTACTGTTATGATGCTAGACACTCCATTGGGGACTAGAATGGTTGGTGTGCATCAGTGCAAGGAGTGAACCCTTGAGGTTTGTGGGTGTCACATTCTTTGGGACCTCTATGTCTTAGATATGACAATCTATTGCGTCATTCTTGGGATGGACTGGTTGGTTCCCTTTAGAGCATTTGCAGATTGCTATCATCGCAGGGTGAGTTTCACATCACCAGAGGGCGGAGAGTTTCTATACAAGGGTGAATGGGATGTCCAGGCTAGTCGAGCTGGACCAGAACATCATGGGTGAGGTGGAGTAATAGCCCAGATTGCGATTTTATATCTAGATGGTCAGGGGAATTGTCAGACGGATTCCCCTCCAGTTGTTGATCATTTTAGGGATGTTTTCCTGGATGACTTTTCAGGTCTACCTCCGGAGCAATAGGTGGATTTCTCTATTGAGCTTGTTCCAGGAGCAGCGTCGGTGTTCATTCCTCCTTATAGGATGGTCACCCTTGAGTTGCAGGAGCACAAGAGGCAGTTAGAGGAGTTACAAGAAAAGGGTTTCATCTGAACCAGTACTTCTCCTTGGGGTTCACTGGTCTTTTTTGCGAAGAAGGTGGACGATACCATCAGACTCTGTGTGGATTATCTGAATCTGAACCAGTTGATGGTTAAGAACTGATATCCCTTGCTGAGGATTGATGATATTTTTTATCAACTGCATGGAGCATGAGTTTTCTCGAAGATTGACCTGAGGTTGGGATATCATAATCTACGCGTGAGACCATCGAATATACCACTTACTTCCTTTTGGAGTAGATATGGTCTGTATAAGTACTTGGTTATGCTGTTCGGACTCATGAACGCACCAACAGTTTTCATGGCTCTGATGAATCGTGTGTTTGATCCTTATCTGGATTCTTTTGTGGTAGTATTCTTGGATGACATCTTGGTGTACTCTCACACTCGACACGACCATGCCACACATCTTGAGATCGTATTGAGTGAACTGAGAGATCATCGACTATATGCTAAGCTCTCAAAGTGCCACTTTTGGATGGACCAGATTCACTTCCTAGGTCATATAATCTTAGAGGCAGGACTTTCAGTAGACCCATAGAAGGTGAGAGAAATAGTTTCCTGGGAGTAGCCTAAGAATGTTTTTTAGATACAGAGTTTCTTAGGGCTGGCTGGTTACCAGAGACGCTTAATACAGGACTTCTACTACTTAACAGTTCCATTTATGGGATTGACTAAGAAGGGTGTGAAGTTTGTTTGGTAAGAAGATTGTGAGATAGCCTTTCAGGACCTGAAAGGAAGGTTGACATGAGCACTGATCCTGATACTCCCAGAGCAGGGGAAGAGCTATACAGTTTTCTATGACGCATCAGGTATTGGTCTAGGAGCTGTGTTGATGCAGGGCGATGGAGTTGTTGCGTACGGTTCTCGGCAGTTGAGGCCACATGAGAGGAATTACCTGACGCATGATCTCGAGTTGGCTGTAGTTGTTCATGCGTTGTTCTGTTGGAGAAATTATCTCTTGGGAGAGAATTTTGTGGTTTTTACTGATCACAAAAGTATCAAGTATATCTTTACTCAGCGTGACTTGAATCTGAGGCAGCGGAGGTGGGTTGAATACCATCAGTCCTTCGATTTTGAGCTTACCTATACACCTGGTAAAGGTAATGCAGTAGCTAATGCACTGAGAAGGAAGACTCGGATACAGGCTGTGAAGGAGGCCAGTGGTGAGTGGCAGCTCATGGCTTTGTTATCTGATATGCATTTGGAGGTGCACGACAGTCAGGGGAAAACATATATTTCCTCTTTAGTTGTGACTTATACCCTCCTGGAGAGAGTGACGATGAGACAACAATCTGATTCAGAAGGCCTAGTTCTACGGGAGTCAGTGGAAAGCGAGGACCCTCCTCCTGGTTGGATGATATGCGATGGTAAAATTATGAATTTCCATGGACAAGTATGGGTTCCAGGGGATATACGAGAGAAGCTGATGTGGGAGTTTTATGCTTCAGCTTGGGAAGTTAATCTTGGGGTTACCAAGATGTACCGAGACTTGGGACATCAGTACTGGTGGCCAGGTATGAAGAGAGATGTAGCTGGTTTTGTTACGAGGTGTTCCACCTGTTAGCAGGTGAAGGTGAAGCATCAGAGGCCATCCAGACTGTTACAACATTTACCCATCCCGAAGTGGAAATGGGATGATGTCGCGATGGATTTTGTGACTGGTTTGCCGAGGTCACCTAGAGGAAATGATGTTGTGTGGGTTGTTGTGGATAGACTCATGAAGGTAGCTCTCTTTTTTCCGATCAAGGAGACCTTCAGAGTTGACAATATCGGGAAGTTGTATATCCTAGAGGTCGTACTTCTTCATGTGGTCCCTCGTTATATCATTTCGGATAGGGACGCCCTTTTTACATCTCGTTTTGGGCAGAGTTTTCAGAGGGCACTAGGTACATAGGTGCTTCTGAGCACAGCTTACCACCCTCAGACCGATGGCCAGTTGGAGCATACAATACTGGTGCTTGAGGACATGTTGCGTGCATGCGTCCTAGACTTTGGGGTATCTTTGGAGAATCATATACCCCTATTCGAATTTGACTATAATAATAGTTTCTAGGTAACTATTGAGATGGCACCCTACGAGGCTTTATATGGTAGGCTATGACGATCACCTTGGTGATGGTTAGAGGTAGGTGATGCAGCTTTACTGGGACCACGTCTCATGAAAGAGACTTCTGAGAAGGTCCAGTTGATTCAGAAGAGGATGGATACTACACAGTCACATCAGAAATCTTATGTTGATCGCCGCAGATGACCTTTGGAGTTCGTGGTCGGGGATCAGGTTTTCTTGTGTGTTTCGCCGAGGTTGGGACATAGGAAGATCAAGAGATAGGGTAAACTTTCACCGAGGTATGTGGGGCCATTTGATATTCTGGAGAGAGTCGGGCCAGTTGCCTATTGGTTGTAGTTACCTCAGAGGTATCGGGCCATGAGTGACGTCTTCCATGTATCTCAGTTGTGCCGCTATCATTCAGACCTGTATCACGTCTTTCAGCTCGAGGATGTTGAGCTTCATTTTGATGCATCCTTTGAGGAGCATCCAATTCATATCATTGATAGGAGCACGAAGGTTCTCTGAGGCCAGTCAGTTCCTCTCGTACGGGTTCTATGGAAGCATGGCTAAGTGCAGGACGAAACCTGGGAGCGGGAGACTGACGCACGTGCTTAGTGGCCAGAGCTGTTCTGAGCTTTATCTTCACCCCCCTTAGAAGGGAAATTCGGGGACGAATTTCTTTAAGGGGGTAGTTTGTAAGAACTCAGTTCTTATTTTTGAGGTACAGGTTTCTTCTTTTCCCTGTTCCTTAAGTGTTTTTTGAGAAAATAAAGAAAATGGAAAAAAGTCCTAAATTTTGGAAGTATACGCCATGTAATTTTTCCACACTCCATATACTTTGGCCATGTGGGATGAGTACACAGGGTGTGTATCCATGTCAGCGATGAAGGGTGTAAAAACTGACTACATGCAGTTCATCCAATGTTCATGTGATGAAGATCGTATAATCCTTATTTATCCATGACTGAACTCCCTCATGGCTGAATAGACTCTTTCAACTATCACATGCAGTTCTTCCAATGTTAATTCATTAAGTTCTACAGTTGCATAAAAGTTGTAGTTTCATACATGATATTGGTTGCATCCAATAAAATCATACCTTTGGATTTATATTCAAATAATGGAATTAAATAATCAATTGGTGAGACAGCCAATGATTTGGAATATTGGAGATCCTCAGTCGAGGGTTGAGGAAGAAGATGATGACCCTAGCTTAATCAAATGATGAAGATGAGAGAAATTTAATGTATGAGATTATATATATATTTTAAATGAATGAAAAATACATGTTTTATTTCATAAAACATTGAATACTACCCATTCATCTACTTACTTTTATATCCAAGCATGTTGGTAGCACCTCAAGCCAACACAGGGGTCAGAACCCAGATACAAATCACATTATACTGTCATTGGCCATGACACACCATGGTCCATGCACACCCTTATGGTATTCTATCCCAATCCATGCATGAACCTTTGGGAATTAACCTTGTAGGACATATATATGAGCCGATGTGTGTCCATGCACCACCGACATTCTTTTTATTGGGCTACCAAAGTTAGACCTTCCCACACGTTAGACTCCGTGGACCCACTATGTGTGTAGATGGGTAGCCTTATTGGATCCCTTGGTTGGTTTATTTTTCATATGAGTCACATAAAAAAATACTTAGAAAAATTATAATTATAGAAAATAATAAAAACAATTTCTGAATTATATTAAAAATCCAAAACCTTCCCAATTCCCATTCTCTTTTCAAATGTATTCTTCGTGAAAAATGTAAATTTTTTATATGAAAAATTCAATTTAAACAATATTTTATTCTCCTTAACTTAATTAAATATGAAATTCATTTTTTTGTCATTATTTAATAATCACAACTTTGTTGTAAATAATGTGTCCTCCCTAACACATGCCTTTAGACATTAAAGTTCGACATAATAATAATCAGAGTTAATATATAGAATTATTCAATCATGAAATATAATTCCATAAAATGAAACCATGAAAATTATCTAGGAATCACTACTTCTCATCATTATCTTAATAAATACATGTTGACATATCATTGAAAAAAATGCAACATCAGTTGTTTTAAAAGTTATATATAGTGGAAAAATGGATACTGATTGTAAGTGTTCACTTTGTATTATATGGTTTTGTTATCTATGAGTCATGATTTAATTATATAAAACTATAAACCTAAAAAGATACTCAATTTAAAAGAATGTAAAATTATCGAATTAAACTAAAGATTATTTAATTTTTAAGGTTTATTCTTTATATTTAGTATCAAAGGTCAGTTTAGACAACATTTTAGGTTGGGTAATGAGAATAGAATTCACATGAAATAATTTACCATATCGTAACGGTAAAATTATATAGAATTTGAATATTTCAATTTTTCATCACCTAAACTATGTATGTTTATAATTGTTTTCCATATAGTAAATAGGCAAGTTTTGGTGGGAAGTAACCTTGGGGAATATAACCTAGCAAATCAACATCCCAATATGGAATGAATTTTAATAGATTACTTTGTTACAGTGATGGATAAGTTTAAATAGGATATAAATGGAAGTGGTATCCATGCCATATAAGAACCCAATCAACTATAAAAGAACAAGTATATAGTGGATCATTTCTTTTGAAAAAATCCCTCATCATTTAGTGAATCGTCTGACCCAGTGAAAGCTAATGGTTGGATCAATACTCTAGAGAGAATATTTGATGTCATGGGATGTTTAGAATACCAAAAGGTAACTATTGGTTTTTATCATTTTGAAAGTGAATTGGACTGATGGTGGTCTATTATGTAGAATAACATAGAGAATGATGCTCTTGATGTCATCAAATGGGAAACATTTGATGATATTTTTCTTAATAATTCTTTCCTTATGACTTTTCAAATATAAATGGAAATAAAATTCATGCAATTGAGGTAAAAAGATTACAATTTTGTAAGAATATTCTAATTTTTATCAGTGATATGGTATTTACTGCTATTCCTTTTGAGTTGGCCAAAGTAGTTTTTGACCACCATTCTTGGTATGAGTTCAATTTAAATTTATCATGTTATGACAGATTAATGTGCTAAGAAATTTGTGTTCAATGATTTCATGAATTTGTTAACTTACCAAGCAGCTGAGAAATTAATTAGAGATGGAATTTAAAGTTACCTAGCTCATATATTTTTTAAAAATGAATAAAATGTTCAAAGTAGTTATGTGATAGTAATAAATGAATACACGAATTTTTTTCTGGATGATTTTCCTAATTTTATTAATAATCAAGAGGTCGATTATACTATTGAATTAGTACCATGTGCTAAGCATATTTTTAAACACCCTCATCAAATGGATCAAGTGGAACTTTATTAATTGAAAAATAAACTAAAAAAGTTATTAGATATAGGTTTTATTCAATGTATAACATCACCATGGGGTGCTACAATTTTGTTTGTTAAAAAAAGATATTGTTCAATGATACTTTTCATTGATTACAGATCCTTGAATAACATCACTATTAATAACAAGTATCATTTTTGTCATATCGATGAATTGTTTGTTCAGTTCCATGGATCACAATATTTTTCAAAGGTTGACCCAAGGCCAGGGTACCATCAGTTAAAAGATAAGGAAGATTATGTTATGAAGATTGTGTTTTAGAATATATATTTGAACTATGAGTTTGTATTATGCTATTTGGGATATCTAATGTTCCTGGTGTATTTAAGAACCTTATGAATAGAATTTTTCAGGAGTTCTTGGTAATGTTTGAAGTTGTGTTTATTGATGAAATTTTAGTGTATTATTAAAGTTAATAGGAATATAAAAGGCACTAATGGATAGTTTTTGAAACCTAAAATAATAATAAACTATATTGGAAATTCATCAAGTGTGAATTTTTATTATAATAAATTAAATTCATTTTCCATATTTTTTCTAAAGATTGAATAACTATGGACCCTTCTGACACAAAATTTGTCTAAGAATATCCAAGAACCAAAAATATCATTGAGATTCATAGTTTTCTTTGAATAGTTTGTTACTACTATAGGTTTACTGAAAATATTTCTTGGTTTTCTAGGCCACTGACTATGTAAACTTGAAAAAGAGTTATGTTCATCTAGAAAAAATAATGTGATGAATGTTTCCCAAATGTGAAAATATGATTGTATAATTATCCCGTATTGGACCTAAATTCCAAAATTGGACAATCCATTATATATAGTGATGCTTCATTGAAGGGATGTCGTTGAATCCTAATATAGAATGATCATATAATTGCTTAAGCTCAACATCAATTGAAACCTAATGTGTTAAATTAACCTAAACAATATTTAGAATTATCTACTATCTTATTTTATTTAAAAATTTGTAGGAATAATTTATATGTAGTAAAGTATGAAATATATACTGATCACAAAAATTTTAAGTATGTATTCACTCAAAAAGAGTTGAACATGATATATTTAAGATGTATAGAACTAATCAAGTATTATATTTTCATGATTACTTACCATCTTGGAGAATAAAATAATTGGATAATGCTTTGATTTGAAAAGTTAATTCAATATTAACCATGTTATGTTTGTAACATGACCCTTTAGTTAATTATTTGATTAATTTTGGCCTAGAATTTCTGGATACAAGGTCATCCTCATTTTTTAGGCTTCATTACATCTGAATTTGTAAGAATAAATTTAGAGAGATCAAAAAGAGGATCAATCATGGCATGAAAAGACAAAATACATTAATAAGTGTAATTTTCAAATATTTAATATTGATTAGGAAGGTGTTTAAAAATTTGGAAAATGATTATGTGTGCCTTGGGAGTCTCAGTTTAGGGAAGAGTTGATAGCTGAAGCTCAAAGTTCTCTAATTTCCATTCATCTAGGAAACACAAATACGTTTAGAGTCCCTCAAGAGTATTACTGGTGGGATGGAATGAAATGAGATATTTATAACTTTAAAATGAAGCGTTTGAGATGCTTCAATATTTTCCAATACCAATGTGAAAATTGGATAATATATCAATGAATTTGAAGGTAATATTTCTAAAGACCTCTCAAGGTAATAATGTGATTTGGGTAATTGTAGATTCATTAACCAAATCTTCAGATTTACTTCCCATTTGAGGTACAATATATTTAAATCATAATTATCTAATATATATAAAGTATAAAGTAATGTTAATTGGAGTTCTTATCTCTATTATACCAGACCATGATCCCAAGATCACATCTAATTTTTGGAAAAGAATTCAGATGCCGTTGGGTAGAGAATTAAATATCTATAAAAAAATTTATTTTAAATCTGATGAACAGTCTGATTAGAAAATTATAACCATGTAAGATATGGTTTTTTATTTTTCAATGGATAAATAGGGATGTTGAGATCAACATCTTTCTTTTGTTTAGTTTTCTTATAACAATAGTTTTTATTATAGTATACAGATGGAACTATTCTTGGCATTATATGGAAATCAGTGATGGAAATAGGAATTTTGGGATGATGTAGGTGAAAGGAAGTTGATGAGACCAGAGTTAGTAGACCAAAAAATAGGGAAATTTTAGTTGATTCAGTAACACATGTGAATGTCTCAGGGTAGTTATAAAAATTATTTTGATAACCGTACAAATGATATTTCTTTTAAGGCAGGTGATAATTTATTTCTGAATGATTCTACGTAAAAGGTGTGATGTATTTTGTTTAGAAGTGGAAGATGAGTCTAGGGTTCATTTGACCATATGAAACCCTATAGAAATTTGGATCATTTTCCTACATAGTGTCCATACCTCTAATTTTATCTTAGGTTCACAATGTACTAAAAGTTTCAATTGTATAGTAATATGGGCATGATTCATCTCATGCTTTGTTCCCAAAAAGAATTTAGTTGGAAGAAAATATTTCTTATGGGGAATATAAACATCAGGTTCTTGATAAGCAATGTCAATATTTTTGTAATAAGTTGATTTATCTGGTTAAGGTTTTATGAAAAACCATATGATTGAGGATGCAACATGGGAATATTAAAATGCTACGTGTGAATAATATCCCCACTTGTTTTATAAGAGAATGAATCTGTGAGGATGAAATTTATAAAAGGGGTAAGGATGTAACAACCCCAATAATTATATAATAAATCACATTAATATTTATTAATATTAATTATATATTTTTATTAGTTATAAAAACGTTAAGCAATTTTTAATCAAAAAGGAAATTAATCTAATTAAGAATTTTTATTATAAGGTTTTAATTAAAATTAGAAATTATAAATTATAGAATTTTAATTTGATAAAATTAATATCTTTTTTGAATCATAATATCAAAATTTTCATTGCGTGAAATTTATGGATTTTTTAACGAATATTTATTTTTCTGTGAATAGTGAAAAACACAAATTTTTATAAAAAGTTATTTATTTTATGAAATTTATGAATTTAATAGTATAAATACGTTTTGAAAATGATTTAATGTAACATCAGTATTATTTATTTAAATTTATTCATCTTAATTACTTTTAAATAAAATTTATATTTGTTTTAGTATAACAATATTTTTGGGTTTGAAAATTGGTTTTTCTAAAAACTATTTTAAAATGCACTATGTTTCTCTTTTTTAATAAATTAAAATAATCCATTATTGTTAAGTTTTTATATGATATTTGTATATTATATGTCATTAAATATTAATTTAGTTTTATACTATAATTATTATTAGTCATAGAGTTAATATAATATCACTTTTTTCTAAAAACACTATTCTTAAAAACTCATTATCTCACCGTGTTTGTGGGATTAATATTAAATTAAATATTTACCCTTCTGTGAATTGAATTTGAAAAAATGGATTAAATATTTTTAATCATCATAATTTATAATGTCGTATAAGGTCACCAAAGAGATCATTGAATAAAATTAAAATTAATTACAATTATTAAGGAGAAACCAACTTTACGTAGGGGTTAAAATAAGAATAGAAGGTGTTAAAATTACAAAAAACATGTAAAAAAGTTATCTAGATATATTTAGACCATATACTTTATATTATTGATAATATAAAATTATTATGTCCCATTGAATTGGAAAAAATTTTGGGTGGAATTGACTCTTTCAAAAAAATTACAAGTGTTCCACTCACCTCACTTATAAAAGGTTATCCCATCTCCCCCTCTATTCACACCATCAAAACAAATTGGTTCATAAAATATCTACACAAATCAGTTTTAAACATCCCAAATATCATTGTAGAATCCTTATATGGTTCATAAATCTATACAAGAAAGGCCTTTGGTGAAACCAAAAGGATATACCCGAAGAAGATGTAATGTTAATCGACAAGAATTTTATTTTATTTCATGCTCCACCCCATTGAATTATTTTTATAACATTGTAGATGCCAAAAAAGTATTTAGTTCTTAAAGGGAGTTCCAAAATGATGAAGCAAAGTCATATTTCGACTCGGAGGCCCGGTCTGGAGGGCCTGGAAGTGGTGCACGAAATTAAGAAGGGCTTGCGTGAAAATTTTTTTGATCGCGTGAAGGAAGTCCGGGATTCGCAAAAAAGCACCGGTGTAGTGTGAATGTTTGCATGCCCGGTTCCGCGCGGTGAGCCCTTTCGCGCCGACCGGTCCTGGTGAGGATGATTTCGCGCGTCGCTCAGATTCTGCGATGCCTGAGGCCTATAAATAGAAGGAGACCTCTTCTGTTTCGGGGTTGTGGAATTTAGACCAGCACCCATGCGTGAAATTGGACTCCCGCGCGTGCAATATGACTTTCAGGTATTGACCCTTTTCGCACAACCATGCCCCTGGGTTCACCTATGCGCGCAATCCCACCAGCTTAAATAAAATTGAAAACTCCATAGGGTTCCTCCTTTGCACGCAATCACTTACATTGTGAGAACTCCTTTCTTTGCGCGCGAAACCCAATTGCACGCAATCCAATCGTTAGGTTTTTCCCTACCTTAGGGATCGGTCGTTGACCCTGTATACAATCCAAGCCCATTGCACACAATCACCCTAGCCAGACGCAATCCATCTTCCCCAATTGCGCACCATCCTGGTGTTTTGTACGTAAACCTTCTCTTTGCATGCAATCCCCATGAACCCTCACCTTGACACCCCCCGGGGTGCCTCCCTACATAGGCGCCCGATGTCCTCTATACCAGGCATGCATGCCATCCGTTTTTTTCTTGTATGGACTTCCAAGCTCGTACGGAGTAACCTCAAGGTCCCTTGGGTGGTGTTTTCTATTTTGTGGCATGGCCTCATGCTTCTTCGCATAGGCACGCTAACTGCTATTGCTTCTTCGCATAGCCATGCTAACGTGGACCCCTCGATGGTTCGCCCTCCACCCCCCTCCCCCTTCATTACAGACTTGTCGATGCCTTCCCTCCCACATGGAGTAGAGGGTGCCAGTCATGTAGGACCTAGGGGTGTGGAGCGAACCCATCTCATCTGATCTGCTAGACGTTAAACTACCAAGAACCTCGTCCTCAACACATGACATTAAACTGTGATCGGACCCCATGCCTCGCATGCAGGGTCCCCCAAGCTCGGACATTATTTACGCCACTCGTCTCCACGAGTATGGAATCTTCCTCAAATGGAATGATATCTGTCCCTTTTGGAGTGGCGTTTGTCCATGGAGTAAGGGCAAACACATTGGTGTAATCCACTAGCCCCTCTTGCGGAAGGTTGTACCCATGCACCTTTGTACTTACCCACTACCAAGGCCAGTGGAGTCCCTCTCCCACTGCACTTTGTCGCACCTCGGGCCTCCACCCTAGAGTAAGTCCATGCACTAAGGGCCGCTCAATGCGTAAGCCCCTCTCCACTTCTCTCGGACGCACCATTTGCGACGTGATCGTCTGGTCCCTACTGCCTCTTATTTCTCACACTGAGCATGAATCACGTGGTCTTAGAGTGAGCATCGACCATGACATCCACTTATGGGCTGACTCAGAGCGTAAGCCCCATCCTAGCGAACTATGTGGACTTTGATCCATGTTAAGGCATGGTACGTAGGAAGCCTCCACGAGGTTCAAGCCCACCACCCAGTCATTCTGACCCCCTTCACATCGGTTCACCAACCCCATGGGCCACCTCAGAGTGTAAGCCCCAAATCCTCGTCCCACATCATGTTAAATTGTATTCCCTCATCCCGCATGACGTTAAACTGTATTCCGTCTAGCACGACGTTAAACTGTCTGCCCCCATCCCGCATGATGTTAAAATGCACCACCCTAACTACGTGGACTTTGATCCGTGCTAAGGCATGGTACGTAGGAAGCCTCCATGAGGTTCAAGCCCACCAGTCGGTCGTTCCGACCCCCTTCGCGTCGGTTCACCAACACCATTATGGGCCGCCTCAGAGCGTAAGACACATATTCACCATTTCGGGTCGCCTCAGAGCATAATACCCCCATATCCAACACCCACATATCATACTGACCTCTCCCTCGAGCCCACGTGCCTCGGGAAGCTAATTCCCTAGCCTGGAGGTCTTGCTTCCTCTAGGCCCCAATCCATGCGTTCATTCTCACGGGTCGCCTCTTCAGGTGTCCCATCATATCACCAAACTACGCGAACTTTGATTCCCTACCACGGGGATATGTAGGAAGCCTCCATGAGGTTCAAGCCCCTCTTCAATTCATAACCCATCCTAATCCTTACCCGGGCCGCCACATCCCAGTGGGATCATGCCACCTCATTCCACTCCACAGTATCCGGGAAGCCGCCCACGTGTTGGCTCCAATATCGGTGTTTTGCCTAGGGGGTCCTTTAATCTGATCCACTCTCAGTGTTCCAATCAGTCTGATCCATCTCCGCCAGACGTTAAACTCGAGACATACCCCGTGTTAAACATGGGAAGCTGAGGAAAACCTCATATACATGCTTATGGCATGCCAGTTCCCTGTTTTGGATGTGGGATACCTCGGGCTTATGCACCCTCAAGAAGCCCTATAATAAGAGACAGAAGACAGACATGCCAATCCCCCAGGGTCAAGACATGGAAACGATGCCCCAGAGTGAACATTCTCCTCACGGAAGGTTTCTTCCCTGACCATACCCCTTGGAGCATCTCGACGGAAGCAATGCAATTAACTGGTGTCCATGAAGATATGGTACCGGGAACAAGATTCACGAATAAGTCTTAAATCTATGAGGGAGACTCAGACTAGGTGACAATCTCTGAGGAGGAATCCATGGAAGGAATAACTGACATCCCATCATCCCGGTTTCGATCAAGGAGTAGACTTCCCTGAAAAAGGAATGGATGTCTCCTGCCTTTGGAAAGAAGGAATGTTGGGCTACAAGCCGCGCGCCCTCCCCTGCGTGACAGATGCGCGCACACGCCCCAATGGAAAGCGTTAGAAAAAAACTTGATTATATAATAAAATAATTATATTTCAAATACTAACATGTTTTTATGTTAGGTTTATGACATAAAACCACAAAATTTTATCAAATGGGTTACAAAATCATCATTCATGTCTACGACACACTACCTCCCCGTGAAACAATGTTGTTCGTTTTTCCATTACTACCTAACTTGGTTGGGTATAATGATGGGTATAGAGTTCATCTATGATATTTATAAAATATTTATTAATATGGAATCATTATATAATATATACCCTTTTATGTTCAATTCCATAAGTGGTACAACAACATTTCTCATGTGTACGAAGAACTATCGCCTCGCGAAACTATGTGATTCGTTTTTCACTAACGTGTTAAATGGAACGTAATAAGGGTAATTATAATGAATATATGTGTTATAAATGAAATAAATATGATATTAATGACAAATTTATCAGTTTTTAAATTTAATATATCATTTAATTTTTACCTTTTCACTCACTAGAAAAAAATGATAACGTCATTCGTGGACGTGTTCACTACCGCCTCCTTGAAGCGATGTGATTCTCTTTTTTCATCACCACATAACAAGAATGATTTATATAAGTATATATTAGTAAATAATATGTTATTTATGATATAATTATCATTCTAAAATGATAAAATGTTACTTAACATATTTCCATAATGATCATTGAACAATTGGAATGTTACTCATGCATACGTACGTATTACCATCTCTATGGCCGTAATGTTATGTTATTTTTCAATACCATATTTCAGGATTGGTTTTAAAAGTATAATTTATATATGAATATTACAATTATTTCATTATTATTATTCTATATATGTTTAAATAACGTCTTATTTGACCATATTTGACATACCAAATCAATTTTGACACGTAATCCGAATATGGAAAAAACATCCGAATTAAACTTATTTGATTATGTAATTATATAAAACTTGTAAATAAGTGAATTTTTTTTAATAATATACATACGAACATTTCTCAGTAAAGTAAATAATTAAAATAATTTTAATTTTAATGAATATAAATACACACGTTATAAGTCAGACTTAAGGTAAGAGTCATCGTCTCAATTTCCTTTCATTATGGCGTATCTTGAGGTTACACACCATTATTATTTTACTAGGAATTTAACATGTTATTTAAATAATACAAATATTTTTATTGTATTTAATATTTTAATTTTATTTATTCATTATATATAATGTATAATTATTTTCAAAGTGATAAGGGAATTTTCCTCTAAATAAATCCTCTTTAAATGTTTTTGATAAAACTCTCTTTCTATACTACGCCCTTTGTAACGACCTGAATCCGGAGCCCCTCAACTGGTGTCCCGTGCCTGGTTCTCCACATGAACTCAATAGAATTTCCCCAAATGCGAGAGGCTATCGACTAGCAGTGAGGGCCTTGGTAAGTTATTGGGGAAACTATGCCCTCATTTGGTATGGTATACAAGGTACAAGAAATAATAGTCAATAGCGGAAGTAGTAAACAACATACAACAACAGAATCTAAATACCCGAAGCAATGCATAATATAATAATGATGCAGCATGGTATATGTATCTAAGGGAAGCAGAAAACACAACAACGTACTAAAATACAACTGAGAACAAATCACTAAAAGTAAACAGCAACTCCAAGAGCATCGCAAGCCTAATCTCATTCCTATGCTCTCCTGCTCCAACTAGAAATCATGTACCTGATGTAACACCCGAGACTTTTATAAGAAATATTTTGTTTTTATTTTATATAAATCATCAAAGGAATCTTTCACTACACACAACACTAGCTTGGCTTTCTATACACGCAATCGCGACCTTACTTGATTGCTTGGGTCGTACGCAATACCGAGTTTCACTAAACAATGATATGCTATTAAAATATTATTAAAACTAGCCGTTATGAATAGTAATAACCACTTTTTGAAATTTTTTAAATTTTATTTTTCAAAATGGAATTCATTTTTGGATTCGGAATATCGAAATTTTCCTAGGGTCAAATTTTGGTATTTTTCTGGAAACTTTCAATTTTTGATGAACAGTGAAAACACTGGGTTACTATTTAAAAACCGACTTTTTATTTAAATAATTAGTTATTTTATTTAAATTTATTTTAGGTCAAAATTGATACATAATACCTATATAAGTTCAACGTAATTTATTGGAGTGATTTTATAATAATTTGAGATATATAAAAATTTTATTGAACTTTTCACCGTCTTTTACCCACCTCCTAGGAGAATTTTCAAATTTACATAAAACTTAATTTTAATGCTTCTATGAGTGGAATTTAAAAAATCCAAGAGACACAGTTGATGTCAGTAAGTAAAATGTGGTTCAATGAGATTAAAATAATTTTTGGTGAATAGTAACTTTTTACTTTTATTTACCACGATTAAAAGTAAATAGGGTAATTAAGGGTAAAAATGATATTATTATTACCCTAACACATGTCCTGATTCTATTGGATGCGTGTAATTTGACCAAAAAAAACCTTAGGAATAAAATATCACCATTTAGGCCCACTTGGATTAGATTAGGACATTTATTATTAATTTATTTAAAGAAGGGTTAAAATAGTTAAAATCAAAGTTTATTAAGTGAATAGTTTTTAATATAGGGTTATAAATAAGATAAATTTGAAAATAAATATTAATTAAAAAGATAAAAATATTTCCTACATAATGGTATTTTATTTTTAATTTTTAGACATTAAATAATTTAATTTATTTATGACACAAAGATGATTTAGTAATTATTTTATTAATGAAATATTGACATAATTGATGTTATAAATACCCAAATAAATGAAATTTGAGACTTTTTTTGAATTCCAATAATTCTATATGTTAATATGACATGTTATTATTGATTTAATTCCCTTTTTTAGAACTAATCTTTCTGTTATAATTTTCACAAAAATTAATTACCAAATTGTATCAAAATTGACATAAAATAGTTTTTAAAACAAATATTATATCATTAATTGTTATTTTATTCCTAAAAATAAATGGATAGGCCAAATGAATTAGATAAGGTTATATATATTAATAATAAACAACTTGGGGTTCTTTTGGTTTGTTATACTTAGTTTATTAACCTTATAGTGTAAGAACACAAGAAGACACGGTAGAAGTAAAATTATTTAACTTAAAGTTAAATCTAAATGACAAGGTTAAAATAGGAACCTAAACTTGTATAAATTCTATTGGATGAGAGAATTTCGACCCATCCCCAACTTATATTTGAAATAAATCAATTTTGAGCTATTTAAAACTGAATATGACATTATAATAAAATAATATTTTTAGTTTTTCCAAAGGTGCCCCTCTCCTCCCTTATAAAAGGGCACCTCCTCCCTCTCTTCCTCACACTACTTTGAGCCTTCAAGCTCAGCCAAACCCTGCCAATTTCTCCTATAAACTTTCCTAGAAACATCCTAGTTGTCCCGGTCTTCTTCAAAGACCAATTTTAGTGCCCTAAAAGGAGGTCTCAAAGAGGCGCTTCAAAGAGGAGGTAATGTCCGTTACTGATTCTTTCAACTTTATTTCTTCTTCCACTTCCACTTCTTTAGTTGTTTCATTATGAATTAATAACATCAGTATCACTTATATACTTATATTTTATTATAAGTATGAAACAACCCTATTTCACCATCTATCCATCCTACGGAAAATGAAATCACCGCGCGTGCGTACGTACGGAATACCGTCTCCACGCCGTGGTGTAATATATTTTCCACAACCACCTTACTTGGATGGGTATAATGGTGTAAAGAATTAATATATATGGTTATTTTAAATTAATATTTATTCTGAAATAGTATACATACACTTCAATACAATTCCACGATCATGGGAACGATATCATCGCTCGTGCGTACGTATGGAATACCGTCTCCATGATGTGATGCGGCTCGTTCTACAAGATTTTCATTTCATAATGATTACATAAATGCATTTAGTGAATAAATATGATATATATTACACTAATAACATTCTGGAAATGAGGTATCTATAATTTAAAAATAAGAATAAGAATTTATTTGACAAAACACGCATAAGAACAAAAAGTAATAAACACCCGAATAACAAGTAGCAATGAAATATTACTAATAATAAGCTAAGAATATGACCATATATGATATCATAACAATGATTATAATTATAGAATAAGTCAATGACATTATTTAAATCATTATACACGAGGTTCAGACACTTACGAAGCAAATCAGACCTAAGGTAAGGGAAATTTCACAATCTCATTTTTATCCGAGATTTTTTATAATTTGGAATTTACTAGGGTGTATTTTATCATCCACACAAATTTTTCCTCAATATGTAATATTATTTCCATCCACATACAATTTTTTAAATCCAATTTTACCCTTCGGTGAGTTTTTAGTAAAAGATATGAAAGGAATCTTTTGTTGTTTTTTTACGAGGTAATTTTTGACTTTTCTGACAAAAAGTACGAGAAGAATGTTTTTTTACTTATACGGCATGAATGTATTTTAAAACATTATTTCCAAGAATCTTACTTTACATGTTTTCAAGTTTATTTTTAATCAACTTCTTTTAGTTTAAAATTGTATGACATGTTAAGAAAGGAAAATTGTTTTTGAAGTAGAAAGGATATTTTCCTCAAGAATGGAGTTCAAGTGTTTTATCAAAATTATTTTCCATCTAAGATAATATAGGGTTCTGTATCTATCCCTATTTTTAAATTTATTTGATTATGTTATAATGGAATAATTTTTATGATGTTTTTTTATCTTATATATATTATGTTATGATGGCATGATGTTTAAGATTCCTATTTTTATTACATGGGTTATGCAATGATGTATGATTTTTGATTTTGTGGAACACATAAGAATGGTATCATTATGAGATGGGTGGGACCTATATCTCCCTCTAATTCATTGGGTAATGATTTTATATCTCATGAGATAGACATGGCTAGAACGGAAGGTTAAACCGGTTCAGTGAAATAGGACTGAAACGAGGAATGAACTCGGTTCAGAAATGGACTTTGTCCACTAAGATAGTATTGGAAATGAGTCTTGACTAATAAGAAATGATTCTCTATGACTATTTGTGTATGACACAAAGATTCATGTTTTATGTTATGATTATTGTGATTACATTTCACTACGATGATTTATCCAATGTTATGAAATTTTGATCTCTTTTGCAGGGTAAGATTTCCAAAATGTTATGTTCTTATGAATATGATGTGATTGATATTTGTTTTGTTTACCCTTACTGAGAATTTGAGCTCACCCTTTTGTTTGTATTCTTTCCCCAGGTCAGGAAGAAGGTTATTAAGTACGATATTCTAAAAGGGACTATAGATATGATGATATAAATGGGAGACATTGTAGAAGCTTTATGAACCAGTTGTTTATGTTTCCCAGTTTCTAAAGACACTATACCTATATGGTCCTTTCATGGTTTTGTTATATGTTGTAATAAGTGTACTTCAATTTTTATGTACTAACAATGTATATAAGTATGGGTCGTTATAGTTGGTATCAGAGGAAAGGTATAGTCAACCTTTGGAAACTAGGATGTGAAAGCCTTAGTAAGAATCCTAAGGATAAGTCTAAGTATAGAACATGATCTTAGTGTTTTAAAAATGTCCATGAAAAACCTATGATAAGACCTTAAGTGTGAAATTTTATTCTTGATTATGTGGTTTTTCTATTATAATTAGTGTTGCTCACACTATTCTTCTTGGTTTTAGTCAATGGCTAGAACCCAAAGGAACCGTGGTAATGCGGAATGCAACGGGCAATGCAATGATTGCCCTCCTGAGCAACCAAATGTAATGGGAGCTAGAATGCAAAATCTTGTAGCCATGCTCACACAACTTTCTCAAGCTATGAATCATGCAGGACTTCCAAACGAGCAAAGGAAGGAGAAACATTCTGTTGAATCCTTCATGAGGCAGCTTCCACCTTCATTCAGCAGGTCTACGGATCCATTAGTTTCCGAACAATGGATTAGTACTACTTAAAAGATATTTTCCATTCTTCAATGTTCTGAACATGATAAATTAATCCTAGCAGTTTATCATTTGGAAGGTGATGCTGATCAATGGTGGAATCTTATCAAGAATACAAGTCCAGAGATGAAATTGAGTCCATGGAATGGGAAGAGTTCAAGAACTTATTTTTCAATAAGTACTTCCCTCGTATTCTCTGAACAAAGATGGAGAAGGAGTTTCTTGAACTAAAGCAAAAGGATGATGAATCTGTTGGTACCTATGAAGCAAATTTTACAAGACTTGTAAGGTACAGTTCTAGTATTATTATCCAACCTCAGTGTAAGATTGATTGATTATTTAGTGGCTTAAAACCATGTCTTCGAAGGGCGTTAGCCATAAGGGACTTCAATAGCTACGAGGAAATCGTTTGGTGTGATCTCAAAGTTGAGATGGATATTGCAGTAACCCATCAGTCATATGGGTTTGATAAGAAGAGGAAAATGGAATTCAAAGGAAAATCAAAAGAGCACACTGAAAAGAAGATGAGTTTTCCCTTATGCTCAAACTGTAGAAAGAAACATTGTGGGAGTTGTCTTAAAGGGACAACTAAATGTATCAAATGTGGAAAGGAAGGTCATCGGGAATTTGAATACCGCAATGATTGGAAGAAGATGTCTTATGATGTGAACAATGAAAAAGCTACACAGAGTGAACCTCCTACACTTCAATGTTACAAGTGCAAGGAAATGGGGCATTATTCCAATCAATGCCCTAATCCAAGGGTTGTTGATGATGATCGACGTCAACAAACTCTTAAGTCTAAAGACAAAGGAAAGTCACATGCAATTTCTATCAGCTATGTGGAGTATGATAACAAAGTGGTGAAAGTTACACTTACCATCCACTCTAAGGTAGCAATTTTTTTTGATTTTGGATCCACCCACACATTTATTTCTAAAGAATTTTCTAAGGTTATCACCGTATTACCTCAACAATTAGATGTTGAGTTAGCTGTGACAACCCCTAATGTCACAAAAGTCGCATCAAAATTTTATAATTCTTCTCCGATTGAAGTTTTTGGGAAAGTGCTTCCTTCAAATATTGTGATCCTCCCTATGATGGAATTTGATGTGATTATTGGCATGGATTGGATTTCTCTATATGGATATCATATCAATTTCTAAAGAAGGGAAGTCACATTTCATATTCCAGATCGATCTTTGATCGTCTATCGATGCATGGATGAACATAACCATCCAGTGGAAATTTCTTCCATCTTATGGGTCTTGATTCCACTAAATGAAGGTTATTTATCTCAAATGGTTGGTGAGAAACTCACGATTAAGAATATTCCCATTGTACGGGAGTTTGATGATGTCTTTCTAGAGGAATTGCCAGGTGTTCCACCAAATCGTGAAGTTGTGTTTTCAATAGAACTCGTACCAGATGCTTTACCTATTTCAAATACACCTTATAGAATGGACCCAATTGAGTTGCAGGAATTGAAGAAGAAACTCCAAGAGAATCTTGATAAGGGGTTCATACGCCCTAGTGCGTCACCTTGGGGAGCACATGTTCTGTTTGTTAAGAAGAAAGATGGATCAATGAGACTCTGAATTGATTATCGAGAACTTAACAAGATCACTATCAAGAACAAATATACTCTCCCACACATTAATGACTTATTTGACCAACTACGCAGAGCTCAATATTTTTCCAAGATTGATCTTCGTTCAGGGTATCATCAATTATGGGTCAAAAGGGAGGATATTCCAAAGACGGCTTTCCATACAAGGTATGGACACTATGAATTTATGATGATGCCATTTGGTATTACTAATTCCCCTGCTATATTCATGGATCTGATGAATAGAGTCTTTAGACACTATCTTGATCAGTTTGTGGTAGTCTTTATAGACGATATTATTGTATATTCAAAGAGCAAGGAAGAACATGAAGATCACTTGAGAATTATATTGAAATCCCTGAGAAAGGAGAAGCTTTATGCCCAATTTACCAAGTGTAAATTTTGGCTTCAAAAAGTTTCATTTTTGTGTCACATAATCTCAAAAGAGGGGATATCTGTGGATCCAGCAAAAACAGAGGTTATCGAAAGATGGTCGAGACCAACAACAGTAATTGAGATCCGAAGTTTTCTTGGTTTGGCTGGATATTATCGACGTTTTGTGAATGATTTTTCACGACTATCTAATCCACTCACCAGGTTGACTCGGAAAGGAGTTAATTTTGTTTGGATAGAGGAATGTGAATAGAATTTCAAGGAGTTGAAAAGAAGGTTTTCCAGTGCACCTGTGCTCACACTACCATGTAGTGGAGAAAGGTTTGTGATCTACAGAGATGCATCCAAGAAGGGATTGGGGTGTGTTCTTATGAAAAATGATATGGTAATAGCTTATGCCTCATGACAGTTGAAAATCCATGAGAAAAATTACCCAACTCATGATTTGGAGTTAGTTGCGGTAATCTTTGCATTAATGATTTGAAGGCATTATCTTTATGGAGAAAGGTGTGACATTTATACTGATCATAAAAGTTTAAAGTATATTTTCACACAAAATGGGCTGAATATGTGCCAAAGAATATGGTTGGATCTGATTAAGGATTATGACTACTCAATTGATTACCACCCTGGGAAAGCGAACAAGGTGGCAGATGCATTAAGTTGACAAGACCATGCCAGTTTATCCATGATGAGGATAAAAAAAGATCCAATATTTATGGATTTACAAAGGATGGATCTTAGAATTATAATGAATGGGGAAAAATCGTATCTTTCTCAAATGAATGTTCAACCATCTATACATGTTAAGATTAAAGCGGCACAGAAAGAAGATGTAGAGTTACAAAAGAAGGTGAGAAATGCTCTTGAATTCAACCTTGATTGTGATGGGATAATAAAGTTCAGGAATCGGGTTTTTGTTCCTCCCATCCCCAAATTAAAGAAGGAGCTATTGGATGAGGCTCATAGTTCTTCATTCTCTATTCATCCTGGATGCACGAAGATGTATAGGGACCTGAAAGAGTACTTCTGGTGCAATGGCATGAAAAGAGATGTTGTGGAATATGTCTCTCGATGCTTGGTTTGTCAGCAAGTTAAAGCTGAGAGACAGAAGTCTAAGGGGATGTTACAACCATTACCCATACCTGAATGGAAATGAAAAAACATCACTATAGACTTTATCACCGGACTTCCTAAAACATCCAAAGGCAATAATTCTATGTGGGTCATAATTGATAATCCTACAAAGTCTGCACACTTCATTTCTATTAAAGAGGATTTCTCTCTGGATCAGCTTTCTAGGATATATGTAAAGGAAGTGGTAAGATTGCATGGAATACCACTTTCTATTATATCTGATCGGGATCCGAGGTTTACCTCAAAGTTCGGGCAAAGACTTCAGCATACTCTGGATATAGAGTTGAGTTTTAGAACTGCTTATCATCCTCAGACAGACAGTCAGTCTGAGAGGACAACTCAAACTCTAGAAGATATGTTGAGAGCTTGCTCTATGGATTTCAAAGGTGGTTGGGATCAACACCTACCTTCAGTGTAATTTTCTTATAATAATATCTTTCACTCCAGTATTCAGATGTCTCCTTATGATGCTCTCTATGGACAGAAATACAGGACTCCAACTTGCTGGGATGAAGTTGGGGAAAGAAATCTATTAGGACCTGATATTGTCGATGAGAGGGAAGAAAAGGTCCGATCTATTCAACAACACATAAGAGCAGCTCAGATTCGACACAAAAGTTATGACTAAAACTGAAGAAAAGACTTAGAGTTTGAAGTATGTGATAAAGTGTTCTTACGAATATCTCCTTAGAAGAGAGTAATGAGATTTGGAAAGAGGGGAATGTTGATCCCTAGGTATATTGGTCCTTTTGAAATACTGGATCATGTTGGGAAGGTAGCTTACTGATCGGCGCTTCCACTGAATCTCTCTCAAGTTTACGATGTGTTCCATGTATCTCTCCTGAGAAAGTACATACCTGATCCTTCACATGTACTTAGCTCAGAAGTTGTACCGCTGGAACAAGATCTTTCTTATGAAGAACAACCTATAGATATTCTCGATCGTAGTGAAAAAGTCATACGGAACAAGACCACTCGTTTGGTGAAAGTTTTATGGAGGAAAAACCAATTAAAAGAAGCTACATGGGAGCTTTAGGATATGATGAGGGAGAGGTATCCTCATCTGTTTGTTACAAGTGACGAATTTCGAGGAAGAAATTCATTTTAAGGGGGGTAGAATGTAACACCCGAGACTTTTATAAGAAATATTTTGTTTTTATTTTATATAAATCATCAAAGGAATCTTTCACTACACACAACACTAGTTTGGCTTGCTTTACACACAATCACGACCTTCCTTGATAGCTTGCGTCATACACAATACCGAGTTTCACTAAACAACGATGTGCTATTAAAATATTATTAAAAGTAGCCGTTATGAATTGTAATAACCACTTTTTGAAATTTTGTAAATTTTATTTTTCAAAATGGAATTCATTTTTGGATTCGGAATATCGAAATTTTCCAAGGGTGAAATTTTGGTATTTTTCAGGAAACATTCAATTTTTGATAAATAGTGAAAACACTGGGTTACTATTTAAAAACTGACTTTTTATTTAAATAATTATTTATTTATTTAAATTAATTTTAGGTCAAAATTGATACATAATACCTATATAAGTTCAAAGTAATTCATTTGAGTAATTTTATAATAATTTTTGATATATAAAATTTTTATTGAACTTTTCACCGTCTTTTACCCACCTCCTAGGAGAATTTGAAAATTTACATAAAATTTAGTTTTTCCGCTTCTGTGACTGGAATTTACAAAATCTGAGAGAAATGGTTGATTTCAGTAAGTAAAATGTGGTTCAATGAGATGAAAACAATTTTTGGTGAATAGTAACTTTTACTTTTATTTACCACGGTTAAAAGTAAATAGGGTAATTAAGGATAAAAATGATATTATTATTATCCTAACACATGTCATAATTCTATTGGATGAGTTTAATTCGACCAAAAACAACCTTAGGAATAAAATATGACCATTTAGTCCCACTTGTATTAGATTAGGACATTTATTATTAATTTATTTAAAGAAGGGTTAAAATGGTTAAAATCAAAGTTTAATAAGTAAATAATTTTTAATATAGGGTTATACATAAGATAAATTCAACTATAAATATTCATTATAAATATAAAAGGATTTCCTACATAATGGTAATTTATTTTTAATTTTTAGACATTAAATAATTTAATTTATTTATGACACAAAGATGATGTAGTAATTATTTTATTAATGAAATATTGACATAATTGATGTTATAAATACCAAAATAAATGTAATTTGAAATTTTTTATGAATTACAATAATTTTATATGTTAATATGACATGATAGTATTTATTTCATTCACTTTTTTCGAACTAATATTTCTTTTATGATTTTCACAAAAATCAATTACCAAATAGTATCCAAATTGACATAAAATAGTTTTTAAAACAAATATTATATTATTAATTGTTATTTTATTCCTAAAAATATAAGGTTCGGTGAAATGACTTATATAATGTTATATATATTAATAATAAACAACTTGGGGTTAGTGTGTCTTGTTATAGTAGGTTTATTAACCTTATAGTGTAAGAACACAAGAAGACACGGTAAAAGTAAAATTATTTAACTTAAAGTTAAATCTAAATGATAAGGTTAAAATAGGAACCAAAACTTGTCTAAATTCTATTGGATGAGATTATTTCGACCCAGACCCACCTTAGATTCGAAATAAATCAATTTGTAGCTATTTAAAACCGAATATGACTTTATAATAAAATAATATTTTTTGTTTTTCCAAAGGTGGCCCTCTCCTCCCTTATAAAAGGGCACCTCCTCCCTCTCTTCCTCACACCACTTTGAGCCTTAAAGCTCAGCCACACCCTGAAAATTTCTCCTCTCCACTTCCCTAGAAACATCCTAGAGGTCCTGGTCTTCTTAAAATACCAATTTTAGTGCCCTAAAAGGAGGTCTCAAAGAGGCGCTTCAAAGAATAGGTAATGTCCATTACCGATTCTTTCAACTTTTTTCTTCTTCCACTTATTCTTATTTAGTTGTTTCATTATGATTTTATAAAATCATTATCACTCATATAATGATATTTTATTATAAGTATGAAACAATCCTATTTCACCATCTATCCATCCTACGGAAAAAGAAATCACCGCGCGTGCGTAGGTACGGAATACCATCTCCACACCGTGGTGTAATCTATTTTCCACCACCACCTTACTTGGATGGGTATAATGGTGTAAAGAATTAATATATATGATTATTGTAAAGTGAAATTGATTCTTAAATAGTATACATACACTTCAATACAATTCCATGATCATGGGAACAATATCATCGCTCGTGCGTACGTACGGAATACCATCTCCATGATGTGATGTGACTCGTTCTACATGATTTTAATTGCATAATGATTACATAAATGAATTGAGTGAATAAATATGATATATATTACACTAATACCATTCTGTAAATGAGGTATCTATAACCTAAAAAGAATAATAAGAATTTATTCGACAAAACACGCATAAGAACAAAAAGTAATAAACACTCGAATAACAAGTAGCAATGAAATATTACTAATAATAAGCTAAGAATATGACCATATATGATATCATAACAATGAGTATGATTCCGGAATAAGTCAATGACATTTTTTAAATCATTATACAAGAGGTTAGGACACTTTAGAAGCCAATCAGACCTATGGTAAGGGAAATATCACAATCTCATTTTTATCTGAGATTGTTTATACTTTGGAATTTACTAGGGTGTATTTTATCATCCACATCCATGTTTCCTTAATATGTAATATTATTTCCATCCACATACAATTTTTTAAATCCAATTTTACCCTTCAGTGAGTTTTTAGTAAAAGATATGAAAGGAATCTTTTGTCATTTTTTTGGTACGAGGCACTTTTTGACTTTTCCGACAAAAGTACGAGAATAATGTTTTTTTAACTTATACGACAAAAATGGATTTTTAAAACATTATTTCCAAGAAGCTTCCTTTACATGTTTTCAAGTTTATTTTTAATTAACTTCTTTTAGTTTAAAATTGTATGACATGTTAAGAAAGGAAAAAAAATTTTAAAGTAGAAAGGATATTTTCCTCAAGAATGGAGTTCAAGTGTTTTATCAAAATTATTTTCCATCTAAGATAATATAAGGTTCTTTTTCTATCCCTATTTTTACATTGATTTTATTATGTTATGATGGAATTATTTTTATGATGTCCTTTTATATTATATAGATTATTTTATGATGTCATGATGTTTAAGATTCCCATTTTTATTACATGGGTTGTGCAATGATGTATGATTTTTGATTTTGTGGAACACATAAGAATGGTATCATTATGAGATGGGTGGGACCTATATATCCCTCCAATGAATTGGGTAAAGATTTTATATCTCATGAGATAGACATGGCTAGAACGGCAGGTTAAACCAGTTTAGTGAAACAGGACTGAAATGAGGAACGAACTCGGTTCAGAAATGGACTTTGTCCGCTAAGATAGTCTTGGAAATGAGTCTTGACTAATAAGAAATGATTCTCTATGATTATGTGTGCATTCCACAAAGCTCCATGTTTTAAGTTATGATTATTGTGATTTCATTTCACTACCATGATTTATCCCATGTTATGAAATTTTGATCTCTTTTTCAGTGTAAGATTTCCAAAATGTTATGTTCTTATGAATATGATGTGATTGATATTTATTTTGTTTACCCTTACTAAGAATTTCAGCTCAGCCTTTTGTATGTTTTCATTCCCCAGGTCAGGAAGAAGTTTATTAAGTAAGATATGCCAAAAGGGACTATATATATGATGATATAAATGGTAGATAGTGTAGACGCTTTATGAACCAGTTGTTTATGTTTCCATGTTTCTAAAGACACTATACCTATATGGTCCATTCATGGTTTTGTTATATGTTGTAATAAGTGTACTTCAATTTTGAAGTACTAATAATGTATGTAAAGTATGGGTCGTTATACCAGAAGTATAAGGGCCGAAATCCCTATCCACACTTGCAACCATATAACCTGTTTGGGCTGAAAAGCAGGACCCAAACAGGGTGTGAGACTAATCCCAGTTGGAAATCACCACAAGATCTGTGCCCTACTGTTATTGAGCAATATAGAAAAAGTAAAGGAAATAAATGCAGCAGAGTAGCATGAGTACTCTAAAGTAAACAATCCTACCAATATCCATTCACATTTATTAATTAATTTAATTCACTCATTAAATTATCAACCAAGGAATCTAGCAAATAACTCTATATTCTCAAGGCATAGCAAGTAACACAACAGGTATCTCAGCAGACTACCTAAACTACAAGAAGTACAAAACACAAGCTTGTTCTTTGGCTTGATGGACTCGTCACAAACTACCAAACAATATTCACACTGACTCTCTGGGTGGCTCATACTAGCAGAAACCTATAGTCAAGTAATCATACAAAGGCACAGACACTCTGGGAAGCTCTCTCCGTCAATTCCCCTACAGTCTTGTAATGATAACAATAGACTCTCTGAGGAACCACTTATGTCTAATTCCACCAATAGTCTCGATATGTTACTAAGGAAACTCTAAGGAAGCACAAAGTACCATTTTTGTAGGTCTTTCTAATGATTCTAATTTATAACAGACTCTCTAAGGATTCCCTTAGTCGTCAATTCGTTCTTTAGTCTACCGCACTAGGTTCACACAGCCCTGAGTAGTCTAGTCGCGCATAATCGACTGTCAGCAGCCCTAAATAAGTTCAATAATTACTTGGATAATAGCTAAAATTTATCAAAATTATATAAATAGTAGGCAATACATGCAATCAATTATATAAAGTTAGGAAAAAAATGCAACAAGGTATGCCTCACAGGCAACCAAATCCAAACAGCGATAAACAACCAAAACAGGGGGAACACCCATGGGGTGATCCTAAAACATGCTAACAAGAAATTATCAATCATCTAATAACCTCAAGAATACTTGAAATCTATGGAAGATAAAAATACAGGATCAAAACCCCAACTCAAGATACACGATAGATGGGTAGTCGACACTTTTGCACCAAAAACTCAAATACATTCAATATAAGGCAAAAAACCACCTACCTCGATCCTTGGAGATTGATATACTTGAACCTCGGCCTATGAATCAGCCTAGAATGGAGAAGATCTGAAAAAACATCTAAAATGTTCAAACTAAAATAACTCTCACAAGAGAAGGGATCAGTAAACAAGGACAAAGAAGAACCAAGAACTCACCGTTGTGATTTTATTGCAACCGACGACATTCGATTCGGACAGCAGGTGACAGATCAGTGGCATAGAGAAGATCTGTGGCCATAACCTCGCTCTCGGTCGAAGAAGCTGGAGAATAAGATGTATTCGGGGTTAAGTTGCGACCCCAGTCCATTTAATGAAATAAAATGAAAAGTACACGGCATGTACTTCATGAGTACATGACCTGTACTCGCACATTCTATACACTGCATTAAGCAGCCTCTACATCACCACTACACACCGTGTGTGTGACCCGGACACGGTATCACGTAGAAGAAAAGTACACAGCGGGTACTCATAAAGTACACAGTGTGTACTTAGAAAATTTCCAGATTTTCCCCTTTTTCTAAAAAACGACTAGAAAAAGAAAAACATACCTAAAATGAAGATATGGGTTCATAAAAACTTCCCCTCTTAATGAAATTTGTCCCTGAATTTCCCTAACTTGGTGGAGAAGAAGAAATATCGAACAACATTGGCTACTATGATCGCATATCGGCCTCCCCCTTCAAAGTCTTGTTATGTACACAGTCCTGCTGCCATAGCACCCATACCAGAGGAATAGACCTGTCACGGAGTATCTTAGCACTACGATTAACAATCCTGATAGGATTTTCCTCGAATGATGTATCCCACTCTAGATCAACCTCATCGGGTTAAAAAGCATGATACAGGTCTGAGAAATAGCGGTGAAGCTGAGAAACACAGAAGACGTCATGCATAGCTTGGTACCTCTGAGGCAACTGAAACCTATAAGAAACCAGCCCGACTCTCTCTCCAGAAACTCAAACAGCCCGACATATCTCGGTGAAATCTTACCCTATCTTCTGATCCTCTTGTGTCCCAACCTCGGGTTAACACGTAGGAAAACCTGATCCCCGACCTTAAATTCCAAAGGACGTCTCCGCTAATCAGCATAAGATTTCTACCGAGACTGTGCAGTATCCATCCTTATCTGAATCAACTCCACCTGCTATGTGGTCTCCTAAACAAGATGAGGTCCTAGCATAGCTACCTCTCCTACCTCTAGCCAACACAAGGGTGATCGGCATGACCTACCTTACAATACCTCATAAGGTGCCATTTGAATAGTTCCTTGAAAACTATTATTATAGGAAAACTCCACTAGAGGTATAGGTCTCTCCCAAAACCTCCAAAATCAAGGACACATGCTCATAGCATGTCCTCTAGCACCTTAATCGTGCGATCTGACTGGACATCTATCTGGGGATGGTAAGCTGTACTCAGAATTACCTGTATACCCAAAGCCCTATGTAGCCCTTTCCAGAAATGCAACATAAAGAAAGCATACCTATCCTAAATAATAGTACATGGAACCCCATGGAAGCGTACAATCTCACAAATGTACAATCATCCAAGATCATCGACACTGAAGGTATCCTTAATCGGCAAGAAGTGAGAAACCTTCCTGAACCTGCCAATGAAAAACCATACTGTGTCATTCCCTCGAGGAAATCTCGGTAACCCTATCACAAAGTCCATCGCGACATCATTACACTTCCACTTGGGAATTGGTAGCTGTTGTAAAAGCCCTGTCGGTCGCTGGTGCTCTTCCTTCACCTGCTAACAGATGAAACATCTCATGACAAAACCAGCAACATCTCTCTTCATACCTGGCCACCAATACTAGCGGTGTATATCACGATAAATATTTGTGATGCCAGGATGAACTGTCTAGACTTAGGAATGAAAGTCTCGCATCAGATCATCGCTTATATCTGCTGGCACCCATACATATCCCTGGAAATGTAAGATCTCATCCTTGCCTATGGTCCATCCGGGAAGAGGGTCCTCTCCTGACATGATTTCCCGTAGGACTAGGCCTTCAGAAGCTGATAACTGCCTCATTCAAACTCGGTCGAGAAGAATAGAGGTAACAACTATAGAAGATAAGAAAGTTTTCCACTGCCTGTCACGCACATCAAAATGCATCTTAGAGAACATAGCCATAATCTTCCACTCACTGTTGGCCTCATGAACTACCTGTATCTGAGTCCTCCTGCTCAGTGCATCATCCACTGCATTTCTTTTCCCAAGAATATAGGCATGCTTGAAATCGAAAGACTGTAGGTACTCAACCCACCTCTACTGTCTCAAATTCAATCCATGTTGTGTGAATATGTACTCGAGGATCTTGTGGTTAGTATACACAACAAAATTCTCTCCCAGAAGATAATGTCTCCAACAACGCAAAGCATGAACAACTACAGCCAAATCCAGGTCGTGCATAGGATAGTTCCTCTCATGTGGCCTCAAATGCCGAGATCCGTACACAACAACACAATACTATTTCATAAGCACTGCTCCAAGCCCGATGCCAGATGCATCACAGAAAACTGTATAACTCTTTTCCGGCTTTGGAAAAACTGGAATCGGTGATGAAATCAATCTCTCTTTCAGCTCCTGGAAGGCTGAATCACAAGATTCTTACCAAACATACATCATCCATTTCTTAGTCAAACCCATAAATGGAGCTGCTAGGCATGAGAAGTCCTATATAAACCGCCTATAGTAACAAGCCAGCCCTAAGAAACTCTATACCTTGAAGACGCTCTTAGGCTTCTCCTAGGTGACTACTGCTCTCACATTATATGGGTCTACTGATGCTCCTGTCCCTGAGATGACATGACCCAGGAAGTGAACTTCATCCATCCAAAAGCAGAACTTTGAGAGCATAGAATATAACTGATTCTCCCTCAGTGTACTCAAAACGATCTCAAGATGGGTAGTATGGTTTTGTCGAGTGTGAGAGTACACCAAGATGTCGTCCACGAAAACCACCAAGATGGAATCCAAGTAAGGATGGAAAACTCTGTTCATCAGCACCAAGAAAACTACTAGAACATTCATAAGACCGAACGACATAACCAAATACTCATACAGACCATACCTGCTCCAAAAAGCTGTAAGGGGTATATCTGATGGTCTGACATGCAACTGATGGTAGCCGAATCTCAAGTCAGTCTTCGAGAACACTATGGCTCCTCAAAGCTGATCAAAGAGATCATCTATCCGTGGAAATGGATATCAGTTCTTGACCATCAACTGGTTCAGCTTCCGATAATCCACACAAAGCCTGAGGATGTCGTCTGCCTTCTTCGCAAACAGGACAGGCGAACCCCAATGAGAAGTATGGGGCCAGATGAACCCCCTTGTCTGCAACTCCTCCAAATACTTCTTGAGCTATTGAAACTCATGTGTACCCATCATATAAGGAGTAATGGAAACCAGTGCCACTCCTAGAACAAGCTCAATAGAGAAGTCTACCTCTCGCTCTGGAGGCAAAACTGAAAAGTCTTCTGGAAAGACATCTAGAAAGCGATCAACCACTGGAGGAAAATTTACCTGAGAAGTTCTGTGGTCATCCAGATATAAGCTAGAAATCTAGGCTATAACACTGCCCAACCCATGATTCTCTGGTCCAGCTCTGCTCGCCTTGACATCCCATTCACCCTTATGAAGAAAATATCTTCCCTCTGGTGATGTGAAACTCACCATACGGCGATAGAAATCGACAAAGGCCTATAAGGGAACTAACCAGTCCATACCTAGAATGAAATCATAGACTTCCATCTCTAAAACATAAAGACTCTACAAAAAAAAAGACACCCACCAACCTCAAAGGGGGTAGTCTAAGCACTGATGCATGCTAGTAGTTCTAATTCCCAAGAGAGTGTCTAGCATCATCATATCCTCAGAAGCATAAACAGTAAGATTAAGGATTTCCACAGTATGCATAGAAATAAATCTATGAGAAGCTTCTGTATCGAAAAGTGCAGAGGATAAAACTGAGACTACTAAAATCGGACCTCGAACTGTAGAAGGTCAAGGATCCTGCTCCTGATGAATCTGCTCTATAGCCAATGTATGGCCTGTACCGTGGCCCTGCATAGCAGCCTGAGATCCCTGTACTGCTCCTCCCTAAGCCTAACCACTGGGTCCATGACCTCTACCCTGGCCTGAACGACCTGAAGAACTCCAGCCCCCAGTCTGCTATGGAAATGGTAATCCTGATTCTATATGCAGAGTCAAAACTGATCCTCCTTCACTAGCCGTTGGCAGAATAACCTTGCAGAAGCACTGCAGATGACCCATCTTGCCGCAAGATTGGCACTCTACTGGTTACCTCTAGCACTGGGGATTCTTATTCCCACTTATTCAACATTGATAACACACCACTTTGTTTCTAGAGGGAAGATCCCGTCTACTAGAAGGGATACCTCACTTCCTCAAGTCACCTCATGTAGACTCTCAGTGGCGCTTCCTACTGTCTGTCTCGAGAGAATCAGCCCTAGATGCTGAACCAACCTAGTCCATAGCTCCAGCCTCCCTTAGGTTTCTCTCCATAATAAGTGCCTGGTTGACTATTAGAGTGATATAAGTCAACTGAAATATGTTCACATATGACCTGCTATCCAGTCTGAGGCCTTCCTCAAACTTCCTTGCCAAAAATAGCTTGTCAATCCCCAGAATGGGAGTGAAATGATGTAACTCTGTAAAGTGGGAGGAATACCTCATAACTGTGAGAGTACCCTGATGTAGGTTCATGAACTCTCTAGCTCTGTCAGCCCTCAGCGTTGCTGGGTAGAAGTAGTCATAGAACGTATGCTGAAACTCATCCCAAGCCATAGCTTATTGGCGCCCTGTCTGTGAGACAACATCCCACCATCTCTTGGTGGAATATCGCCGCATATAAGTCACGAGCTTCACTCTCCTCTCCAAATGTGTCTCCAGATGCTCGAAGATGGACATCATGGCTTCTAGCAATGAATCCACAGCCAGTGGTCCTCCATCCCCTGTGAATGTGGGAGGGTGCTGCTATTGAAAAACCCGCGTTAGCTCTTCCATAGACGGTTCTGGATACTGAGCTCCTTGGAAGGTCTAAATGAATCTCATGAAACTCTCTCTGAACTGAGTGTCGACACCAGTGTCTGGAATCACTGTAGGTGACATGTCCAGAACGATAGGCAGAACTACTGGTAGTCCCTGATCTATCGCATCAGGCGTACGGTCACTACCTGCTTCCTGACGTGCAATGGGAGGACGTCTTGGTGCCACGACTATGAAAAGTCAAAAATCAAACCTTCATTAACGATGAACACAGATGAAACTTAAGAGAGAAAAATGGAACAGGAGAGGAAAACATTAAAATTTGGGAAAACATGACTACACAGAGTGTAGTACTACTACACAACGTGTTTCTTAAAAGTTTACCCTGGGCATGTACCTTGGCCATACATGGCTGTGAAAAACACCCGACTACACATCATGTTCTTAAATTACATGGTGTGTACTAAAGTTTTTCCTCCCTACCCGTTCACTCCTACACGACAGGGAACATGGACTATCCCAATAGGAAACTACATGGGGTGCTTGTCCACTACACAGCGTGTCCTTAAGATCTCTCCCACGTCCGTGTTTTTAGTCACACGGACTGGTACATGGACCACTACTACATGGCCTGTCAAAGGTGACACGACGTGCACTTGACATGCCTTACCTGTCCCGTGTTGTTAGTGACACGACCTGACACACGGTTGACACTACACGGCATGTTCCATATAAACACGGCGTGTACACGGAAGGATAACACCAACCTGTACGGTTGGCTACACGGCCGGCTACATGGTCAACTATACACGGCGTGTTCCCAAGGGACACGACGTGCACTTGAAGGAAAACCTCAACCTCTGTTTTCCGTGACACGTCTGGATACCTATTCCAGAGTACACGACATGATAAGCTGGTACACGACGTGTTCCTATAGAAAACATTACACCCCAGTGTCTCTTCCTAACACATTCAGGGACACAGCTAAAAACTACACGGTGTTTATATATAAATTACACATCATGTATTCTAGATTTTTTTGGACAGTTGCCTTAGAACTGCACCGGAGAATAGAAAACACAAAAAACAAGTGTTAAAGTGCCAAATTCTGATCTGTGGTGGCCCATACTCCCTGCGAATCAAATCTTGGCATCATAACAATGGATATATCAAGTAAAAAGTGTAACAACTCATGATCCACCAAATTCCAATCCTTGAGGGCCCATAAAACCTATAAGACCAAAGTTTGGCATGAATGATAAAGAATCTCTAAAAAAATGATACCCTATCAATGTAACAGCCCGAGATTTTATGAAAAATATTCTTTTTAATTTTATTAATGTCTAGTGTTGTACGCTACACCAAAAAAAGCTTGCACAACACACATCCTTGACAAGCCTTGCATTACACGCAATCACGACCTTCCTCGATAGCGTGTGTAGTACGCAATACCGAGTTTAACTAAACAACGATATGCTATTAAAATTTTATTATAACTAGCCGTTATGAATATTAATAACCACCTTTTAAAATTTTAGAAATTTTATCTCTCAAAATGGACATCATTTTTGGATTCGGAATACCGAAATTATCCTAGGGTGAAATTTTGGTATTTTTCTGAAAACTTTTAATTTTTGATGAATAGTGAAACCACTAAGTGGTAGGTTAAAAACTGAATTTTGCATAAAACTTAATTTTACCGCTTCTGTGAATGGAATTTCAAAAATCCGAGAGGCACGGTTTATGTTAGTAAGTAAAATGTGGTTCAATGAGATGAAAATAATTTTTGGTGAATAGTAACTTTTTACTTTTATTTACCACGGTTAAAAGTAAATAGGGTAATTAAGGGTAAGAATGATATTAATATTACCCTAACACATGTCCTAATTCTATTGGACAAGTTTATCTCGACCAAAAACAACCTTAAGTGTAAAATATTATCATTTAGGCCCACTTAGATTAGATTAGGACATTTATTATTATTTAATTCAAAGAAGAGATAAAAGAGTTAAAATCAAAGTTTATTTACTAAAACATTTTTATTATGGGGTTATACATAAGATAAATTCGACTATAAATATTCATTTGAAAGATAACAATACTTCCTACATAATGGTATTTTATTTGTAATTTTAGACTTTAAATAATTTAATTTATTTATGACACAACAATGATGCAGTAATTACCTTTTTAATAAAAATTAACACAATTGTTGTTATAAACACAAAAATAAATGTAATTTCAGACTTTTTATGAATTCCACTAATTTTATAGGTTACTATGATATATTAATGTTGATTTAATCAACTTGGTTCGAACATATAATTCTGTTATGACTTTCACAAAAATCATATATAAAATAGTGTCAAAATTGACACAAAATAGTTTTTAAATAAAATATTATATTACTAATTTTTATTTTATTCTTAAAAATATAAGGTTCGGCCAAATGACTTATATAAGGATATATATATTAATAATAAAAAATTTGGGGTTCGTTTGGCATGTTATAGTAAGTGTATTAACCATATAGTGAAAGAAAACAAAAAGACACGGTAAAAGTTAAATTATTTAACTTAGAGTTAAATCTAATTGATAAGGTTAAAATAATACCCTAAACTTGTCTAAATCCTATTGGTTGATAGGATTTCGACCCATCCCCACTTTATATTCGAAATAAGACCCTTTGGAACCATTATAAACCGATTTTGACTTTAATATAAAATAATATTTTGAGATATTCCTAAGGTGCCCCTCTCCTCCCTTATAAAAGGGAACCTCCTCCCCCTCCTCCTCACACCAATTTGAGAACTCAATCTCGGCCAAATCCTGCCATTTTATCCTCTCCACTTCCATTGAATAATCCTAGAGGTCCTGGTCTTCTTCAAAGACCAATCTTAGTTCCCTAAGTGGAGGATTCAAAGAGGCGTTCCAAAGAAGAGGTAATATCCATTACCGATCTTTTCAATTTCCTTCTTCTTCAACTTCTTCTTATTTAGTTGTTTCATGATAAAGTAATAACATCAGTATTACATACATACTTATATGTTATTATAAATATGAAACAACCCTAATTCACCTTCTATCCATCCTACGGAAAAATGAAATCACCGCGCGTGCGTACGTACGGAATACCGTCTCCACGCCGTGGTGTAATCTATTTTCCACCATCACCTAACAAGGATGGGTATAATGGTGTAATGAGTAACTATTTATGATTATTATAAAGTAATATTGATACTGAAATAATATATATATACTCCAATATAGTTCCACAATCATAGGAATGATATCAACACTCGTGCGTACGTACGGAATACCGTCTCCACAATGTGATGTGACTCGTTCTACATGATCATCATTACATAGTAATTATATGAATTAATTGAATGAATAAATATGATATATGTTACACTAATACCATTCTGGATATAAGGTATCTATAACCTTAAGAGAAGAATAATAATTTATTCGGCAAAACACGCATAAGAACAAAAGGCAATAAGGACCCGAGTAATAAGTAACAATGAAATATTACTAACAAGAAGCTAAGAATATGACCATATATGATATCATATCAATATTTATGATTCTGGAATAAGTCAATAACATTATTTAAACCATTATGCAGTAGCTTCGGACACGTACAAAGCAAATCGGACCTAAGGTAAGGGAAATATCACAATCTCATTTTTATCCGAGATTGTTTATACTTTGGCATTTACTGGGGTGTATTTTATCATCCACAACCATGTTCCCTCAATATGTAATATTTTTTCCATCCACTTATAATAGTTTAAATCCAATTTTACCCTTTGTTGAGTTTTTAGTAAAGAATATGAAAGGAATCTTTTGTCTTTTTTTCGTACGAGATACTTTTTGACTTTTCCGACAAAAGTACGAAGAATGTTTTTTTTAACTTATACGACATGAATGGATTTTTAAAACATTATTTCCAAGAAGCTTCCTTTACAAGTTTTCAAGTTTATTTTTAATCAACTTCTTTTAGTTTAGAATTTTATGACATTTTAAGAAAGGAAAAGTGTTTTTGAAGTAGAAAGGATATTTTCCTCAAGAATGGAGTTCAAATGTTTTATCAAAATTATTTTCCATCTAAGATAATATAGAGTTCGGTTTTTATCCCTATTATTACATTGATTTGATTATGTTTTGAGGAAATTATTTTTATGAAGTCATTTACCTTATATGATTTGTTTTATGATGTCATGATGTTACAAGAATCCCATTTTTGTTACATGTGTTATGCGATGATGTATGATATATGATTATGTGGAACACATAAGAAAGGATTCATTATAAGATGGGTGGGACCTATATCTCCCTCCAATGCATTGGGTAAAGACTTTATATCTCATGAGATAGACATGGCTGGAACGGTAGGTTATACCGGTTCAGTGAAACAGGATTGGAATGAGGGTGACTCGGTTCAGGAAGGGACTTTGTCCACTAAGATAGTCTTGGCAATGAGTCATGACTAACAAGAAATGATTTTCCATGATTATGTGTGCATGCCACAAAGTTTCAAGTTTCATGTTATGATTATGGGGATCTCATTTTCACTTCTATGATTTATTCCATGTTAAGATATTATGATCTCTTTTGCAGGTTATGATTTTCAAAAAGATATGATATGATTTTTATTTCCTTTGTTTACCCTTACTGAGCATTTGAGCTCACCCTTTTATGTTTTCTTTTCCCCAGGTCAGGAAGATGGATATTAAGTAGAATATTCTAAAAGGGACCCTAGATATGATGAAATAAATGGGAGACAATGTAGAAGATTTATGAACCAGTTGTTTATGTTTCCCAGTTTCTAAAGACACTATACCTATACGGTCCTTTGTGGTTTTGTCATATGTTGTAATAAGTGTGCTTCAATTTTGAAGTATTAACAATGTATGTAAAGTATGGGTCGTTATAGTTGGTATCAGAGGAGGTACCCAGCCTTAAGTGCGGTGCACTGCCTGGGTTGAGATGTAGAGCCCAAAACGAGGGCATTGTTCTCTAAAGGGGGGGGGGGGGTGATTGTAACATCCCCAAATGATAAAGGGTTAAATGACTAAATGATATGAATCATGTCAACAAGGTGCACCTTCCTTTTTGGGAGCCTACCTGATTAGAACTCCACAGTTAAGCGTGCTTAGCCTGGAGTAGTGATCAGGATGGGTGGCCTTCTGGGAAGTTTCCTAGGGTGTGTGCGAGTGAGGACAATGCACACTGGAAAGGACATGTGTTGGCCTGTGGGGACTCTCATTAGTCAGATGACCCGTTCAGGCATGTGGGTGGACCCTTGGGTGGGCCCCACGTGTCTGCGGGGGCAACTGGTGGTACCTGGTGGGCCAGGACCCGACGGCCTTGTTAAGGCGGGGTGGCTGTGCTGTCACCGGGACCCGGTTGTCACAATTGGTATCAGAGGAAAGGTTTAGTCAACCTTTGTAAACTAGGATGCGAAAACGTTAGTGAGGTCCCTAGAGATATTTCTAAGGTATTTCTAGGGATGTCTATAAGGTTAAGTATACGTATAGGTTATAGTCCTAGAATTGCGCTAACGATCTTAGAATTTAACCTAAGATGTTAGATATTGAGGGTACTCCCCTTTATTATGTTGTTTTCCCTAGCATGATTTTTGCCTCTCACACTATTCTTTTTGGGTTTTAGACGATGGCTGGAACCCGAAGGAACCGTGTTGATCAATGCAATGGACAATGCAATGATTGTCCTCCTAAACAAACAAATTTTATGGGAGATGGAGTGCAAAATCATATTGCTATCCTAACACAAGCTATGAATCATTCTGGACTTCCAAATGAGCAGAGAAAGGAACGGTATTCTATTGAGTCCTTCATGAGGCAACATCCACCTTCTTTCAGTGGGACTTCCGATCCACTTGTTGCTGAACAATGGATCAGTACCGCTGAAAATATATTTTCAGTTCTTCAATGTTCTGAACATGATAATGTCATCTTAGCAGTATATCGTTTGCAAGGTGAAGCTGATCAATGGTGGAATCTTATCAAGAATATGAGGCCAAGAGATGAAATTGAGTCCATGGAATGGGACGAGTTCAAGAACTTATTTTTCAATAAGTACTTCCCTCGTATTCTCCGAACAAAGATGGAGAAAGAGTTTCTTGAACTGAAGCAAAGGGATGATGAATCTGTTGGTACCTATGAAGCAAATTTTACAAGACTTGCAAGGTATGCTTCTGGTATTATTATCCAACCTGAGAGTAAGATCGATCGATTCTTTAGTGGCTTAAAACCAAGTCTTCGAAGGGCGTTATCCATAAAGGACTTTAATAGCTATGAGGAAATCGTTCGATGTGCTCTCAAAGTCGAGATGGAGATTGGAACAACCCATCAGTCGCATGGGTTAGATAAGAAGAGGAAGATGGAATTCAAAGGAAAATCTAAAGAGCACACTGAAAAGAAGATGAGCTTTCCCTTATGCTCAAAGTGTGGAAAGAAACATGGAGGGAGTTGTCTTAAAGGGACAAGTAAATGTTTTAAATGTGGAAAGGAAGGTCATCGGGCATTTGAATGCCGCGATAATGGGAAGAAGATGTCTAATGATGCAAACAAAGGAAGGGATACACAGAATGAACCTACTACACTTCAATGTTTCAAGTGCAAGGAAATGGGGCATTATACCAATCAATGCCCAAATCCAAGGGTTGATGATGATGGTCGACGCCAACAAAATCTTAAGGCTAAAGACAAAGGAAAGTCACATGCAATTTCTATCAGCGATGTGGAGTATGATAACGAAGTGGTGAAAGGTACATTTACCATCCACTCTAAAGTAGCAAATGTTTTATTTGATTCTGGATCCACCCACTCTTTTATTTCTAAAGAATTTTCTAAGGGTATCACCGTATTACCTGAAAAATTAGATGTTGAGTTAGCTGTGACAACACCTAATGGAACAACAGTCGCATCAAAAGTTTATAATTCTTCTCCGATCGAAGTTTGTGGGAAAGTGCTTCCTGCAAATCTTGTGATCCTTCCTTTAGTGAAATTTGATGTGATTCTTGGCATGGATTGGCTTTCTCTACATGGAGCTCATATCAATTGCCAAAGAAGGGAAGTCACATGCGTTCACTATTGGCGATGTTGAATATGACAACGATGTGGTGGAATGATTAAGTGTTTATGTAATGGGATTCGAAAATAATATTGTATCATGGAGTATTGGAATATTTATGTGGTATTCAATGTAATTGAGATATTTTTGGAAATAAGATGATATGCGCATAATGAAGGGAAAATGAGAAAACGAAATGTTTAACAGTATTCATGAGCTCATGATTGATATAAGGACTAAGTGATATCATTGTTTGAGTATATAGAATTTTGAGGATTTTGGTATGTGGAAAGTGATAACTTTTAACTGCATTCATGTTTTCACTAAGGTATTCAAGAGAATACACGATTAAGGACTTTGAATGTTTGGAATGTGACCAACAAAACATATCTTATGATATATGGGGATCGACGATGGTGTTAAATCTCTGGTAATCGTTTTCACTATGTTATGAGAGTGGACTGCAGTATTATGGATAAGCCTAAAGATTGGAATGGATTATGTTGGACATAAGTTAGTATTGTTTAAGGATAGAAGTTTTTTTTTGATATTATTGATGAGATGTTATAGTAATGTAGTTTTAGAAAAAGGACAACCTGCAGGATGGGCGACATCCCATCGCGTCGGACAAGGCTGTGGGAATCGAACCCACAACCGAAGTGAGACTGGCCTTTATCACCTACCACTGGCCTACATGAAGTCCCTGTTAAGTAGAAACTAGTTTTATTATATTAAGCAGTACGATATATGAAGTATAAGTCCATTTTAGGAACCATATATGATTAATCTCACTATAGATCAACTTATGTTTATAATTTTTGCTAACATTTTGTTTGAGACAGATGGAATGACCCGTCATTCTATCACATGATCTGCTAACACTTCACGAATAACAAATTCAACTTCATTTATTTAAGAGATGAAGTGGAAATTGTTCAAGGCACGAACAACAGTGAGATTGTACCAAAATAAAGTAAGTATTTATTCTAATGCAAATTTTCAACTTTAGGGAAATGATCTTGAAAACCAAAAATGTTGTCCTAGTGATCTTATACCTGATGAATCAGATGGTACCTTATATCATCACAAATCTGTGGATTTGTGATTACTGGCTTTTCCATAGCCATGTTCTCTACCACTCTCCATCAGAACATGATGGTTAGATTTCTCTTCCATATCCATATTTTCAACTATGTGGAAACCCAGTGATTAGTTTATTTGGGTAATCGTTACATTTCATACTTTAGTTTTTAAAGCCAAGTTTTTGTATTCTTTTTTACGATGTGAGTTTTTATTAAAGAAACTTTCGAATAGTAAACCATTTATAACCCCGATGAATTTCGAGGGCGAAATTCATTTTAAGGGGGGTAGAATGTAACAGCCTGAGATTTTATGAAAAATATTATTTTTAATTTTATTAATGTCTAGTGTTGTACGCTACACCAAAAGGATCTTGCACAACACACATCCTTGACAAGCCTTGCATTACACGCAATCGCGACCTTCCCCGATAGCGTGTGTAGTACGCAATACCGACTTTAACTAAACAACGATATGCTATTAAAATATTATTATAACTAGCCGTTATGAATATTAATAACCACCTTTTAAAATTTTAGAAATTTTAGATCTCAAAATGGGCATCATTTTTGGATTCGGAATACCGAAATTATCCTAGGGTGAAATTTTGGTATTTTTCTGAAAACTTTTAATTTTTGATGAATAGTGAAACCACTAAGTGGTAGGTTAAAAACTGAATTTTGCATAAAACTTAATTTTACCGCTTATGTGAATGGAATTTCAAAAATCCGAGAGGCACGGTTGATGTTAGTAAGTAAAATGTGGTTCAATGAGATGAAAATAATTTTTGGTGAATAGTAACTTTTTACTTTTATTTACCACGGTTAAAAGTAAATAGTGTAATTAAGGGTAAGAATGATATTAATATTACCCTAACACATGTCCTAATTCTGATGGACAAGTTTATCTCGACCAAAAACAACCTTAAGTGTAAAATATTATCATTTAGGCCCACTTGGATTAGATTAGGACATTTATTATTATTTAATTCAAAGAAGAGATAAAAGAGTTAAAATCAAAGTTTATTTACTAAATTTTTTTTATTATGGGGTTATACATAAGATAAATTAGACTATAAATATTAATTAGAAAGCTAACAATATTTCCTACATACTGGTATTTTATTTGTAATTTTTAGACTTTAAATAATTTAATTTATTTATGACACAACAATGATGCAGTAATTACCTTTTTAATAAAAATTAACATAATTGATGTTATAAACACCAAAATAAATTTAATTTGAAACTTTTTATGAATTACACTAATTTTATAGGTTACTATGATATATTAATGTTGCTTTAATCAACTTGGCTCGAACATATAATTCTGTTATGACTTTCACAAAAATCATATATAAAATAGTGTCAAAATTGACACAAAATAGTTTTTAAATCAAATATTATATTACTAATTTTTATTTTATTCCTAAAAATCTAAGGTTCGGCCAAATGACTTAGATAAGGATATATATATTAATAATAAAAAATTTGGGGTTCGTTTGGCATGTTATAGTAAGTGTATTAACCATATAGTGAAAGAAAACAAAAATACACGGTAAAAGTTAAATTATTTAACTTAGAGTTAAATCTAATTGATAAGGTTAAAATAATACCCTAAACTTGTCTAAATCCTATTGTTTGATAGGATTTCGACCCATACCCACTTTATTCTCGAAATAAGACCCTTTGGAACCATTATAAACTGATTTTGACTTTAATATAAAATAATATTTTGAGATATTCCTAAGGTGCCCCTCTCCTCCCTTATAAAAGGGCACCTCCTCCCCCTCCTCCTCACACCAATTTGAGAACTAAAGCTCGGCCAAACCGTGCCATTTTCTCCTCTCCACTTCCCTAGAATAATCCTAGAGGTACTGGTCTTCTTCCAAGACCAATCTTAGTTCCCTAAGTGGAGGATTCAAAGAGGCGTTCCAAAGAAGAGGTAATATCCATTACCGATCTTTTCAATTTCTTTCTTCTTCAACTTCTTCTTCTTTAGTTGTTTCATGATAAAGTAATAAAATAAGTATTTCTTACATACTTATATGTTATTATAAATATGAAACAACCCTAATTCACCTTCTATCCATCCTACGGAAAAATGAAATCACCGCGCGTGCGTACGTACGGAATACCGTCTCCACGCCGTGGTGTAATCTATTTTCCACCATCACCTTACAAGGATGGGTATAATGGTGTAATGAGTAACTATTTATGATTATTATAAAGTAATATTGATTCTGAAATAATATATATATACTCCAATACAGTTCCACGATCATAGGAACGATATCATCACTCGTGCGTACGTACGGAATACCGTCTCCACAATGTGATGCGACTCGTTCTACATGATCATAATTACATAGTAATTATATAAATGAATTGAATGAATAAATATGATATATGTTACACTAATACCATTCTGGATATAAGGTATCTATAACCTTAAAAGAAGAATAATAATTTATTCGGCAAAACACGCATAAGAACAAAAGGCAATAAGGACCCGAGTAACAAGTAACAATGAAATATTACTAACAAGAAGCTAAGAATATGACCATATATGATATCATATCAATATTTATGATTCTGGAATAAGTCAATAACATTATTTAAACCATTATGCAGTAGCTTCGGACACGTACAAAGCAAATCGAACCTAAGGTAAGGGAAATATTACAATCTCATTTTTATCCGAGATTGTTTATACGTTGGCATTTACTGGGTTGTATTTTATCATCCACATCCATGTTCCCTCAATATGTAATATTGTTTCCATCCACTTACAATATTTTAAATCAAATTTTACCCTTTGGTGAGTTTTTAGTAAAGAATATGAAAGGAATCTTTTGTCGTTTTTTCGTATGAGGTACTTTTTGACTTTTCCGACAAAAGTACGAAGAATGTTTTTTTAACTTATACGGCATGAATGGATTTTTAAAACATTATTTACAAGAAGATTAATTTACAAGTTTTCAAGTTTATTTTTAATCAACTTCTTTTAGTTTAGAATTTTATGACATTTTAAGAAAGGAAAAGTGTTTTTGAAGTAGAAAGGATATTTTCCTCAAGAATGGAGTTCAAATGTTTTTTCAAAATTATTTTCCATCTAAGATAATATAGATTTAGGTTTTTATCCCTATTATTACATTGATTGGATTATGTTTTGAGGAAATTATTTTTATGAAGTCATTTACCTTATATGATTTGTTTTATGATGTCATGATGTTACAAGAATCCCATTTTTGTTACATGTGTTATGAGATGATGTATGATTTATGATTATGTGGCACACATAAGAAAGGATTCATTATAAGATGGGTGGGACATATATCTCCCTCCAATGCATTGGGTAAAGATTTTATATCTCATGAGATAGACATGGCTGGAACGGTAGGTTATACCGGTTCTGTGAAACAGGATTGGAACGAGGGTGACTCGGTTCAGAAAGGGACTTTGTCCACTAAGATAGTCTTGGCAATGAGTCATGACTAAAAAGAAATGATTTTCCATGATTATGTGTGCATGCCACAAAGTTTCAAGTTTCATGTTATGATTATGGGGATCTCATTTTCACTTCTATGATTTATTCCATGTTAAGATATTATGATCTCTTTTGTAGGTTATGATTTTCAAAAAGATATGATATGATTTTTATTTCTTTTGTTTACCCTTACTGAGCATTTGATCTCACCCTTTTATGTTTTCTTTTCCCCAGGTCAGGAAGATGGATATTAAGTAGAATATTCTAAAAGGGACCCTAGATATGATGAAATAAATGGGAGACACTGTAGAAGATTTATGAACCAGTTGTTTATGTTTCCCAGTTTCTAAAGACACTATACCTATACGGTCCTTTGTGGTTTTGTCATATGTTGTAATAAGTGTGCTTCAATTTTGAAGTATTAACAATGTATGTAAAGTATGGGTCATTATAATCAACATAGTATGTATTCTATCACTGCAGCTATCACAATATCATGCATCTTCTATCAGAAATTTTATCACAATATCATGAAAATTATAATGCAATCTAGATGGCATGAAAAAATGCATGACATGTGATTTTCTAACAAGTGCCTATATGATTCATGAGATGGCATACCCTTATCTCATTGGGTTTCAACAAAATAGAACTACAAACATACAACAATAATAGCACAAAATAAGTGCACCACACAACGGTGAAATCAATTAAAATGTAACATTTTCAAAAACATGAAAATTGAAATATTTGAGGTAATCTGGATTTTTCCCCGTACACGGGTTCTAGAATGCCCAGGCACAGCTATTTACCATTTACCTATTCCATCCAATCCTTGTCTAATGTCACTAAATAGTAAGTCAACAGAAAAGGAAAGAAACTCCTCTGATACCACTTTGTAACGACCCGAATCCAGAGCCCCTCAACTGGTTCCCCATGCCCAATTTTCCACATGACCACAAACACATTTCCCCAAATTCCAGAGGCTACTGACTAGCAGTGAGGGCCTTGGTAAGTTATTGGGGAAACTATGCCCCCATTTGGTAAGGTATACAAGGTACAGGAAATAACAGTCAATAGTAGAAGCAGTAAACAACATATAACAACTGAAACTAAAAAGTGGAAAAAATGCATAATATAATAATGATACAGCATGGTACATGTATATAAGGAAAGCAGCAAACACAAAAACGTGCTGAAATACAACTGAGAACAAAGCACTAGAATTACACAACAACTCCAGCAGCATCGCAAGCCTAAGCTCGGTCCTATGCTCTCCAGCTCCAACCATCAATCATGTACCTAAAGTAGAATGGTCACAATCCCTATCCACACCTGCAACCATATAACCTGTTTGGGTCGAAAAGCAGGACCCAAACAGGGTGTGAGACTAATCCCAGTAGGCAATCACCACAAGATATCTGCCCTACTGTCTGTGAGCAATATAACAAAAGTAATGGAAATAAATGCAGCAGAGAAACATGAGTATTCTAAATTAAACAATCCTACAAATATCCATTCACATTTATTTATTAATTTAATTCACTCATTAAATTATCATCCAAGGAATATAGAAAATAGCTCTATATTATCAATTCGTAGCAAGTAACACTACAGGTATCTCAGCAGACTAGCTAAACTACAAGTGGTACAAAACAGAAGATTGTTCTTTGTGTAGGTGGAATCGTCACAACCAACCAAAAAATATTCACACTGACTCTCTGGGTGGCTTATACTGGCTGACCCCTATAGTCAAGTAATCATACAAAGGCACAGACACTTTGGTATGCTCTCACCGTCAATTCCCCTACGGTCTTGCAACGATAACTATAGACTCTCTGAGGAAGCACTTACATCTAATTTCCCCTATAGTCTCAATATGTAACTAAGTACACTCTAAGGAAGCACAAAGTCCCATTCCCATAGGTCCTATAAATGATTATAATTTATAACAGACTTTCTAGGGAATCCCTTAATCGTCAATTCCCTCTTTAGTCTACTGCACTAGGTTAACACAGTCCTGAGTAGTCTAGTCATGCATAATCCACTATTAGCAGCTCTAAGTAAGTTCAACAACTACTTGGATAATAACTAAAATGAATAAAAAGCATATAAACAAAAGGCAATACATGCAATCAATTATATCAAGGCAGGAAAACAATACAACAAGGTATGCCTCACAGGAAACCTAAGCCAAATGATGATAAATATCCAAAACAGGGGGAATATCCATTGGGTGATCCTAAAAGATGCTAACAAGAAATTATCAATCATCTAATAACCTCAATCATACATGAAATATAAGGTAGATTACAATACTGGATCAAAACCCAAACATGAGATAACTGATACATGGGTATCTGACACGTTTTCACCAAAAACTCAAAGAAAATCAACATGGGGAAGAAAACCACCTACCTTTATCCTAGGAGATTGATACACTTGAAACTCATCATGTGAGTCATCCTATAATGAAGAATATTTTCAAAAAAGTCTAAAACATTCAACCTCATATTACTCTCACAAGAGAAGGAATCATGAAACATGGCCAAAGAAGAACCAAGAACTCACCGCTGCGATTCTATTGCAACCGACGACATTTGATTCAGAGATAAAGTGACATATCGGTGGCTCAGAGAAGATCCGCGGTCATACCCTCACTCTTGCTCAAAGAATCTGCAGAAGAAGACATATCCAGGGTTAAGTCGTGACCCCAATCCATTTTATGAAATAAAATGAAATATACACGATATATACTTCATGAGTACACGACATGTACTCAATCTTTCCGTACAACACATTAAGCGGCCTCCACATCAACTCTACACACCGTGTGTGTGGCTCAGACACGGCCATCACACAACCTCACACAAAAGAAAAGTTCACTGTGTGTACTTAGAAAATTTCCAGATTTTCCTCTTTTTAAAAAAAATGACCAGAAAAGTAAAAACATAGCTGAAACGAAGATCCGGGTTCTAACACCCTTGTTTTAAAATTTGTTTTGGATTATTTGTTGTGGACCTAAAATAATTATAAATTTTATTTTATGTCTATTTTAATTTAATCAATGTTTTTCAAAAGAAAATATATTTTTTAAATGAAATGACGACAATTATTTTTCTAGACGATGTGACTGCTATTTCATTTCTAAAAACCTTTGCAAGAATAGATGCTTTTATATGAAAAAACCCTCTGCAATTTTTATAAGAATTTTGGTTTTGAAAATGTGTTTTAATATAAATTGGTATTTTGATATTCAAAATTGACTTTATTACAAGTTTAAAAGAGTTTTTCAAAAGATTAAATACTTTATAATTGTTTTAGTTCTTAGACATTTTATACGATTGGTAATCCTAAATAGCACTCGGTGAGCCAGTTATAGCACAAATGATGGTCCTCTCCAGATATAACTCTAATTCATTATGTAATTTTTATTTTCTCTAGTGAATTATATTGGAAATTTTTTATGGTTATTCTAATTTGTAAGGGTTCTATAAGATGATGTCCTAAAGTAATTACAAAAAATTTATAAGCTTGATAATGAGTTTTTATGGAAGTAATTTGTTTTTAAAAGGTAAAATAAATATTTTTTAAATAAATTGAAATTACCATTTATCTCTAAAATGGTACATCTTCAAGAGATGAATTTTTCATGGGATTTCATGTTTTTAAATAGACAAATTATTTAACTCTTTTTATGTCCATTACTAAGCTTTTTATTCCCATATCACATTTTTAAAAGTTTTTTCACAAAATTTATATATGGTCATGTGATTAGAAGTGGTATTATTGACATTCATATAGATTTTTCATGAAAAGAAATCATGTTTTTTTAAAAGTTTTATATGGTGGGAAATGGATACTGGTTGGATGTGTCCACATTGTATTGTATGGTTTTTTATGAATGGGTTATGACATAATTCTATTAAAATATATTAATGAATATATCAATAAAGTGATAAAAAGTTAAAATATTGACTTAAACTAAATATTATGTAATGTTTTAGTCAGTGTCCTTATAGTTGGTATCAAAGGTTGGTTTAGATAACTTAATAGGTTAGGATAATGATAATAGAATGAAATTGAAATAATTCACCTTATGTTCATGGTAAAATGATATAGAATTTGAATATTTCCATGTTTCTTGATAAAATATGTCACATCATAATAGATTTATATAGTAGAAACAAAGAGTATATATTGAAGATGCATCAAGAGGAAAGCATCCTACCAAATCATCATCCCAAGATGGTTGAAATTAGAAGAGAGTAGTTTGTTATAGTGATGGATTAGTTGAAAAATGCTATAAATTGTGGCAGTATCTATACCAGAGGGGAACCTAATCTACTAAAAAGGAATATGTCTATAGTAGATAATTTAATGAGGCAACATCCCCCATAATTCGGGGGATCATATGACCTAGTGGTATCCAAAGGATCAATCAATGCTCCGTGGAATATATTTGATGTCATGGTATGTTCAAAACATCAAAAGGTAACTATTTTTGTCTATCTTTTTGAAGGTTAAGTGGATCGAAATTGGTATTTAGTTTATAATACTAAATATAATGATGAAATTGATTAGATGGAATGTAAAATATTCATGGATATTTTTGGAAAAATATTTCCTTAATGTTGTCGACATAAAATTTAAAGATAATTACTAGAAATAAAGAAAAAGAGAAGAATATTATATAGCAGCATATGAAGAAAACTTCAAAATATAGGCCAGGTATGTGTTATATTTTATTGTAGTCACCTATAGAAAAATTAATAGGTTTTCTCAGAATTTAGATTCAGTCAATAGAGATATTTGGTTGTATGATAATTTAAAAGCCATGAGAAAGTTGTTCATCATGATGAAAAGGTTGAGATGGTGTTTCCTGACTCTTATGTTCCTGGTGATGATGAAATAGAGAAGTGATCTATTTTAAAGGATATGGGAAGAAATGTAAAAAAATATGTATGTAATAAAATGAAGTCCCATCACGTGGAAAGTGTGGTAAAAAGAGCCCAAAATAATGTCATATGAAGTTAAGGAAGTGTTACAGATTTGGATGGTTTTTCCACATGGCACAATATTGCAAGGGAAATAATCTTGATTAATAAAATAATGGGTATAAATGATATCCACACAATGTTAAAATGTTTTAGTTGTAATGATTCTGGTCATTATGCTAATTGTTTTCCAAATTTAGTTGCACAAGATGAAAAGTTTCATGATCGAAAACAAAAAGGTGTAGCAAGGTCATTTTATAAAACTACACCTAATGTTGGGCCATGAAATGAATTGGTGAAAGGTATTTTTATTATGTGTTTTAATTATTCTAATACCATGTTTGACTCTTGAACTTTGAATTATTTTATTTCAAATAAATTTTATAATAAATTGAGAATATCACCTAATTAAAGTAGGATATAACATTTTGTGAAAAATCAAGGTTGAGAAATTAAAGAAACAAAAATTTATAAGAATCACCTTATTTTTATTAGTTTGATGGTCTTTCCTACAAATCCCATTGAACCAGGTATAATAGAGTTGGATATAATTATTGGATTTGATTGGATATCATTTTATCATGCTATGATAGATTTCATTTCTAATAAAGTTTTGTTCAATGATTTAATGACATTGATAAATTACCAAAAAGATGATAAATTTATTAGATATGGAAGTTAATTTAAAATAAATCATATTGTTGAAAATAATGAAACTATTCAATTTAGTGATATTCAAGTTGTAAAGGAATACATGTTTGTTTTTACAGATGATTTTCTTAGTGTTGTTCTTAATCAAGAGGTTGAGATTTATATTCACTTAGCACCTAATGCAAATTTTATTCATAAACCCCCTTATCAAATAGAAAAATTTGGACTTTTAGAATATAAAAATAAATTGTGGGTGTTATTAGATAATTGTTTAATTCAAACATTCACTTCACTTTTAGGTGATTTTATTTAATTTATTAAAATGAAATATGGATCAATGATACTTTTCATTGATTATAGATACATGAATAATATAACTGTTAATAACATGTGTCATTTCCCTCATATTGAAGATTTGTTTGATCAATTCCATATAGAACTATATTTTTAAATTAATGACCTGAGGTCGGGGCATCATCATTTGAAAGTAAAGGAATAAGACATTCCTAAGACACTGTTTTGAACTAGATATTAGAACTATGAGTTTCTAGTTATACTGTTTAGTTCATCAAATAAACAGGATATATTTATGGACCTTATGGGTAGAACATTTAATGAGTTCTTGGAAAGGTTTTTAGTTGTATTTATTTATGAAATTTGGGTATATTCTAAAATCCAAGAGGAATATGAAATACACTTAAGGATTTATTTTTAAAGCATAAAAAAATAAACTCTATGGAAAATTTAAAAAGTCTAAATATTGGTTAAAAAAATATTATTCCTAGGTAATATTGTTTTTAGATATGGAATAACTATTGACCCTTCTAAATCAATTTTTTTTATAGAATGGATAATAATGAAAAATATCATAGAGATTTGTAGTGTTCTTGGATTAATAGGTTACTATTGGTGATTTGTTGAAAACTTTTCTCGAATGTCTAGCTCACTAAATATTTTTTTCATGAAAATAAGTTATGATTATCTGGATAAAGGAATGTGATTATTGTTTTCATGAATTGAAAATATGATTAGTGAATGATTCAGTGTTCTCCTTGCCTTAAAAAATAGAGAAATTTTTATCTACATTATTATTTAGTTGAAAGAAATCAATTGCGTCCAAATTCATAATGATTAGGTAATTGAATATGCATCATTTCTGTTAAAAAAACATGAGTTAAATTATAATACACATTATTTTTAATAAGTTCATGTTGTTATTTTTCTTTATAATTTTGAAGGAATAATTTTTTAGAAGTAAAGTGTGAGAAATATATTGATCATAAACGTTTTAAGTATACATTCACTCAGAAATAATTCAACAAGAGACATAGAATATGGTTAGAACTAATCAAGGATTATGATTTCATGATTCATTACCATCATAGAAAAGAAAAAATTTAATTGATTCTTTTATTCAAAAAAGTAATGATACATTAACCATGTGACGTTCTAAAACTGACCCTTTGGTTAATGATTTTATGTAAATTTTCTTACAATTTTTTGATGAAAGGAAATCCCATATTTTGTTTCTAGTTTTAGTACAATAGGATTCTTTTTCAATAATTAAGATATATAGAAGAATTATAATTATTTGAATGAAAAGGTATAATTCATTAGTAAGGGTAAGTTTCCTGATTTTAATATTGATGAAGATGGTGTTTTATGATTTTGAAAAAGATCATGCATTCCTTGTGATTTCTTGTATAAGAAAGAGTAGTTGATTGAATCTTATTATTCTCCATTTACCATTAATTCGAGTAGTAATATGATGTACATAGGATTTCGGGTGTGTTACTGGTGGGATGGAATGAAAAGATATATTGCTGACATTAATATGAAGTGTTTAAAATGTCTGCAGGTTAAAGGAGAATGAAAATTATGAAAGGGGATGATTCAACCTTTTCCATTTCCAATGTTTAAATATGAGAATATATTAATGGTTTTTGGTGTGATGTATTTTCAAATAAAACTCAATGAAATAAGGAAATTTATGTTATTATTAACCAAATAACTAAATTTTCACATTTCTTTCTAATTATAGATACAATGTCCTTATATTACCTTTCTCAACTGTATATAAAGTAGGTAGTTAGGATATATTGAGTTCCTATCTCCATTATATTTGACCATAATCCCTAGTTCAAATCTAATTTTTAAAAAAGGACTTTTGATTTTGTTCGGTACTAAATTTAATTCTATTATATCATTTAATCCTTTATATGATGGACAATTTCAGTGGACCATTGAATCCATGGAAGATATGATTTGTTACTATTGATGGATTACTTTGGAAGTTGGGATAAATATCTTTATAGGATTGAGTTCTCTTATTATAATAGTTTTTATTCTATTTTATAGATGGAACCATTTTAGGAATTATATTGAAAGCAGCACACAAAACTAGAATTTTGGGATGATGTTGGAGAAATAAAGTTTATGGGTGTGGAGTTGGTAGAGGATACAATAGATAAAGTTCAATTGATTCAGTCAAACATGAGGATAGTTCATATTATAAAAAAAGTTATGTGGATTAATAGAGGAAATATATTTCATTTTAAGTAGGTGATAATTTCTTTTTGAATGTTTATCTATGGAAATGTGTGATGAATTTTTACAATAAGGGGAATCTGAGTCCTGTTGAGTCAATAAGGTTTTCCTTATGACTTTTCCATTCCTTCTTGTTTTGAAAATCACAAACACCATATCTTTAAGGAAAATTGATTTTATAAGGAAAATCGATTTTTTAAGGAAAATCGCTTTTATAAGGAAAATTATCCTTATCATATTTTCATTATCTATATCAATATATTTCTTAAGTATAAGAATCGGATTCATTTCTATATTCTCGGAATCGTTTAAAACTTTGATATGAAATATTCTGTTTTAGGCTCCGAATTCAGGATGAGAACTGTAATGAAGATCCACTCTGAATTCTGGATATGAACTCTCATGAAGTTCGACACTGAAATCTAATGACGAATCCTGATTACAAATTCTCATTATGAATTCTGATGACGAATTCTCATTCCGAATTATCATTCCAAATTTACCTATTAAACATAATCTGATCATCTTTTCTTTATACACTCCGAATTTATTTAGACTCTGAATATTATATTTGGTTAGACTTCAAACTTTCATTTTTCTTACACTTTTATAAATTTTCTACTCTTTGACATTTTTTTACACTCCGAATCTTCACTCCAAACTTTTTAACTAATCTTGAAACGATGTCGTACTTTCTATTACACTTGTTTTGTTATAAAAAAATGTCGTCTATTCCGTTATAAACTAACCTTTGGTTAAGTGACACGTGTACATCTCCCTTCAAATTTTAAAGAAGATATGACCATTGGAAAGGAGGCCGACCGAGCCTATAAATATGAGCTCATTTGAAAGATCCAATGACACAATGTAGTTGATCGATCTAGAGACCACACGTTGCTAAGGTGATTTCTAGAGAGAGAAATCTTTTCATGCTTTGTGCGTGCTGAACCGCTCGTTCAGTTTTTGCTTCATGTGACTCCAAATGTTGGTGATTATATTCGAGGACTTCCAAGGATACGAAGACAGAGGTGCTGACTACCTTAAAGTTCAAGGGCTTCCTTGCTGAGGAAGACAGAGGTTCCAACTACCTTGAAGTTGAGGGCCTATGGGGATAGCAAGACAGAGATTCCGATCTTCATATCGAGGGCTTACCCTGGTGTGGGTAAGACCGACTTGCTTTAAAGTATAAATCAAGGGACCTTTATCCAAGGTTGTTGGATACCCTTCTATTTGGGTTAAAAGACTTATATCTTGTTATTTATAGTTTTACTACCTATTTGTTTCCTCTGCATATTGTATTGTAAGGAAAGTATAACTTTATTATACTTCCTTACTTGTACTCTGTTTCATTTAGATTCTATACGCTTTAAGGTAGAATCTCATTTTGTAATCTTTAGTTAAGTTTCAATTTCTAGATCCATATTTCCGGAACCTACTTTTGGAATCTCTTTCTAGTTTTAAGCAAGTCCATAGAAATTGATGTTTATAACTTCATTCCTTATTCTAATTTTTCAATTAGTGTTAGAGGTGTTGTGAATTTGCTTAGTTTAACTTTGTTAAAATTATAACTTTCCTTGTCTAAGGAAAACATAGTTATTTGTAATCAACTTTAAAGGTTCAAAATGGAATTTTTAAAGTGTACAAATCACCCCCCTCTTATATATTGAGCATCTACATCATTATTTCGATCCTACAATTGGTATCAGAGGAGGTCTCTGAACTACCTATACTCACGTATAAGTTTTTCTTGTTCATTTTCCTTTATTCTTCATACTTGCTTAGAAAGTTCTTTGTCATTCTGAACTCTGTCATTCCGAACATTGTCATTACGAATTATCATTCCGAACTTTGTGATTACAAACTTTTTCTACTAACAAGTTTGTGTGCCAATGTTTATTTTAAGTATGGTAGGAGTAAATGTTGGTTCCATTGATAATATAAATCCTACAAGACCACCAATCATTGATGGTAATGCCTAGGAGTACTGGAGAGATCGAATGAAGACTTTTTTTATCAGTACTGGAGTGGAAAACTTTGTTATGCTTATTAGAGATTATAAAATTCCTGATAACGAAGTTAGAACTTTCACTAACCAGGAAAAGCAAGAGTATCAACTCAATTATAAGGTACACAATACCTTACTTTTTTCAATGAATAGAAATATATATAGCCAAATTTCTTCCTGTGAAGCAGCTAATTGTATCTGGAAGAAGTTAGAGGTTACACACTTTGGAACTTCTAAAGTGATTGAGACTAGGAGAGCTATGCTTAGAGCTGAATACCATGGCTTCAATTTTCCTTATGGTGAACCAATTTGTAAAGTTCAACAGAGATTTATGACTATAGTCAATAGTTTAAAATCTATGGGAGATAATGGGTTAGATGATGAAGCACTTGTGGATAAGATAATTGATATTATGCCCAATGAGTGGGAATCCAAAAGAACAGTTATAGATGATAATGGGAAGGTCACTCAAATTTCTCTTGATGAGCTATTTAGAACTCTTCTTCATCATGAAACAAGAATGAAGAGAGATTCTGACAATATCAAGAAGAAAAATGGAAATGGTACTGTTGCTTTCACATCAACATCAAATCAGATGAAAGCTAAGACTCCTAAGAGGGTAACCAGATCCAAGTCTAAGAAAGTTATTTTCCAATCCGAATCTAGTGAGAGTGAAGTACCTGAAAATGAGTTAGCAAATCTTGCTCGAAGGATGAACAAGATAGCTGGCCAAAGAAGTTTCCAATCCAATTATAAGAAAAAGTAAAGGAAAGATAGGAAATATGGAGAAGTCACGTGTTATGAATGCAAGAGAGATGGACATATTAGACCAGATTTCCCTTTGCTCAAATAGAATGAAATGAAAGAAAGGCATTCAGATAGGAACATAAAGAAGTATTATAAAGCCAAAGATAAGAATGTTCTGAAAGCTAGTGATACCTGGAGTGCCAGTGGTGGTGACTCTTCAGATGAATCTTCTGATTATCAATCTTCAGGATAGAAGAATCTTGGTCTTGTAGCAAGACTACCTATTAACAATCCTTGTTTTATGGCTAAGGTACGAAATGCTGAATCGTTGACCAATGTTTCTTTAAATACTAATAATAGAGAATATTATAACTCTTCTAATGATGAATCCTCTTTTGATGAAGAAAATACTTTACCTACTTATGAAGAAGTTTCTAGGTTTGTTTAACTTCTTGAAATTGAGAATTCCAAACTCAATAAAAAACATGATAAGGCAAACTCTAGGAATAGTATTCTTACGAAAGAAATATCAGATCTTTCTAAAGATCTTTATAGAAAAAATAATGATTTTGAAAGTATTTCAAAAAATCTTGAGGAAGTAAGTTCTGAGAAGAAAAAACTTTCTAAAGAATTAGAAAAAGTAATTTCTAAGAAAAGTATCTTCGAGTCTAGCTCTAGTTTTAAAACTAATGATTTTGAGGATAAAAACGTGGTTATAAAACTCAAGTCTGAAATTTTTTCCTTAAAGAAGTGTTTATCAATCTTTACCCATGGTAAGTAAAATTTTGATAAAATGTATTCCCAAATACGACCTTTAACAAATAAATCCGGATTTGGTTATACCCATGCAAAACCAATTTTTAGTAACAATTATTTTGTTCCTCAAAGTTCCCTATTTTGTACCAAGTGTCAATGTGGTGGTTACTGAGCAAAGAAATTTTCCTTAAACAAAACCCAATCTCTAGGATTTCACAAAGCTTATTTCTCTAAGAAGATGTGGGTACCTAAAATTTTGTTTTCTGGAAATCTTGGATCCAAACAAGTTTGGATTCTGAAAGTCTAATTCTTTTCTTGATTTCAGGAAAATAAAGAGAGTACCAAAAGCAACACATGGTACATGGATAGTGGATGTTCCCAGCACATGACTGGTAACAAAAGCTATTTTGAAAAGATTATCAAAACTAAAGGAGGAAAGGTAACTTTCGGAGATAATACTAAGGGAGAAAATTTTGGAATAGGTAATATTGTTCTTCTTGCTAAAACTTTGATTTCAAATGTTCTTTTTGTTAAGGGTCTTAAGTACAACCTCATTAGCATAAGTCAGTTATATGCTGAAGGATACCTTGTGAATTTTAGGAATGATAAGTGCTCAGTTCACAATTCCAAGGAAGAATTTATTCTCTTATCCAATAGGCAAGAGAATGTTTACACCTTAAATTTAGAAGACCTCAAGAGCCAAGATTTACCTTGCATAAGTGCAATGGATGATCATTCCTGGTTATTGCATAGAAGACTAGGTCACTATAACCTTAGGAACTTATGCAAACTCTCTAAGAAGAAACTAGTTAAGGATCTATCAGAGCTTATATTTGATTATTCTAAAGTTTCTGATCCTTGTAAATATGTAAAGCAACATAAATCTAGTTTTAAATCAATCGGTGAAGTCCCAACAACTGATGCATTACAGTTAGTGCGCATGGATCTTTTTGGTCCAACACAAACTGGAAGTATTGGAGGAAAATACTATGTGTTTTTTCTGGTTGATGATAACACTAGATTTACTTGGGTTTATTTTCTAGCAATGAAGTATGAATATTTTTCTTATTTCAAAAGTTTTAGAGCTCAAGTTAAAAATGAGAAAAACCTTCCATTGAAAACTATTCATAGTGATCATAGAGGAGAATTTAAAAATTATGATTTTGAAACTTTTTGTAGTAGAAAAGGTATTACTCACAATTTTTCAGCACCTAGAACTCCTCAATAGAATGGTGTAGTTGAAAGAAGAAATAGAATTCTTAAATAGATAACCAGAACCATGTTGAGTGAATATTCTATAGCTGGACATTTCTGGGCTGAAGCTGTAATTACTGCTTTCTGTACTATAAATCGAGTTTTGATTAGACCTTTTCTTAATAAAACTCTTTATGAGTTATGGAATGTCAGAAAACCAAGACTTTCCTACTTCAAGGTTTTTTGTTGCAAAGTATTAATTTTGAATACTAAAGATAATATACATAAATTCTCACCAAAATCTGATGAAGGAATTTTCTTAGACTACTTCACAACTTTTAAGGCATATAGAGTTTTCAAAAAAAAATACTTGTACTGTTGAAGAAACAGTACACGTAAAATTTGATGAGTCAGATCCTTTTGTTTTTAAATCATCCAAATCTTCATCCTCAGATGTGTTTTCAAAAACTGGTTGTCAACCATTGATAGAAGATCCTTCTGATAATGAAAATTTTCAAGAATATACTTTTGAAACATTTACCCGAGAAGATTTTCTACCCAATGTTGATGAACAATATTTTCAAAACCCAAATCAGGTGTTTCTTAAGAATCATCCCAGTGATAGTATCATTAGTGATGTAAATCAATCTGTAAGAACTAGAATTTTCTTAAGAAATGAAATAGAACATCTATCATTTCTTTCCCGATTAGAACCAAAAAGCACTAATGAAGCTTAAGGTGATGATGATTGGATCAAAGCTATGCAAGATGAACTAAATGAATTTGAAAGGAACAATGTCTGGATCTTGGTTGAAAGACCTAAGGAAACTTATGTTATTGGAGTAAAGTGGTTCTTCAGGAAAAAATGTGATGAAAATGGAGTCATAGTAAGAAATAAAGCTAGACTTGTTGTTAAAGGCTATAATCAGCAAGAGGGAATAGACTATGAAGAAACTTATGATCCAGTAGCTAGACTTGAATCTATCCGTATTCTACTTGCCTTTGCAACATTCTTTAACTTTAAACATTTTCAAATGGATGTGAAATGGGATTTTCTTAACGGTTATGTTGAAGAGGAAGTTTTTGTTGAACAACCTCCTGGCTTTGAAGATACAAAACATCTTGATCATGTTTTTAGACATACCAAAGCTCTGTATGGTCTTTAACAAGCCCCACGAGCCTGGTATGATAGACTCACTAGATTTTTGATTCAAAATAACAATGTTAAGGGAAATGTAGATCCAACCCTTTTTAGAAAGAAAGATAAGAAAAATGTTTTGATTATTCAAATTTATGTTGATGACATCATATTTGGTTCAACTCAGCAATCTTTAACCGACACTTTTGCAAGTATAATGAAATCAGTGTTTGAAATGAGTATGATGGGTGAGTTAACTTTTTTCCTTGGTTTTCAAATTTCCCAAAAACCAGAAGGAACCTACATATCTCAACATAAGTATATTAAATATCTTCTCAAAAAGTATGGTTATGATAGTACTAAAAGTATAAGTACTCCTATTAGTACATCAAACTCCCTAGATCTTGATGAAGCTGGGAAACCAGTAGATCAAACATCTTTTAGAGGTATGATAGGAAGTTTACTTTACATAACAGCTAGTCGACCAGACATAAGGTTCTTAGTATGCTTATGTGCAAGATATCAATCCAATCCTAAGGAATCTCACTTAAGGGCAGTAAACAGATTTTTTCGCTACCTTAAGGGAACTATGGATATAGGATTATTTTATACTTCTGGAAATGATTTTGTTCTAAAAATATTTTCTGAGGATGAATTTGGTGGATGTAGAATGGATATAAAAAGTACATCTGGAACTTTTTATTTATTAGGAGATTCACTAGTTTCTTGGTCTTGCAAGAAGCAACATTCTGTAGCACTTTCCACTGCTGAAGCCGAATATGTAGCAGCTGGAAGTTGTTGTGCTCAAGTGTTGTGGATGCAACACACACTCACAGACTATGGCTTGAGTTTTACTAAAACTCAAATTTTGTGTGATAACACAAGTGCCATTGCCCTAAGTAAGAACCCTGCACATCACCCACCTAAAAAACACATAGATATTAGGCATCACTTTCTTAGGGATCACACACTAAAAGGAGATATTATTCTTCAGTTTATCAGAACGCAAGATCAACTTGCTGATATTTTCACAAAATATTTGTTTCCTGATAGATTTGAATACATTAAACAGAAGTTAGGAATGATAACCATAAGGTAATCTTTATTAATTAACTTTCTATTGAAAAAGTATCCTTAGAGTAATAAACTCCTTTTCATAGGGTGAGTACATTTGTTTGTTAGTGTTACTAAATTTTACTTTTCATATTTTTTTTTCAAACGTTTTTTCTATTTCTTGAGTTATAATTTCCAGAATATATTTTTTTGGAATGGAAATTTTCTGAAACTAAAATTTCTGGAATGGTAATTTCCAGAACTGAAATTTTTCAGGATTGAAATTCTCGGAGTAAGAACTTCCGGAATGGAGATATTCAGACTAGGGTTTTCGTAAAGAGACTTTCGTACTGAGACTTTCGTAGTAATACTTTTTTATTGAGACATTCTTAATGAAATTATCATACTGAAATTATTATAATGGTTTTTTATTATTCTTTTTGTACCGGGTTTTCCACACTGAGTTTTTCATAGTGTGTTTTGTGATCTATGTTTTTTTTCGTGGTAATGGAGGATGTTACCCATTACGAATAATCCTCCTAATCCAATCTGAAAGGTATGATTTCCTTACTCATGTTTTTGTAATCATACTTTACTAGCTGGTATTTTCTTATATTTTGTTTTCGGATTATAGTTTTCTTAAATCTTTGTTTTAATAAAAACCTCAAAATATCGGAGTCAAGTTTTCTTGAGAATTGGTTTTCAATCGTCAGATCTGATCCCAGTTTTTTTACAACCGTTCGATGAACTGAGGAAGATGAACCGTTATATCGTTTCCTATTTAGAGGGGACCCCAAATGGTCGTCCCACATCAGTTTTTCAAGATCCAGCGTCCTGAAGTTCTGCCTCTCCGTTTTAAAGCCGTTTCGATCTTCAGTAATCTCCGTTCCGAACTTCCCAGAAGTCTTCAGATCCGAATGTCTATGGAAGTAGCTTCTCAAGACATGTCAACATCTAAGACGATTTCTCAGTGGTTAGTATATATAGAAAGGTTGGTTCATCCTGATTTCTTCAATAATTATGATTATCTTATATCCAAGAACATAATGCTTAATGGATGGGAAGATGTTGTTGTGTCTAAGCCCGGGAATCAAGATGAAGTATATTCGGAGTTGCTTTTAGAGTTCTATGAGATAGTTTCCTTCTTTAAGGAAGATGGTAGGGATAAATTGTTGTTTAAGTCTTATGGCAAGACTTATAAGCTTTCTTATGCCAAGGTAGCCAGCATGGTAGGGCTGACCTATGAAGGAGAAGTCGAGTTCATCACTCATGTTTTTCCATATTCAAAGGGAAGTTTCAACAAGGAAAAGGCTTTGAAGACTCTCAGACTGTCAGATGACAAGGCTCCGAAGATTTCTAGTCTGTCTACGAATTTTTGGATTCTAGAATTAGGGGTACAAGTATTTATCATAACGAGAAAGGGTGACAAAGATAGTTTGAAGAAGAGTGAGATAATTATTCTAGATTTTCTGATTAATATAAGGAAGTTTAATCTGATGAGACACATTCTTATTACCATTTAGAATGTTAAGAAAGGGAATCTAAGAGCTCAGATCGTAATGTATCTAGCAATAATCTCGAAGTTAATAGTTCGGTGCCTTGAGTCTTTCAAGGAGGCTTTAAATTCTAAGACAAGAGTTTAAAAAATTATGTTGGTGAGGGATGATACCCTTAAAAGGATGAACTTTGCTTTTGACAAGAAGACTGGTGAGTTCTTTTATTTTCTAGTTCAAGAAGAAGAGGTTCCAAATGTTGTTGAACCTAAATCTTCTAATCCATTGAAGAAGATAAAGTTAAAAGAATTTTAAGTTGAAGCATAGAATCTTAAATCTAAGAAAGTTCATTCCAAACCTCCAAAACTGAAAAAGAAGAAAGCTTACCCTGATGAGGTAGTTTCTAAGTGGAGGGAAGTCAAAGAGAAGAGAGTGCAAGGGGAGCCTCAGTTTGGTTTGGAACCTACGGAGGCTAAGGACTTGAAGGAAAAGACAACGGTTGAACTAGAAAAACAAGTGAAACAAAAGAATCTTAAGAAGAAGATGTCTGAAGCTGAGGTGGTTCAGAATTTATTGAAGTTTAATGAGATGGCCTCCGAAAACATTCCAGTCCCGATATCTTTCTCTTTGGAATCTCTACTTGAGACTCCAGGAAGAAACTATGTTACTCTAGAGAAGGTAAAATATAAGCATGTTAAGGAAGTTGAGCAGTTTGAGCAAGTGAAAGAGGATGAAGCAGTTTCTGAAGGTAGTGGTGAGACCAGAGATCTATTGAAGCAAGTAGAAGATTATAAGGAGACACCTTCAGAACATTTTTCGCTCCAAACTTCAGAAGATGATTCCTCTAAGATAGTCACTCTAGATAAGGATGAGGAGAAAAGAGAACATGAATTATCTTATCATGTAGAGGAAGAACATATTCTAGATGATATTGTTCAAATGGAGTACGTAGAGGATGCTGCTCAAAAATATATTGATTATGAAGAAAATGTTGTTCAAGTGTCTGATAGTAAATAGAAAACCCTGGAACAAGAATCCTTTCCAAAAGAGGACAAGGGAAAGAAACTTGTTGTCGATACCCCGAGCTCAGTGGCTGTAAAGAGAAGGGAAGTTAGTGATTATTCTAAGAAGAAGGATGAGCAATTTGTAGAAGAAAATTCTCTAAGAAAAGTCTCGGATTCGGAGTCATATTCATTGGGACATGAATTTGTTGTTCAGTCTTTAAAAAAGTTGGTAGGTTCTATTCCGACCTTCTCAAGTATTGATTCAAGATGCCAGATGCTCCAAGATACTTTGAATCAGAAAACAGACTTCGTATCCATGGTTATGGATAAATGTGTAGAGATGGAGGCTCAGTTCAAATATTTTATTATCGGCTATGAATCCCACAAAAGGTATTGTACGAAAATGACTAGTTGGTCGAAGAAAACTGTAGATGAGATGAGGGTCATGGATGAATTCCAAGATAATGTTAAAGATGCATTTGAGACAGAAGACATGAAGCTAAATGATCTTACTTATTCCTTTGAAGAAAAGTGGACAGCTGAGAAGAATTTTCGGATTCAAGAAGACAGAGATCTGAATGGGAAGTTGAATTCTGTTGTTCAAAGCTAGAGGAATGAAAGGGATCGTCAGATTGAGATTGAAGAGAAGTTGTTAAAGTAAGAACAAATTTTGAAAGCTCAAGAAGAAAATATTGAAGCCCAGGAAGAAAAGTTTGAAGCTCAAAGTGCAAGAATAGTTGTGTTAGAGAAGCAAGCCGAAGAATACCATAAAGACTTGAAGAAAATAAAGACTATTGTTAAGGGTCTTATGTCGAAGGAAAAATGTCCAAAATAGACAAATCCGATATTTTTGTTGTATCTTAGCTTTATTGTTTTTGATCTTTCAAACTTAATGAAAATCATTCTTACTCGTCTCTTTTGTTGTTGTTACTAATTTTTCAGGTACTTTGTTATATTTTTCATTCCCACGAATCCTTTTTCAAAATCACAAAGGTGGAGAAGGAAAAAGAACCCTAACAAAGGGGGAAAAGGAAAAAGAACCTTAACAAAGGGTGATAAAGAAAATGAACTCTAATAGAGTTTATCTAATGGGGGGGGGGGTTCATTAAAGACGACATTATTATTCTTAAAGAAATACCATTCCGGAAATCTAGAATACGATCCTTAGAGTTTCAAAGCCTAAGGGGGAGTTATTCATATTCATCAACATCCATAAGAAAAGGGAGATAAGCCTTAATGTTTTTTTCATTTGTCTTTCTTTTTCATAAGGATGTTTGTGCTTTCCAAAAAGGGGGAGATTGTTGAGTCAATAAGGTTTTCCTTATGAATTTTCCATTTTTTCTTGTTTTGAAAATCACAAACACCTTATCTTTAAGGAAAATTTCTTTTATAAGGAAAATCACTTTTATAAGGAAAATCGTTTTTCTAAGGAAAATTATCCTTAACATATTTTCATTATCTATATCCATATATTTCTTAAGTATAAGAATCATATTCATTTCTATATTCTTAGAATCGTTTAAAACTTTGATATGATGCATTCTGTTTTAGGCTCCGAATTCTGGATGAGAACTTTAATGAACTTCCACTCAAAATTCTAGATACAAACTCTCATGAAGTTTGACACAGAAATCAAATGACAAATCCTGATTACGAATTCTTATTACAAATTTTGATGACGAATTCTCATTCCAAATTCTCATTCCAAATTCACCTATTAAACAGAATCTGATCATCTTTGATTTATACACTCCAAATTTATTTAGACTCCGAATATTATTTTTGGTTAGACTCCAAAAATTCATTTTGATTACACTTTTATAATTTGTCTAATCTTTGACATTTTTTTACACTCCGAATCTTCACTCCAAACTTTTTAACTAATCTTGAAACGATGTCATACTTTCTGTTACACTTGTTTTGTTATAAAATGATGTCTTCTATTCTGTTATAAAATAACCGTTGGTTAAGTTACACGTGTACATGTCCCTCCAAATTTTAAGGAAGATATGACCGTTGGAAATGAGGCCAACCGAGCCTATAAATAAGAGCTCATTTGAAAGATATCATGACACAATGAAGTTGATCAATCTAGAGACCACACACTACTAAGGTGATTTATAGAAAGAGAATGCTTTTCATGCTTTGTGCGTATTGAACCGCTCGTTCAGTTTTTGCTTCGTGTGACTCCGAATATTGGTGATTACATTCGAGGACTTCCGAGGATAGGAAGACAGAGGTACCGACTACCTTAAAGTTCGAGGGCTTCCTTGCTGAGGAATACATAGGTTCAAACTACCTTTAAGTTGAGGGCTTGCGGGGATTGCAAGATAGAGATTCTGATCTTCGTATCGAGGGCTTACCCTGGTGTGGGTAAGACGGACTTTCTTGAAAGTATAAATCAAGGGACCTTTATCCATGGTTTTTGGATACCCTTCTCTTTGGGTTAAAAGACTTATATCTTGTTATTTGTAGTTTTACTACCTGTTTATTTCTACTGCATATTGTATTGTAAGGAATGTACAACTTTCTTATACTTCCTTACTTGTACTATGTTTCATTTAGATTCTATATGCTTTAAGGCAGAATATTATTTTTTAATCTTTAGTTAAGTTTCAATTTTCGGATCCATATTTCCGAAACCTACTTTCAGAATATCTTTCTAGTTTTAAGCAAGTGCATTGAACATGAAGTTTATAACTTCATTACTTATTCTAAATTTTCAATTGGTGTTAGAGGTGTTGTGAATTTTCTTAGTTTAACTTTGTTAAACTTAGAAGTTTCCTTATCTAAGGAAAACATAGTTATTCGTAATCAACTTTAAAGGTTCCAAAGGAAATTTTTAAAGTTTACAATTCACCCCCTCTTGTATATTGAGCATCTACATCATTATTTCGATCCTACAAGTCCACGGTTCATTGGAAAATATGAAATCTTAGAGTGAGATGGATCAGTTGCCTACTGAGTGGCCTTAACTCCAAGTTTATATTAAGTACAAAAAATATTTTATATTTCAAGGTTAATAAAAATTGAGATAGATTTATCTCATGCCTTGATCCCTAAAGTAGTGTATTTGAAAGAGAATATTTATTATAAATAAAATCTAGTTCAGCTTCTTGACTGCAGAGAAAAAGTGATGCAGAATAAGATGACTCATTAATTTATGGTTTTATGGAAAAAATATGTTTCAAAATAAAAAATTAGAATTTTAAAATTATCTAAGTAAAATATATTCCCACTTGTTTAATAAGTGAAAAAAATTACAATGTTAGAATTTTAAAAGGGGGAAGGACGTAACAACCTTGGTAATGATAACAAAATAATTTAAATTTTTATTAATATAAATTATCTGGTTATATTTTTTGTAAAAATATAATTTATTTTAAAAATAATAATAAATTCGTTTAATTAAACACTTTTCTTATATGTTTTTACATAAAAGATGAATTTTTAGTGAATAGTGAAAAATACTGAATTTTGTAAAAAGTCATTTATTTTAATAAATTAATTAATATGAAAGAATAAATATACATTGAATATAATTTTAAGTAACCAGAGTAATATTTATTTATATTTAATCTATTTAATTACTTTTTAATAAACTTTATTTTGGTTTTAGTATATATTTATTTTTGGGTTTAAAAACATGTTGTTCCTAAAAACCATTTTAGAATTCATATTGTTTCTCCATTTTAATTAATTAAAATAATACCTAATGGGTAATGTTTTAAATGAAATGTATATATTATATATAATTAAATACTAATTTATTTTCATACAATTATTATTATTATTCATAGAGTTAAAATAGACTCATCTTTTTTTTATAAAAAATACGCTTCTAAAAAACTCATTATCTCCCTGAATCTATGTGATTTATATTAAAATAAAACTTTCAAATTATGTGAGATTAATTTTTAAAATTGATTTGATATTTGGAATCAAAATAATTTATAATTTCTAATAACATCAATATAATTTTTTTCCAAAGTGATTGGTGAAAAAAGTAAAATTAATTAAAATGATTATTGTAAAACATGTTTTCTTAGTAGTTAATGTTAGAATATGTGGTGTAAAAATAGACTAAAACATTAAAAAACCCTTTATCTTGGAATATTTAAACTATATCACTTTTATTATCGAGAATGGTATATTATTGGGTCCTTTTTACCTGAACAAATGTGGGTGAAAATCACTCTTCCGAAAAAAATCCAAGTCTGCCACTCACATCAATTATAAAAGGAAAACCCTCCCCCCTATATTCCCACATAAAAAACCAATTGGATCGGTAAATATCTAACCAAATAAATAAAATAATTCCATTATCTCTTCATAGAAGCATTAATTTGGGAATAAATACCACCGAGGAAGGACTTTGGTGATAACCAAAAGGGGATACCCTTATAAGAGGTAAAGTTTATCAACGAGCATTTTATACTATTCCTCCTCTAACCCTTTAATTATTATTATAACATGGTGATATAATAAACTTAGTATATTTTATATAATTAGATTTTTTATATTACGATTTTGAATAACAACCTCACACACTTCCATCAAATGAGTTATTAAATCATTATTCATGTGTGCGACGGACTCCTGCCTCATGAGATGATGTATTCGTTTTTCCATTAACACCTCTCACGGTTGGGTATAATGATGGATATATAGTTTTTTATTATATTTATAAAATAATTATACATATGTAGTCATTATATTATATATACTCTTTTACGCTCCATTCCCTATGGGATATAATAATGTCACTTGTGTGTTTGGCGAACTACTGCCTCACGAAGCGATGTGATTTGTTTTTCACTAGCGTATTAAATGGAAGGTAATGAGTGTAACTATAATGAATATATGTGATATAAATGAATTAATTAGGATATTAATTACATATTTATCATAATATAAATAAAATATATTAATTTATTTTTACCTATTCATTCATTGTAAAAAATGACAACGTTGTTCATGGTCGGGTGGAATACCGACTCCTCAAAGCGATGTGTTTTTTATTTAACACCAAATGAATATATATATATATATATATATAAATATGTATAATTAAATAATATGGTATTTATGATTTCATTATCATTCGACATTGATAAAATGTCACATACCATCTTTCGAAAAGACCTTTGAAAAATAGAATTGTTACTCATGCTTATGTACGAACTACTATTTCCTTGATCATAACATTAGTTAATTTTCCATAAATAAATTTAATTATTGGTTTTAAAAGTATAATTAATATATAAATATGATAATTATTTCATAATTATTATTTTGTATATGTTTAAATAAGTACATCTGTGACCACATTCAAAATATCTCAATATTCTTGTATAATTTGGTTTTCTTTTTATGAATTCTTTTAATCACGTGGAGACTTTGGTCTATCCAGGTTGTTTTAATATTCTTAAAAGATAAGAATTTATTACATGTTTTTATCTATTATATTTAATTTTAATGGTTTTTTCTAAACTTTTTTTGTAATTAAAATTTTATACCATGGGAATTCAAACCTCCAATACATCATGGATTACTATAAAATTAAAATATTAAAATGAATTTTACTATTAATTTAAATTTGAATTTTCCATTTTTATTTTCAATATGAAATTAATTTTTATTTTCACTATCTAATTTTAATTTAATATTTAATTCAATATCTATAATCTCAATTATAAATATACATTTTTCATTAGAAATATAAATTTTTATTTATATATGTATTTCTATTTTTTAAATTTTATTAAAAATTAATTTTTCATTTTTCATTTTGTTTTCAACATTTTTTTTTCAATTTTAACATTAATTTTTATTTCATTATCTGAAAAAGAACTTAATTTACAAATTCAATATCGAAAGAAAATTTAAATTTAAATTTGGTTTTAAAATTGCATTTTTTTAAGATTATAATAATATATTAAATTTTCACCTTAAATATAATTTTTAATTAAATTTAAAATTTAAATATCAATTTAATAGAATTTTTTATTTTTAAAAACTATTATTATCATATATTTTCATCTAAAATGCCTTCTTTTATTCCTATATATTTATATATAAATTTATTATTTATTCGGTTATGTAGGTGATCAGTTACATATAGATAAGAGTTATATTGTGTTTCCATAGAACAAATCATATCATGTTAATGGTTTTAGGATTTTTTATAATTTTTTAATTATAAATTGATCTATGAATGGAATAGAGAAATGTCAATTTCATTATTATGAATCTAGAATATGGTTGAAGATAAATGACTTATTTGAGAATTTCATATTAAATAAAATTTCACCCAATATGTGAGGTTAAAATAGCACAAGGAATTAAATTTTAAATAATATTTTAGTATTTACGTCCAATATCAAAATGAAATGGCTAATGCGCTAAAAGTGGAATGTAAAATTTAGAACATTATAAATGAATCTTCTAGAAATATATAGAGACATCCTCAAAATCCTATACATCTACAGACCAACCAATTGATTTTATAGATATTAGTCTGATAAATTATGTTTTTAGGATTTTAAGACAATATTATAAATATTATAACATCTTAATGGATTATATTTCAAAGGTAAATATAATGGAAACTTAATTGAGAATATTAATTAATTTTATAATTTTTTTATAGAAAAAATAATGAATTTCATCAAACATGTGCCAAATATTGCCTGAATGGAACGAAAGAATTTTTTTTTTCTAATCAAACTTTCAAGGGGTGAGGTGTAAGCCTTACACGGCACGAATTCTTAGAGACAATTACATGACTTGTAGGTCTCAGAGGAAATCACCCAGAGAAGACAACTTAGAACTGCTCCTCCCCAACACATGTCTTGATATCAGCACTCCACCTTTACAAGGCTGGTCGACTAGATGTCTTGTGAATAGCCCCACATTTCCGGTACTGATGGTAATGTCATACCCTCTCATTCTTCCAAATCTAGTTTTCTATTCTCTGGTGAATGCGCCTACTCTGAATCCTCATCTAGGGCCTTGTCCTTTGTTGTCTCACTGGTATACATACAGATTTGTGTGGCTCGAAGGCCTTGGGGTGGCCCAAAGGCCTTGAGGTGGCCTGAAGACCTTGAGAAACAATTGGCCCGAAGACCTTGGGTGGCCCGAAAGCCTTGCAAAACACAATTATCAAACTGGTGTCCCATGTCCTAGATGGAAGAACAGTTCCGACTGCTACAGTACAAAAAAAGTACCGAATAGTACCTGTTACAGTACCTTCTACATTACTACTATAGTACTACTAAAGTACCCCCAAAATTATGTATCCACCCAAATTTTGATCTCGTGTGTCTTGGGTGCACTTGTTGAGTCCTCACCAACCGGGTTGAGGCTCATGTGGGAACATGTTCCAAATATTCAAAACATTATTTTCCACTAATGTTAAACTATATTAAGTGACTATGTATAATTATTGATAAATAAGTATCATTGATATTGAAATTATTCCATTATGTATTTTTTTATTATAATATCCTTAAATAATTTAATGTGATAAATAATACAATTGAAAAACATGGATATAATTATTTGAAGATACATTCACTTGTAAATGATTTTATTATCTATTGTTGTGATTATTTGAATAAATAAGATTGAGAATCATATTTTGTTCTTATTATAAGTTTATAAATAAATAAGAATTCCTGAATCATCATAATACCATATAGGGGTAGAAAAATAAAACCAATTAGAAGGTTTTATGTTATTTTCAATTAAATTCATGATTGTAAATATTATTTATCTAATCTAAAACTTATGAAAATATAATATTTCATACATTATATAATAACAATGATGGGTTCATGAAATATCCAAGATAATCAAAATCATAGATTTCATCTTATTTATTACACATATATTTCAATTATGACTCTATAAATTTATTCTTAGGATTTACAACTAAGTGATTCAACCTTTTTGTGATTTTAATTATTAATTATAGCATATAACCCACTTTTTTGACACCATACAATTTACATTCCAAAATATGTATAAAAAAATTACTTATCATATTAATGATTATTTCCCCAAAATAGAATTCTTAGATAGTAAATATAAGTCCACTTTTATCGCATTATCCTTTTATTATAAGTTTTGTATAATGATTATATGGAAACATATAATGCATAGTATATTTTTTTTAAAATTCACACCTCTCTAATATGGATAATTAGTGACTTTCTCAGATGAGGAAATTCTTTTAGTTTGGAACACTCACACTCATTTTCCTTATACAGTTTATAACTTTTTTTTAAATATCAATGGAAACCATATTAAAAGAAATATAATTTCATTTAATATCATTAATCCCTGAATATATCTCATTTATTTCTGTTAAACATTCCATGATTCAATAGAAAAATATATTTGAGGATTTCCCAAAAAAAATTATATGGATCAAAAATCTTTACACAATTATTAAATGTTGGTGTAGATTATAAAGAATATTTCTAGTTTAATCGATGTAGGAAATGAGTTGATACCCCATCATATGCAATATAAACATGACCATGAAAGAAAAATATTATATTTATAAAACTTCTTTATTAATAATTTCATTTTTTACATCAGAAGATATGTGATATACATATTAATAAAATTATGTGTAATAATATTCTTTTTTACTAATTATTAATGAGTAGTGGAACACTAAGGATCCTCTAAATCCTTATAAATATATGAAATCAAATAAAATTTTCCAAGATCTCTGAAAAAATTAGAATAGAATGTATTCTTAAATAATTTTTACATTAAAAAATAAGAAATATATGTTTTTTAGAAAATTATAAAATTTAAAAGTAATATATAGATATTTAAGAAAAATTTTAAGATATATTTATATAAATAATCCTATTTTACATTTTTTAAAATACCATGTATCATATTTACTGATAGAGATGTTTCTACCTTTAACAGTACACACTTATTCACCTAATAAAAATATCCTAGGTTAAACTAAACATTTCACAATATTTGGATAAATTTATAAGAAAAAATAAAACATTATTAATATTAAAAAAAATTAGGAAGGAATTATAATGATTCATAACCATTTGAAGATGATAGTTTCAATATTATTTTTCATTGTGATGATTCATTTGATTATGCATTTGGTGAAGGAAGATAAAGTTGATGAAATGATACATTATTAATAAATATTTCCCAAATAGAGGTACTTTATTTTTATTTTTAGTTATCTTATTTATTAAAACATTATATTTCAATACTCACATGTTTTATTATTAATTTATTACTTTTATTCAATTTTTACCTCGGCCTTTTGATGTATTATATACAAAATAATGCTCCTGCATAAGGCTACATTATTATGGGTTACATTTATAAAGAGTTCCCGACCTTTTATTTAAGGTATTTTTATATGATATTGACAATATACAATCATGTTATATATGTTTATGATAATTAAATCATTCTCAAACCAATGGTAAATCATCAATCTTTATTACTTTAGGTTGATAAGAAGGAAAGTCTTGACATTTTCATCGATAAATTTGTATTTTTGATGACCACATAGTATACCTCATTAAGGATTTATATTATTGTTCTATATGTTTATTAATTTTGGAAATAAATAAATTGATCATTCAGGATACAAATGTGGGATGATACAGATTCAATAAAAGTTGTTAATCTTGATTTTTTTGATTGGTTTATGTGTTGGGTAAGTTCATAATAAAATAAATATTTTTTTATATTTATAATTATCTAACATAAGAAATACTTTTATATATCAATTTTTATTGACAATTAATGATAAAAATTGAGCTAAACAATTAGAATATTTAAATTATTTTCCTCATTTCCTTTTATATCATGCTTATATTATTAGTGGTTTCAAATCTCATACATTTTTTGCTTTTTTACATTTGAAAAAAATAATGATATATTATCAATTATAGAGAAATTATATTTTAAAATATTATGTAATATTATTGTTTAAAAGTATTTTGATTTTTTTTAAGTTTTGTTATTCAAGTGCATGTGAGTAAACATTCATAGGGGTAAAGGGAAAGATTCATTACATTTTACCTTTGTCAACTTCCCTCAGTTGATTAATTCTAATAAATATAAAGAACTTGACATATATATTGGGATACCAAGTGAAAATAGTATATTATGGGGATAATTTAGGTGATGAAATGTTTAGTGTTGTATTCCACATAAAATTGAGGGACATGTATGAAATGGATGATGACACTAAATTATTTTGTGATAACGAACCCAAAAAACAAAAACACAATGAATTATTTATCCTTATTGATATTAAATCCATTGATCTTGAAAGCGAGGATTAAGAAGGGGAATTATTGTTAAGAATGGTGGCTGATGACTATATGATCAATGAAGAAGGAATATGAATGTATAGATATAAGTTGACCTTTATTTTCTTTAGAGTTAAATTAGAAAATTATGAATATATTTACTAGTAATTATTATATTAAATGATTATTAAATATAATATCATTATATAAATATTATTCGAATTGTATATATATATTTAAATTAGTAAATATGAAGACTATTTTTTTCAATCGAGTTAAAAAATATAAATGCAATTTATTTTAATTATTTAACGTATTACACATTAAATATAAAATTTGAAAAATAGGGAACATGAATTGTATGTTTATTTTGTAAAACCAGTAAATATGAAGTTTTTTTCTTTTTTATTGTATAATTGAATAAATATGAATGTAATGACTTGTAATTAATTTATATAATACTCATTAAATTGTTTTTTTCTTTATTGATAATTTTATTTATAGATATTTTGGTGGTAATTATTTTATTATATATATATATGATATTTGATTTAGTTTATTTATTTTAGGATTATTTAGGAATAATCAGTTATTAATTCTTGTAACTTAACATCAAAGAGTACACTATTGATATCAGCTAGTACACCTCTGAAAAAACATGTTCCTTCTACAACTTCTATACATTACACTAAAACAGATACACCATAGATTTTATCACAGAAACTTGACATATATAATTTAATTACTCTACTAATATTTATATAAATTATATTACACTCCCTCTAACCTCAGGTTGGGCTCTATGTGAAGATTTTGTGGCATGAGGCATGCCAATAACGTTGCATCCCTTAAGAGATCAAATAGTGAATATATCATTTAGAGGATATTAGGGTAATTCCATTATTAGTATATATTTTATTATGATAAAATTAAGTACTAAAATAACAAAATAAATTTGTATATTTATTTCTTAAATAGATAAAAATAATTGATGATGATAGAAAAATCTATATTCTGACGATGTTTATAGACTCATCAACATAATTATTGTTTTTCAATTTAAAACATATAGTGTACCCACCCAAGATACTGTTGTAAAAAATCATAGTATTGGGTGTTGGAAAATCCAAGATACACATGATTCTAATGGTTTCAAATCAATGATATTTTTTGGATTAATAAAATTTTTAGTACTTTTTACTGTATTTATGGAGTCAAAGTGGTGATATGGGTAATGTAGGGATATATAGAAAATAAAAAAGAATATTTTCTTGAATTTGGTTGAAGGTATTTTTTTAGTTGGGTGGATATAAAAATAACTGAGTATATGCAAGGGTTTAACTAGGGAACCAATAGAGTGGGAAGAGGCATTACATCATCGGGTTGGCCACTGAGTGGTCGATGGAGGTTCACTATATTCCCAATAGACCTATATATATTTTATTTAAAATTAATTGTGTTCATGGGAGGGGAGGAATTGAATTATTAATTCAAAAACATCCCCTCTGGTTTATTATTTAGGTTGTCTCACACTTGTGGCTTCTCCTTTCCCCACTCTCCATCCATCCTTCTCCTCTTTTGATATATAGCCTCCACACGACTACAAAACAAACTTTTAAATGTGATGACCTTTATCGGAACATTTTTTTCGCACTAAAAAAAAGCACCCTTTATCAAAACTTTATTTTATTCACCTGAAAAGTGATCCTTTATCAGTAATTTTTTAGCACCGATAAAGGTCAGAATAAAATGGATTTATTGAATAAATAAAGAATAAAAATATCTTTATTAAAAAATATTATATTTTTCATTACATAATTATTGTTAAAAATGAATAAATTAATTATAATATATATATATATATATTATAAATACTAACAAATTTCATATATTAAATATATAAATATATGTAAAATTAAAATTAAACATGTAAAAATTTAAAATAATTAAATTGGGAAAAATAATAAAAATTTTCTTAATCAAATAATTATTGATAATCTAAATAAATAGTATTTGTTAAATATATAGGTATATATTAATGTATATAAATATTTTTTATATAATGAAAAATATTTATGATTTGCATTAGTAATTATATATTTAGTGAATAATCATTTATAATTAAAAATTAATATGAATTAAAAATACCGTCAAATTACATCGGGTAATGAACATAATTGAATTTCATTTGATTTATCAATTTAACATAGATCTAGTATTTATTATATTTATTTCATATATACGTAATTAATTCATTTTTATATACAACGTATGCACATAGAAATTTTTTTTGGGAATATAATCAATTTTTATTATTTATTATATATATATATACTTTATTTTAATATCTCTAATATGTATTCATCTTTATTTCAATATATATTAATTATTTAATAACTTATAATTAATTAATAAAAATTATCTATTTTTTCAATATTGTTAAAGTGTACCCATTTTTAATTATTCAATTTCACTTTAATTTGCATGCACTTAAGATTAAATATTCATTAATAATGTTAAAAATATATTTGTAAAAAAATATTTATAAATGTATATTCACTATTTTTATACATTTATATATTTATAATTAGAAATAAATAATTATATATATTTAAATAACTAAAAAGTTGTAATAAATTTATTTCAATAATGAATATGTTTACTGTATTTATATTTATATATATTTATTTAATATATATAATTATATAAATATATATATTGATATAAATAATATTTTTTTAAAAAAATTTAATATAATTATAAATAAATTATTATAAATAAATAAGTGTAAAATTATAAAATGTAAATTTAAACAAAGAATATATTTACAATATCTATATCTATATATATATTTATTAATTATATATAATTATATAAATTTTTTACCAATTTTTTTTACAATTACAATTATAAATCCTTTATGAGCACTTTTTTGGAAGTGCTGATAAAAGTGTCCCGATCAATTTAAATAACCCTAACCAGTCACAAACTCATCGTGATACTGAAGCTTTCTCCGTAAGCCTCTATTGATGCTCCTCTTTAGTGAATTGTAGATCGAATCCAGGCTCAAATCCAATTCTCAAACAATTTAAAGGATCAAATCCAAGACTTGAACGATTCAAGGGTCAAACAAATCCAAGGGTAGAATATTTTCTAGGTTTTCGATATATCTACTTACTCTCGAATGATTAAAATCATCAATCCAAGGTATCTTATTTGTTCTTCATTTTCCTCACTCCTTGACTTCTTGTTCCTTGTAACACTTATAATGAAGTATATACTTGGTACATTATGTGTACGAAATATAGAGGTTTTAAAAAAAGGGCTCGATCCCTCTTTTATGAAATAATTAGTGAAGATAACAGATCTTTGAGATTAATTATGATGAAATATGACCACACAACTTGTCAAAGTTTTGTTCCAAAATCATAAGTATGAAGAATTGACCTGGGAACAATAAGATGTAATGAAATAAAAGTGTTCTCATATGTTCTCATTTGAGTAATGAGATTTTAAGGGTAAATTTTTGTAGAAGATGGAGAATATTGCATCCAATATTTTAGTATGAATTTTCCTTCTATATATTTCTTGTGTATCATAATTGAATAACTTGTTTCATGTGAAATAGATATATAAATAAACAATGTTTTATTTTATTATAGTACAATATTACAATTTAATATGTGATAAAGATCATTATAATATTAAATTACAAGAAAAATGTAAAGAAAGTGATTATTAGAACTGTAAAAGGACAATAAATACAAGTTAATAAAAATGTTTTATACTTTCAATATTTTTTTATTGGGTTCCCATTTAATTCATATCATCAAGTATAATTATAGAAAAAATTAATGATGTTAGAAAAATGGTAGGTATTTTATATAAGAAATAATGAAATGAGATGAATAATTTTATTTGGAATTATTTAAGGAAATATCAGTGTCATCAAAGGCTTGTAGTGCAATAAGGCATAAATTCCATTTTGGGATGTGGTGCGAGGTGTGGTGTGAGTTTCAAATAAATTTCATGAAAAATAATTAAATATATTTAGTTTTCAATAATAATTTATAGTAAAAAATCTTAAATTCTTTCAAAAAATAAAAATTAAAATACACACTTCCCCCAATGTGTTTTCTCTTATTTCAACATGCAACAGTGCGATATGTATTTTGGGAGATATATAGTTCTATTTATAGATTTTTATTTAGTTATTTTATTAATATATTAAATATCCGATTATCTTTACTACTATACCATCTCATTTTGAGAAATATACATGATTTCCAAAAGCCACCATTTCCATGATCTCCTATAAAGTTGCACCCACGATTTCCATCCTTTGTACAATACCCATGATTCCCACGATTTCCCCCAATTTCCATCACTTCCTACCCACAAATTTTGTGACAGCCCTTGCTGCTACACCACAACATTGATTTCCATCACAACCCTGATTTTTGTTACAACCCCGATTTCCATCGGGTCACCCTCGATTTCCACTTCCCTCCCCCTCATTTTAATAGCTAGTTTTGTGCCTTTATCACACTTGGTGATATAGTGCCTCTCATGTTGGAACACGAGTCGCACGTCTTTGGAGCACCTAGACACTCCTCACACCATGGAGCATTGAGGTGATAATCATTGAAAAATGGAAAATATATAGGAATGTAAATAGATAAAGGGGTCATTATATGTTTGTTTAACATATATAGTAATTTTGTTAACATGTAGTCTGTGGGTCCAATAAAAATTTCATAACTAAAAGTTAATCCTTATGTATGGGTGAGTAATTTATTATAAATAATATTTATAACATGTATAGATAAATAAATAGCATCTATTATGAAAGAAATAATTTTTTTTCTAAAAAAAATTGTTTATCCTATATATTATTTGTTTTTTTAAAACTTAATTCCCAAATATTTAGTTTTAGAATTTAATAAAATGGATTTTATATTTGGAAATATGAAATTGAATTTATGTTAGAGTATAAATATTATTTTTGTGTTAAAAATTATTTTCTATGGTGTAGAGAAAAAATACATCGGTAAATACATTACATATGACATATATAGTAATAATTATTGGTATGTTTATAGAAAATCATAAAATATTGTCATAATATGAGTCCCCACCAAGAACCAGTCACATAAAAGAATGTTAATGCCACCAAAATACCACCTATGATAGGCCACAAGTTAATAACTATTTCTAATGGTGTAATTCTCATAAATTGGACACAATATCGCTTTTATAGAACACAATGAAGTATAATTTTCATCCCCATCATATTCATATTATGAATAGTTATTGTTACATTTCTTTTCCTTCAGACTCATCCCCCATCTCTTTTATGTTTCTTGTACTACTATGAGATTATGTTATCCCAAAGTTGACTACTACTGAGAGTATTTCAAGCAACATAGGTGTGTGCCCACAAGAGATAGAGGATGTGTGTCAGAAAAAAATGAAATGATAAATATTCGGGAGATGTGATGATGAGTATGGATATCAAATACACAAATTCAACTGTTTATAGGAAGGCCCTTTCATTGGAAGATCACAATCATCTCATTTAGGTCCCAATGTAGACAATATCTGGTAAGTTCGAGGGGGCCATAAAGAGGGGATTTTGGTTCTTAATAGAAGAACATAATCCCTAAAACCATAAAAATGAAATAGATTTCAATGAGAAGGTTAAAGTGTTTTTTTAAATAGAATGTTTTCCTCATAATATAATATGTTATTTAAGGGATTAACATAATCAAAATTAAAATTTTAACTACTCATGTAAACAATGTATTTTGGACACGATGATGTTACGAATATCTCAGAAGAACAAACTATAATGAAGGAAACCCTTTGGGAATATGTACATGTAATGTTATGCTATACTCTCTCTATTTTATCAACAATTATATAATTAAAATTTTATTTAATTTTCATTATTTCTTATAGATATAATTTATTTTAGAACATTTATGTCTATTTTTTATGCCTCTTTTTCACCAAAACATCCACAAACTTCTTCTCCCTCTTATCCTTTTCACCCCTATAGTATTAGAATTTATTACTTTCATTCATGCTCTCTCAACATCTCAATAACAAAGTTAATCTTGACATTTTCACAGTAAATTATTGCCCATATAATTATTTTATTGTTTTATATTTATGATTAATTTATTTCTATTGAATGTTACTCACATAAGAAATGTTTTTTTATACATTTGGATTCATTTGTTCAAGTTGGAATGGTCTGTGAATCCTTCATACCTTTTTGCACCAAAACATCCACATACTTCTACTCCCTTAAAACCATTTCACCCCTACAGTGTTGGAATTTATCACTTTTCTTCATGTTCCCTCATGTACTTAATCACAGAGGTCATCTTGATGTTTTCATATTAAAATTATTGTCCATTGAATGAATATATTATTTCATATATATGTTTAATTTATTTCTTTTTAGTATTACTCATATAATAACTTTTTTCATATACGGGTGGATTATTTTTAATGAGTAGGAGTGGGTTGTTTGAATATTCTCATTCTTTTCAGAGATTGGACTTTAAGCCTATAAGTGGGATAATAAAAACAAAGAAAGGCATTAAGAATGAATAAAAGAATCTTGAAAAGGTGAATTCCTACTGCATATTTAATTATTTTTATTCATTTATCTACTATTTAGAAGTTAATTTCCTTGTAATTTTTATCTAATACTTATTTAGTTTTTTCATATATTTTTTGGGACTTCAGTTTTTCTTTCAACTATCTACAACTATCCACAATGAAGATAAACTTTTCTTCCTGCCAATGTTTACACAATTTATATTTCCATTAAATTTCATTGATGAACAACCACTACTGTATATATATATTTGATATTCTTAGCTGAAAAATATTTCTCATTGTTGAAATCTAGAAGATTTGAGGGCACATGAACTTTCTTTTCCCTTTTTAATTTCAACACTGGGAAGGATTTTTCATCTAAGAACATCGAGTCAATTTTCAGTGTTAGGAGTTTGACATATAAAAACCATGAAAACCATGGTTATATTTTAATTTAGTATTTTTTGAGACCTTGGGATGTTTAGGAATTGAACACACCTCTATCTGATACAAGACATGACCAGTATGACACTAAGTGATTTTTTATTTAAAATTGACAGTAATTTTATTAAAAAAGACAATTGACGCACTCAAGACCACAAAAACAAATTTTTATTGTTTTGATACATTACGATAATGATTCATATATCATTTTTGTTATATAGGAATCATCCCCACCTCAATCTGATAAAAGATGTTTCTAGTATGACTCAAAGTGTTCGTTATCTGTTTAAAATTGATATTTTTAGTCAAAAAGTGTTTCTTATTTAAAACCATGAAAACCATATCAAATTTTGTTGATAATTCTGGAAATGTATTCATATATTATTTTTTATTTGTAGGAATCAGTATCACATAAAACTGATACACGTTGTGATATTTGTGAGTCAAATTGTGTGTTTCTTATTTATAATGACATTTTATTAAAAAAGATAAGTGACGTAATGAAAACCAAGAAAACACATTAGTATTGTTTTGGTAACATCCTGGTTTCGTGTGCCGCCCAGAGGCGCCCCATACCCGGTTTATCCCATGGAATCAAGTGAATTTCCAAAAATCCTAGAGGCTACTAACTAGCAGTGGGGGACTTGGGTGTTATAGTGGGGAAACTATTCCCTCATTGGCAGAGTAATATAGTATAAGTAAATAGATAAAGGCAACAGAAGCATTAATTATATACAATAAGTAAACAACGGAATACTGAAAGTGAAAAACAAATAGAGCATATATACAAATGATGCACGTCACATATGTTTTGGAAAATAGCCAAGCAAGTCACAATTCTGGAATACAGTACTAAACCAAAGTAAAAAATAAAACAAATAAACTCCACCAGCATCGCAAGCCTCATCTTGGTCCCATTCTCTCCAGATCTATAGCAATCAAGTACCCGAAGTAGAAGGGTTCTTTCCCTTATATAGACCTACAATAATATAATCTATTTGTGACCAAAATCATGACCCAAACAGGGTGTGAGACAAATCCCAGCAACCCATATATCTATTCCTAACATTTCAGGAATATATATGGCAGACAATGAGTAAAAGAAGAAGTAAATAATTGAGTACTCAGATGTAAAAAATCCTACAATTTGAATTGTAATCATTTACATTTAATAGTTTAACCAACCAATTACAAATGGAGGAAAACCTCTAGAAAATTTGTCACCACCTATTTCCTCTGGTTCAGCCAATAATAATAATATAAGAAAGAATCTCTAGGAAATCACACAACGTCAATTTCCCCTATAGTCTCGTATAACCAAAGGCTCTCTGAGGAAGCACTCACTGTTAATTCTTCCTATAGTCATTTAAAAGTAAACTAAAGACACTCTGAGGAAGAACTGAACATCAATTCCTCCTATGGTATCGTATTGTATGTATAGACACTCTGAGGGAGCACTCAACATCAATCCCCCCTATGGTCTCGTAGGATGATAATTATAATAGACACTCTAGGAAAACAATCAATGTCAATTTCTTCTATGATCTCACTACACCGGGTTACCACAGCCCCATGTAATGCAATTTATACACAAACAATAATCAGCAGCCAAACTAAACCTCAAAGTACTACTTGTCTAATAGCTATATATCACGGTACACCATATTAGATAAATAATCACTCCATTATAACAACACTATGAATGGGAAACAAAATCCTAACAAGCAAAGATAGACCAAACGGTCAGAATTAACAAGCATGGTAAAACACATCCATAGCATGGAAATTAACCCTATTTACTATCAAACATCCACTATTCAAACATACTAGGCATAACAGGTAATAATAGGTCCATTAATAATAAACAGATAACACCCCGAACAAGGGTATTGGGCGATTTTGCACATATTACTCAAAGAATATCTACGGAAAGGCACAAACCACCTAACTTGGTTTTGTACGGATGATATACATGAACCTCAGGCCTTGAATCACCCTAAAACAACATAGATCTATAAAAACACTAAAGATGTCCAACTGAGGATATCTTGTGAATGTTGAGAAATAAAGAGATGAGGCTCTAGAAGAAGGAAGAGCTTACTGTGGCAACTCCAACGCAATCGACGGTTGTCGAATCGGAGAATGGACGATAATTCGGGGGCTCGGTGACGATTTGTGTTGTATAGTCACTCTTGGATAAGTTAGGTCAAGAAAAAGATGGTTCTATCCATCAGACGCAACCCCAGTCCATTTAATGAAAAAAACGATAGTGCATGGTGTGTTATTTAAAAGTACATGGTGTGATCTTTAAAAGTACACGGTGTGTACTTTCTCTTACCAGGCCCCACTTTAGGCGACCTCCAGGTCACCCAACATGGCCATGTACTCAGCCATTACAGGACCAGTACACAGTATCCCACGTTAACTGAGTACACATCATGTACTTATAAGTACATGGGGTTTACACCTGAAATTTCCAAAAGCTCATCTTTTTCTAAAAAACACTAGAAAATAAAACCCATACCTGAAAAGAAGATCAGGGTTCTAAAGAACTTCCCCTTTTAAATAAATTCATCCCTGAATTTCTCTAGCTTGGTGGTGTAGGAGAAGAATCCTCAAACAGTTCTGGCCACTACGATTGTACATCGTCCTCCCTCTCCCAAGTCTCGTCCTGTACTCGCCTATGCTGCCATAGCACTCGTACTAGAGGAATAGACCGACCACAGAGAACCCTCTCACTTCGATCAACATTGCGGATATGATTCTTCTCAAATGAGGCATCAACCTCTAACTCAACCTCTTTAGGTTGGAAAAGATGAGGCAGGTCTAAGAAGTAACGTTGAAGCTGAGAAACATGAAAGACATCGTGAATAGCTCAGTACTTCTTAAGTAACTGCAACCGATAGGAAATTGGACCGACTCTCTCCAAAACCACAAACGACCCCATGTATCTATATGGAATCTTTCCCTTTCTCCTAATCCTCTTGTGTCCCAACCCTTATGTGGCACATAGAAAAACCTTATCTCTGACCTCATACTCTTGAGGTTGTCTCCGTCGATAAGCATAAGACTTCTGACAAGACTGTGCAGTAGCCATCCTCTTCTAAATCAACTATATCTTCTATGTGGTCTCCTAGACAAGATGAGGTCCCAGCATAGCTGCCTCTCCTACCTCCGTCTAGCATAAGGGTGATTGACATGACCAACTCTACAAATCCTCATAAGGTTCCATCTGAATAGTTTATTGAATACTATTATTATAGGAAAACTCCACAAGAGGTACGTGCTTCTCCCATGAACCTCTAAAATCCAAGATTCATGCTTGAAACATGTCCTCAAGCACCTGTATTGTACGCTTTGACTGGCCATCTGTCTGGGGGTGGTAAGCTGTACTCAGAAGTACCTGTATACCCAAATCCCTCTGTAGTCACTGCTAGACCCAAAAAGTAAAACATGCATCCCGGTCAGAAAAAATGGAGTGTGGAACCCCATGTAAGCATAAAATCTCTCAAATGTACAATATTCTGAGCTCATCAATGCTGAAGGTATCCTTGATTGACAAGAAGTGATCATCCTTCATGAGTATGTCAATGACAACCCAAATTGAATCATTACCTCGAGGCGACCTCAATAAACCTGTCATGAAGTCCATCGAGACATCATTACACTTCCACTCGGAAATGGGTAACTACTGCATAAGCTCTACTGGGCACTAATGCTTTGCCTTCACTTATTAACATGTGGAACACCTCATCACGAAACCATCAACATCTCTCTTCATACCTGGAAACCAATACTGACAGTATAGATATCGATACATCTTGGTGACAACAGGATGAATTGCCCAAACTGAGGAATGAAAGTCACACATTATCTCCTCACGTATGACTGTTGACACCCATACGTACCCATGAAAACACAAGATCTCATCCTCCCCTACTTTCTATCTAGGAATAGGGTCTTCTTTTAACACACTCTTTCGTATAACTAGGCCTTCAGAATCTGATAGTTGTATCATTCATACTCGATCAAGTAGAGTAGTGGTAACAACTAAAGAATAAAGAAAATAATTACCCTATCTGTCAGGCACCTCCAAATGCATATTAGATAATAGGGCCATAAGTTTCCACCCACTTATGGCCTCCTGAACTGCATATATTTTAGTCCTTTATCTCAACGCATCAGCCACAACATTTCTTTCCTAGGCGTATAGGCAAGCTCAAAGGAAAATGATTGTAGGTAGTCAACCCGCCTTTGCAATCTCAAATTTAGATCACAATGAGTAAAGATATACCTAATACTTTTGTGGTCAGTGAAAACCACAGAATTCTCACCCATAAGATAATGTCTCCAACAAAGTAAAGCATAGACAACCACAACCAACTTGTGATTTTACGTTGGGTAATTTCTCTCATGTGACCTCAACTACCGAGACCTGTACGTGATGAATCCTTCCCCCTGCCAGAGCACGGATTCAAGACTGATGCTTGAATAATCACAATAAATAGTATATCCCATGCCCGACTCTAGAAAAACTAGCATCGATGCAGAATTCAACCTCCCTTTTAGCTCCTGAGAGGTTGAATCACAAGAAACTGACCATAAGAACTTCGCACCCTTCTTAGTCAGGCCCATCAGTGGCACTGATAAGCATGAAAAGTGCTGTATGAAATGTCTGTAGTATCCATCTAGCCCTAGAAAACTTTGTACCTCAAATATGTTCTTCGGATTCTCCTAGGAAACAACTGCTCTCACTTTACCTAGGTCTTCTAAAACTCTTGTCTTTGAGGTAACATGACCCAAGAAGCGAATTTGGTCCATCTAGAAGTTGAATTTTGAGAGATTGGCATATAAATAATTCTCTCTCAGTGCACTCAAAATGATCTCAATGTAGGTGGCATGGTTGTGTAGAGTGTGAGAGTACACCAAGATATCATCCATGAAGACTACCATTAAAGAATTCGAGTATGGATGGAACAATTGGTTCATCTTTTCCATGAAAACTACAAGTGTGTTCGTGAGACCGAATGACATAACAACATACTTATATAGACCATAACTGCTCTGGAAGGCTGTATGAGGTATATAATATGGTCTTACGCACAAATGATGGCAACCAGATCTCAAGTCAATGTTCGAGAACACCCGAGCTCCTCAAAGATGATCAAAGAAGTCATCAATCCTCAGTATGGGATATCAGTTCTTAACTATCAACTAGTTAAAATTTTGATAATCCACACAAAGTATGAGGGTACCATCCACCTTCTTCCCAAATGGGACAGGTGAACCCTAAGGAGAAGTACTGGGTCTAATGAAACCCTTTGCTTTCAAATCCTCCAACTTCTTCTTGAGGTCCTGTAACTCTGGTGTAGCCATCCTATAAGGAGGAATGGAAACCAATGCTACTCATGGAACAAGATCAATAAAGAATCCCACTTCTCGCTCTAGAGGAAAACTTGAAAATCCCTCTAGAAAGACATAACTAAAATGATCCACCACTAGAAGAAAGACCATATGTGAAGTCCCCTGGTAATCCAGATATATACTAGCAATATGGGATGTAACTCCTCCCAACCCATGATGCTCGGGTACTTCTCTACTCGTCTGGACAACCCATTCACCCTTATGAAGAAACGATTCACCCTTTGGTGATGTGAAACTCACCCTAAGATGATATCTATCAACAACAGCCTAGAAGGGAACTAACCAGTCCATTATGAGAATGAAATCATAGCCTATCATCTCAAATACATAGAGGTACCATAAGAAGTGTCACCCACCAACCTCAAAAGAGCACTCCTTGCACTGACTTACACTAGTCCTTCTTGTTCCCAATGAAGTGTCCAACATCAAGATTTCAGTGTAAGAAAAGATATAGAACCCAATGATTTCCAAAATAGAAACATATATAAAGCTACAAGAAATCCCCTATATCGAAAAGAGAAGAAGCTAAAACTGAGGCAACAAGGATCGTTACTCAAACTGTAGAGGGTCCGGGATCCAACTCATGCTGGATCCACTCTGCCGAAACAGTTTGACATGCACTACGGCCTTATGAACCTTCCTGACCACCCTGAGCTGATCCACCCTACTGGTGCTGGAAGCCTAGAGACTGACTACCATAACCATGATCTCGACCTCATCTTGAATGGCCAGAATAACTCTAGTTCCCTGACTGATGAGAAACTGGTGGTGCTGCTTGTGAATGCGGAGTCATAGAAGAACCCTTGTCACCAGCTACTGGTGAGAAGAACTGAAAGAACCACTAAAGATGGACCATCTTGTCACAAGATTGTCAATCCCCTGAGTCTCTCAGGAAATAAGGCCTCGTATGCCCAAACTTCCCACACCAGTAGCACACAACTTGGAAACCTGAAGGTGCATCTCTCCTACTCGGATCTCCACGTCTAGACTCCCGGCGGCGCTTCCTGCTATTATATGGAGAATCACTAACTCTAGATGCCGAAACAACCTATCCCACAGTGACAAATTACCTCAAGTTGAGTTCTGTTATCAGTGCTTGGTTGACTATTAAAGATATAGAAGTCAACATGAAGATGTTCACCTAAGCCCGAATGTCCTTCCTTAGACAATCTTCAAACTTCCTTGCTAAGAACAACTCATATCCCCCTAGAAAGGGTGTAAAGTGATTCAGCTCTATGAAGCGAGAAGAATAATCTGTGACTGAAAGAGTACTATGCTCCTAACTAATGAACTCTTGGGCTCGATCGACCCTCAAGGTCTCTAGGTAGAAGTAATCGTAGAAGGTATACTGAAACTCCTCCCATGCCATATCCTGCTGGTGTCCCACCTATGAGATCACATCCCACCATCTCTTGGTGGAATCTTGAAGCATATACATATAGAGATTTACCATCCACTTTTGAGGTGTCTCTAGATGCTCAAAGATCATCAGCATGGATTCTAGCCATGACTCTTTATCCTGGTGCCCTCCATCCCTTGAGAAAGTGGGAGGATGCTGCTGCTGAAAGATCATCAATTCTGCCATCGAAGGGGAAAGAGGCGGTGATCCATGAAAGGTCTTCATCATCCTCATAAATCCCTCTCCAAACTATGAATTGGAACCTATATTAGGTATTAGGGCTAGTTACAAGATGGTCATGATATGAGGATCTTCTAGTGGTCCCTGATTAGTCATGTGCGGTGTCTAATCACCACCCTATAACTGGCGTACAACCAGAGGACATCTCGGTGGCATGACTCTTCAAGGTCAAGTGCACACCTTAGATCAAGATTATAAAGGAATGAAATTTGGATATTTATGAAGGGAACATGAGAAATAAATCATTTAGGTTTTTCAAAACATGGATACACAACGTGTATAACACTTACTCGGTGTGTTCCCTTAATTATTCACCTAGGCATGTACTTTTTCCAAACTAGGTATTGTAACACCCCATACACACATCATGTTGTCCCAAAACACATCGTTTACTTGAATCCTCATCTCCAACCCGAGTTCCCTTACATAGCTAAGCCACATGGTTCTCCTAGAACAACACTACAAGACATGTTAGTTCTAGATAGAGTGTGTACAAGAAGGATTCCACTGACCCATGTTGTTCATTACGTGGTCGGATACATGGGTTACACTACACAATGTGGTCAAGGTTGAAACAGTGTGTATAACTTAAGTTTTTATCCATCTGTGTCATTAGTCACATGAGTGGACACATGGTCTATACAATATGACGTGTACGTCAGGCACATGGTGTGTTCCACAAATATTTTTCCCAACCCCGTGTCTCTTACCACAGAGTAAAGGACATGGTTAGGGACTACACGGTGTATACATTAGTACACGGTGGTTACTTAAGAAAAATAGTTCCTTCTCAAACATAAGGACACATGGCATGTATTCATTATTAGACACCGTGTATTCTGGGTTTTTCTAGATAGTAAGCCTCAAAAACTACTCCGGAGCCTAGAAACACACTGAAATGAACCTTAAAGTGCCAAATTTTGATCTATGAGGGCCCATACTTCCCATTAATCAAATCATGGAATCTTATACATGTCATATACATGTAAAAAAAGTCAATGATCCATCAAATTCTGATCCATGATGGCCCATAACACCTCAATAACAAATGTTTGGACTTCATTCAAACAAAAACATACACAATTCAAAACCCTTTCAAAAGAAGGTATTCTATCAAGGCATCTATCACAACAGCATGCATCTCTACCAAAACATGTATCACAACAACATGAAATCAGTAATTCATCCTAAATGGTATGGCAAGAATGAATGACATGTGATTTCTATCAGGTTCCAATATGATGTATGAGATGAAATACCCTCATCTCATTGGGATGAAATAGAAATAGAACCTCAATATTATCAAAAATTTCAACACAAAGCATGTGAATTAGCCAACAACGAAATCAAATAAATTGTAAAATTTCAAAATCAGAAGAATCACAATATATGAGGTAGATTGCTTTTTCCCTATACATGGGTTATATACCTATTCCATCATATCCCTGACTATAGGCTCCAAACAACAAGTCTAGAAGAAAAAAATTCCTCTGATAACACATTGTAATGTCCTGGTTTCAGGTGCAGCCGAGAGGTGCCCCGTACCCGGTTGGTCACATGGCCCCAAAAACATTTACCTGAATACCAGAGGCTTTCGACTATATGAGAGGGACTTGGGTGTGATAGTGGGGAAACTCTGCCCTCATTGGATGAGTAATATTGTGTAAGTAAAACAGATAACAATAGTAGAAGTAGTAATACCATACAATAAGAAAACAATAGAAGACTCAAAGTAATAATCAATTGGAGAACATATATAAATGTTGCACGTCACATATGTCTAGGAAAACATCGAAAAAAGTCACAATGCTGGAATAAATTACTAAAACAGTGTACAAAAGAAAACCAATAAACTGCAACAGCATTGTAAGCCTCTGCTTGGTCCCATGCTCTCCAGCTCCACATCAATCATGTGCCTGAAGTAGAATGGTGTTTGACCTTATCTAGACCTACTACAATATAATCTTTTTGAGCCTAAAATCATGAACCAAAGAGGGTGTGAGATGAATCACAGTAGGAAACGACCCAAATACATGTTCCTAATAGTTTGTGGATATATATGGCAGTCAATGAGTAAAATAATCAGTAAACAAGAAAGTACTCAAAAGTAAACAATACAAAAATTTTAATTTCATTCTTTTACATATAACAGTTTAACTAACCAATTAAAAATACAAGAAAAAATCTAGAAAAGTTATCATAGCCTATTCCCTCATGTTTAGCCAATAAAAAGAATATAACGAAGAATCTATGGGAAAGCACTCAATGTCAATTTCTCCTATAGTATCGTATAATCAAAGACTCTTTGAGGAAGAACTCACCATAAATTCCCCCTATAGTCTTATAAAAGTAAACTATAGGCACTCTGAGGAATCACTCAACGTCAATTCCTCCTATGGTCTCGTAACGTATCTTTAGACACTCTGAGGGAGCACTCAATGTAAACCCCCCCCCCCATGGTCTCGTAGTGTGATAATTATAATAGACACTCTGGGAAAACACTCAATGTCAATTTCCCCTATGGTCTCACTACACCAGGTTCCCGCATCTTCATGTAAATCAATTCGTACATAAAAGATAATCAGTAGCTAAAGTAAACCTCTAATTACTACATGGAAAATAGCTATAAAACATGGATCGCCATATCAGATAAATAATAACTCCATCCTAACAACACTAGGAATGAGAAATAAAATCCTTAGAGGCAATGTTAGATCAGACGATTAGAATTAACTATCCTGGGAAAACACATCCATAGCATGGAAATTAACCCAATTTACTATCAAACATCCATTATTCAAACATATAAGGCATAACTGGAAATAACATGGTCAATAACCATAAACACGCAATACCCCGAACAAGGGTGTTGGGTTCTTTTGCACATATAACTCAAAGAATATCTACGGAAAGGCACTAACCACCGACCATGACATTGTAAAGATGATATAAGTGAACCCCAGGCCTTGAATCTTTCTAAAATTCCATAGATCTACAAAAAATCTATAAATATTCAACTGAGTATATCTCGTGAAAGAGGAGAAATCAAGAGATGATGATCTATAAAAAGGAAGATCTTACTGTGGTGAGTCAAACAAAATTGATGATGGTTGAATCGAATAATAAACAGTGAGTCGGGGGATCGGTGAAGATTTTGTGTTGTACAGTTGTTCCTGGTTAAGTTAGGTCAAGATGAAGATGGTTCATTCCATCGGACGCGACCTCGGTCCATTTAATTAAAAAAATAATGTAGATGGCGTGTTCTTTAAAAGTACACAACATGTACATTCCTTAATGGTCCCTGCTTTAGGCAGCCTCCAGGTCACCCCACATGGCAAGGTACTCGACCATTACACAGCCAATACATTGTCACCCATGGTAACCGAGTACACGGTGTGTACTTATAAGCACATGGCGTGTACTCTTGAAATTTCCAGAAACACCTCTTTTTCACAAAAACTCCTGAAAATAAAATACTTACCTACCAAAGGATATGGGTTATTATAGTTTTGATACATTATAAAGTGTTCCATAAGTCATTGGGGATGGGTATGAATGAACCTCACCACAATATGACACACAATGTGACCAGTATAACTCCAAGTGCTTCTTTTAATTTAAAATTGACATTAATTTTAGTGAAAGGGGAAACTAACATACTGAAAAACCAAGAAAAAAATATTCCAATTGTTTTGATACTTTAGGAAAACGATCCATAAGTCATTTTTGATGTGTAATAATTCTTCTCACCTCAATCTAATGCACAGTGTGACTGATATGACTCCAGGTGTATATTTGTATTTAAAATTTACATTAATTTTAGTTAATGGATAAATGAAATAATAAAAATTGAGAAAAAACATTCTAATTGTTTTTATAATTTAAGAGAATGATCCATAATTAATTTTTGAAATGTAGAAATCATTCTCACGTTAATCTGATACTCGATGTTCCCAGTATGACTCAAAGTTTTTGTTATCACTTTAAAATCATAATTTTAGTTCTGAAAGTGCCACACATTGGAAAACAAGAAAAACATTTGGATTTTATTGATAATTTAATAAATCATTTCATAAATAATTTTTTAAATGTAGGAATTGATCTCATTTAAAACTAATACACGAAGTGATCTATATGAGTCGATGGGCTTGTTTCCTATTTAAAATGACATCTTAGTAAAAATGTAATGTGACTAACTCAAAAATAGTAAAACATATATGGATTGTTTTTATAATTTATTAAAATGTTCCATAAGTCATCTGGGACATTTATGAATCAGTGAAATCTTTATATAAAACAATGTATGACTGGTATGACTTCAGGTGATTCTTTTTAATTAAAATTAACATTAATTTTATTAAAAAGGACAACTGTCATACTCAAAACTGAGAAAACAAATTCCAATTATTTTGATAATTTATGAATAATATCAACAAGTCATTTGGGACATATATGAATGAGAAAAAACTCAATATAACACATTGTGTGGCTGATATCAATCCAAGTGTGTATTTTTACCTCAATCAGATACACTATGTTCCCAATGTGACTCAATATGTCCTTTATCAGTTTAAAATTGAAATTTTTGTTAAAAAAGTAAAACCAAAAAAACATAATCATATTTTAGTGATAATTTATTAAATCAATTCACAATTCATTTGTGTCGTGTATAAATTAGTCTCACATCAAAGCGATACACGATGTGATTGGTAGGAGACAGAGTTCATGTTTCAAGTTTAAAATGATATTTTTGTAAAAAATACATGTGGTGTATTCAAAACTAACTAAAAACAATTGGATTGTTTTCGTACATTTGGATACCAATCCATAATCTTTTTTATACCTTTAGGAATTATTCAAACCTCAATACTATGGTTGGTTTGATCGGTATGACCCCAAGTGTGTATTTTTATCTAAAATTGAGATCAATTTTAGTATAAAGGACAATTAGCCTACTCAAACTGATAAAACAAATTTTAATTTATTTGATATCTTTGGAATAAAATCCCGAATTCATTTTTCATGTTTAGGAATCAACTTCACCTCAATTAGATACATGATGTTCCTGTTAAAACTCAATGTGTTAGTTATCATTTTGAAATCAAAATTTTTGTTCAAAAAGTTTCACACACTAAGAAATGAGAAAACCTGCTCAGAATGTATTGATAATTTAGTAAGATGGTTGATAAAAAATTTGAGACATGTAGGAATAAATATCACATAAAACTAAAACAATATGTGATCAGTATGAGTCAAAGTGTGTTTTTCCAGTTTAGAATGGCATTTTATTAAAAATGATAAGCGATGTGCTCAAAACTGAGAAAAAAAATTCAGATTGTTTTGATAATTTGTAAAAATGATCCATAAGTCATTTGAGACATGTAGGAATCATCATCACCTTAATCTGATGCAAAATTTGACTAGTATGACTCAAAGTACAACTTTTCAATATATAAGAGTCATTTTAGTTCCGAATGTGCATCACTTCACCAAAACTGAGAAAACAAGCATATACTATTTTCTCATCATTGTATATACTATTACATAATTAATTTCCGTATGATTTTATTCTTATATTTATTAGCCATTTTTTGCAGATACACTACGGGAAAAATGGGTATTTGCGACGGGTTATTTGCGACGGGAATAAATCTCGTCGCAAATAGTCCCGTTAAAAACTTATTTGCGACGGGGGTAGTTACCCGTCGCAAATAAATAGGCTTTTGCGACGGGATTGCTTTCCCCGTCGCAAATAGTTTTCCCGCGATGCGCGCCAAATCGCGGGAAAACTATTAGCGATGGGAAAATATTCCCGTCGCAAATAACCGGCGGCGGTAAAAGGTATTTGCGACGGGAATATTTTCCCATCGCTAATAGTATGTTATTTGCGACGGGTCCCGTCGCAAATAACTATTTACCCGTTGACCGTAATAAATGCGGGCTAAGGTATTTGCGACGGTACCCTTCGCAAATGGGCCCGTCGCAACTAATCTAACCTATAAATACCCCCATCCGTTTTTTTCAAATCATTCTCATTCTCTATCTTCTCCTGCTCTCAAACTTGTGTTTCTAAAGTTGAGTTTTTCTTCAGTTTAATTTTTTTCTTCGGAGCTGATATTAAAGTTTTGAAGAACGATCAGAGCAGATCAATTTTCAAGGTATTTATGTTCATTTTAATTTAATATTTATTTTTAATTTTTTATTAGTTTCAATTATTCTTAATTAGTTGTAATTTAATTATGTTTATATTGTTTTCTTACTTAATAAATTTAAATTATTAGTATTGTTCATAATTAATGGTAATTATGAATAATTAGTAATAATTTTTAATAATTAAGAATAAATATTAATAATTAGTAATAAATACCAATAATTAGGAATAACAACATTATTACATTATTAGTATATTTTATTATTAATATTAAAATAATATAATTTTTTATATATATACAATTCTCTTTTCATCTGTGGGTTTACTGTCTTCACATGTATTATTTGTATGTGGAGATAGAAAACGCACAGATGAAAGGAGAATTGTATATAAATCAGAAAATTATATTATTTTAATATTAATAATAAAATATACTAATAATGTTATTATTTGTAATTATTGGTAATTATTCCTAATTATTGGTAATTATTCATTTAATTACTAATAATTAGGAACAATTATCAATAATTATCAATAATTAAGAATATTTAGTAATAATTAGTAATAATTACCAATAATTAGTAATAATTAGTAATAATTATCAATAATTAGTAATAATTAGTAATAATTACCAATAAGTATTAATAATTAGTAATAATTACCAATAAGTAGTAATAATTACCAATAAGTAGTAATAATTATGTATAATTTGGAATAATTACCAATAATTAACAATAATTAGTAATAATTAGTAATAATTACCAATAATTACCAATAATTAGTAATAATTAGTAATGATTACCAATAATTTCCAATAATTACCAATAATTACAAATAATTAGTAATAATTACCAATAATTGCCAATAATTACCAATAATTACAAATAATTAGGAATAATTAGGAATAATTAGGAATAATTAGGAATAATTAGTAATAATTAGGAATAATTTGTAATAATTAGGAATAATTAGTAATAATTAGTAATAATTAGGAATAATTAGGAATAATTATCAATAATTAGGAATAATTAGGAATAATTAGGAATAATTAGGAATAATTAGTAATAATTATTTATAATTAGTAATAATTACCAATAATTACCAATAATTACCAATAATTTGTAATAATTTGCAATAATTACCAATAATTACCAATAATTAGTAATAATTAGTAATAATTACCAATAATTGCCAATAATTACAAATAATTAGGAATAATTAGGAATAATTAGGAATAATTAGGAATAATTAGGAATAATTAGGAATAATTAGTAATAATTAGTAATAATTAGTAATAATTAGTAATAATTAGTAATAATTAGGAATAATTAGGAATAATTAGTAATAATTCGGAATAATTAGGAATAGTTAGTAATAATTAGTAATAATTATTTCTAATTATTTATAATTACCAATAATTACCAATAATTACCAATAATTACCAATAATTACCAATAATTACCAATAATTACCAATAATTACCAATAATTAGCAATAATTACCAATAATTACCAATAATTAGCAATAATTATCAATAATTAGCAATAATTAGCAATAATTAGCAATAATTAGCAATAATTAGCAATAATTAGCAATAATTTGCAATAATTAGCAATAATTAGCAATAATTTGCAATAATTAGTAATAATTAGGAAAAATTAGAAAAAATTAAGAAAAATTCTCAATAATTAGTAATAATTACCAATAATTAGTAATAATTACCAATAATTAGTAATAATTTCCAATAATTAGTAATAATTACCTATAATTAGTATTAATTACCAATAATTAGTATTAATTACCAATAATTAGTAATAATTAGGAATAATTAGCAATAATTAGTAATAATTACCAATAATTAACAATAATTAGTAATAATTAACAAGAATTAGTAATAATTACCAATAATTAGTAATAATTACCAATAATTACCAATATTTAGTAATAATTAACAATAATTGCCAATAATTACCAATAATTGCCAATAATTACCAATAATTGCCAATAATTACCAATAATTACCAATAATTACCAATAATTACGAATAATTACCAATAATTGCCAATAATTACCAATAATTACGAATAATTACGAATAATTAGTAATAATTACGAATAATTAGTAATAATTAGTAATAATTACCAATAATTAGTAATAATTACCAATAATTAGTAATAATTACCAATAATTATCAATAATTACCAATAATTATCAATAATTACCAATAATTATCAATAATTACTAATAATTATCAATATTTATCAATAATTACTAATAATTGGCAATAATTAGTAATAATTGGCAATAATTAGCAATAATTAGTAATAATTAGCAATAATTACTAATAATTAGTAATTATTAGTAATAATTAGTAATAATTAGTAATAATTAGTAATAATTAGTAATAATTAGTAATAATTAGGAATAATTAGTAATAATTAGTAATAATTACCAATAATTAGTAATAATTAGTAATAATTAGGAATAATTAGTATTAATTAGGAATAATTAGTAATAATTACCAATAATTAGTAATAATTACCAATAATTAGTAATAATTATTATTAATTACCAATAATTAGTATTAATTACCAATAATTAGTATTAATTACCAATAATTAGTATTAATTAATAATAATTAGTATTAATTAATAATAATTAGTATTAATTACCAATAATTAGTATTAATTACCAATAATCACCAATAATTACCAATAATCACCAATAATTACCAATAATCACCAATAATTACCAATAATTACCAATAATTTGAAATAATTACCAATAATTAGGAATAATTACCTTATTACATTATTTGTATATTTTATTATTAATATTAAAATAATATAATTTTCTATATTATATACAATTCTCTTTTCTTCTGTGTTTTTTCTGTCTCCACATGTAATATTGGCATTATTTTTCAAAATTATCAACCTACTCGCCAATGGAGAGGTGAAAGTGAATGCCAATATTACATGTGGAGACAGAATGTGAAACACACAGATGAAAGGAGAATTGTATATAATATAGAAAATTATATTATTTTAATATTAATAATAAAATATACTAATAATGTAATGATGTTATTATTATATAATTAATATTTATGAAAAAAATTATATTAGTATTATTAAAAAAAATAAAAAATCAATATAATATTAAAATTATCAATATTTGTAACAGGTTTTGCTTTATTCTCAATACATTCAATCCTTGCTTGAGTGTTTTTTCTAAAAAATTATTCAAAACCAATAATGCTTTTATATTTTATAGAAAAATATGGAACAACGAGGTCGTCAACAGTCATTATTAGATGACCGCATATGGATAAATCAACGTAGAAATCCAAATGGTTCTGGTTTAAATCCAGTATATATAGAGGGTGTGGAGATTTTTTTATCATTTGCGGCATCAAATCCAGAATTTGTTTCAGAAGGAAAGATAAAATGCCCTTGTAGAAAATGTGCATTGAGAACGTTTGACACGTTTGACAAAGTGGGGGAACATCTCTTGCGTTTTGGTTTTCAAGCAGATTATGTTTTTTGCTATCAACACGGTGAACGCAGTTCCAGAGCAGGTGATACCAACTTGATTCCGGATCCATCCCAGTTTCAAGATTTAGTACATGATGTTGCAGGTTCATCTGTTCAACATACAGAAACTCCGGCTGATATAGCTTCAAATCCTGAGTTGGGACCGTCTGAATTTTATGAGTTGTTGAAGTCTGCTGAGGATGCATTATATCCTGGCTGCAAGATGAGAAAATTAGAAGCAATTGCAAAATTTATGGCTATCAAATCAGATAACGGAATGTCAAACACCTGTTTTGACCAGATATTTTCTTTGCTGAAAACACTGTTACCCGAAGGAAATGTTTTACCTGCAAATTACTATGAAAGTAAGAGGTTGGTTTGAAATTTGGGACTTACTTGTCAGAAGATTCATGCATGTTCAAATGACTGCATTTTATATTTAGGGGAAAATGAGTCGTTGGATAGTTGTCCCACATGTGGGCAACTGAGATATAAAGAAGGACAACACGGGAAGTCTGGTTTGATTCTTGTAAAACAGTTGAGATATTTTCCGCTTACATCCAGACTTCAGCGTTTATTCATGTCTAAGAATACAGCGACAATGATGTCATGGCATAAAGAGAATATTTCAACCAATAAAAGCTTGAATCATCCAGCCGATGGTGATTCATGGAAACATTTTGATAGAGTGCATCCATCCTTTGCTTTAGAAGCTAGAAATGTTCGACTGGGCCTTTCCACTGATGGTTTCTGTCCGTTTGGATCTTATGGTAGTCAATATTCATGTTGGCCTGTTTTTTTAACTCCGTACAATTTACCTCCATGGATGTTGATGAAGGAGCCATATATCTTTTTGACTTTACTAATTCCAGGACATCCGAAGAAAAATATTGATGTTTATTTGAAGCCATTGATTGATGAATTAAATTTATTGTGGAGTACTGGTGTCAGTACATATGATGTTGCAATGAAACAGAATTTCATACTGAGAGCAGCATTGATGTGGAAAATAAGTGACTTCCCGGCTTATGGGATGTTATCTGGCCGGAGTACACATGGTCAGAAATCATGTCCTTACTGTATGGGAGAGAACAAAGCATTTATGCTCATTCATGGAAAGAAACCTTGTTATTTTGACTGTCATCGCAGATTTCTTCCAGCTGATTAACCTTTTCGCAGAAACAGATCTCATTTCAGAAAAGGAACAACTGAAAGGGATGGACCTCCAAAAATGCTATCAGGTTCGGAGTTAAAATCAGTTGTATTTTCATTACCTCCCATCACTTTTGGTCCCACAATAAACCAACAGAAAATTTCTGGTTTTGGGAAAGAACACAATTGGATTAAACGTAGCATATTTTGGGATTTGCCATATTGGTCTGATTTGTTGGTCCGAAACATGTTAGATGTCATGCATATTGAGAAGAACTGTTTTGATAATTTGTTTCATACAGTTTTGGATACGCCAGGAAAGAGAAAAGACAATGTAAATGCACGTTTAGATCTTGCCCAAATTTGCAGGCGTCCAGAATTGGAACTATTTGAGAATGTCAGAACAGAAAGGTTACTGAAACCAAAAGCAGCTTATACACTGTCTAAAGAAAACCGTTTATTATTTTGTCAGTGGATTGCAGATTTGAGACTTCCAGATGGATATGCTTCCAATTTGGGTAGATGTGTAAAGAATGGTCATATTACTGGATTAAAAAGTCATGATTGTCATGTTATAATGGAGAGACTTCTACCCATTGGATTAAGAGGTCTGTTGAATTCTGTGATTTGGGATTCCATAACAGACATGTCTCATTTTTTTCGGGAAATTTATGCGGCTACGGCAGATTATGATGCTCTAGGAAAACATGAAAAAGATGTTGTTGTAATTATATGTAAACTAGAAAAAATATTTCCGCCGTCTTTCTTCGACTCAATGGAACATTTGATGTTACATTTGCCATATGAAGCCAAATGTGGAGGTCCGGTACAGTTTCGATGGATGTACCCATTTGAAAGATGCATGCAAAAATTGAAAAGAAAAGTACGCAACAAAGCATATGTTGAAGGATCTATTGCAGAAGCTTATTTGCAAGAGGAAATATCTTTTTTCTGCTCCCATTATTTTGAATCTGAGTATCCTTCAAAACACAACCGAATGGGACGGAATGAGAGGAATATTGATGAAATCGACAATCAATTATCTATTTTCAACCAGCCAGAGCTTGGTTTTGGTGGAGTTTCTGAACGCTGGCTTTCAGATGATGAACATCATAGAGCTCATACGTATGTTCTGCTCAACTGTGAAGAGATGACATCAATTGTACTGTAAGTGTTTATATCACTTATTCTATCATTTATGTTACAGTAAATAACTTTGGTTTTTATAGTTTGTATGATAATCATATCAAGAAACAAATTCCACAAATTACAGCAGCTGCTCTCGAAGAACGTCGACTGAAAAATTTCTCTCAGTGGTTTCAAAAACTGGTAACATAAATTCTTTATCTTTTAGCAACTCATTCAATGTATAGTTTACTATATTGATAATTATTTCACAAATTTTCAGGTGTCTCGACATGCTGATAAAATTGACAAACGGCTGTGTGTATTGAGTAACCCACCTTCCAAACTTGTTAAAACTTATAATGCATATGTGGTGAATGGATTTTGATTCCACACACATGCATATGGGGAATCGAAAAAAACAATGAACAGTGGAGTTAGCTTGAGAGGATCTCATCATCGAGAAAATGAAGTTGACTTTTATGGCATACTTGATGAAATCATTGAACTCTGTTATCTTGGACAACATTACATAACCATGTTCAAATGTCGTTGGTTGGATACAGAGAGAGGCGTGCGTGTTCATCCGACTCATAGAATCATCGATATTAAATGTACAAGTGTTCTCGCAGTAAATGAACCATTCATATTGGCTCAACAGGCATATCAAGTTTATTATGCAAAGTACTGTGCAACATCAAGAGACTTGACTGATTGGTGGAGTGTAATAAAAATCAAAATTCGAGACAATCAGTTTAGTCAAAGTGAATGTGCTTTCACTGATGTGCAAAGAATTGAAGTTTTTCAAGAGAGTACTCAAAATCAATCTTTTTTACAAAGAGACATGAGTATCGATGATGACACCCCACATTTAAGAGTCGGTGATGACGATGATGTTAATGATGTCACACATGAATTTGAAATGGTAAGAGATGAAGCAACTGCAACTCGAATGGATATCGATGATGTTGAGGAGGAATATGAAGATGACATTGACATATATGAAGATGATGATGAAGATGAACACTTATAGAATTCCATGGTATTTATATACAATCATAATATGTATATATGTATATATAATAGTAATTATCAATTATTTGCTAACATTAACATTTTCTGTTTCAGATGGACGAGGCCACATTTCGTGAGTTGGCGGATGATGACCTGCCTTCCGATGCGGATGAGTTGCTGGAAGATGACCCCCAGCCTGCAGGCGCTCCAGGGAGTACGCGGAGGGGGAGCGGTCTTGCACGATTGATGATTCCTGACCCCGTCCCCGAGCGACGTCCACGTCTTGGGTTTGATCCGCGCACCCGGAGGTGTGATAACCTGTGTGATAACCTGTGGATTTGACTAAGATTTCATTAATCTATTCACATAATAAATATTTATTTTTTTTTTCTTCAGTTTTCCGCATATAGCAGTCGGACAGGGCAACACTATTTTGAGCAACTATTTCTCTCAGCCGTGGACCACATGGGAGCATATTCCCATTGATGTGCAGCAGGCCATGTTCGGCCATTGGTTGGTACGTACGTAAATAAATAATTTTTATTTTGAAAATTATTTCATTTCTAACTTGATATTTTGATTTATTTGTAGGGTTTATGGTATCCGATCGAGGATACCACGCGTGACGCCATCCACGAGGCATGGGAGGTGGCCATGCATGATCGCCTTCGTCAGTTTTTGCACAATTTAAGAAAAGCTGCGATGAAGAAAGCAGGAGTGTCAGATTTTGAGGAGTCATGTAGAGCACACCGACCAGAGTATATTTCATCCCATGTATGGGATGGATTATGTGCGCACTGGTTGAGTGGTGCCTTTCAGAGGAGATCATCGGTGGGGAGGTAGAATCGGGGGAGACAGGAGGTGACTCATCGAGCTGGGAGTCGTTCTTTCAGTACTCATAGACAGCATCTGGTACGTACATTATTTATAAATATTTTATATAACTATAAATATTAACAGTTTATTTTTTATTCTTATAGGCTGTCGAGCACCCCGATATTACAGAGTACGACGTATATCGGAGGATGTATAGTGATCCTGCTACTGGGGAGCTCAGAGGTGATCGTCAGCATCACATCGTGGTCAGTATTATTTGTTTTCAAGTTTAAAAATTAACTGCATATAATATATTCACAATTTTAATTTTAAATTGCAACTATAGGAGTCATATGAGGCCACAGCGTCACAGGCCCGGCCTGAGAGTCAGGCCGAGTCATCAGATCAGACCACTGCCTGTCAGTTTGATGAGGCGGCATGGATGCAGGCCACCCAGTATGCCTTCGAGAAGGGCCGGGTAGTCGGTATCGGCTCTCGACTGACTCCCGGAGATTATTATGGCAGTGCTGCGATGTCGGCGTCCAGCTCGAGAGGAGCTCGTGCATCTTCTTCTACACAGTATGAGGATCAGTTGCGATCTCAGACTGCACAGATAGAGAGTCTCCGACAGGAGCAGGAGCAGATGCGTCAGCAGCATGAGGAGGAGCGTCGACGCCAGTAGCAGCTGTACGAGGAGCAGGCGAGTCGGTGGCAGCAGCAGCATCAGGAGCAGATGGAGTACATGCGCCGACTCACTCATGCTTTAGGGATGGAGTTTCCTCCACCACCATCTGCAGATCCCCCACCTCCCCCCCTCCTTCAGATTAGAGTTTGTATTTATGTTATAAAATTTGTGAAATCAAAATATTTTTTTTCTATTCGTAGTTTCTGTCTCATTATAAAATATTAATAATATTATATTTTTAAAAAACAATATTAATATGAATAATAATATTATATATATTTTATAATATTAAATTTTATATATATATTAAAATTTTATAATTTTATAATTTAATTATATTTTTTGTAATACTTGAATTATTTTAATATTTGAATGTAAAATAATTCTATTATTTTTATATTAATTAAAATAACTTATTAATATTTTTTATTTATGAATTATAATTGTAATATTATTATATTAATTAAATCATTTATTAATATTCTATTATTTTTTATTTTTGAATTATAATTCTACTATTATTATAGTAATTAAAATAATTTATTATTTTCATTTGTAAATTATAATTCTATTATTATATTAATTAAAATAATTTATTAAAAATTTATTTTTTTTATTTTTTTATAGTATTTGCGACGGGATACTATACCCGTCGCAAATACTAGTATTATTAATAGTTTTTATTTTTTTTAAAAAATATTATTTGCGACGGGATACGATGCCCGTCGCAAATACTAGTATTATTAATAGTTTTTCATTTTTTTTAAAAATCGTTTTTGCGACGGTACCGTCACAAAAGGTATTTGCGATGGGACCCGTCGCAAAAGGTATTTGCGACGGGACCCGTCGCAAAAACTATTTTAAAAGTTTTTTACAAAAATACGGAATACTATTTATGACGGGGAGAATGACCGTCGCAAAAAAAGGCTTTAGCGACGGGCCCGTCGCAAATAAGTGTAGTTGCGACGGGATCCCGTCGCAAATAGCCCATCACAAATACCTTTTTTTCTAGTAGTGATATAATTCATGGGGATGTACAAGAAATGGTGTGATGTTCAATAATCAACCACAACTCAAACCAATTCACAGTGTTCCCGGTATGACTCAAAGTTTGATTTTAAAATTAAGCCTTTATATTAATTTATTTCATTATATTATTTCTAATGTCATATTTTTTTCTTATGTAGTTGTGTTTTTCATTCAAGATTGTATGAGGATAAAAAAAATGAACACTGATGTTTTTGAATGTTTTTAATAATTTTTTCATACGTAATTATATAAACCAATGTTTGAAATGTCTATAATATAGTTTTTTTCTTTTATTTCTGTTGTAAATATTATTTTATTTAAATTATGTATTGGTACTTAAGTTTTTGGATTTTGTGGTGATTTTGGTGTTTTGGTGTGCTGTTATAACACACTGCAGCATGCCCCTTTATCAGCGCTTTTACGAGCATCGATAAAGGGGTCCTTTATCAACACTTCTACAAGCATTGATAAGGGGGTCCGTTATCAACTCTTTTTTAAGTGCTGATAACGGTAACCTTTATCGATGATTTTAAAGGTGCTAATAAAACACAAGGTATTTTAATCTCACTTTGGTAGTCAGAGCCTGAAGATCACTGATAATGTCCCTTTTTTACCTTTGTTAAAGGTATATTTTTTTGGTAGTTTCTAGAAGGGATTCATTCATTAGTTGAGGTAATTTCCTTTATCTATATTTACTCCATTCTGCCAAAATTTTCCTAGGATGTTTTATAGATGTATCTTGGGATTTATAATATATTTCCCAAGAGTATAATGAGATATTATTATATTTATAGTTCTTAAATACCTAATAAGAAGATGAGTTAATATAAGGATAATCATTAGTTATTGTTCACTAATTTTATGAAGGCAAGACAATAAATGATTTATTCCAAGATTTTTTTACAATTTGTAATTAAATTATTTAATGAATTTGATTAGTAAATTCTAAATTTATCTTATAGTGTGATCTAGATTAACCCCTATTCCATCAATATACAACTGTGTAGATTATAAACAAGGTTACATCGTTTAGTAATATTCAATAAATTTTGTCTTTTCTTAGTATTAATTATAGAATTAATTAAAATTGTTTTATAATTTATTAATGGATTCGTTTATTGAGATAATGTCTCATAGATATTTAATATGGGTATAAGGAGCCTAGATAAATGTGGTGTTCCATTTGAGGTAGGTGATCCATACCCAATTATTGCATATTTTTACTATATGTATGGAATGTGATACATGTGTTGGTGTAGAAGGTTTAGGGAGTTCTAAATTGGAATCATAAGGTTTTAGAATCATATGAAGAAGTAGTTATAGCCTACTGGGATTACAAAAGACATTATCCATGTGAGTTTTGGATTTTAGGCTCACTCTATGACATTTTTTTTGGTTAAAAGTAGGCTATGAATGTGCAAGGGAATTTAAATATGAATTTGAGAAAGGGTTAAATAGTGAGGGACATAGTGTGGAATCATGTGACTAAGTTAGAGTGTTAGATAGGTATAGATCATTTTTAATAGGTATCTATGATTGTTTCAATAATTATAAGTTGATACTAGTGAAAAGGAATGTTGGTCTTGAGATCTTGGGAACCATCAAAGTGTTTCATTACAATGTTTACATGAGAGAAATCATAAGGGTCCCTATAAGTATTTTTTTGAGGATGGTAGGAATATATTAGGGGTATATTCATGAGATGATAAATGTTTATGGGTTACTATGAGATATTGTATTATAAATGGTTAAATTTGTCCTCAATAGTGATGATCAAGTTTATAAGGTATTTATGATTTCATATAAAATAAGGACATGTATGGCCTATTAGGGATCAAATGAGTACTCTACTAAGGGTAGGATGAGGTAAGAGTGGTTTTATGATTTATCAATCTTAGATTCAATAATGAAATTATATAATTAATATGAAAATGGAAAGTGGGTCCAAGTAGGTAAAAATAATTGTATAATATGGGGATTCCACTTCTATAGTAGTTTTCCACTATGAAATGGTGAGAAATGTGCGGTGGTAAAGTGATAAGGGGTCATGTATTGTGTGTTTAATATTTTTTTAGATATAAAATTGTTACTTGATTAAAAATTTTTGTCAGACAATGTGGAATAGAATGAGATGATCATTTGGATCAATAAATATGAACTAAAATGGTTGTTTATGGGACATATAATTGTGCCATTGCAATGAATGGACAATGGGTTCAATGTATGGTATAATAATTAGACCATAAAACATATATTACATAAGGATAAGTTAAAATAAATATATAAGGGTAAAGTACTATTGACCATTTGAAGTAAATAATAATAATTCCATTGGGTTTGAATACTAGAAGTGTTAATGGAGTTCTAATGTGATATGACTTGTAGGGCCGATGGAAAACAATTTAGAATATATTTTGATAAGAGATAATGGGGACTTTCACTGTGGTGACTATCATGGTTATAATATGATGAAAAACTAAAGTATGGAATTTAATATACCTAAATTGGTGTAGACACAATAAAAATATCACTATTGTCTAAATTAGGTTGGGTGAGCATCATGCTGGCCTTGTTAACACATGATATCTTGAAAATATTGTTGTATAATTATTTTTATTTCCTTACACTTTATATTCTATAAGAAACATTTTATGGATTATCATTTTTTCTTTCATTATTGGTTCATTACTAAATTTTACACTCACACCTTACACATGGAATGTAACGACCTGATATTTCACATTACATTTTTATTAAATAAATATAGTGCTCGATATCTTTCTTCACACATAAAAAAACTAAAAACAAATATAAAATGTTTATACTATTAAATAATAGCTAATGAATTAGATGTAATGAATAGAAGTAAACACTTCATGAAATATTTATATAAATAAATAAATTCTACTTTTATTATGAATGAAATACAACTGGTATAGAAAAAATGACCAATACAATTATTTTATGCTTAGAAATGTTTTTTTAATTTATATTTTTTAAGTGATATAGTTTTTAATTACAATAATATAATGTTTAATTATTATATTAATATTTTTTAAAACAAATTTTATTGTAAAATTATATGAAATAATAATAATAATAGTTAATATTGAAGAATTTCATTTTGTAATAAAGAAAATATTTTCATTATATTTTATGATTTTACTAAATAATTTAATTTTTAAAATTAATTTTTGAATTTAAAAATATGGGCCTCATTTTTGGATATAAAATAGAAATATGAGCTTAGGATGATAATTAGGGTTTTAAAAAAAAATTGATTTTTAGTCAAAAAATAGAGTTTTTAAAAAAATAAAAATTGTTCTGATCATGTAAGAATATCCTTTAAATTCGAGAACATTTTATGTTATAAATTTTTTTTCCTAGAATAAAATTATTCATTTTAATATATATTTTGAGCTTATAAATCCTAATTCTATCATCTTCTTGAACATAATTAAAATTTTAGATTAATAAAAAAATATTTTATGTATTTTCTTTGAATCAAGTAGTTTCAAGGTGACATTCAGATTTTTATGTCCATGAAAGATGAATACCTTTTATTTGATTTAAATTAAACAAAATATTCCTTTTTTTATAAATTAAACAACTATTTAATTATAAAAAGCACACATTTTTCTAAAAACTATTTTTTACATTATGTGTGCTAATCTTAAAAATATATTCTTGAAACTTATAAAATTTATTTTGAAAATTTATTTAAAAATTTCAAAATAATAAGGTTTTAATTAAGAAATGGGGTCAATACAAAAGTTTTAATCAATATTTATTACTATATTTAAAAATTAATTTCAAAGGAAAAAGTAAACTTGTGTAAAAGTTAAAAAAGTGAAAAGAAACACACATAAAAGAGTCACAATTTTCTCCCAAATGTGTGGTCGATGTGTGTTTAAACCACACTCAATTTACCATCCCCATTTTCCATTTTGGATCCATTTTTCATGGGATGGTAACATCACATTATATAAAATGCTGAAAGTGGTTCCAAAAGTGGCATTCTCTTCACATGTATAAATGCAACACTTCAACCACTTCAATAGTCACCTTACCCTTTAATTTCTCTAAAAAAATATACCAAATGTATCCTAATAAACTATATAAAAATTATAGAATCATGTTATCACTATTATTTATCTCAAGGCCTACATTTTAAAGTAGAATTCTTGGTGATAATTCAAGCTGCTAATGTTAGTATCCACTTCTTATTAGCATTTCCTTCTTAATTATTACTATCTGAACCTTCTATAAACTTATGAATATAATGATTTTTTTAAATAGTATATTAAAATTCTATTATATTGACTAAAAACTAATTATTCATTCCATTCCATCCAATAAGAAAAAATAAAACATCGATCATGCGTACATGTAGACTACCTCATCCATAACGAGATGTGATTTTTTATCACCCCCTATCAAGTATGGTATCAATAATGGATCTGATGAATACATATTTTTTCTATTCCACATATACAACTGTTAAAAAATCAATTTTTATATTTCATCATCATGTTCACTGATTGATAAATGAGATCATTAATTGTGTGTACGTGCAGACCATCCCCTCCACGAATATTGTATTTCATTTTTCATTGGCACCCAAAATTTATGGTTACTATAATGAAACTTTAGAGTATATATGATATTTATGATTTTTTTAATCTATTTTAATTGTAAAATTTTCATTATATAATTTCATACCCTTAGTTATTAAAATCATTATATCACGTTGCCATATGGGGTGACATGACCACCTATGGAAAAGTTGTTATGAAAATTATGTCATAAATGGTTGTGGGATGATATATAATGGTAATATCATGTCATAATTATATATTTAATATTTTATAATATTTTATCAATTTTGTGTTTATTTATTTAAAACTTTTTTTAATATATCACATTTTAATCCTTAAAAATATCAAAAACCAGTTCCTCGCGATTTCCATTTTCCCAAGATGTAATCATGTATTTCATCAACTGAAAATTGAACTTAAGGAATAATTGAGAAAATTATTATTATATACTTAATTAAATGTTAATAATTAAATTGAGACCACTTAATGATAATTGACCCCATCTTTATGAATTTTTTATGAAACATGCAATCGAAAGTTCAAACACCCGATAAAGAAAGTAAACTATAATCGGATAATATATATGTAATATATGGTTATAAAATAATTATTAAAATTTTATTTTTTTATATTTATGTTATTATCTAATTAATTAATATAGTTATGTTCTTTATATTGGATTTTAGATCATGGTTTTATAAGAGGTAATATAAGGTAATGGGTTCTCATCTAAAATTCGTCCCTTTGGGTCAAGTTTCGTATTATGCACCAAATTTAATTTAAGTGGTTTATATATTACCTATTTGAGATACAATATCATAAATTATATTTTTTATCATGTAATTTTAATTTCAATTATAATACCTCCCTTTCAAATTGTTTTTCTTCAAATGTTTCCGAAGTCGTAAGGATGTTTTGGGCTCAATTTTAATTCTTTGAGACTGGTTACATATTATGCACCATGTTCTCATTTTATTGTGTTATATTGTTTTAATAGACCATGTATGTTCTATAATTTATTTCAATATAATTAATGGTATATACTAATAAAAATATATTTATTTTATTTATGTTATTTATTTACTCAAGTGTTTCCCTAGTCGTAAGGGTTCCCGAAAACTGAATTTCCATTCATTGATTTACGATTATTCATTTGAACTTATTTATATACATATGGGAAATTATTACCATTTATTTTATTAGGAGGTAATATATAATTATTTTTATCATATATTCATTCATACCGAATACACCCTTTGAAAAATATTTCTCACTTCATGGGACGTGTTTCTCATAAGGGATATTGGTAACTCAAATCTGATTATATGAGTAACATTGTTTTATCATGAAACTTATTCTTCCATGATTGGGTTATAAAATAGTAATATGTTTTGATATGGTACTTTATAATACTATTTGAGAAAATAAGGTTAAAATACAAATAATTTTTTACTACTATTTTACAACGTGAGCCTTGAACAAAGTTATTTTGAAAAACATTTAAAAGGGAATTTTCCTTTGACTCCTATATATTTTTTCTTCATCTCAAAATTTATCCAAGATAAAAATTATGTATTTTTAAAGAACTATTATTGAATATTTTTTAAAAAATTAATGACTTCAAGTATTATTTAGTTCACCTTTTTAAAATTACTTTTTTAATATAACTCGAAAGTTCATGTATTACATTAATGTATAAAATGTTTCCTAAATGCTGTTTTAAGTTTTCACATCGATTAATATTTTAAATTTAAAAATTATTTTCCCCAATAGGGTTTAGGATGGACTATTTAAACTATAATCTATATTTATATTTATGGGGAATGATCATGTGGTACCAAACAATCGAGTTCTTTATCTTTTATTGGGTGGTATAGTTCAAGAATTATTTTGTGGGGATATTTTTCATATATTCCAACAAAATTATAGGTTTTCTTTGTTACACTAGGGATATATTATTTTGAAACTAAACTCATTATTTATCTATATATATTATGATAATCTCATTACGTTATTTACCTATCCATATACACATTACTCTATAATGTGTTAACATCGTTTGTTACATAATTCATATTGGATGAAGTTCACCTAGAAAGAATGTTATTATATTTATGTGGGGAAAATGATTAGATTATTTATGATGTTATTCCAATATGAATGATTATTAGAAAGGTTACAATGTATTGTTTAATAATCAACATTCTTCAACTATAAGAGTTAGGGTCATGTTATCCGTTTTATTGACATAGGGGACAATATTGGCATTCTATGTATTATTATTCCAATATAGATGATTATTGGAAAATATTCATATATTGTTTGACCACAATCATTATTTATCTCAATGGTTTATGATATTTTTATCAATTTTATTGACATTCAAAAACAGATTCAAATTATTGATGATTATTGGTAGATAACATAATTTTTTAGGTATTTTCGTTCAATATTTTTCATTATATAGATAGCCAAGTTTTTATTTATCTAGAGGTTCATTAGGGAATGGTATGAAATGCCTTTTTTATCCATATAATTAAATCATTAGTCTTATAAAAGTTATGTGTGGGTGAAAACATTATATGACCCCTCGATTTAATGATAGTCCTCATGAGACAAAAAATATTAGGTTTTGGTGCATACTTAACCCCATATTAGTATAATATATTTGAATAAGGAATCAATAATATTTTTTTTGATGTTTGAAATTATTCATTTCATCAGCATGATATTATAATTATTTATATATATATTTTAATTTATTTTCATGGATATAATATTATATCAACTTTAGTTGATTTTTTAATTTTTTAGATAGTTTACTCCTACCATATCATACCTAAATTTTTTAATACTTCAATTATGTGTTTCTTATATAAAGAAAAAATATCTATTTGATATAAAGAACACAAGATTTTTCTAGTCATTATGTTTTTATAATTCCTTAAATATCAAAACAAAAATAATATTTTGGATGTAATGGATTCTTTAATAATTATTGATTTTGATTTTAAGAATGTTTATGTAAAGATTATTATACTTGGGATTAAAGGTAGTATGTAAGGTATGTGTTTGTGGTACTGGATCAAGGACTGTGGTTCTGGGGTTTCACATTTGGTATCAATGGAAATGTTTAGAAATATTTAGAGATTAGGTTTTCTATTGAGGATAATTTAATTTTTGATAAGTTAAAATTGATCATAATATATAACTATTTGAAATATTATTTTCTTTAGTTTTTACGTAATAATGCTCATTTTATTTCAGGATTAGAGAAAACCCAAGGAACAAGTCTATGTATTGGATAACATCATGATGTTTTGGTAATGTATAGATTATGTGGTTTTTCATAGAAATAAATCCTTCTTTGGATATTTTCAAGTGGATGCGACTTTAGAAATGATTAAACTAAGTGTAACAAACCTGAATATGGTTGGATGAGTATTTCCTCAATCATCACTCTAATGCATGAAGAATAAAACTTAGACAAAACAACTGTCTAGATACTCTCATGGGATGTAATTTGGTAAATAAAGTTCTACTTGTGAACCGTCATAAAGGATATATGAATTATATTAACTAATAATATTAGATAAACTAATATAAAACTGACCATGGATAAAAAAGGATTCAAAAAATAGAGTTAAAGGTTTATAAGAAATATCATATATTAAAAATAAGTTTCATAAGAGAAAAAAAATTAAAATTAATGTTTTGATATTCATATTTTCTAATATTATCATAACCATTTTGGTTTTAGTATTTGGTTGAAATAGTATAAAAATGATAAAACTTAGAACGGTATATGTCTCGAAACAACTATGTGTTATAACTGAACAGGGGGGTATACATAAAAGTTTGAGATTCTTAATATATGATTTTTTATTTTTGAAAAAGGTGAGTTTCCTTTTCTTACATAAGGTAGTGTGGATAGTATCTGAATAAAAATTAAATTTTGATACCCTTAGAAATATCTATTAGTGATTATGGTATATACTAAATGATATGAGGATTATATGAGGCATCTAAGGATTTATATTCCGTAGTTCTGATTTAATGGTTTGGAAACATATATTAAATCCCATAAATAACCATGAAATGAGATTTTATTAAAATCATATATTTTTTGTGATAAATATTAAGGTATGCATGATTTTGTTATGGATGATAATTAGGTTTAATATAACCTTGATATTGTGATAGCAAAGGTTTGATTATATATGATAATGTAAACCAGACAGTATTGGTGACCTTGGGATTGATAATTGATTCCTGATATTTTTGGTGATGTTCATCACATTTTTGGGATTGAAAGGATATATTGACTAGTACGCGACGTTATGAGGTAGTGGATAATACCATTTAAGGGTTAAAGATAATGTTTATTTTTAGAAGGATATATGGTCGATATGGTTTAATTGCTTAGAGATTCACATGGTTTTGGGAAAATTATGTTACAGAGAATATATGTCTATGATATATGAATATATTGGTATATGATTGTATGAATGAGTTCCGTTTGATGAAAAATAAGTAACTTAATATAGCCTAATAAAGTAAGCATGATGTCATATTAAAGGTTATATCCCAAATGATGAATATTTAAAAAAAAACTGATATACATTGATTAATGAGTAATAATTTAAATTATGATGAAAAAGTATAATTAAGGGGGTTGGGATAATGTAATGATCTAATATGTAAATTTACATTTTCTGAAAATAAGAAATGTGTTTGATTGTTTATACCACACACAACACAAAACTAAAATGAAACTATTTTATGCTTAGACTGTTAAATACAACTTTTTGAATTAATAAGAGTGAGTATGTGTAAGAGAATTATGAAATATTTATGGAAATAAAATGAAGTATTATTTTAGTTTTAATTAAATTAAATTGGTAGAGATAAAATTACTAATACTATCATTTTATTTTTAAAAATTTATTTTTCTGAATATTTTCTTTTTTTGGGATATAATATTTTATTTCAAGAAAAATATGAATAATTATCTTATTAAAAATTTATTTACACCAATTTAGTTGGTAAATGATTTGAAATAATAATTATAATAGTTAATATTTGATAATTAAATTTTCTAATAAAAATTGTTTTCATTATATTTTATGACTTTAGTGAAATGTTGAATTTATAAATTTCAAAATTTTAATTTTATAATATGGAAATAATTTTTGGATATATAATAATTATACTATATTAGGTTTAAATTTTGGTTTTTTTAATAAAGAAAGTTTTTTAGTTGAATTTTTTTTGAGAAATTTATAATTTTTATGATTATGTATAAATATCCAAGAAGATTACAAAATATTTTAAATAATAAAATATTTATTTAAGGAATAAAATTGATCATTTTAATATATTATTTTAGGTTAAAAATCTTATTTAATTTTTTTTAGAACTAAATTAAAATGTTTGTTAAATAAAAAAGTGTTTTCTATTATTTCTTTGAATCAAGTATTTTCAAGGTGAGATTTAGTTTTGTATTTTAGTGAAAGTATCCTATATTTTTTATTATTTATCATAAACCAAATATTTAATTTTAGTTTATTATTTAAATAACTGTCTTACACATTAAGTTTATCATTTTTTTTGTAATTTGTTTTACATGTTATGTGTGTTAATCATAGAATTAACTTTTATTGACCATAGAAATATTATTTGAGAAAATGATTTTGAAATTTCAAAATAAAGATTTTAAAATCGGTTAAAATTTTCAATGATTATTTTTTCATTGATATTTATTTCTACGGTCCCAAATTAATAATCAAGGTAAAATTAAATTGGTGTAAAAATATAATTTCTAATATTTAAAAGCTTTAAGAAACTAAAAGGTTCCTCCAAAAGAACCATTCTATTCACATGTAAAAAGGTTACACTTTTCCCCTTCAGTAATCACATTACATTTTAATTTATCCTTTAAAATCTTAAAAATATATCTCCCTACAACTCTATAATAGTTAAAAACCATCTAGTTTCCAATATTTAGCATATCTTCTTCCATTTAATGTATAATTCATAGAAAAATTCTAGTCCTCTAAGTGAGTATCCACTTCTTTTTTATGTTCCCTTATTAATTATAACTATCATATATTTTTATAACCTTATGGATATAATGAAATATTTTTATTTATTTTAATTAAATTAAATTTTATTAATTATAAAATAATTTTTCATTCTATTACATTATGTATGAAAAAGAAAACCTTGATTTTCCATATGTGTGGACAACCGCCTCCACAATGCGATGTGGTTTCTTTTTCATCACCGTATCACATGGATGATATAGAGAATAAGTTTGATGAATAAATATGTTATATATATATATATATATAAAATATAAAAATTAAAGGAAAATATTTTATATACCATCATTCCATCCATTCATTGAGAAATGACATCCTTAATCATGCATAAGTGCAAAATACCGCATCCATGAAGAATGAATTTAATTTTTCATTACCAACCATAATTTAATACTCCTAGAATAGATTTAATGAGGATATATGATTCTGAAAAAAATTTATTCTTCAATATACATAACATTATCTTTATCTTAATACATCCCCTTAGTCATTAAATCATTATAATATATTACTATATGGGTTGAATTAACCGCCAATGTAAATGATGTTATAATAATTATGTTATAATTGATTATGGGATTTAATATAATGGTAATATATTTAAACAATGATAAATTTAATATCTTTTAATTATTATATAATTTATTTTTTATTATTTAAAATTTTTATTGATATATCAAATTTCAATTGTTAGAAAAGTCGAAAAAAACATCATCATTGTTTCAATTTTCAAAAGATATTTTCATGTATATAACCTAATTAAAATGTGAATTATGTAATAATTAAAAAAATTATATATGTAATTATCTAGTAATTATGAACTTGAAACCACTTAGTGAGAATCGATCCCATCTTCATGAAGTTTATAATTAACAAGAAGTTAAAAGTACTTACAACTGATAATGGAAATAAACTATAATCAGTTAATATATTTGTAATATATGGTTATAAAATAGTGATAACAAATATATTATGGTCATATAAATTTTATAATATTTATTTTTGAGATAGTTATGTTCATTATACTAGAGTTTAGAGCATGGTTGAGTACACATGAATACAAGGTAAGGGTTCTTTTTTCTTAAATTCCAATCTAAGAGTCATATCAGGTATTATGAAACTATTTTAATTTATATGGTCTATATAATACCTATTTTAGATATCATATCATGAATAAAATTTTAATAATTTATTTAAGTTCTATTATAGGACTACTCTTTTAACGTATTTTGATTCAAAAGTTTTTTAATCCGTAAGGTTTTTCTTGGTCTTAATTTTGACCCTTGGAGACATATTACATATTATTGCACCATGTTTCCTTTGTATGGTGTTATATTTATTTAATATCCCATAAATATTAAATAATTTACCTCATAATTAAATTTATATAAAAAGGAAAATCATGTTATTTTCATAAAATATATTTTGACTCAAGTATTACACCATTCATAAGAGTTTTTGGTAACTCAATTTTTATCCATTGAGTTATGATCATTTTCTTGAAAATATTTCATATATGTTAGGTAAATTATTCCCATTGATTGTATTATATGGTTTTATATAATTATTTTATAGATATATACATTCCACACTCATAAACACTTAAAAAAATATTTACTATTTCCTGGGATATGTTTCCCATAATGGATATTAGTAAATGAAATATTCTTCTTTGAGGTATATAGTTTTATCTTGAACTTTGTTCTTATATGATTATGTTATACCACATCAATATTTTATTATATGGTGTTTTATAATAATATTTGTTAAAATAAATTTTAAATAAATATAAAGATATATTTATCTTTTTATAATTTTAATTTTTAATGAAGGTATTTTAAAAAATATTAAAAAGGATTAATCATTTCACTTTTATATGTTTTGTATTCCTCTCATTTTTTAAACATAAAACTTATGTATTTTTAATGCCTTATTATTGAGTCTTAATTTTAAAATTAATGGCTTTGAATTTTTTTTGACTTTACATTATAAAAAATAATTTTTGATGATACCTTTCACTTCCTCTTTTACATAAATATTGAATTTTTTTAAATGATCTTTTAAGTATTTACTTCCATTCCCATTTAGATTTTCTAAATGAATTCACGTAATAGGTTTTATGTTTAAAAATTTATACTCTAATATATATTTTATATTTTAGGGTAATTAAATAATGGTAAAAAACAATCCAATTATCAATCTCTTCTTGGGCGGTATCGTTCCGACATTGTTTTTTGAGGATATTTTTCATCTATGTCAACATCCTTCACGATTTAATTTTTTTCAATAGGATATAATATTTTTAAACTATACAACTAATTTATCTATACGGGTTATGATCATTTTATTCCATTAGTGACATTTTTTATACTCATTTCTTTATACGATTTGAACATCACATATTACATAATTCAGATTGGATGATTCCCACCTAGAAAGAATATTATTTTATTGACATGAGGAAAATTAGCTGTGTTTGATATATTTTTATAATAATATATATGATTATTGGAATATTTTTATTTATTTATTTACTATCGATCATTTTCCTCTAGATGGGTTAAGATCATGTTATCCCTTTTATTTAAATGATAAAAAGTATTGTCCTTTTGTGCTGTTATTCTAATACAGATGTTGATTTTATAGTTTTACATGTATTATTTGACATTACACCTTATTTTTATTGATTTTTTATTATAATGTTACCTATATTATTTTCATGGGAAAGTTTTTAATATTCTCATTTATTTTTTATCGTTAATGATGGATGATTTTGAATTTACATTCCGTATTTTTTATACGGATAACCATGTATTTATACATGTAGTGTTTCCTTAGGGAATTATACGAAATAACTTGTTGATGGGTGGGTCCCAATATTATATATCCCGTTGATTCATTTACATGTCTCATGTGATAAAAAACTATGGTTTTGGTGTATACCTATCATTATATCAATATAGTTTCATGGAATAAGGCCTTGACATTTTTTTTCATGTCTGACATTAAGAATTACATCAGTATGTGATAAGTATTATTGATATCCATGTTTTAATTAATTTTTATCTATATATCATGATCTCAGTTTTAATTTATTATTACATTATTATGATTATTTTTTCATTCCATTCTTTTGTTTCTAACAACTTATGTTACATGTTTTCCTCATTGAGTGTTTGATCTCACTGATTTCTTATATTTTCATTCACCAGGTTATGAAAAAAAGTGTTACACCTGACATATTTAGAAGTATAGAACATTTTAAAAATTTATGAGAGATATTGAAGACTCATTATATATTAATTAGTTTCATATAAAATGAAAAAAGTTCAATTTTATGCAATGAAAATATGATTTAGTTTTTATTTTTAACCCTATTTCCTTAAAGATCTAAACCAAAAAAGATTCTTGGTATATAGGAGATGAAATCATCATTATTAATTTTAAAATAAAGGATTATTATATTCAGTTTTTACACATGGGGTAAATGTAATTATGAAAAGTATGTGTTTATAGAACTTGATCTTGGAGTATGGTTTTGAGGTGTCCATTACAACTTTTTCAATGTGATGGCCACATAAGTGGGATACAGGTTAGGGTGTGGGATGGTAGTAAGAGATATTGGTGTTTTTTCATAGTGTATATGATTATCTAGTTGATAGTAGTAGGATATGGGTCTGTATGTTCTTACATTTTAATTATCTTATATATATGTATGACCACAATGGATTATTTAGGTAATGCACATGACATGTTTCTCTGGCGGGGCTGTGTGACATATGGTATTCCTATCTTATTCTTGGTATATTTATTTTTGGTTTTTTAATTTTTTAATGTTGTATTATACAAACATTGATGGATATATTTATTTTTTTGATTTGTTTTGAAATCAAGCGTGTCGTATCCCATTAATTTTGGTTATCCTTTCTCCATTAGTCAATAGATTTTGTTATTCAATGAGGCACATCTAGGGTGATGTTGGGACTCAAATTGATAACTATTAAATTTTATAGGTTAGAGAATTATATAAAAAATTATTAGATTTTTTAGGTAGTGTGATGGTTTTGGGGACAATTTAGACTATAGATAAAGTTGGTTGAGACTTTGATGGATGCTAAAAATCATACCTTGCCAATATTTATATGGTGTAAGCCTTTGTTTCCATAGTGGTATTGATATGTTTTAAATACTTATGGGTTATGATATTTTGTTTTAGGGGTTTCACATCAATAAAGGTTGTGAGAGTGTATGAGCTCATGAATCATGGTTAGGTCATAAAATCACATGACATGTGTGGGTTTATATATGATTATGGAATAACTTGGTGACTATAAGATGAATCAATTTATTAAATCATTATTTTTAAACTATACATTATTTTATTATCTATGTTGTTAGTGGAGTTCAAATTTTACTGGGTTGTTTATGGTTCTATAAACATAGTGTGATTACTTATATTATCATATATGGTTGGAATTGACTTTGTTCATAACAGAAATAGGTATAAAAAATATACTATCAGGTTGATATGGATAAGTAATACTTGGACTATTTTATGATTCAACATGATGATATATACGATATATACTCTTGTATAGTAATAATATTTCATGGGATGGAAACAAATTGTTTAGAGTGAAATAAATTAAGAAGGTAGACCTCTTGAGATAAATGCATTACCTAGTGAGGTCAATGTGTGAGGTAGATTAGGTATACCGACTCTTTTTATAGAGATTTATATAAAAATGGCATGTTAGATGATGTAGATCAAGATAAACCAAATACAATACTATCTATTTATTAAGTTAGAATCTAGATGTTTTATTTGTAATATTTATGCAGTTTACATAGAAACTGAGATAGAATAGTGAGGATTATCTTGTTCAAGGATGATTTTAGGATGTCATGAACTATGAATTGACAAGTATGAAAACCTTATAAAGGAGAGTAATATATATAGGGATCCTTTAGGGAATAATATAGGAATATAAATTTTCTTGATTTTATTATATGAAGATAATAACAAGAAATGTTTCATTAGGTGTGTATAGAGTATAAATGGTAGGGTATGTTTGATTATTAACCTAATTAAAGGTGGTTAATACTAGGAATGAAGAAACATGACTTATTGTGTAATGAGTTGAGTTGTGTGGCGGGGTAGTATAAGAGTGTATGTTTGGTTTTAGATAGGATTTAATAGATATTGTGAATTATATGAACCATTGTGAGAGTGGGTTATTTTTTTCACTTATCATTGTGGGTAAGAGATTCTGTTCTCAAGTAATATATGATGCGTAAGGACTCATTCCATAATTTTAATTTGGAATAGAGAATATGTAGGTTATAGTTTAGCTTAAGTTGGTTTGAATTGTAAATTTTGAATTTTTATTAGAGAATGGAGGTATTGAACATGTTTCAAATGACTAAAAATATGTTTTATAGGTGTGAGTTTTGGTTAATAAGTATTAATGAACAATTTGGAGCATTGTGGAAACAAGGTAACTTAGGTGTCTATAAAGGTATGCTATCAGGACTCTGGTGGTTTCCTCCAATGCTCTAGTTTCTTGATATGGGAAACATTCCACTCTATTAGGGGTCTAGTGGAGAGCGTTAGGGAATCAGTGTCACACTAAAATTATAGTTGTAAAGACCCCACATAGTACCATAGATTCAGTGGTTACATTATTTAATTTTCACTAGATGAAGTAATCACATCTCATAGGTCCAAATAGTTTTTTATTCTTGGAACACTAGATACATACATGAATCTCACATTAAAATTGATAATTTAAAATAAAACATAGTATTTTATTTTTGAAAACCATTATCTCATTTTCGCATCTCTGAATATCAATCATAATAAAATTTCTGACATCATGGGTGGAGGAAATATAAGAAAGGGGTGTGCTCATATTCTCAGTAAGGGTATACGGGAAATGGAATCTTGAATTAAGTAAATAAAACATGACTAACATCACCAAGATATACAATAATAAAATATTATACATAAATAAATCCATAAAATAGGGGACTAAATCCATAGACAACATAATAAAATATAAAACAACCTGGATAATAATTACTAGTTTCGTAATGATTTAAGGCATTATGCCAGACATCATAACATTCCTTAGTTACCTCATTCGAAGAAATAATACATAAATGGATATCGTCTGAGTCAAATACAAAATATGCCATATTTCATGCGACCTACCTATAAACCAAGGTTATACAGAAGGCCCCAACCATCACTTTCTATGTCCAATGCATTCATCATATGAAAGGGGTGAAAAATAATCAACATAAACATTCATATTAAAAATACTAGAATATGAAATGTTAAAAAAATACCCAAAAAATAAACATAGTCATAAACCATATAGATTAGTATGAAAAATGATATATAAATTATAAATCCCTATTAAATCATAATATTCACTGAAGAATATTGACATAGATGAATATACTTTAAAAATATCATAAGAATTGTTTTGGAGGAAAACACCATTTTCACTTTAAAATAACATATTTTAAGTCGAAAATACAAAACAAATATTATAGAAACATTATATTTTAAAATAACCTTGAAATTTATTAAATAAATATTCAAATAAATGAGTGTAATTTATGTACAATAATTCCATACATTTTGTATCAGTTAAAAGAAATAAACATTCTTTTCCCACTGTTGTAAAAAGGTCAAAAAGTACATCATTTGAAAAATGAAAAGAAGATTATTTTTAACCATTTTTTTAAGAATTAAACCCAGTGTAAAAACATATTTAATAAATAATTTTAGAATTTAAATAATATCCTTTTATATATTTTTAGAAAAATATAAATACGGAAGATAAAGATTCATGTCTGAGTAGATAAAAATTGTTAGTTTTCCTTAAAAACATTATTTTTGGGTATTGAGTAACTTAAGAAAGAATTTTAAATTAAAACTATTAATTTATATGCATAAATAAATGGTAAAAAATATATTGGGTTTGAGATAGAAATGTTAAAAAATTCCCCTAACAGAGACTTAAAAATAAACAATCCCAAATAATAATGAGATTTTAAAATAAAACCTTACCTCTAGTTTGAATTCATTTGTATGTGTCCAAAACTCCTATATAATAAATATTAGTTTATTATAAAAATATTCATGAACCATATTAATTTATATGATAATATATATTATTTACTTATAACATTTTCCCACGTGCTTGTTAAAATTACTATTCTGGGGAATAACTTCATTGTTTCTCATGTGTGTTTTGGTTCGATAGATTTATTTCTTGTACACTTAATAAGTGTTACATAATATATGAAATTATAATCATGATATAAACATAATATATATGAATTATATATGTATTTAGAGTATTTTTTATAAGTTTGATATAGAAAAATGAATTACACTTTTCATGTAGACGGTATGTAATACATACGCATGAACCTTGTTTCTATTTTTTCTATGGATGGAATGAAATAATAATAATAAATATTTAAAAAATAATTATAATATTCCTTATATATCACATATATTAATTAAATATATCATTATTACCATCCATGTAAAAATAAAATGAAAAACCTATTACATTACTTCGCGGAGGCACTAGTCCACGCATTCGCTCGAGCGATGATATAATCTTACAATAGATCTGATTATAAGAAGGTAGATGTGATATTATAATGAAAAAATTATAATTGTTTATTAAATATCATATATATATATATATATATATATTAAATCCATCTTTATATGAATCCATGAAAGGAGGTTGTGGAAATAAAATTACATTAGTTTGTGAGGTTGTAGTCCATAATAAACATGATAGAGTTCTATTTCCCACTTTATATAAGATGGGATTTTTGTAGGTTATTAAATTAATTTAATAACATATAAGTATTTTTAAGATATAATTTTTATTATTTTATAATATTTAGAGATGATTTGAAGGGGGTATGTGAATAAACAAAATAAAAACTCATGGTTATGAACTATACCTCTTCTTTAGAGAACCTCTTTAGGTTTATACCTAAATTTTTTACAAGATGGTTTTATAATTAAAATAGAGAGTTTAGGCCATGGGAAGGAATATAATGAAGGTATTTGAGTAGTTTTTTCTGATAAAAAATTATCTTTATGTGTGAAGATGAGAGGTGATGGGTTCAATTTAATAATTGAGGTGAGTGACTCATTTGTAATTTTTCAATGTTTTCAAAAATTCCAAGTCCATTTCCAAGAATGAAGGCCTAAAAATAAACCATTAAAAAATTTTAAATGCAATAAATTCTAAATATTCCCATAAAATTTAAATTTTACTGGTTTTAAGGTCATTTTAACCATTATCTTTTTAATTTAACCTTATGAAAACTTGTTTTAACCTTAACAAGAGTATATATTTTTTAATATTTTTGTTGTTCCCCATGAAATAAAATTAGGTTTATCAAATTATTTAATATTAATTATTATGATTAAAAAATTGAAATATATTTTATAAAATTTAATTCACATAAGTGGTATAATTTAATTTAAAATTAAACCCATAAACACATCGAAAAGATGGTTTCTAAAGAAAAAGTTTTTATAAGTGTAAAAAGATTTTATTTGAAAATTAAACATAAAATTGATTCCAATGAAAAAAATTTGATTAATAATAATATAATTCAAATAATGTTACTTTTGAACCCATTTAAACTAAAATTAATATTTTTAAAATTATTCAAATGAAAAGATAATTTTTTATAAAGTATTACTATTCCACCAAAAATTATTCTTTTTCAGAAATTCTAAAAAATTTATTTAATTAAGTTTTGACTTGTTTATTTAGAAAATTATGATATTTTTTAAAAATAAACTTTAAAAAGTGTCAAAAATTAATTTAAAAAGAAATATCACAAAACAAGATGAAATCAATTTTAATAAAAATATAGTTTTTAAGAATACAATTGGATATATTCTAATCCCATGCCTAAAAAATATTATATGAATGGTAAAACATTTTATTGAATATATAATATAAAACTTTAATTAAAATAATTAACCAATATTTATTAATTTAATATATTAAGATAAAAACACATTATGTACATAAAAAAGTTCCTTTTAGTTTCAAATGTTTTTTATTTCAATTGTTAACCAATGAATTTCTTTTACACATGTGTCAACCATTTAATTTTCATAATTTAGTTAGTAATATTTATAACCACCATTTAAATTTTTAGGTTATAATGGAATATTATATTTTTATTTATTTAAACTTGGGGTTGTGTGTATCCAAATCAATTAAAGAGATTAAATTTATAGAAATATATCATAAAATCTCATGTTTTCACCTTATTCCCTCCTTTAAAACATTTCATCCTATAAATTTCTAAAATTTCACCCTATTAATAAATTTGGGTATTTATACATCAGAATTTGTTTTGGTTACCACATAAGTTCTTATATCTTATGATTTATCCAACGTAATTTTACTAGCTAAGTCATCTTATTCATCAACACTTGTTCTCTACTGTCCATAATTTTGATAATCTCTTCATAGTAAGATAAATCAGGTTTAAATTCTATTTACATTGAGGTGATCACATGCATTGTATTTGGAATTTACTTACAAAATAAGGATATTTCGAACACATCATGTAATACAGAGGTAGTTTGATTAAATTTTAAATGGAAAGCCACAAATCCAATTCCATCTATGATTTCAAAAGGTTTGGTGTACCTGGGGTCCATTTTCCCTTTCTTAACAAACCTTATAACACACTTCCATGTTGAAACATTCAAAAAATCATGATCTCTAACTTGAAATTCCAAATCATTCCTGTAGTTATTTTTATAACTCTTATTTTATATTCTTTGGTATGGGTTTAATTAGTATTTACCTTTTTTTGCCTCTTTTACAAGTTTTCAGCCTACACATATCCTTTTTTCTCCAACTTCACTCCAATAAGTTAGAGCACGACATCTACTTCAATATAATTTCTCATATGAAACAATTTGAAAATTTTAATGGATGATATTATTATAGGATAACTCCAAAAAAGTTAAATAATTATCCTACATACCTTTAATTTCAATATATAATGACCTCAACATGTATCAAAGGTTTATAATTTCTTTTCAGATTTTATATAGGTTTGAGGGTGATAAGAAGTGCCCAAATGAAGCTCAGTATCATTATTATAATGATTAATTCTCTATATTTTCAATGTAAATCATGGATCATTATTAGACAAAATTGAAAGAGGTTCAGAATGAAGTCTGTGTACATTAATAATATAGCACCATTAGAAGCACTATCGATGTAAAAATTATCTTATAGGTGGTAAATGTATAGATTTAGTGAGTCATTTAATAATAATCCATTTTAAAACATTATTTCTTGGATTCCTTGGTAATAATTTATAAAATCCTATAGTAATATCATTATATTTCCATGAAGTAATAGGTAGAGGTTGTATAAATCCTCTAGGATGTTGTCTCTTAGACTTTACCTATTGAAAAACCAAACATCATGACACAAAATCAGTAGTATCCCAAATCATATTATCCTAGATTTTTTTATTTCAAGTATCTATATATCTTAGTGCTACTAGGGTTTGTAGAGAAATTTGATCTTTGAGAATCATCTAGAAATTCCCTCTATATCACAAGTACAAATGGGACATGTAGTCTCCTTTCAAATTTCAAAACACGATATTCTCAAATAAATTCTACTAATTTTTTATAATTATTGGATTTAATTTTATTTTGAAAATTATCAACATCAATTTGATAAATTTTTATCTTTTACAAAAAAGGTATAAAAATCATATAAAATTTATTGATTTCATTCCTTATTTAATAATTCACATATCCATCTTTACTAGATCTCTGAACAAATGATTCTTTTTGATCACTATTTTTTCTCAGAACATCTGAATCATTCCTACTCAATGTAGCCTCTACCTTATTTTCCCTACCTAGGTGGCAGTGTATTAAGAAATCATAATCCTTGGGTTTCTCAATCCATAGACTTTACATAATTTTGAGCTCTTTATATAAATTTAAGTATTTTAGACTCTTATGATATGTGTATATTTCACATCTTTCACCATAGAGATAATGTATCCATATCATCAATGTAAATATTGTGGATTCCAAATCAAGATCATGGGTTGCATAGTTTTATTCATGAGTCTACATTGATTTATTGTCAATAACTTTATAATTCTTCATAAGGACACAACCAAGTCCCTTATGTGATACATCATTATAAATCACAAACCCATCATTTCCTAATGGTAGACTCAAAATCAGAGCTTTCAAAAATATTTTATTCAATTTCTCAAAACATTCTTCATATTACTTTTCCATATAAATGTAAACCCTTTATGAGTAATATTTGTTAATAGGTTAGCTAATCATGAATTTTTTTGAACAAATTTTTTGATAGTAACATTCCATACCAATGAAACTATATACCTTGTTTTTTGAATTGGTGTAGAATAGTAGTGGGATTCCCTGATATTTACTAGATCAATTTAGATTTTATCCTTGGAGACAATATGGATGTGAAGATAATCTTTCTAAAATTGGATTTGACACTTGATAAATTTCCCATATAACTATTTTCTTATAAGAGTCTCTTGAATGATCCAAAAGTGATTCTCATGGTCCTTATATCTCTTATATTTCACTAGGATATCATTAATAACCACAAATAGTATCAATATATTTCTTGAATACAATTTTCATCAGATCCATAAAAATTGAGGGTGCGTTAGTTAATCCAAATGACATTACTATAAACTCCTAGTAACCATAAATTGTTCAAAATGACACCTTTGGTATAACTTATTCCTTTAATCATAATTAATGATACCCTGAATGAATTTTAATCTTTGAAAAATATTGATCTCCATCAATTTGATCAAACATGTCATAAATACAAGGAATATGATACTTGTTATTTTCTGAAATTACATTTATTTCCTTATAATAAATTCACTACCATATAGACCCATATATTTTTTAATGAAAAAGAATATGGGTCCAAAAGGTTAAACTCTAGGGAATATATATCCTTTATTACACAAATCCTATAGTTATTTACTCAATTCCACTAATTCAATAGTGTTAATTTTATATGGAGTTATTGATATCAGTCTTGCATTAGAGATTAAATATACATAAAACTCAAATTCAAACAATGGAGTAGATACAACTTATTACGCTAGAAATACAAAAATATATACCTATAAAATAGGTACATCATAAATTTGAATATTACATTTTCATTCCATATAATATTTTATAAATTCATCCCCATAGATCTCATTTAGAAGGGTTTCTAGGGGTGGATCTAGAAATGACTCAGATGATGATGTATCCCCTCTAAAAATAAGGAATTCCATATCATCATTATGGATCATAATTTCATTCTCTCTGTAATATTTTTTTGTATCATATTTTTTAATCCATTCCACACAAAGTATTGTGTTGAAATAAACCATAGGTATAATAATGTTTCCAATAAATAGGGAATTTTTATGTACCATAATGGTAACTAACAAACACATCCTTGTTGTAGTGAGGCTCCCATAAAGAGTCTTGACTTACAACTACCTTCTTATATTGAAAGGGAAATATCTAATTTTCTTATAAAAAATGGAAGATATAAATGTGTGAAATGATCTAGAATCAAATAAAAAGTTATATAAATTTTATTATATGGTTAAATCACATACCACAATATATTTATGATCTCCAAAATATACTACTATTATCATATATTCTTGGCATTGGCCCCTTATAATTTTCTAAGAAAACTTCACTTAACGCCTTAGAAAACCTTGAACATAGTGACCTATAACCTTATAGTTAAATAATTGAACATGGTAAGATTATTTATTTCCCTTGAAATAATGATCCTTGTGGACTTTCTCTCCACCCTTTAAGAAAACTCCCATTCCCTACAAGCATGTTTTATAGTGTTTATTTAAACATTTATTACTAGTTGTTAATTCAATCCTTCCACACATCCCTTTTTATATACTTATTTTTCCAGTGTCTCAGCCTCCCTCTTTTTATTTTTAATTATTTCAATGTGAGAATACTTTTAGAATTATTTCTCTATCTTTATATCACATGATACTATTTATTTATTAAATTATATGGTCAGAGAAACTAGTGCGTATAGAAGGATTGGATTCATCCCATCAAATAAATGGTCAGTCTTATTATTTATACTACATAAATACTATTTATAATTCCTATCTAATGTTGTGATGTTGGAATAATACTTATGAACATTTTAATCTTTCTTTTATCTTAAACTCAAGAATTTTCTACCTATATACACTCATTTCCTATAAGAAAAATAGTTTTTCTATAAGAATAACTTAAAATCCTTACACTCCTTTTTATTTATTAGTCATACAAAGTGTTTTGAATTAAGGAACTCCGTTTTTTTACATCCCCAATTATATAATTAACATCTAAAAAAACATTTAACTTTAACTACTCTCCAAATAAATAAGTATATTCTCAAAGAAACTTATCAATTTGCCAACCGAAAAGGGATTTTTAGTCCCTTTAAATGATAGAGGTTATTGATGAATGAAATGATCCAAAATAATTTCCCCAAATTTAATATTAGTTGGATACTTCATACATTAAAGGTTATTGGTAATATCCTAATTAAAAATCCCCAATATGGTTATAATTTTTTTATCTCCAGCTATAGATCTAGATCAAGATTCATTATATTGTTTATTAGTGTAATCCATATACATATTACATAAATTGATTTGGTTCTGATTCCTTAAACAATGTAAAATTTATAAAAATATAATAGTATAGATTAGATCATTATAGTATGAAATATAATGTAAAATTATAAAAAATGTAAAAAATGGACATAACAAGAAAATTTAATCATAGTTAATCTTAGATCATAAACTTGGTTTCATTGTGAATATTCTCAAATCAGAAAAATATTTTCAAATAATTTCTAATGTATTGTAATGAAAATTATAATTCATCCATCCATATTCTCTTAGGAGTATAAAAAAAAAGTGTGCAGTAAGAGAACAATCACTGTGCAGCTAAATTATTTCTGAGATATACTCAAAAAACCCGTTTTTGGTTTATTTCACATTGATGAATCTGTAAAAAAATAGATCCATTAGTATTATCCATAATGACATGTAGTTATAGTAAAACAATATAATATTTACCTTAAAAAATCATAAGGTTGTTATCCAACACTTAGAATTATCATCAACGTCCGTCTATGTTTTATATTCTCTTATATATGCTTTCCTAAATCTACTTCCCAAGGCTTCTACTAAACATTATCCAAAACCATCTATAATGAAACTTACTATATTATATATATTTAGTGGTTACCTTATTATAATAGCACAAGAAATAATTAATCACAACTCAAAGGACTAAATAGTTTAGTTGTCCTAGAAGACAATATACATACTTGAATTTCAAATTAAAATTGAAAACTTAAATTGTAAAATATTATTTTCTTTGAGGTAACTATTGTTTCCTTTACCATATCTCTATATATCAATGAAATAAAAATTACTAGTATAATTGATAAAGGAAACATAAGGAATAGGGTGATCATAAGGGTTGAGTAAGGGTATGAATACAATAGAAGATAACATAAATTAAACAAGACATGAATAATAAGGAAAGGATATTCAATAATTGAATATGAAACATTACTAACACCATAAAACAAGGACTATATTCATGGAAAAGATAACAATATTGATAGTCACATTGATAATAATATATAGGTTCAAAATTATTGAATTGATAATACTGGACACCATAAAATACCATCAAAGACTTGTGCTTAGACATCATACATAAATGGGAAATGCCTCGACCAAATTCACAAACTACTTTGTCTCAGGAGACATACTGATTCATAGAGGGGATATAATGGCCCCCACCAATTACTTACTAAATCCAATGCATTCATCATATAGAATGGGTAAAACATAATCAATATACATATTCATTTTAAAAAACCATCATACAAAATGTTAATAATTTTTACAATAAATAAATAAAATCATATATAATATAGAGAAGTATAGTGAATGGAATCAAAATATTATATCTCCAAGAAAGCATATTATTCACCATATAATGTTTAGATAGATTAATATACTTCTAAAAATATCACTTGAAAATTTCTATAGGAAAATAAACTTTTTTAGTTTGAAATCACTTTTTTAAAGTCTAAAATACATCACAAAAATTAATGAAAAACATTTATTTGAATATAAACTTTTAATTTGGTCATGGAATGTTTAATTAAATGAGTTTTCATGATTTTGGGTAATTCTATACATTCTATAAAAGTTAATTGAAAAAGCCTTCATTTTTACTGTTATAAAGTGGAAAAAAGTACCTCATTCAGAAAATGAAAAGAATATTCCTTTTAAAACGTTTTTTGAAAATAAAAATATGGGAAAATATTTCACTATATAATGTTAAAAAATCATTTTATATATTTCAAGGAAAATATAAAAACAAAAAATAAATATTATTGACAGAGAAGAAAAACAATATTGATTTTCCTTAAAAACTATTTTGGTATCTTGAGTACTTAAAGAGTAGAAGTTGAAAGTAAAACTTATGATTTATATGAATAAACGTAGGATAAAAAATTTATTGGGTTTAATATAAAAATATCAAATAATTCCCCATGTGGAGACTTAAATATATACGACCCCAAACAATGATGAGTCTGTGAAATAAACCCTTACATCTGGTTTTACATCATAGGTGTCCAAAATTCATATATAATAAATATATATTTATTTTAAATATATTATAGAACCATAATAATAAATATCATACCTTATATTATTTATATATAATCTTTTACCACTAGTTTATTAGCAATTCTTTGTAAAATTTTTGGTTCTGGGTAATAACTACAACACGTTTTATGTATGTTTTGGTTTGGTAGATTTTATCCATTTATTTTTATCATGGTTACATCATATAATAAATTATAATCATGATATAAATATAATATTTATTCAGAATATATGTTTTTATTTTAATCCATATATGTTAGAGATGGAAAAATAAATTACATAATTCATGAAGATGGTCGGCCGTACATATTCATGAACACTATTTGAAAATTTTCAATGGATAGAATGAAAGATTAATAAATAAACTTTAAATAGTGATTATTATATTATATATATCATATATATTCATTAAATCTGTCTTTACTACCATCCATGTGAAAATAAGACAAAAAACGTTTAACATCGCTTCGTATATGTGGTAGTACACACGTACCCCAAGTGATATTATTGTTTTCCAAAAGACTAGAAGGTAGAATATATATGTGATATTATAATTACAGAAGTATAATTATATAATAAATATCATATATATAAATTAAATCCATCATTATATTGATCCGCAAGGGATGGTGATAAAAAATAAGCTACAATGGTTCATGAGGCAGTAGTTCATCATAAACAAGATCGATAGTTCCATTTCCCACTTGATAGAATATGGTATGTTTATACATTATGAAATTAACAAAATAAAATATGAATATATGTTATATACATGTGTAATTATGTAATCATAATAATAAAATAATCTATGGGTGATTTTTATAACAAAAAAATACATGGTTTAGAACTTTATATTTTCTTCGGATATGCTCTTTATTTTTATATAAAAAGCCTTCATATGATTGTTTTATGATCAAAAAAGAAACTCCAAGTCATGGGGAGGTATGCAAGTAATATATTTGTGTAGGTATTTTCTGAATCAGAATGATCATTAATTGTGGATATGAGATAGGTAGGGGTGACCTTTATTAATTGAGGTGAGTGACACACTTGTAATGTTTTTAAATATTTCAGTAATGCCATGTCACATTCATGTAAAAAAGATCTAAAATAGACCACTTATGAATATTATATGATTTAAGGACCAAATATTCCCATAGAAATGTTATTAGACAAATTTTTAGGTCATTTTTCCCTTATCATTTTTAACTCCTAGTAAACCCATTTTAACATTAAATGCGGTAAAATATTTTGACAGTTTTTACGATTCATCTTGATGAAAATATAAGTTAAACATGTTAAAATAATATTAAATATTCTGATTAAAAATACGTAATCAGTTTTTATCAAATTCAATTCATTTAATTGGAAGAACTTAATTTAAAATTAAACCCACAAACGCATCAAAAAGCGGGTTTCCAAATGTTTTTTAAGTGTAAAATATTTTTATATCAATAATCTTCATAAAATTAATTTAAAGTATAAAAAATGGATTAATAAAAATATTATTTACTAATTTTAATTTTATAAAAATTTAATATAAAATGAAGCATTGTAAATTATTTAAATGATAAAAATTATAATAAAAATTAGAAGTAATCTTCAAAAAAATTATTTTTAATAAAATTAGAAAAAATTCACTTAAGATAATTTTGACACATTGATTTAAAAAATTATTTTCATTGTTTTAAAATAAATTTTATTAATGTTTTAAAATTTAATTTTAAAATTATGTGTTCAAAAATGCGACAAAACCCTTTTTGATAAAAATACAACTTTTAAATACAAAAATAAATTTATTTTTCACTGTTCCTAAAAAAATTTATTTGAATGGTAAAAAATATTTTTGATTATATAATTAAATTATTTCAATAAAATAATTCACCAATAATTATTAATTTATTTTATCAAGATAATAACACTCTGCGTTCATAAAAACATTCTTTTACATTCAAAGATTTTTTTTCATTTGTGAAATTTTTATTTTTTTCAACACATGTAAACCATATAAATTTAACAATTTATTTATTAATATTCATACCCACAAATTCAATGGTAGTTTTTAATAGTATACTTCAATATGGTTTACTTAGACACGAAGTTTCATGTATTGTGGGCTATCAAAGATATTAAATTTAAAGAAATATATCATAAAATATATGGGTGTTACAGTAGTGGAATTATTTTACCACTACTTTAACTGAGGATTTTATTGTCATTTTGGGGGTTTATTTTCTAAGAAACCTCTTTATTTTATAGTAACTCTTGTTTTACAAGTGAGGGGTAAGGATTATCCCTTGCTTCCATATTCCCCATACCCCTTTATTTAATCCATGGTGATTTGAGTGGGTTGGTTATTAATAAAGTTAATATCTTTCATTAACATCTTCTAATTCCATTTTCCCTTTATATTATCTAATTTTGGGAAGTTAAATCTACTGATTATTATGTAATTTCAATAGATCGTGGTGAAATTTCATTTCTAGGAAGGATCTTTCATGTGCAGGGGCTAGATTGGATCTAAATAGATTGACTGTAATCCATTGCATCTGTTTATCAATAAATAAGTTTTATTATTGATTATTCATTGGATTTTACAAATTTTTTATTCGAATTATTTTATTAATGGACATATAATATTGGATATTTTGTGCATGGAATACTCGAGTGTGCACTAAGAGTATACCATACCTTTTTGATACAGATTTCAGAGAGTATGAGGAACTTGTTGGGTTTTCCCATTTTATGTCAATTTTATAATTAATTAGTAAATTAATTATAAATTTATATAATTAATTTTTATCCTTTTTTATGATTTAGGGTTCTAATAATGTAATAATGGTCTATACATTCCTGGTCGGGTGGAACGAGTGTTGTTGAAAAGGGGATAAATAAGCAATGAGGTAGGTGGTGTCTAAATATACCACTTTTATATGTAATTTAATATTTTATATATGTGAAATCAGGGGTAATTGGGTGTGACCATCTCAAGTGATATATAATATAGCTTTAGTGATTAAAAAAATTTAGGCATGAATTAATCAGGATGTGATGGTCTTTCGATAGAAACTCCCCAAGAAATTGAGTCCTACTATAATTATGATTAGATGAAACATTTGATTTACATAGTGAGGGAACATATGGAGGGTGTTAAACCTTATATAATGGATTAAATGTTTTAATGATGTCTATTTTAAGGTGATGTGATTCTTTATTGAGTTTTTTGTTCTATGGGAAACACACGAAAGGGGTTTCTTGAGTAACTTTTGGAGATTTGAGTTATCCATGGGGAATGACCAATGAGTTTGAACCGAGTTATTATGAAAGGGATTTTAAGGTTGTGTTTAATTGAATGTTGATTTCTATTGAGAGTATAATAGAGGATTAATGAACCACATAATAGTTCACCATAAAAGTTTATAGATGAAATGAGTCAGTATCTAGATTTATCATCTAAGTCATTTTGTGTGAGGTGACTAGTGAGATGGTAAGGGGAGAATGGTATAGAGAAAGGGGGTTTAGTATGATTTAAATTGGTAACCTACCATGGGTTTAATATCAATATTATTTCATTATTATTACTCTATTTTGTGACCTTAGACTCATATGGCTATTGAGATATGAACTATCGGATAGTATCACCAAAGTTGTGATAACAAAGATGGGTGGTTTGATCTTGGGATGGTAGAGACCTCTAATTCATATATGAAAATTATTATTACACATCTGTGATCAATGATAGTAGTCAATGGATAGGTGATTGATATATTATTAAACATTCCATACAATGTTTGATGAAAATTTATCCAGGTCATATGATTGGGATGGGTACCACACCTATTTTTATCTATGTTGATTATTTTTGAAATTTGCAATTCATGGGGTGGATCACTAGCCTAAGGGATGAATAAGTATGTTGAGATTTTTATTTGGGGTCAGATAGAGTTATGTAAATATAGATTCCCCTAATGAAATTTATACAATACCCTAGACTTTGTGTATTTATAACTAGTGTCATCATATAAATATTTTCAATGAGTTAGGTGTGAATCTAGGTGGTGGTTAGACACATGATTCCTTAGACTAGGAATTTAACTAGCTAGTAGTTTTACACATTGTATTCCATTAATGGTTGAGTTTTCAGTCAGTATCATGATATACATTAGTGTATTGGATGATATTATATACTAAAACCTTGATAATTATGTGATGTTGAGTGAGATTCTAATCTATAGTTCTAATATACATGATCGGTTTGGTAATATTGCTAGACTAATAACCCAAAATACATGAGATAGTTTGGTGTGGTTCCAATTGAGAATTATATCTTTGACACACACACATATGATTCTACTGAGTTTTTTTTTCTAAACATGCATTAACATTATTGATAAATAAATAGTTAAGTGTTATTACAACTTGATGAATTGAGACAGTATGGGGTTTTAGTAGATGAGTAGTTGTACCACTTCTTATATGAGGCATTTAAACTTTGGGAAATTTAATCTTATATACCTTCACTATAAGAAGCCAATAATAATTGAACATCAGTGAGGCTTTCTGAACAATTGATGGTATTATTACTACATGCATGTGATTATTTTTAACATATATTTCATACTCTCTATATATAATTTTTTTTACATGTGCACTAAAGTAGGACAAATTATTGTATGATATTCCCCTATTCCAGAGCTAATGATTTGATATGGTGCATGTCATGATTAAAGATAATTTTCTAACAAGATTAACCTTGATGATGAGATTGATAGTAAGTTGTCACTGATGTAATAAGATATTCATTTGGTGTATATCTTGATGTTTTGTTTCCTTAGAATACAACAGGATTTACGATATGAGATGCAAGGTATGTGAGTGAATACATCTTTTCCTTGTATTTCATTTATTTATATTTAGTTATAAATCGTTGTGATTAATTTATTAGTGTATTTTAAAACTAAATAATTTAATTTATGTGTTCAATGAAAGAAATATCCAATAGAAATTAACTTGCGGAGAAATGCACGAGATAGTAGTAGACACCCAAAACATTTTGATTCCCTTAATTAAATGAAGATATTATATAAATGTTATAAGATATAACCCATTATTTACACCCATTGTGCATATAATATTATTTCAAACTCTATTTTTCTCAAATAACCATTCATATTAACTATGAATAAGGCACCATCATCCATTTGGGGATTCGGGGCACTCTTTTTATGAACAAGGATCATTATGATTGGTGTACCACCAATGAAGGAAGGACCATTTTATTTTTTTAATCATCTGATCTCAATTAATCTAACTATGTTAAATAGAAAAATGGAACACATAAAAATTTATGTTTTCATGGTATTATATTCTTTGTATTCTTATATGTTGAATTTATTAAAGATATATCTCGTATTTCATGAGTTTCTTCTGTAGCTAAAGTTTTTTTAATCAACACCCAAAACCAATCTATCATATCCAATGCTTAATCTTTAGGAGATCAATATGTTTATCCACTAGTTATTCAAACAAATTCCCTATATTAATTTGTTTGAATCCATATAATAAAATATTTTGCTTTTAAATGGTTATGTTTTTCCAAAACATAGTGTAAAACTGCCTTATATTGTCTATTATTATATAATGTAATTTCACTAATTTGAAATAAACTATAGGACATGCTATATGATATGTAAAACTCTACGAATCCCTTTATTTTTTTCAAAATATAGAATCATAAAGTATTTATGATATTAGGGATATACATAAATATGGTTGGAGTAATATGATATCGCCAATAGTTAGAAGATATGAAAACCACTTATTATGATTGGATTATACCATAATAAAAGACATTATATATAAGGGTCAGCATGGTTACCCTTTGTCATGATTCATAATTTTTGACTACTAATCCTATTATGAGTCTTAAAATATTATGTAATAGAAAATGATAGAATTTATGTTTTTGGATATATTTTCTTACAGTTTTTTATCTCTTTATAAATTATAAGTGTTTTTTATTATAAAATGATATTTTCTTACATAAATTAAATACTAAAAGTTAATATTTGTATAAAATTTTTTGGAAAACAAATATAGTTTATTATTATTTTAATTCATTTGGAGTATCTATGTTTTCAAAATGTTTATGAGATATGAATATTGTGAATTCTTAATTTTTTTGATAAATTGCTTCAAATAAATTTTAATGAAATGAATTAGATTCTAGGTATGGAAACAAAAGATTTATTTTCCATCAACCTCGATCATAGTTTTTATGAAAAGTTATTAATAAGAATTTTTTAATTGAATACATTTTGAAAATATTAGGATATTGAATTATTATGAATTATATTCTCAATTTATAAATGTATCACTAGATAGAGAGACTTTGGGTTATCCTTCCTATTGTCCTATAGGATTATTAATTATTCTATAAATGTGGGGGTTATCCTTATATATCACCATGGATACTCATATGTAAATCCTTAATCTTTCATAATTATAAATCTATACAAGATGAGTTCATGTACCTCATGAATTATATGCATTTGGATATATTTTTATATGTTCAGATACTATTTCTGGTCAGTAACATAAAATATGGGTTGTGTAAATAGTTACACATTAATATGGTGTAAGCATGTTTATTTTGGGGGTAGAAAAGGGATTTCAAATAAAATATCAGAAGAATAGACACACAATAGAGTATGACATGAGATAATAGTGATTCAACATGATAAAATAGTTATGAATTTAATATGTATATGATGTATAAAAATGGTGAGAATTTTAAGAAAACCCAATAAATATAGACTCTATGATTCTATTAAATGTTGAAATTTTAATGACTTTGATCAATATATATGGTTGACCATAATAATTTGGTGACCTTGGAAAATATTGTGCATGGAAAGAAAGTAATAAGGTGACCCCCTCATTTTGGTTGCTTATTCATAGAATTTTCATTGGGTTACACATTTATGAAAAAAATAACCATAAATATACCAATGTAATAATGGAGAGTGGTTCAATATGATATATTTTTATGAACCAACTCAGATATCCCACTAAACTAGTACTTAGTTCAATTTTGTCATAGATCGATGGGTGTTTCTGATCCCAATGGGATGACAACAAGTATTTGGACATAAAAACAACTAAGTGGTAATGATTACACCATAAGAGTAACTCCAGAAGACAAATTCATATGATAAGAATCAATAAATATTTAGTTTTACATAACATTAATCAAGATAAAATTATCAAAAGTAGTTAAGTACAATAACCAAAAAATGCTATATCAACCCAAGTAAAATCATAAACCACTAATGACTACATCACAAGATATCCTTGTAATAAGTTGACCAGATAATCCAATTATAACCACCAAATAACAAGTTTACACTAATCCTAAACACCCACCACCTTTAAGTGGTGGTTTCCCTTTTCCTGGGCCTAGCAAAAGAAAGTCCAAAAACTCTAGATGTAAAAATAGGGTGTGGAATACAGTATCCATATAGGATCCCATAAAATATTACATAAAAATCCATATAAAATTAAGGAAATATTTTTAATTTAAAATAAAACATGGAATAGAAATATTTAAAAACTTCATAATAAATAAATATTTTCAAATCAACTGAACAGAATGTTCAAATTTGGTAAATATGATAATTTCTATCAAAATAGGCATGATTATTATTATCAATCAAATTATGGATGAATAATTATTTTATAAACATAGGTATATATAAAAATGGTCAATCATAGAATCCATTTTTATAATCCCTAAAGATAGTTAGTTTAAGGATCAAGGATCCTAACACATATTAGTGAAATAAAAATCCAGGTGTTCGTACATCCCTAAATATTAGGCATAGAGAGAATCTGAATATAACCCAACAAATAAACTCCTAACCCAGATCTTAGTTTATTAAATTCTTCATAATTCATACATTGATATGTATAGAAAATAAATACCTGGAGTTCTTATCCTTCATTTCCCACCTAACTATCTAGGATCCCATGTGCTTCAAATAAATAAATTAATGTTTTTAATCATTCATCTAAAATCAGTTTATCAATTATCATTCTAGAATACCCAAAGAAAGTTTCAAACATTACATTTGATTTCAAAACCAACATTAGTGGTTGTGCTAAAAACCCATTTATTTCAAAAAAATTCAAATCAATGTTTTTAAAACATTTCATGCCTTATAATCTCAAGAATTAACAAAAAAGTAATTCTATAAATCATCATTTCAATTAAATTCCATTTTATTGAAATCAAAATTTTATTTGAAAATCTATAACTAGATATGTTCAACACAACAATTCCATTCTGAAAAAAATATCTTGGATCTCAATTTATGATTCAAAAACAAAATTGAAATCTATTTAAAATAATGAAATTAACAATGGTTCCAATTCAAAGAATTTTAATTATAGAACCATGTACGTCAATTATAGTATCAACAATGAAAAACATGAGATCCAATGTTGGAGGGATATGACTACCTCAAAAAAATCAAGAAGAATCATAAAAACTAAAATTACCTTAATTAAGATATGAATCCATCAATGACATAGTGATGCATGGATCTCATAGAGGGAGAGAGATTATGAAAGAGTAATTCATCATTGAATCAAGGAAACAATTACTAAAAGAGATCAAATTCTTGAATTGGTAGTTTGATCCATGAGGGTTCAAGGTAGGATGAGAAAATATCACCTCCTTAGATTGTCCAAGTTTATATGGGTATAAATTCATGACTAAAGAGAGTATATAGGTAAAATTGAGGTCTAAGGATCAAAAATATGATACTTATCTTGATTTTGTCATCCCTTTCGACATCACTGGCTAACCAGTGATGTGATGAATATATTCTAGATTACAGGGAAACCCATCACTTGGATGGAGAAGTTACGGTAGAAACTACATTATCGTATCCATCCATCGGTCTACCTGTGGCCCTTATATGTGAGATGGTGAATTTAATATCATAAATTTATAATTTTAACCTACCACCAGCTAGCTGGTGGATCACAATGGTTAGGGGTAGATCTATTTATCTATTATAGCTACAGGTTCATTCCCAGTCTCTAACCAAACTCTTCGGACATCACCCGACCTATCATATAGTAATCCCAACACACTCTTGACCCATTGAAACTCTAAAAAAGTAATAAATAACAAAGAATCAACATGAATAGTCATATAAAAACTCATAAAGTGATGATCAAAACAGGTAAAAAGAGAAGCTATATGAAATCATGCGTTAATGAATTATAATTATGCACACTATAAACAACTTTTACCTCAAGAAATCCTACAAATAAAAATGTTTCTTAATGAGGTGAGTTTACTACTATCTCATCCACATCAAACATTCCCACGCATCATGAGAATCAGAACCATACTTCCATAACACCTAAATCAAAGGTATGGACTTCTTATGGAGAGATTTTATATGAGAATAAAAAATCTGAGCCGGCTACTCAAAAAAAATCATATCATGCTCCACATCAAGGTTATATAAATTCTAAACATGGTGTGGTTTGGAAAGCTATTTCTTGAACTAATACACATGGAATATATTATGGATCGAATTCATATGAGATGTTAGGTCCAACTACTAATCCACCTTTCTGATCCACTCAACAATCTAAAATGGTCCCACTTATCATAGTTATAATTTATCTTATTTACCAAACCATATGTGAATAAACCTAATATTAAATCATAAAAACACATGGTCTTCAGCCAATAACTCCAAAGGATTTAGACAATGATCTAAATATGACTTATACATATACTATACTATTAAAAAAAACTGATGAATCATCATGATTTTCATCATTGTCTCATAAACCATCAATGTACCATAAGGGGATCTTCACCAATATCTGACCAATAGAGTGGATATATAAAAGTCTAACCATTCAAGGCCTTAAAAGGATCCATTTTAATAGACATATGGTAACTATTGGGGTAGGAAAACTCAATAATCCCCAAAAGAAAATATCATGCTCTTCCAAATTCAAGGACTTAAGAATAAATCAGGTCCTACAAAATCTATATATCCCCTTTCTTCTTACAATTTATCTAAGGATGTTACCCTATTCCCAAATTTACCTAGGATCCCATAGCCTCATAGAGGCATATATAAAATAATAAATAAACTGGGGATCTCAATAAGAAATAATGGTAGATGGAACACCCTTTAATCTAATGATCTCCAAAACATGTGGATTTCCAAACTATTCAAATATGGGGGTGTCAAAAATGGGAATAAAGTGGGGAGATTTTTTCAACTGTTGTAATAACCTAATATTTTGTAAGAATAACATTATATTCGATAACCTCTATGACACAAAAAAAACCTAACTTAGAAGAACCGTGGAATATAATTATTTAAATATGACTCTTATAACAAAGTAGTTAAATTAATGGGAAAGAATATGAACAACCATATCAAGAATTATATAAAAATTTCAAACTCTATATATATTTATTTAATTATTCTTTTTAGTAAAGCACTTAATTTTTAATAATGTTATTTTATGCTTTGAAAATAAAATTTTCTTAAAAAATTTTTTTTATTGATTTTTGTCTGTGAATATTAAAATTAATTTCTATAAATTTTAGAGAATTAATTTGAAAAAAATGAAAATACTTTTTGATTTAATCATCTAAAATTTAGTTTAGAGTTAATTTTTATGATTTTTATAAAATGATTGATTTTCCAGTGAAGAATGGAAAATATTGATTTTCCTTAACACTATTTCTCTTTCAGGCATTCAAAAAGTTAAATCTATTTAAAATTATTTAAAAGCAAAATTAGTTCTATTATATTATTAATAATGAAATTATCTTCATTTGAATCATTTTTATGTATGAATTTGGTAGAAAATAATTCTTAAATGTTAAAAGGCATTTTTATAAAAAATTTTTTTTTGCGTGAAATGTGTTTTTAACTTAATAAATTAAATTAATAATTTTATATCAATTATTTTAATGACTTTTTTATATTATATATTCAATAAAAAATATAACATTCATTTAATATTTTTCTATTTATAATATAAGAATAAACTAAGTTTTATACTTAAAAACAATTTTTTAAAAAGCGGTTTTAAGGACGTTTTCATGCTTATTTTAATATTAATTTATGAAACTTATATAAATTAAATTTTGAAAATTGGATTCCAAATTTTTAATTAAAGTGCTGAAATTTGGTAAGTATGCCTCTTTTATTTTTGGTCAATATGAATAGTAACTGTGGTAAAATTTATCACATAGATAAAGGGGAAATCAGTTTAATCAGGTTAAAACTAAGTGAAAAGGCCATATTATTTCCTTGAAATTATAAATATATAAATTTAATTCTAACCTTATCAACTTAGGTCAATGTTTTTTAAATATATGTTCTTCCATGAAAATGACTTATATTTTATTTAAAGGAAATAAAAATACAAAATATCACCATCTTTGTTCTAAATATTTATTCGGTGTTCATATAAGGCTAAAAACTAGTTATGGAAAAAAATCATAATAATTATTTTCTTAATTAAATTATATTCATGAGGGTTATTTATTAATAATTCCGAGTGATTAAATAATTAACATAAATGGTTACCCAATGCTAATACAATATATTATTCAATCAAAAGGAAAAAATTAATGATTATAAAATTATGAAAAGTAATGTAATATGAGTGAGTTTTAGTGTTCCCTGAATTTTTATTTAAATATATAATATTAGTGTTTTTAGAAGAATTATATTCAAATTAAGTCTTTGTTTGTATGTCATTAATGTCAAATTAAATGAATGGTATCAAAATTAAAATTAATGATTTTTTATAAAAATAACATTTAATTAATTTTTTTAAGAATCATAAAAATATTTAAAGAGGATATGGTGGATAATATATAGAAAAATATTTTATGCCATGAATATTTCCTGATAAATAAAATTTTAACTCTTTATGTTTGAAAGAATGTTACTGTAGTTAATATTAAAATTGGTTAACTAAGAGGTTAAAAAAATAGACAGGGTTTCAAACACCATTTAAACTAGTAAAAATTATATTATTTTATAATATTAATAGAAAATAATACATTATATTTTAATATAAAATAATTTTAAATTATTATTTCATGATAATAAATTTATTATAATTTAATCTTTTAAGAAATACCAAAAGTGCCCCTGCCTCAATTAAAAAAGGACACCCACCTTCATTTCCCTTAAAAAACATTGATCCATCTAGATCTACCATAAAAAAACAAAAAAAACTTCTAAAAATAATTATCCTTGTTTTAGAGTTCTTTTATCACTGAATGACCAATCATAGAGTCCTAAATAGGAGAACTAAAGGAGTAGTCTAAAAGAAGAGGTAGTCACCTTGACTGATAACTTCCATTTTAATTTTTCTTTTAACAGAACTAAAACTATTGTATATAACCTAAAATAATAACTTCAGTATTATAAATATATATAATTTTATTATGACTATCAAAAATCCATTGTACACCCTCCATCCCATCATATCAGTAGTGAAAGTATCGCTCATGTGTACGTATAAATTATCATCTCCACATACCAATATAATTTATTTTCAATCACCAAAATTTATGGATGATTATTATGATGGGTATAATTTCTATATTTTATATTTATTAAATATTATTATTATTTAGTTTTAATATTATACCCACCTTATTACCTTTTAAACCATTCAAAAATTATAACATCACTTGTGCATATGTGTAGACTACCACCTCGACGAGGAGATGTGATCCGTATTTCAATATCTGCTTTACATGGATGGTAATAAGGATGATTTTCAGAAATTTATATAATTTATATGATATAATAATGAATATATAGTGATTAATTTTTATTTACCATTATTTTTTTCATCCTTCCAAAAGTGAAGACAACATTTATATCTACATACGACATACCATCTCCATTAACAGTGTATTTCATTTTTATATCTATAATTTTTTTTGGATAACTCCAAATAGAGATATATAGTTAATATATAATATATTTATATAATCATTAACATTATTAAAATGATCTATACATGATAAAAGTAAAAGTAACAATATTTACAACTAAATCAAGAAAGAAAAACGAAGCAGGTATCACTCAGAAGAGTGATTTTATAAATAATGTAAAAAAATAGGAGATAAATATTATTGTGTTAATTTTATATTGTATGATATATATTATTATGGATATATAATATATTAATCATAAATATATATTTATTATATAGGAGGTTCGAAAACATATGTAGGAAGTCGGACCTGAGGTATGGGATTTTCGTCTCACTTTTATTTTTGTGAGACACATGCCATATTGACTACTTGTTTTTATTATGTGGAGTATATAATGACCATTAATTTATTTTATGAAAATTATTATATAAATTATGTGTATTTATATATCCATAAATGATTTTTTTTCTTTTTATGGGAATTAATACTATAATCTTACCAAATTGGTTTGTTTTTTATATTAAGATCTCATTGTTTACCATGATTGTTTATGATTTTATTTGTGATGAAAAAATTTCCTAATGCATGTATCAATAATCATAAGAATCTTATTATAATATAGTTTTATATAGAATATATGTTTTCCTTTTATTTTCATCTCTTTAATTACTCAATATTCTGAAATAATTATGTCAAGGAAAATTGTTTTATTTTTCTCCTTGGTTGAAAATGCTTTTTTCTCTATGTCCATGATTTATATAATATTTTAAAATTATTATATTAATTTTTATAAATCAGTTTTACCCCTTTTTTAATTTTTATAAATTTTTTTAAATGTGATCTTATTTTCATTTTAAGAATGAGTCATTTTTTTGACGTTTTACTAAAAACTTGAAAGGAATATTTGTTTTAACATACATGTCATGAATATAATTTTCCACTATCATTACCTTTCAATGATTTGAATATTAATTTACAACATTCCCATGATATTTTAAATGAAAATTATTTCTATTATATTTTTTTAATTTTTTGGATTTTTAGATACGATTTTATTGTTATATGTTTATTTTCCTCGTGAAATGTTTTAATTGATGTTTATAAAGAATTTTTATCTAATAGGACATCCTTTGATATTTTCTAATATTTAATATGGATTTTTTCCAATGATACCATCCTCATTATTTCTCTAAATTTATTATGATTATGGTGATAAGATATTTATGAAACGTATTTCTTTTCCATGGGTTATTTCATGATGATTTTTTTATGAAACATACTTTCTTATCTAAGGTTATAAGTAAATTAATGTTTTATGATATTTTGGAAAGTTTGTGAATAAATAATGATTATGTGATGGTTGGGTCTATTAAGTTCCTCCAATGAACTGAGTAAAAATGGATAACTCGGGATCTAAATAGGTCATGCATGAACATGATTTTATGTTCACAATTTCTTGTGTAGACCACATCTTCTGGTCTATAAGTTTATGGGTGGAGATGCATTTTATTTCTATAAGTTAATTTGTGGACCTAGATTTCATGTCTCTAATTTTATGCATTAACCTAGTTATCATGTCCATGGGATTATGTGTGGACCTAATTATTATGTTTATAAGTTTTTATGAGGACAAAATTTAATATCCTTAACATAATGAATAAACTTATTTCTACTTATACATGATTAATATGTTATAACCTTATGTCTTGACAGATTACCATGTCTATGTAATGTTCTCATGGATCATTTTCATTGATTTACTTCATGATTATTTTTTATGAACTTCCTAGATTTATTCCCCAACATGAGATTATGATCTATTTTATGCGGGGTATGGTTTCCAAATTTTAATCCCAGGTACTCATTCCCTTATTATCATTTTATTAAAAAGTGATGAGTGATATCAAACCTTTTTTACCCTTACTGAGCATCTCAACACAACCACTATTATGGTTCTTTTCCCATGGTAATGAATATTATTATTAAGTATGACGTGTCAATGAAGGGTTCTAGTTAATAAGGACTAAATGGGATATTATTTAGATATTTTATGAACAATTTTTTTATATGTAAACGACTACAAAGACACTAAAACTTTACAGTTCTCAATTTCGTAGTTGTGAAATGTATTCAACATCCAAATAAAAATATGTAAATTTATATTTGAAAGGCTTGGATCACTATATTTGTTATAAAAGTAAAAGTTTAATCAATCTTTGAAGATTAGGATTAGATAAAATTAGTGAACACCTTGGGGATAAGACTATGTATAAGATAAAATTCTAATGTTTTGGTAAGGAGAAGATTATGTGATTCTACTGGCAATATATCACTGCATGGATACTGGAAGTGTATGTGGTTTTGATATAGATACATAAAGGGTTAATAAACCCCAATAATAGTAGGTTAATAATATCTACACTATCAATCTGGTGTATAGTGAGTGTGCCTTTACTGTGCACCTAGTTTGGAACTCTTGAGAGATATACTTGGGTTACATAAAACATCATTTACAAACCATTATTAAGGATTATAATTGATGATGATTAAATATTAACTAGGTTAAATTTATGTTTTCATAGATTTAAAAGAATATATCTTAATTTAGAGGTCTTGTAAATGATTTTTCATGATTATGTTATTTTCCAATGTGATTATAATTTATCACATTACATTTTTTTCTTAAGTAATTGATGGACCCTGGAGGAATATGTTTCCCACTGTGTTTGATAATAATAGTGGTTATTATGATAAATCAAATAAAATGATGATGGGGGTGAAATATATTGGGATTATTCCTAAAAATATATCATGTTATATTTTTAAAAATATATACCTTTATGAACTCTCATAATCACCAAAGAATAGAAGTCAAGATTTTGCTGAGAGCTCGGGTGGTGGAGACCATAGAAGAATGAAAGCTCAATTTTATTCATTCCAGAAACGTAGAAAGATACATCTAAGAGAATTTCACAAAGGAACATGAAATTATTTTATATGTGGAACGAAAGGTATAAAGGAATAAATTTTCAAGAAAAAATAATGATTTCGATTGAGGGATATGATGTTTATTATATGGTACAACTCATAGTTCATTTTATAAAATTTGGGGAACTTGAACATTATCTGAGTCAATGAACTATTTCAAATGCCAACACCTAGACCAAGTAATGAAATATTATTTGTATATTTATTGAAATGAGATGATTTAAGTTTTTATGTATCAGTATTCAATGTATTATATAAATTATATTTTGGATATAAGGATCATGAAACATATAAAGATTATTCCATAGTAGGATTTGAAAACATTTATTGAATAAAAAGGTAGACAATGAAAGTAATAATGTTTAGTTGGGATGAATAGTCAATTAAAATTAATTGGATAGTACTAGTGACCTAGAAATTATGTTATGAGATGACAACAAAGTGAATTAGGTCATATTTGATGAATTTTACGTCATCCTGGATTTATGGAATTTATTCAATAGTATATGATGTTATTTAATGAATCCGGATAGTGTAAATTTTTGATTCATATATTATTCCATGTGAAGAAAACATAAAATTTAATGTTATCATCATGTTTTTGTATGTTTATGGTTGATTATAAGTTCATAGGAATAAACACCCCATTTTTAATGCTTTAGGTGATGTTATTTTAAAGTGATCTGAAATTTTTAATGGGTTTTACGAATAATATTCTACTGAGGTTTAAATAAACTTTGGGGATATTATATTATTTTCTTTTAAGTTGATTATGGTTTATTAGATGTTGGGATATAAATAATCTATATTGACGAAAAGTTATTCTTTGAACACACAATGTTTGAGGAAGTATTTTTCATCAAGTTGACGATTAACTTTTAGGTTAGTATCCAAATTTTATTCATGATAATTTGGGGAAATTCATTATATTTCAATATTATATTGTTATTTATCATGGGGATTAATTATATCTTTAAAAACTATTTATTAAGTTGATTTGTATATAACTTTTAGTTGTAATAATTTATTTAATATGAAAAAATAATTGGGAATAATGAAATTACATTTTTGGAGATGTAAGATGAACGATATTAGATTATATTTGAGGAAAAAACTTTATTAATGTTGTTATTTTTATGATTATTTGGGATATATGGTAATTTATAAAATGGTCTAAGTGGAATCATTTTGTGTGTGTGGAAATCTTAGAGTTAAAAAAGTAGGTTTTTAAAATATAGATATTACCTTAATTTGGCCTAAAAATTTAGTTTTTCATAGTGTTTAAAAAAAGGATGAATATATTAGTATCCATTTTTAGATTTTTAGAGTTTATTTTAGTTCTTTGGTAAAAACATTCATCTTGAAGACTCATTGTTTGGAGAATAATTAAATATTGTTATGGGAATTGATTAATGAGATTAAAATAATCAAGTATATTTCATTATATTTTTAGTCTATATGTTGAATGAATTACTAAAATATAATAATTTAGAACTTGAAAAAAATTCCCATGACCATAATTTCTAATGAATTTTATGTCTTTTCACACATCACAAATATTTAGTTTTGTGGTCATTAATATTCGTCATAACATGTTCTCTATCATACAATATCAGTCCATAAGAATTATTTTTTATTTCCATTCCCATATTTTTACTACATAAAAAGGTTCTACTATAGGAATCCTAGATATGTTTCATTCCAGATGACTTTTATATTTCTCTTTCTCTCTTTTCAAAAAGAATATATCTTAAATATTTTTACGAAATGGGTTTTCCAAAGGGTAGTTTAAAATATTAGAATCTTGATTACCAAGAACAATTTCAAATTGTAATGATTAAATTTTTTTGGGTGGCGGGTATAACACCCCTATATTTTAAAATAAGTAAACAATATTGAAAAACAAATACTTTATTCCATACTGAACATAAAAGAAACATGACATATTATTATTTAAATATGACTATTATAACTCTGTCATTAAGTTAATGGGTTTGAATACGATAAACCATATTATGAAATATATATAAAGTTTCTACTAAATATAAATGTATTGATAAATTATTCGTAAATATGCACTCAATTTTAAGTAAAATAATTTTACGCTTCAAAAATACATTTTCTTCATTACTGTTTTTATTTTTTTTGTGAGAGAATATAATAATTAATTTCTAGAAAATTTTGAAAATTTATTTTTATAGTTTGAATTTATTTTTTAAATTTTAAATTCCAAATTAGTTTAGAGTGAAAATTTGGTATTTTTATGAAAATATGGATTTTGTTTTGAATAGTGGAAAATATTATTTTTCATTTAAAACTGTATTTTTGTTTTAAGGATTAAAGAAGTTATTTTGTTTTTTAAAATTGTTTCAAGAATAAATTATTTACCCCATTTTAAGAAAAATTTAATTATTTTCATTGGGAAAAAATTTATGTTTGTATTAGTTATAGATAAATTTTTATACAAAAAATGTATTTTTTAAAAAACTATTTTTATATACACAATGCGTTTTTATCTTAATAAATTAAATTAATCACTAATGGATAATGATTTTAATTAAATTTAAATATTATATATTAAATATTTTTTTAATATTCATAGAATATTTTTCTAAGACAGAGATATGAATAATCTAGGTTTTATTCTTAAAGTATATATTTTTTATAAAATGTAGTTTTCGATGCCTTTTTCACACTTATCAGAAAAATTAATTTCTCTAAATCATAGAAATTGATTCCTAAAAAATTGATTCCATATTTTTAATCAGGTGGTTTAAATTTAAGATATAATTCCCTATTATTTTTGGTCAATACAAATACTAACCATTGTAAAATATATCATATAAATAAAGGGTCAATTCGGTTAATCATGGTTAAAACTAAGTGATAAGGCAATAATTTTACTTAATAATTCTTATTAGATGTTGTTAATTAGACCGTTATCACCTTATTATGTAAAATTATTTGATTAATGGACACTTATCTTTGAAAATAAACTATATAAAAGTTAATGTAAAGAAGCATACAAAATGACATTCTATTAGTTTTAAATTTATCTTATGTGCTCATATAGGAACAGAATCTAATTATGGAAGAATAATAATAGTTAATTTTTAATAACAAAATTATATTCATGATTTAAATTTATTTATAATTTTTAATAATTAAATAATTACCATAACTATTTGTAAAATGCTAATACAATATTTATTTAATTAACAGAAAAATAAAATAAACGATTTTAAAAATATTGAAAGTAATATAATTTATACGAGTTATAGTGTGATATGGATTTTTTATATAAATATAATATATTATTTCTATTTATAAGTATTATATTATAAATCCAAATTTTTATTTTTTTCACTATATTCAAATTAAATGAATAAGGTCAAAATTGACATTAATTATATTTTATGAAAATAATAGTTTTTAATTTTTATAAAAATTATTAGAACTTTTAATGGGAGAAATTAGTGTAATATATGGTTTAAAATGTTATCCCGTGGACATTTATGAAAAATATTACCTTCAAATAAAAATTATTGCCTATTAAGTGGGAAAAGACGTTATCACGTTTAATGTTAAAATTGGTCTAATAAGGGTTTAAAAAAAGATAAGGTTTAGAAAAAAATAATAAACCTAAAAAATATATTTTTTTAGAGGAAATTGCAACCAAATAATACCTTATCTAAGCATCTATGTCCACTTGGAAGCAATTTTCTAGAGAATGAATTTTATAATTTAATTATTTAAAAGATTCTAAAAGTTCTCCTCACCTCAATTCTAAATTAACATCTTTACTTTCTCTTAATTAAACCAATTTGATAAATATGTATAAAAAACACTAATGAACCCCCTTTTAAACGTCCTTAAACATAGTATATAGGTGTTTGTATCTCTGAAATACCAATCCTAGGGTCGTTATGTGAAGAATTGAAGGAGTGGTCTCAAAGAAGAGGTAATCACTTTAACCAATAACTTCCTTTTTTTGTTTACTTTACCTGCTCTAAATATGTGTTATTTATAATGAAATAATAAATTATTTATATTAAATATAATTAACTTTATTATTATTATAAAACATCAATTATAAATCCTCTTTACCATCAAATGTAAAGTGAAAGTATCGCTCATGTGTTCATACGACTTACCGTCACCACTTAGAGATATAATTCCCTTTACAAAACTATATTTTATGGATGAATATAATTATGGATATAATGTATATATGTGATAAAAATTAAATAATTATCTTTCTTAAATGATAATATCATAACCACCTTCTTACCTTTTGAACTGTAGGAAAACGACAACGTCATTTTTGTGTACGTGTGGACTACAACCTCCAAGAGGTGATGTGATTCATTTTTCATATATGATTTATATGTAAGGTAATAAAGATGTATTTTATGAATATATAGTATTTATATAATACAATAATTATTATATAATAATGATTTTTTATTAAAATTTCTTTCTTTTCATCAATCGAAAAGTGAAAGCAGCCTTTACGTGTACGTATGATCTACCATCTCCAAGAACAGTATAATTCATATTTCTATATATAAATTTTATGGATGGCTATAAATATATATCTATATATATATATAATTAATATATCATATATTTATATCATTATCAACATTACTTAAATTATTGAATCATGATCAATGTATAAGTACCAAGACTCCCGAACCAAAAACATACCAGAAAAACAAAGCAGTTATCAATCGAACAATGATTTAATGTTTTTTAATAAATGGGTGAAAATGTTTTTAATTAAGTCCTATATTGAATGATATATATTATTATGGTTCTATAATATAATTATATTAAGTTTACATTTACTATATAAGAGGTTTAAACACTTATGATGGAAGTCGGACCTTAGTTAAGGGATTTTCATCTCACTTTTATTTTAATGAGTCACATAACATATTAACCACTTGTTTCATTTATGTAGAGTATATAAAAGACAAGAATTTATTTTATAATTGTTACTATGTGAATTATGGTGATTTACATATCTATATATTTTTTCTATATCATGGGTATTATGATTCAGAATTTACCAAAGTGGTAATGGATTTATGTTACAATCCCATTATTTGTCAGTATTGTTAATGATTCTATGTTTGATAATGATATTTCTTAAAAATCTCAGGAATTTTAATATAATTTGTTCATTTATATAGATTGAATTCTTTCCTTTCATTTTCGTCTCTTTAAGTACCCAAGAGACAAAAATAAAATTTTAAGAAAAATTGACTTTATTTTTCTATTTGGTTGAAAATAATTTTTCTTACATGTATATGTTTTCAAGAATGTTTTAACATTTTTCTATTATTATTTAAGGTCACTATTACCCATGTTTTAATTTTTTAAAAATGGTTTAAATATAATAAACTTTTGTTTTTCTAAATGAGGAACGTTTTTCCTTTTTACTGAAAACGTGGATGGAATATTTATTTTAATGTCTATGGGATGAAAAAAATTTCTCTCCTCCATGAACATTCAATGATTTGATGATTAATTTAAATGTTTACAAGTTTTTCTCAATTATAATGTTTTTCATTATATTTTTAAATTTTTTATGTTTTAAAGAAGTGATTTCAAAGTTAGAAGTGTGATTTCCTCAATAAATGAACCAAGTGATCTTTTAGAAGAATTTTTCATCTAAGAGGACTTAATTTGATATTACATAATAATTATTGGGGATTTTATCCAATGATTAAATTATTATTATTTATATATATTGATTATGATTATGATGAAATTTTTTTAATGGAAGTCATTTCTTTTCGTTGGGTTGTGTCATGATGAATTGTTTATGCACCCTATTTATTTTTCATAACATATAACTAAATGAATATTTAATGGTATTTTGAAATTTATATGAATTAATTATGATTATATGTTAGTTGGGTTTTATAAAAACCGAAAATTCATTGGTTAAATATGACTAACTCATGAGGTAAATATTTTATTTGTGAACCTGATTTCATATTCACAATTTCTTGTAAGGTCTTGGTTTTGATGTCCATTAATTTATGAATGGACCAAGTATTAATGTCTATTAGTTTATGAATAGAATTTTATATCATGTCTATAAGTTTATGCAGGGACATGTATTTATTTTTTATATTATTATTCATGGACATAGTATTCTTGTATATAAGTTTATGTGATGGCTATCTTTCACGTTCTTGAATTAACGAGTCAACCTATTTCTATTTATACATGTTAAAAATGTCAAAATATTTTGTTTTTACACATTCCTATTTATATGGTATGATTTCCAGGATCATGAACATTAATTTCCATTATGATTCATGTTTTATTGACCTCTAAGCTTCGCACCATGACTCAGGATTATGATCAATGTTATGTAAGGTATCGATTTCAAATATTAGTATCATGTTATCATACTCAATATTATCATATTATTACTAAGTGACTATTGATGTCACCCTTGTTTACCCTTACTAATAATTTGAGATCACCCTTTATTATGTTTCCTATACCCATGTTATGAAGAATGTTAATATGTATGATGTGTCTAAAACTGGTGCTAGTTATTAATGATTAAGTGGGAGATGATGTAGATCATTTATGATCTAGGTGTTTATGTATCCTTATTTATAATGACACTAAAAATTTATAGTACTTAGGTGTGTATTTTTGAAATTTAAATGATATTCACATAAAAAGATGTATATTTACATATGAAAGGCCTGGGTCACTATAACAGATTTATCACAACCCATATTATAGTTTTTCCTTGATTAGTACAAGGAAACCCAACAAAAAAGTCCATCAATATAAATTACCACTTCAAAGTTAGAATAAGATGTTGATTAATCAGACATAAAAACTTTCAATCCTTAACCTTGGTTTATTGACAAATATAACTATAGGAAACAAAATCAGTGATGTCCCATTTTAGACATGGCCACTAGAATTGATACCTCATATCATAAAACATATTTCTCATTCTGGGATAACCAAACCACTAGGAATGATAAAAATATCCCAACATATCCTTTCTCATAGGTTATTGAACACCATAGCATATCCTAAAAAAATATTATTTTCTCAGAAGATAAAAACCATATAGTGATGGCCTCCCCAATTTATAAAAAATCCATAATGCCTCATAACTCCTCATCAAGATGTTTAACCTTGAGGATCATCACAATAATAGAATAAATAAAATTAAAACTTTCAAAAATTACCTCATTATGATCATCTCAGACTCCCAATTGCATGTGGGAAAAGAGATCCATGAGATTTACCTCCTTTGATGATCCTTTCAAGGCATGGAGTTTTATTTTTATGCTTATAGAATCAAAAAATTTACATCCTTACCATGGGTATAGGTAATATGAATGTCAAAATATTATAGGTAGTCCACCTGTCACCTTTTTAAAGTATTACAATATTTCTGGGATAATATATATATCATGATTTTGTGATCAAAGTAAATGGAAAATATTTATATGAAAATCTAGAACCACCAACTATTAAGAGTTTTCACTATAGATATGAGTTTGAGATCATGGGAGGGATAGTTCTTCCAATCTATCCAAATCTAAAGAAAACATTAAGCCACTACAAGACAACCCTATATTAGTACATATCCAAAAACCATAGCTAATGCATCAAAAAATACTACATCACCCTTCCTGGGATTTTGAAGAGTCAACATTGGTGTTGAGATCAAATTAAACATCAATTTTTCAAATGTGTCCTAGAATTTAGATTCCCATATGAAATTCACTCTAGTTTATCTAAGATATATCAACAAAAAATATAACTAGGATAAATATTTTGTAGACTAGTGATAATACCCTTTTATGCCCAAGAATATCTGAATCTCAAATACAATCTATAATTATTCCTAACAAATGAAAATTTTAACAATTTTAGGACCAACTAGGATACCATGTTATAATACCATGTGTATAAATAACTTAATGTCTGGAATCTATAATTTTTAATTAAACATCATCGAATAAAGATGATGATTCCTCCTCATGTCCAAATTTTCTATCAAATGAATCAAGTGATCATCATTGGTTTACATTAATAAAATATTTAATTCTACCCATACTATACTGAAATAATAGAGGTAATAGATGAAAGTAAAATTTATCAAAACCATAAACACAAAAAGAGAACTAGTCAAACCAAATATCCTAATAAGATACTCAATGTTTCCATACATTCTCATAAAATTTGTCTTAGGGATATCAAACCCTTTATTGATAAGGAATTTATAACAAAAATAGAGATCAATCATGGGGGACCACTCCAACACATTCTACTAATCCAAAAAAATAAAAAATTATAAGAAATGGTAAATTTTTCATGATCATATCCTTATTTAGCATTTGGTATTCAATAGACTGCATAAGGGTTCCATTGGCCTTCTTAGTGGAAATCAATAATGTTTTCCAAGTAGACACACTGGTTTAAATTAATCCTTCATACATCAATTAATACATTGATCCTTAAACTACTTCAATTTATCTAGTTTCACAGGGTTGGTATGAATATAAATCAACAGAGTACCTAGTAACAATTTAATAAAAAGATACACCTCTAACTATGATTTTAGGATATAAAATTCTCATGAAAAAACATCGCAAAATTAATCCACTACTAGAGGAAGTATTGTAAATGAAGATTCCAGCTCCAGAACAATAACATACATGGATATCATCCTACCCACCACCAGAAGAAGATATTTTTATTAAGTAGAACTAATGGGTAATTATTCCAAAAAAATATGGTACTCCTAATTGGAGAAGTAATTGATACCCAATTAATATTAAAACCAATTAAAGAATTATCATAAATAATCTAATCCACCTCAATAATAATGCGTATTAGATTCATATGTAGAACAAAAAAGTATCAAAATTATTAATTTCCAGTAAATATAAAGAACAAGAGGGGAATCAAAGATGCTACTCTCTCATTATCATGATCTGTGTTTCAATTTGGATCACATAATGAACAAGATTTATTGTAATATTTTCACATATATAGTGAGATTTTATATGTAAGTATTAGAGGCACCTATATCAGATAATTTATTCATATAAAATGATGCAATATTAATTGCAGCCCTCGCTATCATAGGGCCTCCATCAGTTCCCAATAGAGACTAGTCCACTGTGAAAATTTTATTGATTCTCAGTGCATGTGGCTATAACCCCATTGTTCTTGAAGAATATGACTAATCCATAGTTCCACCCAGTAATGATGATCCCATACCACTATGAGAAGTTATAAAAACTTGAAAAAACCTATGTAAGTGACCAGACCATCCAAAAGAGGTACATATCTTTGGTGACCATATGAAGTCACATTTTTAGTTCTCAACCGTTCCCCATTGGAAACAAGTTAGTGGTCATTTACTAGATACAATTGATCATTTAGATAAATTCTATTTTTAGGAACCACCACAAATAATTATAAAATGTAATTTATTCATATTTCTCTTCCCTTTAAAGGGAATTTTAATGCTACCACATAGAATAGGATGATCTCCCATAAACCCCAATATTCCATCCAGTTTTATTTATACCATGATATACATGTACAAAAAATTAGTATAATAGGTGAAATTTACCATAATGTATTGAGACCAGATATATAATCTAAGACCCATCTAAAACCTTTGGGGATTTAACTTTTCATTGGATACCACCTTATGTAAAAACTGATCATGTTCAGAATTTTTTTTCATACTAAATTAGTTATAAATAAACTTGATAAAGGTTTAGAAACTCTAAAAGCATAGAAAGTACAATGGATTCTGGATAAAACTTCATTTTGAAAATGGTTTTGAAGAATTTCCACACCAACCCCCATTATTCATTACAATAACTATATTACCCCCCAACATCCTTCTAGGACCCTCAAGATTGAAGTTGATACTTTTAAGCATAATAGAATCTGATATATCTAAGAACTTGATGATTCATTCAGTATTTCCCAACTGATCCACTCTCTCATGAGGATAATATATTACCTAGAAGGATGTTCAATTATTTTAAGAAACTCATAGGAATGGTCTCTTTTATCACCCCTATAAGGTACCACCTCCAGTTCCTAGATGAGAATATGTGAAACCACATGGCATAGTGCTTGGACCACCCACAGTAATGCCTCTAGTTGGATCTATTCAATTTGAGGGTTATCTTTATCTGGTTCATCATTATATCCCTTCTTAAATGTATTCAAACATATTCTTGGGTGAATGGTAATATATAATATCAATGGATAATAAGGAAACATCATTCACGAGATACATGATCATTGATTCTATCAATCATAATTAAACTTGGATGCATAAAAATTAAATTATATTTTGTGATAATTCTATAATCAGATTTAAAAAATCCTCACAAATTTTTTCCCTAACTTCCCATGGTAACTTAAGGAATATTATAGTGATATATTTCTATGAAAATACTTGTAACATAACCCTTAAATATAAAAAATCCTATATTCTATCAACTAAGACATCCAAAAATATATAATGATAATAAAGAAGTGACTCAACCTCTATTTGATAGAAATTTTTCAAGATGAAACCTAGGTAACCTACTAAACCAGTACCTAGATAAATCCTGACATTACCCAAATGATGACCCCAATCCCTATGAGCTTGTGATTAGTGTATGAGATTCTAAAAAATCAAGAGGTAATTATTACACCACAAGAATTTCTAAAAAATAAAAAATAAGTGGATATGAATCAATAAACAGTTCATTTTCCAAAAAAAATCATCAAGAGAATAATACTATAGGTAATCATATACAAGACCCAAAAATAGTATGTCAATTATATTTATCCCATATATGAGAAACACTTCAACACAATATATCCTTATAATAAGAGGATCACATGACCCAATGGTCACCAAAAACTCCCAAGGTTATGCTAATCAATAATACACACTACCACCAACCGATTCTTTCCCATTTCATGGACCACACATTAGAAAGTCTATAAATTACCAAATGGAAAAGTAGGGTGTGAGAAAAAATAGCTCGGTAGGACTCCAAAAAGTATTCTATAATCCATCTATATCAAATAAACCTAATATTCATAATTTTAAATAATATTCAACATGTTCATATTTATATATTTCATAAAAAACATGATTTTAAAATCATCTCAATGGAATCTATAAAAAATATATAAATAAGAATTTCTGTTAAAGTAGACTTTATTAAGAATTTATATAAAACCAGTCTTGAATACAAATTTCATTAAAAATAGAATGTATGAATGAATTTAAAACATTTTCAATCATACCACCATGGTTATAATCCTAGAGGTTTGTTAGTTTCAGGATCAAGGATCGTCACACATATTAGTGAAATAGGCCTCTAAATATGGCCACATCCCTAGATGTTTAGCCCAAGGGGAATGTGAGTCCTCCCAAATTAATGAACTCATTTACATTATCATATATTTGTATCAGTATCACCCAAAATCCATCTCTAGGTATAACTAATACATTCTAACCATGATTTTCCTAGAATACCCACCTCACTACTTAGGATCCCATGTGATTCAAATAAATAAATCTAGGGTCCAATCCATTATCTAAAATTATATTATAAAAAATAATTCAAGAAGTCTAAAACCAAGTTTCAAGAATTTCAATTCATTTAAAAACCAATATAAATAGTTTTCATCAAAAATTTTTCCCTTCATAAATTTTTTTTCAGTTTAACTTTGTAAATATTTTCATGCCTTTATTTATCAAGAATACTAATTAATTTTATTCTTCAAATCATCCAATTCAATTCAATTCAATTTTTTAGATATCAATATTATATTGTAAAGTCCTTAATAAAATTTGTTTAACAGATAAATTCCATTTTTTTTCAAAGATATCAAATCATGCTTCTAAAACCAATTTTTAAACCCATTTCAAATAAGTTATGAAATAACAGATTTAACTAATAGGATTTTCATTATGAAACCAGAAACCTCAGTCACAAAATCAACAATAACCAATACAAGATCCAATATTTGAGGAAGAATATGTGATAAAAGGAATAAAAAATAATCATAGAAAGAAAAAACAACATAATCACTATTCAGATCCATCAATGACACAAGGATTCATATCTATCGATGAGGGAGAGAGGTGAGGAAATTGGAATTTACAATTGAAACAAAAGAACACGTAATGAAAGATAACCAACACCAAAATTGGAACTATATGATCAAGATAATGATGTACATACTCAATATACAAGAGGGGTGAATTTTATATTTTAAAATTCCTTTGGAACCATTTAATGTTAAAAGAATACTTTCATAAAGAAAGTTTCTTAACCTTTAGGAAATCTGTTTCTTAAGGTTAGATTTTAAAATTAATAAAACATAGTTTAATAAAGTCAAAAAAAATCAAAAAACATCTTTAAAAAACCTTTTCTTAAAATTTATAATCATAAGATAAAAACTTAAGAAATATTTTATTAAAATAATGATTTTACCTTAAAGTGTATAGAATTTGAAATATAATCAGACTAATAGAATTAAAAAGTATAACCATGTTATACTTTTTAACTTTAACAAAGTTAATATTACAGTGGAATTAAAACAACTTGAAAGAGAAAACAAGTAACAATAATATTATTTTATCCCAAAGATAAGGGTATCCAACAACATTGGATAAAGGTTACTTTATTTATACTTTCAAGAAAGTCTGTCTTACCCGAACCCAGGTAATTCATCAATACGAAGATCATATATGTCTTGATATCCGCACTAGCCCTCAATTTAGAAAGAAATTGAAACCTATGTCTTCCAAACCTGGAATCCCATGATCAGCATGATCAGAGTCTGCAAAAAGAAATTCAGAACATGTTGTTCCTGCCTGAACAGGTTGTTCATGACATCTGCACGAAGAACTTAGAGTTGTAAGAGCCTCTCTCTCTAGAAATCACATCACAAACTTTGGTTGCTTTTTAATTCACTATTAATCATCATAGTTTGATCAGTTTTTTGTTACTTTTTGCATTCAAATCAACTTTTATTTATAGGAAAAAAATCCAGATGGTCATCTTCACTCTAATGGTCATGTTTTCCTTAAATTTCGGAGGGACATGGACATGTGTCAAACAAATAACTGTTAGTTTGTAACAGATTGTATGACATAGTTTCATGTATAAGAAACAATGTTAAGTTTAAGATAAATATTAAGTATAAGAAAACTTAGAATCTGATAATATTGTAAGGATACATTAAACAAATATAACATTATAAAAAAACGTATTCTTATGAAAAAGTAAATCAGATTGTGAAAATATAATCACATTTGTACCGGAATCGGTATCATGAAATAGAATTACATCTATTCTGGATTCAGAATAATAAAAAGGAATGACATTTGTACTAGATTCGAAATCATAAAACTAAATGAATTTTGTACTCGATTCAGAATCATAAAACTGAATGACATTTGTAACAAATTTGGAATCATAAAACTAAATGAATTTTTTACCATATTTGGAATCATAAAACTGAATGACCTTTTTACGGGATTTAAAATCAAAAAATTGAATGACTTTTGTAAGTATAATGGAATGGGAAAACTATAAGAAAAATGGAATGAAAAATTCATAACTTTATAAAAAAATCAGAACTGAAGAAAAAGTGTTTTTGATTTTCAAAACATAAAACCAATAGGAGTTGAGATGTCATAAGATAACCTTATTGACACAACAATCTCCCCCTTTTTGGAAAGCACAAACAACTTTGGTAAGGAAGAATATATTGACTTTGATAAACAAGTAATAATTAACTTATCTCCCCCATTGAATGATATTTTGGATGAATGCAACTAACTCCCCCTCGGTTATGATTCCCAAGGATCATATTCTAGATCTTTAGCATCTGTTTTTATTTCATAAGGAAAACAACTCCCCCTTAGATAAACATCTCTTCTTAAGGAAACTCCCCCTTAATAGATTCTCCCTATTTAGAGTCTTCATTAAATTATTCTCTAAAATAAATTATCCCCCTCTTTGATTTTCAATAAGGAATGGAGATGTATAATATGTACTTGTAATGGATAAGGAAACATACATGTAGAAAAAAGTAGAATATGCAAGATAAATCTTATGAAAATTTGGTAAATAAGGTTTAGACTACAACAAAACATAGGAATGTAAAAAAAATATTGTCCATCCTTCTTCTACTCTGACATCATTTTCTTTATCAATGCTTTGAGTTTCTTGACTTATGATCTTCTTGAAGCTTCTTCAATAAGATATCTTGATCCCGATTCTTCTTTTCTAATGACAAGACTCTTTCTTATTGAGTATCCACATTTTTCTCTAATACGGACCTAAATTCTTTTTCTCTGATTATAGATTGCGAAACAGAATTGAGTTGAATAACTTTCTCAGAAATGGATTCCTTGACTTTGTTGGACTCAATTTCACAAGTATTGAAAGCTCTGTTTATTAAATCCACAAAGTCACTAAACTGTATGATCTCTTCATTGATGGTTTTGGTGTGGTTAGAGACTATCTTACAAGTCACCTTCAGTGCTTTGTAATCAATCAAAATATTATTGATGTCTGCTTATTTCTTTACAACCATGTCCATAAGCCTATTGTTCAATTATGTCTTTTGATTCAGTGTTACTTGCATCATTTGACTTTGAGTATTAATATTTTCAAGAACCAGAATGGTGCTGACCAACTTTCTTAAAGATATATTGAAAAATTCATGTTCAACAATTGATGAGGATTTGGAACCTGAAACATATTTTCCTTTATCAACTCCTTTGGGAGTTAAGGAATCTTGTTTCTCTATTCTCTTAGAAGACTTTTGAGGTGTTTCCTTATCATATGAGGCAACCAAAACACTATTTCCTTTTTCAGGAATTCAAACTAGGGATTGTTCATCAGATACTTGGATAACATTAATATCTTCTTGTTCATCTTTTCCCTTTCAAACTCATGATGTTGAGATCCTTCTTGTATTTCTTCTTCCCGAATTTATTCATCTTCACTACATTATTGATCATCCTCTTATTTATTTTATTCTTCCATTTCAAATCATACTAGTTCTTCATCATCAACTTAAATTTCTAATTCTTCCTCAACTTCTTCTTCAACTTATTCTTCAACTTGTTCTTTAGAAATGGATTTAGAAATTGAAATCAGAGGAGTTCCAATGTAACCTACCACTTCCCTTGAAACATCATCATAATCTTCTTAAGTATTCTGATCATCCATTTCTTGAACAGGTTATGATAAAGATAGAACATACGTTCATTTCTGGATTTTTTTAGTGATACCTGTCTTCTTATGAACAAATTGAGGTTTGGGTACATCTTGAGATTTCTTTTTTACAACTTTTAGTAAGGAATGAAACACTTGAGCTTCCAAGGATTTATTATTCATGATTCTCTCCTTCTTTTTGTTCTCAAAATTTTCATATTTCTTGATTTTTAAGGCTTTAGCCTCTTCAGGGTTTAGTCCAAAGGAAGGATTTCCTTTCTTTCTGGTAGAAACCATTTCTCTCCACTTTGCAACTGTTGTATTGGAATAGTCTTTCAGTTTCTTTTCAAGAGGAAGTGATGATACCGGGACATCGGAACTATTACTGGAAATCCTAGTTCTTCATGTTTTCTTTTCTTGTGTACCAATTTTGAAGATTTTGGAACATCACCTTTGTTATGGACAATTATATCTTCAAAAGTTTTGGATTCCTATATAAAATCTACCTTCATTCTCTTTAGAGTGTCATTACTGTGCAAAAAAATCGTGAAAGGCTTTGAGACTGATCGGTATGGGACGTTTAGTTCTTGAAGGCACATTACAATTATCCTGGAGATAGTTTCCCAATACATAATAATCTGAGATCTGATGGTTCCGCCTTTTACTGTCTGGATGGTGAGAATGATGAAGTTAACCAAGTTGATCTTCCTTATGTTGACAAGAAAATATAAAATATATATATCACATATCTTTTGAGGGTCCTTATCTCCTTTTATTCTAATAAGAAAGCCTTGCATCCAGAGTGAAACCATCTAATGATTTTTTGTATGATTTGTAACCTTCGAATTCTTAACATACTTAAGACCAAGATAATCCAAAGCCTTGGATTTTTCAAAAGAACCTTCCTTTTCGGGATGTTTTTGAGAGCATAGAATGACTTCCCCTTCATATGGTATATTGAGAACATTTGCTTCCTTCTTATAGGGAACTGTATAAGTCTTATCATAACAGTTGAACTTAAAAAATTCCTTTTTATCCTTTTGAAAGAATATAACATATTCATAGAACTGAATAACTCGATCTGGGAAAATAGGATCCCGACTTTTCTCCTTAGCCACACAAACACTTTCCCAACCATTAGTTCTTATTACTTTAGAGATAAGGGAGTCATACTTTGAAAATAAGTTAGGGCATACCAACCTCTCTCTAAAGATTGACCAATCCTTTATTTCTATAGTAATCAGCATCTATTCTACTGAGGATTCAAAAGAGATTCAGGATAAAAGAGACAAAGAAATATGAATGAAGGCTTTGATGGAAACATAACTTCAATATAGAGATCGGTGAAGATGGTGAGACACTCATAAACAAGGAACCCCTTATATAGACATAGCTATAACCTTTCAACATCCATAAGATAATCAAACAACTGAAAATAACTTGATCTGACTTAATGATTTAGGATGATTATATGAAATAAGAATTCAGTTTTTTTTATGTAAGGTAAACCAGAATTGAAAATTTTGAAATAACAACAATTGAAACTTAAAGTAATAAAATAAAGGGTAAGAAAATATACCTTTTGGAATACTCTGAATAATTTATCTATATTATAAGAATTATCTTGGTAGATTTAGAATCTGGGATTTTAAATCCAAAAATGGTAATTCTGAAATTTTCAATTAAGATATCTTTAAATAGTTTTAAAATTTCTTCAAGAAATATTATTTTCTTATAAAAAGAGAAATAATGAAAGAAAAACATATGTACTCAACCTGAAATAAGAGGTGACTTAATGTTAGGAGATGATTTAGAAAATAAGAAGATATGAATGATTAACTTATAGAGATCATTCATTGCTTCTATGTAATGTATTCGAATCTATCAGAATGTAATGGCTTTGCAAAAATATTAGCAAGTTTTTATTATGTTCCAATGAATTGGAGGATAATATATCTTTTTAGTGTGTGGTCGCTAAAAAAGTGATGTCAAATATCTATGTGCTTTTCATGAGATTGATTTGCAAATTTTTTACTTAGAGCAATGTCGCTTGTGTTATTACACATTATTTGAGTCTTGGAAAAACTCATACTATAGTCTGTGAGTGTGTGTTGCATCCACAACACTTGATCACAATAACTTCCAGCTGCTACATATTCAGCTTCAACAGTGGAAAGTGCTATTGAATGTTGTTTCCTATAGGACCAAGAAACTATTGAATCTCTTAAGAAATGACATGTTCCAGATGTACTCTTCCTATCAATTTTAATACCACCAAAGTCAGCATCTAAATAAATTCTATGTTCAAAAGCATTTCTAGAAGAATAAAATAGACCCAAATCTAAAGTTCCATTTAAATATCTAAAAATTATTTTTAAGGAATTTAAAAGGGATTATTTAAGATTTTCTTGGTATCTTGAAAATAATAATACCAAAAACATTAAGTCAGGTCGGCTAGTTGTTAAGTAAAGAAAACTTCCTATCATTCCTATATAAGATGTTTAATCCACAGATTTCCCTACTTCATCAATATCAAGAGTATTAGAGGTTCCAATAGGAATACTTATACTATTAGTGTTATCATACCCAAATTTCTTAAGAAGATATTTGATATAATTATGTTGAGATATGTAAGATCCATCTAGTTTTTGAGAAATTTAAAATCCTAGTAAAAAAGTTAACTCACCCATCATACTCATCACAATCTCAGATTTCATAAGATTCGCAAATTAATTAGTTAAGCTTTGCTGAGTTGATCCAAATATGAATTCATCAACATAAATTTGAACAATCAAAACATCTTTAGAGAATTTATTAATAAAAATGGTTGGATCAGTGGTTCCCTTAACATAATTATTTTGAAGCAAAAATCCCAAAAGTCTATCATACCAAGCTCTAGGGGATTGTTTAAGTCCATACAAAGATTTCATAAGTTTATAAACATGATTATAATATTTTGTATCTTCAAAACCAGGGGGGATGATCTACATAGAACTCCTCCTATACATAACCATTTAGTAAAGCACACTTCACATCCATTTGGAAAAGTTTGAAGTTAAAGAATGTTGCAAAGGATAGAAGAATACGAATAGATTCATGTCTTGCTACAGGAGAATATGTTTCCTCATTGTCTATTCCTTCTTGTTTATTATAGCCTTTGGTAACTATTTTTTCTTAATTTCTGACAATAATTCCATTTTCATCGCATTTATTTCTAAAAACCAATTTTACTTCACTAACAGAGGTTTTCTTAGGTTTTTCAACCAATGTCCAAACATGATTCCATATGAATTCATTGAGTTCATCTTGCATAATCATTATCCAATATTCATCACTCATGGCTTCTTCAGGAGTCTTTGTTTCAAATTGGGAAAGAAAAGAAACATGTTCAACTTCATTCCATAAAAAACATCTAGTTCTTACTAGTTTATTAATATCACCAATGATATTATCACTGAGATGATTTATAAGTAATAACTGATTTGGGGTTTGAAAAGATTGATCATTAGTATAGGGTCGAAAATATTTAGGGGTAAATGTTTCAGAAATATTTTCCTCAATAATTTCCTTATCTGAAAGGTCTTGTATCTATGTTTGGTGATCGATTTTAGAAAATATATCATAAATATGTTCAATATGTTTGAAAAAATGGATTAGTTTCATCGAATTTAACATGTATTGTTTCTTCCAGTGTATAAGTGTTCTTATTAAAAACTCTATATGCCTTAGAGTTAATAGAGTAGGCTATGAAAATCCCTTCATCGGATTTGGGTGAAAACTTGTGTAAGTTATCTTTAGTATTCAAGATGAATACTTAGCAACCAAAAACCTTGATGTAAGAAAATTTTGGTTTTCATCTAGTCCATAACTCAAAAAGTGTTTTATTAAGAAAGGGTCCAATTAAAACTCGATTTATAGTATAATAGAATGGACTTATAGCTTTAACCCAAAAATGTTTAGCTATAAAATATTCACTAAGCATGGTTCTAGTTATCTCTTAAAGAATTCGATTTATTATTTCAACAACACCATTATTTTATGGAGTCCTTGGAGCTGAGATGTAATGAGTAATACCTTTTATACTAAAAAAAGTTTCAAAATCTGAATTTTGAAATTCTCCTCCATGATCACTATCAATAATTATCAACGGTAGGTTTTTATCGTTTTTAACTTGAGCTATAAATATTTTTAAAAATGAAAAGGCTTCATATTTCTTTATAAGAAAATAGACCCAAGTAAATATAGTGTAGTAATAAACTAAGACAAACACATAGTATTTTTCTCCAATACTTCCAGTTTGTATAGGAAAAAATAAGTCCATGTCTACTAACTGTATGGAAATAGATGTTGTAACTTAACTTATAGACTTAAAGCTAGATTTATGTTTCTTGCTATATTGACATGGATCAAAGACATTTGAAGAATCAAACTTAAGATCTGGTAGATCCTTAACAAGTTCTTTCTTAGAAAGTTTACTAAGATTCCTTAAGTTACAGTGTCCTAGTATCTTAGGCCAAAACCAATATTGATCTTCGATTGCACTTAGGAAAGGCAGATCATGACTTCTAAGGTCTTTTGGGTTTAATGTGTACACAATATCATGCATAAGGGTTGAGAGAATAAACTCATATTTGGAATTGTAAACTATGCATTTATCAATGCTAAAATTTAAAAGGTAACCTTCATAACATAATTGGATTATACTAATGAGGTTATGATTAAGTCCTTTTACAAAAATAACATTTGAAATAATAGCTTTACCAAGAAGAATAATGTTACCTATACCAAAAATTTCTCCTTGAGAATTATCCTCAAAATATACTTTTAAACACTTAGTTTTTAAAATATTTTTGAAATATTGTTTGTTACCAGTCATGTGCTGGGAACATCCACTATCCATGTACCATAAGTTGTTGGCACATCCTTCATTATCCAAAAAGAGAAAGAGTTAGGTTTTTGTAATCCAAACTTTCTTTGATCTGGAATTGTTAGATAATAAAATTTTGGGTATCCACATTTGTTTAGAAAAGTTAGCTTTATGAAACCCAAGGGATTGAACTTTATTTAAAGAACAATTCTTCTTCCAATTCCTACCACTTTGACATTTTATGCAAAAATGAGCTCTTGGACGAACAAAATAATTGTTTCTAAAAACTATTTTTTCACGAGAATAACCTAATCCTTGATTGTTACCATGAGGTCGGATTTGAGAGTACATCTTGTCAAAATTTTCCTTACCAGAAGGAAAATATGAAAGAAGTTTCTTCAAGGAAAATATTTCAGATTTTAGTCTCAAGACTAAATTCTTATCCTCAAGAATAATAGACATAGAGTTAAGTTCATCCTTTAAAACATCTTTTTTTCTAAAAACAGATTTTTAAGATCTTTAGAAAACTTATCCTTCTCAGTATTAACTTCCACAAGTTTCTTAGAAAGATTTTCTAAAACATTATTTTTTTATCAAGATCTTTGGTATGATCCAGAATTTCTTTTGATAAAATAAATTCTCCAGAATTTTCTTTTTCAAGCTTTTTTTAAACATCACTGTAACACCCCAAGCTTCCACGATACACTTCTCTTTAAATAATACAATAGCATGTGTTGTACGCAACTTCAAGTTCAAACACACCACAACCAATCAAACTAGACTTTATGAATAGTAATACACACTTTTTGAAATTTTATAATTTTTTTCTTTCAAAATGGACTTTATTTCTGGATTTGGAGTATTGAAATTAGCTTAGGGTGATTTTTTGGAATTTTTCTGAAAACTTTCAATTTTTGATGAATAGTTATAAACACTGAGTTATAGTTTAAAACCAAATTTTTATTTAAATAATTATTTATTTTATTTAAATTTATTTTAGGTAAAAATAGATATATAATACCTATATAATTTCAATGTAATTTATTGGATTCGGTTTATAAAAAATTTAGATATATAAAAATTTTATTGAACATTTTACTGTCTTTTACCCACCTCCTAGGAGAATTTTCAAATTTACATAAAACTTAATTTTTCCACTTCTGTGAGTTGAATTTCAAAAATCCAAGAGACATGTTTGATATAAATAAGTAAAATTTGGTTCATGTAGATGAAAATAATTTTTGGTGAATAGTAACATTTTTACTTTTATTTACCATTGTTAAAGGTAAATAGGGTAATTAAGGGTAAAAATGATTTTATTATTACCCAAACACATGTCCTAATTCTATTGGATAAGTGTAATTCGACCAAAAACAACCTTAGAAATAAAATACGATCCTTTAGGTCCACTTGGATTAGATTAAGACATTTATTATTATTTTATTTAACAAAGAGTTAAAAGAGTTAAAATCAATGTTTAATAACTAAAACATTTTTAATATAGGGTTATACATAATATAAATTCGACTATAAATATTCATTAGAAATATAAAACTATTTCCTACATAATGGTATTTTATTTATAATTTTTAGAAATTAAATAATAAAATTTATTTATGACTCAATGATGATGTAGTAATTATCTAATTAATGAAATATTGAAATAATTGATATTATAAATATCCAAATAAATGTAATTTGAGACTCCTTATGAATTCCTATAATTTTTTAGGTTAATATGAAATTTTAGGGTTGGTTAGATGAATTGTTTTCGAATTAATAATGTTGATATAAATTTAGTAAAAACAAAATACCAAATAGTGTCAAAATTGACAGAAAAGAGTTTTTAAAACAAATATTATATTATTAATTGATATTATATTCCTAAAAATATAAGTTTCAGCCCAAGGTCTTAAATAATATTATGTATTTCATTAATGAACCACTTGATGTTCTATTGGATGTTTATAGTATTTTTATTAACCATATAATATAAATATAAAAAGATACATGGTAAATGTCAAACTATTAAACTAAGAGTTAAATCTAAAAGATAAAGTTAATATAGTGATCCAAACCAATCTAAAACATATTGTTTGAGTAATTTTAGACCCATCCCGACCTTATCCTTTAAATAATTCATTTTTGAGCCATTATAAATCGAAAATGTTTTTATTATAAAATAATATTTATAGTTTTTCCTAAGGTACCCCTCACCCCTCCTATAAAAGGGCACTTCCCCTTCTCTCTAATTCACACCTTCAAAGCCATTTTTCTCGGACAAAACCATCCCAAATACACTATAAACTGTCCTACCTTCATCCTATAGGCCTTCATTTAGTTACAAAGCCATCCTAAGGAGCCCTTTTGATCAAATCAAAAGGAAGAACCCAAAGAAGAGGTAAATATTCCATCACCTCTTTCAAGTTCATTTCATCTTCCACTTCCTCTTTCTTTGTTGTTTCCATTCTAAAATAATAAATCTAGTATCTTCTTTATATTGTGATGTTATAATAAAAATTTTACAAACATATTCATTATTTTATCCATCCGTTGAATGACATGTCACCATACATGTGTACATACGCCTTACCGTCTCCACATCATGGTGAAGGTTGTTATTCAAACACTTCATCATTTGGATGGGCATAATAATGGGAATAAATGATGTAAATAATAAATATAACATGATAATGATTCTTTATATATGATATACCATCCAATTATTTACGATTTTAATATCAAAATAATGAATTTTTTCTCGTACGTACGTACAGATTACCGTCTCCACGAATGCGATGAGATTCATTCCTCATCATATCAAAATCAAGTCTAATTTTCATTAAGTGATTAAAAATAATGTTTAAAGACTTAATATCATTCTAAATATGAATAAGATCCACTTTTTTCATAACAATCATTACTTATGTAACAAATCATATAAAGGAAAATGAATCTGTTAACACCAGAAACGACGACAATACTAAGATATAATTAACAAAGCAATGTTAAAAGATCATATATGATATCATATTAATGTATATGATTATTGTATAATTTAATAAAAATTATTTATCCATTATTCAGGAGGTTAACCTACCCTCAACCAAGGAAAAGTACATGGTAAGGGTTAATTTTACAATTTATTTATTATCCGAGGTTGTTTTTACATAAGTATCTACTGGGACATCTTTATAATCCACATCCATGTTTCTTAAAAATTTATTTCCAACCATTTTTAATATTTACTAGACTATTGGTTAAAGTCATTTATACCATTTTTTGAATTTTTATAAAATGGATTGAAATGAATCTTTCCTTCATTTTCCAAACAAGGCGCCCTATAATCTTTTCAACAAAATTAAGGTAAGAATGTTTTTTTAACTTATACAGCGGGTGCGATTATTTTCCGCCGTTATAACAAAATTGAACCTTACCTTCCAAGATAATAAGAATATTTTCAAAATAATTGTTTTTTTATAATTATATAACTTTTAAATTATTTTGAAATAGTAAAATATATTTCTCTAAAAATAGGTTTTGATCTCATCTATGTCAACATCATTTGATAGATTTTAAGCTTATATGAAGTTGATTTATTATGATACTAAACACTTATATTTTATTGAAGGTTTTTTTATATGTTTGATTGTGGATGTGTTATTTTTATACCATTCATGTTTTATGGATAAAGTATCGATATTTTGTATGTTATTTTTAATACGAATGTTTCTATTATGTTTAAACCTTTTCATATGAGGAATGCATTGGACTTAGTAAGTGACGGGTGGAGCCCGCTATAGATCCTCAATTCATCGATAGGTCTCATGAGAAAAACTAGTGTCTTGGAACAAGGCCTAGACTTTGTGCTTATGAAAGTCTGGCATTATGCATTCCATCATTATGAAAGTGTCTATTGTAGTTGCATGTGATTATTCGACTTGTAGAATATAAAAGTGAATAAGTAAATGGAATTATATGATTTTATATTTTCCATATTATGATGAATTTCATGTTTAAAAGGATTTTTTTAGTCTTATACATTGCCTTAAATGTTTACGCTTATTTATGAAAGTTTTGGCTATATTGTTATCCTTACTGAGCATCTAAGCTCACCAATTTATATGTTTTATTTTTCCCATGATGCAAAGAAATATATTATCACTGACCTGTAGGGATAGTCTATGGGATCTCATTGTTGTCTATGGAAACAAAGTTGTTGTAGTTTTCCATTTTATGATTTAATGCAAACATTATGAATATATCTAGTACTTTCAAAGATACTAAAATAATCAGTCCTTCTAGACTTGATCTTTCGTGATCATGCCAATGATATGTAATAATGCACCGACTTTGGACTTCTGGTGTCGGGGCATTATAGTTGGTATCAGAGGAAGTTTAGTACAAACCTTGGAAACTAGATTTAGATAAACTCTAATTAGAGCACATAGCCCTAAGATAGACTTTGAGGTTTTTTATAAAAGCATTTCCTAGAACTTTGGTATTGTAGAGATTTTGTGAGTTTTACAAGAAATATATCCTTGTCTAAATATAAGTAGGTAGAGGCAGGTTTGGAAGACTTGTACCTAGGGGTAAAACCTAAAAACACCATTTTAAGCTTGACTCGAACGGGAACTGGTGCACGACAATGGGCCTTACTGTACTCTTGGTTAGACACTCCTAGGGGATATGCTTAGGATAATTCTCATTTTCTTCACAAACCATTATGAATGGTATTTGAGTTTATACTTCTCAAAGAATTTTTTTATGATTATGGATTATATCAACAAACTGTTCAGTTTAGGTTAAGTGTTTTACAAGTTTGGAATTATGTATTTTGATTCATAAACTAATCTAGTTTATTCCATTACATAGAAATAGTGACTAGTGGAAGTAATGCAAACCGTATCAATGCACACACTCCATATATGGATTGAAATCTTTCTCAAGATAACTATAATGGAGCTGGTGATACAACTAGTGCTTATCAACTTATCACCATATTGGGACAAATCATTCAGGTTATGAATAATATCCTTACCCATATGGAGTACCCTAATCCACAGTGTGGAGGATCAATGTTAGATCACTTTATCAGGAAACAACCCCCAAAATTCAATGGGAGTACAAATACATTAGTAGCTTAGAAATGGATAAATTCCATAGAGAAAATATTTCATGCCATGAGGAATAGTGAAAGGGAAAAAGTTTTCATGACAGTTTACCACCTCACTGGAGATGCTGATCAATGAAGGTCATTGATTCAAAACAAAAAAAGTAAGATGATGAAGTATCAATTATGGAATGGATGGAGTTTAAAATTATTTTCTTAGAAAAATACTTTCCTCATGACCATCAAGAAGATATGGAAAGGCAATTTCTGAGTCTGAGGAAAAAGGAGGATGAGAATGTCGCAATGTATGAGAATAACATTACAAGGTTTGAAAGGCATGCTACAGATTATATAAATAACCAAAGAATTAAGATTTATAATTTATTTTACGGATTAAAACCATTTATCCGTTGATCTTTAGTCTCAAAATCCTTCTCGTCGTATGAAGATATTGACTCATGTGCTATCAAGATAGAAAAATAATTCTCTATGTCTTACAATGTTAAAGTAATGAAAGAGAATAAGAGTTCTATCTAAGACTCTGGAAATAGAAATAAGGGGAATAAGGGAAAAGTTGAATATCCATCCTGTAGTAAATATGGTAAGAAACACCCTAGTATTTTACAGAAGGGAATGAGAGTCTATTAAAAGTGTGGTGAAAGGGCCACCAAACTCATGATTGCAAGGGGAAGAAATAGGTTGTCACTGTTTATTGTTATAATTGTAGAGAAAGGGGGAATAATGAAAATGAATATCCTATGTGCCAAGGGAACAGAGCTCAGAAAAGGCCAAGGGATCAAGAACAATCTTATTCAATCACTACTACTAAGGTTGATGCTCCGAAAGACGTGGTGGCAGGTAATTTAATGGTTTCTTCAAGTTTAGAAAATGATTTATTTGATTCTGGATCATCGCATTGTTTCATATCTTCTAATTTTGTTAAGAAAATTAGATATTTTCCAATTTGATTTAACAAGGGAGTTGTCAGTAAAAATTTCTAAGGGATGTATCATTGAAACAATGTTTTGTGAATCAGTCCCCATTAGGGCATATAAATGTTCATTATCAGTTGATCTCATCGGCATACCCATGATTGAATTTGATATAATTATCAGTATGGATTAACTTTCAGAACATGATGAAAAAATTTATTGTAAGAAGAAGGAGGTTATGATTTTTGATGATGATGATAAAGAACACCTTATCATTAGAGTAGAATCATCACCACCGGATTCTTATCTAGATCCACCCCCAGTCGTCCAACTAAACTCAATTATTGGGGAGGAAGAGAATGAAATAACTATGGGTGAGGAAAAGAATGTTCAAATAGTATATGTACCTATTGTGCAAGAATATGGTGATGTGTTTCCAGAAGATTTACCTGGACATCCTCCAGAACGAGAAATTGAGTTTTCTATTGATTTAATCCCTGGTTCAAGGACCATATCAAAGACCCCTTATAGAATGGACATATTGGAATTAGTGGAACTAAATAAACAACTAAAGGAATTGAGTAATAGGGGATTTATTCACCCTAGTGTTTGTCAATGGGGAGCCCTATCCATTTTGTTAAGAAGAAAGATGGATCTATGAGGTTTTTCATTGACTAGAGGGAGATTAATGCTATAACAATAAAGAACAATCATCCCCTACCTCGCATTGATGATTTATTTGAACAACTTCATGGATCTCAATACTTATCAAAGATTGAACTTAGATTTGGATATCATCAGTTGTGTGGGAAGAAGGAAGGCATTCAAAAGACAACATTTCGAATAGGTACAGGAATTACGATTTTATAGTAATGCCTTTTGGATTGACTAATGCACCCTCTGTCTTCAGGGATCTAATGAATAGGGTTTTCAAGTAATATCATGATGAATTTGTAGTGGTATTTATTAATGATATCTTGGTATACTCCAAAAGATACGAAGATCATGAATATTACTTGCGCATTATCCTGAAGACTCTTAGAAGAAATAAATTATATGGGAAGTTTAGCAAGTGTGAATTCTAGATTCAAGAGATTTGTTTTCTTGGACATATTGTCTCTAAGGATGGAATATCCGTTGATCATTCAAAGTCCAAGGCAATCTAATAATGGCCAGCACTGATGAGTATAACTGAGGTACGCAGTTTTATTGGTTTAATAGGTTATTTCTGGCGTTTCCTCCATAATTTTTCCTGATTGGATAACCTATTAACCAAGCTCACACATAAAGGGGTTAAATTTTTTTGGACAAAAGAGTGTGAAGAATGTTTTGAAGAACTTAAGAGAATATTAGTTAATTCTCTTATATTTACTCTACCATCAGGGAATGATGGGTTTGTTATTTATAGTGATGCTTCAATGAATTGACTTGTTTGTTACCTTATGCAGAATGATCAGGTTATGGACTATGCAGCACAAAAACTAAAAATTCATGAAAAAAACTATCCCACTCGTGATATTGAGTTAGCAGTTGTAATATTTGCTTTGAATATATGGATACATTATCTCAATGGTTAAAAATGTGAAATATATACCGATCACAAGAGTTTAAATTATATTTTCTCACAGAAAGAACTCAACATGAGGAAACGACGATGGCTTGAACTACTCAAGGATTATAATTGTAGTATACACTACCACCCGGGGAAGGAAAATAAGGTGGAAGATGCTTTGAGTAGAAAGGATCATGGAGTTTTGAACAAGATGAGATTTGAAAATGATACTATATACATGGATCTAGTAAAGATGGATATGGGAATCCCCATGGAAGGTAAAACATCAATACTTTTTCAAGTGGTTTCCAAATCATCTTTACCAGAAAGGATAAAGATTTCTCAGACCGATGATGAAGATTTTCAAAAGAATATTAATGCTATGAATGATGGTAGATTGAGTGAATTTGTTTATGAAGATGGAATTTTGAAATTTGGGAAGAGACTTTGTGTTCCCGATATACCACATCTTAAAAGGGAATTGTTGGATGATGCTCATAGTTCCAATTTCTCTATACACTATGGTAGCAAAAAGATGTATTAGAGATTTGAAGGAACATTTTTGGTGGGACAACATGAAGAGGGAGATTACTGATTTTGTTTCAATATGTATGGTTTTTCAATAAGTGAAAGCTTGAAGACAATAGCCTAGAAGAGTCATGTAACCTCTTCCCATACCTGAGTGGAAATGGGATGATATCAGGATGGAATTTTTAATGGGGTTACTAATGACTCATGGAAGGAACGATGCAATATGGGTCATTATTGATCATCTTACCAAGTCCGAACATTTTTTTCTATAAGAGAATATTTACCACTTGAATATATAGAAAGACTATATATTAATGAAGTTGTAAGACTTCATGGAGAACCACTATCGATTTTTTCTGATCATGATCCCCATTTTACATCAATATTCTGGAAAAGTATTCAGAAATCCCAAGATACTAAACTTCGTTTGAGCACTGCCTACCACCCTCAAACTGATAGACAATTAGAACAGATTATTCCAACCTTATAAGACATGTTGAGGTCATTGTCACTTGACTTTATAGGTATGTGGGATCAATATTTACCTATGTTATAATTTTCATATAACATTAGATTCCATTCAAGTATTCATATGGAACCATATGAAGCGTTATACAGAAAGAGATGTCGCACACCAACCTGTTAAGATGATGTTGGTGAAAGAAAACTCATAGGCCCAGAACTTGTGGAGGAAACAACTAAAAAGGTGAAGGTATTCCAAACCCACATCAAAGCAGCTCAAAGTAGGTAGAAGAGCTATGCCGATAACCGAAGGAAGGATTTGGAATTTCATGTAGGAGATCATTTTTTCTTGAAGGTATATCCATGGACGGGTGTTATAGATTTTGGTAAGAAGGGTAAATTGAGTCCCACATACATCATACCTTTGGAAATTCTAGAAAGAATTGGAGCTGTAGCTTACCGTTTGGAAATGCCACTAAGTCTCTCCAAAGTTCATGATGTGTTCCATGTATATATTGTTGAGAAAATACATGCCTGACCCAATGCATGTACTCACCTATAAGGAATTATAACTAGAACCTAAACTGTCTTATTACGAAGACCCAGTCAAGATTCTTGATACAAGAGAACAAGTGCTAAGAAACTGGATGACTCATCTGGTAAAAGTTCTATAGAGAAACCATAAGATAGAAGAGGCAACATGGGAACCCAATGAACATATAATAAAGAACCACCAGAGTCTTTTTATGCAGTAATATTATAGAAATTTTGAGGATGAAATTATTTGATGGAGGGGAGAATTTAACACCCCATGCTTCCATGGTACACTTCTCTTTGAATAATATAATAACGTGTGTTGTACACAACATCGAGTTCCAACACACCAAAACCAATCAAACTAAAAGTTATGAATAGTAATACCCACTTTTTAAAATTTTATAAATTTTATCTTTCAAAATGGACTTCATTTTTGGATTTGGATTATTGAAATTAGCATAGGGTGAATTTTTGGTATTTTTTTGTAAACATTCAATTTTTGATGAATAGTGAAAAACACTGGGTTATAGTTTAAAACCAATTTTTTATTTAAATAATTTTTTATTTTATTTAAATTTATTTTATGTCAAAATAGATACATAATACCTATATAATTTCAATGTAATTCATGGGATTCAATTTATAATAATTTTAGATATATAAATATTTTATTGAACTTTTTACCGTCTTTTACCCAACACCTAGGGGCATTTACAAATTTACATAAAACTTAATCTTACCACTTCTGTGAGTTTAATTTCAAAAATACTAGAGACACGGTTGATATCATTATGTAAAATGTGGTTCAACAAGATGAAAATAATTTTTGGTGAATAGTAACATTTTACTTTTATTTACCACGGTTAAAAGTAAATAGGGTAATTAACGGTAGAAATGATATTATTATTACCCTAACACATGTACTAATTCTATTTTATAAGTTTAATTAGACCATAAACAACCTTTTAAATAAAATATGATCCTTTCGATCCACTTGTATTAGATTAGGACATTTATTATTATTTTATTTAAAGAAGAGTTAAAAGAGTTAAAATCAAAGTTTAATAACTAAACCATTATTAATACAGGGTTATACATAAGATAAATTTGACTATAAATATAAATAATAAATATAAAAAATTTCCTACATAATGGTATTTTATTTATAATTATTATACATTAAATAATTAAATTTATTTATGACACAATGATGATGCAGAAATTACCTAATTAATGAAATATTAAAATAATTGATATTATAAATATCCAAATAAATGTAATTTGACACTTTTTATGAATTAAACATATTTTATAGGTTAATATGACTTTTTAGGGTTGGTTAGATGATTTTTTTCGAAGTAATAATGCTGTAAGGAGTATAGAAAAAACAAAATATCAAATAGTGTCAAAATTGACGTAAAAGAGTTTTTAAAACAAATATTATATTATTAATTGATATTCTATTCCTAAAAAGTTAAGCTTCAGTCAAAGGTCTTAAATAATATTATATATGTAATTAATGAACCACTTGAAGTTTTCTTGGAAGTTTATAGTATGTTTATTAACCATATAATATAAAAATACAAAGAGACATGGTAAATGTCAAACTATTTAACTAAGAGTTAAATCTAAAAGATAAAGTTAATATAGTGACCCAAACTGGCCTAAAACCTATTGTTTGAGTGGTTTTCGACCCATCACCACCTTATTATTCAAATAATTCATTTTGTATCCATTATAAATCAAAAATTATTTTATTATAAAATAATATTTATTATTTTTCTTAAGGTACCCCTCACCCCTCTTATAAAAGGGAACTTTCCATTCTCTATAATTAACACCTTTAAAGTACTTTGGATGGGCCAAACCCAGCCCAAACACGCTCTAAACTATCCTCCCTTAATCCTAGAGGTCTTACTTTTTTCATAAAGCCATCCTAAGGAGCCTTTTTGATCAAATTAAAAGGAAGAACTTGAAGAAGAGGTAAATATTTCATCACCTTTTTCATGTTCTTTTAATCTTCCACATCCTATTTATTTGTTGTTTCTATTATAAAATAATAACTATAGTATCTTATATATACTATGATGTTATTATAAAAATGTTACAACCATATTCATTATTTTATCCATCCATTGAATGACATGTCCCCATACGTGCGTACGTACGGCTTACCATCTCCACGTCGTGGTATAGTTTGTTATTCATACACTTCATCATTTGGATGGGTATAATAATGAGTATAAATGATTTAAATAATAAATATAACATGATAATTATTATTTATATTTGATATACCATCCAATAATACATGATTTTAATATCAAAATAATGAAATTGTCTCTTCTGCGTACGTACAAATTACCATCTCCACGAATGCGATGAGATTCATTCCCCATCGTATCCATTCAAGAATAATTTTCAATATATGATTAAAAATAATTTTTAAAGACTTAATATAATTCTAAATATGAATAAGATACATCTTATTCATAAAAAATTACTTTTGTAACAAATCATATATAGGAAAATGAATGAGTTAACACCTGAAACGATGATAATACTAAGATATTATTAGAAAAGAAATGTTAAAAGATCATATATGATATCATATTAATGTATATTATTCTTGTATAATTTAATAACAATTATTTCACCATTATACAGGAGATTAATCTACCCTCAATCAAGGAAAAGTACAAGGTAAGTGTTAATTTCACGATCTCTTTATTATCCGAGGTTTTTTTTACGTAAGTATCTACTAGGACATCTTTATCATCAACATTGATGTTTCTTAAAAATTTATTTCAAAACATTTTTAATATTTACTATACTATGGTTTAAATTCATTTATACCCTTATTTGACTTTTTATAAAATGTTTTGAAAGGAATATTTCCGTTGTTTTGCAAACAATGTACTTTATGACCTTTTCGACAAAATTAAGGAAAGAATCTTTTTTTAACTCATACGGAGGGTGCGGATATTTTCTACCACTATAACAATGTTGAATCTTCCCTTACAAGCTTATAATAATATTTTTAAAATAAATGTTTTATTTCATAATTATGTTACTTTTAAATGATTTAAAAATAGTAAGAAATATTTATCTAAAAAAGGTTTTGATTTCATCAAGGTCAACATCCTTTTATGGATTTTAAGATTATTTTAAGTTGATTTATTATGATACAAAACATCCATATTATATTGAAGGTTTTGTGATATGTTTGACTGTGGATCTGTAATTTTTATACCATTCATGGTTTATGGATAAAGTATTGCCATTCCATATGATAGTTTTAATACGAATGTTTTGTGTTATGTATAAAACTTTTCATATGAGGAATGCATTGGACTTAGTACTTGACGAGTGGAGCCCACTATAGCTACTCTATGCATCGATAGGACTCATGAGAAAAACTAGTGTCTTGGCATAAGGAATTGAAAAAATATTATTTGTAGTCTTGGCACAAGGCCTTGACTATGTAGTTATGAAATTCTGACATTATGAATTCCATCATTATGAAAGTGGCTATTGATATTGCATGGATTATTCGACTAGTAGAATATCCATGTGAATAAGTAAATGGAATTATTTGATTTTATCTTTTCCATATTATGTTTAATATCAAGTTTAAAAGGCTTTTGTTTAGTCTTATACACTGCCTTAAATATTTTTTCTTATTTATGAAAGTTTCCACTATATTGATATCCTTACTGAGCATATGAGCTCGCCCCTTTCTATGTTTTATTTTTCCCAAGATGCGAAGAAGTATATTTTGAATGACCTGCAGGGATAGTCTATGGGATCTCAGTGTTGTGTATGGAAACATTTTTGTTGTAGTTTTCCATTTTATGATGTAATGTAAACCTTATGAATGTATCTTGTACTTACAAGGCTACTAAACGAATCTGTCTTTTGAGACTTGACCAACTTCGATCATTCCAATGATACGTAATAATGCACAGACTCTGGGCTTCTTGGGTCATGGCCTTATATTTACAATTTCTCATCTCTAGTAACTTAGAAAATCTAGAAACTTCCATATAGGAAGGTAAATCATTATTTCTCTCCGATGAAGTAGATTCTTCATCAGAAAAAAAAAATCTTTATCAGGAAAATTTTCACTCAAATATATATTGGTTAAGGATTCAGTAGTTCATACCTTAGCTATAAGACATTGATTCTGAAATGGAGCTAGGGCTATTAAACCAATATTCTTTTTCTCAAAAGATTCATATTCTAAAGAATCATCAGGAGAATCTCCACCACTCGCACTCCATGGGTCATTGAATTTTAGGACTTTCTTATGCTTTGAGAAAGATTGGATACCTCATTTTATGAAGCTTCATTTTCACTAGATTCATATTGAATAATAACCTTCTTAGATTTAGATCTTGTCACTCTCTCAGGAGTCTAGGATTTCCTATTATTTGAAGTAGTTGTAAAAGAAACACTTCCATTTCCATTTTTCTTCTTTGTATTATTATTATCTCTCTTCATTCTAGTTTCATGTTGAAGAAGGGATCCTAACATCTCATCAAGAGAAATCTGAATAACATTTGTATTTTTATCTATATCTTTCCTATTAGATTCCAATTCATTGGGTGTGATGTCAATAATCTTTTCTAAAAGAATCTCATCATCTAATCCTTTATCTCCCATGGATTGTAAGCTATTGAAAATAGTCATAAATCTTTGGTGTAATTTATATATAGGTTCTCCATAAAGAAATCAGAAACAATGATACTCATCTCTGAGCATAGATCTTTTAGTTTCGAAGACTTTAGAAGTTCCAAAGTGAGTTACTTCATGCTTCTTCCAAATACTATTTGAAGATTCACAGGATGAAATTTGGCTATATATATTTCTATTAATGGAACAAAGAAAATTATTTCATACCTTAAAGTTCATTGAGTATTCCACCTTTTCTGTATTAGTAAAAGTTCTATGTTCCATATTAGGAATATTATAATCTCTAGTTAACATAATATAATTTTCTACACCTATTTTTATCACAAAGGTCTTCATTCTGTCTCTCCAGTACTCTTAGTCATTTCCATCAAAGATTGGTGGTCTAGTAGGATTGAGAATATATAGAGATCCCAATTGAATTCCCACCATAGTAAAAAATTTCATTCCACAAAACTTGTTATAAGTAAAAGTTTATAAACAAATAAGAAAAAGAAAATTTGAGAAAGAAAACTTATATGTGGATACAAGTATTTCAGAGACCTCCTCTGATATCAATTGTAGGATCAAAATAATGATGTAGATTCTCAATATACAAGATGGGGGGGGGGATGAATTGGATACATTAAAAATTCGATTGGAACCTTTAATTTTAATAGATAAATTTCTTAAAGAATGTTTCTTAACTTTAAAGAAATTTGTTTCTTAAGGTTAGATTTTAAAATTAAGAAAACTTAGTTTAACAAAGATAAACCAACATTCACTAAACCTCTTAAAGAAACCCTTTCTTTAAATTTTCAATCTTAAGATAAAAACATAAGAAATATTTTCTTAAATGAAATATTCTACCTTAAAGCATATATAATCTGTAATATAATTAGAGTAATGATATTAGAAAGTATAATAAAGTTATACTTTCAAACTTTAACAAATTTAAGATAACAGCGGATAAAAACATCTTGAAAGGGAAATTAAGTAACAATAAGATTCTTTTATCCCAAAGAGAAGGGTATCCAACAACTATTTATAAAGGTTCCATGATTTATACTTTTAAGAAATTATGTCTAACCCAAACCCAGGTAAGCCCTCAATCCGAAGATCGGTATCTGTCTTACAATCCTTGCAAGCTGTTGATTTAGAATGAAATCAGATCCTATGTCTTCCAAACCCGAAATACCACGATCAACACGATTAGAGTCGGTAAAAATCAAGTATGAACAAGTTGTTCATTTCTGAACAAGTTTTTCATGACATATTCATGAAGCATGTCTCTAGAAATCACATCATAATCATTGGTCACTATTTAATTCATTTCTCCTACTCGATGTTTGCTCATTTTTTTGTTACTTTTCCCGTTCAAATGAACTTTTATTTATAGGAAAAACTTCCAAATGGTTGGCTCTACTCCAATAGTCATATTTTCCTTAAATTTCATAGGGACCCTGGCACATGTCAAACAAACAATGGTTAGTTTGTAACAAATTTTACTACATCATTTCGTGTATAAGAAACAATGTTAAGATTAAAAAAAATGTTAAGTATAAGAAAAATTAGAATCCGATAATATTGGAATGATACATTAAACAACTCTAACATTATCAAGAAAATATATTCTTAAGAAAAAGTAAACCGGATTGGTAAAATAGTATCACATTTGTTCTGAAATCAGTATCATGAAATGGAATGAAATCTATACCCAATTCAGAATCATAAAACAGAATGATATTTTTACCAGATTCAGATTCATTAAACTGAATGAATTTTGTACCGAATTTGGAATCATAAAACTAAATGAATTTACTGTTAGATTCAGAATCATAAAACTGAATGATTTTTGTACTAGATTTGGAATCATAAAACTGAATGAATTTTGTACCAAATTTGGAATCTCAAAACTAGATGACTTTTGTAAGTACCAGAATGGACCGAAGGCCTTATTTTTTTTCAATTCTGATAAACACCCTTTCATTGGATGAGGGGGAACCCTTACAAGGCCTGTAGGCTCAGATATTACATGCCCCCATTGGATTAGGAGATTACCTGACCTCAAGGCCTTAGGGAATTCAACCAGACTATCTATAAGGAAATGCCCCTCCCCAGCATCTGCCTCATGATAGTAGCTCTCCACCATCGCATGGCCATCTGGGTAGGCTTCTCATGGAAGTAGAGGCTGGTCCTAATGGCATAGCTATACCCTCTCATTCTGAAAAATCCATTTTCTCTACTATGGTGGGCTCACAAACGCTGAATCCTCTTCTTGGGATACTCCATTTTTGTAGAGTTTATCTGGGACAACTGCATGTGGCCTGAAGGCCTTGAGGTTTCCCAAAGGCCTTAAAGGTGGCCCTAAATCCCTACTGATCCGAAGGTCTCGGTGGCCCAAAAGCCTTAAGGACTCCAAGTCCAAACCGGTGGCCCAAGGTGAATAGTTCCAACTACTACCATACCGAACTGTACCTACTATAGTACATGCTACAGTGCCTTCTATAATACCCACATAGTGTACAATTCATTTACATTACCTGCACTATATAAATACCTGCTATAGTACCCGCACAGTGTACAGTTCTACTACAATATTGCTACAGCACCCGCTACAGTACCCCCAGAAATATTCTTCTGCCTAGTTTTGAACCTGGGTCTCATGGATGCACTTAAGGATACCTCACTAACTGGGATGAGGCTCATGTTCACTTTTGTAAGTATAACAAAATGAAAAAACTATAAGTAAAATAGAATGAAAAATTTATAATTTAAGAAAAAAAATGCAGAACTTAAGAAAAAGTGTTTCTGATTTTCAAAACATAAAACCATAAGGAATAAAGAAGTCATAAGATAACTTTATTGACTCAACAAGAACTTTGATCCATGATGTCTCTAGGATGGAAGGGAAAAAATAACCTATAAAGAGTCTCCATGTTTGTTTGAGTTGAAAAAGGTTATAGGGAGGATATTATATAAATAAAATAGAGATATTGAGAACTAAAAATAAGATACCTACTTGGTTTTTATCAACAACTTTGACTCATTAGATGGATCACTGGCTTCCATCAGATAGTGGTTCCATACAGATTTCCGCAACATTAAGAACCCCACTGACTGGCCGGTGTGATTTCTTTTGGAACTTTATGATGCTATTCATTCATTGGATGGAAGGTGGTCCACGCCTAATAGCCTGTAGAATTATTGTAGGAATATCTTACTGATAACCCACCACTGAATCACTAATGGATCTCACTGGATATCTTATGGATATATTATAGCTATTCTAACTATAGGTTCTTGCACACTCTCACACCAATCTCCTGATACATAACCTAACATATCATATAAAAATTAAAACTTAGTCAGGATTCTACGAAGGGATAAAATAAGTAAGATTCTACCATGAATCAAATTAAAAAATTTGGAAAAATTCATGAAAAGGGGAAAAAAGGAAATAATGGATTGTAACTATAAAGAACCCAACTCCATTAGCCCAATGATGGTTGTTACATTGTGAAATTTTCACAAACACAAGTAGTCAATTCTCGAAGGACTGATCAGTTTAGTAGATTTAGAAAACTACATAGGTACGTTATAATCATTTTTTAGTGGATTAAAATCATACAAAATTAATAATGGAAAACATTCATCATCCTTGAACTCATTAAAATGATTCTATTTCATATTCTGGGTAAAAGAAACAAAATAAGGGTGCACTCCAATTCTCGTAAAGGGATACATATATAAAAATATTTCATGAATGAATAATGAATAATAAATATGAGAAATTAAATAACTAATCAAACATTCCATTTAATCAATAAATTATCTATCATAAGAACATAAGGCATAATCATTATGGAATGGTAAATAATTGAAAAAATTTCATTTAATAAATATCTTGTGCATAGTATGAATCCACGATAATATCCTAGATGAAATATCTTGGATAGTAATAACTAAATCCTTAATCCAGAAAATGATTAATATTGGATTCTAGGATCTCTAATATCATGTTACTTATATAGTAAATACCTTTCAAAAGATAGTATAATCATCATAGGTAAAAACCAATTTAATTTGGCTAACTTATTTGCCTCTTGAGAATTATCAGTGTATCACGATGATATATAATTTTAATCCCCACCTATCCCTGTATGTCTATCACATTACTCATATATAAAAAATACATATTTAAATTAGGAATCAATATACCTTGTAAAAAATATCTATATTTATTAAAGAATATAGATTTATTAATAATTCCACAACCAATCAAATACTTTCTAAATGCAGTCACATTTCGAGTGCCCAACCTATCACATTGGAAACAAGTTATTGATTATTTACAAGATACTATAGATGATTTAAAAAAATCATATTTTCAGAAACCACCATCACTATCTACACTAAAAATTTCATTCATGTTTCTCTTCACATTAAATGAACTATTAAAGCTACCACATAGAATAGGAGGGTCTACCATCAACCCCATAATTCCATCTAGTTGAATTTATACTATTAGATACCTATCTATAAAATTAGTATAAGAGGTGAAATTTCCCAAAAAAGGCTTGAGACCAGATATATAATTGATGATCCATTTAAACCATGGGTTTTTAAATTCTCATTTGACACCACCTCAGGAGAAAAGTGATTATGGTCAATAATTTTTTTTCATGCTAAATCACTTAGGAATAAGCTTTATGAAGGTTATGAAACACTACATGATTAGAAAATACCCTCGATTCTGGATAAAAATTAATTTTCTAAAGGGTTTTGAAGTATTTCTACTGAAACCCCTCATTATTATTTACTATAAATTTATCATCCCACAAACTCCTTCTAGGTCCTTGGATCTTGAAGTTGAAACTTGTAAACATAATCTAATTTCATATCTCTAAGAACATGAAGATTCATTAAATATTTCCCAACCGATACGATGCCTCCTGGGGATAATTTGTTTCCAATAAATTTGTTCATTTAATTTAATAAACTCCTAGGAATGATCTCTTCTATCACCCCTATGAGGTAACACCAATGGTTCCTAGATGAGAATATATGCAACAAATTGGCCCAGATCTTGGACCACATACAGTACTACTTCTAAATGGTTCTGGTCAACTGGAGGGTTCTCTTTCTCTGGTTCATCAATAGATCCCTTCTTAAGTGTATTAAAACTTCTTCATGGTTGAAAGGTAATATATAATATCAATAGATAAAAAGAAAATATCATCCAATAGAAACATGATCATAGATTATATCAAACATAATTCAACTTGGAAGCATAAAAATTAAACAAATGTTTGGGAAATTTCTATAATCAGATGTAACAAATCCTCCACAAATTGTTTTCCTAACATCACATGGTATGATAAGGATTATTATAGCGAAATATATCTAGGATATTCCTCGTAACTTAACCCTTATGTATCAAAACTTCTATCTCTTATCTAATAAGACATAACAAAAAATATAATGATAATAAAAAAGTGGCTCAATCTCTTTTTGATAGAAATTTTTTAGGTAGAATCCTCGGTAACCTCCTAAACTGGTACCCAGATCAACTGTGACATGTCCCAAAGGGTATGCACGATCCCCCTGTTCTTGCGCAAGTGTATGGAAACCTAAAAAATAAATAGGTATTGAGTTCACCACAAGAATATACCAAATGTATGAATTAAATAGATATAAATCAACAAACAATTAGTTTAAAAAAATCATCAAGATAATAGTATTACATGTAATAATATACAAGACACAGAAATGGTATGCTAATAATAGTCATCACATATACGAGAAACACTTAAACTCATTATATATTTTTAATAAGAGTATCACATTATCCAATGGTCACTAGAAGCTATGAATATTTGTTTAATAAAAAATACCAACCACCACCAAGTGGTTCTCCCCAATTTCTTAAACCACCCTTTAGAAAGTCTACGAATTCCCAATGGAAAAATTAGGGTGTGAGAAACATTGTCCTATTATGACCCCACAAAGTATTATATAATCCATATAGATCAAATAATCATAATATTTTTAAATTTTATTAATATACAACATGTTCATATTTATATAATTCATAAAAAACGTGATTTTTAATTCATATCAATAGAATCTATAAAAAAATATATAAATGATAATTTCTATTAAAATTTTCATGATTGAGAATTACTATAAAATAAAGCATGGTTAAGAATTTCATTAACAATAAAATATATGAATGAATTTCAATCATTTTCAATAATAGAACCATGGTTATAATCCTAGAGGTTAGTTTGTTATAGGATCATGGATCCTCACACATCTCAGTGAAATATGAACCAAAGGGCATTCTTGATCCCCATGTTCTTGAGAATAGTGTATGGGAATCTAAAAATGCAAGAGGTAATTATTTACCCCTAATAATATCTCAAAAATAAAAAACTAGTGGTTATGAATAAATAAATAGTTATCTTTATAAAAAATAATCAAGAGACTAGTACTACAGGTAATCATATACAAGCCCTAGAAACTGTATATCAATCATAGTCATCAAATATATGAGAAACACTTAAAAAAATATATCTTTGTAACAAGAGGATCACATGATCCATTCGTCACCACCAACTCTAATGGTTTTTCTAATCAATAATATCCACCACCAATAAGTAGTTCTTTCCCATTTCTTGGACCGCACATTAGAAAGTCTACAAATTCTCAAAGGAAAAAAGTAGAGTATGAGAAACCCTAGCTTAGTAGGACTCCATAAGGTATTATATAATCCATATATATCAAATAAAACTAATATGATTAATTTTAAATAATATAAAACATGTTCATATTTATATAATTTATAAAAAACATGTTTTAGAAATCTTCTCAATAGAATCTATAAAAAATATATAAATGAGAATTTCTATTATAATAGTCATGATTAAGAATGTATATAAACAAGAAATAAATTTTGATAATGATGGAATGTATGAATGAATTTCAATCAATTTAGATCATAGGACCGTGGTTATAATCCAAGATGTTAGTTAGTTTTAGGGTAAAGGATCCTCACACATCTTAGTGAAATACTACTCAAAGTGTGCCCAATTTCATGAATCTTAGGCCCTAATGGAATGTGAGTCCACCCAAATTAATGAACTCATTAACCTCATCATATACTAGTATAAGTTTCCTGAAAAATACATGGTGAGGTTGAGATAATACATTCCAACCATGATTTTTCAAGACTACCCACTAGACTACCCGGGCTCCCATGTGATTCAACTAAATCAATCACGGGTCCTATCAGTTATCTGAAATTAGTTTATCAAAAATAATTAAAGAATACTAATATCATGTTTCAATAATTTGATATCATTTCAAAACCAAAATTAATGGTTTTCATCAAAAATCACACCTTTCAGAAAAAGGTTTTCTATTTTACTTTGTAAAACCTTTCATGCATTCATTTATCAAGAATAATTATTAATTTTATTATTCAAATCATTCCATTCAATTAAATTATATTTTATGAAAATCAATATTATTTTATAAAATCCATTATAAAATATGTTCAACAAACAAATTCTATTTTGAAATCATTTTTCAAGGATCTCAATTCATGCTTTAAAAACCAATTTGAAATCCATTTCAAAACAGTTATGAAAAAACAGTTTTAAAAAATAAGATTTTAATTGTGAAACCACTAACCTTTGTCACAGTATCAACAATCACCAATACAATATCCAAAATCTATAGGAGAATATGTTCTTTAAGCAATAAGAAATATTCCTAGAAACAAAAATCCAAAAAATCAGTGTTTAAATCAATCATTGACACAAGGATTCATATCTCTCAAAGAATGAGATATGTGAGTAATGTTAAATTTTCAATTGAATAAAAGAAACACATAATGAAAGAGATCAAGTAACTCAATTTAAACTTTGATCCATGATATATCAAGGATGGAAGTGATAAAAAACCTTTAAAGAGTCTCCATATTTGTTTGAGTTGAAAAAGTCTTGAGGGAGGATATTATAGATATAAAATAGAGATCTTGAGAACTAAAAATACAATACCTCATTGGTATTATAAAACCCATTGACTCACTAGAAAGTTGTTGGCTTCCATTAGCAAGATTGTGGTGCCATGTAGTTTTCCACAACATTGGGAATGCCATCAGATGGCCGATGACATTCATTTTGGAACTTTATGATGCTATACATTAATTAGAATAATGGTGTCTCTAACTGGATAGCCAGTGGAATTATTATAGGAAGTTCCTTCTGAAAACCCACTATTGTCTCACTGATGAATCTCAATAGGGATCTGGTTGGTCTCCTATAGTTATTCCAGCTAAAGTTTCTTTCACACTCTCATTCCAAACTCTCAACACATCACCTATCCTATCAAATAAGAATCGAAAGACACTCTCTATCACAATAAATGATAAAATATAAAATTTCATCCTTGAATAAACATTAAAAATATAGACCAAGTCATAAAAATGAACAAAAAAGGAAATCATGGATTTTACGTTTAAGGAACCCAACTCTAGTATCCCAAAGATGGTGTTTACATTATGGTATTGGCACAAGCACAAGTAGTAAAATCCTAAAGGACTTATTATATTAGTTGTTTTAAAAACAATAAATATACTTCATAATTAGTTTATAATGGATTTGAAGCAACAAAAAATAGTAACGAATAACATTTTTCATCCTTGAACTCATTCAAAGGATTCTTCCTCATGTTCTGGTTAAAAAACTAAATAAGGTTTCACTAAAATTCTTAGTAAGGGTTATATATTGGAGAATATACCATGAATGAATAATGTATAACCAATATGGAAAGTCAAATAATTTATCAAACATTATATTTAATTAATAAATTATATATCATGATAATATAAGGAATCATCATTATGGTAATGTAAACAATTAAAAAAATTCCATTTAATCAATAAATTTTGCACAATATGAATCCTTGATAATAACATGGAGAAAATATCATGGAAATTAATAACTTAATTCATAATGAGGAAAATGATTAATATTGGATGAAATGATCTCAGATATCATGGTATTTATAATATTAATATCATTCAAAAGATAGTATAATAACTATGGGTAATCAACCATTTAATTTCCATAACATATTTTTCTCAGGATAAATATCAGTATTTTAAGAGGATATATAATTTTTGGTCCCATCTATCAATTTATTTCCAATACATTCCTCATATATCATAATTACCAATTTAATTCATGAATCAATATGCCATGTCAAAAAATATTTATATTGAATAAAGAAGATGGATTTATCAATAATTACACAATGAATCATACACTTCCTAAATGTAACATTGGATTTTGAAGTGGTATGAAACTTTGGAAATAAATTATATCTGTGTTATAAGAATATGGATATTTAAGAGAAATGAAGTATTCAGTGATCACAAGTGAATTCTTCAAAAGATGGTATCAATAAAAAAATATACCCTTTCGTAAATAATTTAAATAAAGGGTTTTATAATTTATAGAGAAAAGTATAATAAAAATTCAATGATATTTTTAGGAAAATATTTTATTCACTTTTGAAATTCCCTTTTAATATGAAAATGCATAAAAATGAAGGAAAATTTGAGGATAACATTGTAAAATTGTAATGGATTCCTCAATTCATTAATGTGTCATGTTGGTTTGAAAATATACGTATGTAGAATATGTTAAAAAAATTAATTCTGTATATTTTTAATCAATGTAACAAAGTTCCTTGTTTGGGAAATGATAGAAATATTTCATTCAAATCATTTTATAAAATGAAAAATTTGGTAAAAAAATATATTATAGAATTATAGAAGAATAATTAATTTTTTTTAAAACAAATAGAATATGTATGTGTATATAAAATAATTTTCATGATAAAAAGCATAAATTACATTAATGGAAAGTATATATCCCACTAAAAGAAAATAGGTAGTTTATAATGTGTGTGTCTGATAAAAAATAAAAGTGAGACTAAAATCACATACCTTGTTCTTGCCTTTTGTTGAAAAAGATTTAAATTTTTGTATATAAATTTAAAGGATGCTATTAATTTATTCCAAAACCATATTAATGTTTATAATATAATATATAATCATAACATAACATCTTACAACCCATTAGTTAATAAAATTCCATTCTTTTCATTGTTTTGGGTGTTAAGTACATCAATTTTCCAAGCATGTTTAGTCACATAATTTTCGATTCATATGAATGGGATATACCTTAGTCATATATAAAATGTTATTAATTCCTTAAGTATCATATATATAATTTAATAAAGTTTTATAACCATTATTGAAAATTGGAAATGAAAATTGACTGGCATCGCTTCGTGGAGATGGTAAGTCGTACGTACGCACGAGTAATGCTATCATTTCCGTTATATTGAATTAGAAAGGAAATGAATGATATATTAATTTTAAATGATAAATATAAAGTTATTATTATCATAAATATCTATTATTTCTATCATTTAAACTATCCAAGTAATGTGGTTATGGAAAAAAATTTCTCCGATGTGTGGTGACTGTAAGTTGTACGTACGCTCAAGAAATGATTTCATTTTTTGTAGGAGGGATAAAATGTTGAATATGGTTTTATCATAATCATAATAAAACCTATATATATATTGTGGGAGTGATTAATTAATTATGTAAACAAATAATTAAGAGTAAGTAGAAGAATAAATAATCTCTTATGAGTTAGAAAATACGATTACCTCTTCTTCAGCAGGCTTCGTTTGGATATATTCTTATTGTATCTAGGGTAGGTATTTTCCAAGAACAAAAAACCAATAACTTGTTTAAGGTTTTTCAGATGAGTAATGGGTAGGGTTTGGTCAATAAATATGGTTCAATGTGGTGAAAATAAGTGAAGTAAGGGTTTCCCTATTATAAATCAGGCGATGGGCACTTTTGGAATTTCTTAAAATCTTAAAATAGAATAAGACCATTATAGAGACAAATTATTTCGAATGGATTATAAATTTTAATAGTATGAAATTTTATACCATATATTATATCTTTTTTTCTTATTTAAAATTTTCATGATTTTCAAATAATTTTGAAAAAATATTAATCCCATAAAATATAATTATTGTCAATTTCAATACTATTCATTACATTGACATTAAAAACATCAATAAAATAGATAATGTTATTATTATTTTTTTATTTACTAAAAATGTCAAGGTGATATTTTAAATTCATTTATTATATTAATGATCTCAAAATATATTTATTTTTACTTTTTAATATCATTTATTTTAATTTTCCATTAATCGAAAATTACTTTATTAGTGTTGTGTAAGCTTTAAGATAATTATTTGATCACATAGTATTTAAAATAAATCATCATGATGAATATAAAAATTTTATATTTAAATATTATATTAATATTTTAAAATATTCTCTCCATAACACTATATTAAAAATATTACAGTTATTAAGAGAAGAGTGTGGCATGTTGGACTTTTCATTAAATAGAAGAATATAAAGGTCATAATCTCATCCATGTTGACATAAAAGGTCATAAATTTTACCATATGATGATTATGGTCGATATATAATAAAAAAAATAATATATTGGTATGTTCTTGGGTCATTTTGTTATTCTAATCATTTTATTTTTAACATAAATTACCTAGTTTACCCTTTACTGTTGTAATAAAATTACTAACTTTACAATTCATATTGGAAAAAAATAAAAGGGTCATATTTAATATAATTGGAACCAAATATTCTGAATATGTAATTCATTTTTCATAATTCATTAAATATAAGTATTATAATTTATTTTAAAATTAAATGGAAAAAATGCGACGAATAGTAGTTTTTACAAAAAAATAAGTCCCTTTTAAAAATAAAATGGTTTTCTACTAAATTAATGTATTAAATCCATTTAAAAACAAAAATTCGGTTATTTTAAATACAAATTATCTAATTAAAATTAAAATGTAATCCATAAAATAATTTTATATTGTGAATAATTTAAAATAAAATAAAATTTTCAAAAAAATTATTATCTTTCACTACTGCTAAAAAATTTTAATTTTAGGAAATTATTAAAAATTTAATCCTAATATAATTTTGACATGATGAGTCTAAAACATAAATAAAATTTTCCAAATTCAAAATCTATAATATGAAATTTTAACTTTTAAATAAAATATTATAAGCAATGAGATTAATAAAATGATCTAATTTTTTATTTTAAAAATTAATTCATATATTTTGAATGGATATAACTACATACTTATGGAATACTAAAAAATACAAAAAATATTTATTCTATAATTACCTAGTTTGTTACATTATCCCCCTTTTGGAAATTTCAACCACACAATTTCTAACTCAGGCTCGGTAAATCGAGGTTAGACTATTCATAATACCTTTATGGAAATCCATTATCGTAAAAAGTGTCAATAAAACTTCCTTTAGGAAAGAGAGAAAGGGAATCATAAATCTAATCTATAATAATAAATAACAATTTTCCATGTATTATAACATATATTTTATGTAAAAACAAGTATTTGAAAAAGAAAAAAAATACAAAGTACTTGTGGAGAGTGATTGAGTACGTAGTCATGAGAGAGTAAACCATCATAAAAATGTAAATTTATAATCGATTGAAAGGCCATTGATTTCATGGTATGAAAATTAAATAGATAATGTTTTTTTAAAATCATTTTCCTAGAGTTGAAAAATTATTTTACTTTTTAGAGTGATTAAATATGAAAATATTCATATGTGACATGTTTAATTTCATTCTTATTAAATTTCAACAACAAAATCATATTTTCTTTAAATAATGAGTATGATTTTTTTCATTCCTGGAGAGCTAAAATAAAATAATATGGATTATAAAATCAGTAGAAAAAAATATATTCCCCTTATCTCTAGATATTAGCATAAATCAACATGGTTAGTACATGATAAGGTAATTCCAAAAACATATTCATTTGGTTGAGGAAGGATACTTTAATCTCCAAAAATTCAATATTAATACCAAAAACGTATCTTAGAAAAATCAATAAAAATTTATCCTTAAAAGTCCACAAAAATATTCTAGACCAATATTGAAACCCAAAAATAAGAAAGATTTTATCACATAGTCTTCCAAGATGAATTCAATATATATCCCAAAAAATGCACACTCCCTAAAAATATAATCTTCATGATACATTATCAATCACTATAAATCCATAATATAATCATATATTACTCCAAAAGTCAATTTTGAATTTATTTATTAAAATAAATTACATAATATTAAGTCTACAATAATTATATAGGGTTCCCAAAATAGTGGGTGTCTTTCGAACGAATATAAATCAATTAACACCAAATCAATTTCCAATCCCATGGTAATCTATATGACGAAACATGTGTTACTAAAATAAAATTACCCTTTATCTATTATATTGTTTATATAAATAAAAACTATGTTATGGTAACCAAGACATAATGTAGTCCAGTGGTTGGTAGTGCACCCTTAAAACCCTTTATTTGTGGGTTCAATCCTCATGTCCATGCCGGATGCGGGGGGTTGTCACTTGACCTATGTGTTGTATTATTTATAAAACTGTATTAATATAATACTTAAAACATTCCCAAAAATGTGATCAAAATCCTAAATAATATCCTTAATATATTCAATATTAAGGAAACGTTTTATCCTAAAAAGTTATCTCATACATTTTATTTTTCATTCCCAAAAATATAATAACACATAATTACCATAAAATCAAAGATCATATAAACCCTAATGGGTTTTCTTAACTTTAATCTTAAATACACAAAATATAAATGAAGTATTTATTAAATTATTTTTTTCACTAAAAAATACTATACCTAGGTGTTGAATTTCTAAAACATTCTCCCAAAATATCCCTAATCTTGATTAACAACCAAATAATAAAATCCAAAAATGGTTTTTAAGAATTTAAAATTACGATCAACATAAAACTTATAAAAAAAATGATTTTTATACGACTCTTATGTTATTTAATACATATTTGATTCCAAAATCAAGAAAATACGTAAATTTTTCTTGATACTATTACTAAAATACCATTGGTAAGACACTTCTATAACATAATTCTTGAATAATAATACATAATAGTTCTGTCATTCAACTTCAATGATTAAAAAATTTAAACATAGAGTCATCATATTTTAAGGATTTAAGATTTAGAATAGATAATTCACCTCGATAATTCTTATTTTTCCAACATTCAGGACAATGAACTAAAAATGCATCAATTAGGGGAAATTTATTTCCTTCCATCATACTCGTAAATTTTCCTCATAAATTTATTCCTCGATTTCATTCTTTCCCACACTTTAAAAATTTTACAATTCCTTTGAGACAATCTCCAAGCTGTCTGTATACACATTCCTAACCTGAAGAAAATTGAGATTTATTTCCCACATGGCCTCCACTACCCAAAATGTAATAAAACACTATCTTTCTATTTTTAGGTGAGTCTAAGAGCTCGTTAATGTGTAGGTTGTGAATCAAATATCATGATAACTAATTCAGAATGATATATATATCTTTCACTCATATTATTATTATTATTCAAATTTTGTTCTTTGGATCACCACATTTTCTATCACATTTGATTTTAATATGTTTACTTATAGTTCTATTCATTGATCAAAACTAAAAATTATTGTGTAAGAATTGAACTATAATAATCAGAGTGAGATATTAAATATTTGAGAAATATTTTTGAAAGAATGTATAAATCATAACACATTATATTAAATCTATGTGTCCGTATGTTTATTCTTGGTTATCCATGCCCATTAACAAATCTATAAGATGTTATCATATAAATAAAATTATCGTCAAATTATTCATAGGGTGATATTCTCTAATATATATTTTCTTAAAACTAGTATCCAAAGTATCTACTAAACATCCTCTGATACCAAATGTAATGACTCCAAATCAAGTAGCTTAGAGTCAATGGTTACTTTATTAAGTGTTAAAAAATAAAAACAATCATATCCCAAACTACCGATCAATTTATTGGTTTTGTAAAATTGGATACATATATGATACCCACTTCACATTGGAGATAAAATAAGAAAATGAACCCATTCAACATTTTTGAACTCATTCAATGGATACTACTTCATATCCTTGGGAAATGAAACAATGTATAGGTTATCTCAAATAAACTATAATCCTTACCTAACATAGAAGATATGATGAATAAATAATGAATAAACAATATGGTAAGGTAAATAACTTAACAAAAATTCCATTTAATCAATAACTTACCTATTATGAGAAGATAAGGCATAATAATTATGGAAATGTCAATAATTGGGAACAAATTACATTTAATCAATAAAATTTGAACAATGTAAATACATTGATAATATCATAGTGAAAATCTCATGGATAATAACGAAATAATTCATAATGAAGAAAATGATTAATATTGGAGACCATGATTTCATACATCATGTTATCTATACTTTCAATAACTTTCACTAGGTAGTTTAATCATTATGGGTAAAAATACATTTAATTTGGAAATCAAATTTTTCTCATGAGTACTGTTGATGTATCTAGGAGATATATAATTTTGAACCCCACCCATCACTGTATATCCAACACATTCCTTAATTATCGAAATTATTGATTTAATTCATGAATCAATATAACTTATAACAAAATCCATATTGTGTAAAAAATACAAATTTATTATAATTTCCAATTCAATTAAATACTTTCCAAATGAAGAATCATACATAGAAATGGTATATAGATTATGTAATAATTATACTAATGATACATGAATATAGATATTTATGATAAATATTCTATCCAATTATCATAACAAAGTGAATTCTTCAAAGGATGGTATAATTAAAACATACACCCCATTTTGAAAAATTAAAATAATGATTTTTATCATTGAAGTAAAAAAGTACCATAAATAGACCATTAATTGTTTTGAGTAAAATATCTTTTTCACATTGAAATTCACTTTTAAAAATAGCAATGGAAATATGAATAAAAAAATCATTAAAATTAACCTTGTAAACATATAAAGGATGAACAAAATTATTAAAGAATCATGATGGAGGGAAAATATTATCATTCCATGTAAGTTTAAAAACATTCCTATATTTTCGTTTGAAAATATACAAAGTACCTTATTTTGAGAATGATTAAAATATTTCTTTGAAACTATTTTATAAAATGTAAAACATGGTTAAATATGAATTTAAAAATTTATAGGATAAATGAAAAAAATGATTTTTTTAGAAAACAAAGATCTGAAAGAGAAATATTCCCCAATGTGTACATAAATATAAACAATCCCAAATGATGATAATATTGTGAAATAAACCCTTATCGCTTTGGTAACATTTAAATCATAGGCCCCATAAAAGAAGAAAAATTATATTAATAGATATGTATATATCATAAATTTCATTATCAGAGTCATATATGACACCTTTTTAAATTATATACACCATAAAAAGGAAAAAATTTGTGTATAAGGTGTGTATCCCACAAAAATAAATGTTAGACAAAAATACCTTACCTTAGAGTTTTATTTTGTCGAAAATTTTCCAACCTCCAATATAATTGGTTTAATATTATTATTAATTTATAACTAAATGGAATTAATGTTTATTATACCATATATTTTTTATAACATCTTACCACCTATTTTTTAATAATATTCTACTATTACCATTGTTTCAGGTGTTAACTACTTCATTTTTTTCATTCATGTTTTATCACATAAGTGTAGGTTAACTTGCATGGGACATATATTTATCATCTAAAAAAGGTTATTGATTTTATAAGTATTTAATAATTTAATTCATTTTGAGAACCATTTTTGAATGGTGGATAGGTAAAATGAGTCACATCACTTTGTGGATATGGTAGGTTGTACTTATGAACGAGTGACAATATCATTCCCTTAAGGGTGAATGGGATGGGAAATGGATGATATATTATTTTAAATAATAAATATATTTTTATTAGTATCATATATATTAAATTTTACATCATTATAACCATCCAATTAAAGTGGTTATCGAAAAAATTACACTGTTTTGTGGAGGCAGTAATCCACACACACACACACACATAGTTATTTAATTTTTCATAGGATGGGAAATGTAGAATATTGTTGTATAATAATAATATTAAAATATCAGTAAATATATGATTAATGAGTTATTATTTTAACATGTAAAAAACACATGAATATTATATAGAAAAAGAAGTAAACTTGAAAGAGTTGGCAAAGGTAATTACCTCTATTGTGGGGGACTTCCTTTAGATATCTAATTAAGGGATATAGGGTTGGTATTTTAGAAGGACCATAACCCTAAAAATTATAAAAGTATGTTTATAAGATTAATGGGAAGAGTTTGGTCATGCTTTGTGGTTCAAAGTGGTGTAAATAAGTTAAGTAAGGGTTTCCATTTAATAATTGAGTGGATCTTTTGGATTTTTTTGAAAATATTAAAATATAATAGAAACATTCATGAGAAAAATTATTTCAAATTAACTATAAATGCATGTGGGATGAATTTTTTAGACCATATATTATACTATTCATTATTATTTAATATTTTTTGTTTTTTAAATAATTTTATAAAATATTAATCGGATAAAATATGATTATTGTCAATTTTGATACTATTTATTACTTTGACGTCACAAATATCAATAAAATAAGTAAAATTCATACTGTATATTTAATTATTTCCCAAATATGTCATTTTCATATATAAAATACGTGTATTACATTAATAATATCATATTATATTTATTTTAATACTATTAAAATCATTTATTTTATTTTTCTATTTACTAAATAATTATTGCATTAGCATTCTGTAAGCACTCAAGGTAATCATTTATTCATTAAAAATTAATAATAGATTAACATGATTATGATAAATATTTTATATTGAAAAATAATATTTATAGTATAACATATAATCTCGATAAAACAATATTAGAAATATTACACATATTATAAACAAGAGTGGGATATGTTTGACTTTTTGTTAAATAAAATACTATAAAGGTCATAACCTCATCCATGTAGCCTCAAAAGGCCCAAAATATGACCCTTTTATTTTTATAATTGATATATACTCATAAAATATCATTAATTCAAGTGTTTGGGTAATTTTATGGTTCATATAATTTTATTTTTAACCGAAATTACCTGATTTTTCATTTCTTGTGCTTATAAAATTATTAATTTTACTATTCATATTGATCGAAAATAAAATATACTAGTTTACTAAATTTTTAAAAAATAATTCCAAATGTGGAATCCATTTTTAAAAATTTTAAACACATAATTTTAATAATTTAATTTTAATTTAAACCATAAAAATGAAATGAAAAACAAATTTTCTGAAAAATTCCATTTTAATATATAAAATTTATGTATACTAAATTGAAGTATAAAATATATTTAAAAACAATAATTCAATTATGTCAAATAAAAATGAACTAATTAAAATTTACAACCAATCCAAAAAATAATTTTACATTGGTAATACTTTAAAATAAAATTCATTTTTTATTAAAATCGGTATTTTAACTACTCCTTGAAAAATTAATTATTTTTAGGAAATAATAAAAATATCATCCTAATATATTTTTGATATGCCAAATTCAAAAATGAAATTTATATTTTTAAATTAAAATTATATAATTTTTATATTAAACATTTAAATAAAATCTTTTATGAAATGAGTTTAACAAAACCATTACCTTTTTTATTTTAATAATTACATAATATATTTATAATGAGTATAAATAAATAATAAAGAGTAGTTTATAATATTAAAATTATTTATTATATCATTAACTGGGTTCTTATAGCCCCTGAAATCATTTTTTAGGATGTTATAGATTTAGATGTAGAATTATCCACCTAGCTATCTGGGAATCACATATAATATGATTCACAATTGTTTTATACCAGATATTAACTGAGTATATTTATGTGATACCTAGTATAATTCATGATGATATATGAGTCTTTAGGTGCTTAATGAATATGATGTCTGAGGTGATATTTTTTGTGGGTGAAATATCATTAAAATTCCATTATTAAATTATATAAAACATAATACCCACTCATAGATGTGTCATTATTCTGGATTCTAGAATACTTCATGTAATCCATTTTAAGACATCATATAGGTATGATATTTTTAATAACCCCTTTTTCATGTATGATCTCTAAGAACGTAAAGGAAAGAGGTAAACTAAAAAATACCCTTTAATCATTCACAAATATTATTATGAAATTGTAAATTCTCTTATGAGAAGGTCGATTAATTCATAGAGGGGTCACACAAACAGTATAAGATGCCACCTTCATTGGTGATTAATAGAAATAACATGAATCCCAATGATGTAGCTGTCACATTTGGGTTTTAGACGGAAATTTCACACTATGGAATTATACAACCTTCTTATATCAGTTATAGGAGGATATATCACATAACTGAAAGGTTCTACCATCTCATGCGAATCGTATGAGGAGTTATCACACATCTTTATAATGTGTCCCTCTTTTTAGAACTCACATAAAATCCATGCATTCAAGGATGAGGTTCATCGGTTACCCACTACAAACCATCATTTTCCTATAAATACCTCAGTTTCCATTTTTCGAAGAGGAGAAGAGATAGAATAGAATGAAAAATTATAAAAAGAGAAAGAGGGATCAAATATCTCCCATTTTAGGAAAATTATCATATAAAATTTAGAACCCAAAATAACTCTTAATAATTCCAAATCCTATGAGATATGTCCTCTGGAAAAATTCACATAAGGGATATCTGCATAACCTTATCCACATAGTCCTGATAAGGATTTATAATATGAGAATCATTTATAAATGAAAGAAATATTCCTCACTCTATAACATGAAGACTATTTTCCATGATCACATAATCATTGTCTCATGTGATCATGTGAAAATAGTGTTATAAGGTCACATACCACACAATATTTCTCTTGTTGATGAAATACATGGTCATATCCCTCTATGTAATATATCTTCTCTTAAACCTATGGAACTATAATATGACCTACCAATACTCCTTAAGTGTGGTCACTCTAATTCATAATACCTCAATGGATTCCTCCATATAAGGCCAAAACCCTGAAAAGGCCAAACCAATACCTCCTACAAGGTCACCAAATGTAAAAGATAAAGGCATACACACCAACATAACCCCCTTTTTTCATTGATTGGCTTAATAAAAGAAGTATTTGGGTTGTCAAATTAGATAGTCTTACCCCTCACGTGGATCATAATCATGGATTCCCTTGATAACAAGGTACCCAATTAGGAAGAAATTGGAGAAGTAACTCCTAACATAGCGATGGATTTATTATCAATTAAATTTTATGGGTCCTATTGGATATCCCACTAGGAGTATAATTCTATTATTTCAGATAAGAAATTATATTCCTCTTATCGGTATATCCCATAATTTCTATCAATATGCATGATGATTTAAGGATGTGCCCCTACTTAATGTGTTTGTACTAAGACAGTTCAACTGGGAGACACCATCAAAAAACCTATGATACTCAAAAGGGAAGCCTTAATATTTGTGCCTCAGTCAAACCAAACTGTTCACTTATATATAATGTGATCTATCTTCCTTTATCTACTATTTCACACAACAGGTTTGATACCTGTTTTCCTAGAAATATGAGTGGATCATGGCATTATCACAATTAAAACACCTCCGCAATGGGTATCCTTCTAGTTTTAATCCCAAACTCTTTATTCAATCACCACTTATTGGGATAGGCATCAAATTTCATCCCCATATGAATAAACCCACTTGATTCCTTATTTTCTCTTCTTTCATGACACAAAAAACCTAAAAACATGATGTTAAACTATATTGAAAACATCTTATTCATATGATGTAAAACATCACCGCAATATATTTACCACATGATGTTAAATTGAACAACATTGTATTTCTATAGGACATTAAACTATAAAATGTGAACTATGTAGGATTTTATTCATGTTAGATAAGTATACATATAATTCCTCTAACATGATTAAACATGACATCATAAATCTTCAAATTCCACCCTAACAAGGTAAAATTCTTCCTGAATACATTTTTTTTTCACTGGTCTACATTATCTTAATGTTCAAATTCTCCCTCATCAGATCATACTCTAAATAAAATTATACCCCCTTTCCTAGAGTTCCAAATTCTCTCCAGGAACTACCATATCATTCAAATTGGTTTATATTTCCTATGAAATAATCTACTACCTAGGGAAACATATTCCATTCTAGTAATTATCAAATATAACATCATTGGGTCATATTCCCTTCAAGGTGAACTAAAAATGGTCCCCTCTTGTATAAGTGCCACACTAAACATTTAAAGTCACATTTACCACAATCATCATTACCACATAACAAAAAACTACATGGATTAGTCCTCATCACATGAACTTAAAAGGTACAATGTGTCCCACTAATCAGAACTTGATGATATAGGTTATGATTCCTTTAACATGGATATGTTGGATTCCTCTTCCAAGGGCCCAATCCTAATACTAATAACATGTACTTCCTCCCTTGATGAACGTAAATTCTAGAGTCACTAAATGTGTAGATTTAAACCATAGTATCTTAAAATTAATAATCAATAGTTAATAATGAACAATGATGGGGAATATATTGTACATATAGATGGTATTATTTAGGGGGAACCTATAATATATTTATATGTTCACATTAATGAAATATCTCTGATGCGTATCGAATTTCACATTAATAAATTTTAATAACCAACTGTTAGAACAAGGGTAACTATTCCCACATAAGGATATGAGAAGTATTCTAGAAAAATAATTAAATCTAAAAGAAAAAATTGAATAGAAAATAAACCCATAAAAATGTGAGATAATCCCAATCTTCCACCCTATCGACCAAAATTTTTTTTGAAGTACTTTTTTAAAACCACCCAAATGATCACCTTCCGTTAAAAAGACGTTATTCCATGAATCTCATTCCAAACCATCACAAATGATGGAGACTTTGAGTGTTTTTGGTTCCATGAGAAAATTAGCAACATAAATTGATTGAAAAAAATATTGAACCCAATGTGATCATTTAAATTTTACTATCCTTTCAGAACTAAATAGTTATCAATTTTTCTTCACATGTCTCACGAAAAAAAGGGAAAAACATAATGTGAATCCTTTAAATAAGAAAGAGATTGGTCAATCAGATCCTTTTATGTATGATGCTTCACAGTTGAGTTTTCAAATATTCTATTTTTATTTTTTTTCAATACTTATGGAATAAGAAATACCTTTAATAAAAAAATGGTTTTATTTAAATGATAGTCATATTACTCGATAACTAAAAAATCTGGGTCACATTCATATCGAAAGGAATTATCACCCACTTAGTTATTTTAACACTAGGTGATGAAATCACTAGTTTGGGAGAACCACAACAAAATTATAGTCATATATCTTGAGGTTTCATTATAATCCATCCTCAAAATGAAGAGTCACTAGAAATACACTCAGTGAAAGGCCATGAAGAAGCAGGTGGAACCTTTCATGACCTTCAACCATTTTAGGAGGATTTACCTTGAGAACCATGTTAAATAACTACCTTATCTCCATGAACTGGATCAAGAGGTCATTGAAAAACTCCCCATATAATATTATAAAACTAGAAAACTAAGAGGAATCATTTATATATATTCAACCAAAATTTCCATGAGGTATGCATACCTCAAAATACCACTATGTAAACCTCCCCAAGAGTCATTGATCCAATCAATTAGACATGGGAATCCAAAAGATCTCACAAAGAGAGATGAGCTTCCCAACAAAAGTTCATAATAATATCTATGATTCCACTTAATATTCATTGATTCTAACCTATGTGTAGGATCATATCCTTGTTCATTCCTAATCCTAATATCATACTATGGAAGCATTAGAAGAATCATTATCGTATATCTGAATAGTAACCAGGGAAAATGCCCACATTTCCACCCTTTCCCAAAAATCATGTTAGTATATCCCAAGAAATGGAGGATAGAAGAAGGCCCATATCCTAAATATTCTCAGAGAATGTAATAATATCTCTATACCCACTATAGAATCCCATAAAGTGATCCTGGTAAAAATGGATTGGAAGAAATATATCTCTTATCACATCATACAAAACTATCAACATATCCTTGAGATCTACTTAGGATCTATTACAATTTCATACAACTAATCAATAGGATCATCATATCATCTCGATGAAGAATGAAAAATAGGATTGGGTGGATATTCTAGTTCAAGCAGGACACTATTAGACAATTTAAATGTCCACTTATGTGTAGGCCCATATTCCTAAAAATAATTTAAGGACATTCTATAATATTCTATCAGTTTCTCATGTGAATTCAAAAAAATATTCTTGCCTTAGTGAACGAAATTAAATCTTTATATCTAGATGAAAACCAAGAATTAGGACCATATTATGACCCATTTTAAATATTCCCATCAACATATTCTAATGGAATCATGAGATTCATCTAAGAAGAATGACACACATGATGATCTCAATCCACAACAGAAGACCCTGAATTCTCAAAGGATATAATATAATAAGAAGTATCACCAGGGGAATCCTAAAGTATAGGAGAAGTCTCATATCCATTCCCTACTTAATTTTGGTGTTCTTGAGGCCCTCAAAAATCTTTCAATATCATTTAATGACTTTCTAAACATATCATCAAATAGATGAAGCAGTTCTAGTAAAAATGGACCTCCCCACAAGAGTAACAATAGTATCTCTAGTGGTCCTCACTAAAGAACATTCAATGAAGTTGTTACCTATCTAAATATCAGTATAGATCATTGGAATTTATCTCATTGTAAAGATACAAAACTCCTCCTCGCAACCAGAAGGTAAAATGGTAATATAGTTCTCTCATTACCACTATCAATGAAAAAGGTTTACCCCGTGAAATATGTTTTTGGAAGTATCCATGTGGATGGACAATGATCCAAATTTTCTTCCTCCCCATAATTTAATTTTATTTTAAAGGTCATCCTTTAAGGATATCTTATTTTTGGAAACAAGGTTATCCCATTACACATAAATCCCTTAGAAAGACCTAGAATTAATGATAGTGACAAAAATCCTTCAATCTATGATGATTTATTTCCTTTATTAATTGGTGGGAAACCCAATGTAGAATTTATTTTTCATGTCTCCATCAGATCACTCAACTTCCAATATAATATAAAAGAATCCAATTGGTCCCACTACCCTCAGTATGGTACCTATGAAGCGATCACTCTAGTTAGATTAGGGAGATCAATTTCTCACTAAATATTATGATAATGAAGTGATGATGAGGAAAAAACTAACCTGAGACAACATAATAGTCATGTTCTGAGCCATATCTATGTCTTAGTTTGATATTCTAAAGAATTTGTTGAAGGGATATATTAACATTTTTCTCTGAAATCATTGGATGGAACTACTTAATTTGAATGAAAAATTTATACCTTTCATAGAATATAATATCCACATATAGGAAGTAGATAAAATTTTCCATTAGATCAAAATAGCTTCCCTTTTAGTTTCATGATTCTTGAAATTGGGAAGGTAGTGTAGAGATCACCAAAACAAAATCATTATTTCTCTGAGGAATATGAATCAATTTATTAGTAATTCTCCATCCAAATTTTAATTAAACGATGGGGTTAACATGGAGCACCATACATCACTCTTCTCCCCAGATAGTTGGGCCTGTGGAGACAAATTTCATGCAATGTCGGTACTTTACGATATGTCCCAAGGTTAAGTCCTTTATTTTTTTGGATTAATACATAATAGGGAATTTTTATCTTAAAACCCAAAAAATGGAATTCTAGGATATAATGAAGCATTAGTAATTTATTGTATCAATCCTATAAAAAGTTATAACAAGATACTTATTTATGAAAATTAAAGTATTCAGAAAAAGAACATCCCTAAGTAGTTATTAGCTCAAAATAAAAACATGAAATATATTCAAACCATTTTCAAACCAAAGCCCATAAAATTTGAAAGTAATATAAAATATCCATATCATCCATATGAGAGTAACCCCATCCCATAGGTTTGGGGGAATGTTTTACCACCATTGAAAACCAAAGTATCATCAAAACCACAATGGGTTCATTATTTCATAGAAATTGAAATAGGATAGCCCCAAACCATAGGTATGTGGTCATTTTTATCACAATATCCTCCTTCTACATGATGATAATGCTCTTAAAATATAGGTGAAAAGAATTTAAAAACTTAATTCAGATTTTATTCCTTCTAATGACCATTATCTCCCTTTAGAGACACATTCAGATGATATTTATAAAAACTATTGGGATCTCATGGCACAGATCTCTTCCAGGGGAGTGTTAGAAAGAGATGAAAAATCCTAACAAAGGTAAATAATAGAAATGATCTTCCATAAATGGAATGGATAAAGAGGATTTTTATTTTCCTCTTGATGGATAATCCAATGGAAATAAATATTTATACCCTTCGGATGAGGGCATAGGGTAGATAGAATACTCTTTATTGACGAGCATCATCAGCATCAAGAATAACGATGCACTAAATCATGATTCCAACACATAAAAGAATGATGCATGATTTTTATCCAAACTTTTGTCCATAATAAATCATTTAAAGAAGGAATGGATACTCAATAGTAGAGGAAAATCCAAATTTTGGTATCTCCCCTAAATTCTCTATTACAACCTCTTCAATATACATAAACCAATGAAAAGGGAATAGGTGTGGATACATCCCACAAATTACCATATTTGGATAAAACTCCAATTTTAAAACGGATATTTGATCAATATTAAGTAGAGATACTGGAGATAAGATAACTCAACATAGAATTACTCATTAGAAATAGTCCCCCAAGAACACACCCCAGGTAGAGACTCACATTTTCCTTCATCAAATTTACCTTAGTATGAAGTGGCTACATACCCAATTAGAGTATAATCCATCGATCCAACTAAATCTAGATTATTATATCTATTATATTTAGACCAAGATCATGTGGAATATCATGATTCCCCAACACCAAGGAAGTATCCATAACCATGTCATGTGTGAAACCCTTGGGTGAATGATACTGGTTATCAGTAACAGATTTGATAAAACTTCCCATATCAGTTCATACATACTATTTATACAAATGTTTCTAGAAAACTAAGCATCCCATCAGAGCATATTGTGTTTATTGAGTCTTTGTAAAACTATAATAGATTCCATTTCACTACTGGAAAACTAACCTATACCAATGGTTTGGAACCATTGGTATAGGCCTCCAAACCGTTGGTATAGCCTATACCAACGGTTTGGAGAACCGTGGCGAAGTAAGCCGTTGGGATAGGTCTATACCAACGGTTTTGGGAAAACCGTTGGTATAGACCTATCCCAACAGTTTTGAAAACCGTTGGCATAGGTAATATGAAAATCTATTCCAACGGTTATAAAACCGTTGGTATATGTATTTCAAAAAAAATACATTCGGTGTGATTTGATCCCTGAACCCCTCGTTTATAATAGAACGACTTAACCACTAACCTAATATGACTTTTTTAAACATAATTTCATAAATATATATATGTATTATAATAATTATTTAAAATTTAGATTTATATAATGTTCTCGGGCAGTAGACCTGGAAAAAAAATCGAAGAACCTATCCCAACGGTTCGCAAAACCGTTGGGATAGGTGCATATTTTCTTTCGGAGGGTATGCTGGATTTTGGGGCACCCTTTCCCAATGGTTTGGGAGAACCGTTGGGAAAGGGGTGGGTCTTTCCCAACGGTTCTCCAAAACCGTTGGGAAAGGGGTGTTTTGAGCTCCCTTTCCCAACGGTTTGGGGGAACCGTTGGGAAAGACCCACCCCTTTCCCAACGGTTCTCCCAAACCGTTGGGAAAGGTGTGTTTTGAGCTCCCTTTCCCAACGGTTTGGGAGAACCATTGGGAAAGACCCACCCCTTTCCCAATGGTTCTCCCAAACCATTGGGAAAGGGGTGTTTTGAGCTCCCTTTCCCAACGGTTTGGGGGAACCGTTGGGAAAGACCCACCCCTTTCCCAACGGTTCTCCCAAACCATTGGGAAAGGGGTGTTTTGAGCTCCCTTTCCCAACGGTTTGGGAGAACCGTTGGGAAAGGGTGCCTATACCAACGGTTTTTATAAACCGTTGGTATATAAGTGTTGGGAAAGATCCGATTTCCAGTAGTGTGTATTATCCATATGTTCCCATATAACTAGAATGAAATCCATAATATGAATGGATGGATGTGACTCCCCCTTCGACCAACATCATAAATCTTACTTTTAATGGATCTGTATTCCTCAAATAATATCTGGATCACTTAGTATCTTGATGTGGTCCCATGATGATTACTCTTGATTTTTAAGAGGTATCTATGCTCAGATTATTTATAAAAAATCTAGACGGACCATTATTTTTCTATTATTGAAAATTTCCTTCCAGATTAGTCACAGTATGGGAAGTCCTATACCAAAAAATCTTATATCAAATTAACTCAACACTAAGGAATAAACCGTTCCTTGATCTCATGATATTTGAAACACCTGATAATGAGATAGTATCAATCTTTTTCTTAGTTAGAAGGTTTTGATATATTCCATGAAAAAGAATCTACCAAAGAAGATTTGTTGTGTTTCTAAATAGATGATCTTATTTATGATTAGGAAATTATTTCCATTCTAATAAAAACATTATAAGATTCTATGATTCCACGACAATTTCATTAAGGTTTTAAGGTTCCATTCAGTTTACCAAGATTAGGGGTTGAACAATACTGATACCTTAAGTGAAGATACAAAAAAAATAAAAAATAACTATTATGATCAATCGATCTATGACATTAAATCTGGATCCAAAACCCATGAAATATCACATGGTACCCCATCCCTAATGATAAATATAATAAAAAACAACATCCTCTCTTGGAAGTAAAAAAGGAGAAGAGTTTCACATTTAATAAGGATAAAAAAGTGTTTTTTTATGAAATGATCAATTTATCGAATACTTTATCATGAATATGGAGAACAATTTTATAAATTTTCTAGATTCTTGTATTCATGCTCATGTTATACTTTTTGAATATACCAATTACTATCTCTTTCATTGAATTTTGGGATAACCTACACCAGAGTAATTTATCATCAATGAAATCCTCTAAATTATGGTCGATTCTGGGTAAATCCACTATTGTAAGTTGATTCTATTTATTCCACATTAATAAAAAAAATGAGAATGAAAAGAAGTCCCAATAAAGGTCACACAAAACATTCATGATTGAATGACTAGGAATATATTAAACTGAGCACATTCCATTCTCATGGAATATCTGAATCAACTAACTATAAAAAAATATTCCTCTATGGAAACTGAGCCAACTTATTTGGCACCAAATTTTTTGAAGATATAATGTTATAAGAACATGATAAATAAACACAATGAGATTTATATTCAATAATTAGAATTCATATCGAGACCTAAAATGGTCTAAACCCTCTTAGAGTTCATGTCCCTAAATCTAAGAGAATGAGAACCACCCCACAAAATAGTTCAACATATACTAACCCTTCAAACCAAATCATCATGAGATAAAGGATTTTTATATGGATCTCTCAACCTAATCCACTTTGTGGATCCCCTATGAAATGAAGAAAATAAAAATGTGCATGTGTTCCCGCCCTTTTATCAAGAAGGAAGAGGTTTTAAAGGATTATGTGGATGAGGAAGATGAGGGAGACACTGATTATGAAATTGAGGTCACATCCCTACCAAGTCCATATATACTATAATGGCTCAAAGAGAGGCACTTCAGCAGGATGAAAATTATCACTAATGTATTTACAAATCATCATGGGTTCATTAAATCCTAACCATATTGGTGTTTTTTTGTAAAATTTGTATCTTCTTATTTAGTGTCAAAGTTTTATAAGATTATATTAGCTTAATATATAAACGACTAAATTAAATTTTTACAATGGAAGGTAGAAACTATCATATACAAAATCATATCCCAACCCTCGGACTTAGGAGAAACCTCATGTAGGGAAGCATGATAATTTGGATAAAAAATATGGCTTCTTAAAATTTATAGTCATAGTTTCATATATGATTTCAATTACTAATGTCCTATATCTTTTATAAGATATTTGTGAGGTGATTATAGAGGATATTCAAATAAATCATGTATTTGATGTTTTGGATACTATCACTAAGCTATATCAGGACAATACTAACCCTAAAAACTGTCCTAGAGTCATCTTCTTCACAGATAAAGACAAAGATACCGACATACATGGACAGATTAGGAACCTATAAATAGTGAGAAACTAGGATGATATTGATGTATATATAGTCCTCATTTATGATGGATCTAGGATTAATCTCATCATAGTTTGGATTCTATAATTCTAGGGCTATAGTGAATCTAATTTGTCTCCCTCCACATTAAAAATACTAGGGTAAAAAATGAATGAAAACACTCTTAGTTAAATTAGGCTCATGCCTAGTTTGGGAACCATGCCTATGATTCATAGTTTATGTTTGTTCAATACGGAATAACTTCCAATGTTCTACTAGGAATTCAATGGTTCCATTCCCATACGGTAATGCCTTCATCATATCAGAAGTGCCTCAAGTACTCTATCAATGTATAGGCTAGAGTATTATATGGTGATTGTTACCCTTTTAAATCCCTTGGATCTCAATACATGTATGTGTGATTCTATTAATGGGAATGAAAAAAAACAAATATCAATAGTACTATTTGGGTCACTATTCCCAATAACATGGTAATGGCCCCTCTTAAAAAATTCTATAAAATCATTGAATATTATGCAGTACCCATTTATAAAATTGTGTCCATTACTATAGGTTTGGTCATGCTCTCTCCAATTTTGATGATATCCATTTAACCATACAAATACATCTTCAAATATGGAGGCTCTGATCCTGGAAATGACAATGATGCCCCAAATGAAATAAATTCTTTCTTTTTATCTAGGACCTAAATAGATTCTTTCATAACTATGTGGATCAAAATCTATTCATACATCACCCAGAAAATTAAATACCCATTTTTCATATTACTAATATTTGTATATCAATACTTATTCTATCCCAATGATAATGGGAAATAAAAATATCATATCAATGATGTTTTTGAGGACAATTCCCACATATTTTAAATTCTTGAACCGAAAGATACTCCTCGTTATTCACAGAAGTTAAATATTATCTCACGTTATCTTTTGGGTCTAAAAATATTTCTTTATTACATACTTCCACCAAAATTATGGAATAATGAGAATAGGGAATACCTGATACATAATTCCACTTAAAAATTTACTCATACATAAGTACTCTGTGAACTTGAAGGCAACTCCCAATCATTCACAAAGGTTTAAAATTTTCAAAAATTTTCCTCTAGTATTGGAAGAATTTCTTCATCACCAATATTAGTTAAAATTAATTAATAGGAATAGTAAGATGAATATATTGATATGAAACACAATTTTTTGAGGATGGCTTCTCAATCACCGTTATTAAACACAAATAGTTGAATCCTGGTATAGAGGAAGACCCATAACATACATTGATTAGTGAAACTATGTCACCTAATGAAAAAGATAAATAGTTGACTTTATTTAAAAAAATGGAGATTTATTCCACTATAATTACCCAAAAATTCATGGACCACATCTTAATGTGGTCACCCATATTTTGGGGAAAACTGAAGATAATCCTCGTTATAAGTATGTAGTTAGGAGAACGCATCTTTCTCATACACCGAAGATCGAATATGATGTTGAAAATATCAGAAAGATTAAATTATTTGGGAAGTTCAATACCTAAATAGTATTTTTAATATCATACCTTTCAATAAGAAGAATGATAAAAAAAAATTCATTGAATTTTGGGATCTCAAACATTATTTCTCAAAGGATGGCTTTCCCATTTCGATCATAGAACTTTTCATTAGTGGAACTACTTATATAAGAGAACTCTCCATTATGCATGGATATTATAGCTATCACTACATACAAGCAGAACCCAAAGATGAGGCCTCCACCAATTTCTGGGAACCTCAAGGAGCTTATTGGTACGTAGAAATTCCTTTAATCTTTTAGAATTTTATCACCATGAATCAATGTTATATGGAAAATATTTTCCTATCCTTTCTACAAAGAGTGTGGAATATTATGTGAACAATGTTGTGGTAAAATCACCATAATCATGTGATCATAATACTAATCTTGATAGGGTATTCTATGAACTTCAGTAAAAAAACCTGAAAATAAACCCCATAAAATGATCTTTTTGGGTGACAATAGGAAAGTTCATCGAGCATGTGGTGAACCATTGCATTATCAAATTATATCCCAATAAGGATAAGGAAATACTTGAAAATACACCTCCTTGAAATATTAAATAGTTAAGAGGGACTCAAAAATTCCTCACATACATCAGACACTTCATAGATAACCTTGGAAGCAAGTTTCCACCCTTAACTAAACATATCATGAAGGGATTCCCCTATAGGTGGGACAAAGATTGTCAATAATGTTTTTATAATACCTAGAATTACCTTCCTATCCCACTGGTATTAATTCTATTAGTGGAGGGAAATACGATTGTTCTACATATAGTGGTCATTGATAGGTCTCTTGGTTACCTTTGAGAAAAAAGAATGATGTCGGAAAAGAAAATAGTCTCTACTATATCATATAAACTATTATATATACTACGACTCATTATTCTAACTATGATTTTTTATTTCATTGATCTTCACAGTTCTGAAATTGAGGCATGTCATGTGGCTTCATGAAGTCCATTTGGCCTCTCATATTAACTCTCTAAAATAATTCCACAAATTTATAATTTAATCTAGATGTTTGAAATAGTGGGATCCTATCCTATTGTATTTTGATATTTAATTCATTTCACAAAAGATATTAAATGGAAAAGTACTCATATACATTCTAGCAGCACATTCCACCTTGGAAATCATGCTCGTGATTATTAAACTACTCTATAAAGAGGTTTCTTCCATTCATAACACTCTCTAAAAATGTGATAAGTATTTTAATGGATATTCTAGGATCCATATATTAAGAAAAATGAAAAAATTTATCTTTAGTAATTATCCTAATATCCCCTAAAAATGAAGAATTTCCAAAAACCATTTTATTTATAGAAGGATACACCAACAATGAGAAATAATATTAAGCCCTCACTAGAATCTTCAAAATATCCCTATAAATACTAGTGTCCCAATTTAATATTAATGGAGATTAAATGTTGGTGATATAGAAGATTAAGGATTAGTATTCCATGAAGAAATATGAAATGATTCCCTTGATTTATTATATATGACAATTTATCTTATAATTCCCCCATAATCTGACACTGTCTTATGTTATGCATTCTTAGTATTCTAATGCAGATGCTTGAGGTAATATAGCCACATCCTTGGATGATCCAAACTAGGATGAAATAGTCATCAAAATCACACACTATTCGGTGGTGTCCATGTTCATTGAAAATGAGGAAGAAACCAATGAGATTAATACCATAGTTGATCAAGTAAATATGATATCCTTATGAAATGATACCACCATTTTATGGATCTAACCCTTATCGGTCTATCTTCAAAGAGAAGATATTTTATTGGACCAAGAATTGTAAGAGAATATTTGATAGTGGGCTTCCAACATTGTTCTTTATGATATCCACAATGCTTAAATAGTTCTCTATAAACAAGTCTTCAGTGGATTTCTCCTCAAATGTATTCAAAGGGGAGAGAAACTCACTTTTTAGAAAAAAGTCTATACACGTGTCTACGATGCTCATCAATATGAATTAAATACTTCCCAACAAATCTAGAGACTTAGATACGTCTATCCATTTACGAAACATGTTTTTTATAGTTTAATAGAAAATTTCATGCTTTTCAAAATACATGACAATTTCATCCATCAACCCCAGTGAAGTTTCACACCACTAAATACTCTTGGTGGTTTTCCTATAGGGAATATATCATTGGCGGTAATATCCCCTATCCATAACCATGTATTTCAATAACATTATTTCTATAGCTGGATTCTTATTAAAATAGGTTAAGGATTTATACCCCAATAAATTCAAGAAAAAGTAAATCATAAACTCTTTGAAAACAAATATTATTAATTGATTTAGTGTACCTCACAAAATATTGATAGGGAATGGGACAAATTTTTTTATCTTTTCAGATAGAAATGATATATCAATAATATAACATTAATTACATCATATAATCCCACTACCACATAATGTAAGGTGGGTAGATAAAAAATTTTAACATGAATTTATGTAAAATACATGAAATGATATTGGATAGGGACATAAAATTTGAGATGGATACACATCTCCATTTCTAGTGGGATTATCGCACCACTACCCATACTACAATGAACATGACCCCATATTTTATTTTTATAGGATATAGGAACTCATTTCCATGGAGTTCCAACTTCCGTTGCTTCATATTTGGCCTTCTATCTGAAGATAAAATATCACAGAAGTGGCTAGATGGTTTGGAATGACTTGATGATAATAAATTTTGAATATTTCATGACATGTATGTTCATCAGAACTGGGTTACAAAATGTTTTAAAAAGAGGTTCACCTTCACTCATTCCTTCAATAAGAGATGGTTTTGGTTCTTATTACATTGATGGTGCATGGGAAGAAGCCTCTAAATCTCAAAAACCTAATGGGAAGGACCTTATTTTTTACTCAAGTTTAACAATAATTAAGATTATTCCATAGGTCATTATGTATGGTGAATTAATCACAATAGCCACAAATGAATGTTTTCTTGAAAAATAATTTTCCTATAATTTATTACAATCCAAAATTTTTATATGTTTGACTGTCAAATAAAATTAAATAATTTAATCCTAGATAAATTTAAATTTCTTAGATATCATATTGTTCACATGACATAAAAAACCAAATAATTTCCTTGTCACATGATGTAAAACTAAATGACACTATCATCACCATATTATGTTAAACTACATAGACACCATCCTCATAGTATGACATTAAACTATATGGTAATCATCCAAGTACCATGATGCTAAAATTTATGAAAACATTTGTATTAAAAAATTTGAAATATGATAATATTTTTAAAAACTTTCCTTATCATATTATCTAATAAAGTAAGAGTAATCATCTTTTTTATTGTTTCTAATAGCATGAATAACTCATGTGAGCTTAGAGGTCTTGGTCAACCATTCAATTCATCATGGCCAAGAGCACCATGACTAAAAATTAAGAACACTATGGAATATATTTAATAACCCAAAATTTCTCATAGAAACGAATTTTACATGGCCTAATTTCCCAACATAAGATCTGGATCTTTGTAGGAGTCCAAGGCACACAATTTTCATAATATTAGACACCCATTTCTATACATATAATCTATATCTATATTGGGATCTTATCACTAAGAACTATGTGGGGGTTGATTCGTGTAACCTCATTATACATAGTGATTCATGTATCCTTATCCTAAGCCCCGCAATGAATAAAAAAATTCCCTTCTCTCAGTGTAAGATCTAGATCTGTATAGAGGTTCTCACCCTATCCCTTATGTATTTAATGGTTGTGTCTATGTTTTATATCTATGATGTTATATTTCACGTATCATATGATTTAAAATTCCCCTATCTCTTGTATATGAGATATATATATATATATATAGGGAATTTATCTTCAATAACCATGGGTGGCTTGATTCTTAATACATCGGGATATGTAGTGATTAATGTATCGCTTATACTATGCTGAGCCATGAATTCAAACAAAAATAATTCCCTTTTTTACCTTAGTGTTTGATCCTTTTAAAAAACATTCTATTTTCCTAGTGGAAATACACTAAGGAAATGCCTCACGTTCTTCCCCTACATATAGTCCCAATAAAAAAAGGATAATATTTATGAAAATTGTGTATTGATTGAGAAATATTATTCATTCTATGCATTAGATATATTTATAAAGAGCCCCCCATAATATAGATTCATACTTAAAATCTAATACTAAAAATACCACCTATCCTACGTATCATGGAGATCAATATAGGATTCTTAATTGTTATGTTATTCATCTATAAAATTATGATTAAAATGATCCTACATTATAGAAGATTATTCTTCATAGTGAAACAAATAAAGAACTACGTGTGGCCTAATTTCTATTTTATTAGGATATGTAGTGACAACTGTAATCTCTATATATAAACCATGCCAAAATTTCATAAACTAAAATGAAATTATCACCCTGTGTGAGTTAGATCTATGTTAAATATTCCAGTGATGATTCATTTTGGAGTCTACACTAATAAAGGAGAGTAAAAAATGAACCATCCTAACAGTGTTGGTCTATTTATCTTAATTTGTTACTTCTTAATGTCATGATATGAATGGATATTATCAAAACTGTATGTGTCCTGATTTATATCCTTTTAAGATATGTTATGACACATAGATCTCGAATTCTATACACAGCTATAAATTATATTAAAACCCTAATATGTTTTTGAATCTTTCTATGTTATTTTATTCTTCAATTGATGCTTGAGAAAGGTTGTTGGGTTTTATATAAAAGAATAGAATAAAAGGGTTCAAGAATGTGGTTATATATCCATAAACCTATGCTATGATACGATGAACCCATTATTGGATCATAATATCGGATTCCATGTCACATGATGTTAAACATAATAGTGTAAGGCCCACACTACATTTCCATAAAATAATTAGTTCACCCCCTTATACATGACATAATTTACATACTTGGGTTCTTGATCCATGTAAGTGTACTTAATATAGGGTCATTATCTAAATAAGTATTTGGAAGAATCCCCCATCTGTTAACATTTTTTCATAATGTTTATAACTTCTTCAATAATATAAGAACTATGTGTGTCTCTATTAAAACTATCTAAAACTATGTAGTGATGTTCTAACCATATATTCAGGACCCAACCCCAAGTCATAATCTATCACCATTATATTCAAGGACATAATAAAAACCTATGTTATTTAAAATTAAAATCCAAAATGTATCAATTACCCTTCATGAAAATCCTTTTTCATAAATAAAACTTCACCCATTGAGTCCCTTGAATTTATATAATCCTTGGAAATATGTAATGAGTTCATTCATATCCAAAGGATACCAATTCTTGACAATGAATTCTATTCCCCTTAACTGGATCTATATATACACCACATATATATATCCTTTCAACAAGAGGAACCATCATCCCTAAGAGAGGTATCCTCTAATCTATGTATTTACTTAAAAATTTACAACTAATCCCATCATTAGAGTATGGACCACTGGCATTCCTTGCGTACCTATTATATATCATTATATATAATCAAAGAGCCTCTATTTTCAATTTTGATCATCTACACCTCCAATTTGAAATGTTTTGATACATTCTTATTCTTTAATCCCCATTTGAGTTTTCGTTTTCACCCCTTGGGTCTATACATTATGATTATAAACTATAATTTTCACTTATGAAATACCTTTAGGGGAATTTGGATCTCAATTCATGGACGATTTCACCTCACTTTTACCATATAGTTCATCCAAACATTCTTATTCAAATATTTATGTCAAAAAAAACTATCCCCACTTTGGCCTAGAAAATAAGACCCTAAATTGAAATGGAAAGATATTTGAAACTTATTTCCCTAAAAATAAATAAATGTAATCCTTAGAAAAAGTCATGTCCCTACCCGATAATACTCCCACACGCAGGGCCTTAGAAAAATTAGTTCTCAAATAGAAAAGGAACAAATTTCTTAGGTATTTTCATATAACCCTAGAAGAAAGACATGCCATGCTTAAAAAAACCACTGGTTTTGATAAAATATATAGTAGGGATATATTATTGATCAATTCACCTGATTGTGTACACCATATATAGTGGTGTGACCTTTAGGGTTACTAAAACACCTCTTTCATGTTCCTTCGTTTCATAAACCCACTTCATTTCATAAGTGTCCAAATCATCCCAAACCATAGCTATTAGTAGATATTGTATTCCACTCTAAAGTACACCTATTCTTGACTATGCAAACAATTCCACAAGTTTAGATAATAATATTCACCCCCGATAGATCTTTTCAACCAGAAGAATCTACATTCGGAAGGGGATGATATTTTAATCAACATACACCTTAACGTTATTCCAGTGGAACCAATATTTTTAATATGGTCCAAGATAAAACCCAGAATACTTGTCTCATATAGTCATTCCCAATAAAAACTCTTTGATATATGATTTACACAACTCATAATAAAACTATTCAATTGGATTAAGTACCTTTAACGTTACACACCTGGGTGTTATACTCACTTTCTAAGTGTAGGCTCAACATATTATCCTAAAAAATTTGAATGGCCCACATAATGCGTCAGTAAATAATATAACTAAGTGATATAATATTCTTTACCATAAACTGAATTACCCCTTTCTAAGTAATCTATGAGGAAATCCGGACTTCATATGTGTCAACCATTATCCCAAGTACTAAGAAAGAAAGTATCATTTTGATCACTTCCTCCAAAGAAATTATCAGATCATATCTTATTCCATAGAAAACATAATCTAGTTATAGAACATTGTAAAATCATAAATACTTCCTAATATTATACAATAAAGCTCTGGAATAATCTTGGGGAGTATACATCCACTAATGTAAACAATGATTGTCACTAGGATTGGGTTGATCGAGATCACTGATGAGGATGACGATAATGATTTTTAGTCTGATTGGGTTGATCACAATATACTTGTTCATTAATTTTTCTACATAATTGAAATAAAAATTATCTAATCCACAAAATTTTTCCATTATTCATTCTTCTACCTGAATCACCCTCATTTTCTTTGGTTAAACCTATATGAGTGTAAACTAGAGCAACTTATAGTTCAATAACTATGACTATAAACTATGTGCAGATAGCTTTGATGATTCACAAATTTTCTATTTATGGGATTTTCTAATTCAAGTAGGGTTTAATATTACCTAATTTACATGCAATATATGAAAAAATATTTCCAACCTATAATACTATTTAATTTGGTCCAACTTTCCCTACATAAAAATTACCAAATAAAGATACCCAAAACTCACATACTGAAAGACTAAAAAGGAGTAATTGTTTAGAATTTAACCACCGTAATCATCTCTTTTATATCATTATAGATATTCATGAGATTTCATGAAGACAAGTCTTTAGGGTACTCAAATTCTTTTGGACATCAGAATCCTTATTCTATGTATCCCCATATTGATCATCATCACATCAAGTCAAATAATTCAATTTAATGAACCAAATCAACTATTTGGTGACGGTTGTTATAGCTATACTGATATGTGATCCACGCCCATGATTAAAGAATTTTAATAGACCAACATTAGTTTTTAATATGATGGTGGTTATGCCTATACCCATTTTTGATCAACGTTTATGAGTAAATTACTTGAATGAACCAACCCAAGTATTTTAATGATTTTAGTTATGATTATACCCTTCCATGATCCACACACATGAAGAAATAATCTACATTGACAAAATCATGTGTTATAGGGATATTATTTATGATTATTCCCATTTGTGAGCCACACCTAGGAGGAAATCATTCTTACACAATTTTTTAGGAGCCACAGTTGACTTTGTTCATTTAAGATTAAATGATAAAATAGTTTTAAGTTATTTTTACACTACAATTTATATTTTAATAGATTATTATGATATAATAAAAAATATTCAGGGAAAAATAATGAAGAACAAAAATAAATTTCATTAATTGAACACAAAATATGAGAGAGACATCCAAAATCTAAAGCCTCTATACCATAGATAGATATATAATAATTACAGGGAACACTAAGTGAACTACCAAAGATGAATCATCATTATTTTGGAATTATCCACAATATGGAATATTTCACCTAATGTTATATCATATTCATCTACAGTAGTTCATAGTGAATATTACCATGTATAAAAATCTAGTCCCGCCTTTTCCACATCCTTAACTAGTCACTTCTTGTAACACCCCGAGATTATATGAAAACTATTCTTTTTAATTTCATCAATGTATTTTGTTGTACGCTACACCAAAAGGAGCTTGCATAACATGCATCCTTGACTTTCCTTGAATTACATGCAATCACGACCTTCCTCGATAGCATGTGTAGTACGCAATACTGAGTTTCACTAAATGAGATATTATTGTAATATTATTATGAACTAGCCGTTATGAATAGTACTACCCACTTTTTGATATTTTATAAATTGTATCTTTTAAAATGGACTTCATTATTAGATTCAGAATATCGAAATTATCTTGAGGTGAAATTTTGGTACTTTTCGGATAACTTTCATTTTCTGATGAATAGTGAAAATTACTAAATTTTAATTAAAAACAACCTTTTTAATAGAAATAATTAATAGTGATAAATTATTAATTTGAGTGGTTTTTAAGTATATTTAGAATATATTTTTAAAATTTAATACAATGTTGGTCATTGTATGTAATTTCACATTTAAACCAGACATAAACAAGTGTCAATCTTTTGATAGTTATTATCTCTTAAGAACACGCTATTTGTTTTGATGACGGGAATTAATTTTTAAATTAATTAATGCAGATGATATGTTTTGAATTTGGTAAAATATGCATCATTTTTGAGTTCATAATATCAAATATATCTTAGGCCTAATTTTTGGAATTTTTCTGGAAAGTTTCATTTTTTGATAAATAGTGAAACCACTAAGTGGTAGTTAAAAAAATGATTTTTTCATAAAACTTATTTTTACTGCTTCTGTGAGTGGAATTTCAAAAATCTGAGAGACACGGTTGATTTCAGTAAGTAAAATGTGGTTCAATGAGATGAAAATAATTTTTGGTGAATAGTAACTTTTTACTTTTTTTACCACGGTTTAAAGTAAATAGGGTATTTAAGGGTAAAAATGATATTATTATTACCCTAACACATGTCCTAATTCTATTGGATAAGTGTAATTCGACCAAAAACAACTTTAGGAATAAAATATGATCATTTAGGCCCACTTGGATTAGATTAGGACATTTATTAATAATTTATTTAAAGAAGGGTTAAAATAGTTACAATCAAAGTTTAATAAGTAAATAATTTTAAATATTGGGTTATACATAAGATAAATTTGACTATAAATATTCATTAGAAATATAAAAATATTTCCTACATAATGATATTTAATTTTTAATTTTTAGACATTAAATAATTTAATTTATTTATGACACAATGATTATGCAGTAATTATTTTATTAATGAAATATTGACATAATTGATGTTACAAATACCCAAATAAATGTAATTTGAGACTTTTTATGAATTACACTAATTTTCTATGTTAATATGACATTTTAATATTGATTTAATTTACTTTTTTCGAACTAATCTTTCTGTTATGATATTCACAAAAATCAATTACCAAATAGTATCAAAAATGACATAAAATAGTTTTTGAAACAAATATTATATTATTAATCATTATTTTATTCCTAAAAAATATAAGGTTCGGCCAAATGACTTCTATATGGTTATATATATTAATAATAAACAACTTGGGGTTCGTTTGGCTTGTTATTGTAAGTTTATTAACCTTATAGTGTAAGAAAACAAAGAAGACACGGTAAAAGTAAAATTATTTAACTTAAAATTAAATCTAAATTATAAGGTTAAAATAGGAACCTAAACATGTCTAAATTCTATTGGATGAGAAGATTTAAACCCATCCCCAACTTAGCTTCGAAATAAATCAATTTGGAGCTATTAAAACCGAATATGACTTTATAATAAAATAATATTTTTAGTTTTCCAAAGGTGCCCCTCTCCTCCCTTATAAAAGGGGAACCTCCTCCCTATCTTCCTCACACCACTTTGAGCCTTCAAGATCGTACAAACCCTGCCAAATTCTCTTCTAAACTTCCCTAGAAACATCCTAGAGGTCCTAAGATTCTTCAAAGACCAATTTTAGTGCCCTAACAGGAGGTCTCAAAGAGGCGCTTCAAAGAAGAGGTAATGTCCGTTACCGATTCTTTTGACTTTATTTCTTCTTCTACTTCTTATTCTTTAGTTGTTTCATTATGAAGTAATAACATAATTATCACTCATATAATGATATTTTATTATAATTATGAAACAAATCTATTTCACTATCTATCCATCCTACGGAAAATGAAATCACCGCGCGTGCATACGTACGGAATACCATCTCCACGCCGTGGTGTAATCTGTTTTTCCAACACCACCTTACTTGGATGGGTATAATGGTGTAAATAATAACTATACATAGTTATTATAACATCTTTATGATTCTGATATATTATACCATACACTCCAATTATATAATTATGGGAATGATATCATCGCTCGTGCGTACGTACGGACTACCGTCTCCACGACGCGATGAGATTCATTCTCCATGATTAACCATACATGAATGATCATAAAGTTTATATAATGAATAATAATGAAATATATAATATAATAATGCTACTGGATTTATGTATATATATATGTATGTCATCTACTTAGTTTCATTCAATGCAATAATGAAACGAAAACAACGTTCATGCGTACGTACAACCTACCGTCTCCATGAACGGTGTATTTCATTCATTTTATCGATCTATAATATATATGTATATGATGAATATATATTATATATAAATATTGTTTTAAATTCTGGAATTATTTAAATCAGGATATAAGTAATAATATCAAGAAACGACAAGTGAAAACACATACGATAAATGAAATGATTTTACCCAAAACGATACATTAACATGGAATTTACAAAAGAACGGGTAATATAAAGTCATAAGTGAAACATATATGATATCATAAAAATGAATATGATTATGTAAGAAGTCAATGACATTATTTAAATCATTATATAGGAGGTTCGGATCCATACGAAGCATATCGGACCTAAGGTAAGGGATAATTTTTCAAATCTGATTTTTACATCTGAGATTGCTTATACGTAAGTATTTACTGGGGTTATTGTTATCATCCATGTCCATGTTTTCTAAAACTATTTTTATGTATGTTTAATGTCCTTTTTACCCATTTTGACTTTTACTACATGGTATGTAAGGAATATTTCTTTTGTTTACGTTACGAGGTACTTTTTGACTTTTCCAACAAAAGTATGAGAAGAATGTTTTTTAAACTTATACGGCATGAATGGATTTTTAAAAAATTATTTCCAAGAAGCTTACTTTACATGTTTTCAAGTTTATTTTTTATTAACTTCTTTTAGTTTAAAATTGTATGACATGTTATTAAAGGAATTTTTTTTTGAAGTAGAAAGGATATTTTCCTCAAGAATGGAGTTCAAGTGTTTTATCAAAATTATTTTTCCATCTAAGATAATATAGGGTTATGTTTCTATCCCTATTTTTATATTGATTTGATTATGTTATGATGGAATTATTTTTATGATGTCCTTTTATCTTATATGGATTATGTTATAATGGCATGATATTTAAGATTCCCATTTTTATTACATGGGTTATGAAATGATGTATGATTTTTGATTTTTTGGTACACTAAGAATGGTATCATTATGAGATGTGTGGGACCTATATCTCCATCCAATGCATTGGGTAAAGATTTATATCTCATGAGATAGACATGGCTGGAATGGTATGTTAAACCGGTTCAGTAATACAGGACTGGAGCGAGGAGTGAACTCGATTCAGAAAGGGACTTTGTCCACTAAGATGGTCTTGGTAGCAATTACTTGGCTACTATGGAAATAATATCATGTGCTTAATGGTTTCCACAATTAAAAGTTTTATTTCCATGCTAGTTTATCATGATTAATGTTCAAATATGATCTATGCTTTATGTACTTCCATGTTTTATGTCATTGCTCAAGATTTTGATGTTTAAACATTATGTTCATGTTTTTATGTTCAAATGTATATAGTATGTTTTATTTTATCCATACTTACCCTTACTGAGCATTTGATCTCACCCTTTTTATGTTTTCTTTTCCACAGGATATAAAGAAAGGTTTTAGGAAAGAAAAAAAGGGGAAGATCTTTTTGGGAGATGTTGAAGATCTTTCACCATGATTAGAAGATTTTATCCCGAGTTTCCAAAGACACTAAACTATTATGGTCCTTGTGTGTCTTTTTTTGTTATGTATTATGTACTCCGCAAAAGTAATGTATTGTCCATATACGTCAAGCTTTGGGTCTCTACACTTCTCCATTATCTCCTTTGTCTGCATCAACCAATTATTAATGTATATGATCTAACTACTAATGAATTGGATTATAATCCTTGTGAATTATTTTTAGTAAGGACTATTTCTATGTAATACAACCTTACCAACACGTCGCTACTCCAACATCCTAGATGATTTCATTATAAATAATATCCCAATCCATAAAAAAAATATCCATGTATTTTGTAGACAAGATATTTGATTGGAGTGTTCTTGTTTTTTATTAAAAAAAATCTTCCTTCATGTTAAAATGAATGGAATGTTAGTTAAATCCATCCTATATAAGAAATAAGAACATGAAATAGATCATGTTTTGTTTCAGTGGGAAAACATACAGGGGATTATAAGTGATCAATTTTCATATATCTATCAATATAGTTTATTGAGAATTTTGAAATCTATAAACAGTTTCATGACCATATTTAAAATATCCCTTACAAGGAGAGACATATTCATGGACTAGCTCACTCAAAGAGGTCCTAGTCTCAAATCCTACTAAATGATTCAACCCTATACCAATTAATAGACATTTAATGTAAGATATTTGGGATGATGATAAAAAACATCTCAATATTTATAAGTATCTACTAGAATTATTAAAAATATACCTATGTTATGTTATTAATAGATATAAATCAAGTAAGTTGGCCTGAAATATGGTCTCTTACTTTCATCCAATAAAGCATTGACCTCTATGGTGGTTTCCCCAAAATAGGAAAAGACAGATAGATCCATTTTTGGGAAAGATTCATATGTTTAATGAGACTTTATATCCACTCTCATTATTTAGGGAACAAAATATACTGTGGGAGAATTAAGATCTGTAGCAACCTCTAAACTAGTATCTCTATCAAAAGTGACATATAAAATTTTTAGAGGTAATAAAAATTATATTAATAACCTACAAGACACAATGTTAACTAAAATATTATTATATTGACTACTATAATTCATAAAGATTAGTGAATAAGTATTTAGAAATGTTTTTAGTTCATATAAGAACATTGACTATCCCCTGATGGGTAGGAGTGATCCATAAGGTGACTGGATCATATTCTAATTATTATCCACAAAAAGATTCATTTGTTTCTTTATTATTTAGTGAAGTGTTTTTCCATGGGTTTACCTTCTAAATGATAGGGTACATTTTATCTAGGAGAATGGGTGGTTTATTCCAAAACCCCAAGATGAACATCTACCTATATCAATTCGACTGAAGTGAGGGTTGTCACATATTGAAAAAACTCCTCCTATGATTAAATTTTCACCAACACTACATAAAAACCTTAGAGAAGTGTAGAAGATATTTATTTCTTAGAAAAAATCTCCCACACATCCAGATCCCCTGTGTATTTATACACCACTTTCGGTTTGGTTGGATTGATGGTTGGAATAACTAATTTCTTCTTTTCTTGAAGCTCACATACCATCACTCCCAAATAGGTCTGCATTGAAATTCTAGGTATTATAGTTCTTAGGGGACATAAAACAATTGAATCCCCTAACCCATGATTTCAACCATTTACATTGGGTACTTAGTTGTATTTTTTATTCTAGTAATCACCCATATTAAAGTAGTAGTGTGCACCCTCTTTAGATGCCTGAATGTTTCATGCTATTAGGTAACTGGTACATTAGAGCATGAAAAACCCAGGTTAAAATATACACTAAATTAATTTTGAAAATATGGATTCATGATAAATATATTATATTTGGGCGAAGAGGTATAATATTCACTCGTTATCATTGAATAAAGTCATATTACATAATTTCCTATTTGAATATAGTTTCTAGTAACCCATGAAGATAATCTCATGTTAGGGGAAACTGGTTGTGGTAGGGGAGTAAATGCACTTGTGGGACCCACAATTACCTCCCACATGTGTCCTATAATTCTATGGGATCTTTATTCCATGATTTTTTCATTAGAAGAAGATTAAACTCTTGGATCTATTTCTTCATCGCTGTATTTTAGAGAGAAAATAGGTGGTCACTCACCCTCACCCTCTTAAAATAATTTAAAATTGTTAAGAATGACATACTAGTGAAATATGAAATTTTAATTGAAACATATTTTACCAATTACTCAGAATTAGTCACCCTCACAAATTAAATTTCTATTTATATCACAAAATATAAGGATGAAATCCCACCCATGAAGGATTGGATTGGGGATTCTATCTCTTCAGGATAAGAACTTACATTTCTAAGATGATCCTTAATGGAAATATCATTAGGAGTAGTAATGTGGTCAAAGATTTTTTGGTCTACCTCTTCTTTATGGAGTATCATCTATGCTTATTTTTCATGCCGACTCTACCTCCACACATCCCCTTAATTCAAGGAATCTAAAAAATCCACTCATATATGAATGGATAATGAAAAAGTAAGACCACTTTCCAAGGGTGAGGGATCCATTACCCATATTTATTTTCATGAAATCACTACCACTGGATCATTATTTAGTATAATTCATTTAATTGTACATATCTGGTTTAATGAAATGCCATAATCCCTTAAACCTTCATTTATAGAAGAAATTTAAAACTTCCTTAGCAATTCAGCTAGCTAATAAAAGGTATAAATAGATCTCAGTATGTATGTAATTTTATTTAAGATGAATGTAAATATCAGAAAGTGGTAAATTCTCCTCATTGCACTTTTCTTACATTGTTATCATTAACCAAAATTATCATGCTATCATAAGATTACTCTCGATCTGTACACTTTTAGGTGGAGTTTAAAAATTATTCTAGAAACACCTAAAATATCTTTTAAATTAGTAAGGTGAATAACCATAGTATATAACCCCTCCCCCCACATATTTATAGAAACCAAGATTCCCACCCATATGGATGTTAGATATAAAGATACATTAGGGATTGTAATAGCTTTATAAATTATCCCACCATCTAGAAATGTATATGATGTGAACAAAAAATGTTCATGTCAATTGATTTTGTAATACATTTCTTGATCCTCTAATGATCATAGTTGAACCCAATTTATACTTCAGAGTTATTTTCTAAATTTTTTTCTAGGAATCTGTTTGATATTGATAAACTCATATTAACCTATATGTCCCACCATACATGCCCATACAGGCTGGAAAAGGTCAAAGAGTATAAATAAGGTTATTAGCATATAAGCATGACCAAACTAGTGGTATAACATGATGGTAATATGGTTATTAGTAAAAGACAGTCAGATGGAGCCTAAATATTTATCATCACTCAAGTGATGAAACACATCATCTCAGTTGATCAATTCCCTAGTAGAGGAATGGGGATCTCCCATGATTTTTATAATCAAAAAAATAAATGAACAAACACCTCATTCACATCAATGGAATGTTTTAATTACAGTCATCTATGATGATAATTTCTTAAAATATCTTGGCTTGAACCACTATATAATCCACACATTCTTCAATTATCCACAAAAATGTTGATCTTTAAATTCTGGGTTCTATTATGAAGCTATGATGATTCCTCCAACATCAAAATGATCACCTCAATCCCATCCCTTCAATCCAAGAAAGTATTCTTACATAGATTGATTAGATAGAGCCTATACCTCTATAGGAAGTGGGAAAAGAAAGAAGATATCAATTATGAATTAATTAATAGTAATTGGAATGAGAGAACATCGCTACTTATATTGTGGATATCTGAATACCCTGTAAGGGTTCCTCCACCCCTGTATATCCAACACATAATAAATAAGAAACAAATGAAACTTTATGGAGAAATACATAAATGATAAATGTCATGTAAGTTTTATCACCAACATTTAATATAAAATAAATATAATACATGATAAAACTAAGTCATTAAATCAACTCATAATTCCCATAATATTAAATTTACCTTGAGTGTTAAAATAATATTTTTTTTGTATAACATTATTCCATATATTCACTTAATAAAATTTGAATATTTTAAAAAAATAAATTCAAACCAATTATTCTATATTTAAATAACATTGAATTTATTTATTATTCAGTGATTGATAATACTTGGATAAATCTTGAACCCCATGGTGGGGATCACCATGTCCTATATTCCTATTCACTAGAATAGGGAAAGATATTGAATATTCTATTGTGTGTGACCTTTTAGTCCATTATCTTGATAATAGTGAATATTATTCATAGAAAAAGATAAGAGTCTACAAACCCATCAAGGCTTATAAAGAGATATGGAATAATCATAGAAATAACAACCATCCTATGAAAACACACTATGTAATATAATAACTTTGTCTCATGATATATCATAAACCAAGATGAAAATAATTTTTCATCATCAAATCATGATTATTTAGTTATTTATCTTACTAGGCATACATACCTTTGACTACTATGATTATGGATTTAAGAAGGTACTTGCATATTAAAAAATCAGATCCAAGATATCGATTCCTTAACTTAGATGAAAAAAATTCTATCTTGATCATTTAACTAATGACATACCACCAACGAAAGACAGAAAAAAAGTTACATTCCATGAATTCAATGTCACGGTTTTCACCTTACCAAAAATATGAGATCAAGTAATACAAATTGATAATGATCTCTAGTTAGGATACCAATACACGTGTTCATATGTTGGAACTACTAAGGACACCTTAAACATGTGGTGTTCCTATTATCGATTTTGTCCTCATAATTACATATACTCAAGTTCACCAAGTAAGAAATTCAAGAGAAGAATTCTCAATGATTATGAGGACCATCACCTGATGGTAACACATCATATCTATCTTATCAGTATGATGTATCAAAACAATAGAAAAAAACATTAAAATTACTATCATGGTATCTCTAGTTTATCATTATAGATTGGGAACTACAACAACCTTTTGACAAGACATGTAATCTAAGGAAATTACCATAAATATAGAAGAATTAGAAGTATCGATGCTATTTTGGTAAGATAAACAAATATATATATATATATATATAAATATATACATGTAATGTTAATAAAAGTGCATACATAATTTGGGTCTATATAATGAACTTCCTACATAACTTATCTAGTATTAGAACGCCAAAATGATCTTTCTTCCATCATACAGATACACTGCCATAAAAAAGGTTCCAATTATCACTATACATTTGAATCCTATAACTTTAACAAGTATAAAATTATTAAAATTTATGGAGGATAAAAAGTGGAACAAAATATCTACTTGAGATGTGACCTCACATCCCCAGTTTTTTGTATTGGCATTCTTCTACAATCCCCCAATAGGTACCCTCATCCCCATGAGTATTTCAGGTTATAAAAAATGTTGTCCCCTTTTCCTATGGATATTCCAATTTTATGTTGACAAAATGTTATTTTGAAGTAAAAAATTAATGCCAATTTTTGGATGAAATTTATTTTGTATAATTTCATTCAACATCTCTAAGAACTCTTTAACAATCAACAGATTCCTCTCAACGGTTTTCTATTTATAATTTGGGGTAAAAAATTCATCATATATATCCCAAAATATAAAATATCTTTTGTTCATTTGTATGTCATATAGGATTTTTATGACCTTTCTATTCATTAGATGAATGGAATTAATATATGTACTCCACCTTCTAATTAGGTTTTGAAAAGGTTATTTTTATGGCATGAAAGGGTTTGCGAGATCCATATAGCTTTGTACAAGATTTTTAAATTTAGACCCTAATATTCTTCCTTACATATATTTTTTTCTACTGATGAGAACCATCCCCAATCAAGTCCAAAATCGCATCAATATTATATGTACCATATCATTTACTGAGAAAATTTATTACAAGTTGTTGATTTCATTATAATAAACCTTTATATTCGACCCTTAGACTTGAGGGCATGTAATTATTCCTTAATATACAATGTAATATAAACTAATAAATAACCTTCCAAATTATCATATTACTTAATGAATGGACTATATACTGATATGTTAGCATAAATATTTTCTTAGTCCTCGACAACCCAAAGGGGTGGATGATTTCATTTTTGAGGTTTTAGGATAGATGCTTAATTTTGAATCCTAAACCCATAAGAGGAAATAAAACTTGATAATGAGTGTTCCAATATTCTTATTCCCATAAGTATAGTGAGTAAATTATGTGATGACTGAATATGTTTTTATTGGTAAGTATTCATGTTATTAATTATGTCTAATCTTTGTCTTGCAAATTATTGATTTTATCATTTTGAATCAATCTAAGAAATAAAAATCTCGGTTTAAAGTAGCAATTGATAAAACAATGTGCTCAAAAGGGACCAAATAAATAAATCCACATGATAATCACATGTTCTATGAGATATTCAGGAAGTTTTCATGATAGTCCCATGGTCAGAATGATAGTCATGTAATCGGTGAGATAATCACACTACAAATGTATATAACATCACATGGATGAATACTTATATACATCATCCATATTAAATACATTCCACATAAATTTAAATGTTTAACTTTGTTTTCTTACATTTTTTATCACACGGTTCAGTCATGTGGTGGCCTCATATGGTGGAGTTATATGGAATGATTAGGTGAAAAGATATCATGCAATGATCTCAAAATATAGAAGATTCTCATATAGATAAATTTTAAAAAATTATTACAAGGTATGACAATTAGAATATTCTAGAGGTAGACCACCTTGGACGATTGAAACATCATGTAGGCTTCAGACTACTTGGAAATTGGTCCTTTTTAGGCTGATCATAGCTAATTTCTAAGGGAAGGATTTTGATAATTCATGCTTTGTCATGGGTGATCTCTAAAAAATAATTTATAGATAATTGTAGATTTTAAAATAACCTAGAATCATTCCTAAATATTATTAGGAAACCAAAAAGTATCATGTGAGAAGGAAGGATTCTATCATTGAGGCATAATGCAGATTATATATTACAATCATCTTTCATAGCTGGATGATGGAGATATCCTGTGGCCACATGATGTGACTATCTCATGCAGGTTGAAATGGAAATGTCACATTGATTAATGATTTGGTAATATTATGTGATATTATGACATAGATTTAAAATGGACACATCATGTGACCATTTCATATGGCTTATAGGAAGAGATCTCACATGACCCTATGATTTGGCCTTCTTATACAGAACTCTCATACATTCCATGTGTCCAATTTCCTTACTCATTGGTTACTAAGTCCCCACCACTATGTTTGATGAACACCTCAGTTTAATTTTTTGAGATTAGGAGATGAGATAAAAAAGAATAGAATAGTATAAAAGGAAAAATGGAGTTCATACATCCTTGATATTGAGAACGTTTTCAATAAAATCAGGTAACCAAAGTAACTTCACCAAATGCTAAATACCACAAGAAACATCTGTGTGAAAAAATCCCACAAGATACATTCAAGACACCTCAACCTCTTAGTCCCATATAGTCCCAGAATATTTTCATCATTCATAGATGAAAGGTCAATGCCTCACACAGTCTTGTGAAGATCATATTACAAATTAACATGATCTCCATCTCACATGGCCTTACGATAAAAATCTCACATGGTTACATCTCACCCAATTTTTTTATATGGATTCATTAAATAGGATCATCCCTCAATGTGATATACCTACCCATAAACCAGGGATACTACAAAAATTCCTACCTCTCCTCAATTACAAAGGCCATTCATGCCTAGAAAACCTTTCATGATTCTTACTTCCCTAGTCAAAACCCAGAAAATTACAAAACAAAACCTCGACCATACCCACCATATGTACAATATTAGGTAATCCATAATAGTGTGCACCCCCTCGATTGTGGATTACCTTGATACAAAAAGAATCTAGGTTGTCATCAGAGATAGTTATAACCCTCAAGAAGATCACAATCTTGGATTATATTTATAACAAGGGTCATTATTAGGAAGACATTGGAGTGGTCCCTTTTGGAACAATTTGGGATTTATTATCCATTAAATGATACATTCCAAATAGGGTATCCCACCTAGGGTGAACCCCCGATCTTTTTTTTCATGAAATCACATTCATCTTTCCTCTATTTCCTAACCTTCTTATCATTAGATATGAAGATGAAAGGTGTAGCCTCTTCTTCAAGTGTAAGACCCATGATAGTTTCCATTGGAATCATCATCAATTCCCTAAGGATACTCAAAAAGGTATCCTTAGAGAATAATTCCCATTTAGGACTGATTATTCACTTTCATACAATGTTTTCAATTATTCATAATCTCTCTTACTCAAATAGATCATCACTAAATTGGGAATAATTATCATAGTGGAGCCTGCCATTAAAAAAATTAAAATTCATTCTAAATGGGCCTCCTATAAGTTATAGGCTCTAACTATTCACTCCTTTTACATTTATTGGGTTAAGCATCATAGGGAAGCCTCGTATGTGTAATAACCAATCGATTACTCATTGTCGCATCTTTCAGGACCCAAACAACCCCAAATAATGACATTAAATTATATGGGATTCTTCTTATTTTAATTAAATAAAAAATTATGGAAAGTTATTTACCACCTAATGTTAGATTACATGACATGCTCCTTCCATGTGACCTTAAATTTCACAATGTAAACTACATGGTATTTTAAAACTATTCTAGGATGGTATGTCGGATGCCTCCCATAGGCTCAAATCTGACGTCATAACTCTTCAAAATCCACCCCCATGGGTTAAAATTCATCAGGATGGAATTTATGTATTTTTTTAGTATGTCACATTCCCCTTATTCTTTAATGTCCCATCATTATATTATACTCTCGATGAAATTATTCCCCCTTCTTAGAGAGAAATATTCTCTCTATTTATTCCAAAATCTTTATCATGGGTCCATATTCCAGATGAAATTATCATCATCCTACAGATACATATTCCCTTAGAGTATTTTACAAATCCAAAATCATTGGGGGAAGATTCCATTCATTGTCAACCAGAATGAGATTCCAAGTATAAGTCCCACAGTAAAAAATTCTTGGAAACTTATTACTAATCATTGTTACCACAAGATGTAACATTGCATTTATTAGTCCTCTTCTAGTGACCTTAAGTGGTATGGATTGTCCCATTAGGTGAAAATAGACTATGTGGGTTCTAATTAATATCAAAATAATTTATTGTAACCCCATTCTATAGTCCCAATCCTGACACCATAAACACACATTTCCCCCCATTATAGAGATGGAGAACCCCAAATACATATATATGGTACCATTGATAGATAAACAATATTACATATAGGTGGCCAAATTGATGGGATATCTTTTATGATTATAGTTATTTACAAAAATAAATTTTAATCTCTAGTTGATGGCATAGGGGTAACAACCTACATAGGGTTATGGGAAGGATTCCTGAAAATGACTAAAATCTATATAAAAGTCCAATAGTAGGAAATAATACCATAAAAGGTGTGACGATCCAAACCTTACACATTATCAAACATCATTAATTTCCAATTATTAATAGAGAACATCCACTAAGACCACCATCCGTTAAAAATTAGGTCTGTAATGATGTTCACAATAAACTATCATTGTTTTAGAATCCATTGGGGTTTTTCGGTTCAATGAACATATTCACATAAGAAACAGATAGAAATACCTATAAATCAATAATACATTAGTATCTATGGAAGGGAAGTGTTATCATAGATAATAATTATAAGAATCTTTATTTTAATTTAATATATATCAGTTTCTTCAAGATTCACTCATGGTTATTGGATACAGGGTGCGCATCAAACATATATGAATATAAATATTGACTTAATGTGTAGGGTGACTGAGGAATGAAGAAGTATATATTCATGTCAGTAGTGGTACATGAGTTTAAATATTATAATTTTGAACATATGATATAATTCAAGATTGTGGGTTATATCTATAAATGGAGAAATGTTATTATGTTATATCCACAAATATTAATTTTATTTTTGTATATTGTTTTCAGAAGATTGTATTTTTTTTCATTATTATGAACTAGAATATTTATACATATAGGAATGAATATTTTTATAGTCTATAAAATATTTTTAATGGGTTATACATTTATATATGGATAATATTTTCTATAATATTTATAATATCAATGCCAAGGTAGATTATAATCACACCTACAATTGATATTTTCTCCTTGGTCATATGAATAAGAAATACTGCCAATAGATCTACTTAGAAGGATTGTTAGAATAGTTTAATTATGAATCATTTGACATAAGTGAATATTTTATATTAATAAAATTTACAAAGAAACCTATACTATAAATGAAGAAATAGATATTAGTTTGTTTGATCTCATACATAGGGATGCATATGGACTAAATAATTCATAATAAAGCGGTATTTTTTTTAACTTTTTTACTTGTACTGACAAATTTAGTTTGTATAGTTTTGTGTTTCTGATGAGACACATGTATGAAACATCTAAAATTTTCAAATGGTTTTATAATGAAGTAAAAAAATTGACTAGGAAAAGTATTAATATTATCAAATCATATTAGAGTTGGGAATACATGAGAACGATTTTCATTAATCTTGTGAGATATTGTGGAATTATTCCAAAACTCACTCCCCCAAAATACCTTAGTGTAATGGTGTTTCTGAGAGGATTAATTGTACCCTGTTTGAAATTGTTTTATGGATGATGATTCAATGTGAACTTCCTATTTCATTCTTGTCTTTTCCCTCGAGACTATGAAATTCGTACTTAAATACAATCCATGTAACGTATTCGTAAATAAAATATATTTTAAATGGTATGAGAAACATATTAGAAATGATTTTATAGGGATTTGGGTTTTTTAATCATAGGTATAACATTTATCTTCTGAAAAAATAATCCTTAATAAAAAAATATTATAAATATTTTGTTACAAAATGGTTACCGTGGGATATTATGTTTATAATCTTACCAAAAATGAAGTGTCTATGTTATGTGATGGTGTTTTCATTGAGAATAATCACAAGAGTTGAGGTTTCAATGGTAAATTGAACTTGTAGAAGTCCAATAAAAAACAATATGTGTTCCTCATATCTAAGTTGTTCATATTTTACAAATATTTGTTGAATAAGAATTGAATGAAGTTGAAAAATAACCTTCAAGGTCTGGTAGGTTTCATTTTGAGACTAAGATATGTTGTTTTCTTATATAAAATTAATTTATAGGGTTTTTATTTTAGATACACCTACTTTCTACCATGAATACATTGATAATTCAGATTCCATGAAATGGTTAGAAGCCATGGAATCAAAATTAGACTCCATGTCCACTAAAAAAGATGAGAAATTTTTGGATTCACTTGACTGGATAAGACCTATTGTCTAGTAGTTGGGTTTCTATACAGAAAATGATATTTATGGAAATGTTTTACCTATAAATAAATCCATGTTTTAAAAGTTTCTAAAAAAGTCATTGTTTTTATGATAAAGATACATTCCCACCTTTTGTGATGATAAATCCCATTTGGATATTGGTTTCCATAACAACTCATTTTGATTATGTGATATATCAAATGGGTTTAAAAACATATTAGCTTTATCTTTATTTATTTTAGGATGTGTATGTAATACGACTCAAATATATTGACATTCCAAATGAATCTGATGAGATATGTTTGTTGGAAACATCCATATATATATTGAAGTCATATTTTCAAAGTTCTAATATCTAGTTTGATGATGAAATCAATGAGTCTAGTTTCATCATGAATATATATGAATCATGTTTATATAAGTGGATTAGGTGGGGGGGTTTAGTGTTATTTATCTTTTATGTAGATGAAATACTTTATATAAAAAATGATATCCCAACTTTATACTTTATTAAGATGTTTTTGAGTAAATTCAACTCTATGAAAGACATGAGTGATGTGACGTACATATCGAGAATGTAGATTGATAGAGACAGATCAAAGAGGATTATTGGACTAAGTTATGACACTTACATTGTTAAAGTATTAAATAAGTAAAACATTAATATCTCTAAATGGGTTATTTAGTTGTGTTTCATGGAATGAATATTTAGAATATTCAATATCATTCATAAGAGTTAGAAAGGATGACTAAAATTACTTATGTGTCTTCCAATAGATCTATCATGTATTCCAAGTTGTTTAGTCAAACCAATGTCACCTATGATCATATTATAATGATTAGATATAAGATTGATAGTGATTAGTGAGGCTATATTTTTATTAAGAACAACCTTATGTACCAATAAAGGCCTCAGTATATGTTCTTTGTCTTTGGAGGAGAAGATGATATATGTGTAAGGGGGTACATTGATTATAGTTTCTAGTCAAATAAATATGAAATGAGATCTCAATATGGTTTTTTTCTTTAATAGTGGGGATATCACTAGGAAGAGTTCAAAACATTACACCATATAATACTCAACAATAGAGGTATAGAACATCATGGTAATAGATTCTATGTATCAATCTATTTGGATTAAAATTTTCATCACTAATTTTTTTGGTTCCTAAAATTGATAGAGATATAAATATTTAATATGATAACCCCTAACTCAATAAAAGAACAAAAATATATTTCTTAAATACCCTCTCATATATGAGATTATTGAGAGGGATAGTTATTGGATCTATTATGTAGATACAAATGGAAATGTGGTGGATTCGTTCATGAAACCATTATCATAGTAGAAGCATTATTGTCATGTTGATTCTCATGGTTTATTATATATAAGATATTTAATTTAATGGAGGTAAATAAATTATGATTTAATAAATAATGTCAATATCTATTTATCATTCATTCATGTGTGATGAAATTTATTTACATGAAAATTGGAATAGAAATGTCCCACCAAAGTATGATTTGGTGTTTTCCCTAATTTATGATCATCACAGAGTATTATAAGTTGTGATTATATGTTAGGTTTGTAATGAAAATAATCTTGTACATATTAAAAATCATTTTATATGAGATAAAAATAATAGTATCATGAGGTAATAAGTCATGAATTATTAATTTTATTCACCCACAAAAGTATATCTCATTGAACTCTATATATCCATTTTTATACATTGATTTGTATGATTATTATTAATCCCCATTACTTGATGTTAGTGAGATACCTTGAATGAGAACCACCCTAAATTTATAACTTTATTTTTAAATCCTTTAGTCTTAGCTAATTTATGGGTGGTTGGGTATTTTGTTGGTCATTTCATTAGTAATAGCATAAATAGGAGGAGATTTTTATACTCATATAATGAGAAAAGAAATTATCTCCCTTAATTTAATTAGACTAAGTAAATTAATTTCCATGCTTAGTTGAGTCACATATCTTGTGTTCAACTACATGGATGAGTGAAATTTGATGTTCTCATCTTATTTATAAATGACATGCGATGTATTCATCAAACTGGTATCTTTTTTATAATAATTATAAATATATTAGATGGATAGTACTTTATTGAATGGTTATATTTTTTTCTCACTAAAGTTTCTGTTAAAATGGATTATATAAGAATATATATGATGTATATTATACTTCATGTTTTGGACATGTTCAAATAAAAATATTTTTATGTTTTGTCATGATCAGTCAACACCCCTTAGTATCTTGAGTATCATGGACTCATTTCTTAAGGTAATTCTTTCATAAGATCTACGAAATTGGGATTTCATATTTGTTTTCAATGGTACTATATAACTCATGGTTACAAATTTAGGTCATTGGATAATTAATAAATTTTGGACAAAGTGTTTATTCCCAAAAAGTTTTTTTGATAGAATTTATACATAATATTTTTGGATGGATTCACATAGATTTGTAATGTTTTTCAAAATGTCCATATAGGATTTTAGTGAAAGTGGGATATTTTTGGGTGCACAATAAAAGGGTATGTTGTATTGTATGATACCTCCTTATACCATAGTCAGTCATATGAATATGATTCTTATTGGGAATACGTACATGTTAATAAGAAATTTAACCTTAGGATTAATTTTGAGGGTATGTTATCACCGACATCATAAGATATTCATGTGATTAATATATTGTGGTTACATTACCCAAGTGTGTAATATGACATACAATATTGGATGCATGGGATGTGAGAGCATCCATAACTACTATGTATTCTTTCAGTATATCTTTTGTAAAAAATCAATCTGATTAATTTATTAATTTATTTTTATACTAAATTCATTAAATAAACTGTTCAATGAGTTGAAGAACCGATTTGAAGTTACTTGAAATTTATTCTATAAAATGGAAGATGAATCCAGAAATTTTGTGGCTTAGTTTGTTAAATAAAGAGAGTTTATAAAATGTATAAGATCCCATCCATTATTTCTAAAATAGATGCAGACAAGATTAGTTGAGAATCTCTTAATGTTGAATCAAAATTATTATTCACTCCAAAAAAGGCACTAATAACCCATTGGTGATTTAGGGTCCTCTTATTACAAACATGGATCCAACAGTTGGTGTACAACATATGAAGGAAAAATATTTTTCACTTTTTTAGTGATTTCCATTATTCTTACATTACTAAATACAAAAATATGGAATATTAAATGATTATGGTGTAAATGGATTTATGTACTTAATATTATTTAATGTTAATATTCTTGAATATATATTGATTATTTAAGTTTTTTATTCCTCGATTAAATTTTAATTAATTAACACCCAAAAAACCATAACATATATGTGGTTTTTATTAGGGACACTTTATGTGGTGTCCTACCATGTTTTTTTGATTAAACCCAACTCTTACACATTTTAGGACATATAAATACTATAGTTGGTATGAAGGTTTTGGTGGAGGCCCAAGTATGGGTGATAATGTTAGATAATCTTAGTGGGGAATTGAAGAAATTCCTAATGTGAGGTTGGGGATAGGTACTAGTGTGTTAATTATCATCTTTTTTTTTTACTTTTAATATAAGGGATTAGAACATTGGTTGGTATCTCTTGTAGTGTATGAGTATATGAAATGATATAAAACAAAATCCACTATATTATACTATATAAATTTTTTACATTATTACATTAGCACTAGATCCAGGTGACCACATCCTGGTGGATCAATTTTTTTAGCAATTTTCGAAAAAATAGATAATTCATGAATCCCACATTTAATTTAAATATTTAAGATACAATGTAGTATTTTATTCGATAAAATTATTATTAAATCTAGAAAATGATAGCCTATAAATCATGATATACTTCGTAGAATATTAGAAAAAGGAAACAAAATAAAATTGTGTGCTCAAATGCTCAATAAGGGAATGCATACAAAAAAATATCTCATAAAATATATCATAAATAATATGGGATTAATAAATTATTATTCAATAATTCCATATAAATAATAAAATGATCTTGAAACTTATCCATGGATAACATGACTACTTGAAAAATCACATGGATATTAATAACTAATTTCATAATATTTTAATGCATAATAGCATACATCATAAAAAACTGTTGAGGCATTATGAAAAGATATCTTTCTTAAATGTGTATGGAATATGATAAATACCCAACCTATTTTTTCTCATGAGACCTACATATGAAACAAGGGTATATCTATATTTAGTTCCTACTAATCCCATGATATGTTTAATATATTCATCATATTAATAAATAATATAACATAATCAATACATCTTGGTAGCCAATAACTATCCATGTTGGAAGAACTAGCATATAGAATAAAAATAATTTTCTAAGTAAAACTTATCATAGGAAAACCAAATAAATATTTTGCATTGTATAATCATATTATATCCTCGTTAAATAATAGAATTCATCAAATAATGGTGACATAGATGAAAATAATTTTGAATGATCTCAGAAACATTTCATTTTGGAAATAAAATTTTTATTTAGAAATCACATATTTATATTTTGAAAATATCCAAACTATTAAGAATTTTTTTTAATTAACCAATGAAAATTTTAGAGTAATATTCAATGAAAATATTTGTTTGGTCGGTGGGAAAAACATTTCATTTGGTGTGCGTTAAAATAAAATTTTGTTCACACCTTCTTTAAAAAGTGTCTTGTTCGAAATATGACCAGATGATTCCTTTTAATTTTTTATAAATTAAAACATGGTTTGAAGTAAAATTAATAAATCATCCGATAATAGTAAAAATATTCTTGAAAACATTTGAGGGAAAATAAGGACATGTAATAAAATGATTCTTGACCAAATAGAAAATAAGGTTTTTGTTTTGTTTTTTTGCTTTTTTATTACATAGAGAACGGAAAATGAAATGGACACTTTTACTTTTTATAAATATTCATAGGATAATAAAATATAAGGGTTTTGATATAAAATGATCATATAAATCCACCAAGGGAAATATAAACATAACAAACCATAATTAGGATGAGATTGTGAAATAAACCCTTACCTCAGGTCTAACTTACTTCATAAGTGGTTTTAACACATTTAATATAAATTTAAATTTATTATAATTCTATAAAATAATGATATAAATAACTATAATATCATATTTTATCCATTTATAACACTTCATAACCATTTATTAATAATTCCATATCAAAAGCATCGTTTCTGAGTGTCTATTGTTTTCATTTTTCATGTAGGTTTTAGTTTAATAGTTTTGGTCCTTGGATTTTAATAAAGGTTCCATAATATCCATAATTTTAATAATTATAAAAATATCATATCTATATTCATTATAAAAATATTTTTAATTTTTCTATAAATGCGTACGTGAAAAATGAATCACATCCCTTAGTGGAGGTAGTAGCTCACAAATATCCACCAACTATGTAATAATCTCTAACAGGTTGAAGGGAATGATGGTAAATGATATATTTTATTTATAGAATATTTTTTATAATATAAATATAATATTTAAAAATAATATAAATTATAATAAACTTCCATGAATGGTGGTGATGAATAACAAAATACATCGCTTTGTGAGGCGTTGGTTCTAACGTACACAAGAATGATTCTTTCGTTTCCGATTTTAATGGAGAAGGATATGGATAAATATTTCATAATTAAAATAATATAATACCATTATAGTTTATATATGGATGTTATTATATCATCATGGTTATAAAAAAATTTATGTAGGTATAAGAATAAATAAAATGAAAACACTCAGTTAAGAGTTATACATCCTTTTTGGACAACCTCCTTTGCTTTACAACTTAATCTTTAAAAGGTTGGTATTTTGATCAAACAAAAACCACTAAAAATAGAAAGTTAATTAATGAATTGATTGGGGAATATATTTTCTGGTATTTAATCCTAATTATATTTAGATAGGAGTAAATAAGTGGTTTCCTTTTATAAGTGAGGGGGAGAACACACTTGAAATTTTTCAAAAGATTCAAATATATTGCTGGATTACACAAGAAAATTTGATCTAAAATCAATAATATTTGATTTTTATAATATTAAGTTAGAAATAAAACCATAAAATGAGGTTTTGAAATGTTTAAGTTGAATTTTTACCATCATGTATTAGTTTAACCCCACAGTAAACCATTTTAACCATAACCATGGTTACACAATTTCACTTTTTTTACTGTTCATTATGATAAAAAATAACATAACCATATTACATAATATTAATTATTCTGATTCCAAATATTTAACCCTTTTTAAAATATTCAAATTTTTTAATTATAATAAATAAATTTTAATATATGCGTGAATAACACAATAAAAACCATTTTTAGAAAAATGTTTATTTTGTGTAAAACAATTCAGAGAAATATAATGTATAATACTGATTATAATGTAACTAAATAGATAATGTTATATATAATGAATATTTTTTAAAAAAATAAATTAAAACACTAAGTAACCTTTTAATTAATTTTTTAATAGAAAATATTTATATTTTTTATTTGGATAGAAACATTACTTAGAATTCTAAAATTTTTGCCATATATTTCTATGTTCAGTATTAAATTTTTATATACATTATATTATATCTTAAATGTATATTTGTTCTATAAATATGGTTTTTTCATAATTAAATTTATTCTTTTATCATTATAATTTCATGTAAGTGATTTTTTTAAAAAAGATACTTTCACTATTCATCCAAAAATATTCTGTTTCTATAAAATCTTAAAATTAAACAAAATATAATTTTTTACATGATAAATTAAAAATGAAATTATTTTCCCCAAATAAAATTCTAAATACTGTTATAAATATATTATTATGTCCCTTCACAAAATGTAATAGAAAATATTTTTTTAAGAAAACATATTCTTGAAACAAAAAATTACTTCCTTAAAATTGAATAATTATTTATTATGTGTTAATAAATACAATTTTATTATAAAAAAATTATAAATAATTTTCATAATGTGATTATTTTTATTTATATAATTAATTTAATTTCTATATTATAGTGGTCACATTAATAAAATACCATCTTTTTCTTAAATATCAATTATGAATGTTAAGAAACATATCATTGTTATTTTTTAAACTATTATTTTATGGTGTTACAATCTACCCATTTAAAAAATTTCATCCTTGAAATTTCATTATCTCAAAAATCAAGGGTTAAATATTTGAAAATAATTTTGTCAAAAACCCACATCGTACATAAGAAAAATAAAACATCCTTTGAAAAGGGGAAGTGGGAAACGTAAAGCATACTCAAAATAACACATAATCATGTTCAAGATAAAGATAACCAGAGTAAGAAGTGAAAATATAGATTTAGGGATGAAATAATAGCTTCTAAGTAATAATAAATATTGATAGATAATGTGACCATGATAAACTTAATGACTACAAAACCATAAATTTGTAGGTGATAAAGAATATATAAACCATGGGTTTTCATATATAGATATTATATATTTTTAGATGAACACTCATTACATTATAAAACACTCACCATAGGATCGTAAAGGTACAATTACTTAAAAAACATTAAAAAATGGGTTCATATGTGAACTATATCATCTTATACTATGATCTTCAAATCCAAAACTCTTCATATACATAACAAACTTAAAAATTTTCTTCACAATCTATGTAAAGGAAACCTAATAAAGGGTGATCCAAGATGATCATTATGTGTTAACTCGGAAAATGCAGAAATATAATGTGAACATAAGGGATTGATAATGTGGGTATAACAATGAAAACCTACCCTGCATATCAAAGATAAAAATCATGTGTCTTGGAAGAAATATTGGGAGTTCATAGAACATTAATCAAAATGAAATAAAATAACATGAGGTAAGATATCATATCATTGACATAAGACATATAATTTTCATATAAAAATAATCATAAAAAATCATTTATGTATTAGTCATGGATCATTTCAATGGATATCATAGTGGAACATGTTCACTCCTCAAATCATCATAGTAGTCAAGAATCACTCCCAATATCATTATAGTGGAAAAAGAAACTTACTAAACATAGTTCACTCACTTTTCGATAATGTTTATCTCATGAGATATAAATCTTTACCCAATTAAATTTTGGGTGATATATGTCATGCTTGTCACATAATAAATATCATCCATATGTTTTCCCCAAGATCATATAATGTTAATAATATCATAAACTAAGAAATGAAATGGGTTTCATAAATATTTCATCATATCATAACCTATGGAAAGGTGATAAATTTTATAATCATTTCATCTTTTAATCATAGCATAACCTATAGAAATAAGTGGGTTTCATTAACATCATTCTATCATTAATAGAAAATAATAATATAAATAATAATAATGGTTTATTTTGATTATATCTCTAGTAAGGCATATGTGATATCGATATATGTCATCATAGATGGAAAATGTTTTTGAAAGTATAATTAAAACTTTTCTCGAGGAAAATGAGTTTTCTTAGAAAATAATTTTTTAAAACTAATAATTCATTAACAAATCTTGAAATTATTTTCTATTAAAATAATCTTTGAATTCTTATAAATAAATATTTAAAAATCATTAAAACATTTTATTGATGAAAATATCCCATCATCTTTGAAAACACTTTTTTAAACATAAAACATTGTAAAAAGCCTTTTCATTGGAAAAAAACATTTAAAACATATTATGTAAGATTTATAGATATTTTAAATAATTTTTGAGCAATATTTTCTCTAAAAGTTTAAAAATAATTTTAAAAAATTAATATATTTCTAAAATCTCTTTATTTGAAAATAACCTTAAAAACTTATAAAAGAATCTTTAAAAATAATTTATAAAATTTCTTGGAGAAAATATCCTTTCTAATTTGAAAAAAATATTTTGAAACATAAAACAATTTAAAAATTCATTCCAATGAAAATAAATTTTGAAAAATTTAAATTAAGATTTAAAATATTTCGGCAATATGATGGTGGTAAATGTCGGGCATGTTAAAACCAATACCCCTTTAAATTTTTTGTAAAATCCAAATGGGTCTTGTTTGAAAAATAAAAATAACATTCCTTTCAAAACAATTTTTTAAAAGTAAAACATGGGTAAAAATGTCTTTAATATGTCTTTTGTATAATTTCCATAACATTTTTTTTATTTTTTTTAGAAAACATTGTTTTGATATAAAAATAGATTTTGTTCGAAAATATATATAAATATAAATTTTCTTACAATTGTTATTTTTAAATAATGAGTATATAAATAGAGGAAAATGAATGGGGAATGTTTTTTTCTAAAAATAACTATATTTTATGAATATACATGTGATTATTAAGATAAATATCAGAAAATTTCATCATTTGTAGTATAATCATGATCACTCTCAAAAAATAATGATATTGTAAAATAAAACCCTTACAACTTTCATATTATTTAATCAGAAGAACTATAAAAGAATACATTTAACGGAAAAATAGAATATCATGAAAAAAATAAATTCATGATATTGCACATCAAACAACTAGTATATTTACTTCATAAAAGTGGATAGGTATATAACATAACATATGTCTCAAAGAATGAAAATAGAGCCAAAAAAATTGCTTACTACTTTGGAAAATTTTTATTTGTAAACCCCATGAAAAAGATATCATCAAATGGATATATATGTAAAAATATTTTTAAAGATAAAAATAATATATATTTATGGCAATTATATACACCGTATAAATGAAACATGTGGGGAATATGGCATGTGACTCATATAAAATAAAATTGAGAAGGAAATCCATTACAACATTAGTAATATTTTAGATCGTATTTAGCAATAAATAATAACAGTAAAAAAATTTAAATTTCATGAAAATTATATGATTTTTGATAAAATATTTCAAACGGAAAGTATCTACACCTTAGAAAAGTAATGAGTGGTGAATTTTCATATGTCTCCCATGAATAAAAGAGAGAATAAAAATCCATAACCTTAAGTATCGAATTATTTAATACACATTCTAAAATAATTTATAATAAATATATGTTTATTTGAAATAACTAACTGAAACATAATTAGATATATCATACCATATATTATTTTCATATGAGCTTTTATTACCCGTTTTAACAATTCTATGTTAAATTTGCATTTCACACAATAACTGCATCGTTTTTCTTCTATGTTTTGATTATTTATTTTTGGTACTCTTATATTGATCCTGGTTCCATAGTATCTATATTTTTAAAAATAAAATCAATATAATATATATTCAGTATCTATGTTTTAATGTTAATCCAAAAGATTTATAGATAGAAAATGAGATACACCATTAATGGAGATGGTAGGTCATATGTACGGATGAATATTGTTTCCATTTTCTCAATGAATTGAAATAAAGAGAGATAAATACTATATTAACATTAAATAATAATTTATATTTCATATATATAAAATATCATCATTAAAAAATATATTTATTACCTTTTATTTAAAGCGTGAATGAATCTCATCGTATTGAGAGATAGTAGTATGCGGTACAGATGAGTGACATTATAATATTCTAATAGAATAGATAGTATTAATGTATATGTGATATAAAAAATGAAAAAGTATAATAATATAATAAATAAAATAAATAAAAATTTAATACATCATTTTATCCATTTTTGAGAGGTGGTTACGGAAGACGAACAACGTCGGTTCGCGAGGTGGCAGTCCGCCGTACACGTGAATGATGATTTTTTATCCAATTTGATGGAAGATGATCTGTTTGTTGGTCATTAACATTAGATAAAACCATATATTTATTTTTAAGAAAATAATAATATTATTTAATATTTTTTAATGATAATTTCAAGAGGTGGAGGAAGAAATAAAATAAAACGTCTGGTTAGAGGTCTTACCTCTTATTTGGATGACTTATTTTTTGTTTTCACAACAAGGCTTATTAGGTTGGATTTATGACACAACTGAGGTTTATAGGATTGGAGGAGGGAATTACGTAAGTTATTGGGTGTAGTTATTTGCTGATCTAAACTATTTTGGAAGTGTGAAGAGGAGAGGATAAGGAGTGGTCTTTTTAAGTGAAGTGAGTGGAACACTTGTTAATTTCAAAAGGATAAATGTGTACCCATGTTTTCCACATGAAAAAGGATCCAATATCATTCATTTTAGAACATATAAGATATAAGGTATATATATCTCTCTAAATTTACTGTTGTACATGTTTTGGGTAATTTTTAAAACTTATCCTCTTAGTTTAACCCCAAGTAAATCCATTTGTATCTTAACCACAATAAATAATTTTTACTATTTATACTATAAATTATGGTTAAAAATTAAATTGACCATATTATATAATATAAATATATTATTATTCATAATATTTAACCATCTTTTTTAAAATCCCATAACAGAATTTGGAAGTTTTTTTTTAAAATTAATCCTATAGTCACGACATGGATTGAGTTTTTCAAAGAGAAAATGTAAAAGAATATTAAAAAGTTTTTTTATAAGAAATAAATATTAAATTGATTCCAATGACCGAAATTAGATTAAATTATATTTAATTTTACCAATTTTACATTTAAATCCATCTTAAAACAATTTTTTTATTTTTTTATGAATTAAAAGCAAAGATAATTCTACATAAAAATAAGTATATTTCACTATTCATCAGAAAATTTATCTTCTCAAGTAATTATAAAAACATAACCCTTATAAAATTTTAAAATGAATATTTAAAAAATGATGTTCATTTTTTAGAAACATTTTTTTAAATATGTATTTTTTTAAAAATAGTGCAAAAAAGGTGTCAAAACTGATTTTTAGAATAATTTTGTTTTTAGTGAAAAATTGGATTTGTTCTTATATATTATCTAAATAACATATACGATGATTTTTTAAAATTTTATTAAATATATAATATAAAATTTTATCAAAATAATTCTCCAAACGTTATTTAAGTAATTTGTTGAGATAAAACATGTTTGTATACATACAAGTGGTCTTTTCAGAAAATGATGTCACTTCTTTTCAAATTCTATTTTTATTTTCATTAATAATTCATAGGAAAAAAATTAAATTAATTTATATACTTGTGTAAAACATATATTTTCATAATTTTTTTATTCTTATTCATACCCACTAGTGAAACTATTTACATATAACTATCATTTTATGTAATAATGTATTCATAGTATGTCATGTATCGTTTAAACTCATTGTTATGAGTAATGGAGGGTAAATTTAGTGTTATGTGTAATGAAATATAAACATTGTGTTGTTTTAAATTCAAACTAAAATCAGTTTTTCATGTAATAGAAATATCAAAAATATTAAATTTATTTGGAAAAAATATTTCACAAAATCTCATAGTGTTACAAATAACACCAACAATTCCTCAAAAATGAAGGTGAAAGTATAAGTTTTTTATCATAAAACCCTTTTATTTGAGTCGAGTGATTATTTTACTATCTAGATGGACAAATGAGAATATATATAATTTATTTCATTCAACATTATTTGTTTTTTTGATTGAATATTTTAATCTATTTCCACATCTCATTCTAATTATTAATGAAGAAGATGAGTTTTTCTTGATTGAATCATAAAAATAAACCATTAGTAGATCCTAAGATCAATGAATTAATGTTAAGTAATTTTACCTTCTAAAAAAGATAGTTTGAAAAATTTTATATAATACCCAATATTAATAAACCTTCCAATGAAGAAGTAATACATTAATTCATCCAGAATCAATAATGACACCCCTAGAAATGATACAATACATTAACATTTAAATTATAATACCAATAGTTAAAAATATATTATTATATTATTCATATTCTAATTCCTAGATTTAAAATCCTAATTAACCCCCAAAAATATTATTTTTTTCAAAGTCAAACGTCTGTATAACAACCATGTTTCCAATTAGAAAATGTATTTTCATCTTATTAGAGGGAATCTATTATATTCTCATTAAAACCAGATCACCACACCGAATTTTGATTAGAAAATCCTTCCTCATAGAGTTAGAGAATGAATAAATATTGTTAATAGATATAAAATATTGTGTAGAGTCAAAATCAAATGATGCATTATCTATATTTGAGTTTATGATAAATATACTAGCTATCAAAACATAAGTGATTTCATTTTATCTGTAGTAATTTCATAATATTTCCCATAACCACTTAGTATTGTTTGATGTAATTTCCATTGACTCTTATGGAATTAATATCCATATTTACCCATCTCATTACAGTTGAAATTATAGGCATTGACAAATTATTTCTTTCACATGAAATCTTTCAACAAATGGACTTTCTCTCCACCCTTAATGTAAACTCTTTTCCCCTACATTAAAGTACCATGATGTTCCTTCCCACAATTATTACATGTTGCAAATTCAAATATTCTGTTTTCATTTTTTTCCATATTTTCCTTTATATAGATATTAATCATTTACTTTTTTTCATTTATTCCATTGAAAATATATGAATTGGGGAATTATTTCTATACCCATAGGCCAATTGATACTATATCAACATATGATGTATTTATTTAGAAATATTAATACCCTTTAATGATTTTCTATGGACCACTAAAGAAAATAGTAGTATTATTACTTGTTTCATGTAGGTAGTCCACATAATTCTTTACTAATCTTGTAATGTCTTTTTCATACTATAAAATAACTTCCTTTTCTATTTGACCCAAATTTAGAAAATACCTTTACAAATCTACTTAGCACTCATGAGGAATGTATTTTACAAGGAATATCTAATTAAATGTCTCTCATTCCAAACACTATATTTCCTCACCATCTGTAGAATTTTGAGTCATTTTACACCATTAATTAGAATATCTATTTAAACAAAACACTTTATGAATAATATTCATTCCTTTAATTTCTCCCAAATGCTTGAAATATATTTTCAATAGAGCCAATCCATTATTAATCCACTAACATATTAAGAGTTCCACTCAAGGATTAAGGATTCTATTGTATGATGTAGTCCAACGTCATAGTATCATATAGTGGAGAAACTGGTCGCTTCATATAGCCATGATTATTAGTCATAACATTCACAATATTTTTATAGTCTACTTACCTCCAACACTAGTCTCATAGATTTTCTTAGGGAAAAAAATCCCGATATCAATTACGAGTGTTGATAAATTTTCATTCCTTCCAGAATTTTTCTCAGGATACGAGAAACATGGGTGTTGAGTTTTGAAGTGTTCCTTGGTCTATTTTTCCCCTTTTTTGGCCTTTTGTTTATTTGGGAGTTTTTGGAGAAATCCAGAAAAAAATTCTTGGCAATACCATGCTCACGTTTGGTGTGTAGTTTGATAAATGGTGTCGTTGTACCTATATAAGCATGCAGAAGGTAAAAAACCTACCGCACAGTCAATTCATGGTCATGTGTTTGATCCTAGGAAACCATGAGGTCGATCCATGTGTGGGAAGTGGCTACAACACGATTGTCACACGGTTTGGTAAACTATGCTACTTAAATGTGTGCCTTTCTTAAATATAAAATTTTAGGGGTGTCCATGTTTACCCCTTTCAGTTTTTTAACACAAATCTCTCTCCTCCTCCACTATGTGAATCATTAAACCCTATGGGGGATCTCCCCTTCTCTTCAAGGCACTCACCTCATTCTAGGGTGATTTCATGTTGAAATATTCATGGGTTTTGTTGGATATCTCAATGTAAACCCCTCCTATCATCTCCCTCTACCTTATCCTATCATCACTTATTAGTTTAGTCTTATCCCATGGTCATGCCGACCTAGGGTTTTTTTTTCTATTCAATTATATTTGTTTTTTCTTCTTAAGGGGTTCTGTTCATATATCTAGGGGTTTTAAACCCTCGTGGAGTGTTTTCGGTGGTGTGTTGTCATTACGCCATAGATCCGAGGTAGGCTTTTACATGCACTTTCCTTTTCAATTTAAGAATCACTAGCTTCATTATTTTCCCACATTATTTTTTTATAAATATTGACGTATGATCCTTGGCTTAATTATTTTTTGTGTAAATTGGTGTTTTATTCTTTTGTTTATTATAAATGGAATTATTTTGTTAAATAATGCACAAAAACACTCAATTAAATTTACTATTCGATTTTATGAGTAATTTGTGATGTAAGAAGTATGTTTTGGTATTTTGAATATATTTTTATAATGTGAAATAATGTCGTGGGTTCCTTATATGGGGTTTCCAAGTGGTTCTGTGTTTTATAAAGAAATTAGGAATGACAATTATAGTGTTTTGACATGTATTTCCAATTAATGGCCCGTTAAGAAATTTTTTAAGAAACGGTTATCCATGAATTTTTAGTGTAAACGTTTTAATAGGATTTAGTAAATTATTTTGAAATGAAAAATGGTGTGTTTAAACCCATTTATGATATTTTTATTTTGTATCATTGATAAATTTTGGTTTTGGGAAGTTCTTAAAGGCCAATTTAGAAACATTTTGAAAATGTTGAAGGTGTTTTTTATGAAATCCTCTGTTTGATATTTCCCATTACTTTCCCATGTATAATGGATGAGATGCAATCCCTATGGAATCCTCAAGATCCATTATCAGAGTTTCTCAGTTGGGACTCTTTGTGTTCTATTTACTCTATGTAATGATATTGGTCCTTGGTGTGACTTGGGTTTAGGCATATTTTTCTGTTACTATTATATATGATTGTGATTGGATGATCAGCTGGCATCAGTTGACTCACTCCCATTATATGCATGATACATACAAACTAGGAATATTGTGAGAATTTTCTGAGAATTATTAACTCACTGGATTGTTTATGCACTAATTGGTGGTGTATAGTAGGTGGATATATTTGTGTTTAACACCATGAGATTGGGATCCTCATTCTATCTAGAGTTAGGGTGGTTAAGATTTTATAGTGTTTTTGATTTCATCATGTGTGGCATGCTACCAGGGATGAGGCCTCATTTATTAGTATGTTTTGGATTGATCGTGATCTCCTCAGTTCACATATGTCTATTGGATCATAATATCTTGTAGTGATAAATGCGATACATGTATGTTTTTTTACATTTTCCTTGCTATATGATCATCAAGGTCCCCTCTCATCTTGTCTCCACTTTAGAAAGGGATGTGTTAGTTTCAAAAAGGGTTTATGAAAAATGTTTCCAAAGAAAAGTGTTTTATCCTCTTGTGTAAGTTGAAAATATTAACATCACATTCCCCTTGAAAATTATAATGTCTCACTAATGGAATGAGTTTGGTTTCAAAATGAATAAGGTAATTGGGTCGTACATTGTGTTTAAGTAAAACATGTAGAAAATCATAATTTTATATATTGTATTTCAAACTTGAAAATAGATGTTTCTTTTATTAAAAAGGAAGTGCATTGGGAAAAATATTATCGAGCTATCCAACTGTGTTTTAATAATAACACCTATAGTTCCTTTCTATTCGTTTCCTTAGGTAGGGATATCTTGAGTTTGAAATCCTGTAGCAATGAGATATTTTTGTTTTGGGTAGTGATCCTTGGGTCATATGGTGTTAGTGTGGTCATCTGTTTCAGTTGGTTTAATTGTATATTTGTTGTACCATTAATTTTCATGTATAAAAGATATTATGTTAAATCTTATTTATATATTGGATTGCTTGTGCATATTTATACTATTTGGTTGTTTAATTTTTATTGTCCAGATCATTCCCTTTGGATAATCTGTTGATGCCCAACACTAGATATCATCCCATTACGATTGGGAATGCCCTTCGAGCCATGCCATATATCATCTGGAGTGACCAGTTCAGTGTTGACCTAGGATGGTTCAGGAAAAAATAGTATCATAGGGGATCATATCTTAAAGTACCTTGCTTTTCATATCACCCTTTGTTACTTGGGGATGTCAAGGTAGATGAAGTATGATTTTCAGGTCTCAATGGGTAGGTGGGGGAAGAGCATTTAGAACTATTGCTCGTTATGATCCTTGGGTTTCCATGGGAGGTCTGGTTTTGTTAGTTTGTGGGTCTTTATGAATTTTATGGTGACTTAGATGCGACAAGGGAGTTGGGACAATGGTCTCTGTGAGCTTATAGGGATTGGAAAGCCATGTGGTTCCAGGGGCATAGTCCTAAAAGGATTTTTGTGTTGGTGGTGTGTTTAGAATATGGACTTAAACCGTATGTTCAAGTCATCCACCTTCACTAGTTCCCTCTTGTGAGTATCCAATAATCTTTTGAGTTCTAATTTTTTTTGAAAATCCTTCTATCAGAATTGTTTAAATGGATTTTAATGGAATTGTTGGATTTGGAAAAGTGGAAAATTTATTTTCATAATTTACATTAAGAAGGGTTTTAGAAAGTTGGGTTTTTTAAAAAAATATTTTGGTAAAGTGGAAATGGTTTAATGGGATTGGGTTTTCTTAGTCTAAAATTATATTTTGTTGAACGGTTGGTGTTTTTCTAATTTTTTTTTGTGAAATTCCCAATAAATTTTTCTGTTTGTGGATAGTGGACAATTAAAAGAGTCTTTGGTGAATTTTTTAAAATGTAAATTAGTATTTTTAAAGGGTATGTTTGATTTAAAATTTGTTTTTAATGAAAAAGTAATGGGATTTGATCAAATTGTATTGATCTAATGAGATTTGTTGAATATTTGTAAAGTGTTTTGAAAAAAATGAAAAGTAATTTTGATGTAAATATATGGGACTTCATTGTATACTATGATAAATGGTTTGTTTGGTGGTATCTAAAAATTGAATTTTTAACTTGGGGGCTAGTGAGTCTTTGTAAGGATCATGACTTTTGAAATGGGTTAAATGAATTGGTTATAAGATGATTTTTTAGGCTTTTGTGTTCTCATGGGTTCACACATATGTTGTGGTTTGTGAAAATATAGATGATTCCTAGTATGTCAGGGTGGTTTGGATTCCCATGGTGGCCTGAAAATATGCATGTGAGTGAGACTCAACAGAACACCACTGGTGAGTGTGAAAAATACACCATGTTTTTTTTATTTTCAAAGTGTTCTTTAAGATATAAATTTTGGTATTTTTGTAATACAATGGTCATGTGGCGTATATTTTTATTCCTTAGAAGTGTTATTTGTTTAGTACACACTTCCTCGTGATCTAGAAGTGATATTGTTGTTTTATCTTGCATTGAGATTTTATTTTTATCTCGTTCATTAAGCGTTGTCTTTGTGGGATTTTTTTTAAAAAAAATTATTTTTTAATCTAGTTTCCCTCTATGTTGGTGTTAGTTCAATGTGATGTTTTGTGTTCATGAGGTGGTGATAATCAAGAACGCGGTTTCTTTATTGCCTTATGTTCTCCACCATTGAGATGTGATTAATGTTGTGGTACAACTATGGATGGTTCTCCATTGTAATGTATTCTAATTGATCGACCTCGGGATTTCATTGTGGGATTCAAAAGGAAAATTCAACTCCTTGAAGGATCACCTATCCCATTTGTTGGAATAGAGATATGTTTGGGCTCTATATAAAATTATTTCCATTAATGATAATTCTCTCGGTTATAGCAGTGGTATTTGGTGATATTTGGTATGTTTCTCCATTTTCCTTATTTGTTTTGATACTCGTTCAGAGTGAAAGAGAGTGGTGATGTGTATCCTCTAGTCCAGGTTTTGGTAAAAGTGTTCTGTAAGAGAAGTGAGTTTTAGGGTGTGTCATAATCATTTTTTTCTTCCAAGGGGAGTTATGTTGCATCATCTGGATCTAGAATTATTTGTTTCGGTTTGGGATTAACAGATCTTGATCATGGGGTAGTATATGTTTCAGGCATCAGAGCTCCATCCATAGGTCCTGGAGTAAAGATGGCATGGATCCAAGAATCCCAAGGGTTTAAGGAGTTGGGATATTTTTTTTCTTTTACCATTATGTCGTGGTAGTTCTAGTGTTTTTATTATGGTTTCTCATCACTGTGAATTTCCTCTAGTTGCAAAGTGCATGGTGGACTTACCCCTCACATAGTGCTTGTAGTTATTCTTTCTTGGATGCGAGTTTCCATTGAGTGTTCTTGTGTGTACAACCCATGTGAATGAGGTGGAGCCTTGGATTTTATTTTTCCATAGGTGAGGAGTGGTGGGTAGTTTCCGGTTGTGGTTTTAGAAATCCAATCATTAGTCCCCTCCCCTCCCCTCCCCAGGTGGTGGGGAGGTTTTTGGTCCATGTGGGATGTTTTGGATCATTTCTTATCACATTTATTCAAGAGTGGGTAGTTTAAATTCTATTGATGTGTATTTTTAGCCTGTATCCTTCTTAGCTTGGTTAGGTTGTGGTGGAAGATTTATGGTCAGCCTATGTGGGAAATTCCTAGTTTTGGTTCAAGTTGAATTTTCATTTGGTCATTTTTAGTTGTTCCTTAATGGTGGTAAGACCAATTATGGGTCTAATTTTATATTTCTCTTAAGAAGACATCAGTTGCAAGTTGATTTCTAATGGTGGAAATTCTATTCAAGACTCCCCTCTGCTTGTGATCTATTTCTAGTTTGGTTTTGGTTTGATCTAGTTAAAGTGTCCTCAATTAAGGCTATTGATTTTTATTCAGTTTCCTCCATGGTTTGGTTGCATGTTGAGATTCATGGGAGAAGTCATGATGGTATTGTTTCTGGATTGGTAGTGGATAAGGTTGCATGATCCTTCCCTGGTTCTCAAAAAGAAGTTGTGGGTTTATGCTTTATTTTGAGTAATGGGATTGAGTTTTGTTAGTGGTGGGTGAAAATTTATTGTATTAAGAGGTGGTATCATGTTGATGTGGAATCTTGGGCATTGACTAATTAACTGGAAAGTGTTTCGGCTTTTCAAGGTCATAAAGCATTAATGGTCGGAAGAGTTATCACACCTAGTTTTCTTCATGTTTTGGATTATGATCTGATTTAGTGGGAATCCTATAATTTTTTATCATGTTTTGAGTGTGAAGGGTGTGGAGTTTTGAAGTAATCCATTGCCTTTTTTTCTCTTATTTGAACTTTTATTCATTTGGGAGTTTCTATAGAAATCAAGAAAAATTTGGCATGACAGTACCTTGTGCACAGTTGGCAGACTATTTAATAAACTGGGTGGACAAACCCAGGTAACTATGTGGTGGGTACAGAACCTAGAACACTATTAATACACTACTTTGTGGTTGATCCAAGGTAACAGTTTGGTCAATCCATCCATTGTTAGTGGCTACCACATGGTTGGTGCATGATTTGGTAAATCATGTGGCCTAACCATGCACTTTTCCAAGACATAAAATTTTAGGGTTTTCCAAGTTTACCCATTTCGTGTTATTAACCCAAATAACTCTCCTCCTCCCCATGGGACTTTTTCAACCCTAAGAGGGATCTCCCATATTCCTAAACCCTCCCAACTCCTTCTAGGGTGATTTAATGTGGAAATCTTTATGGTTTCAGTTGGATCTATCAAGGTAAACCCATCATATCATCTCCCTCTCCCTTCTCCTCTCATTACTTAATGGTTTTATCTTCTTCCTTGGTAATTTTGACCTCAGGTTTTTTTTTCACTTTGATTGTACTCGGTGGGTTTATCATTATGTTTTTCTCTTTGTATATTTAGGATTTATTAACCCTTGTGGAGTGTTTTCGGTGGTGAATTGTCGTTGTGCCATGGATCTAAGGTAGGTTTTACCTTTCACATTCCTACTTAATATAAAAATCATTACTTTCATGATTTTTTCACCTTCATTAATTTATAAATATTTATATATGATCCTTAGTTAAATTTTGTGGAGTGTGAAGTGGTGTTTTATGTCTTGGTTTATGATAAATGGAATTACTGTGTTAAATAACGCACACTAAGAGCTCAATTAAATGCCCAGTTGGATTTTATGAGTAATTTTTCATATAAGAAGAAAGTTATAGTTTTTTCAATATATATTTATTATGTGAAATTATTTCATGGGTTCCTTATATGGTTTTCACAAGTGGTTTTGGTTTTTATAATGAATTGAGGAATGGATTTTAGGGTGTTTTTGCATGTGTTGCAGATGCATGGACAGTTTAGAACCTTCATAAGAAATGGTTTGCTTTGAAAGTATAGTGTGAATGTTTTAATAGGATTTTTTAAAATATTTTGAAATATAAAATGGTGTGTCTACACCCCCATATGAGAATTTAATTTTGTATCATTGATAAATGTAGGTTTGGTGAAATTATTAAAGTCTCATTTGTAATCTTTGTGAAAATAATTAAAGTGTTTATTATGAAAACATCCATTAGATGTTTCTCATGACTTGTCTATATATATTGGAGAGAATTTCCCCACAAGGGAATCCTCAAGATCAATCATCATAGTTCCTCAATTCGAACACCTTATGTTCTATTAATTCTATGGAATGATATCGGTCCTCAGGGAGACTCAGGGTGAGGCCCATTGTTTTGTTACTATTATATATGCTTCTGATTGCAGGATCAGGTGGCATCGGTTGGCTCACCCCAATTATATACATCAGACATTGGAAACAATCATATTAATCCCTTTCTAGTGGCCCATAGTAGGTGGATATATTTGGGTTTATTACTAGGGTATTTGGCCCCTCACTCTATCCAGAGTTAGGGTGGCTGAGAGTTTAGGTATTTTTTTAAACTGTGTGTGGCATGCTACCTAGGATGGGGTCTTATGTATTAGTATGTTTGGGATTGTTCTATTTCTCCTATGATCAACTATGTCTATTGGATGTTAGTTCTATATAGTGATGGATATGAAAATATTATGTTCATTTACATTTCCCTTATTATATGATCAACATGGTTCCTTCTCACATGGTATCTATTTAATATAGTGATGTGTGGTTTTCAAAAAGGTCTGATGAATTGTTTTTCAATAAATGTGTTTTATTATCTTGTGTAAGTTGAAAATATTAACAAAAATTTACCCAGGAAAATGGTAATGTCTCACTAATGGAATGTTTTTGGTTTCAAAATGAATAATGTAAATGGGGCATACTTTGTTATTGAGTAAAACATGTAGAAAATAATTCATTTATATATTCTAGTTCAAACTTGAAAATAGATGTTTCTTTTATTAAAAAGGATATGCATTGGGAAATATATTATCAGGATAGTATACTATGTTTTAATACTCATGCATATAGTTATTTACTATTTTTTATCCCTTTTGTAGGTTCATCTTGAGTTTTATCACCTCAGAAGGTGAGTGATCATTAGGTTGGAGAGTGACCTGCAGGGTCACATGGAGTTTGTGTGGTCTCCTGGTTCAGTTGGACTATTTGTATAGTTGTTGTGACATTCAGTTTCAGGTATAAAAGATGTTTAGTTCAGTCTTATTTATATATTAGACTACTTATGCTTCTGTCCATTATTTGGTCTAATTTTTATTCAGTGAAATCCTTCCCTTTGTGTACGTTGTTGATACCCGACACTAGTTGTCATCCTGTGGGGATAGAAAACGCCCTTTGGGTCATGCCTCAGATTAGCTCAGCTGATCACTTCAGGGTTGGCTCAGGTTAGTTTGTAACAATATATAAATTTAATTCTATTAATTAATATATATATATATATATATACAAATACTTTAACATATATTTCAAAAAAATATATGTACATGTATACAAACATAGACACACATATAAATATATATTAATAACTATTAGGGTGAAGCTGAATAGTTGCTACCCATGTGGGTCTCAGTGTGGTCTCAAGTTCGAGCCACACAGAGTTTATCTTTGCATTTGTATGTTGAATGTTTTTATTGAAAATGTTGCTAATTTACCCACATTGATGTAAATGTATATTTAGATGTTTATATACAAACATTAAAATATATAAACACTCAAAAATATATAAACACATACACACACACAAACACACACAAACACACATATATAAAAATATTTATATAAATATAAATACACCGACACACGCACACACAGATATAAAAATATAAATATTTAAATATGTGTACATATATTCATATATAAAAAACACATATTTTCTAAATTTAGAAATCTTTTTAATAAAATTTAGTTATTTTAGTGAATTATTTATCATCCTTTGAAAACCTAGATAATTGTATATATTACTATAATTCAATTAATTTACGTAAAAGTAAAAGTAAATATATATATATATATATATATATGCATATACATATATATTTATACTAACACACACACACATATATAAACATACACAAAAAAGGATATATATATATATAAACACTCACACACACACACATATAATATAAACATACATATATATTTATAATAAACATATATTTAAAAACACACACACATATATATTAATATTTGTAAATTAATATTAACAAGTAAATATATATATATATATAGTATATTAATTTATTTAATATTTAAACCTATTAATATATGTATAAATAAAGAATAATGAAATTTTATAATCGTATGTTTTTTAGAAGATTAGGTCCAATCAATTTATGTGATTCAATAAGTCCTGGCATCAAATCCTGAAGGATGAAAAAATTTCATTTACAAGTGTGGGGGGGTGATGTCATACATGCAGTGGTTGCAGGCTCATTCCATCATGCATACAGAGCAAGGAGGGGTATTCAAAAGTCTTGGAATTGAGGCATCATGCATGCATAGTAGACGTGCAATCCGGTGGGGTGACATCATGTCGGGAGGATGAGTGGTGAGTTTGATGTTTGGGCATGGAGGTGTGGGGAAATTAAAAAAAAATATTGAAAAAACCCATGGGTAGTAAAAAAATTATGAATTAAAGAAACCCATTTATTGAAAATGTGGCTATTAAATTAATTATTTACAAATTTTTCTAAAGAGAAATGGTAAATTAGGTGGTTATAATTAGTTATGTTATTAATATATCTAAATATAAACATTTATTAACGTTAAAAATTTGAGACACAACATTTCCAAATATTTTTTAGAAAGATCTGTAAATGAATTAGTGTTGTTTACACACATCAATAATGAAAAAAATATTTTTCTAAATTACATTTCTGTGTTTTTTTGAATCAAACAAAGCATATCCCTAGAAGTCTCCAGATATATTTTAAATATTTTCCCCACTCATCATGCACTAGTGACATTCGAGTTAATACCTGATCTTTCCCTTTTAGAGCTATTACCGATATGTGTACTTGCATCCTTGATATATCTACTTTCACGTATCCAAAAAGAGATTTATTTTCTATGAAACCACCCATTATCTAACATACAAAAACAAAATTATATTATTCTATACTTAATTATTTCCCAATATTTCTGCATAGGGAACTTTTCTTTAATCAGTGTTTCCCTTAATATAGTTCCCAAACATTATACTAAATTTTATTTGATAAAAATTATAACATCTCTAATAATATTATCTAAAAAAAGTTTTTTACATTATTATATTGCAACTAGATACATGGGATCAAATCAATAAGGATCAATTAGCTTTTCAGACTCAGAAAAACTAGATACATGCTTGAATCTCACATTACATTTAAAAACATGAAATACCACATATTTTTTTTATTCAATAAAATTAATATTCCCACTATCATATCATTGAATATCAATAATAGTACACTTCATGAAATATTGGTTAAGTGAATTAATATAAAAGGGTTATCATAGATGGTTAATAATAGAATGCAAACAATAGAATCTATAATAGAATAAGTACGACATGAATAATTTTGTATGAATAAAAAATGATAAAATAATTCAACATAAATAATCACATGAGCTTGAAAATTATCTATATATATAATAAAAATTCTAATAATTACATAGAAGTCAATAATTGATTCAATAAATATGGAATTATAAAATTTGGAAATCATAGACATACCACTAAGGCCTCGTTCCAAGATGTCATACATAAATGGGTATGACATATTCTAAATAACAAACCTGTTTTTTCTCATTAGTACTAAAAATTAATTGGGGAGGGGGATATTCAATTTCATACCCCAACCACCACTTAAGAAGTTTAATGCATTCATCATATTAATAAACAAGAAAAATTAATCAATACACATAGATAAATAAAAACTATCCATATTAAAAAGAAATAGTATACAAAATTTCCATACATTTCCCCATAAAAATGTTCATAAGACATCTAGAGAAATATTATGTATGGTATAATTATAGATATCGTCATTAAATCATAATATTAAATAAAGGATACTGACATAGATGAGAAACTTTTTAAATATCATTAGAACATTTTTTTGTGGAAAATAATCTTTTTATTTTGAAATACATTATTTAAAATATTAATGTTTCCAAAAATAATAAGAAAAAATTACTTTGGGAAATTCCATGGAAAATTATAATGGGAGATTCAAAGTAAAAATTAGTCCTGATGGTGGGAAAATTAATTCATATTTGTAAATTAAAACCATGATTTTTTTCACACAATCAGTAAAAGGTTCTTCATTAAAAAGAGGGTAGTGACCCATACTATTCATACATAAATATTACATCTTATTAGATGAATATTACTCACATAAAATTACAATTCATTCCAAAATTGTAAAGGTTTGGTGTTTTTGGAAAACTGGATACATAAAAAACTGTTACATAAAAGATCTGCATCATTTCCCACTTAGTTACTCAGATTTATCACCCTCATTAGACATATCATACTTAAAAAATTTATTTATATATTATGGAAAATAAAATATAAGAATGGGTGATCTCAAATACTCAGTAAGGGTAAACAAATGATATATCAATCTATGATCATAATATCATAAGAATTAGGGTATAAGAATATGATCACAACTTAATAATGTCATACCTGATCTGTTACGGATCTTTAATCATTAATCATGGAATACTGTTTTTTAAATAAAATGAAACAAAAAAAATAGAGTGGAATCATTAATAATAAATCATGATCCATGAGAAAATATAATAAGAATAAAAATAATTTTTTTGTGATGTACACATAATACTAGAAATTCATTTTCTTTGTCAAAGATCATTGCCAATGCTAGAATAGTGGATTGGATTCACTCCTCATTCCATTATATCCTTTGTCAAGGTTTAAACACATGAATATCATAGTGAATAGCTTCCCTTACTGAACTAGTTTCACTCCCTATTCCATATATTGTCCAGTCTTTAAAAATTACATAATATTGAGTTTTAATTCAAGAATTTATTCTCATATAATTTAAGATGTTTTTAGGTTTAGAATTTTAGAGAATTATCTCATCACTCATTCATTAAAAAATCATATATATATATAAATAAACTTTACACTTCCAATCAGTATCCATTTCTCCCAAAATATAAAAATTTTGAAATAAGACATGATTTATTTTCCTAATAAATGTTCATAAATTTCATGTTGACGTATTCATTTCCCTTTTCCATCCATTAACCCTATAAAAATAAGTTTTAAAATGTATGATTAGAATAAAATGATTAGTATTGTATTTGAAAATAAGTATATCAATAATCTAATGAAACACCTAAAAACCCATTAAATGTTTAAATTTATCTCAAAGTTCATTGAGTGAAATTCAATAAATAAATTCCACATGAGATAGAACATAATTTTTTGAAAAATAAATCATTTAATAACCATATAAACCATATATAAATCTTTTAGGTAACATGAGACATAAAAAAATCATATCACTCTTACAAATGGAATAATTTATATGGTCAACTTCTATTTATAGAGTACACATTACATTGGAGGGATATCACAGACCCACCCATCCTTGGTTTATCATATAACCATCCGTCCTTGGTCTATCATGGAACCAACCATCCTTGGTAAATAATGTAACAACCCATATTTGTTTTATAATAGAATCATGAAACCACATATGCAATTTTAGTAATGTAACCATCCATACAAGGTTTATAATGGAACCACCAGTACTCGGATAATAATATAACAACCTATCATTTGATTATAATCGAACTAACCATTATCAAGAATAGTTCCCAAGAACCATAAAATAAGTATAAATCACGAATCCATGAATTTTTATAATAAAATATATTAAAAAATCTCTTAATCCCATTTGAAAAACTCTTTTAGATATCAAAATACCCACCATATAAATACTAAAATACCATTTTCTTTTAATAAATCATTTTAAATACCAAAACTATTTGAAAATGGGAAAATGATCATTTATTAAAGAAAAAAATCTGTTAAAGAATCAAATATTTATATAACGGTTATAGATTCAAGAATAGTTTTTATCACCATACACGTTAAAATATAACATTCCTTTTATCATATGTAATGAAAGTCTAAAATTCCATTCACAGAATCCTTTTATTTATAAAAACATTGAAAAAAATCATTTTTAGAAAAGTCATTTTCTTATAATTACAATTATAAAATAATTTTAAAAACATCGACATAGAAGAGAAAGAGGGTTTGAAGTAAAACATTAAAGTTTGATATTTTATATGAAAAGTCATTTATAACTTAGAAAAGATTTGAATCATAATCACGATGAAAGAAAAAAATAAAACCAAACATTAATTTTCATGATAAATATAAAATTAATGTTATAGTATGTAAAATGGATTTTATATGCTCCTCAAAAGACAATATAGGTGAAACACATTGAGATATGCCTCAATGAAAGGAAATTAAGACAAAGTCACTTACCTTAAGTTTGATTCGTCACACTTGGTCACTACCTTATTGAATAATAAAAATATGATATTTATTTATTTTTTAAGATAAATCTTCAATTTTATTATTTAATTTATTTCACTTATAACCATTTCATATAAAATTACTTAATTAATTAAATTCACATTAGATATTTCAAAAAAATTTGGCTTATATATCCAAAAAATATTTTGGTAGGTTGAAAATGGTCAAAGTGGTCATTATTTCAATATATAAAGAATAATAATAATAATCAAATAATAATCATATTTACAAATAAATTATAATTTTTTAAACAAAACACGAAATATGGTTAGAAAAATGAATTGCATTACGATCAATGAGACGGTTGGTCGTACACACACATGAGTAATTGTCGAATTATTCAATGGCCATTATGAAAAAAGGTACATATTATTTTATATTCACATAATTATCATAATATCATAAATAAAATATTATTTCTACATATATACTTTTATATATCATCCATGTAATAAACTAATGAAAAAAAGTGTTTCATCGATTCGTGGAGGCGGTAGTCCACACATACGCATGAATGATGTTACCATTTTTATGTATAATAAATAAAATGATATAATATATTTTCATAATGATATATATGTAATTAATATCATACATATTTCATTTATATCAGATACATTCATTAGATTTATCTTTATTACCTTCAATATAAATTGTTAGTTAAAAATAAATCATGTCGTTTTGTGAGGTGGTAGTCCACCGTATATAAGAGTGATGGTCTACTATCAACCATGGAATGAGAAGTTAGAACATAGTTTTTATATAATATATCCAAAATTATAAATATTTTACATGTTTCATATATATGAATTAAATAAATAATTATAAAAATATGTGATAGGTGACGATGGAAAATTAATGACATCAGTTCACGAGGTTGTATTCCACTGTACTCATGAATGGCGATTTTATATCCCATTTTATGGAAGAGAAGATTGATTTAAGTTATTAAATTAACAAATTAACATATAAATATATGGGATATATTGGTTTTATTATATTATAATAATTTATTAATATTTTGAATATGTGGAAAAATGAATAAAATAAAATGAATTGTTAAGTATGATACCTCTTCTTCGGAAACCTCCTTACGTAAGCACCAAGATCCTTTTTTGGATCGATTTATGTTATAAATATGGGATCTAAGTTATAGTTATGGATTTTAGAAATATATTTGGGTATAAATTGGATTAAAAAAGGGATATTAAGGTGTGAAAATTAGAGGAATGTGGGTAGTCTTTTATAAGAAAGGTGAGTGACACCCTTGTCATATTTAAAAATAAAAAGTTGTGCCCACGTTTTTCACCTGAAAAATTTCACCAAAATGAAACATTATTGATAATTATACATGGTGGGGTCATAATATTTCAATATAATCAATTTTGGTATGTTTTTATGTCATTTAATCTTTATCGTTTTAGTTTAACACCTAGAAAATTCATTTTTCGTTTACAATAGTAATTAATATATAGTGTTTTCACTATTTGTTAGTGTAGAAAATTAAGTTGAAATTTTTATATAATATAAATTTTAGTGATTTAAAATAGTAAATCTATTTTATAAAATTAAATTCACATAATTGAAAAAATTTAATTAAAAATTGAATAAGTAAACGTGGAAAAAATGGGTTTTTAAGAAGTGTATATGTTAAGAATAAGTTGACATTATGTTAAATCTATGAATAATAATAATATTTTTATGAATATAATTTTTTATTTATTTATAAATAATAATAATATATATATAATTTTAAAAAATACTCATTAATGGATATAATAGTTAGTAAAAATGGAGAAACATTACACACTGTAGAATAGTTTTCAGAAAAAACCCATTTTTCAAACAAAAAATAAACTTATACGAAACAATAATATAAAATTTATTCAAAATTAATTAAGTGGATAAAATATAGCTAAATAATATTTATTTTACATAAAATTATACTAAAATTTTAATGTTCCTTTTAAATTAATTAGTTTACAGAAAACAATTTACATTTTTACATAAATCAGTATTTTTCACAGTTCATAGAAAAATCAATATATTATTAAAAATAAAAATCCTTCACCATAAGTTAATTTTTATATGATGTTTTAAAATTTTAAATTCATTTTTTCTTAAAACAATAATAAAATTTATAAATTATGTTTTTAAATAAAAAACATGTTAACAAAAATGTTCAGTTAAAACTAATTAATATTTTATGTAAGAATTAATTAATATTTTTACAATGAATGATATTATATAATTCAGAAAAATGATTTATTATATCATTATCTAGGTTTTTAAATTATTCAACCATTTTATAAATTATATCATTTCAATTCAATTCACTTATAAAAATATTTGGGGATATCTTTCCCTCATAGCATTTTGAGATTCCCATGTTTCCTCGTCAACCATGTGGTTTTTCCATGAAACCTTATCATGGTGAATCAAGTTATTAAGAAAAAATTTCTCTATATTGATATATTATGAACATATTATTACTTTTAACAATGGTTCCCGTCCAACTGAAGTACATCAATTCTCAAAACATTATATGGATCTAGCACTTATTTTCATAACATCAAGGGATGAGATTTTTTTCCACCTGGGATAAACAAGAGGGGAAAGTCCACTTGGAAGTTAAGTGATCCAAGAGTATCAAAAATTTAATATGGTCCGATGAAACAAAGTAATACATTACCCTTTTTTTAATTTATAAAACATTTCCATTGATATAATTTAAATAAAATATGGTCACCTCCCTTGAAAGAAAGATCTTTCCACCGGTTATTGTCATAATGTTTCTACCTGCTCTGAGCCATCCTTATATAATTTTGAATTAATTGTACATTATATGAAATTTCCTCTTCTGAATCTAATCCCATCAACTTATTTTCTCTTAATTCATCCCAAAATATGGCATTCGACCCTGGTTTCTATATATTTCCACTATAGGAACTATCTACATACTATAATGAAAAGTACTATTATAGGAAAACTCAACCAAAGAAATATAGTAATCCCAAATTCCCTCATAATCCATTGAATAAAAAAGAAGAATATATTCTACACTCTATACCATCCAATTAGACTGACCATCAATTTGAGGATGAAAATGTGGATATAAATTTAGTTCATTACACGATGAATTCAGATATCGATTCTAAAAAATTAGATGTGAATCTTGGATCACAGTATGATTCAATGGATATTCGACCTCCATGTAACATGACTAGCTCCATTAAATAAATTAAATAATGTTAATATAAATAAATATTTTCACTAATGAGAAGTAATTTTTTATATTCTTTTAATCAATCCAAGAAGGTGCTAATCGTGTTGTTACCTAATGAAGTTGGTGGTAATCCCACCAGAAAATCCATTGATATATTTTCCTATTTAATCTTTGAAACTGATGAAGGTTGAAGCATTACCTTTGGTAATTTTCATTCTCATATAACCAACTATCAATTAAAACACCTCATGGAAAATTTTAAAATATATATTTTCATACTAACCCTCCAGCAATACTCCTAAAGGCCTTTTTACATATTATTTATTCCAAGATGAATAAAAAAAGAGAACTATGAGTTTTAATTAGAAAATTTTTCTTTAAATAAGAATCAAAAGGAATACATAATATTTTTCCTAATCATATAAAAAATCAATTATCAATTAATTAATTAATTAATGTTTCATTTTCCAAACCTAATGTGGTTAACTTAGAATTATTTTTCTAACTCAAAGCATTGACCAATTTGTTTTCTTTTTATAGGATGGTTATAAATAATATATTCATAATCCTTGAGAAATTATATCCATATTCACAATCACATGTTCCAATATTTATAAGGGAATATATATTTTATGCTTTTTTTATTAGTATATATTTCACATTGTACTCCAAAAAATGATGCCTCCATATTTTTAATGAAAAAACACTGCAACTAATTTCAGATCATGTGTAGGGTAATTTAACTCTTATGGTTGCAATATAAATGAATAATTTTTAATTACCTAATCATTTAGTATTAGGAAAAAACTAATTACCATTAATGAATCATTACTATAGATGAAAAATTCTCCATTTATGGAAGGAAAGGAAAACATTGAAGCATTCTCCAGTTTTCTTTTTAGTCTCTAAAAATTATCACATTCTTTTGTCTAGGTTAATTGATCTCTTTTTCATGTTAAATAAGTCAATAAGATAGGCAACTTAGAAACATTTTCAAAAAACCTTGGGTATTAAACTATTAATCCAAAATAATTATGAATCTCTATAATGTTTCTAGAACTATTACATTATTCAATACCTTTTTTTAGAAGGACTAATAGTTATTACATATTTATAAATAACATGAATATAAAAATAAATTTTTTTCAATCTAAATTCATAATTACCAAATTTTACAAACAGTTTTATTTATTTTAAGGTTTCCAAAAAATACATAGGTGTCTTTTATGTTCCTCCTGAATTTAAGAATATGCCAAAATTTCTTTAATAAAAAAATGAAAAACATATCCAATAATTAAATGAAAACTCTCTTCATATGGTCTGTCAATATAGAAGGTTCTATCCACAACCCAAGTGGAAAAACCACAGACTCATAATTCCCATATATTGTCTAAAATATATTATTCATATTATCTACTTAATTCACATTCAAAAAATTGTACCAAAACTAGATAATAAATTTAAAAAATATATATTCTCTTTGGATCTGCTAAACAATCCTTGAAATTTGGAAAATTATACTTCTTCATGAGAGTGATATTACAATACAACAAATTCATATTTTGGTGGTGGTTTAATAAATCACCAAAATTACATTTGTGATTATTTATTAGACCTTTTCAATAATAACCACTAATTGTTTTCCATTTACTAGAAAAAAAAATCCCCAGTCCCCCCTTTATCCTCAATACTCCTTCTCCACTGAGAACTATCTCAACCCTCTCCCCCAAGAACCTGCTAAATTGATCCCTCCCCACCACTTCATTTGCTACCTCAACAATGCTCTGGTTTCCCCTAACCCCCTCATCCATCTATGGTTCTCTTGTTTCCCTCAAGCCCCCTAATCTTGATCCCTCTTTAGTGATTCAGTTTCTCCCCCTGAATCCTCTCCCTCACCCTCTCCATTTCTATAGCTCCCCTTTCCCTCACCCTCACCATCTTTCCGATTTCCTCTTAGCCCCCCCCCCGGGCCCTCACCATCTCCCATTCCACATGCATCCTCTTCTCCCATGAACCATCCCGACCAGGAGGTAATTAGTGGATATAATGTTCTAATCACTTGGAAACCTTCCAAGATAGAAGTTATTGTGGCTTATGTGAATCTATGGTAGTCACTTGGATTTTCTTTCTAGATTTGTTCTCCTCAAGTTCCAATTGTTTTTTCCTAATTCTTGTCCCTTAAAATGTGTTTAAGATTATATTTTGGTTGAAATATGTCTTCATATTTAGTCTTCAAAGAGATAGTCAATAAATAATTTGTTAGGTGTCCCTTATCTTCCTCTCATATATAGAGATTTAACCTATAAATGGTATAGGTTTTGAGAGCCATATTGAGACTAAGATTTTAAATCTAGTAAATGTTTTCCTAGAACCTTGTGATGGTAAATTTTTTTTATGAATCTTTCATGGGTTTTACATATTTATCATGATATGTTAATTAAATTACATGTCTCTCATTCTGTCACATACTTTCTCACCATGCTTACCACTTTGTTATGCATATTGAACTATGAAATGATATATATTCATCATTTTTGTTATTTTTCAACATTTGATAAAGTGATCTAATAGTTTTATCCCATTATATAATTTCTATGTTAATCATAGAAAATGTTTTTCATTCTATTATTCTGTATTTTTGATTTCATCTTCTATATCTCATTAATTTTTTTGGTTTCTTCAATGTATTAATTGGTTGTTTCCTAATAAATATATTATGATTCATTTGAAATTCTACTGATATGAATTAGACATTTCCTATGAGATCTCATATCCTTTGTTTTTTCTACTATTATGTTAATTTGTTTCATTTTCCATCACCTATATCCATTTTTTATAACAATAGTTTGAATTATTTACTTAAAATTCCATTTCATATATTTTTTTGGCTTATTATTAATGTGAATTAGTTATTCCCCAATTCACCTCTTGTAATTTTTTTATTTTATTATTATTATGACCAATATTTTTGTTATTAAATTCCATATGCATTTTTTATATTACAATTAATATAACTTAGTGGTCATTTATATAATTCCTTGGGAATTTTTTACATTCCTTGTAGTATTCCATTATTTTTATGTATTCCATACCTTATACATAGCATGAACCCAAGAATGTGAATTAATTCTCATTTTGGCCTTTAAATGGGTTCAAATAGTTTAATTAGTTGGCATAGAACTAGGTCACATTACATGTGGTTGTTAAAATCCCCATTGGTTTTTCTAATAGTAATAGGATATATAAAGGGTTGTTAAACACTAGGTTTGTCTTTAAAATGTATGTGTGTTCTTTTCAATGCATGTTATAGGAATTTAATGTTGTTGACCTTAAATATTTTCTCCAAAGGCTTTGAGACAACAATTCTCCTGGTTGCTTGAAATATTTTTAAAATTTGAATGTTTGGCCTTGAGAAATTTGTGCTTGAAACTAGTTTAATTCCTTTAAAGAGGGGTGTCTTTCCTTAAAAAGTGATTTTATGGAAATAGTTATATTTCTATTTTTTTCAATGCCTGGTTTGATAAATTATTTTCAATGAAAATTTGAAGTGTTTTTTTCTTATTTATTTTATAATTTTTCTCATTCTTCTATTTTACATAATAGCATCCATGATTTATTTCATATTTTTACTTTGAAATTTTTAGTAATTAAATTACAATTATTATAACTCATTGGGGTATCTTGTTTTCAATTCTATTTATCTATTTTTCTACTTATTTATTCTTATTCATTTTTTTTTAATAAAGTATAGGAATATTGTGATATAAATGGATAAAATCTCGATCACATTAATAAGGAATACACCTTTGTGTGCTAATGGTTTGGAGGAGTTTTTAAATTTTTTAAATTTTAAATTTCCAATTGATCTACTGATGGAAAAATATGAATTCTACGTCCTAAATGTAAATTTATAAGATGGTTAAAGATGTATGATGCTTATGAACACTTGATATTGAAGAAATTACATGATCAATAATTATGTGCGATTTTCTAGGGTTAATTTAATATTATAGAATGTTTGAGAACTCATTTCAATCAACATAATGATATCCCAAATTCACCGAAAAGGGATGATGAAATAAAAAAACATATAAATTATGCTTTTATCATTTCAAGACAATATAATCAATATCAAAACATACCAAAACAATCAGTTGAGGGTACTATAAATAATAACATGACATGTGATGTTTTTTGGACTACAAGAAACAAGATAAAGATGATAACATATAATTGGATACTCCTCTTTATTTTGTAGAGACTAATTTAAGAGGTCATTTCATTGAGTAAAAAAATGTGATTCATGATTTAGTTGATGATAAAAATCTATAGTTAGATGGTGGATGTTTGAAATATTCAAAACTTTATTTTCTTATGAATATGTATCATATCCAAATAATATATAGAATTACAAATAAGTACATTTAGATGATATTTTTTTTGTGATACATTTCTTGAAATTAAGATCCCTGTGTTTTTTATGATATGAAAAAAATTGTTAACAATCTTGTTCTAAATTATACAAAAATACTTGTTTGTCTAAATGATTGTATGCTTTATTAGGGAAAGGATTCAAGGAGAAAAGATTGAAAAATATCTTAATATTCTAGATGGATGTTAATAGGAGATGTTGGATGAATGAATCACTATACTACATTCAAGAATAATAAAAAGAACACACATTAAAAGGTTTTCATTACATCACATTAAATTTGTGTTTGACAATATTATTCATGTCATCAAAAATTTTCAAGCGCATGAAGTGGAATTATATAGATAACAGACATGATGGGTTATTTATACATCCAATATATTAAAAATAATGGAAGACATTTGATTCATATATATATATATATATATATATTCCATTTGATCCTTGGAATGTGAAATTGGAATTTCTTGCTGATGTATTCATCCCATATGGGACTTTGAGAACTAGCTACCCCATTTGGATAATTGTTTTAATACCTTACAATATAGCTCCATGGATGTGTATAAAACACATTAATATTAATATTTCAATTATTATTACTGAAAAAATGTATTTAAATGATATTAATGTATAGTTATAGCCTCTAATTGTAGAATTATAGGACTTATGGTGCAATGATGTTGAGATATATGACGAATATTCTAGAAGAATGTTGAAAATGATTGCTACTCTAATGTAGACCATTAGTGTCTTACCAGGACTTGGGAACTTATCTTGTTTGAATATTTAAAAGGTTTTGAATTGTCCTATTCTTAACTTTGATTTTTATCCCAAATGATTACCTTATAGTAAAAAATGATGGTTCTTGTGTAATAAAATATTTATCGGTGTATCCCATAAATATCATTTGAACATGTCAAAATTAAATGGTTCTTTTGATCATACACAACGTCCAATTTTTTTGATAAGTTCTAAAATATTGTCACAAAAAGGAAATGTTGAAATAGAATTTGTAAAGGAGTATGCTTTTAATGATATAGGGAAACAAGTTTGAAGTGCATTGTCGAGTAAAATTGGAATATAGTGATGAAAGGAAATAAGTATATTCTTCAAACATCCGAATTGGGATTTTAATTTTTTTCTGTATAATCTTGACTTTATACATATTGAAAATACTTTTTTTGTCAATTTGATCTTCACATAGCATAATGATCATGGACAATTAAAGAACAATCTCAATGATCCAAAGGAATTACAAACAATGAACATAAAGCGTGATCTCTGTCTAGATGAGAATGGAAAGTATGATTTAGAAATATTTGAAATTAAAAATATGGGTAAAGAAACATTAATTTATATTTTAAAACATGTGAAGGTATCTTATGAGTATTCATGTAACATATAAATTTGTGTAGACTTAAATTATTATAGGTTACATGGATTGAAAATTCATGATTCACATAGTTTATTATAATATTTACTACCATTGGCATTATGTACATTATTATCAAAAAATGATACTATAGTTGTACTAAAGGATTCTATATTATTCATAAAAAATATGTAATAAAACTCTAAAAACATATGATCTTAACAATATTTAGAAGGTATTTTTATTGACACTATGTGAAATGGAAATGATCTTTCCCCCATTGTTTTTTACTATCATGATGCATTTAATTGTGTATTTGGTTGAGGAAACTAAGTAAGGAGGACCTATACATTATCTATGGATATATCTAATTGATAGGTACATTATTTATATGTTTTTAATATTAATTGAACAATTCATGGAAATTAATTAAATACATAACTATGTTTTATTTATTTTTTTCACAGATATCTTGGTCATTTGAAATCATACATGAAACAAATCTCGACCTGAAGTCTCAATTTTTTATGGATAATTAAAATTGGAGTGTCTACCCATTTTATATAAATACTTAGATGATTTTGGGACAATATTCAATTGATTTGGACATGTTTATGACATATCGACTCAATTTCAACTCCATAGAAAATCAAAAAACATTACAACTATTGGCTGATAAGTTATAATGATCTCAAATGTTACACTAAAAGAAATTGAATTATTATAGGAACATAGATATGTGATGATGAATAATAAAATTTTATATCTATTTACTGAAGATATCATGGTTCAAAAAAAAAGATGAATGAAAAGACAAACATGACATGAGAAAGATATAACAAAATCTGTTAATAAAGTGCTTATAGAATGGTTTTCACAACATGTAGGTTCATAAATATTTCAATAAAAACAAATATTAGGTTCGGAATTATTTTTTAAATATAATAATGTAAATTATTTTTTTTTGATATTGAATATTGATACTCAGGAATAGTTTCTAAAAGATTTAAAGATACAAGCTTGAGGTCGTATGAAATATTCTTGAAAATTTCATGCTTACTATGTTAGTGGATTTAAATTTTGTATAGTTGATCTAGAATAGGGTTTGAGAACACAGAATAGTGGTATATTTAAAGTTTCTAAATTAGAATGCTATAAAAAATTTCTTAATATTTTCAAATAAAACTACCACATGAATATTTCAGTTATTTAATTCAAATCAAAGTGGATTGATATTACCATGGGTATTAAAAAAGATTCCATGAAATTTAATTCTATTAACTTTTTTTTCTTGATAGATGATGGTGATTGGGAATTACATGATCTGTATATCATCTCATTCCAATAGAAAATGGTATGTTATATAGTGTATGTCAGGGATGAAGGGTGGAGTGTATTTGTTCACATAAAATAAAGAGACTTCTATGATATGGTTGATAAAGTGTAATATTTTACATATGACATTTAATTCCATAAAAAACAAGAAACTTATTTTTCCATCATAATATGGAAAATATTATTCTTGCAAGGGTGGATGTGGTAGATTAGGTAACTATGGAGCATTACAATGACATTATTAAAAGATAAAATAACTATATATGTATTCATCCATTGATTTATCAACCACTTATGTTATATTTGTAGTCAGTCATTACCATATCTATGTATATTTATATTGTTAGTATTGTGCATCTATTAAAATTTATAAATTTTGTTATATACAAAACTTTTTTAAATATATGTTCTAAAGTAAAATTTATTATATTAAATGATATGAATGACAAGGAATAAGTGTTTTACTGATCCTAGTCGACTCATAGTTGAAGTTCCATTGACCACACTTACAGATGATGAACCATCTATCTCCCTCCCTACCGCATCCGAGACACTCTCTCTATTCCCCCCTTCAGCATCTCTGAAACCCTCCATTCCATATTTGTCTAGCACACCCTCCTTATCATTCCTATAATCATATGAGATAGTTCCTCTCCATTGACGAGGTTTAATAGTGAACTAATAGGTTGTCACTTCTGTTTCTTCATGACGATATTGGAGGGTCATAGTTTTAGGTACAAATTTTAATGTGAATACTGTTATTTCACTTTTTTTTACTAATTACTATTATTTTACTTAATATATAAACAATGTTACTACGGAGATAAATTTGAAAAATTAAGATATAGGTAATCTGAACCAAGAGAAGATATTTGTCACATTTGAATGTTATGATGTTACCACATATGATTTCGTATGATTATTTGGCTATATTCTTGGCTAGTTGGAAGTATAACTAGTTACCTTTTCGATTATCTATATCGATTGAAGGCATGTTCCTCAATCATAAAAAAAATAAAGTCATTGAGTCCTATAAAAAAGTAATTTTAATACATTATGGTCTAATTGAATGTCATTATATTATTAACTATAATATATTGAAAATGAATATATTTTTACAAATGTTATTCCACTTTACCATTGATGATATTACCACACAAAATTGGATATTGAAAAAATAAGTTATGAAATAGAAGGATTTTAAATGGATATTTTGGAATTAATTCAATTATACCTCATTGACCACTCAGCAGTAGTATGATAATGTACCTGAAGTTATACCTAGAGAAAAATGGAAGGTATTTTTGGGTAGACATTATCATGAGAAGCATATGGTATTGAAATAAATATTATTATATTAATCTCAATTTACATATATAAATGAACATGAAAAGGATATGGAATTGAATACATTACTATTAAATTAGATGTTATTTATTTATGGATGTTTCAATAAAAAATACATCAATTCAAACAACCCAAATCACCCCAACATTGTAGGTTCAAAAAGTTTTTTTAAAACAAGTCAAATTAAGTAATATTTTCATTAGTCTAAATATTTATAAGATAAACTTATCTATTTCATATATTAAATTGTTAATTTATATTTTTTAATCCAGTCAATGTATTTAGGCACCAAGTATCTTGAACATAACTTTGGATGGATGTTCATTAAAAATATGAGGGGAGTTATACTAATGATCCCACCCAAGATTTGGGGAATGAATTCCTTTTTCATTATATTAAATTATTATCGTATGTAACTATGTTAACATGTATTGCGTAAAATATGACAAATATTTTATTTATAGATAAAAATAGAAGAACTATTGGATTTTAATCCCATGAAATCTATCTTTGTCTGATAGAATGATCTAGTTGGTAATGTCCTTTGGAAGAAGCATCCTATTTATGTGTGTGGGATGGGTTTGGGACCATTACCAGTTGAGATCTTTGGTAGGACACCAGGTATTGCAGTATCATCTACTCCTGATTGTTGTTACTCCCTACCTTAATATGATCAATTTAAGTTTTTATAATTCAAATCATAATTTAGGAATAGGGGTATCATACAAATATGCATGATGAAAATGTTGTTTCTCTGCAAAAAGCGCTAATTGAGTTATATCAAAAGAAGACATGATCATTGTAATGTCTAAAAAAATCACCAATGAAAACTTTCTTCTTATAATAATAAATTATAATCACTTAAAATCACATTAAAATCACAATATAAACGTTATAAATGGATATTTAATAAAATAAGAGGAATTTCTAGAATTTAAAGAACCTATACCAATGGAATAGTAACTAGACCTTTTAGAATAATAATGTAACCCATATGAATGGTAAATCTCCCTACAAAATATTAGAATATACTAAAAAAGTATAAATAAAATTTATTCATCTTATAAATGAAAATATGTTATAATTATATCATAGTATAAGTAAATAAAAAGTTTTATAAATTATTAATTTATTATTGAAATTTTTATAAATCATAAGTGTTTATTTTAAATTTTATAATTAATATAATGTTTTAAAATAAAATTTATTTATATAAAAAGTTTCTATAAATAAATATTTTTTTGTCTTATTATTACAAGATATTTTTATGAGAACTTAATTAATTTTTCAAAGTGTTATAAAATCAGTTATAATTTTAAAATTTGTGTTTTCCAAGTAAATTATTATTTTAATTAAAGAGTAAATTTCTAATTTTTTTTCATAAAATGGATTCTATTTTTGAATTATAAACATTAGAAAATTCTTATGGATAATTTTTTTTATTTCTCTATAATAGCTGAATTTTTTTTGAATAGTAAAATATGGTAATTTACGATATTTAAACATTAAAAGTTAAATACAATATTCCTTCAGTAATCACTAATTTAAGAACCATAATCTCGAACATCCATTCATTATTTTATTATATTTGGTGATAATTTTCAAACTATTCATAGTCTTGAGCCAAAATAATAATCTAATGATTAAAATAATGAGGAAACACTATTATCCTCCACTATTAGTACCACCACTCACCACCTCTTCTCCTCATACGTCGAAAGCTTTTAGCCTTGTCCAAATTATTCAAAATATTCTTCCAAAACCCATACCCCATCTCTACGAGCACTTAGTATCATCAAAATACCAAAACCTTTTTCCCTAATGAGGTTCTCAATAAGGAGAAATTCAAGAGGTAAATTCATCTTTCATTTTATTTTAATTTATTTTCAAATTATTTTATCTTTATATCATCAAAATCCCTCATACAAATGGTATGATAACTCTATTACCTCTAAAAACTATAATTTTATTATTCCAATGGAATAATCCATTATAAAACCAATATCCTCTACCGTTCAATCTAAAAATGAAAATGTCATTAATGAGATGTTAATTTATCTCCTTCATGGATGATAAATTTTCATTAATGCCTTCAAGGATATTAATAAAACCATTTATATGGTTAAAACAAATCATAATATATGTAATACAACCTATTTTGTATTATTAAATCATTATATACACATGATGTCAAATAATAACAAAAAGTAAGTTCATTTTGAGAGAAAACTGCCCAATATAATCCAAATGATTATCACTAAATTCTTATCAAAAGATTCATCCCCACCCAAAATATCAAAATGAATTAAATAACCATTTAAAATTCATTATGTTCATTAATAACATATAACTTCAATTCTAGTTTTTCTTTTCCATTATATATGAACTTCCATACTCATATACATGAGAACTCATAATGAAAACTAAGAAAACGAACACTCTCAAACGATGAAATTGAACACTATAACTCAATAAAAATTCAGAAATGAACTTAATAAAATTATAATAAAAAATTAAATGTAGGAAATGATATAGAATTATTAATTAATTAATATAATTTTATTATTAAAGACATTAAGATCATGTAGAGAACCATTTCAGACATAAGGTTAGGGATCCTTTTCGAACATCCATATTTTTTTCAAGTTACCTTTTCTTTATATTTACCCAAGTTAACATTTATTTATTTATATTTAATTATTATAAATTCTATTTATATGTTCCAAAATAATGTATCCCAATTATATCATCCTTATTTTATGGGGTAATACATGTTTTAATAAGGTTCCCTTCTAAGTTCTTTCTAAAAAGAAAACCCGATTCAAGGGAACTTACTGATTTCTTACCCATTTTAAAGTGATCACCATAATATGTTTTAATCAAAAATTATTTTTCAAAAATAATTAATTTTATAATGAAAATATATATTGGTTCGTTTATGGTTTTATACAATCAATTATTCCATTTCATTTTTAATGAATCTTTAATATTATCTTTAAATCACAATAAATTGTTTTTTTTCTAATTATTTTTAAACACTATTTTTACATATTTCCACTTAATATTGAAATAAAAAACCATTATATATTAATATTTTCCCCTATTAATGTCACTATATGATTTAAATAAATTCTATGCTGAACAAAATTATGATATTCCTTTTTTTATACCTTTTGACAAGAGTATGATACACAATTATTTCCAGCAGTAACCCCTATGTTTATGTTTGATTCCTTATATATGATTCTTAATGTGTCACACATATTCCTGAAAATTTCATGATGGGTTTTTTCCAAATAGAACTTGAATGAATTGGGTAATGATTAGTTTCATAAGATGTCATGTGTAATGGTCTTGGTGGTTAGATTTGACTCGTACTCTATGTGAAACAGTCTTAGTGGTTAGCCTTGACTCATTCTCCTCCAAGTTCAATGAGCCTGAACAAAAGAAAAATTCATTCTTTATGTAAATACCACATTACTATGATTCCATAATTATATGATCCCGTATTCTATATTATATGATTATATATGTTTATTCATGCTTCATGCTTTTTTAATTAGGTTATTCCTTCAAACCCATGTGTTGAGCTATATTATTATGTTTACATAATTATTGTGATTTTAGGATCATTACATTATTCATGTGTTCCCCCAGATTATCCTATATAGATATAAGGGTTGAAATGGAGTTAGGAGATCAATAGGAATTTTAAATAAAAGATGTTTTTTTTATTTTGGTTTCATGTTTTTTAATTATGTACCTAATCTCAAAGACACTAGAATTTATGATCCTTGGATTTTAATTAAAGTTTTAATAATTCCTAAAAACATGTAATAGTATTTGTAAAATATTAGGGTCATTGTAGTTGGTATCAAAATAAGGACTAGTTATTTTTAGAGATAAGGAATATATAACTTTAGTTTGAACCCTTTTGATAATACTAAGTTTGAGAAAACAATACGAAATTTTGGATAGTATAGATTAAGTTTTTTATCAAGAAAATATATCCCTATATAGATACTACAACTGGACATGGTTTTGTAACATATGTACCTAGGAGAAAAAACTTTGACAAGGTATTCCAGGACTGACTCGAGATAACCTAGTACACAACAATGGTTCTTAATACACACATAGTTTGACACTCTTGGTGGATATGATTTGCTAAATTCATAAGATCCCAATAAACAATTATAAAGGGAACAAAAAAATTCCCCTAAGAGTATATATTAGGAAACAGATCGCAGATATAGTATATTTTATCCTAGGGAGTCACATGTGAGGATATAATTTTCCTTTATATTTTTATGCTTTTATGTTTACATTTTCCTTTAATTATGCTTATTTGTTAAGTATTAATGTACCAAATTTTACTTAATTTTTTTAGTTAATGGCTGTAAATAGAAGAAATTTTTCCAACAATCAATGAGATATGAAATGTGGGTATTTCCCTAAACATATACCAAATATTAAGGGAATGGGTGCTAAAATCATCATGAAAGTACTTTCACAATTATCTCAAGTTATGAATAATAACTCAAATTGTGTGTAACTCCCTCCTTCATAAAAGAGATCAAGTTTCTATCAAATATTTTATGTGACTAATGACCCCCACGTTTAGTGGATCTTTTGATCCCCTCCTCGCAGAACAATGGATTAACACTATTGAGAAGATATTCTTTCTACTCTATTGTTCAAATGAAGAGAATGTTTTGATGGATGTTTATCATTTGGACGGGGAAGCTGATTAGTGGTGAAAATTGATCAAGAACATTGATTCCATGGAGAAAACCGATTTCCTGGAATGGGAAAATTAATAGAAAATATTTTCCAAATTTTATTTTCCTCAAACCGCATATCTTTAGTAGGAAAGAGAGTTCCTCAAACTAAAGAAGAATCGATATGAGTCTATCAGGGAGTATGAAGAAAAATTCATATAGCATTCAAGATAAGCCTATGAATTTTTAATGAACAGAAAAATCATGTTGGATCACTTCATTAGGATACTAAATTTGAGTATATGAAAAGTGTTGGTGATACAAGAATTTAACAGCTATGAAAAGATTGCCTGTTGTTCCCTTATGGTTGAAATGGATATCGTATAATCTTAGTGGTCTCATAGTCCTAGTTATAAAAAGAGGAAAATGAGTTTAAAATGGTTGGACCAATAGATATATTCCATGATGGAAAGAAAACCCAATAACCTGCATGCCAAAATTTTGGGAAGTAGCATCATCGGATCATTTTAAAGGGAACCAGGAAATGATTCAAATGTGGAAGAGTGGGGAATTTTTCTAATAATACCAAAGAGTTTTTAAGAATTCCACTATTGTGGAAGAAGAAGGTAAGGTTCATATAAACACACATCCTACAATGAAATGTTTTAAATATAACGAATATGGGAATTATTAGAACCATTTCTCTATTACAAGTGTTTCTAAAGGCAATCAACACAATAGAGGTAAGGAAGAGCATATGTTATCACTATTATTGAGTCTGAACATGAAAATGATATGGTGATAGGTAAATTTCGTATTCATTCATAAATAGAAAAAACACTATTTAATTCTGGTTCTACACATTCATTCTTATCTTATAATTGTAACATAATTATTGAAACAACACCTCAAAATTTATATTTTGAGCTACCTGTGAGAATAGAAAATGGGGAAATTATTGCATCAAAATTTTATAATTCATCCCAAGTTAATTTTTTGGGACTAAACCTCCTAAAAAATCTTGTCATACTCCTTTTAGTGGTGTTCGATGCTATATTGGTTATGGATTGGATATCTTTATATAAATCCAACATCAAATATTGGGAAAGGTATATTTCTCTTCACAACATAAATCATCCTCCAATTATATACAAGTGTTTGGAGGAGGATGAATATCCTTCAGAATAATTATCTCAAGTGTGGATATTACTACCTTATCAGTAAACATATCTCACTCAAATGTTTGATACAAATGAGGGAATCAAACTCGAATACACTCACATTGCTAGGGATTACACTAATATATTCCCTAAATAATTATCTGTAATTACTCCTAAATGAGAGGTTGAGTTCTCAATTTAACATTTTACTGGATCTCTAACTATATTAGATACACGTTATAGAATGGTCATCATAGAGTTGGATTAATTAAAGAAGTAGTTATAAAAGAATCTGGATGAGGGTTTTATACGCCTGAGGGATTCACCATGGGATACACCAGTCCCCTTTGTCACAAAGAAGGGTGGATCAATGAGCCTATGAATTTATTATAATGAGATCAAGAAAATCATAATAAAGAACAAGTATCCCCAACCACAGATAGATGACCTGTTCAATCAGCCACATGGGGAAATTTATTTCTCTAAGATGGACCTTCAGTCGCGATATCACCAATTAATGGTGAGGAAGGATGGTATTGCAAAGACATCCTTTAAAACAAGGTATGGACATAATGAGTTCATACATTTTCCTTTTAGACTTACAAATCATCCAAAAAGTTTCATGGATTTAATGAATATAATCATTATATATTACCTAAACAAATTGGTAGTATTTATCGACGATATTATGATATACTCCAAATGAAAGTTAGAGCCTGATGATCATTTGAATACTATGTTACTGACTTTTCAAAGGGGGTAAATTCATTCAAAGTATAGTAAATTTAAGTTATGGATGAAAGAATTATCATTTTTAGGGTATGTAATCACTAGAAAATGAATATTTATTGACCCATCCATGAAAAAGGAAATCAAAGAGTGTCACATGCCGTCATCTGTAACGAAGATCCATAGTTTCCTTCATCTAGTTGGGTATTTCCAAAGATTTGTGGGGAATTCCCCGGATTTTAAAAACCACTATCTAAGATGAATCATAAGTTTGTGATGTTTTATATACGATTGAATGTGAATACTACTTCAAAGATTTAAAAACCACTATCCGTTGATGATCGTTTCTAACCATGATTCTCTCTTCACATCTTGGTTATGGAAGGAATTATAGGAGGGTTTTTGGGATTAATTTCATATGAGAATAGTGTTTCAACTGCAAACTAATGGCCAGACTGAGTAGAACATTATGTTTTTGGAAGACATGTTGTGGGATTTCATGCTAAACTTTGGCCATAGTTAGGAGGTTCACCTACCATTAGTGGAGTGTTCATATATCAAGTACTACCATTACAAAATTGTCCTGGAACCAATTGATGCCTTTTATGGGAGACATTTCATGTCTCTACTATGTTGGGCCTACCCAAGAGAGGCAACACTTATGGTACTAGAATTAGTGTGATCCACTATAGAAACATTTTCGATCATCCATGACTAGATGAGGATAGCACAAATCCATTATAATTCTTATGAAGACTAAATATGTACGACTTTGATGTTTATGGAGGGATAAAATATGTTATCATGAGTCTCACCTCGACATGGATTATAGAGATTTTTTCGAGGTGGTAAGGTATCTCTAAGATTCATTGGATCTTCTTGATATAGTATAGAGTCGGTGAGGTGGTGCACCAATTAGCTTTATTTTCATAGTTAGACTAAGTACACGATATCTTCCAAATGTTTCTAATGAGGAGGTATGTCTACTAAACATTGCATGTTATTGACTCGGAAGAACTAGTCATCAAGGATGGGGATACCTTTGTTGAGTACCCAGAGAAGATTGAGGATTAGTAGGAGGGGATATTTCATGGGAGAGAGATTCCCCTAGTGTGTTTCTGGTGGTAGAATGAGAATATTTAGGAGAGTAAAAAGGATTAGGAGACCCATATGTGTGCTCAGTACCCACATATCTTTGTGTAGCCTTTTGTTTTGGATTTTGAGTATTTAACCCCCCGTGTTTGAAAGAGTGTAAAAACTAATATATTTTCCATGTATTTTTTAAAATATTTTATAGATTACTTAAAAATCTATGCATTGAGACTGAATAAGATTTTGAGGCCTAGTTTCCTCAAACTGATTTTTGAAATATATTAAATATATTAATTATGAACCATGTACAATTTTATTGAAAACGTTTAATAAATACAAACACAAGATCATATTAGAAATATAAAAACTCCATTGAGTTCATAGTAAGGGTTTCACCCTGGGAACATCCTACCCTTTCAGTGCGTCAGATATTTTGGTGAAGCGTTGTCATGGGAGAACATGAAAATAAATAAATTGATTAAATTAATTTATGTAATCAAAATTTCATGAATTATTTTTTATGATATTTATATGGTTATGATTGAATATCAAAGTTTTCCACATTACCCAAGATCCATTGGAGATAGAATTGGAGGGGATTTCATGGCTGGATCATGACTGGGATGTTGATCATGGAACATTGTGCCAACAAAACATATAGATCTCACCAACAACAGTGAAGTATGATAATGCATAAATAAAGAGTGTTCCAAATTGAGTTAGAACATTTTTATTTTGTGGATTTATCCTTATTTTCTTATCCTGTGATGAAAATAATCAGTCTACTAACGGATGTATTCAAAGATCAATCATATTGCGGGTATAGGTTTGTTAGTGGGGAATTCAGGTGAATTGTTTATTTTCTATAGATCTTCATTCATCATTCTAATAATAATATTCCAAGTAAAACCAAAAAAATGAGGAATTTTTATTCATTTTTTTCTTTATTCTCACTCATTTTTCTTCATTATTTCATCTTCAATGTTTTTTTACTAGTGTTTCAACATGATACTGGATAATCAATTGTTATAAACCCATTTCTTGGTGCAATGGGTTGATATCCTAGATATGGGTATTAATCAACAATGAGATCAACTTGAGAAGTTTATGATGACAAATTGAGGAGGAATTTGAGACCTTGGGTTTGTGTGGGTTGTGAAATAATGATGGGAACTAGAAATGACTATTTTCCTATGAGTTTTGGTGGTTAGATTACAGTGAGTAATAACAAAAAGTTCTGATCAGACTAGATCTATGATCTCTATGTGAGATCAGTGATGGAATTGGATGTGGTAGTGGCACAACATATATAAATGAATAACTTATGGGTGAAATGAAATATAGCATCCAATGATGTGTATTTCAGAGTTTCATGTCATGTGGTACCCCTTGGTGTGAGTCTTGGGTTGTCTTGAGAAGATAAGTATCACACAGAAAGTGAAAGAAGCCACTTGGAATGTGAACAATACCTTTAGGATTTGTGTGTACTTTATAGGGTACACAGACAGAGATATCATTACACAAGCTGACACATTCTGTTTACTGAGATAGGGACACAGAAATCTTAACATAGACATGATCATGAGTACACTGGCTAGGACACACTATGTACTCAAACACAAAAATGGGCAAGGGACGTCATACATTGGTAGAACCTAGTGTGAAAGGGAAATGCAGTGTACTACTATTACATTCCCTGTATAACTTAAATTATTTATTGTATCCCTTTCCATTTTCATCTTGAATAATTTTCATTAAGGCACATTCTCTTGATTCATTACATAAGGTTTAAGTATGGAATCACATCGTACACAAAAGATGATGAACCCTTTCAGAGTAATTTCAGTCTTAAATAGAGTTGTGGAATTACTTTGTGAGGCCAAAAGTTAGATTATCTATCATCATTTCACTAGTTTAGGTTCTGGGTATTGTTTTTACCAACACTACACATGCGTCAATTCCTTACATTGTGGGTTAATCTAGATTGGGTTGTTGGTTTACCCCAGGGATCTAGGATTGATCCCCTTTCAATGTATCAATATCTTTTGACTACCTGCATGTAATTTTTATAGAGATAAATGATGATTATGACATCTCAGGTGGACATAATTAGTCTTATCTAACTCATAGAGTGTGTTCTCTCAAACGAGTGCTTAATGGAATCTTCGAGCAGGAATCCTAGGATGGATTTATAGTCGGTAAATTACCCATAGATTGTGTTTCTTTGTGGAATATATCTAGATATTATTGTCATATATGATGTTTATACATACCAACGGTTAACTAAATATTATTCTTGATGTTATTTTCTTACTGATTTTGGGGTTTGATAATAGGTAGTATAACACTCACCCCTATGTGGGATTTTTCTAAACATGTCATGTATTTTGAAAAATATCATTCTTTTTATGGAGTACTACATATAATAGGACCATGATGATATTAGTGATCGAGATAGAATGAGTTCTGTTTTAAGTGTTTCATTCATAGTAGTCCTCACTAACTTTAGAGGTTGTACTTGTATTCATTTTCTTTATGGTGGGCTTGTATTTGGACCTTTTTCTTTCTTGTACTATTTTTCATACTTTGATGGTGGTATTTTAGATGTATTCATGTGTAGTTATCCATTGTTTCACATTTTAGAATTCCATGGTCTTGGATATGGGTGTCTTTGTATATTTACATGAGGCCAAGTCATCCCTTTTTTTAAATACCTAATCGAGGAAAATCGTTAGCCCATGGATTATTGGATGTGAAATTGGGGTTGTCAAGGCTCTTCCATGAGGGTTCGGGTCATGAGAATATAATATAGACAAAAATAAAATTTAATATCCAAAAAAGAAAGATAACTATTTGGATAATTTCACTTATAAAAACTTTTCAATAAAAATTTTTAATCACCACTTGATTTTATTAAATTATAATATAATTTAACTTATTTTTTGTAAAATCCTTAGCTTGACATATTAAAATATGGACTGATAGTGGAGAGATGCTTCACCTTTGGAATGTTACACCATATTCTAAATTCTACGGACTAGTGTCATGGGTCTATGATCAACATTTGCTGAGACTGTACCCATGATATCATATAAATCAATAAAAATAAATAACCAATTTTCTGACAATAGAAAACCTATTTATAAAAGTTATATTATAGTGAAGTGATAATCACCATTCAGAAATAAGCTAGTACAACAAATAAAAATGTACCAGTGTAATCATGCATGTAATAAACCAGTAAGGATCACCCAAGAGGCCTATAAATACAAATATAAACAATGTAAAATAAAATATACAAGAAGTCGCTAAAAAAATTCAAAGGACCCACCTCAACACCATATTTGTAACCCAGATAAGACACTTTAGTTTTATTGTGTATACAAAATAATGTGAACAGGTTTGTATTCCTAACATTATGTTTATTTGTCTAATAGGGTTCTTATGTTGGGAGTGATATAAAAATCAGCAGTACGCCACCAATTATCCTCAAAATATATTTCATAATATTATAGGTGAGTTTATTTATGATAAATTAAACAAAGAAACCAAACTATACTATATTTTAATCATGTTAAGGAATCATTTGAAACTAGGACACCATGATACACTAACTTACTTGATTCAGACAATGGCACCATAGTATACCATCAGTGCTTTGATAGTGGAACATAGGTCACTGTTAATAAAAAAATGGGTGTTAGGAGACTAGGCCACAGGTCCCTAGTTTTAATATTAAAGATAGTATGATATTTAAATTTTGGTCCCTAGTACCATCGATGAATTTTCCATGAGTATGAACCTCATATCACTAGTACTAATAATGTGGGAATCATGAGTCTAACCTCCAGGTGACTTGTATATACATTGCGAGCACCATGAGACTGACCCACAACCCCTATATTCTGAGATTACCCAAGAGAAACATTATTATGAGAGTATCATGACTCATTACTATATCTTAATATCCAAACACTATTTTAATATATTTGTTTCCAAAAAAGGCATGATACATTACATCAAAATCTATATAAATCATACTAAAAACCACTACAGAGCAAATAATCCCAATTCATATGAATTAATAAAATCATATACCCTAAAAATACCAAATCTAGACTCACCAAAAATGACTTAGTCATCCATGAACAAACCACAATAACAACCATAAAATATCAACGATTTTATAAACTCATAAACTCTAGGATATTACGCTACACCCAAAATATATGTCATGTGGTGCTGCATAGATCAACTATCTCATTAAACCTAAGTGAGATCATCTCACTTGGACTATTTTGACCCAACCCAGATTCTACCACTTGATTAATAACTGAAAAATAATCACATTCATCATTTTTGTTATACCCATAAGAGTTTTCCAAAAACCATAAACTAACTATTCTTAACAACCCATTTCTCAAATAGTCTATAAAATTTTATTATGGTATAACACTTTCCATTCTTACTATGAAAAATAATGTTTTACCTTTAATCCCATAGAATGATACCCCAAATACCACACATAAAATATTACTCATTACTTGTGAATCTCCTTTTCTAACTATTCATATAATGATTCCCATATAGTGATACTCTAATCAGTTAAAAATTTGTTAAACATATATAAAAATACATCTTTTTATGGATACACAATGAATCAGAAGTATTTTCATGGCCATTTTGATTCTAATGTCTATAATCACCCCTTTTATAGTGATTATTGACAACCCATGTGGTCAGATTATTATTAAAATCTCCACCAAAATTTTTGCACAACTTGGACCTCTTTAACACAGCATGAGATCCACTAATAGGCCCTTTTAAAATAATATGACACCTAGATACACTCTTAAGGTCCATCAAAAAATATTATTTTTTAATCCTAATGGAGATGAATTCAACGAGTAATATTAAAATCATACAATCATATACAAAATAACTATTTTAATCATGTGAGGGATCTATACAATCAATATCACAAGATCATACCCTAACAAACTTTTCTCATATCACATAGACCTAGACACTCATTCTTGCACAATAAATTTCACAAAAATAACATGAAACATTACTTAATATGTATGATAAATTATTCTTCTTCCTTAAGAGTTACACTATTGAAAATCATATCTTTAATCATCCCAAATTGAGTAAAATAAAAGAAACTATCCAATGAACCCCAAATTAAAGATATTTAGTATAAAAAAACTAATAATAAAACATGTTTAAAATGGTTGGTGACGTTTTTGAATCTTTTTGGATTTCCTTATAAGAGAAGGATAATCTACTGGATGGAAAATAAATCACTGATGAAGTAAGTATTATTGAGTGAGAAAAGTGAAATGTAATGGTATGGGAGGGGTTTGGATGAAAGCGTCAAAGATTATAAGGATGTATTAATTTTATAAAAAAAAATATTTAATGAGAGAAAATGATATTATTTAATGTGTGGGGTTAATAAAACTATTATTTTATTGGTTTATCCACATTTGAACCACATGGGCCTACCATCGGGTTTGCGATGGACAAAAAAAGGCACAATGGCACTACCTACACCAAAAAGCATCCAATAATAATTTTTATTACTTAATAAAGTGATTTTGATTAATTAATGTTTGAAATTTTAACGGTTGTATTTTACTCTCAAATTTGCACACTCAAAATGTAAAGACCCGTATCTAGATGTACATGGACAATACATTACTTTTGCGGAATACTTAATACATAACAAAAACAGACACCCAAGGACCGTAATAGTTTAGTGTCTTTGGAAACTTGGAACGTAATCTTCTAATCGTGGTGAAAGATCTTCAACATCTCCCATAAAGATCTTCCCCCTTCTTTTCTTACCTAAAACCTTTCTTTATATCCTGGGGAAATGAAAACATAAAAAGGGTGAGCTCAAATTCTCAGTAAGGGTAATCATGGATAAAATAAAACATACCATATACATTTGAACTTAAAAACATAAACATAATGTTTAAACATCAAAATCTTGAGCAATGACATAAAACATGGAAGTACGTAAGGCATAGATCATAAACAAACATTAAGTATTATAAAATATCGTGGGAATAAAACATGTAATTATGGAAACCATTAAGCACATGATATGATTTCCATATTATCCAAGGCATTACTGCCAAGACCATCTTAGTGGACAAAGTCCCTTTCTGAATCGAGTTCACTCCTCATTCCAGTCCTGTATTACTGAACCGGTTTAACATGCCATTATATCCATGTCTATATCATGAGATATAAATCTTTACCCAATGCATTGTAGGGAGATATAGGTCCCACCCATCTCATAATGAAATCATTCTTACTTGTGCCACAAAATAAACATACATCATTCATAATAACCCAATGAATAAAATGGGTTTCATAAACATCATCCCACCATCACATAATCCATATAAAAGTAATGGATATCATTTCATAATAATAAAAGTGAAACCATGTAAATCATAGAGACGTTATAATTGAAGCATACACATATGAAATAATGTCATCTTAGATGGAAAAATGGTTTTGATAAAACATTTGAAATGAATTCTTGAGGAAAATATCCTTACTTTTTCAAAATCATTTTGTTTTCACAAAATGTCATGAAATTTTAAAAGAAAAGGATTTTGTTGAAAAAATTCATGAAATATTTTGGAGGATGCTTCATGAAAATAAGGCTTTATAAAATCGTAAAAATCATTTCATACCGTATAAGTTAAAAAAACATTATTCCCGTACTTTGGTCGAAAAAGTCAAAAAAGTACCTTGTAACGTAAACAAAAGAAATATTCCTTACATACCATGTAGTAAAAGTAAAAATGGGTAAAAAGGAATTTACACATACATGAAACCATTCTTAGAAATCAGTGACATGGATGATGAATATAATCCCAGTAAATACTTACGAATAACCAATCTCGGATAAGAATGAGATTGGAATAATTATCCCTTACCTTATGTCCGATATGTTTCGTATGTATCTGAACTTCCTGTATAATGATTTAAATAATGTCATTGACTTATTACAGAATCATATTCATTGTTATGATATCATATATGGTTCACTTATGACTTTATATTTCCCGTTCTTTTCTAAATTCCATGTAAAAGAGCGTTTGGGGTAAAATCGTTTCATTTGTTGTTCGTGTTTTGACTTTTAATTATTCATATGATTAATTAGATCATGATTACTTAATTCCAGAATATCAAATATTATTTATATATAATATATATTCAGAATATAGATATATATAATAGATCGATAAATTTAATGAAATACACTGTTCATGGAGACGGTAGGACATACGTACGCATGAACGCTGTTTTCGTTTCCTTATTGAGTTGAATGGAATTAAGTAGATGAAATACATATATATATAAATATATAAATCCATTAGCTTTATAATATCATATATTTCATTATTATTTCTTTTATATACTTTATAATCATTCTTAAATGGTTAACATGGAGAATAAATCTCATCGCGTCGTGGAGACAGTAGTCCGTACGTACGCACGAGCGATGATATCATTCCCATAATTATTGAATTGAATTGGATAGGATGATACAATATAAAATAATCAGTATGATGCTATAATAACTATGTATAGTTATTCATTACACCATTATACCCATCCAAGTAAGGTGGTGTTGGAAAAACAGATTACACCACGGCGTGGAGACGGTATTTCGTACGTATGCACGCGCGGTGATTTCTTTTTCCATAGGATGGATAGATGGTGAAATAGGGTTGTTTCATAATTATAATAACATATAAGTATATGAGTGATACTTATGTTATTACTTCATAATGAAACAACTAATGAAGAAGAAGTAGAAGAACAAATAAAGTTGAAATAATTGGTAACGGACATTACAAATATGGAATCTATTTTTCAAAATTAAAAACACATAAGTTGCTGTAATTAATTTGAAATTAATCCCGTTGTCGAACGAGAATGGGTTTTTGTTTAAAACATTGCCAAAGATTGAATTGATTTATCCTACGAATTCAAGGTAAAATCAATGCTAATGACATAAATTGTATTAAATGGTAAAAATATATTCTATTTATACTTTAAAACCAATTAATATTATAATTTTACCACATAAATTATTAGGATGAAAAAAGTTTTTTTTAATTAAAATATAACATGTTTTTATTATTCATTAAAATATGAAAGTTATCAAAAAATATCAAAACTTTATCCAATGTAAATTTTTATATCCTGATACAAAATAAAAAGTTTATTTTGTAAAATTGAACTTATAAACATGTCAAAAACTAGATTGAACGTGGGTGCGCCATCAAAAGGCGGCAAAACTGTATTTTTTGAAAAATACTTATTTTACCCAAAAAATTTATTTTGTTATTATACCATGTTCTAGAAAATGTGTAAGATGAATAATAATGTTATAAAATTCAAAATTTATTTAATACTATTCATGAAGGCTAGTTCATAATAATATTATAATAATATATCATTGTTTAGTAAAACCCGGTATTGCGTACAACACACGCTATCGAGGAAGGTCGCGATTGCGTGTAATGCAAGCCAAGTTAGGGTTGTGTGTAGTTCATGACTCTTTTGTTGTTGCGTATAAAAAAATACATTGAATATATATATATATATATACTCAATGTTTCGTAGAATAACTACTATTAAACAAACATGAAATTCTGTGTAACACGATCCAAGAATAGTGTTGCGTATATTGCAAGATAATACGGTGTTGCGTATAGCGCAAGATAATCTTGGTGTAGCATAAAAAAGATGATATGAAAGAAATTAAAATGAATATATCTTATAAAATCTCAGGTTGTTACATTCTACCCCCCTTAAAATGAATTTCGCCCTCAAAATTCGTCGGGGTTACAAATCATTTACTATTCATAGCAACCCACATCGTAGAAAGGAATACTAAAACATAACTTTAAAAAAGAATGCTAGAAACGTAACGGTCACCCAAGGTAACTCAGAATTGGGTTATCACATAAGAGAGTATAGGTGAAAATATGGATTTGGAGGAAAAATCTAACCATCAAGTTCTGATAGAGAGTGGTAGAGAACATGGCTATGAAAAAGCCAACAATCACAAAGCCATAGATTTAGGATGATCTAAGGTACCATCTAATTCATCGGATATAAGGTCACTAGGACAACATTTTTGGTTTTCAAGATCATTTACCTAAAGTTGATGAATTAATAAAAATACTTACATGATTTTGGTACAATCTCACTATTGTTCGTGAATTGAACAATTTCCACTTCATCCCTTAAAGAAATGAAGTTAAGTTTGTTATTCATGATGCGTTAGCAGATCATGTGATAGAATGATGGGTCATTCCATCTATTTCAAAAAAAAGGTTAGAAAAAGTTATAAGTCCATCATATGGTTAGATTAATTGTATATGGTTCCGAAAATGAACTTATACTTCATATATCATACCGTTTAATAAAATAAAACTAGTTTCTACTAACCAGGGACTTCCTGTAGGCCAGTGGTATGCGATAAAGGCCAGTTTCACTTCGGTTGTGGGTTCGATTCTTGAAACCTTGTCCAACGCGACGGGTTGTATCCCGTCCTGTAGGTTATCCTTTTTCTAAAATAATACTATTATAACAAAAATTTCTAGCCTTAATCAATAATATCCATTCCAATCTTTAGGCTTATCCAAAATACTTCTTTCAAAACTCATTGTATAAAGAGAACAATTACTAAAAAGGTCATATAAAAAGCACGTGAATACCATCATTTATCCCTCATATATCTTTTTGGTCACATTACAGTCATGTGAATACCTTAATCATGTATTCTCTTGAAAAATGAATACCCATTTAATCTTAGTGAAAACATGAGTGCTGTGAAAAGTTAACTCTTTCCACATACCAAAATCCTCAAAATTCTATATACTCAAACCATGATATCACTTAGTCCTTATATCAATCATGAGATCTTGAATACAATCAAACATCTCATTATCTTCTTATCCCTTCATTATGCACATATCATCTACTTTCCAAAAATATCTAAATAACCTTCCATGGTTACCGGTACCATACAACATATACTTTCATATACTTTAGGAAAACAATAGTGTAACAATCCTTAGATGATTCTTTATTCCATAGTACCATACATTATTATTTATAAACAAACAATCATTCCACTTACTTCTTAAACCACTAGAAGAGCTTCATCATTTATTTCATCTCATATTTCATTTGTAGTCTCTTCATCATCATCCACATAAATACTACCTGTATGACCATACTGATTCTCTTCATGGGATTTTCCCTTAGGGCATTGGTTTTCATAAAGCCCATACATTCTAAATTTAAAACATCTAATCATTGTTGATGTCGTAGAAATACCATTATCCTTGTCCATGGTGTTAACTGAACCTTTTCCTTTGCACTTACAGGCTTTATGTCCTTCTTTTCCACACCCAAAGCATCTTCCAGTTCCTTTGAAACAATCTCCCTGATGCCTCTTACCACATGATTTACATGAGGGAAATTGAACTTTCTTTCCTCTATGATCATCCTGAAATTCCATATTTCTCTTATTATCTGAGTCAGGAAACTTACCAAAGTTGAGATTGTTGATCATATTATGAGATTGCTGATTAGGCATAATAACGATGTTTGGACTTCGAAATCTCATTTCATTTTGTTGCTCTTGAAGAATATCATTCCATTGTCCGTCATATCCTCCATTATCATGAATCTTCCTATATCCAGCCATTTTCTAAAACCCAAAAAGAATAGTGTGAGAGGAAAAAATCATGCTAGGGAAAACAACATAGTAAAGGGGGAGTACCATCAATATATAACATCTTAGGTTAAATTCTATGACCGTTACCGTAGTTCTAGGACTATATCCTATACATATACTTATCCTTAGGGAAATCCCTAGACATTAGATTACTTTTGCGGAATAGATAATACATAACAAAAACTGACACACAAGGACCGTAATAGTTTAATGTCTTTGGAAACATGGAACGTAATCTTCTAATCGTGGTGAAAGATCTTCAACATCCCCAATAAAGATCTTCCCATTTTTTTCTTACCTAAAACCTTTCTTTATATCTTGGGGAAAAGAAAAAATAAAAAGGGTGAGCTCAAATACTCAATAAGGGTAAGCATGGACAAAATAAAACTTACCATATACATTTGAACTTAAAAACATGAACATAATGTTAAAACATCAAAAGCTTGAGCAATGACATAAAACATGGAAGTACGTAAGTCATAGATCATAAAGAAACATTAAGAATGATAAAGTATCATTGGAATAAAACATGTAATTGTGGAAACCATTAAGCACATGATATGATTTCCATATTAGCCAAGGAATTGCTGCCAAGACCATCTTAGTGGACAAAGTCCCTTTCTGAATCGAGTTCACTCCTCGTTCCAGTCTAGTATTACTGAAATGGTTTAACTTGCCATTCCAGCCATGTCTATTTAGTGAGATATAAATCTTTAACCAATTCATTGGAGTGAGATATAGGTCCCACCCATCTCATAATGAAATCATTCTTACTTGTGCCACAAAATAAACATACATCATTCATAATAACCCAACGAATAAAATGGGTTTCATAAACATCATCCCATCATCACATAATCCATATAAAAATAATGAATATCATTTAATAATAATAAAAGTGAAACCATGTAAATCATAGAGACATTATACTTGAAGCATACACATATGAAATAATGTCATCTTAGATGGAAAAATGGTTTTGATAAAACATTTGAAATGAATTCTTGAGGAAAATATCCTTTCTTCTTCAAAATCATTTTCTTTTCACAAAAGTCATGAAATTTTAAAAGAAAAGGATTTTTTTGAAAATAGTCATGAAATATTTTGGAGGAAGCTTCATGAAAATAAGGCTTTATAAAATCGTAAAAATCCTTTCATGCCGTAGAAGTTAAAAAAACATTCTTCTCGTACTTTGGTCGGAAAAGTCAAAAAAGTACCTCGTAACGTAAACAAAAAAAATATTCCTTACATACCATGCAGTAAAAGTAAAAATGGGTAAAAAGGAATTTAAACATACATGAAACCACTCTTAGAAATCAGGGACATGGATGATGAATATAATCCTAGTAAATACTTATGAATAAACAATCTCGGATAAGAATGAGATTGGAATAATTATCCCTTAACTTATGTCCGATATGCTTCGTATGTATCTGAACCTCCTGTATAATGATTTAAATAATGTCATTGACTTAATACAGAATCATATTCATTGTTATGATATCATATATGGTTCACTTATGACTTTATATTACACGATCTTTTGTTACTTCCATGTTAAAGAGCGTTTTGGGTAAAATCATTTCATTTGTTGTTCGTGTATTGATTTTTAATTATTCATAAGATTAATTAGATCATGATTACATAATTCCAGAATATAAAACATGATTTATATATAATATATATTCAGAATATACATATATATAATAGATCGATAAATGGAAAAAAATACACCATTCATGGAGACGGTAGGCCGTACGTACGCATAAACGCTGTTTTCGTTTCCTTATTGAGTTGAATGGAATTAAGTAGATGACATACATATATATATATATATACATAAATCCATTAGCTTTATAATGTCATATATTTCATTATTATTTCTTATATATACTTTATAATCATTCTTAAATGGTTAACATGTAGAATGAATCTCATCGCGTCGTGGAGACGGTAGTCCGTACGTACGCACGAGCGATGATATCGTTTCAATAATTATTGAATTGAATTGGATAGGATGATACAATATATCATAATCAGTATGATGTTATAATAACTATGTATAGTTATTATTTACACCATTATACCCATCCAAGTAAGGTGGTGTTGGAAAAAAAGATTACACCACGGCGTGGAGACGGTATTCCATACGTACGCACGCGCGGTGATTTCATTTTCTGTAGGATGGATAGATGGTGAAATAGGGTTGTTTCATAATTATAATAACATATCAGTATATGAGTGATACTTATGTTATTACTTCATAATGAAACAACTAAATAAGAAGAAGTAGAAGAAGAAATAAAGTTGAAAGAATCGGTAACGGACATTACCTCTTCTTTGAAGCGCCTCTTTGAGACCTTCTCTTACACTACTAGAAAAATAGGTATTTGCGACGGGTCTTTTGCGACGGGATCCTGTTGCAAATGGATTTTTGTGACGGGGGCCCGTCGCAAATGGCCCATTGCTGAAAACGGCGTCGCAACAACACTTATTTGCGACGGGCCCGTCGCTAAAACCTTTTTTTTGCGACGGGTATTCTTCCCGTCACAAATAGTACTCCGTATATTTGTAAAAAACTTTTAAAATAGTTTTTACGACGGGTCCCGTCGCAATTACCTGTTGCGACGGACCCGTCGCAAATAGTTTTTGCGATGGGCCCGTCGCAAATACTATTTTTTAAAAAAAATAAAAAACTATTAATAAATTATTTTAATGCATATAATAATAATAATATTTGCGACGGGCATAGTATCTCGTCGCAAATACTATAAAAAAATTAAAAAAATAAATTATTAATAAATTATTTTAATTAATATAATAATAATCCAATTATAATTCAAAAATAAAAAATAATAAATTATTAATAAATTATTTTAATTAATATAATAATAGAATTATAATTCACAAATAAAAATAATAAATTATTTTAATTAATATAATAATAATAGAATTATAATTCAAAAATAAAAAAATAATATAATATTAATAAATGATTTAATTAATATAATAATATTAAAATTATAATTCATAAAAAAAATATTAATAAGTTATTTTAATTAATATAAAAATAATAGAATTATTTTACATTCAAATATTAAAATAATTCAAGTACTACAAAAAAAATATAATTAAATTATAATATTATAAAATTTAAATATATATATAAAATTTAATATTATAAAATATAAATAATATTATTATTCATATTAATATTGTTATTTAAAAATATAAGATTATTAATATTTTATAATGAGACAGAAACTACGAATAGAAAAAAAAAATCATATTTTGATTTCACAAATTTTATAACATAAATACAAACTCTAATCTGAAGGAGGGGGGGTGGGGGATCTGCAGATGGTGGTGGAGGAAACTCCATCCCTAAAGCATGAGTGAGTCGGCTCATGTACTCCATCTGCTCCTGATGCTGCTGCTGCCACCGACTCGTCTGCTCCTCGTACAGCTGCTGCTGGCACCGATGCTCCTCCTCATGCTGCTGACGCATCTGCTCCTGCTCCTGTTGGAGACTCTCTATCAGTGCAGTCTGAGATCGCAACTGATCCTCATACTGTGTAGTAGAAGAAGATGCACGAGCTCCTCTCGAGCTGGACACCGACATCGCAACACTACCATAATAATCTCCGGGAGTCATCCGAGAGCCGATACCAACTACCCGACCCTTCTCGAAGGCATACTGGGTGGCCTGCATCCATGCCGCCTCATCAAACTGACGGCCAGTGGTCTGATCTGATGACTCGGCCTGACTCTCAGGCCGGGCCTGTGACGCTGCGACCTCATATGACTCATGTAGTTGCAATTTAAAATTAAATTTTGAATATATTATATGCAATTAATTTTTAAACTTGAAAACAAATAATACTGACCATGATGTGATTCTGATGATCAGCTCTGAGCTCCCCAGTAGCAGGATCACTATACATCCTCCGATATACGTCGTACTCCGTAATATCGGCGTGCTCGACAGCCTATAAGAATAAAAACTAAACTGTTAATATTTATAGTTATATAAAATATTTATAAATAATGTACGTACCAGATGCAGTCTCTGAGTACTGAAAGAACGACTCCCAGCTCGATGAGTCACCTCCTGTCTCCCCCGATTCTGCCTCCCCACCGATGATCTCCTCTGAAAGGCACCACTCAACCAGTGCGCACATAATCCATCCCATACATGGGATGAAATGTACTCTGGTCGATGTGCTCTACATGACTCGTCAAAATCTGACACTCCTGCTTTCTTCATGGCAGATTTTCTTAAATTGTGCAAAAACTGACGAAGGTGATCACGCATGGCCACCTCCCATGCCTCGTGGATGGCGTCACACATGGTATCCTCGATCGGATACCATAAACCCTACAAATAAATCAAAATATCAAGTTAGAAATGAAATAATTTTCAAAATAAAAATTATTTATTTACGTACGTACCAACCAATGGCCGAACATGGCCTACTGCACATCAATGGGAATCTTCTCCCATGTGGTCCACGGCTGAGAGAAATAGTTGCGCAAAATAGCGATGCCCTGTCCGACTGTTATATGCAAAAAACTGTAAAAATAATAAACATTTATTATGTGAATAGATTAATGAAATCTTAGTCAAATCCACAGGTTATCACACAGGTTATCAGACCTCCGTGTGCATGGATCAAACCCAAGACGTGGACGTCGCTCGGGGACGGGGTCAGGAATCATCAATTGTGCAAGACCGCTCCCCCTCCGCGTACTCCCTGGAGTGCCTGCAGGCTGAGGGTCATCTTCCAGCAACTCATCTGCATTGAAAGGCAGGTCAGCATCTGCCAAATTACGAAATGTGGCGTCGTCCATCAGAAACAGAAAATGTTAATGTTAGAAAATAATTGATAATTACTATTATATATACATATATATATATATTATTATTGTATATAAATACCATGGAATTCTATCAGCGTTCATCTTCATCATCATCTTCATATATGTCAATGGCATCTTCATATTCCTCCTCAAAATCATCGATATCCATTCGAGTTATAGTTGCTTCATCTCTTACCATTTCAAATTCATATGTGACATCATTAACATCATCGTCATCACCGACTCTTAAATGTGCGGTGTCGTCATCGATACTCATGTCTCTTTGTAAAAAATATTGATTTTGAGTACTCTCTTGAAAAACTTCAATTCTTTGCACATCAGTGAAAGCACATTCACTTTGACTAAACTGATTGTCTCGAATTTTGATTTTTATTACACTCCACCAATCAGTCAAGTCTCTTGTTGTAGCACAGTACTTTGCGTAATAAACTTGATATGCCTGTTGAGCCAATAATAATGGTTCATTTACAGCGAGAACACTTTTACATTTAATATCAATGATTCCATGAGTCGGATGAACACGCACGCCTCTCTCTGTATCCAACCACCGACATTTGAACATGGTTATATAATGTTGTCCAAGATAACAGAGTTCAATTATTTCATCATGTATTCCATAAAAGTCAACATCATTTTCTCGATGATGAGATCCTCTCAATCTAACTCCATTGTTCATTGTTTTTTTCGATTCCCCATATGCATGTGTGTGGAATCAAAATCCATTCACCACATATGCATTATAAGTTTTAACAAGTTTGGAAGGTGGGTTACTCAATACACACAACCGTTTGTCAATTTTATCAGCATGTCGAGACACCTAAAAATTTGTGAAATAATTATCAATATAGTAAACTATACATTGAATGAGTTGCTAAAAGATAAAGAATTTAAGTTACCAGTTTTTGAAACCACTGAGAGAAATTTTTTCAGTCGACGTTCTTCGAGAGAAGCTGCTGTAATTTGTGGAATTTGTTTCTTGATATGATTATCATACAACCTATAAAAACCAAAGTTATTTACTGTAACATAAATGATAGAATAAGTGATATAAACACTTACAGTACAACTGATGTCATCTCTTCACAGTTGAGCAGAACATACGTATGAGCTCTATGATGTTCATCATCTGAAATCCAGCGTTCATAAACTCCACCAAAACCATGATCTGACTGGTTAAAAACAGATAATTGATTGTTGATTTCATCAATATTCCTCTCGTTCCATCCCATTCGGTTGTCTTTTGAAGGATACTCAGATTCAAAATAATGGGAGCAGAAAAAAGATATTTCCTCTTGCAAATAAGCTTCTGCAATAGATCCTTCAACACATGCTTTGTTAGGTACTTTTCTTTTCAATTTTTGCATTCATATTTCAAATGGGTACATCCATCGAAACTGTACTGGACCTCCACATTTGGCTTCATATGGAAAATGTAACATCAAATGTTCCATTGAGTCGTAGAAAGACAGCAGAAATATTTTTTCCAGTTTACATATAATTACAACAACATCTTTTTCAAGTTTGCCTAGAGCATCATAATCTTCCGTAGCGGCACAAATTTCTCGAAAAAAATGAGACATGTCTGTTATGGAATCCTAAATCACAGAATTCAATAGACCTCTTAATCCAATGGGTAGAAGTCTCTCCATTATAACATGACAATCATGACTTTTTAATCCAGTAATATGACCATTCTTTACACATGTACCCAAATTGGAAGCACAACCATCTGGAAGTCTCAAATTTCCAATCCACTGACAAAATAATAAACGGTTTTCTTTAGACAGTGTATAAGCTGCCATTGGTTTCAGTAACCTTTCTTTTCTAACATTCTCAAATAGTTCCAATTCTGGACGCCTGCAAATTTGGGCAAGATCTAAACGTGCATTTACATTGTCTTTGCTCTTTCCTGGCGTATCCAAAACTGTATGAAACAAATTATCAAAACAGTTCTTCTCAATATGCATGACATCTAACATGTGTCGGACCAACAAATCAGACCAATATGGCAAATCCCAAAATATGCTACGTTTAATCCAATTGTGTTCTTTCCCAAAACCAGAAATTTTCTGTTGGTTTTTTGTGGGACCAAAAGTGATGGGAGGTAATGAAAATACAACTGATTTTAACTCCGAACCTGATAGAATTTTTGGAGGTTCATCCCTTTCAACTGTTCCTTTTCTGAAATGAGATCTGTTTCTGTGAAAAGGATGATCAGCTGGAAGAAATCTGTGATGACAGTCAAAATAACAAGGTTTCTTTCCATGAATGACCATAAATGCTTTGTTCTCTCCCATACAGTAAGGGCATGATTTCTGACCATGTGTACTCCAGCCAGATAACATCCCATAAGCCGGGAAGTCACTTATTGTCCACATCAATGCTTCTCTCAGTATAACATTCTGTTTCGTTGCAACATCATATGTACTGACACCAGTACTCCACAATAAATTTAATTCATCCATCAATGGTTTCAAATAAACATCAATATTTTTCTTCGGATGTCCTGGAATTAGTAAAGTCAAAAAGATATATGGCTCCTTCATCAACATCCATGGAGGTAAATTGTACGGAGTTAAAAAAATAGGCCAACATGAATATTGACTACCATAAGATCCAAACGGACAGAAACCATCAGTGGAAAGGCCCAGTCGAACATTTATAGCTTCTAAAGAAAATGATGGATGCACTCTATCAAAATGTTTCCATGAGTCACCATCGGCTGGATGATTCAAGCTTTTATCGGTAGAAATATTCTCTTTATGCCATGACATCATTGTCACTGTATTCTTAGACATGAATAAACGCTGAAGTCTGGATGTAAGTGGAAAATATCTCAACTGTTTTACAGGAATCAAACCAGACTTCCCGTGTTGTCCTTCTTTATATCTCAGTTTCCCACATGTGGGACAACTATCCAACGACTCATTTTCCCCAGAATATAAAATGCAGTCATTTGAACATGCATGAATCTTCTGACAAGTAAGTCCCAAATTTTGAACCAGCCTCTTACTCTCATAGTAAATTGTAGGTAAAACATTTTCTTCAGGTAACAGTGTTTTAAGCAAAGAAAATATCTAGTCAAAACAGGTGTTTGACATTCCGTTATCTGATTTGATAGCCATAAATTTTGCAACTGCTTCTAATTTGCTCATCTTGCAGCCAGGATATAATGCATCCTCAGTAGACATCAACAACTCATAAAATTCAGACAGTGCCAACTCAGGATTTGAAGCTATATCAGCCAGAGTTTTTGTATGTTGAACAGATGAACCTGCAATATCATGTACTAAATCTTGAAACTAGGATGGATCCGGAATCAAGTTGGTATCACCTACTCTGGAACTGCGTTCACTGTGTTGATACCAAAAAACCTAATCTGGTTAAAAACCAAAACACAAGAGATGTTCTCCCACTTTGTCAAACGTGTCAAATGTTCTCAATGCACATTTTCTGTAAGGGCATTTTATTTTGCCTTCTGAAACAAATTCTGGATTTGATCCTGCAAATGATAAAAAAGTCTCCACACCCTCTACATATACTGGATTTAAACCAGAACCGTTTGGATTTCTACGTTGATTTATCCATATGCGGTCACCTAATAATAATTGTTGATGACCTCATTGTTCCATATTTCTCTATAAAATATAAAAGCATTACTGGTTTTGAATAATTTGTTAGAAAAAACATTCAAGCTAGGATAATTATAGAGTTTAGATCATACACGGCTGACAAAAACTTTTTATTGAGATAGACCTGAAAATTGACACTTTAAGAATTAAATATGTTGAGAATAAAGAAAAACATGTTACAAATATTGAAAATTTTAATATTATATAATTTTTTTATTATTTTCATAGTACTAATATTATTGGTAATTAATACTAATTATTGGTAATTATTACTAATTATTGGTAATTATTGGTAATTATTGATAATTATTGGTAATTATTGGTAATTGTTACTAATTATTGGTAATTATTACTAATTATTGGTTATTATTACTAATTATTGTTAATTAATACTAATTATTGGTAATTATTACTAATTATTGGTAATTATTACTAATTAATACTAATTATTGATAATTATTGGTAATTATTAGTAATTATTACTAATTATTACTAATTATTACAAATTATTGGTAATTATTACTAATTATTCGTAATTATTATTAATTATTTCTAATTATTCCTAATTATTGTTAATTATTACTAATTATTGGTAATTAATACTAATTATTACTAATTATTACTAATTATTACTAATTATTGGTAATTATTACTAATTATTGATAATTATTACTAATTATTGGTAATTATTGGTAATTATTGGTAATTATTGGTAATTATTACTAATTATTACTAATTATTGGAAATTATTGATAATTATTACTAATTATTGATAATTATTACTAATTATTACTACTTATTACTAATTATTACTAATTATTGGTAATTATTACTAATTATTACTAATTATTGGTAATTATTACCAATTATTACAAATTATTGGTAATTATTGGTAATTAATACCAATTATTGGTAATTATTGGTAATTAATACTAATTATTGGTAATTATTACTAATTATTGGTAATTAATACTAATTATTACTAATTATTACTAATTATTACTAATTATTGGTAATTATTACTAATTATTGGTAATTATTACTAATTATTGGTAATTAATGGTAATTATTGGTAATTATTACAAATTAATACTAATTATTGGTAATTATTGATAATTATTACTAATTATAAATAATTATTACTAATTATTGGTAATTATTACTAATTATTACTAATTATTACTAATTATTACTAATTATTGGTAATTATTACTAATTATTACTAATTATTACTAATTATTGGTAATTATTACTAATTATTACCAATTATTGGTAATTATTGGTAATTAATACTAATTATTGGTAATTATTACTAATTATTGGTAATTATTGGTAATTATTACTAATTATTACTAATTATTACTAATTATTGGTAATTATTACTAATTATTCGTAATTATTACTAATTATTCGTAATTATTATTAATTATTACTAATTATTCCTAATTATTGGTAATTAGTAATAATTATTACTAATTATTACTAATTATTACTAATTATTGGTAATTATTATTAATTATTACTAATTATTACTAATTATTGGTAATTATTGGTAATTATTGGTAATTATTGGTAATTATTACTAATTAATACTAATTATTGGTAATTATTGGTAATTATTACTAATTATTCCTAATTATTGTTAATTATTACTAATTATTGGTAATTAGTACTAATTATTACTAATTATTGGTAATTATTACTAATTATTGGTAATTATTACTAATTATTGGTAATTATTACTAATTATTACCAATTATTACTAATTATTGGTAATTATTGGTAATTATTGGTAATTATTGGTAATTATTACTAATTAATACTAATTATTGGTAATTATTGGTAATTATTACTAATTATTGATAATTATTACTAATTATTACTAATTATTAATATTTATTACTAATTATTACTAATTATTACTAATTATTACTAATAATTGGTAATTATTACTAATTATTGGTAATTATTCCTAATTATTACTAATTATTACAAATTATTACTAATTATTACCAATTATTGGTAATTGTTACGAATTATTACCAATTATTGGTAATTATTGGTAATTAATACTAATTATTGGTAATTATTACTAATTATTGGTAATTATTGTTAATTATTGGTAATTATTGGTAATTATTACTAAGTATTGTTAATTATTACTAATTATTGGTAATTATTACTAATACTTGGTAATTATTCCTAATTATTACTAATTATTACTAATTATTACTAATTATTGGTAATTATTACGAATTATTGTTAATTATTATTAATTATTACTAATTATTACTAATTATTACTAATTCTTACTAATTATTACGAATTATTACTAATTGTGACGAATTATTACTAATTATTACGAATTATTACTAATTATTACGATTTATTACTAATTATTGGCAATTATTACGAATTATTGATAATTATTACTAATTATTGGTAATTATTACTAATTATTGGTAATTATTACTAATTATTGGTAATTATTACTAATTATTGGTAATTATTCCTAATTATTGTTAATTATTACTAATTATTGGTAATTAGTACGAATTATTACTAATTATTACTAATTATTGGTAATTAGTACGAATTATTACTAATTATTACTAATTATTACTAATTATTGATATTTATTACTAATTATTACTAATTATTACTAATTATTGGTAATTATTACTAATTATTACTAATTATTACTAATTATTAGTAATTATTGGTAATTATTACTAATTATTACTAATTATTCGTAATTATTGGTAATTATTACTAATTATTCATAATTATTCCTAATTATTCCTAATTATTCCTAATTATTACTAATTATTACTAATTATTACTAATTATTACTAATTATTACTAATTATTGGTAATTATTTATAATTATTGGTAATTATTGGTAATTATTGGTAATTATTCCTAATTATTACTAATTAGTGGTAATTATTAGTAATTATTACTAATTATTGATAATTATTAATAATTATTACTTATTATTAATAATTATTACTTATTATTGGTAATTATTACTAATTATTGGTATGTATTACTAATTGTTGGTAATTATTACGAATTATTAGTAATTATTACTAATTATTGGTAATTATTACTAATTATTGGTAATTATTACGAATTATTTGTAATTATTACGAATTATTGGTAATTATTACTAATTATTGGTAATTATTACAAATTATTGGTAATTATTACTAATTATTGGTAATTATTCCTAATTATTGATAATTATTGGTAATTGTTCCTAATTAGTAGTAATTAAATGAATAATTACCAATAATTAGGAATAATTACCAATAATTACGAATAATAACATTATTAGTATATTTTATTATTAATATTAAAATAATATAATTTTCTAATTTATATACAATTCTCCTTTCATCTGTGTGTTTTCTATCTCCACATACAAATAATATATGTGGAGACAGCAAACACACAGATGAAAAGAGAATTGTAAATATATAAAAAATTATATTATTTTAATATTAATAATAAAATATACTAATAATATAATAATGTTATTATTCCTAATTATTAATATTTATTACTAATTATTAATATTTATTCTTAATTATTAAAAATTATTACTAATTATTCCTAATTACCATTAACTATGAACAATACTAATAATTTATATTTATTAAGTAACAAAACAATGTAAACATAATTAAATTACAACTAATTAAGAATAATTAAAACTAATAAAAAATTATAAATAAATATTAAATTAAAATGAACATAAATACCTTGAAAATTGATCTGCTCTGATCGTTCTTCAAAACATTAATATCAACTCCGAAAAAAAAATTAAACTTGAGAAAAACTAAACTTTAGAAATAAAACTTTGAGAGAAGAAGAAGATGGAATTTGAGAATGATTTCAAAAAAACGGATGGCGGTATTTATAGGTTAGATTATTTGCGACGGGTCCATTTGCGACGGGATACCCGTCGCAAATACTATTATTTGCGACGGTACCCGTCGCAAATACCTTAGCCATCATTTATTACAGTCAACGGTTAAATAGTTATTTGCGACGGGTCCCGTCGCAAATAACCACCTACCGACATAGTATTTGCGACGGGGGAATATGCCCGTCGCAAATACCTTTTACCGCCGCTGGTTATTTGTGACGGGAATATTCCCCCGTCGCAAATAAGTTTCCCCTGATTTGGCGTGCAAATCGTGCCCGTCCTTTTGCGACGGGGAAAGCTATCACGTCGCAAAAGGCTACTTATTTGCGACGGGCAAATACCCCCGTCGCAAATAAGTTTTTAACAGGACTATTTGTGACGGGAATAAATCCCGTCGCAAATAACCCGTCGCAAATACCCATTTTTCCCGTAGTGTTAGGGCACTAAAATTGGTCTTTGAAGAAGACCAGGACCACTAGGATGTTTCTAGGGAAGTGGAGAAGAGAATTCTTCAGGGTCTGTCCGAGCTTGAAGGCTCAAATTGGTGTGAGGAATGGAGGGAGGAGGTGCCCTTTTATAAGGGAGGAGAGGGGCACCTTTGGAAATCTTAAAAATATTAATTTATAATAAATCTAACCCACTTAAAAACCTCAAAAAGTTACTCATATTCGAATATTAGATGATATAGGGTTGTAATCTCATCAACGAATCAAATTTAGACATGTTTTGATTTTATTTTAAACCTTATCATTTTGATTTATCCTTATTTAATCTATTTAATTTTATTTGTGGTAATAAAATTCTAAATTTTAAATTATAAAAAATAATTACTTATTTGTTGTGAGTTGTCCATAATTGGATACTTTATAACATTTTTGACCATATAAATTTAAATTTATAATTTTTAAATATTTTTGTGATTTTTAAACAATTTTATAATATGTTATTTTTATAACATAACAATAGTGTCAATTTTGACACTATTCATTTATTTGAATTTAAATAAAATATATACAAAAGATATGTTCGAACTAAAAGCTTTAATAGATTCATAAAAGGCATATGTATCTATAATAGTATTGGAGCACATTAAATAATTCATATAATATTTATTTTATTATTTTTAAAACCATTTATTTGGTTTATCTCTTAATAAAATAATTACTACAATATTTTTGTATAATTATTTAATATACGTATTTGTTGCATAAAAATTAAAAATAAAATCATATGATGAAGATAAATCTATTATCTTTCACAATAATACTTTTAATCTAATTTATAATCTTAAAATCACAATATTTAAATTGTTATATTTATTAAATTATGAAGGTGACAACTTTGGCATCATTTAAAATAAAATAATATAAGTGTCATAATCGCTTTTATAAGGCCCAAAATGGTAAAATATTCTACCATTGGATGATTATGTTTTATATTTACATGACCAATAAGTTTTTCTTAGGGTTTTGTGAATTTTATGGTCACTATTAGTTTAATAAAAACTATATTCTTGATTTTTCACTAGATAAACAATTTTCTGCATCACTATTGTGGCACAATTAATGATAATTATTTAATCCCTAAAAATTATAAATAAATATATATAATGTAGATAATTTCATTATATTTCTGGAGACTATTCATTTTTTATGTTTCATGAATTTTATCACTAAATTAAAATTAATATAATTATAAGATTTAAGAGAGTGACATGTTGTCACTTTCTTTGGTTTTAATAATAATTAAGTTATTTTCATGGAAACAATTCCATTAAATGATTCTAATCCGACCCTTAGGTGATATGGGTCGACTTTTAGTCATCCAATATGATTTTGACAGGTGTTAGAGTAATTTTATAATCTTATATTTTCCCTTAATTACCAGATTTACATTTAACTATGGTAAATAAAATTTATTGTAGTTACTATTCATAATGCCCAAAAATAAAAAAGTAGCTTATTAACATAATTTGGAACCACTGATTCCAAATATGGAATCCATTTTTCAAAAATCAAAACACATAAGTTTCATTAATTAATTTAAAATTAATCCCATTGTTGAAAGAAAATGGGTTTTTGTTTAAAACATTTCAAAAGATTGAATTGATTTAATCTTTGAATTCAAGGTAAAATCAATGCTAATGACATACATTGTATTAAATGGTAAAAATATATTCTATTTATCCTTTAAAACAATTAAATATTATAATTTAACAAAATAAATTATTATGATGAAAAAAGTTGTTTTTAATTAAAATATAGCGTGTTTTTACTATTCATTAAAATATGAAAGTTATCAGAAAAATATCAAAACATTATCCAATGTAAAGTTTTATATCCTGATTCAAAATAAGAAGTCAAATTTGTAAAATTGAACTTATAAACATGTCAAAACTAGATTTAATGTGGGTGCGCCATCAAAAGGCGGCAAAACTGCATTTTTTGAAAAATACTTATTTTACACGAAAAATTTATTTTGTTCTTATACCATGTTCTAGAAAATGTGTAAGAGGAATAATAATGTTATAAAATTAAAAATTTATTTAATACTATTCATGAAGTCTAGTTCATAATAATATTATAATAATATATCGTTGTTTAGTAAAACCTAGTATTGCGTACAACACACGCTATCGAGGAAGGTCGCGATTGCGTGTAATGAAAGCCAAGTTAGGGTTGCGTGTAGTGCATGACTCTTTTGTTGTTGCGTATAAAAAAATACATTTAATATATATATATATACTCAATGTTTTGTAGAATAACTACTATCAAACAAACATGAAATTTTGTGTAACACGATCCAAGAATAGTGTTGCGTATACTGCAAGCTAATACGGTGTTGCGTATAGCGCAAGATAATGTTGGTGTAGCGTACAACAGATGATATGAAAGAAATTAAAACAAATATATCTTCTAAAATCTCGGGTTGTTACAAAAAATATCCCCTTTTTCATTTCAAAAATTTCTAAATTATCTCACTCTTGATCCCAATATCCTAAATTAAATTTACACCGGCATTAATTCCATCAAAGATCGACTAATCTCTCAAATTCCATTGATCAATAAGGAAATATTTTATTAAAAATTTCACACCTTATGAGTTATTTTTCTTAATATGAATCCATGAGCATGTATATAATTCATGTATGTCCATTCGAATATTATCCCACCTCTCATTCAGATATCCTTATTAAATATAGTCATGTTATCCTCACACTAAATCCAACTAAATTCCATTTTTTTAAATATATCACATGACATATAATTTCCATCAATAATTTCTTTAATGATGCATTTGACACTAAATTAACATGACCATAACTTATTTTTAAATATAATGTGTTGTCTTGTATTCCACTACATCAATATTATATAAAGCCTTCAAGGATCCCTAAATTTTAGTAAAATATTCTAATATTAATCATGATGTCTTAACACCTTCAACAAATTTAAAACACCATATTACTTACTCTTGAGTCCACCCTAGTCTTACTCTCCTCTACACCAGATAGATCTTTAATTCATATATCCCATCATCATACTCTTTATGATAGTATTTAAATAATCTTAGTCATAGTATTACATAGAAAAGTTTTCATATTATTTATCATTTCAATTTACAAAAGAGCTTATTCTATCCAAAAATCATGGATAAATCATTAAATTTGTTTCTTTAAGGATCCTAATATGATGCATCAAACATTTTTACACATACTCTCAATGAAATATTAATCACTAACTATATGGGTTTCTGTAATAAGTTACTTATACATTTACCACATTCTTAATTCCATATAGTTTATACACCATGTAATTCATTGGATTCTCACCACCATATGATTATCTATATAATATTCCTACTAATATGAGAAATTATAATTTGAGATATCCTATAAAACCCACTATATAGGAACACAACTAATTGTATACCAAAAAAATCCAACCTATGAGACCCATATGAAGGTTTTAAAGACATTGTAATTCTCTATAAAACAACAACCTAATTACATGGGTCATCTCTCATCATGACCATCTAGATCCCATTGGTACAATACGACCTACTCAAGCTAGCCAATAAACGATTATTTGAAATCTTTAGATATCTCAAATTCAATAAAATATTTATATGTATTCCTTTAAAATAATGAAATCCTATCTCTTTCCTAGAAATTTAATGATTAAGATCATGACTCTACCTGTAGAATGTCCAAAAATGCCATATATATCGATAGTTATGAATCTTCCTTAGTCCAACTAGATTACCACACATTCTATATTCTAATATAATTTAAACACTCCATGGTATGCTTCCCCATCGAACATAGTAAGGAAGTACCATCCTATAGATTAATGTAATCACTATTACTATGATTCTAATTAGTCAACCATTATACACACATCTTCCAAAATAATGATAATGTAATACAACCTTTTTCTCAACTACTAGTTCATTCTTGAATACCCTTGAGTTTGATTCGTGGAAAAATAAGGCAATTAATACCCACAACAAGAAGTTTAGGACTTTATTATTGGAACACACAATAATAAACTCATTCCCCATCAAGCCTATCATGAAAATGAAAAAAACTTGAATTTTATTGTGTAATCCATAATATATTTCCAACACTATTTTGGCTCCATTAAATTCACTAATTTCATGAACTCACCTTCACAAGACAGGAACCTATTCATCAGACCCTATGGATCTCTAATAATACCTTGGTTGATTTCATAGCCTAATGAATTCTAATACCCAATAGGGTCACTTATCTAAATAATTACAAGACCCATAACTAATAAATTCTATTTTAGTGTGATTTTTACTCACTCACTCTCAACCAAGGAAACTCCTCAAGAGTTAAACTATCTAAACACTACTCCAATAAATTCCTTGCCTCAATGTGGGGTTTTAATCAGGTAGAATAATGAAAATAAAGGTGAACCTTTTTTAAATGGCCAGTAAAATTTTGCCTTTTATGTATCACATTTTTATGGGTGATATAACCCCACCCCCTTAAATAAAATTCCACTCATTTTGGACCACAAACCTCAATCCAAGGCGGAAGCTTTTCACTTATTACAGGGTATTGGATCTAATACCATTTTTCATGAACCAACCTCATAGAATCGTGAACTTGGTCATTTCAGCATAAGAGTATCCTATTATACCCTAGTTTATTTATTATCACACCACATTATATTAACCATCCTGACCAATTATTTGATTATTGAATATCTCCGTAGACTGACACATGTTCTTTTAGTGTGATTTTTCATAACTTAGACACACACATGGAAACTTCCCAGCATGTCACCCTTCATTAAACTACTCAAGGACATTCCTCACTTATCTATGGATATCTAATTTTTTAGGATCCCAAAAATAAAGGTTCAAATTATTGACATGGGTAGTAACATTTAGTTTTTTAAGTATCACTTTTCCAAGGGGATTATAAGAAACCTTTCAGGGTGTAGTATCTCTTAGAAGGATTTCTCCTAAGTGAGTTATTGAAAATCAATTTGTGTTACTCTATTATCCTCACTTTTTAAATTACATGGTTTGCACCATTTTTATTATACAATCTTAAATATATATATTTTTTTGAGATACATATCTCTTAGAGAATTGATCCATCCAAATAATAATTAGATATTCCCAAAATTTTTAATCATCTAGTGAACCCAAATATCTATTATTAATTAGAAAAAACTATTCTTGAAACTTTTGTATGGATCAATACAAAATCCTTCATCCTTTATTAAACACATTTTAGAAGCTAAAAGAACCATAAAATATCTCTTTGAATGATATATCCATAGGGCCACTAACTCTATAAGTACACTACACTACTCACACATGAAGTTACCTTGATGTGTTTTGATCAAACATTATACTATAATAATATGTTCACCTGTTAAAGGATTATTATATAATGATACATTTTTTATAATGTAAAAATAATAATTTAAATTCTAAGAAATAATTTTTTACCTCATCAAATGAAATTCAACACTATACTTACTAAAAAATATTATTCATTCTAAAATTCTAAATATTTATAATTGTTGACCATTCACAACCCAAGTATTACTAATTGATATAACACATAAAACTGATGATAATTCTTCACTAACCTCTATGGAAGATGAGAACTAACTAACCCTTGGATAAAAATTCATTTTATATTTACCTTAATATAAATCTGACCCATTCCATTAGGATTCAAGCACCACTATACAGAGGAAATCAACAAATTTTTAGAAACACATATTGTAGGTATACATTTATTTTTCTGATATAAAATTACGTAATCTTATAATTTTACCCACTGACTAGGTAAACCATTATTCCACATGTTTAGTTAAATAATATTAAAAAATCAAACCAAAAATATATAGAAGACCCACACTATTGGTTTTATTTATTTAAGGAACCCCTAATAAATTATTTATGGAAACACAAAATAATTTATTTCTAATATATTAATTAACCAAAACCCCTTACCCAAATTCCATATAAAAAATTAATTCTAATAAAAAAAATCTAATTTTTTTTACAATAATCCAATTTGATATCATTATAAATCATAAACATTTCAAGTAAACCAATGTCACAATTATGGTGTATTTATAAACACCTCTTTCCATCCCTGTCAAAGGGAAAATGTCAATAAATATTATAAAACACATTATATATACTCAATTTTAATAGAGAAAAATAATAACCATAATACCATGTCCATGGTAACATGGAATTTCATCGGAAAATAGTTCATGAAGCATAGAAAATATGTCTATTCAACATTATAATTTTTTTATATTAATTTACCACACCCTAAAACAATAATATAAAAAAATGTTCTGATGTAATTATTTAATTTATTGAGCCTGAGTTAGCCAAACAATGATCGTGTTCGGAGTGTTTCAGAACCTCATATTCTCTTCCCAATATGTTGAGGATGTCTACTAAAAAATCTATTATGAATATTTATTGATACAATAACATGTATATCATAGAATCAAATAACGAATAAATAAAAAATATTAATTTAAAAAAAAATCAAGTATACTAGTTGAATTAAAACCAAGTGATGACCATAATTATAAAATAAAATATAATTCTATATCAAAATAAACCAATATTGTTAAAAAAATCCATGCAAATTAAAAAAATAACCCATTAGGCCAACCATATAAAAAAATACAAAAGGATAAACTGCTATAAAATCTAGGGAATCACCTCATCACTATATACATGACCCTATAATGATTCCCCAACTTGATCACCAGTTAAAAATAATATTCTATGATCTGTATATGAAATATTCGGACTAAATGTCCATCATAATTCATGTGTTGAGTGAGAGTATAAAAAATTCTCAAACACCACCAATGTTCAATTAATGATATGATGTATTATACTAGGAGAGAGAATTTATAAAAAAAATTCAATAACACCTAAGATGCAAGATGTCATTCTGGTAGTTCCGTTAAAACTAGACCAACATGTCAACTAACATACATGTTTGTTTAGTTCTATAAAATCATACCAAAGGTTTAATGAATTGGACTAGCCTAGGTCAACATGACCCGAACAACAACAATTCTTAAAATGTGTTCCTAGTCATCATGGGATGGGGATGAGAACTGAGTCATAAAAATTTGAAAATTATTTCACCCTTAGAATGAAATTAAACTCTTCATATACCGCATCTAAAAATTTGGCACTATGCATGTGTATATCAGATTCCCATACAAAAATAAATAAATAGTTTCAATAGAAATGAAACATTTGAACAATGTATTTAATAATATATGTAATAATAACAACTCAAAAACATGTCATCAAATAAACCAACCATAAATCAAGAAAATTAAAGGTTTATTATAAACAAAAATAATGATATGTAATGTCATAGATGGTAAAAAATATCTTGAAGAAAACCTAATACACCAACATCCATCTCCCTATGAACTCTAATCACTTCGTAAATCCCAAATAGTCTGACACTGATTAGCTTCAAACCTCAAAAAGGAATATTAACTCAGTCAGTGAAGTGGAAAGAAATCATGAGAGCCATATACACTCATCAGTGTATAGAGGGTGTGATAAATGCTGGTGTAATAGGATTTCACCCAAGAGTTTGTGAAATTCCTTTCAAAATTAATTTCACAAGTTCTATTTTCAAATATAAATATAAAATATATTATCCTCATATGTAAGCATCGGGGAATAAAGTAACACAACCTAACCATTTTTCATAAACCTTATCCCTTTTTTAAAATCATGGCTAGAACCATTGAGTTAGAAATAATGATTTTAAAACCACTTAGAAAAGAGTTTTTCATTTTCCTTGTCTCAAATATTATTTGAACCAGAATATAAAGTGATATAATTCCTTCCTTTTGATGATAACCTATTAAGATCCACTTTATAAAAATTATATAAAAAATTACGAAACCATATGAATGGTAAGACATTACCAAAGGTACAGTATCATCAATAAAATAGAATTAAACAAGACAATACATAACCATGGAATGATTCCTCATAAAATAATCTAGTTAGAGGATACATATAAGGGGAAGAATGGGAATCCATAATTAATACTTAAAAATATTGGAAAAAATGGGAATTGTACTATTCTCTAACATGAAACAGTACTAGACCTGGTTTCCATAACAAATCTCTAGGACTTAGTGTATCCTTTTCAAATCATTTAGCTTCACCTTACATGTTATTACAAGTATAATATAATACCAATTGAGGGAGAAAGTATTCTTGGGAACTTTAGAGTGTGTCCAAACCACAATGTTTTAATATGCATCTATACTTCCTACAAAGATATCATAGGTTTCCCATGAAATAAATCATGATTAGGTGAGAAATCAAACAATACTAAAAAATTAACACAAAAATCAAGATTAAGAGGTCTCAAATAATCCTCATCCCACCCCCAATACCCTTACAAGAATCATACACTTGCACATTCTTGTATACACATCAAATACTATTGAAACAATAATAAAACATACACTATTGGTATACAACTAAAATTCATGTATAATAAAAATAGTTATGTATAATCGAGGGTCTTGTACTGATATCGAAAATCTCATTTGTAAGGTTCCAAGCATGCCTTTTCCAAAAACGGACTCATGATTTCAAGTCATTTGATAGCATTATAAATCCAACTTTAATATTTATTTTTAAAACAAATCCATGGAACCATACTTAAAATCAATTGAAGAATCTACCCCATTTTAATTAAAATATTTTAAAGCCTACTACACTACTTTATTTTAAATGTATTATTATAAAGGAACACATTCTAAAATTCAAATACCCAAACGTATAAAATTTAATTTAATTATGAAAATTTATTCAAAATGGATATTGTGTTTTTTAACAAACAAATGGCCTTCAAATATCACCTGAAAAATCAGAAAATATTTAAAAAAATCTTTATGTTGAGTGTGGAAACCATATAAAACACATTTGAAATATCCCATGATTTCCATGTTTAATTTTAAATTATCTTCTAAGGAATTAGAAAAAATTAAGAATTTAATTAAATGTGAACTAAAGTATATTAAATATATATATACCTATATCATATAAGAATAAATTCTCAATGAGTCACCTTCAATTGAGAAGTCTATAATAAGAAAGGTAACCCCTTCTATACCCAAAAACAAAAACCCCTATTGTTAGGTGATTTTGAAACCTACATCAAACCATTTGCTAATACCAAGAGTATTAGAAGTTTTTTCCATGAAAATTGAATATTTTAAGTAGAATATGGTTAGTATTATTAAAAAATAAGAAGGTTCCCTCAAAATTATGATATTTTTTTCTAACAAATATCACTTTACATTGTTGAAATTTCATACAAGTATGATCTGATAGGGTTTAATAGATCATGTATATCAGGAGTAAATAATTTCTTTGAGGTTATTGGCATGGAATTTTTGTTTAATGTTAATCATATCATGCTCATATGTTCCATCAAATAGAGTGTTATATTAATAACATATATGATCATTTCCTATTCATAATTTCTAAACATCACAACTATTGATGGATCTTTGGATTCTAGTTTGATTCGAAGAGGGGATAAAACTGATCATGTTTAGATAGTTTATTCAATGAATATATTTGGAGTTCACTAAGAAGATGATGTTCACCAAAGGTATAAATTTATAAGGATTTTTCTATAATATTAGGATGTTTTACCATACTGATGATTATCGGTCAAAGGGTGTCCATTAAACGTACTAATTTTAATTTTATAAATTTATATAATTATATTTTTGAAGGTATTGTTGATTTAGAGTTGTGTTGTAAGGATGTATTGCCAGTCAATAATTTTTTAATATTGATCATTATTGGAATAATTTTAAATTACAAATGGAGATTATAGTGGAAGTTAATTAGATAAAGAACCTAATATGATATCTTATAATGTTATCATTCTAAGTCCATTAGATGAACCATTTTTGTTTTAAAAGGAATATTACATATGTATAATATTATTAGATGGAATTAAATAATGTAACAATGTGATGTTGTTACAAGATGATCATAAAGAAGTCTCTGAGCCATCATATAGATGGTTTTGATTAAATTCATTATATATATAATTCTATATGAAGTTCATCGTGTCAGAACCAAGGATATTCATTGATATGAATAGAGTATGGTTTGTGTTTTTTTTCAATATACACATGGCTGATCAGGGAGATTGCATGGAAAGATATCATACAGTTCAATCTGTAAGAAGTTTTGAATGTGGCATAGTATCCGAATGTTTTCCAAATTTTTGGGCATCAAAATTGGGAGTTTGATGTGGGAACATGAATGATATTCACATAAGAGTGAATGGTATGCAAAAATACAAATAAAATCAGCATAATAAGGTAACTTTATACCTCATAACATAGACCATGTACCATATTTTGGGAATGGTTCGCTGTTGTGTACCTGGAAGAGGGAATGATATGCAGAGCACTGCACAAAACTGAAAAGGGTTTGCAGTGACCGTTTTGGTTCAAGACATGTGGTATGTGGAATGCTAATGGTTTATGTTTTTTGTGGTTCATGAATCATGAGCGGTATGCGGTTGAGTTTAAAAGTATGAAGATGAAGTTGAGTATATAGTGAATATTGTCCCACATTGAAAATTTGGTTATATCGGATTAGAAAAATTTACAGAGTAATATTCCTATTTAAAGAGTAATCTCCTTTATTATGGAGTTAGATTGGAGATTAAAATTTTGAGATGAAATATGATGAATTCTAAAGTGTTTTTTAGAGGATAAGATTGTACATTGAGAGAACCATCCGCATAAGGAAAAATAGTCCACAGAAGAGAGTGCAGTTTGCGAAGAAGCTCTCGTAGTACATGGTAGAGCAAGGCGGTACGCGGATAATGGTGGTATGCAGAGAAGATGAGAAGTATTTGGAGCAAGGTAGCATATAGGGAAGGGCAGTTTACGAAGGTGCTGGATAGTATGTGGAAACAACAGCAGTACACAGAGGAGGTGAAGTGGTACGTAGAAGACCCTAGGAAGCTTGAAAATTAACCAAATCAGTTTTCAAAATTAATTACCATAACCTATCGGAGTATGGGAAATTAAATTACATCTATGGGTGATAATGGGACTTCAACAGATCATCCATTTACAATTGAGGATTCATGATTTAATGCTAAACCATTAAATTGACCTTCATTTCAATAAACTGAGTGAAGATTCTTATAACGCCGTGTTCAAGGGGGAGTCAGCAGAAGTGATCTGAGGGACATAGCGTGGTATCCCTAAAACCTAGTAAAGGAAGTGATCCTAGCACAAAGTGACTATGCTATACTCTTATAATCCAAAATTTGTTAAGATTAGTGGTTTTTGGTATGACTGACACACTATCAGCATATTCTACTTGTACGTATCGATTAGTGGTGAACTAGGTAAAATTGATGTGTCATTTATTTGCATGTGATTATTTATTTTCTGCACTTCCTCTTCAATTTTTTTTACATGTTCCTACCAACATGACAACAAGATCCATCAGTTTAAAAGAAAAGGTTGACACCATGATTTACCCCTATACTTTCATGGTGTTTCATGGTCCTTCAAGTGGTATCAGAGGGTAAAGGTTGCAGGGGTTGAATATGTCTTCCTCTTTTATGGTGAATCCAGTCAATAATAGAGAAGTTCCCCTCTTCGATGGATTTAATTTTTATATATGGAAAAAACAAGATGATATCTCACCTAATATCTCTTGTAATGGATGTATTATTTTCTACTTCACAAGGAATAATAGTCACTGAACCTACAAGATTGTTAATGGCTGATACAAACAGGGAATTGCTTGATGTTGATGCAAAAACACATAATTATCTCAGTACATCTCTTTCTGATCAAATTTATCTAAAGGTAATGAGCTTCACATCTTCTAAGATAGTGTGGGATAAACTTGAGAATATTTAAGAGGATATAGAAAAGTGAAGGAGGTGAAACTTCAGGTTTTATACTAAAGTATTGATGATCTAAAGATTCATCGTAACAAAAATGCATATTATTTATTCAATCACTTTACTGAAGTTGTAGGAGTAATTCAAGGGATTGGAAAATAGATAAAAGACATTGATATTGTAAATAAAATCTTGAGATTAATTTTTTCCATTTATAATGAAAAATGTTTGTCTTTTGAAGAAATTGATCTTTCCAAACTTTCTCTTGATGATCTGCTGAGCATCCTGGTGGAATATGAGATGAGAGTCAAACAAGAAAATGCAATAAATCATGTATAAAAGGAAATAAAATTCAAATCAATTGACAAACTAGAAATTTCATGATACTGTGTTGATGATGAGGATGAGGAAAAATAATTTATTTCCTTCATTTTCATGAAACTCAAGAATGGAACAGGGAAATTTTAAGGTAATCTACCACTTTCTTGTTTTCACTATGGAAGATTTAGGCTCATTTTCTCTCATTACCTAGAAAGATCAAGGATAAAGAAAGTGAAGATAGAGACATTAAAAATCTTTAGAAAAGATTTTTCAAAAATTGATACCTAAAATATGGAAATAAACTTCAATAAAAGTGTTTTGTTTATGAAGAAGAAGACGATTATAATGAACTCTTTTAGGAAAAGGAAGAAGAATTCATATCTAGGAACCATGTTTCCAAGATTAATACAATTGAAAAATCATAACCATCAAAAGATAAGGGTGGTGATAATAAGTTGGCCACATATGAGAATCCCATGTTTCAACTTAAATACTCTTTTTCTAAGCTTAATAATCAATGTAAGACATGAAATGAGTGGACATAAATTGTGTAAGAGTCCCCAAAATATGTTGATTAGCTTGAAGTGAAAATTGAACGACTGGGGGAATTCGTGAATGTGAAGTCATCAATTCATGAAAGCACGAAAGACGTTGTGGAACTAAAACTCATAATTTAAGAATATGGAATGTTCATCAATGAACATACCTCCATACTGGAAGATAAATCCATGATTTTTTAGGGTCTAGAGGAAGACATTGTTACTTTGAGAAGTAAACTAGAAACTGAATCTATTTCAAAAGAAGCAGAGAAGAAAATAAAATTTGGTAAATTCACAGATATTGAGTTGCTAACAATAGTTATCTATGGTTCTGATGGAGTTGAAAATGTTTTGAATGACCATTGAACCACATGAATGGGAAAAAATAGAATTAGTTTTGATGCCAAAATTAAAAATGTATCAAATAAAGGTGGCTAGAATAAAGGAGAGTAGAAAGTGGGCCATCTTGAGAAATCACCTGATGTGCTAAAACAGAAATCCTCAATTCAATTTTAAAGAAAAACATATGACTATTCTCATGTATCTAGAAATGATAAGTATCCAAGAATTGCTCCCAAGAAAATATACATGAGAAGGAATTGTAATGGGAAGACATTTCCACTTATCAAATGTCAATTCCTTGGCTATATGGGCCATACCATGTCATATTGTGAAGAAGAAAGGAGCTATATGAATGGGGAAGATATAGTAGTTCAACAAAGGAGAACATACTCAAATCCTACTTCTTATAGAATAAATAATTTCTATGGATATTTTTTTCACTATTCTATCTTTGATCATAATGTTATGTATTGCAGGCAGGGGTATGATAAGAGAAATTCTTACAATGCAAAGAGACGGGACAAATCTCTTCAACCTGAAGATGTTGACATTTCCAATAGATTTTGTCCTTTGGAATATGATTATGAATATGAATAACCTTTGCACATGTAAGAGATAATCTAAAGGCCATTAGTGCACTACACTCAATCCAATATCTCATGGAAAGAAAAGACGAATATTGAGAAATCCAACATTGAAAAATTATCTCTCAAAGCTACCAAAAATATCATCACATGGATTCTTGATAGTGGATTATCATCCCATATGATATGAAATTCATATCTATTGATGAATCTCAAGAAAAAAAGTTGACAGAATAGTGAGGTTCAATAACGATTGTTCTTTGAAGATCAAAGGTAGTTGAAGTACTATGCTAGCTAATGGAGAGATGAAGAAAACTAAATACCTTTATGTGTATGGTTTTCATCACAATATTCTTAGTGTGAGTCAACTTTATGACTCAATAGTTATTGTGACATTCAATCAAAATGGATGTACTATAAGAGGAATGTCTGAGAATTCTCTCATGAAAGGCTGTAGAATAGATGGAAAATTATTTCTAGTTGACATCAAAGAGAATAGTTTCTACTAAACAGTTGAAGAAGAAAACAACTAATGGAATCTAAGATTGGGGAACATAAATTATCAAGACATGGAAAAGATATCTAAGCTAAAGATAGTCATGGATATCTCTAATCTGAAGTGTGAACAAAAAAAATCTAGTGATGCTTGCATGCTAGGGAAACCGGTCTGTTGTTCCTACTGACCAAAAAATTAAAGAGTATCAAATCTCATACACCTCATTCATATAAATTTATGTTTCCTAATAAATGTTTTGGAACACATATAAAAAAGTTACATTGTTCTTTTCATAGATTATTATAGCATAATGGAATGTGTGATCATTTTATAGAGGAAGCGACAAGTGCTGGATTGTACGAAAACCTATCAGCGAATTGATGAGAATGATACTGTATGGAAGATTAAAGTCCTATAGTCTGATAATGGAGGGGGATACATGTACATTGAATTTGAAAATTACCTAGAGAAGCATGGGATACAACATGAGGTATAATCTATGAGAACTCTACAACAAAATGGAGTTGTTGAGCACAAGAATCGACATGTAAATAAACATGGCCATAACTCTATTGATTGAGAGTCATATTCATCGACATTACTAGAAATTGGTAGTACAAGTTTTAATGTATATTCAAAAATCATATAGGGATATATATGGGGATACAATGAAATAATATGTATGGTGTCATGGAATGAAGCCCTCTATGAAATATTTCTGTATTTTTTGGAAGAAAATGTTTCATCTGAAACAAAGAATGAAATCAAGGGAAGTAATGATAGATTGAAGATGGAGGAATGTTTCAATGATACTCATTGAAAATTAAAGACTACATGTTTTTCAATAAGCTCTTGGGAACAGTTATGGGAAACAATGATGTTAAGATCATTGAAGATATTGACATGAATGCTTCATGGAATTATTACGCTGATGTGATAGAATATGAGTAAGAATGTGAACATGGAAAATTTTCTAATATAGAGGTAGATGAAGGTGTGAAAAACTCTCAAGATTCATATCATGATATTTACTCTCGTGAAGAATCAGAAGAGGAAGCCATAGCTAGAGATAATTCTATCAAACCCCAAAGGAGATATTGAAGTGAATAGATTGATCATTCCAACATTATCGGGGATTGTAATGCACCTAAATAGAGAAGAATAGTAAGTAATAATGAATAATACGTATTTATATCAGTTGTGGAACCATCTTCATTTGAAAAGTATACAAAGTATGAGTCATGGGTGAAATAAATGAATGAAGATGTATATCATATTGACAAAAATTAGACATGGTATATTGTCAAAATACCTAAAAATCATAATTTGATTAGTACAAAGTATATTTTCAAGAATTAAATTGACAAACATGGAAATGTGGTTAGAAATAAGGTGTACTTGTTCTATAAAGTATATTCCAAAATCAAAGTCGTTGATGTTGAGGAGACATTTTCTTCAGTTGCGAGACTGGACACAATCAGTTTGTTTCTTGCCATGGCAATACAAAGATGTTATAAAGTGTATAAAATATATGTCAAGAAAACATTCTTAAATAGAGTATTGGAAGAATAATTCTACATTGAACAACCCATTGGGTTCATTCTTGGAAATGATGAACTAAAAGTTTAAAAATTAAATAACTCTCTTTATGGCCTGTAATAGGTACCACAGGCATGGAACTCTTGATTAGACTCTTATTTGAGAAAGCTTGTGTTTAAAAGAGGAGGAGTGGATAAAAATCTCTTTGTTACAAATTCTCAAAAGGATCAGTTCATGGTATTGGTATATATGGATGATATTACATTCGGTGGAAGTATATAGGGACCAGTTGATGAATTTTCCAATCACATGAAGTCAAAATTTAAAATTTCCATGATTTGGTGAACTCACCTAATTTTTAGGGTTGTAAGTTCTTCAGAAGAAGGATTACATTTTCATTTATTCAGAAATGTAAACAAAATAGATGATGAATAAATTCAATATTCATGATTCCAAACCAATGTTGACTACGAATGTAGTAGGATCAAAGCTCAAAAAGCATGAGGAAGGGAATTCCATGGATCATACTATGTATAAAAAAATCATTTGAATCCTACTGAACCTGGCGGTGACATGACCAGATATTGTCTTTGAAAATTTCACAATGGACCACTTTTAGAGAAATCCAAAGGAAGAATATATGAAATAAGTGAAAAGAATCAGGTGATACATTTAAGGTACACATAATTATGGTATATACATTACTGTAGAATAGATAGTGAACTATCCGATTTTTCTGATGCTAACTGGGTTGGAGATGTAGTGGGTAAAAAGTCTACCATTGGTGGATCATTCAATATTGTGAATAAATGTGTGATATGGTTAAGTAAGAAATAAGAAATTACTTCTCTTATTATTGTCGAAGTTGAATATATATCCTCTACTAAGGCATGTATTTAGTTACTTTTGATGAAGCAGAAACATACAAATATAGGTGATGTGGTTAACAACCAATGGTGATTTATTTTGATAAAAAGAGCGCAATTGATATTATTAATAATCCTATTCAGCATTCTCATACAAAACTTATTGAAATCATATATCACTTCATCAAGGAAAAATGATGAACAAGACATTATCAAAATCGACCACGTGGGAACTGATGAGCAAGTGGCCGAAATTATGACCAAGCCACTGTCAGCAGATGTGTTTGAGAAACATATATTTAACCTTAGTGTTCAGACACCTCCCAATTCTTAAATATGTTATGAAATTCACCTCTCCCCAATAGTTTAACTATGTTAATCTATTTGTGGAAGTGATGCAGGTTTACGCATGAGATATGTTCCTTGGGATGCATGGTTTTGATCTCTTCATGTTAAAATTTGGTTCATTGGGTTTATTTTCAACGGGGGGGAATGGATAAATTAAATTTAGAGTTATATATTTTTTCTAGATATAGAAAATGTGGAGAATAATAATCCAGAAATGCAACTATAGGGGAGAAAAAAATGAGAAATCAATTCATGTCCATAAATGAAACTATGAGGGAGAAAAGAAAAGAATGAGAAATCAGTTATGGTCCACCCTCTTGTTTTCTACATGGATCGCTGCTCACGTAGACTTATAGTGATGGATTATTTGTTTCTTGAAGGTTCATGTTTTGATCCTAGCTAAATTTTAGTGAATTTATCTAGGGATCTTCAGCAAACCTAAAGGGATAGATTGTTGGAACCAAGGATGTTAGTTGATATTAAATGATTATGGTTTTTGTTTTTTTTCAATATACACATGGATGATGAGTGATATTTTAAGTAAAGAGATCATACAGTTCATGCTAGAAGCAGTATTGATGGTGGTGCAGTTTCTGAGTGTTTTCCAAATTTTTTGACCTCATAATCAAGAGTTTGATGTTGAAAAATGAAGGTTTTTCATATAAGAGTGAATGGTTTATGAAATGACAAATAAAATTAGCATAATAAAGTGAAACACGCATCATGTAAAATTATCCACATACCATGTTATGGGATTGGTTTGTAGTCGTGTACCTGGCAAAGGAAAATGATACATGGAGCGATGCACAGAATTGAAAACGATATGCTGAGACAGTTCACGGTGAAGGTGTGTGGTATGATGAATTCTAGAGGTTTTTGGTTTTTTTTTTCAGTTTCCAAAATAATAAATATATGTGGTGGAAGTGAATAGTACGTGGGTGGAGTTAAATATAATGTGAAGATTTTCCCACATTGAAATTTTGGGTAAATCATATTAGTGAAATGTGCAATGTAATATGACTATTTAAGAAGCAGCAATCACCTTTGTTGAGGAGATTGATTGGAGATTAAAATTTTTGGAATAAATACAGTAAAGTCAGAAGTGGTTCACAAAGGATAAGACGGTACACAGAGAGAACCATCTGTGTAAGGAAAAACATTCTACGGAAGAGAGTGTGATTTGCAGAGGAATCTCTTCCAGTACACAATGGAGCAAGGATGTATGTGGTTTCGTTTGGTATACAGAGAAGCTAAGTAGTAAATGGAGTAAGTTAGTACATTAGGAAGGATAGTTATCAGAGATGATGAACAGTACGTGAAAAAATCAGTAGTACGAAGAGGAGGTGAAGTGGTACGTGGAGCACCCAAGGAATCTGGAAAATTAACCAAATCGGTTTGAGAAACTAATTACCACAACCAATTGGAGTGAGTGAAATTTAATCACATCTTTGGGTTATAATGGGACCTCCAAATACCATTAATTTATATTTGAGGATTCGTAATTTAATGATAAACCATTGAAATAACCTTCAAGTCAATAAACATAGAGAATATTCTTCTAACGCATTGAGCAAGGGGGTCAGTGAATGTGATTTGAGGGAAGTAGTGTGATATACCTAAAACCATGTAAAAGAAATGTTCCTAGAATAAAGTGACGGTTCTAAACTCTTATAATCCACAAATTATGAATATTAGGGGATTTTGGTATAACTGACACACTATCAGTGTATGCTCCTTGGATGAAGCCCTTAGTGGTGAACCATGTAAAATTGACGTGTCATTTCTTTGCATGTGATTTTTTAATTTCTATACATCGTCTTCAGACAGGTTTAATTGGTTCCTACCAACGTGGGAACATGATCCATTAGTTTGAAAGAAAATGATGACTCCCTGATTCACCCCACCCCTATCAGGGTGTTCTGAGGTCATTCACATTGATTAAAGGATTGGTATATAAATCCATCCTTCAAATAGTTCTTGTATAAGGCATCAGATGGTTGAAGTGTTTTGTGGAAGACTTAGGAGATATTCCATTGAATTTCTGTTGGAATAACAGAAGGAGTTTCATCTATCAAAATTATTCCTATGATTTTTTATTGGATGTATGATGGTATAAAGTTGTATCAGTTTGACGGACTTTAAAATCATAAATAAAGGTATAAATTTTGATATTTTTGTGCTGGAAATTCAACATTCGTAAAATCACGGTGGAAGATCTTGATTCCCACCATGTCTTAAATAGTTTTAAGGAAGTATGTTATCATAGTGTTATGGAGGGATCATATATTTTAGGATAATTGAATGTGGTTAATGGTAGGTGGTTTATGAGTGGGACACCCAAGAGTATTGAGTTGAATGTTCAAATTAAATTGAATTAATTTTAATATATTTTTATAGGTTCAATGCTTATAAAAGTGAAGTTTGTGTGTCATGGTAAAAAACAATTTTTATGGAAGTGAGTAAAAATAATATAAATTGGAAATTCGATTAGACAAATGGTTTAGAGAGGAAATAGTCATAAAGATATTGTATGCTATTTCCTATTAGGTGGTATTATATGGATAATTTTATTAGGTCATTATAAAAATAGTGCATCTTGTGTAGTATAAATCTATAATAAGGCACCAGATGAAGTGAAATAGATAGAAATCAGATTGATTTTATTGAATGAACTCATTAAGAAAACTCCCCTTATACTGGGGACAGTTCTTTTATACTAATATGAAATAATGTAAAGAATAATTAGTAATTTAAAGAAAATAAACTGTAATGAAATTTTAAGAATCACAATGATAAAATACTGAATCCTATTAGTGATGATTTTTTCAATTGTTATAAAAACATTATTATATCATTAATTTATGTTAATATCAGAAGAACTATAATATTAATATTGTACTAAAAAGTGTATGGATACTCCCTTATTTTTGTAACCACCCAAAATATTTTTTATAGGTTTGTGTGGCCCTTGATTATATCTAAATATTGTGAAGGACTATCTACTCTTATTGAGTATTGAGACTTATAAATATTTGTGATTCTATGGTTGTGATTGTTTTCTTTCTTTACAGTGGATTCATATCACATTGACTAGAGAAAAGGGTTATATACTATATAATAAAAACTAATAGAATATCACAGAATCACCCCCTCCTCACCTCAGCGATCACATAGATCTTGATTATTCCTTTAACATGTTATCAGATTGAAGGTTTCTTTCATTGACTTTATGATGATGTTTTAAGAAAATAGAAGATTCCATGGATATTCAAAACTATATGAAATGCAAGTAGGTTCATATCTTTAATGGAAATAACTATCATATCTAGAAGGATATAACATTGGATTAACTTATTTAAATTGGTTATAAAGTGCTTGAGGTTTCTACAGATGGTACCCCCTTTTACTGAAGGTGTTTATTTAAAAAATATAATGCAAAAATTTAGATAATTATGGGAGATCTAAAAATGGATTTCCTCTCTCTCTATAGAAATGTAAGTTATATAGTGTTAATGGAATTTGAATAGCTAATGGAATCTATGAAATTTTTAAGAAGACATATATATATAATATAAAAGTTAAGAAATAAAATTCTCAATTCTAGATTTTGAAGTATAATGATCTTAATTTGGGTGATGATGATTTTGTAGGTTACTTCATTATATGGTTGAATGATATTATGAGAACCATAAGATATATTGGTTATAAATTGGAAGATTAAACCCTAATATAAAAGTAATCATGAATTCATCTATATAAATTTGATTCCATGATATCATTTTTAGAAGGAAAAGTTCGTGAAACACTATCTCTAGATGAATTTTATGGTATCCTTATATCATATGAAATGAGAATATAAAAGGTTATAAAGTAAAAATAAAAGGATGATCGAAAATATTATTATTTTTCCATGAAAATGAAATCTAAGAATATTCATGAGGAATAATCCTTTGAAATCGACACAAAATTTGATGTTAGTAATGATTTTGATAAATTTATGCCATTGTTTTCTAAAAATATGAAGAGAGGAACATAACCATTGAAAAGTAAGGTTACCATAGAAGTTATTTGGTTATGGAGCTATTATAAATTTTCTTAAAGATTATCCAAGAATTAAGAAAGATGAATATAATGATTAAGAGGATAGGGAGATGATATGATCACTAAAAAATAAGGTAGAAAAATACATGGCCCATAAAAAGTGGAAGGATAAGAAGGTATCTAAATTAAAAATGGTAATTATTTTCCTAAGTTTGATGAATATGATGATAGTGAATACTAATTAGAAAGATACAATGATGATGTTGCTAAACTTGTCTTGTTATAATAGTAAATGATGAAATGTTTACCAATGATGAAAATAATAGCTCTGAATAAAAAGAATAATACAATGAGATGAAATTTATTCTTAAGAGGGAGTTAAAATAATTCCACGTAAAAATTATTAAAATTGAGAAAGAGAATAAGGTGATTATGAAATAATTTCATTCAAAAAACAATGAAGAATATTTTCATGGATAAAAACCCATATTTTTTAATGATATTGATGATCTAATTATTTTACTTAATGAATACAAAAAAAATAACAACATGTATTATGAAAAATATAATGGTAAATTGGAAATATTTTGAGATCTTTCAAAAACAATTATATTTGGGTAGAAAATTACAAATTTCAAAATCATTGTTAAAATAGTTGTTTAATGTTATAAGTAGTGTAAACCTCATAAATTTAAAAAAATATCATCAAACATTAATATGAAGGATTATGATGTTAAGAGGAAAAAGAGGGTTAGAAAGACCCTGTATATAGCCAAACCCAGAATATTTAAAAATAATAAAAGTTTTAAGGGTTAAAATACTAAAAAAGATAATATATATATAGATCTTGATAAGACAAATAAGAAATATAATAAGAAGAATAAGATGTCAAGAGTTTAACAAAAAATTAGTACTAAAAACATTCCCAAGGTGGAAGTTAAGAAAAATCATGTAATTAATTTACAAAAAATAGGAAATTATAAAATTTACAAAGATAAGTTTTGTTTACATGGTAACTATTGAAATTATGGAAGATTTGAGCATAAAAAATATATCTTGGTTCAATCATCAATAATATAGTAAATCAAGGAGAAACAAGTGGTAGAGTATTAGGGGGATTTGACCCACTCAAAAAATAGAACTTGAGAGAGTTAGTTTTAAGATTGAAAATAGATCACAACCATTGAAAACTAATTGTGAAATATATGACCCGCCAAGACATCTATTAGAAGGATGTATTTTCATGATGTTGACACACCACAATTTATTTAAAAATTATCAAAAGCTACATGATAAGGAAGGTAATGAAAGGAAAAAATTAGTGTTTGTTGAAACTTATCTCATTTATACAAAAGGAGAATGTTATTATATATTATATACTGGTTGATCTTGATACATGACAACATATTTAATATTGTTAATGATTGTTAATGATTATAAGGTATGGACAATGAATTCTAAAAAATGAAAGTTCTATACAATCAACGATGATGGATCAACTATCATTGGGGACGTAATGTTAAAATCTAAAAGATCTATGTCTATGGATAGGTTGAAACATAATTTTTTGAGTATTTCATAACTTTTTTATGAAGGTAAAATTTTTTATAGAACATATGGGTTATTTTTAAAACAACTTGGATATTGGAATGTTATTAATATAGGAAACCAGTCAAAGGGAAATTTGTGTCAATATATTAATGCATATATTTCAAGATATTTTTTCTTGATGGATGAAAATCAAATATGAAGAACGGTAGGTTCTTTTTTGTTATAGGATTATGAGAAATAAAAAAAAAGAGATGAAGTATTCATGATATTCTTAAAAAGACAAGTATAATATACCAGTATTTTTCTATATTCTATAAAGGGAATATTAAAAACATGACACATAAGGATATTGAGATACATTCCACACATCACTTGGAGTCGATATATTCTAACATTTTTAGTCCCATGGTAATGAAATCAACAAATGGAGATAAGTACATTCTTTATTTTAATGATGGATATAATAAAAATAAATTTATTATTATTTTAAAAAAATTCAATGGCTCTAAAAAGTCATAAAAATTTTAGGATAAGTGATGAAAAAGAATGTAGATATTATGTAAATAATAGATAAACAGATAATGGTGATGAATATAAAAATGGGAAGTTTAGATAATATCATGAAATTAATAAAATATATCACGAATATATTTTACCATACACACTGCAACATAATGATGTTTCTTAAAGAAAAAATTGAAATTTGGTTGATATGGAATAGATAATTTTATTCTCACAAGATACTTATTAATAATTTTGGATATTGGTTGTTTGGAGAACCAGTTGGTATTAAGAATCAATTTCTCTATATCTAAAACTCTGATATTATTACTTACAATATGTGTTTCAAATAATCCCCATGTTTGAAATACCTAAGGGTATTTTGAATACCTTTTATTATTAAAATAAAAGGTGAAAATATTGATAATTTTCATTAGAGGGGTGTTGAAGGAATATTTCTAGGGAACCCTTATAATAGTATAGGAAATATATTCTATAAAAAAGAAGCATGAAATATTTTTTACTTTTTAGATGTGAAAATTCTTTATCACTCTGATAAGGAATATTCATAATCAATTATAGATATGAGAAGAAGTAATCATGGAGTGGTTTATGTTTATCAATGTTACAATGTTATTATCTATCATAATAATGTTAAAACCCCTCAAGTGGAATAATTTGAGCTAACTATCTCAATTTATGAGTAAATAGTATAATAATATCATCTTAGGATAAAGAATAAAATGGAAATCCAAAACATCATAGGAGACCTCTCAAAATAGGTTCAAAGAAGAAAAACATTATTTTTATCACATACATCATTATCACTACCACAAAAACAGTTTTTCTAAGTGCCCCCCCTTTATCAGCGCTAATGAAAAAGCGCTGATAAAGGGGGGGGGGGGTTTATCAGCCCTCAAAAAAGTGCTGATAAAGGGTTCCTTTATCAGCGCTAAAAAAACTGCTGATAAAAGTACCCCATTATCAGCGCTTTTTTTAGCACTGACAAAGCCCCCCCCCCCTTTATCAGTGCTTGTTTAGTAGTGCTGATAAAGGGTCAAATTCAAAAAAAATATTAAAATATTAAAATATTAATATATTTATATTGATATAGATATAATTTTTAATTTTTAAATATATTTTAGATAAGTATAAATGTACATTAACACTTAATATACTTAATATATAAGATATTTAGTGAAAATGGCATCTTAAAAAAGGAAAAAAATATTTTTAATTAATAATTTGCAAAGTATTATTGAGTAGTAGTCATTTAATAACAAATTGAAGAATAAAAAATTTAAAAAAAGATACAAAATAAGATGAAAACGCAACTCAAACTTCAAACGACCATAACTTTTGATCCGGGTGTCCGTTTGAGATCTACAACAGATCAAATTGAAGCGTGTGACAAGATCTACATTTTAGTGACTGGGGGTGACCTCAGTTAAGCGTTTTTCGAGGACAAAAGTGGCCCAGAAGGCCTCCAAAACTGAGTTTTTAGTCAGGGTACACAGATTTTTTAACATTTTGTGGGTTTTCAGCCTCGTTTGAGGGGGTATTATGGGCTTTTTTTGGTGGGGAATGAATTTCTTTCAAGGTATTATATTCATATTTATATTATGTTTTTGAAATTTTATCATTTTTTATAATGCACAGCTATTTATAATCAAATATATAACTATATGTATATATTTTTTATATATTCACACCTAAAAATTAAATTTTTAAAATAAATAATTAAACATATTTACATATAAAATTTATTAGCTCTATCTAAATAATAAATAATATTCATTTTATTTAAAATACCAATATATGAATATTTATATAACTACTATATATTAATATAACTATATATATATATATTAATCTAGCTATATATATATATATTAATATAACTACATATATATTCATATTACTATATATATATATATATATTAATATCACTATAAATATATATATTAATATCACTATAAATATATATATTAATATCACTATAAATATATATATTCATATAACTATATATATATGTATGTTAATATAAATATATATTACTATACGAATAAATATAACTATATATATATATATATAAAGAGAGATATATATTAATATAACTATATATAGATATATTAATATAACTATATATATTAATATAAATATATATTACTATATGAATAAATATAACTATATATATAAATAGAGATATATATTAATATAACTATATATATATTAATATCACTATATATTTATATTAATATAACTATATATATTAATATAACTATATATATATATTAATATAACTATATATATATATATTAATATAACTATATATATATTAATATAAATATATATTACTATAAAAATAAATATAACTATATATATATAGAGATATCATGAAATAGAAAATAAATCAAAATAGAGTAGTGGTAAGAGCTTAGGCGCCCATGGGGGAGGTCTCGAGTTCAAAACCTGCTAGAGGCAGAGGCACGCGCATGGGGGTGGATGTTGGGGGCTAGTGCTAATAAAGGGTGGAGGGGGTGCATGCGGGCACTAGAGGGGCTAAACAGCGCTGTTAAAAGGGTGGATAAAGCGTTATAAAAGCCCCCCACGATTGGCATGATTTTTGTAATTTTTTGTAATTTTTTTGTAATTTTTTGTAATTTTTTTTTAATTTTTTTAATTTGTTTTTACTTTTATCAGTGCCTTTTTAAAAGAGCTGATAAAAGGGTCATTTATAAACGCTAAAACGAAAGCGCTGATAAAGGAAGCGTTAATATAGGACCCCTTTATCAGCACTAAAAAAAGCGCAGATAAAGGGGTACTTTTATCAGCGCTTTTTTTTAGCGTTGATAAAAGGGGTCTTTATCAGCGGTTTTCTTGAGCGCTGATAAAGGGAACCCTCCCCCCTATATCTTCACCAGATATAATAGTGCTTTTCCTAGCGCTTTTAAATGCCCTTTCTAGTGCTGTTAAAGGGCGTATTTGTAGTAGTGTATATTGATAAGTTGAAACAAAAAAATGTTAATGAATCTGTGAAGTATGAAAACTTGGTAGATCCCATGAAATAAGAGTTGGATCAAATTGAAAATAATGATACATGTGAAATTTTACCCAAACCAAACAATAATAATGTGATCGGTACAAAGAGGGTATTTGGAATCAATTTAGATGACAGTGGTGATGTGATAAGAAACAAAAGATGACAATTTTATAAAGGCTACTCAAAAATTGAAATCATTGAAATTTATTAGACCAATTTTCTAGTTGAAAAATTAGAAACTATTATTATTCTTCTTACAATCACTACATAATAGTGATATAATATTTTATAGATGGATTTTAATTAATTTTTTCTTAATATAGATCTTGGTAAAAAAACTTTTTTTATGTAAAAACTATGTGGATTTGTGTCTGGGAAAGAAGAAATCTATGTGTGAAAGATAAATAATTCATTTAATGGGTTCAAGTATATTTTGAGCGCTTGGAATTATAAATTTAATAATTTGTTAATGAAAATGGACTTATAGAAAGGAAGAGTTGACATTAACCTCTATATAAAATAAAATCATGAGGATTACCTCATTATTATTAACTGTGTTGATGTTATTATATTTATAGGGAAATGATGTAGAAAAAATTGAAATGTTTTATGTGTATATAAATATGTTATTAGTATAATCCATGCTAGAAAAATTAAATTCTATCTTGGATAATAAATCTACAAAAATATGAAGTACATTTTCTTATCACAATAGAATAATGATATGAAACTTATGAGTTGTTTGGAATAGATGATTTAAAAATTGTTTCCACACCCATCTCTGTGGAAAAAAATTAGAAAATATATGGGAAATGAAAGGTGGTAGATTCTAAAGTTATTTTAAATCTAGTTGGAATGTTTTTATATCTAATCGATTCAAGGAAATATATAGTGTATGGTATTACTTTGTTTTTAATGTATCAAATTTATAAACAATAATCTATTCTTATAGTAGGATATATAATTATTTTATATATCAAAAGAAAAAACTATTCCAGATAAAAGATGACATCTTAAGAAATATGGATCTACTTGGTTATATAGATGGAGATTAGGTTGGGTGTGTTGATAAATGATGGTCTGAATATGGTGGGGTTCTATTTTTAGGGGAAGTATGTGTGAGTTTACATATAAAGAATAAATTTTTTTGTAACTCTTAGCACTATATATGTTGAGTATGTAGCTTCCACTCAATTTGAAAAAAACTTATATAGAAGAACATATAGTTGGAAGGCTTGTTTATTGATGTAAAGTATCCCCTTATTCAAGGTTATGATAATAAACGTTTTGTAAATATCTCTTAGATCCCAATGATTTTTTTGATTGAAACAAATTTATATTAAATATCACTTCATCAATAAATAGATTGAATGAAATGCACTAATTATAGATTTTGTTCCTATAATAGATAATGTTACTGATTTCTTTCCTAAACTACTATTAAAGGAAATATTTTGTAAGCTAAGGTTGATTATGGGGTTTCAACCTCCCTATCTTCAAGAATATAGTATGTGAAATGCACCCTTTCTCATATTGTATATGGATAGAGTTATTAAAGGGGTAGTAAAGTTATAACATATATTTACACACTGTTATCTGGTTAATCTTTTTGAAGGAATATTATATATTTATCATGAGTTTTTAAAAAAAAGGAAAAGATGTAATTTTAGCACATTTGAACTTTTTTAACAATATGTTAAAGTGAATGAAGGAATTTTTTTCTTTTAGGATGATTTTTTTTGTATTTAATGTTCACAATAAAAGTAATAGTTCGATATATTTAAAAAAAGATTCCTAAGAGGTTTAAGAAAAGTTTCTTAAGTAATTTCTTATAGATAACATGGTATTATTGAAAATTATTATAGTTTACTACACCAAGTTCAATCAAATAGTCTGAAAATTGTTACATAAGTAATCCATTTATTTGTTTTAATGTTTTAATTATTTATTTTCCTTGTTCTAAGGCAAAATATTAAAGGGGAGATTGTTGAGATTAAGAAGTTTAGAGGTTTTTCAAAATATATGAATGATGTTAAGAATATGTTGGTTTGGTTATTTATAAAATAATAAGGTTTTCATAAAAGTATTTTTTTGGTTTTATAACATAAGTTAGATAAAATTGTTGAGCATGCATGAACAGATAGAGTAAAACAACCCGATTATACCAGGAAGATATAAGGACTCATCCATAAACATTACATATTCTAGTTATTTCAACTAGATTACAATTCTCTAAATTCTCAATGATATTTTCAGTTTATAGTTTTAGAAATATAGTAAATAACTCACACATATAAACCCACAAGAATACAAATTGGGTACCATTAATACAGTATCCATTTCTTCTAAAACATAAAACTTTTAAAACAAAACATCAACATGTTTTATTTGTAAAATCTTCAAAACATTTAACTTGACATATTTCATTCTCTTACACATATTTATAACCTGTGAAAAAAATATAAAAACATGGGATGAGAACAAAAATATCAGTGAGGGATATAAAAGGATTTAAATAAATGATTAGTCCATGACTACTTATAAAGATATGAAATCATTTTCACAAATACATACTTCTCACCCATAAATAAATCATATACTTGCTTTTTTGAAACCTGAGATTTTCATAAATAAATGAAAACATAGATTGAGAATAAGGGTATATTGGGACATTACCAACGTATATTGTAACCCACATGGCTACTTTATGATTTTTAAGCCTCACGACTACCTTACAATGTACCCCTCAAAACTACCAAATGGTGTAACCATCACAGTTACACGTGGAGTAACCATACGGATGACCTCTAAATTACAGATAAAAAATTTCACTAGAGGGAGATATAGTTCCCACCCTTCCTCGTAAACAATTCCCATATACCAAAACATAATCATAAAACATGAAAAATTTCATAAAACCATTGCTTTTGAATTTTGTAAAATATAATTTTTAAATAATTTTTTTAAAGGAAAGTCCCTTACAAATATCATATAATTGATGTGATAAATTAATATAATGAAATGATATGTGTATTAACTATAAATATACATAATAAAACATTATATAAATAAAAAAATTATCAAAAACATAATCATAATACCACATAATGAATAATGTATAAGGTTTACCCAAAGAATGAAAATTTGGTTATGAATTTCCTTACCTTGGATTTTTATTACTTAAAACTCATTTAAACCTCCTATATAAATGTTAAAAGTGTGTTATTAATATCTTATAGAAACATATTCATGTTTATAACCCCATATATGATCATTTTATTACCTAAATTCACCCATTAATTATTAATATTTTTTTATTTCCATTGTTTTTGGGGGCATTATTTACCTGATTTCCATGGTCGGTTTGTAAAGGATTTTCTTGTCGAATGAAAGAGAAAATATAGAAGTATAAATAAATGTTATTAATACATTTCCATAATATTATATGATTCCATTAATCATTTTTGTTATATTTTATAAGGATGAATCATTAGATAAATCTTTAGTGATATCAGTTTTATTCATTTTAGTGGTTATTTGATAATCATAATCTAATTTCATTATATAACATAATAATATATATATGTGTGTTAACTACAGAACATTATAGAGGATATATCCTAAAAATTATTATTTTTTAAACCATTAAAATTGTTTTATAACCAGTTTTGAAGGATGACATGGAAATTAAAAACACATCATCTATGATTTAGGAAAATCATCATATCCCAGTGGTAGTTTATATTTTTAGAATAAGAGGATGGGAATAGGAAGAGAGATGATGAATTTTTCCATAGAAATAACAGAAATACATCATAAAAATAATATTATATCTTTCATGCCTCTTGGATAAGGGTTTGAGAAGAGAGTATATGAAAAGAAACGAATTGAAAAGAAAATATAACAAAATGAAAGAGGATCTTTACCTCTTGATGTCTTCTCCTTGATATCCTTCTTATGGCCCTTGGTTTTGTATTTTTTGTTAGACCATAAGGTCCTAGATGTGGGAAAGATCCTTGGTAAGGGTATTGGTCAGAATTTAGACCATTCTCAAAGCTTGAGAGGTGTGAGAGGAAGAGGGGGTGAGGGTGGTATTTATAGTGTATGAGATGAGGGGTTTTCCATTATTTTAATCATTAGTTTAATATTTCTTCACATGATGTTGAATATTCTTTATTCATGTGACCCTAAATAGTAAAGATAACATGTGGGTTTGAACAATGGGTGCATACATTATCCCTGATGCTTGGAATAGTATATTTAACATATAATTTATATATACAATATATTAATTTATTTTATTATTAATAAAAAATTTATGAATTTTAAAAAAATCCTAGAAATTCACCATAAAAAATTTTCAATTTGTATAATTCCAAAATTAACTCCATTTTTTGAAAATAAATTTCTAAATATGATTAATTTAATTTTTAAGTAAAATCATATTTTATTCCAAAAATAACAATTTTAAAACTATATCTAATTTTATATCACCTTGAAAAAAATATTCAAGATCTCATTATCATATAACCTTATGAAAATAAAATAATAACATGATTTACTATTCATAAGGGTCATACTACTATTCATATTACTATTCCTATGGGTATGTTACTATTCACCAAATAAATCTTGTTGGTTCTATCAGACTCCAAATATCTTACTGATCAAAACTGTAGATTTCAATTTTTAGGAATTTAAAACATAGAAGAGGAAAAATTATGTTTAACAGATAATTCCTAACGACATCCTTATGAAAAGGTGTTTTTTCATATATTCTTAGTGTTTCATACATTTCAATTTATTTTTTTAAAACCTTGAGCTGTTAAAGAAGAAGTTACAATGTTAAGGTTATCAGACTGAGCATTGGGCAGAATGGTTATCTTATCATGATTAGAAGTTCAATTTGACTAAGTGTTCAATGAATAAGTCATATGAAGTTTTCTATTCATATGTTCCAAATATCATTATTATTGAGGGATCTTATGATTGATTCCTATTTGAAAAGGGGGAGAAAATTTTGCGTGTGTTCAAAATCCATGCTATGAAGATTTACGAAGTTCACTAGACATATGTTGTCTTCCAAAATTACCTCTTTACAAATATTATCATATGAAGTTGTGAAATCTTACCAGACTGAAAATTTTAGGTTAAAGGTGTTATCGTTTGAAGAAACAAAATCCTAATGTAATAAAGTTTCATGATTATAAGGATTAAATATGTGAAGATTTGGAGTTTTGGTGGTATAATGTTTTATGAGTCACTTGTTTGTGACGATTGTCGAGTAGTGGAAAGTTGTAAAAGATAAAAAAGGGATTTCATAGTGTAGTTTCATTATATGAATAACATTGGATGATCTCACACAATGGTATCAATCTGGGTCCATCGGATAAACCATTTGTATTATTTATGGAATATTACTTATGTTTGATGACTATATCACATACTTATACAAAGTTTCAATGTTAAGTTATTACATTATGATTGGATGGAAGTATATGAGTCATCAAACGTATGGGTTTTTATGGAGGCATTACACATATAATTAAGAGTTCTGATGTAAGTAATCTGATGTTGGAAGTGTCTAGAAGAATACTTTTGAGAACTTGCTATAAAGTTTTATAAGAAAAAGAAATCTATTTACATCGACAAGAATTATTTATATAATTTTTTACTAGATGGATGAGTTTAATAAAGTTATACCTAAATGAAGAACATTGTGAATAATTCGTAAAGGTATCAAAAGTGATGATGCTGAGTTGGCTATTCAAGTCTCTTAAAATTATGGAGTAAGATCATGATTCTCATCATGTATTATGTATGATTAAAGAATTATGTTATCACTCAGTCTGAAGGAGGGATCCTTTCATTTAATATAATTGAATGTAGTCAAGTATAAAAATTTTCTAAGTGGGATGGTCCAAATTTTAGATATGGAATTTTGAAATAAATTTCATCTGTTTCCTTAATTTTTTGTTGGTGTGCCTATATAAAGCTGGTTTTTTCTCCAATGAGAAGTGTGTTTTTTTGAAGTGATGTGAAGTGATAAAAAATTATAAGGTCGGTCAGAAAATATAGTTGAAGAGGAAGGATTTAATAAGATACCAAAGGATGTTTCCTGACAGGTGGTATTATAAGAATACTCTACTCAAGGGATTTGATAAATAGTGTAATATAAGTTTTATTAGTCCATTAGAAGTCACTAGATAGAGTATACCAAATGAATGAAAAATGTAGTTTACCGTATCAACTCATTAGAAAAACTTTTATCATGTTGAGGAAGGTTTTCCCATATAAATTCAATAAATTGAATAAAGATAAATAAATTCATTAAAGTCATGTGTGAAAAAATTTCAAAAAGTACATTAAAAACACATTGAAGTATTTTGGTGAATGTTATTAAAGTTATAATGAAAATATTTTTATATCTTTTAAATGCCTTAGGATAACATGAAATTTAGATTTACTATAGTGATATGTAATCTTAACTATGCTACCTTTTTTTATAACCATCGAAAAAATTGTTTTCTAGTGGTTTGTGTGGTCATTGTTTTTTTAAACCATGAAAGGGAATAGCTAATAATATTAAGTAGTGAAACATTCAATTACACAAATTCTTGTGGATATTATAGTTTTTTTATTTCTATAAAATCAATATATCTCTAATTGGAGGAAAGATTTTTTTTTCTGAATTAAGAAAATATAAAAAGATAATATAATTTATTTACCCACTCTCACTCTCAGTGATCACACAGATCCTAATTAATCCCTTCACCATCTTAGTGGCATGAGTTCATAGGGTCATAAGAAACCAAATAAAAATTTAAGGAGGCGTTCATAGAAAGGATGAACTAGGGGAATATAGGAATTTGTGAAACACCTCATGATTTTAATATATGATTACCTTTAAATTATTCAAAGTGTTTTATAAGTTACTCAACAATCAAAACAAAACTAAAAGGAAATAATTAACTATTTAGATAAAACATAAATATTTAATTATTAATATTAAAAGGTATATATTGAATTTGATTAAATAAATGGGGCACAAATTTATTAATTTTTTTGGGGGGGAAATCCACTACTAATATGAATGAAATTTATTTAATATTCCTAAAATAAATAAAAAGATAATTTTAATATTGTAATTTTATTTTTCAGAAAAAAATCCCTTTATGTGGTATTCACTTTTATCATAAGATACTTATTATTAACTTATATAAAGTTATATTAATATTAATAACTAGAAATTAAAAAATGGTAAATTATATGAAATAAGAAGAATAATATATTGTGTTCTAAAAAGACATTTTGACTAAAAAATAATTATATTTTATAATTTTATGTAAAAATTATGTTTCTAAATTTTAGAATTTAAATTTATAAAAATGAACATTATTATTCAATTCATCATGGTAATGTTTTATTAAAACTTATTTTTAAGATTTTAGCAAAAAGATTATTTTTTGGGTGAATAGTGAAATGTACTATTTTATAAATATAGCGATCCAATGAAATAATAAGTATTAATGTATGTAAAATAAATAATGGAAATATTTTTTAAAAAATATATTATAATTGAAATTATAACTCTTAAAATATTTATTCTATTTCCGAAAAAAATATCATATATTTTAGAAATTATGTATCATTTTTATCATGAAAAGTTTTTAATATATTTTAAATTTATTATTTGATTTTTAGTTTTTATCACTTTTAGAAATTGAAAAACCTAAAATTTATTTCAAATTTTGGAAATAAGTTTTCAAAATAATTTAAAAATATCATTTTATTTTTTCATATAGATTGCGAATTACTAAAGAAAAAACTAGCTACCTTGGTAAAATTTAAAATATTAAAATAAGAAAATCACAATTGTAAATAGTTGAAAACATGTTTAAAACATGTGTGTAATTAAATTATATAATATTTTTGGAACTTATCTCTTTCTAAATCCATTATTTACAATTTTTCACTTTTCTTACAGAGATCCATGCTTCTCTTTCAGGGATATTACATCTTCTTAGATCAATATTCATTACACTAAAAAAACACACACTTGAGGGATATAATATTTTAGTGTAACTAGAAATATGAAACACAATATTCTTAACTCATGATGTATATTTTTTTTCTCCTATAAAGATTTTCAACTTTAGTACTCCTACATAAAACTGTTTTTCATAACCCATGGAAAGGAAACATAAGATAGAGTGAGATCAGATGATTAGTAAGGGCAATCAATGGAAATACATAACAATAAAATGAGAATAATAGTATTATGAAATGAGAATAAAATTTAGAAACCATACTCTGAAAATCAAAAATCATAATTCTAAGTCGTGACAAAAAGAATTGGAGTTCATAAGACATTAATGATAAGGAAATCAAAGAACATGATCCTTGATATAATAATATTTGAATAAGACATAAAAATATAGAATACACATAATTATATAAAATATTATGTAAGGCCATTAGAAAATACTTTCATAACATGTTAGGCTCGGGATAATAACCCATGTTCCTTCTTTGAGCTTGGTAGTACCCCCAACGTACACTCTTTTTTATGATTAGGATAACCTCTAGTGTACCCTCTTAATTCGGTATTCAGAAAACCTCCCATTTACCCTTTTGTTTCAATATTGTGATGAACTCCCATTTACCCTCTTTTGTTGTATTGTTATAACCTCACATGTGCCCTTTGATCTCATATAACATTAATCACTACCTAATGCATTGGAGGGAGATACAAGTACGACCCATATCATAATTAAAATTATACACATGTGTGCCACAAGATCATAAAATTCATCATATCATGAATTATAAAATGAAATGGATTTCATAAAAATTTCATCACATCATTACTTCTATAAAATAGACAGGTTTTTTAATCATTACATCATTACATCATAGCATTACCCCTAGAAAAACAAGTGGGTTATGTAAGAATTTTATCATGGTATAACCAATGAAAAAATAGATTAGTTTGATAAAAATATTTTCAGTATAAACTATTAATATAAGTGATAAGAACTGTATCATTGGTTCATATCCCTAGAAAACTATTAGTTACATCAATGGATGTCATCTTGTATGGAGAATTTTTTTGAATGATCATAAGGAACATTTCTTGATGAAATAGATTTTCCTTGAAAATCAATTTTTTTTAATTTAAAACATCATCAAAATACATTCATTTTAAAATTACCTTGAAAAATAGTAAAGTAATATTTAAATATTCTATAGGTCGTTATAATGAATAATATTGTTTATTCAATTCATGTTAAAAACAAATATTGTGTTAACATTTTTTGTAAAATCTTAACGGCCATTGTTTTGAAAACGACATGAATATTTCTTTTTTTTTTAAATTATAAAATTGGTAAAAATATTAAAAATAAATCATTTTAACAATATTAAATATATTACTCATTTTTTTTTGAAAATATCGTTTTGGAAGAAAAAAAATTTCTGAACGAAGAGTGAAATAAAGTTTGTTATTATTAAAAACATTTTCTCAATCATTTTAATTAGAGAAGAGTTGGAAAATGGAAACATTTTCGGAAAATTTCATGAAAATTTTTAGGAAAATAAAATTAATTATTTTATTGAAAAATTTATCACAATATTTCATCATCAAAATCATAATGATGAACAATCCTGATAAATAATGGGTTTGTAAAATAAAACCCTTACCACTTTGGTACTTCTGAATCTTAATCACCATTCAAGAATAATATAAAAGGATAATATTAAACATCATAAATAGAAGTATATTCATTATAAAACTCATTAAAATTTCAAAATATACACTTCATAAAATAACGTAGGTGCATAACATAACTTATGTCTCAATGAAGGAAAAATATGACAAAAATTCCATTCTCCTTAAGTAATATTTCAATCAAAATCCTCATCAAATAATAATTTAGCGTCCAAATTCTGGGTGCCACTCAACGGGTTCCCCGAACCCGGTTGGTCACATGACCCCAAGCGCATTTCCACAAATGCTAGAGGCTGCTGACTAGCAGCGAGTGCCCAGGTCTGATAGTGGGGAAACTATTCCCTCATTTGTCAAAGTGTAGCGCAGCAGAATAAAATATAAACATACAACAACAGCGAAAGCAATAAACCAAACGCATTTAAAATAAACAACTGCAGTAAAGATAACCAACAGTTATTTAGATGATTATGCAAAATGTCTCAAGTTCTAAGAAAATATCCAGAACATATTATACAACATTTCAGTACAATAAAATATAGGGTACAACAAAACAAAACAAAAAAAGCTGGTATCATCAGGAGCCTAAGCACGGTCCCATGCTCCCCTAATCATCAATAGCAATCAAGTACTTGTATAAGGACCCTTTCCCTTATCCACACCTACAGAAATGTAATCTGTTTGGGGAGAAGACATGACCCAAAAAGGGTGTGAGAAATAAATCCCAGTAGGAACCCACCAATGGCTCGTGCCCAACTGTGTGAAAATATGCAACAACAGTGTGCAATAGTAAAAAGAAAATAACTAAACATTAATCAAAGTGACTAACTTTACCAGTTATATTTCCATTTTATTATCCATTTAATCATTAATTATAAGGGAAAAAACACGGTGAATTTCTATATAAACAATCAGGGTCCTCAGACATGCAAACCCTTGCCCTCAGGTAATCAGAATCATGCCCTCATGCATTGCCCTCTTGCATAAAGGATATTGACCTTAGGCGTATGAAGTGTCGCCCTTAGGCGAAAAGTCTATTGCCCACAGGAATGAAAGATTTATCCCTCAGGCTAATGATGCACCACCCTAATGCTAAGTAAAACACTGCCCTTAGGATAAAAAAGTAATCGGGCCATTCCCTACAAATAAATAAGCAATTCACATACAATTTGTCTCAAGGAAAAATTAATGCGCAAAATAAAGGTGGCATACACTCGGGTATCCTAGCCAAACGGCTAAACAGAGGAACGCACCCTAGGGTGGTCCTAGATCCAAGCAGTGATCCCAAAAAATAGTTTATTCTCACATTTAATTACCTATACAATTCTAGGCATTTAAAACAGCTACGGACTCTTCCACACGACACCCCAACATGGGTTCATGGCATAAAAATTCACACAAACGCACAACAGTTGGAAATTAAACACCAAGCCACCTACCTTAAACACTCAAGAATGATATACTCATACGACAATCCATGAATCTTCCAAGAACAAGGTATATCTGAGGTGAAATAAAACCATTCTTAAACTCAAATAACTTCCATTAGAGGAAGAATTTGAAAGAACTACGAATGGAGAAAGGAGGGCTTACCTTTACGGTTCCAACGTAATCGACGGAAGCGAGATCGGATTCTCTGTGCTCGATCTGTTGATCCAAAAAGATTCGATTGTCCTCTCCCATGCTCCCATCCGGTTCTATGCCAATCCTGTGAACAGGGTTGGCTACTGCCCATTTTAAGCGAAAAAAACAAAGTACACGGCATGTACTTCCCTCATTTAACTGTTCCTCTGGTGGCACCACCAAACAGTTCATCTGTTGACATGAGTACACGGTGTGTATTCTCGACTACACGATGTGTACTATTGCCCAGCTGGCGGCTGCTTCCACTGCCATACTGTTTCACCTACCAACTGACTACACGGCGTGTAAAGGACCACTACACGGCGTGTAGTCAGTTTTTACATCCCTCGTCGCCAACATGGCTACACACCCTGTGTACTCATCCCACACATCCAAAGTACATGACGTGTGGAATAGTACATGGCGTGTAGTCCAAAAAATTAGTATTTTTCCCCATTTTCCTTATATTCTCAATAACACTTAAGGAAAATAGAAAAAAAGAAACCCATAACTCAAAAATAAGAACTGGGTTCTTAAAAATGAAACCAATAGAAACATTAATTATCTTTAAATTAGGTATATTTATGATATATCATGTTATAGTTTTATTATATAAACCACATAAAATAAACATGTGTTGAATATGGATTCATTCTCCAAGAAAAAAAGTGATACTAGAAATCAGTGTACCATAAGTCTCGACATTCTTCATAATCAATTAAAAATAATATATAATAAATATATGTTTATTATAAATATAATAAAGTACCAAAAAATCATATATAATACCATATATGATTTACTTATATTTTTTTATTAACCTTTTTTAACAATTATATGTTAATGTTACGATTCATGTAACAATATATTTTTTGATATACATTTTATTTGTAAATTTCAGTCCACTTAATTTGATCATGGTTCCATAATACCTATAATAATAATAATTACATGATTATCATATTTATACATCAATTATTCTTTTATAACCTTTCATGAAGGATTTATTTTTGAAATTCAGTATGTTATGATCATAGAGATGGTAGGTCATATGTATGTATAAGTAGCATTTCCATTTTTCAATGATCATTATCAAAACGGTGTAAGTAATATATTATCATTAAATAATTATAATAATATCATAAATACCATTTTTTTAAATAAACCTACTCATATCATACATGTGGTTTAGTGATGAGAATATGGTCACATCGATTCCAGAAGGATATAATACAATCATACATAGACAATGTTATCGTCTTTTAATGAGTGATATGTTAAGAATGGAAATGATATGTTAAATTTTTAGATTGATAAATATGACATAATTATCATAATTATTTCATGTATATAACATATATTCATTAAATATATTTATATTATCTTCCATGTAAATCATTAGTGAAATGAATCACGTCCATTTGTGTGGTGGTAGTCTATCGTACACTTGAATGACGTCATTAAATACCTTAAAGAATATAATTTAAAAGTTACATATGATATAATAACATCATAGGTATAATTATTTTATGAATATAATATATATATATATACTTTATATCAATCATAATACCCAACCGGGATATGTGGTAATGGAAAAACAAATGTCATCGATTCACGAGGGGGTAGTCTGTCGTAAACACGAATGATGATTTCATCACCAATTTGATGGAAGTAGAAATGGTTGTTAAAAATTAGCTAAACATAAAAGAAAATAAATATATGGAATATAATGAGGGTAATATATCAGAATGGTTTTAAAACAATTTATGGATGTGAAGTAAGAAATAAAATAAAAACACTCATTGAAGAACATTACCTATTCTTCTGGTAACCTCCACAGGTTTAAACCAAAATCTTTCCCTGTTTGGATTCATTCACAAAATAGGGCTTATATGATGATATTAGGTAATTCAGTAGTTGATTTTCATAGTTATTATCTGAACCAAAAGTTTTTGAAGGTGTGAATAAGAGAGGAAAGTGGGTGACATTTAACTTATGAGGTGAGTTGCATAATTTTAATTTTTTAAAAGAAGAAATTTTATCCACATTTTTCAAATGAAAAAAGGCTCAAAATGGATTATAATATAGAAATTAACAATATAGTGTCTAAATAAATCCAAAAAACTGTTTTTATACAATTTTCAACTCATTTTAACCGTTATTTTGTTAGTATAACACCCAGTAAGCCCAGTTTTACCTTAACCATAGTAATTTATTTTTTACTTCTTTCACTATTCATTTTGGTCAAAAATTTAGTTGAAATTATTATAAAATATGTATTTTTACAATAAAATATATTTAATCCATTATTTCAAATTCAATTCACAAAATTAGAAATTGTTTATTAAAAATCAACCCTGAAGATGTGACAATAAGATGAGTTTTCAAAGAGAAATTTTTCAAAAGTTTACAATGTTTTTATATATAATTTTATTATTAAAATGATTCTAATAAACTAAATTGTACTAATAGATCTATAATTAATATAATTTTAATTTAATACAAATTAAAATTATCCTTTAACATTATAAATAATTTAAATAAAAATTTATTTTTCAATTAAAAATTAATATTTGTCACTATTAATTAAAAAAATCTATTTTTAGAAAATTTTTAAATATTCACCCTAAGATAATATTTATATGGAGAACTAAAAAATTATTTTTATATTCAAAAATAAATTTTCCAAAAATTTTATAATTTTTATATGTGTGAAAAAATGGTTTAAGACTACTTTTTAGGAAAATATTTTTGTAAGAATAAGATTGGATTTACTATTATTCCTTATCGATAAAACACATATAATGAATGTTAGTTGGTTGATTGAATATATATTATATAAATTTAATTAAAATAATTCACAGAATTTTTTAATTTATTTAATGAATCATAACATTTTTTTCATAAAACACGTTCTTCATGTAATGATTTCCTTTTTTTCAAATAGTTTTTATTTAAATTTATCATCAATTGATCGCCAAAGAAGTCATTTTATATACATGTGTAAAGCATATATTTTTTATTTTAGTTAATATTATCCATAAATTCCACTCCAAATTCTAGTAGTTAACTATCATTTTAAATAATAATATTTTAATAGTATATCTTATTTCATTTAAACTAAGTGTTACGTGTAATTCAAAAAAAACTCAATGTTGTGAGTAATGATAAATATAAAAATGATTCATGTTATTTCAAAAAAAAATATTTCATAAAATCTCAGGTTGTTACATTCTACACCCCTTAAAATTAATTTCTTACTTGGAAATCATCACTCTGATAAAAACAATTGAGGATACATCTGCCTCATCATTTCTTTGGGTTCCCATGTAGATTTTTTAAATTAAAGGTTTCACCACAAAAAAATGGTCATTTGAGTGGTCTTGTTTCATAGAACTGTATCAATTCGATCCAAAAACACCACTATTTGTTCCTCATAAAAGAAATCATGCTTTAGTAGCATGAGATTTTATTTTAGTACTTATGATAGATCTTGTATATACTTCCTCAAGATAGATGCATGGAACAAATCATGAAGCTGATAGAGGTTCAATAGATGCATCATGTGATAATATATGGTCTTAATACAATTAATAATTTTTAAGGGACTAATATACCTTGGGAATATTATTACCTTTTTTTCTTCCACATATACATTCATTGAAACACTTCCTCACCAACATTCAATTTTTGGGTCACATCGATGATTATTAGCATAATATTTCTGTCAACATTGTTCTACCCTTACAGGTTAATGAATGGAACTAACATTCTCTTTCATTTCATCAGGTTGGTCAGGAACCAATTTATTTCTTTCTAAAACTTCATTCTATTATGTTGGAGTTATATATATCTTTAGATAAATGGATTCATAAGGAGTTATCTAAATGCTTGATTGAAATCAATTATTGTAATAAAAATTCAATAGGGGAAGGTTTTGTTCCCCAACAATTTGAAATATATATAATAATATAATATCATATCCTCTCATATTTGAATTTTTATCTCAAATTATATATCTTTCTGGGGATGATATGCAGTTTTGGGACTCAATAATGTATCAAGATATCACTAATGATATCACCAAAAATTTAGGTTAAAACATAAATCCAGATTAGATATAATGGAATGTGGTACTCAATACAACATTAACACTTATTTAATGTATATTATCTAAGGATAATATGGAGGGAAATCGTATTTGATAATAATTAAGTGTTCTCACTTCATAAGGAAATCGATTACAACACATAATTTTCTGAATATCAGATATAGGATAAACTTTAAAGGTCATCGATACCTTGAATCTTGTTTCCTAAAAGTGTAAAAGAATTACTCCCCAAATAACTTTTTCACTAATAAATATACCAATCCAAAGGCAAGTATTTCCATAAATATCTCAAAAAAATAACCCTAATCGTGATAAAATCTCATCACATAGTACAAAAAAAGGATTTTAATGACTTTGAACATATGAAAAACCAGAAATTAAAAAACCTATGATAATATACATAACTCTTAAGTTTATATTACTTCGATACATATTTGATTCCAAATGATAATTCTATATTTATTCGTTAAACTATATCTTATCTTATAAAAAAATTTCCACGGGAAGCTTGGGTTTAACCTTGTGCTGATAGAATATGAAAGAGAATTTGATTATTCTATAATCTATATAGAGGGAGATAATAAATTATCAAAATCACATGATATTTGACAAAAGGATGAACAATGATATTTTCATAGGGATCATTCAAACAAAATCAAACACGAAATACCCTAATGGGGAGTGGAGGATAAGTTTTCCCTAATTATAATTATTCACTACACATTTTGTGATTTAGTATTCTTTTCCTTTATTCCTTTGTATTTAGAGATTTTTGTTAAATATCATTCTCATTATCCCTTATAATGGAGAATTGATTTTCATAATTCCTATACTCATTGAATTTGAAACAGTAGATTGTGGGTGGTTCATTTTGTGCTGCTATATTTATATTTTCATAATTAGTTAACTTTTTTCCTATCACTTTGATATTTGATTCCCCAATGACCTTCCCTTCTACACATAAAAAATTTAATAAATCACTTAATAAAATATCCTCCATATTTCTTCCCAAAATTTTATCGTGAATGAAATATCATATTCTTATCTCCATGGTTTTTATATTTTCCTTGAAATTCCATTTTTCTATTATTATAAAAATAATTATATTGATACACAACTCTAACATCCATTTTGACCATGAAATAAAATTAAAAGATCTATTCATAAATACTAATGTCTTTTTTAAATAATTACCTTTAGAAACTTATTTTTTAGGAATTGAATAATTGATCAACATTACTTTCTGGATGTATGATATTATAATAAGTGTACTTCACAAGCCTGGTAAAATTTTTCTCATTGGTACCAATGGATTTATCTTCGGTTTTTTCATTAGCTCAATGAAATACTTATCAATATTTTTATTAAGAATAAGATGAGTGTACTTATTGAAAAAATATGTTATTTAACTCATCCTGATCCATGGAGTCAATATCATATTATTGCATCATATTATTGATAACATCACACCGTTGATATTCTTTACCTTCCACATGTTATATAGTAAAAATAAATTTCACAATCTTCTAACACTAGAGGATGGAAAAATATAAATTTAGGGGTACTGACCCATTGCTCAGAACTATTCTATCAGAAGACCCATTCGAAGAAGGTGGGTGTTTTCTCATTAAGGACTCAACAGAATGTTGTTCCCTCCTTTTCTCAATGGGATGTCTCACATGATTCATAGTTTGAGAAACTTGTTTGAGAATACAATTGTGATTTTATATTCCATTTACCATATCATTGTATTTATCAGGAGTAAAATCATTATATTTTCCATCACATTTATCATTAAAATGATTTCTTCAAGTTATTTTGATCAATTAAAACCAATATCACAGTGTGAGCAACACTAATCACAGTGGGAACAAACATAAGCATGAAAAATAACTTAATGGATATATAAATAATGTTTCCATATTTTTAATATATAACACCATAGGTTTATCTTATGTCATTAATTGTCCTCATTTCTATAAATACTTCATTACAGTTCATTAAGAGTTTGTGAATTTAAAATGAAAATCCCCCTGGAGTGTTAAATTGGGTGTGTAATAATGACCGTTTCCGTGAACTAGGGGTCGATTGAGTATTTATCAATGATCCCTTTTTTGAGTTATTACTTTTAGGTGTCTCTAGGTCAGAGTCACATCCACTTATATTATCTATATAGGGATTTAATTGATTAGAAACCACTCTCTCTACCATTTTCCGTAATTCTAGGTAATTTTCATATAGTTTGGATCATCCTTAGGCTTATCCTTAGAGAAAACCCGACTTATATTCTTAGAAATATCACTGGGGATCACACTAATGTTTTTTTCATCCTACTTTCCAATGGTTAACTAAACAATTCATTTGATATGAACTATATAATCCAAGTATTCTCATACATTGATATTACATATTTTTATAACTATAAGGCCCTAGCCTTAAACATTACTTAATCTTGAGATATTTCAAAAATACACCTTGAGAATCTTTTCAGGTTTAGAGTTTTAGAGAATTAGATCATAAAACATGCATTACATTCCAAATTTAAACAAAGTGGTTACATAAATATAATATTCATTTTTTCCATCAACGCAAACATATTTAAAATGAAACATGGATTCTTTCTTCACACTTCCTTGACACTATCATCATATCATGTACCATTCCCTTGACATGTGAAAAACATTTCAAAAACATGGGATGAGCATAAAAAGCACAGTAAGGTTTATATAATGTATGGAAAGGAAACATGATTACATATATACATAAGAAGGAAATAATCCTTTACCCATAAAACATAAGCACATTAACATACCTTACAAAATCATGAATAAATCATAGAAATCATAAGACATAAAGATAACTTGAGGCATTCATAACATTCTTACATAGGGAGTAACCCTCTTGGTTACGTTAGGAATACCCATCACAGTATATTCCCTAATTCTCTTCAGAGAAACCTTAAAATTTAACTCCTTCGCTTTACCCAATGCATTAGAGAGCTATATCGGGCTCACTTGCCCTTAGTTTATCACGGAACCACCCATCTTCATAACAATTCCCAAGAACCATAACACAATCGTATCACATAAAACATGCATAAAGGAAACATAAAATTTCCACATTTCAATCACAAGATATCAATAACACAGTGATATAATATTAACATTATCAAAACCATATTAAATACCAAAATAAAAGAAAAGAAAAACATGGTAAAAAAAGGTATGGCTTGTAGAGGAAGCCGAAACTCAAATAATGGTCACAGCGGCAGAGAAGTCGTTGTCGCCGCATACGTACGACAAAAACATTCCCTTTTATCATCTAGTAAAAAGATTTTTATAAAAAGAATTCTTTTGGATAAACGTAGAAGTAAAAGGGGATTATACACTGTATAAAAGAAGGTTGTGTATAAAACAAAATATGCCTCAATGAATGGAGATTGAGACGAAGTCCCATACCTCGGGTCCGACTTGACTCGATCGTTCTTTAATATTCTCAATAATAAAATTGAGTTAATTTCTACTTTCTTAAAAACCTTTTTCAAGTTCATTATTCCTTTTATATCACTTATTACCATGTCATGAACACTATGTTATTATTTAAGTTAATAACAGTCGTTTTAACGATCATTGGTACTTGAGTCAAAAATAAACTCATTATAATTACAAGTTGTTCTTGTGGTAAAATATCCATTATATACAGAATTGTATTCATGTTTTAGATATCATATATATCATATATATCCAGTATATTCATGCATTTATAATATTACATAACATTTAGAGGTAAGAAATGAAATGCACCGTTCATGGAGACGGTAAGCCGTACATTCGCATGAACGCTACTTTCATTTCTATTTATTATTTTATGTAATGGAATCATAATTACATAAGGGTATATTATAATTATAGTATAATATCATATATAATATCATTAACTCCATCCTTTATACATCCCACATATGTCATTAACGAATCAAATCACTTTGAGGGGGCGGTAGTCCGCACTTCCTAAAAAGAAATTATCGTGTTTACCCACAATGGAAACCATAAAGTTATGCCACAAATAAAAAATAAAGAAGCTTAAGTAAAACATAAAAATATTATATATCATATATAAATATAGTTTCATCTTAATGGCCACCTTTGATGGTGTTATATGAGTGTTGAACAATCATCGTTTCGTGAGGCAGAAATTCTTCATCCACAGAAACAGTATGTTCTTTAACCATTAGATGAAGGTGTGTGTAAGTTTATCTCGAATCCTTATTATAACCACATCCTAATATATGGAAGATACAGGTGTTGTTACAAAAGAAATTAATAAAAAGAGTTTAGGGTGTTGGAGAAGCAAAATAAAACAAAAGAACACAAGTGGAGACATTACCTTAAAAACGGGTAACCCTTTTTGATTTGAGCTCAAAGGCTTCCTTGGGAAAAACTTCTGCCCAAAGTGAGGATTCAAGGAGTAAGAGAGGGATGTGGAGAGACAAAATGAGCAGGTTTTGGCCAAGCCAAAGGCTTTGGAAGTGTGGGTAAGGAGGTAGAGGTGGGGCCTTTTATAAGAGAAGAGGAAGGGCACTCTTGGAAAGTTACAAACTGTTACATTATTTTCAAATGAGATTCGGATTTTAAAGGTCCCTCATTGATGTATATCAAGAATAAGGAGATAAGGGTTCGAAATCCACCCATCCAATAGGTTTTTGACAATTGTAGGTCTTATATTTTACATTATCTTTTTATTTTATTTAAATTGTTAAATATTGAGGTAATCACTGCATCATCATGATGTCTTAAATAATTTAATTTATCTAATGTCTAAAAATTATGAAAAAAATAATATGATATTGGAAATAGTGTTACCTTTACAATGAATATTTATAGTCTAAAATATAATTTATGTAGAAAAAATTAAAAATGTTTTACTCAGGTGATACAATCTTTGTTATATTTACTTTTTAAAAAAATAAAAAGATAAAAAGTCACTTTCACATAAAAGTGATTCCATGGGGTCCCCAAGATTGGCACAAGGCATCCCATGGTCGGCCATGAGACAACCAGTAGCATTAGGACACAAGTTGGTGTCATTTTGTATTATTATGATATTATTTTATTATCCTTATCTACCTGATTACTCATTAATCAAGATAATTAATGATAATTACCGTCGTTACTATTCATAATGTCCAAAAACAAAAGAGACTTAATTAAATATTTTGGACCTTCTGATTCCAAATATGGAATCCATTTTACCAAATTCGAAACATAGAAATTTCAATAATTAATTTAAAAATAATTCCCGTTGTCAAAACAAATAGCGAGTTTTTTTGAAACAATATCTATGAAAAGATTGGCATTAGTTTATGCCCAATTCCAAAGTGAAATAAATCATAATGACCACCATTGGATTAAATGGTAAAAATATATTGAAATTACGCATTAAGACCAATTAAAAAAATAATTTAACAATATAATTAAATTATATGAAAAAGAAGTTTTGATGTAAAATGCAGTATTTTTTCAATATTCATTAAAAAAATGAACATTGTCAGAAAAATACCAAAAATTTATCCAATGTAAATTTCAATGTCCTAATCATAAAGAATATGTTTATTTTGACAAATAGAGCTTATAAAACTGTCAAAAGTTTGATTTAAAAATGGGTTTCCATCAAAAGGAAGTAAAACAATCTTTTAAAAATATCAGTGTATTCCATGCTTAAGATTGAATTTATTCTCATTTTAAGCCTCTAAAACACTATCTAATTCGTAAATAGACATAGATAAAAATATTTATTACTCACTAATTACTTGGGATGTTACATCCTTGCCCCCTTTAGAAAATTACTTCCCTGCAATTTATTTACTTATCGAATAAGTTGGGGTATTTATCCCTCATAGCATTTTCATATTCCCATGTTACCTCTTCAATCATGTGGTTTTTCCAAAAAACATTTACCTGATGAATCAAATTATTCCGTAACACCTGCTCCCTGTGGTCAAGAATCTAGACCGGTTGTTCCTCATAAGATAGATTCTCTTCCAACTGAACTACCTCTAGACTCAAAACATGAGATGGATCTGACATATACTTTCTCAACATCGAAACATGAAAAACATTGTGTACCTGAGATAAACTCAGAGGTAAAGACACTCGGTAAGCAACTTATCCAACTCTCTCCAAAATTTCATATGGTCCAATGAACCTTGAACTCAGCTTTCTTTCTTACCAAATCACATCACACTTTTCCATGGTGATACTTTGAGAGAACCATGATAACCTACCTCGAAAGATAGATCCTTCCTCCTGTTGTCTGCATAACTCTTCTGCCTGCTCTGAGCTGTTCTCATGTGTTTCTGTATCAAATGAACTTTTTCTACCAAATCTTCTACAAATTCTGGTCCCATTAGCTTCCTTTCACCCACTTCATCCCAGAAAGCTGGAGTTCAACACCGCTTCCTATATAACGCCTCAAATGGTGCCATCTGTGTATTGGAATGAAAGCTGTTATTATAAGAAAACTCAACCAAAGAAAGATGTTGGTCCCAACATCCTTGATAATCCATTGAACAAGCACGTAGCATATCCTCCAAAGTCTGGATCGTTCGTTCTGACTGCCAATCTGATTGAGGATGAAAAGTTGTACTAAAATTTAATTCAATACCCAATGACTTCTAAAGGCCTTTCCAAAAGTTTGAAGTGAACCTGGGATCACAGTCAGATACAATGGAGAGAGGAACTCCATGTAACCTGACTATCTATTTAAGATAAAAATGGGAAATTTGATCTAGGGAAAAAGTATCTCGTATAGCGAGGAAATGAGCAGATTTGGTCAAGCGATCAACAATAACCCATATTGCATTATTACCTCAGTGTGTATTCGGCAATCCCACAAAGAAGTCCATAGATATATTCTCCCATTTCCACTCTAGCTCTGGTAAAGGCTGAGGCATCCCTTTCGGTAACTGCCTCTCTGCTTTACCTATTGACAAGTCAAACACTTCACAGTAAAATCATCAATATCTCTTTTTAATCCACCCCACCAGCAATACTCCCGCAGATCTCTGTACATCTTAGTACTACCAGGAGGAACTGAAAACAGAGAACTTTGAGCTTCACATAACAACTCTCTCTTTAACTGTGAATCACAAGTCACACACAATCTCTTCCCAAATCTCAAAACAAAATCATTATCAATGTTGAATTCAGGCAATATACCCTTTTGAACTAGCTCTACCTTTTTCTGAAACTCGCTGTCTTGCTTCTGTGCTTGCTTGATTCTCTCTGATAGAGAAGATTTCACTGATACCGAAAACAAAACAGAAGAACATCCTGCACCAAAAACTTCTGTTCCAAATTTCATCAAATCCTTAACCAAAGGATCACCTCCCAAACGCAACATTGTTAATGAAGCATTACTTTTTCGACTCAAAGCATCAGCCGCTTTATTTGATTTTCCCAGATGTTAATGAATTGTACAATCATAATCCTTGATTAATTCTATCCATCTCCTCTGTATCATGTTCAATTCTTTCTGAGTGAATATATACTTTAAACTTTTGTGATCGGTATATAATTCACACTTTACTCCATACAAATGATGCCTCAAAATTTTTAAAGCGAAAACTACAGCAGCTAATTCCAAATCATGTGTCGGGTAATTTACCTCATGAGTTTTAAACTGTCATGAAGCATAATCAATTACCTGATCATTCTACATTAGGACACAACCAAGTCCTTTTAATGAAAAATCTCTATAAATAACAAACTCACCATTCCTGGAAGGTAGTTCCAAAACTGGAGCATTCACCAATCTTCTTTTCAATTCCTAAAAACAATTATCACATTCTTTTATCCAGATAAACTTAACACCCTTCCGAGTTAGCTTAGTCATTGGACTAGATAATCGTGAAAAATTTCTAACAAACCTTCTGTAATAGTCTTCCAAACCAAGGAAACTACGAATCTCAGTTACATTTTTGGGTCTTGGTCATTCTTGAAGAACATTTTTTCTTTAAGGATCAATAGTTATCCCATCTTTAGAAACAATGTGACCAAGGAATGAAATTTTTTGCAACCAAAACTCACACTTGCTGAATTTCCCATACAATTTCTTTTCTTTTATGGTGTGCAAAATAACCCATAAAATGTCTTTCATTCTCCTCTTTAATTTTAGAAAAAACCAAAATATCATCAATAAACACAACCAAAATTTTTCACCTAAGTCAACTAAGCCATCACTACAACAAACTGTTTAGTTCGGATTCTGAACATCTCAAGATACTAATTTGAAAGCTCATTTCCCTCTGTATTCCTTCCCAGAAAATCTGTTCTATTTCCTCCATTAAAAACCATTCTTAACATAGAAATATCTTAGGAGAATAAACATGGTATTCTTCTAATGCTATATCATTTAAGTTTGACCATAAAAAAATATTTTTGGATATTCATTTAATAGAATTCTAACTCCTAAAGTTATCTAAACCGAGCTCTGATACAAACTATAAGGCCCAAATCATAAACATTACTTAATCTTGAGATATTTCAAGAATACACCTTGAGGATCTTTTCAGGATTAGTGTTTTAGAGAATTAGATCATAATACAAGCATTACATTCCATATTTAAAAAAAGTGGTTACATAAAGATAGTATTCATTTTTCCCATCAATGGAAACATATTTAAAATAAAACATGGATTCGTTATTAACACTTCCTTGACACTATCATCATATCATGTACCATTCCCTTAACCTGTGAAGAACATTTCAAAAACATGGGATGAGTATAAAAAGCTCAGTAAGGGTTATAAAAAGTATGGAAAAGAGACATGAGTATATATATACATAATAATGAAATCATCATTTACCAATAAAACATGATCACTTTAACATACCTTACAAAATCATGAATAAATCATAGAAATCATAAGACATAAAGGTAACTTGAGTCATTTTAACATTTTTACGTAGGGAGTAACCCTCTTGGTTACGTTAGGAATACCCATCACAGTATATTCCATAAATCTCTTCAGAGAAACCCTAATGTTTAACTCCTTTGCGTTACCCAATGCATTGGAGAGCTATATCGGTCTCACCCACTTTTACTTTACTACAAAACCACCCATCTTCATAACAATGCCCATGAACCATAACATAATCGTATCACATAAAACATGCATAAAGGAAACATAATATTTCCACATTTCAATCACAAGATATCAATAACAAAGTGATATAATAAAAACATTATCAAAACCATTTTCAATACCAAAATAAAAGAAAATAAAAACATGGCAAAAAAGGTATGGCTTTTAGGGGAAGCCGGAACTCAAATAATGGTCACGACAGAGGAGAAGTTGTTGTCGCCACATACGTACGACAAAAACATTTACTTTTGTCATTTAGTAAAATGCTTCGTATAAAAATATTCCTTTTGTATAAACATAAAATTCAAAGGGGTTTATACACCATATAAAATAAGGTTGTGTATAAAACAAAATATACCTCAATGAATGGCGATTGAGACGAAGTCCCTTACCACGGGTCTGACATGACTCGATCGTTCTTTAATCTCCTGGATAATAAACTTGAGTTAATTTCTACTTGCTTAAGAACCTTTTTCAAGTTAATTATTCTTTTTATATCACTTATTACCATGTCATGAACACTATGTTATTATTTTAGTTAATAATGGTCCTTTTAACGATCATTGGTACTTGAGTCAAAAATAAACTCTTTATAATTACAAGTTGTTCATGTGGTAAAATATCCATTATATACAGAATTGTATTAATGATGTAGATATAAGATATATCCTATATATCCAGTATATGAATGCATTTATAATATTACATAACATTTAGAGGAAAGAAATGAAATGCACCGTTCATGGAGACGGTAAGTCGTACGTACGCATGAACGCTACTTTAATTTCTATTTGTTATTTTATGGAATGGAATAATAATGACATAAAGGTATATTACAATTCCAGTATAATATCATATATAATATCATTAACTCCATCCTTTATACGCCCCACCTATGTCATTAACGAATCAAATCACTTTGAGGGGGCGGTAGTCCGCACTTCCTAAAATGAAATTATCGTGTTTACCCACAATGGAAACCATAAAGGTATGCCACAAATTAAAAATAAAGAAGCTTAAGTAAAACATAAACATATTATATATCATATATAAATATATTGTCATCTTAATGGACACCTTTGAAGGTGTTATATGAGTGTTGAACAATCATCATTTCGTGAGGTAGAAATTCACCATCCACTGAAACAATAAATTATTTAACCATTAGATGAAGGTTTGTGTAAGTGTATCTCGAATAATTCTTATAAAAACATCCTAGTATATGTAAGATACTTCTTTTGTTACAAATGAAATGAAGAAAAAGATTTTAGGCGGTTGGAGAAGCAAAATAAAACAAAATAACACAAGTGAAGACATTACCTTAAAAAAGGGTAACCCTTTTTGAATTGAGCTCAAAGTCTTCCTTGGGAAGACTTCTGCCCAAAGTGAAGCTTCAAGGAGTACGAGAGGGATGTGGAGAGACAAAATGAGTAGGGGTTGGCTGATCCAAATTCTTTGGATGTGTGGGTCAGGAGGTAGAGGTGGGGGCCTTTTATAAGAGGAGAGGAGGGGCACTCTTTGAATGTTACAAAATGTTACTTTATTTTCAAATGAGTTTCAGATTTTAAAGGTCCCACATTGATGTATTTTGAGGATAAGGTGATAAGGGTTCGAAATAAACCCATCAGATATATTTTTGACAAGTTTAGGTCCTAGAATTTACATTATCTTTTTATTTTATTTAAATCGTTAAATAATGAGGTAATCACTGCATCATCATGATGTCATAAATAATTTAATTTATTTAACGTCTAAAAATTATGAAAAAAATACTATGATGTAGGAAATATTTTTACCTTTAAAATTAATATTTATAGACCAAAATATCATTTATTTAGACAAAATTAAAAATGTTTTACTCAGGTGATACATTCTTTGTTATATTTACTTTTTTTAAAAATAAAGAGATAAAAAGTCACTTTCACACAAAAGTGATTCCATGGGGTCCCCAAGATTGGCACAAGGCATCCTATGGTCGTCCATGAGAGAACCAGTAGAATTAGGACACATGTTGGTGTCATTTTTTATTTTTATGGTATTATTTTATTATCCTTAACTACCCGATTACTCATTAATCAAGATAATTAAAGATAATTACCGTCGTTACTATTTATAATGTGAAAAAACAAAAGATTCTTAATTAAATAATTTGAACCTTTTGATTCCAAATATGTAATCCATTTTACCAAATTCCAAACATAGAAATTGCAATAATTAATTTAAAAACAATTCTCGTTTTCAAAACAAATAGCAGGTTTTTTTAAACAATATCTATGAAAATATTGTCATTAGTTTATGCCCAATTTCAAAGTGAAATTAATCCTAATGACCACCATTGGATTAAATGGTAAAACTATATTAAAATTACAATTTAATACCAATTAAAAAGATAATCTAACCATATAATTAAATTAGATGAAAAAGCAGTTTTGATGTAAAATGCAGTATTTTTTCACTATTCATTAAAAAATGAACATTTTCAGAAAAATACAAAAAATTTATCCACTATAAATTTCAATGTATGAATCATAAATAATATGTTTATTTTTACAAATAGTGCTTATAATAGTGTCAAAAGTTTGATTTAAAAATGGTTTGCCATCAAAAGGCAGTAAAACAATCTTTTAAAAATATCTATGTATTTCATGCTTAAGATTGGATTTATTCTCATTTTAAGCCTCTAAAACACTATCTAATTCATAAATAGACATAGATAAAAATATCTATTATTCATTACTTATTTGGGATGTTACATCCTTTCCCCCTTTAGAAAATTGCGTCCCAACAATTTATTTACTTATCGAATAAGTGAGGGTATTTATCCCTCATAACATTTTCAGATTCCCATGTTTCCTTTTCAATCATGTGGTTTTTCCACAAAACCTTTACCTGATGAATCAACTTCTTCCATAAAACCTGCTCCCTGTGTTCAAGAATATGGACCGGTTGTTCCTCATAAGATAGATTGTCTTCCAACTGAACTACCTCTTGACTCAAAACATGAGAGGGATCTGGCATATAGTTTCTCATCATCGAAACATGAAAAACATTGTGTACCTGAGATAAACTCGGAGGTAAAGCCACTCTATAAGAAACTAATCCAACTCTCTCCAGAATTTCATATGGTCTAATGAACCTTGGACTCAACATTCCTTTCTTACCAAATCTTATCACACTTTTACATGGTGACACTTTGAGAAAAACATGATCACCTACCACAAAAGATAGATCCTTCCTCCTGTTGTCTGCATAACTCTTCTGCCTCCTCTGAGCTGTTCTCATGTGTTTCTGTATCAGCTGAACTTTTTCTGCCAACTCTTCTACCAATTCTGGTCCCATTAGCTTCCTTTCACCCACTTCATCCCAGAAAGCTGGAGTTCGACACCGCTTCCAATATAACGCCTCAAATGGTGCCATCCATATACTGGAATGAAAACTGTTATTATAAGAAAACTCAACCAAAGAAAGATGTTGTTCCCAACTTCCCGGATAATCCATCGAACAAGCACGTAGCATATCCTCCAAAGTCTGGATGGTTCGTTTTGACTGCCCATTTAATTGAGGATGAAAATCTGTACTAAAATTTAATTCAGTACCCAACGACTTCTGAAGGCCTTTCCAAAAGTTAGAAGTGAACCTGGGATCACAGTCAGATACAATGGAGAGAGGAACTCCATGTAACCTGACTATCTCTTTAAGATACAAATGGTAAATTTGATCTAGGGAAAAATTATCTCGTATAGCAAGCTAATGAGCAGATTTGGTCAAGCGATCATCAATAACCCAGATTGCATTATTACCTCGGGGTGTCTTCGGCAATCCCACAACAAAGCCCATGGATATATTCCCCCATTTCCACTCTGGCACTGTTAAAGGCTGAAGCATCCCTTTTTGGAACTGCCTCTCTGCTTTAACCTATTGACAAGTCAAACACATCAAAGTAAAATCAGCAATATCTCTTTTCATTCCATCCACCAGTAATACTCCCACAGATCTCTGTACATATTAGTACTGCCAGGATGAACTGAAAACGGAGAACTATAAGCTTCACACAACAACTCTCTCTTCAACTGTGAATCACAGGGCACACACAATCTCTTCCCAAATCTCAAAAAAAAATCATTATTAATGTTGAATTTAGGCAACTTACCCATCTTAACCAGCTCTACCTTTTTCTAAAACTCGCTGTCTTGCTTCTGTGCTTGTTTGATTCTGTCTGATAGAAAAGATTTCACTGATACGTGAAACAAAATAGAAGAACATCCTGCACCAAAAACATCTATGCCAAATTTCATCAAATCCTTAACCAAAGGATCACGTCCCAAATGCAACATTATTAATGAAGCATTACTTTTTTGACTCAAAGCATCAGCCACTTTATTTTCTTTTCTCGGATGGTAATGAATTGTACAATCATAATCCTTGATTAATTATAGCCATCTCCTCTGTCTCATGTTCAATTATTTCTGAGTGAATATATACTTTAAACATTTGTGATCAGTATATATTTCACACTTTACTCCATAAAAATGAGGCCTCAAAAATTTTAAAGCAAAAACTACACCAGCTAATTCCAAATCATGTGTAGGGTAATTTACCTCATGAGTTTTCAACTATCTTTAAGCATAAGAAATTACCTGATCATTCTGTATTAGGAAAAAACCAAGTCCTTTCAATGAAGCATCACTGTAGATAACAAACTCACCATTCCTGGATGGTACTGCCAAAACTGGAGCATTCACCAATATTCTTTTCAATTCCTGAAAACAGTCATCATATTATTTTGTCCAGATAAACTTAACACCCTTCCGAGTTATCTTAGTCATTGGAATAGAAAATCGTGAATAATTTCTAACAAACCTTCGGTAATAGCCTGCCAAACCAAGGAAACTACGAATCTCAGTTACATTTGTTGGTCTTGGCCATTCTTCAACAACCTTTGTTTTTGCAGGATCAACAGTTATCCCATCTTTAGAAACAATGTGACCATGGAATGAAATTTTTTTCAACCAAAACTCACACTTGATGAATTTCCCATACAATTTATTTTCTTTTAAGGTTTGAAAAATAACCCTTAAATGTATTTCATGCTCCTATTTACTTTGAGAAAACCCCAAAATATCATTAATAAACACAACCAACATTTTTCACATGAGTCAACTGAGCCATCATTGCAGCAAACTCTTTAGTTCCGATTCTAACCATCTCAGGATACTAATTTGAAAGGTCATTTCCCTCTGTATGCCTTCCCAAAAAATCTATTCTATTTCCACCATTAAAAACCATTCTTAACAAAGAAATATCTTAAGAGAAGCAACATGGTAATCTTGAAATTCTATATCATTTAAATTTGACCATAAAAATATATTTTTGGATAACCATTTAATAGAATTCTAACTCCTAAAGTTATCTAAACCGACCTCTGATACCAACTATAAGGCCCCAGCCTTAAACATTACTCAATCTTGAGATATTTCAGGAATACACCTTGAGGATCTTTTCAGGTTTAGAGTTTTAGAGAATTAGTTCATAAAACATGCATTACATTCCACATTTAAACAAAGTGGTTACATAATGATAGTATTCATTTTTTCCATCAACGAAAAGATATTTAAAATAAAACATGGATTATTTCTTTAAACTTCCTTGACACTATCATAATATCATGTACCATTCCCTTGACCTATGAAAAACATTTCAAAAACTTGGGATGAGCATAAAAATCTCAGTAAGGTTTATAAAATGTATGAAAAGGAAACATGAGTACATATATACATAAGAATGAAATCATCCTTTACCCATAAAACATAAGCACTTTAGCATACCTTAAAAAATCATGAATAAATCATAGAAATCATAAGACATAAAGGTAACTTGAGGCATTCATAACTTTCTTACGTAGGGAGTAACCCTCTTGGTTACATTTGGAATACCCATCACAGTATATTCCCTAAATCTTTTCATAGAAACCTTAACGTTTAACTCCTTCGCGTTACCCAATGCATTGGAGAGCATTATCGGGCTCACCCGCCCTTAGTATATCACGGAACCACCCGTCTTCATAACAATGCCCAAGAACTATAACATAATCGTATCACATAAAACATGCATAAAGGAAACATAACATTTCCACATTTCAATCACATGATATCAATAACATAGTGATATAATAAAAACATTATCAAAACCATTTTCAATACCAAAATAAAATAAAATTAAAACATGGTAAACAAAGGTATGGCTTGTAGAGGAAACCGAAACTCAAATAATGGTCACAGCGGCGGAGAAGTCATTGTCGCGGCATACGTACGACAAAAAACTTCCCTTTTGTCGTTTAGTAAAACGATTCATATAAAAAGATTCCTTTTGGATAAACGTAAAAGTCAAAGGGTTTTATACACCGTATAAAAGAGGATTGTGTATAAAACAAAATATGCCTCAATGAATGGAGATTGAGACAAAGTCTCTTACCTCGGGTCCGACTTGACTCGATCGTTCTTTAATCTCTTGAATAATAAACTTGAGTTAATTTCTACTTTCTTGAGAACCTTTTTCAAGTTCATTATTCCATTTATATCACTTATTACCATGTCATGAACACTATGTTATTATTTAAGTTAATAACAGTCGTTTTAATGATCATTGGTACTTGAGTAAAAAATAAACTCTTTATAATTACAAGTTGTTCATGAGGTAAAATATCCATTATATCCAGAATTGTATTCATGATGTAGATATCATATATATCATATATATCCAGTATATGCATGCATTTATAATATTACATAACATTTAGAGGTAATAAATGAAATGCACCGTTCATGGAGATGGTAAGCCGTACGTACGCATGAACGCTACTTTCATTTATATTTCGTATTTTATGGAATGGAATCATAATGACATAAATTTATATTATAATTCTAGTATAATATCATATATAATATCACTAACTCCATCCTTTATACGTCCCGCATATGGCATTAATGAATCAAATCACTTTGAGGGGGCGGTAGTCCGCATTTCCTAAAATGAAATTATCGTGTTTACCCACAATGGAAACCATAAAGGTATGCCACAAATGAAAAATACAGAAGCTTAATTAAAACATAAAAATATTATATATCATATATAAATATAGTGTCATCTTAATGGCCACATTTGAAGGTGTTATATGAGTGTTGAACAATCATCGTTTCGTGAGGTAGAAATTCACCATCCATAGAAACAGTATGTTCTTTAATCATTAGATGATGGTTTGTGTAAGTGTAGCTCGAATAATTCTTATAACAACATCCTAGTACATGGAAGATACTGTTTTTGTTACAGAAGAAATGAATAAAAATATTTTAGGGGGTTGGCGAAGCAAAATAAAACAAAAGAACACAAGTGAAGACATTACCTTAAAAATGGGTAACCCTTTTTGATTTGAGATCAAATGCTTCCTTGGGAAGACTTCTTCCTAAGGTGAGGATTCAAGGAGTAAGAGAGGGATGTGTAGAGAAAAACTGAGAAGCGTTTGGAAGAGACAAAGGCTTTTGAAGTGTGGGTAAGGAGGTATAGGTGGGGGCCTTTTATAAGAGGAGAGGAGGGGCACTCTTGGAAAGATACAAAATGTTACTTTATTTTCAATTGAGTTTCGGATTTTAAATGTCCCACATTGATTTATTTCAAGTATAAGGTGATAAGGGTTCAAAATCCACCCATCCAATAGGTTTTTGACAAGTTTAGGTCTTAGATTTTACATTATATTTTTATTTTATTTAAATAGTTCAATAATGAGGTAATTGCTGCATCATCATGATGTCATAAATAATTTAATTTATTTAATGTCTAAAAATTATGAAAAAACTACTATGATGTAGAATGTCTTTTTACCTTTCCAATTAATATTTATAGTCCAAAATATCATTTATGTAGACAAAATTAAAAATGTTTTACTGAGGTGATACATTCTTTGTTATATTTTCTTTCTTTAAAAATAAAAAGATAAAAAGTCACTTTCACACAAAAGTGACTCCATGGGGTCCCCAAGATTGGCACAAGGCATCCCATGTTCGGACAATAGAAAACCAGTAGCATTATGACACATGTTGGTGTCATTTTTGATTATTATGATATTATTTTATTATCCTTAACTACCTGATTTCTCATTAATCAAGATAATTAAAGACAATTACCGTCGTTACTATTCATAATGTCAAAAAACAAAAGAATATTAATTACATAATGTGTACCTTACGATTACAAATATGGAATTCATTTTACCAAATTCTAAACATAGAAATTGATATAATTAATTTAAAAATAATTCCCATTGTCAAAACAAATAGCGGGTTTTTTTGAAACAATATCTATGAAACGTTTGGCATTAGTTTATGACCAATTCCAATGTAAAATTAATACAAATGACCACCATTGGATTAAATGGTAAAAATATATATTCAAATTACACTTTAATACCAATTAAAAAGATAATCTAACCATATAATTTAATTATATGAAAAAGCAGTTTTGATGTAAAATGTAGTATTTTTTCACTATTCATTAAAAAATGAACATTGTCAGAAAAATACCAAAAATTTATCCAATGTAAATTTCAATGTCCCAATAATAAAGAATATGTTTATTTTGACAAATATATCTTATAAAATTGTCAAAATTTTGATTTAAAAATGGTTTTCCATCAAAATGCAGTAAAACAATCTTTTAAAAATATTAGTGAATTTCATGCTTAAGATTGGATTTATTCTCATTTTATGCCTCTAAAACACCATCTAATTCATAAATAGACATAGATAAAAATATATATTATTCATTACATACATGGGATGTTACATACTCCCCCCTTTAGAAAATTGGGTCCCCATAATTTATTTACTTATCGAATAAGTGGGGGTATTTATCCCTCATAGCATTTTCAGATTCCCATGTTTCCTCTTCAATCATGTGGTTTTTCCACAAAACCTTTACCTAATGAATCACCTTATTCCGTAACAACTGTTCCCTATGGTCAAGAATCTGGAACGGTTGTTCCTCATAAGATAGATTCTCTTCAAACTGAACTACCTATAGACTCAAAACATGAGATGGATCTGGCATATAATTTCTCAACATTAAAACATGAAAAACATTCTGTACCTGAGATAAAATCGGCGGTAAAGCCTCTCAGTAAGCAACTGATCCAAATCTCTCTAGAATTTCATATGGTCCAATGAACCTTGGACTCAACTTTCCTTTCTTACCAAATCACAACACACTCTTACATGGTGATACTTTGAGAAAAACATGATCACCTACCTCGAAAGATAGTTCCTTCCTCCTGTTGTCCGCATAACTCTTCTGCCTGCTCTGAGCTGTTATCATGTGTTTCTGTATCAGCTGAACTTTTTCTTCCAAATCTTCTACCAATTCTGGTCCCATTATCTTCCTTTCACCCACTTCATCCTAGAAAGATGGAGTTCGACACTGCTTCCCATATAACGCCTCAAATGGTGCCATCTGTATACTGGAATGAAAACTGTTATTATAAGAAAACTCAACCAAAGAAAGATGTTGGTCCCAGATTCCCTAATAATCCATCGAACAAGCACGTAGCATATCCTCCAAAGTCTGGATCGTTCGTTCTGACTACCCATCTGATTGAGCATGAAAAGCTGTACTAAAATTTAATTCCTTACCCAACGACTTCTGAAGGCCTTTCTAAATGTTATAAGTGAACCTGGGATCACAGTCAGATACAATGGAGAGAGTAACTCCATGTAACCTGACTATCTCTTTAAGATACAAACGGGAAATTTGATCTAGGGAAAAAGTATCTCATATAGCGAGGAAATGAGCAGATTTGGTCAAGCGATCAGCAATAACCCAGATTGCATTATTACCTCGGGGTGTCTTCGGAAATCCCACAACGATGTCCATGGATATATTCTCTCATTTCCACTCTAGCACTGGTAAAGGCTGAAGCATCCCTTTCGGTAACTTCCTCTCTACTTTAACCTCTTGACAAGTCAAGCACTTCACAGTAAAATCAGCAATATCTCTTTTCATTCCATCCCATCAGTAATACTCCCGCAGATCTCTGTACATCTTAGTACTTCCAGGATTAACTGAAAACGGAGAACTATGAGGTTCAAATAACAACTCTCTCTTCAACTGTGAATCACAAGGCACACACAATCTCTTCCCAAATCTCAAAACAAAATCATTATCAATGTTGAATTTAGGCAACTTACCCTTTTGAACCAGCTCTACCTTTTTCTGAAACTCGCTGTCTTGCTTTTGTGCTTGCTTGATTCTGTCTAATAGAGAAGATTTCATTGATACCTTAAACAAAATAGAATAACATCCTACACCAAAAAGTTCTATAACAAATTTCATCAAATCCTTAAACAAAGGATCACATCCCAAACACAACATTGTTAATGAAGCATTACTTTTTCGACTGAAAGCATCAACCACTTTATTTTCTTTTCCCGGATGGTAATGAATTGTACAATCATAATCCTGGATTAATTATAGCTATATCCTCTATCACATGTTCAATTCTTTATGAGTGAATATATACTTTAAACTTTTGTGATCGGTATATATTTCACACTTTACTCCATACAAATGATGCCTCAAAATTTTTAAAGCGAAAACTACAATAGCTAATTCCAAATCATGTGTAGGGTAATTTACCTCATGTGTTTTCAACTGTAGTGAAGCATAAGAAATTACCTGATCATTCTGTATTAGGACACAACCAAGTCCTTTCAATGAAGCATCACTGTAGATAACCAACTCATCATTCCTGGAAGGTAGTTCCAAAACTGGAGCATTCAATAATCTTCTTTTCAATTCCTGAAAACAATCATCACATTCTTTTGTCTATATAAACTTAACCCCCTTCCGAATTAGCTTAGTCATTGGACTAGATAATCGTGAAAAATTTCTAACAAACCTTTGGTAATAGCCTGCCAAACCAAGAAAACTACGAATCTCAGTTACATTTGTGGGTGTTGGCCATTCTTCAACAACATTTGTTTTTTCAGGATCAACAGTTATCCCATCTTTAGAAACAATGTGACTAAGGAAAGAAATTTGTTGCAACCAACACTCACACTTGCTTAATTTCCCATACAATTTATTTTCTTTTAAGGTTTTCAAAATAACCCTTAAATTTCTTTCATGCTCCTCTTTACTTTTAGAAAACACCAAAATATCATCAATAAACACAACCAACATTTTTCACCTGACTCAACTGAGCCATCACTGCAACAAACTATTTAGTTCTGATTCTGACCATCTCAGGATACTAATTTGAAAGGTCATTTCCCTTTGTATGCCTTCCCAGAAAATCTGTTCTGTTTCCTCCATTAAAAATGATTATTAACACAGAAATATCTTAGGAGAAGAAACATGGTAATCTTCAAATGCTATATCATTTAAATTTGACCATAAAAAAATATTTTTGGATAATCATTTAATAAAATTCTAACTCCTAAAGTTATCTAAAACGACCTCTGATACCAACTATAAGGCCCCAGGCTTAAATATTACTTAATCTTGAGATATTTCAAGAATACACCTTGAGGATCATTTCAGGTTTAAAGTTTTAGAGAATTAGATTGTAAAACATGCATTACATTCCACATTTAAAAAAGTGGTTATGTAAAGATAGTATTCATTTTTCCCATCAACGGAAACATATTTAAAATAAAACATGGATTCTTTCTTGACACTTTCTTGACACTATCATCATATCATGTACCATTCCCTTGACCTGTGAAAAATATTTCAAAAACTTGGGATGAGGATAAAAAGCTCAGTAAGGGTTATAAAAAGAATGAAAAGGAAACATGAGTACATATATACATAAGAATGAAATCATCCTTTACCCATAAAACATAAGCACTTTAACATACCTTACCAAATCATGAATAAATCATAGATATCATAAGACATAAAGGTATCTTGAGGCATTCATAACATTTTTACGTAGGGAGTAACCATCTTGGTTACATTAGGAATACCCATCATAGTATATTCCCTAAATATCTTCGAAGAAACCTTAAAGTTTAACTCCTTTTCGTTACCCAATGAATTGGAGAGCTATATCGGGCTCACCCGCCCTTAGTTTATCACGGAATCACCCGTCTTCATAACAATGACCAAGAACCATAACATAATCGTATCACATAAAACATGCATAAAGGAAACATAACATTTACACATTTCAATCACAAGATATCAATAACATAGTGATATAATAAAAATATTATCAAAAGCATTTTCAATACCAAAATAAAAGAAAAGTAAAACATGGTAAAAATATGTATGGCTTGTAGAGGAAGCCGAAACTCAAATAAAGGTCATGGCGGCGGAAAAGTTGTTATCGCCGCATACGTACGACAAAAACATTCCCTTCTGTCGTTTAGTAAAACGCTTCCTATAAAAATATTCCTTTTGGATAAACGTAAAAGTCAAAGGGGTTTATACACCGTATAAAATAATGTTGTGTATTAAACAAAATATGCCTCAATGAATGGAGATTGAGACGAAGTCTCTTACCTTGGGTCCGACTTGACTCGATCGTTCTTTAATCTCCTGAATAATAAACTTGAGTTATTTTTTACTTTCTTAAGAACCTTTTTCAAGTTCATTATTACTTTTATATCACTTATTACCATGTCATGAACACTATGTTATTATTTAAGTTAAAAACGGTTGTTTTAATGATCATTGGTATTTGAGTAAAAAATAAACTCTTTATAATTACAAGTTGTTCATGTGGTAAAATATACATTATATCCAGAATTGTATTCATGATTTAGATATCATATATATCATATATATCTAGTATATGAATTCATTTATAATATTACCTAACATTTAGAGGTAAGAAATGAAATGCACCGTTCATGGAGACGGTAAGCCGTACGTACACATGAACGCTACTTTTATTTCTATTTCATATTTTATGGAATGAAAACATAATGAAAAAAAGGTATATTATATTTCCAGTACAATATCAAATACAATATCATTAACTCCGTCCTTTATACGTCCCACATATGGCATTAACGAATCAAATCACTTTGAGGGGGTGGTAGTCCACACTTCCTAAAATGAAATTATCGTGTTTACCCACAATGGAAACCATAAAGGTATGCCCCAAATGAAAAATACAGAATCTTAAGTAAAACATAAACATATTATATATCATATATAAATATATTGTCATCTTAATGGCCACCTTTGAAGGTGTTATATGAGTGTTGAACAATCATCATTTCGTGAGGCAGAAATTCGCCATCCATAGAAACAGTTTGTTCTTTGACCATTAGATGAAGGTGTGTGTAAGTGTAGATCAAATCCTTCTTATAAAAAAATCCTAGTATATGGAATATACTATTTTTTTAACAAAATAAATCAATAAAAAGAGTTTATGGGGTTGGGGAAGCAAAATAAAACAAAAGAACACAAGTGAAGACATTACCTTAAAAACGGGTAACCCTTTTTGATTTGAGCTCAAAGGCTTTGTTAGGAAGACTTCTGCCCAAAGTGAGGCTTCAAGGAGTAATAGAGGGATGTGGAGAGACAAAATGTGCAGGGTTTGTCCGAGCCAAAGGCTTTTAATGTGTGGGTAAGGAGGTAGAGGTGGGGGCCTTTTATAAGAGGAGAGGCGGGGCACTCTTGGAAAGTTACAAAATGTTACTTTATTTTCAAATGAGTTTCAGATTTTAAAGGTCACACATTGATGTATTTAAAGTATATAGTGATAAGGGTTCTAAATCCACCCATCCAATAGGTTTTTTACAATTTTATCTCTTAGATTTTACATTACCTTTTAATTTTATTTAAATCGTTAAATAATGAGGTAATCACTGCCTCATCATGATGTCATAAATAATTTAATTTATTTAATGTCTAAAAATTATGAAACAAATACAATGATGTAGGAAATCGTTTTACCTTTCCAATGAATATTTATAGTCCAAAATATCATTTATTTAGACAAAATTAAAAATGTTTTACTCAGGTGATACATTCTTTGTTATATTTACTTTCTTTAAAAATAAAAATATAAAAAGTCACTTTCACACAAAAGTGATTACATGGGGTCCCCAAGATTGGCACAAGGCATCCCATGGTCGGCCATGAGACAACCAGTAGCATTAGGACACATGTTGGTGTCATTTTATATTATTATGATATTATTTTATTATCATTAACTACCCGATTACTCATTAATCAATATAATTAATGATAATTACCGTCGTTACTATTCATAATGTTCAAAAACAAAAGAGTCTTAATTACATAATTTGTAACTTTTGATTCCTAATATGGAATCCATATTACCAAATTACAAACATATAAATTTCAATAATTAATTTAAAAATAATTCTCGTTGTCAAAATAAATAGCGGGTTTTTTTGAAACAATATCTTTGAAAAGTTTGGCATTAGTTTATGCCCAATTAAAAAGTGAAATTAATCCTAATGACCACCATTGGAGTAAATGGTAAAAATATATTCAAATTACAATTTATGACCAATTAAAAAGATAATCTAGACATATAATTAAATTAGATGAAAAGCAGTTTTGATGTAAAATGAAGTATTTTTTCACTATTCATTAAAAAAATGAACATTGTCAGAAAAAAACCAAAAATTTATCCAATGAAAATTTCAATGTCCCAATCATAAAGAATATGTTTATTTTGAAAAATAGAGCTTATAAAATTGCCAAAAGTTTTATTTAAAATGGTTTGCCACCAAAAGGCAATAAAACAATCTTTTAAAAATATCAGTGTATTCCATGCTTAAGATTGGATTTATTCTCATTTTAAGCCTCTAAAAAACTATCTAATTCATAAATAGACATAGATAAAAATATATATTATACATTACATAATTGGGATTTTACATCCTTCCCCCTTTATAAAATTGTGTCCCCGCAATTTATTTACTTATCGAATAAGTGGGGGTATTTATCTCTCATAGCATTATCAGATTCCCATGTTTCCTATTCAGTCATGTGGTTTTACACAAAACCTTTACCTGATGAATCACCTTATTCCGTAACACTTGCTCCCTGTGGTCAAGAATCTGGACCAGTTGTTCCTTATAAGATAGATTCTCTTCCAACTGAACTACCTCTGGACTCAAAACATGAGTTGGATCTCGCATATACTTTCTCAACATTGAAACATGAAATACATTGTGTACCTGAGATAAACTCGGAGGTAAAGCCCCTCGGTAAGCAACTGATCCAACTTTCTCCAGAATTTCATATGGTCCAATGAACCTTGGACTTAGATTTCCTTTCTTACCAAATCGCATCACACTTTTCCATGGTGATACTTTGAGAAAAACATGATCACCTACCTGAAAATATAGATCCTTCCTCCTGTTGTCCGTATAACTTTTCTGCCTCCTCTGAGCTGTTCTCATGTGTTTCTGTATCAGCTGAACTTTTTCTGCCAACTCTTCTACCAATTCTGGTCCCATTAGCTTCCTTTCACCCACTTTATCCCAGAAAGCTATAGTTTGACACTGCTTCCCATATAACGCCTCAAATGGTTCCATCTGTATACTGGAATGAAAACTGTTATTATAAGAAAAGTCAACCAAAGATAGATGTTGGTCCCAACTTCCTTGATAATCCATCGAACAAGCATGTATCATATCCTCCAATGTCTTAATCGTTCGTTTTGACTGCCCATCTGATTGAGGATGAAAATCTGTACTAAAATTTAATTCAGTACCCAACTACTTATGAAGGCCTTTCCAAAAGTTAGAGGTGAACCTGGAATCACAGTAAGATAAAATGGAGAGAGGAACTCCATGTAACATGACTATCTCTTTAAGATACAAACCTCAAATTTGATCTAGGGAAAAAGTATCTCGTATAGTGAGGAAATGAGCAGATTTGGTCAACCGATCAACAATAACCCAGATTGCATTATTACCTCTGGGTGTGTTCGGCAATCCCACAACGAACTCAATGGATATATTCTCCCATTTCCACTCTGGCACTGGTAAAGGCTGAAGCATCCCTTTCGGTAACTGCCTCTCTGCTTTAACCTATTGACAAGTCAAACACTTCACAGTAAAATCAGCAATATCTCTTTTCATTCCATACCACCAGTAATACTCCCGCATATCTCTGTACATCTTAGTACTTCCAGGATGAACTGAAAACAGAGAACTATGAGCTTCACATAACAACTCTCTCTTAAACTGTGAATCACAAGGCACACACAATCTCTTACCAAATCTCAAAACAAAATCATTATCAATGTTGAATTCAGGCAACTTACCCTTCTGAACTAGCTCTACCTTTTTATGAAACTCGTTGTCTTGCTTCTGTGCTTGCTTGATTCTGTCTGATAGAGAAGATTTGACTGATACCTGAAAAAAAACAGAAGAACATCTTGCACCAAAAACTTCTATGCCAAATTTCATCAAATCCTTAACCAAAGGATCACGTCCCAAAGGCAACATTGTTAATGAAGCATTACTTTTTCGACTCAAAGCATCAGCCACTTTATTTCCTTTTCCTGGATGGTAATGAATTGTAAAATCATAATCCTTGATTAATTCTAGCCATCTCCTCTGTCTCATGTTCAATTCTTTCTGATTGAATATATACTTTATACTTTTGTGATCGGTATATATTTCACACTTTACTATATACAAATGATGTCTCAAAATTTTTAAAGCGAAAACTACAACAGCTAATTCCAAATCATGTGTAGGGTAATTTACCTCATGAGTTTTCGACTGTCGTGAAGCATAAGCAATTACCTGATCATTCTGTATTAGGAAACAACCAAGTCCTTTCAATGAAGCATCACTATAGATAACAAACTCACCATTCCTAGAAGGTAGTGCCAAAACTGGAGCATTCAACAATCTTCTTCTCAATTCCTGAAAACAATCATCACATTATTTTTTCTAGATAAACTTAACACCCTTCCGAGTTATCTTAGTCATTGGACTAGATAATCATGAAAAATTTCTAACAAACCTTCGGTAATAGCCTTCCAAACCAAGGAAACTACGAATCGCAGTTACATTTGTGGGTCTTGGTCATTCTTCAACAACCTTTGTTTTTGCAGGATCAACAGTTATCCCATCTTTAGAAACAATGTGACCAAAGAAAGAAATTTTTTGCAACCAAAACCCACACTTGCTGAATTTCCCATACAATTTACTTTCTTTTAAGGTTTTCAAAATAACCATTAAATGTATTTCATGCTCCTCTTTACTTTTATAAAACACCAAAATATCATCAATAAACACAACCAACATTTTTCAACTCAGTCAACTGAGCCATCACTGCAACAAACTGTTTAGTTCTAATTCTGACCATCTCAGGATACTGATTTGAAAGTTTATTTCCCTCTGTAGGACTTCCCAGAAAAGCTGTTCTGTTTCCTCCATTAAAAACCATTCTTAACACAGAAATATCTTAGGAGAAGAAACATGGTAATATTCAAATTTTATATCATTTAAATTTGACAATAAAAAAAATATTTTTGGATAATCATATAATAGAATTCTAACTCTTAATGTTATCTAAACCGACCTCTGATACCAACTATAAGGCCCCAGCCTTAAACATTAATTAATCTTAAGATATTTCAAGAATACACCATGAGGATCTTTTCAGGTTTAGAGTTTTAGAGAATTAGATCCTAAAACATTCATTACATTCCACATTTAAACAAAGTGGTTACATAAAGATAGTGTTCATTTTTCCCATCAACGGAAACATATTTAAAATAAAACATGGATTCTTTCTTGACACTTCCTTGACACTATCATCATATCATGTACCATTCCCTTTACCTGTGCAAAACATTTCATAAACTTGGTATGAGCATAAAAATCTCAGTAAGGGTTATAAAAAGTATGTAAAGGAAACATGAGTACATATATACATTAGAATGAAATCACCCTTTAACCATAAAACATAATCACTTTAACATACCTTACAAAATCATGAATAAATCATAAAAATCAGAAGACATAAAGGTAACTTGAGGCATTCATAACAGTCATACATTGGGAGTAACCCTCTTGGTTACGTTTGGAATACCCATCACAGTATATTCCCTAAATATCTTCAGAGAAACCTTAACATTTAACTCCTTCATGTTACCCAATGCATTGGAGAGATATATCAGGCTCACCCACCCTTAGTTTATCACGGAACCACCCGTCTTCATAACAATGCCCAAGAACCATAACATAATCGTATCACATAAAAAATGAATAAAGGAAACATAACATTTCTAAATTTCAATCACAAGATATCAATAACATAGTGATATAATAAAAACATTATCAAAACCATATTCAATGCCTAAATAAAATAAAATAAAACATGGTAAAAAAAGGTATGGCTTGTAGAGGAAGCCGAAACTCAAATAATGGTCATGGCGGCGGAGAAGTCATTGTCGCCGCATACGTACGACAAAAACATTTCCTTTTTTCATTTAGTAAAATGCGTCATATAAAAATATTCCTTTTGGATAAACGTAAAATTCAACGGGGTTTATACACCGTATAAAAGAAGGTTGTGTATAAAATAAAATGTGCCTCAATGAATGGAGATTGAGACGAAGTCCCTTACCTCGGGTCTGACTTGACTCGATCATTCTTTAATCTCCAGAATAATAAACTTGAGTTAATTTCTACTTTCTTAATAACCATTTTCAAGTTCATTATTCCTTTTATATCACTTATTACCATGTCATGAACACTATGTTTTTATTTAAGTTAATAACAGTCGTTTTATCGATCATTGGTACTTGAGTCGAAAATAAACTCATTATAATTGCAAGTTGCTCATGTGGTAAAATATACATTATATACAGAATTGTATTCATGATGTAGATATCATATATATAATATATATCTAGTATATTCCTGCATTTATAATATTACATAACATTTATAGGTAAGAAATGAAATGCACCGTTCATGGAGACGGTAAGTCGTACGTACGCATGAACGTTACTTTCATTTCTATTTTGTATTTTATGGAATGTAATCATAATGAAATAAAGGTATATTATAATTCTATTATAATATCATATATAATATAATTAACTTCATGTTTTATATGTCCCACATATGGCATTAACGAATCAAATCACTTTGAGGGGGCGGTAGTCCTCACTTCCTAAAATGAAATTATCGTGTTTACCCACATTGGAAACCATAAATGTAAGCCAAAAATGAAAAATAAATAAGGTTAAGTAAAACATAAACATATTATATATCATATGTAAATATATTTTCATCTTAATGGCCAGCTTTGAAGGTGTTATATGAGTGTTGAACAATCATCATTTCGTGAGGCAGAAATTCACCATCCACAGAAACAGTAATTTCTTTAACCATTAGATGAAGGTGTGTGTAAGTGTAGCTCTAATACTTCTTATAAAAACATCCTAGAATATGGAATATACTGGTGTTGTTACAAAATAAATGAATAAAAATAGTTTAGGGGGTTGGATAAGAAAAATAAAACAAAAGAACACAAGTGAAGACATTACCTTAAAACGGGTAACCCTTTTTGATTTGAGCTCAAAGGCTTCCTTGGGAAGACTTATGCCCAAAGTGATGCCTCAAGGAGTAATAGAGGGATGTGGAGATACAAAATGAGCAGGGTTTGGCTGAGCCAAAGGCTTTGAATGTGTGGGTAAGGAGGTAGAGGTGGGGGCCTTTTATAAGAGGAGAGGAGGGGCACTCTTGGAAAGATACAAAATGTTACTTTATTTTCAAATGAGTTTCAGATTTTAAAGGTCACACATTGATGTATTTCGAGGATAAGGTGATAAGGGTTCTAAATCCACCCATCCAATAGGTTTTTGACAAGTGTAGGTCTTAGATTTTACATTATCTTTTTATTTTATTTAAATCGTTAAATAATGAGGTTATCGTTGCATCATCATGATGTCATAAATAATTTAATTTATTTAATGTATAAATTTTTTTGAAGAAACTACTATGATGTAGGAAATATTTTTACCTTTACAATTAATATTTATATTCCAAAATATCATTTATGTAGACAAAATTAAAAATGTTTTACTCAGGTGATACATTCTTTGTTATATTTACTTTCTTTAAAAATAAAAAGATAAAAAGTCATTTTCACACAAAAGTGATTCCATGGGGTCCCCAAGATTGGAACAAGGCATACCATGGTCGGCCATGAGATTACCAGTAGCATTAGGACCCATGTTGGTGTCATTTTTTATTATTATGATATTATTTTATTATACTAAACTACTCGATTACTAATTAATCAAGATAATTAAAGATAATAATTGTCGTTACTATTCATAATGTCCAAAAACAAAAGAGTATTAATTAAATAATTTGGACCTTCTGATTCCAAATATGGAATTCATTTTACCAAATTCCAAACATTTAAATTGAGATAATTAATTTAAAAATAATTCCCGTTGTCAAAACAAATAGCGGGTTTTTTTGAAACAATATCTATGAAAAGTTTGTCCTTAGTTTATGCCCAATTACAAAGTGAAATTAATCCTAATGACCACAATTAGATTAAATGGTAAAAATATATTCAAATTACACTTTAAGACCAATTAAATAGATAATATAACCATATAATTAAATTAGATGAAAAAGAAGTTTTGATGTAAAATGAGGTATTTTTTTACTATTCATTAAAAAATGAACATTGTAAGAAAAATACAAAAAATTCATCCAATGTAAATTTCAATGTCCCAATAATAAATAATATGTTTATTTTTACATATAGAGATTATAAAATTGTAAAACGTTTGATTTAAAAATGGTTTTCCATCAAAAGGCAGTAAAACAATCTTTTAAAAATATCAATGTATTTCATGATTAAGATTGGATTTATTCTCATTTTAAGCCCATAAAACACTATCTAATTCATAAATAGACATAGATAAAAATATATATTATTCATTACTTACATGGGATTTTACATCCTTCCCCCCTTTAGAAAATTGTGTCCCAGCAATTTATTTACTTATCGAATAAGTGAGGGTATTTATCCCTCATAGCATTTTCAGATTCCCATGTTGCCTTTTCAATCATGTGGTTTTTCCACAAAACCTTTACCTGATGAATCACCTTCTTCCGTAAAACCTGCTCCCTATGTTCAATAATATGGACCGGTTGTTCCTCATAAGATAGATTCTCTTCCAACTGAACTACCTCTTGACTCAAAACATGAGAGAGATCTGCCATATAGTTTCTCAACATCGAAACATGAAAAACATTGTGTACCTGAGATAAACTCGGAGGTAAATTTCTCCCCATTTCGTACTCCTACATAAAACCTATATTTATAACATAGTAAAATGAATGATTACAAAGCGAGAGATAAGATGCTCCATAAGGTTAAACAAGGGAGATACATAAGTACAACATTAGCATAAATGTATAAGAATAAGAGAATATTATTTGAAAAACATACACTGTAAATGAAATATCATAATATTGATTTGTGGAATAAATATGGTAGTTCATAAGACATGAATTATACGGAAATAAAATAACACGATCCAGAAGATAAAAACAATGTAATATGACCTAGTATTGTGGCATAAAAACATGCATAAGAAATATTATGTCATGGTTATCTTCCAATACATTCATAAAATGTTATTCTTGAGATAATAATCCATGTACAAGCTTTATACATGGTATAAACTCTAGTGTACCTGTTATTTTAGGATGGGAATAACCTCTTGTAGACCCTCTTGTTTTGGGAATGGGATAACCACCCATGTTCCCTCTTGTTTTGGAATTGGGATAACATCTTGTAAACCCTTTAATCTCATATAATAGAAATAATTAGATATTTCATTATAGGGAGATATAGTTCCCATCCATATTATATTGAAAATAAAACACATGTGTGCCAAAATATAATAAAATTTTGATCATATCATAACCCATGAACTAAATTTGGATTCAACAACATTTCTTTATATCATAACTATTGGAAAACAGGAAATTACATAATCATTTCACCATATCCTTAACTAGGTTTCATAAACATTTTATCATGGTATAATCTGTGGAAAAAGAAATGGGTTTCATAAAAATCCAGTCATTATAAACCATTTATAGATAGGATAAGAATGGTATCCTTGGGTTATATTCCCAAAAAATCAAGAGTTACAACAAAGGATTTCATCTTTTATAGATAATGATTTGGAAATATCACTTAAAAAATTTCTTGACGGAAAACTTTTTCACTAAAAATCACATTATTTTTTAAAATTAACAGATTTCAAAATAATTTCCACTTAAAATAATATTTAAAAAAATTTAGGGAATATTTAAATACTAGATAGGTTATAAAAGATATAAATACGTTTCATGTAGTTAATTTTAAAAAGAAATATTATTTTTACATTTTCAGCAAATTCCCAATGAGAATATTCTGGAAAACTACATTAAGATTCCAATAAAAATATATTTTAAAAATTCTACCATGTGTTAAATTTTTTTAATTAATCATTTAAATAATTTTAAAAAAAAATTGAAAATACTTTTACAAAATGTGGATTTAGAATAAAACATATTTCTGACTAATGAGAGAATAAATATGGATTTTTATAAAATCATTTTCTCAATCATTTTAGGTACCAAAGTGTGTACAAATGGTATTATTAATTTAAAAGTTCATGAAAAACCATATGATAAAAACTTAATTATTTTCTATTGAAATAAATTTTAATATTTCATTATCGAATGAATAATAACAAAAAATACTAGTAAAAAAATGAAATTGTAACATCAACGAATAACCACTTTGTTAACTTTTGATTCGTAAGACCCATTAAAGAATAATATAAAAAATAGAATTTTAAATATCATGAAGGGAATTATTTTATTTATATAACATGATAAAGTGTCAAATAACTGATAATATGTGTTTTTTCATATTTAGATGGTATTAAATGATATAATTTCATCCACAATAATCTTATTTGGAAGATTTAATGGGAAAATGGGTTTTGGGATAGAATTTGGAAATTTCACGAAACTTCTCTTTTTAATGTTTTAATATGACCTTTGTATTTATGTCATAAAATTTTTATGTGCCTCATTGAGGCTTAAATTTTTTAAATAATATTCATCTATAAATTATATATATTTTTTATCCATACCACTACAGCTAGATCTCACATATGTTGGGCCTAAAATTGTCATTAATGAAGAGATTGAAATTTTTTGGCAAACTGGACACCACCTCACTAAAGTGGAAATCACATCTTCATTGCTTCTTGTATGTGTATGACATTTTTAGATCCGTTAATGTGATAATTTGTAATAATTTACATCAACTAGAGTTACACTTGGTTGGTAAGGAATGATGGTTGAAAACAAGGTCCAAGATGAAGTAAATTTTTGAGACCAAATGGCATATGTACCCTTTTTGTCATTTGAAACCCGATTCCCCCAAAACTGTATTTAGATAGTATTTCCACTCTTTGGAATGGTTCTCCAATGACTTGGGAGGGTGAGGCCAAAGTTTTATCTCTAGGAAACATCTTACACCTCCTCGAAGAATTAATTCTTTCTAGAAGGATCTCTTGATAGAAGGATCTCCTCTCCTGCCTCTACTTTTTGTTTCTTTGTTTTAATTCATGTAACATGAATTTTTCTCCAATATATCTTTTGTTTTATTCTATTTTCATATTCATATTTTTATTCATGGTGATGGATTATAATAGTTGAGATGATATTGGGTGGTCCCCTTATAATCCATTGCTTACGAAAAATGCCTCCACGATGAAAACTCCACCCATGGAAGAGTGATTTTGTTCATAGTTGATCTAATACCTACTCATTTAGATTGTTTATTTTTAATAAATAAACACAATTTAACTCATAAATTATGATCAATTAATTTAGTTTTATTTTATATGGAACTTGATCAAATTACACTTGACCGTGAGGTCATACTTGTGTAAATCAGCTGAGTTAAACTTCAATCACAAGATTAAATAAATTTGGGATAGAATTGTGGGGTTCAAGTATAATGCCCCAACTAAATTAATTATCTACTACTGGGATGATATTCTACCCTAATTGTTCATTATCCAGATGTTTTATTTGGGATCACAATCAAAGCAACGTGTTGTTATTGGATGTCCCCGAGTTAACCTAAGACTCATTTTTCTGATATTAGTGGTCGTGTAAATTCTTATAGGGTTTGGGGATTTTAAAGATTAGGGGATCCAAATTTAATGAATTATAATAATATGGGATAATAATAAATGAATGGTGAAGGGAGTTGATTAAATTAAATATGTCTTCTCATATTTTTATTTTTAAATAAGTTGTGTCCTTGACTGCTCCTTCTAGTTTTTTAATTTATTGTTCAAAAATCATCACAAGAAACACCTCCAATTTTTTTTCATTTTTTACTTATTTTCTAGGGTTCTTCAAGCATATTAAGGATTGTATAATTCATATACTCCTTAATATAATGACCTTGGTTATCAAATATGTGTGACTTAGTTAAATCAAAAATATTTTGAGAGCGTGTGAGATAATGCTAATCAAGTTGGAACTGTTTCTATTGAGGAAATTGCTTTATTAAACCACTTTTAGGTATATTATTTAGTATTTTTTATTCCTTTACTTCTTGTATCCACTTCCCATTTCTTTTCAATTCTTCCTTCCCTATATCTTCTTTTCCATATTGTCAATTGAACCCTCATTTGATGATATCGTAGTCCGCTACTTTTTGTTTCACTTTGATTGGTGACACGATCCAACATAGATTGTTAATTTGAACTCACAATAAGTTTTAATGAATCTTTAGTTATTTAATCAGATAATATTTAATATTATGAAGTGTATAAATTCTAACATTTCATTATTTCCATTATTCTGGTAGTATTTATTCTTGTATCTAATCTCAAAAAAAAATATAATTTTCAAAAAATAGATGCAAACAATGAACATAAAAGATATGTTCAAAAGTTAGCTGCACCATATTATAATTATCAACCAACATGCCTAAATACCCAAATCTAGAATCATAATTTGATCTAAAATCTTGGATAATTCACCTTCTCCCAAAAATTCATCGTCTCTCTAGCGAGGATCCAAAAAAATATTTAAAATAATTTAATGTCATTTTCTCAACACTAAATGAAAGAAATATCTCTGAAGATCAAATAAAATTTAGATAATTTCCATTCTAAAATTATAGTACTATAAAAGATTGGATGTATTAATTATATCCTAAAGATGTTACATCTTGTAATTATTTTAAACATGTTATATTGAAGACATGCTTTCCCACATCGAGGACAACATCAACTAGAAAGGAGGTCTCTAGAATCAAGAAAGCACGTGTACTTTCAATGTATGAGTACTCGAAGAGGTTCAAGAAGTTATGTGAAAATTATCTGCATCACTAAATCAGTGAGAAACTCCTCATAATGTACTTATATGAATGTCTCACTCCCATGGAGAGGAGCATAGTGAATGCAGCCACATGAGGATAATTAATTTAAAAACCCCCAATGGATTCTCAATAATTTATCAACAAGATGGCACAAAACACTCAGTAATTTAATGATCCAGGTATAGTAGCTATATAGGGAGTAGATCATGTAATTCACTATACTATTGAGAATAATTTACCTAATACAATGTTGTATGATTTAACCTCTATGGTGATACAAATTTCATTGGCTGAAAAAGGTTTTCCCCACCCCTCCTGTGAAGGTGTGTGGCATTTATAATGTGCCAGAACAACAAACATATTATTTCCCATAACTTTAAGATACAAAGGAATGTGCAATAGGGTTCCTGGGGAGACTATTTGAACAACAACATGCACCCCCAAAAATAAGTATTATTCCTTTTCACCAACTTACAATAAACTATAGAAGGACCACATAGATTGGAGTTATGGGTGTGAACAATAACAAAGGGATCCTTTTCAATAATATATCCAGGAACATCAAACATACCAACGGGGTTTTCAAAAACCCAAAAAGAAGATTTGAATCCCAAACATCAACATGTCAAAAAAAGGGAATCTCTAAACAAAGGTAGATAATAACACTAATTATCTATTGAAACAAATTTTTCTTAACAAACAGAATGAGATGAAGAGTTATTTAATTAAGTTGATGGAGCTAAATATGAAAATAAGCATGATTACCACCATCCTCTATGAAATGGTTGACCAGAACTCTGGAACATTATCTCTTGACCCACTCCTAATCTAGAGGGGGGTTATAATTCTATAAAATTGAGGAGTAGGAAGAAAACATGTGAGAGAATGTTTCCTAGTATTCCACTATGACTCACCAAACTAGAGGAGATTTTACCTTTATCTTTAGTCATTATGAAACCAATGGTGAAAATAAAAAGGTAATATGAAAATTTATATTATTAATTATAAATCCATTTCTTTTCCAAATAGAGTATTAAAAACAAAAATATGGGACAAGAGGAAATAAAAAAGAGGTTTTGGACACATTCAAGCATGTTGAGATAAGAATCTCCCTTCTTGAGATCATTAAGAAAATCCCAAGGTATACCACATTCTTAAAATAACTATGTACCAATCTAATAGTGATCAATATAAATGACATGATCAATCATGGAAGGAATGTGTCATCACTCATTACACCGACTCAAGCAATGCCAAAAAAGTACAATGATCTTAGTAAATTCACAAAGCAATGTACCATAGGGGAGTTACACTTTCTTGATGATTTATGTCTATTGGGATCTTCCATAAATGTTATACCTCACTTTTTGTTATCTTATTTATAGGTTGGTGAGTTGAAGTCGAAGATAGGGGTGGTGTAGTTAAAAAATAGAGGTATAGTATATCCAATTGGAGTCCTTGAGGATATACTTGTCCAGGTAAGAGACATTATCATTCTAGTATATTTATATGTTCTTAACATAGAGAATGATCAGGTAAATTATAATTCACCCATTACCATATCTAGGACCTTCTTTAAAATAGATAAAAACTATCATATATCTCTATAATGGTATACATTCCAAGAAGTTCTGAGTGGAATTTGTCATATTTAATGTTATGGACTCCATGATGTACCCCATTGGGGACCATTCTACTTTTTCTATCTCTCATTTTGAACCACCAAGTAAAAACCACATTAAATTTAATTACCCAATGCTTTGAGAGATTATGATAATTGGTTCTAGTTTTATGTCTAAGAGAAATTACACACCAGTTTTTTATATGAAAACCTCTCTTGGATTTGATTTTGATATGGATTCATATTCTGATATTGATTATGTTTACACTAATTATGACTTGGTTGTTGTGTTTTCTGGTGTATTTGATGTAATATTCTCTTATATTTATAATTTCTATTTTGATAATAATGTTCCTTATGAAAGTATCTAGGTTTCATAAATTTATCCCTCCATAAATCACCCCTTCCTTGGAACTCAAGACATATCCACCAGATCTGAAGTCATCACACTTTTTTTAATTGTGATATATTACCTTTTATAATTTAAAACAATCATTCAATTGAATATGAAGAAAAACATTTGAATCATTTAATGTAGAACATTTGGAAAATCATGTGGACCTTGGATGGAATATCAGGCTTTAGCCCATCCATTTGCATGCATAGGATTATTTTGGAGGATGGGTTTAGACCAATTGGGCAGTCATAGAGGATACATAATACAACTCTTCTGTAAGTTTTGAAAATAGAATATGAAATTGAATCCAAACAAACAAAGGGACGTGATATTTTCTTGACCACTTTATCTTCTGATTATATTGAAACTAAATTGTGTATCACCTCCCCTTGCTTGGCATTTTCTGATTCTAGAAAACCCTTCTATTTCCTTGGGGATGAGGAAGAAAAATAAGCATAACTAGATGAGGAACTTATGGAGATCCATTAACATGATTAACACTTGTTGTAGGGAGTTAAAGAGGATATACAAGTATATTTTCATGAATAAAAAGAGACACATGATTGTTACTTTAAAGTGAAATGATTTTATATTAATTCTTCATGATTAAATTTTGTTCAAATAGACTTACACTCTGACATTCTATTTTATTATTCCATTGATTTATCATACCTTGAGAATGTTCTGGATAATGAAGATGAATTTGTGCAATTGTAATCCATGAAAGGGGAGGACTCATTCTTTGTTCTAACCCCACCATACAAGAATAATCGCATTTTCATGGAGGTGAATTTTCTATAATATTTCTATGGAGTCCTCAACATAAATGAGAAGGAAGTGAAATATGGAAAGAATAAGTATAGGTGGTTCATCTCCATGAAACCCCATCCACCATCAGATTAGGGTTAACAGACTAGAACTTCCTATCTAGAGGTAGTCAAAACCCAGGGCCCACTTTGTGGATTATAACAAGTTATATCCTTCTATTCTCATTATATTTCTAAATTATTTTACTCTAATAAATTTCTTATGTTTTATTTTTGTTATTTTTCTTATAGGCTTTCAGTGTGTGTAACTTAGGATATGTACTCTGTGTTTCAATACAAATAAGTCAGGTTGTACCTATCCTTAAAACCTGGTTATTTTGATTCTATTTTAAATATTCTTACATGTAAAATCCAATTGAATTCTTTAATAACAATGTAATATTTTAAGTGTGTGGGAGGGGATGTAATTTTGGTTAGATTATTTAGGATTTTAATTATTGAATGTTTCTTTTTTTATTGATTAAAAAAAATATTTCACATTCCCATTACATCAATGGAACTGATTGAGATTGCCTGATTTATTTTTCAACCCTTATAGGAAGCATTTTGAGCGTGGGAAAGTTCCCATCTTTGTTTATATATTTTTGTAAAAATTTACATTCTTTGATGATTTCTTTTATTGGGTATATATGGAAACTTTTAGAGTTTTTACATCATTCATGGTAGTAACTTTTTGGGAAAACTATGTCATTTAATCTCTCTATTAACATCACGCAAAATCAAGACTTGTGAGTTTTATATACCCAATTTAAGGTATAGCCAGGGTAAGTAATCCTTTTAATCTTATAAAATTTTATTTCCATACTTTATTTTCTCATCTAATAATTTCCACCACTAAAGAAGATTGACATTTGTGTGTAAAACTAATATCCAAAAATTGTATTCCCTTAAAAACCAAAAAATAAAAAATAAAAAAATCAATAAATATGGGATTTGATAAATTTACAACATGTGGAGATAGTTAGGTCGGGACCTCAAGGTTTGAGTTCTAGGAATTCATAAATGATTGGGTTTTGGGATTTTATTTCAAAGGATGTTTAATAGGTTCAATGGAATATAATTAGGTAAGAAAAAATATATATCTTGACAAAAATATATTGTTTAAAGGATGGAGATACAATCTTGTAATGATTGTCACACATACAAAAGGGGATTTTGTGGCATAGTTTACTCATAAGATGTTTTCACATGATTAGTATCATTTATATCATTGTATTTTGTCAAATAAATTTTTGATACATTCACTTCCTGATTTTTTTAATATTGACTTAATTTTGAGGAATATATCTATGCTCATATTTCCATCATAGATTGAGAAATTCCAATATTCATCATTTTTTGGATTACACAACATGTGGTTTTTTCTGGGACTGAAAAAGGTTAAGTGTGGGGGAGTTTATAATATTTTATTTTTTGGAATATTTTTTTGATATTAGTTGTTATAATTTCACCCACATTAATCTTGCTTAGATTATTTAATGGAAAATATTTTTTGGGTTAGAATTTAGAAAATTCAAGAAAATTCCCTTTTTACCATTATAATATCACCTTCATATTTTTGTAATAAATTTTATTGTGTGATGAATTGTAAATTAAAATTTTATAATGATATTAAAATATAAATTTTAACCATTTCGTATTCATACCATGATATCTAGATCTCAGATTTGGTGGGCCGAAAATGTGCATTAATGAAGGGATGGACATAATTTGGCAGACTGGACCTCACCTCACTTAAGTGGCCATAAATTCTTAATTATTGTATTTATGTTAATGAAATTATTTGAGGAATTAAATTTTTTTAAAAAAAATTACTTAAACTGGAATGAGATATGGTTAACAATTTAATGTGGTCGAAAACACGAGCCCTAGAAAACTATTTTTTGGAGATCAAATGATTTATATACCCTTTTGGAATTTAAAACCCTGGCCCTCCAAAACCATATTCAAATGAGTTTTAACACTCCAGGAGGTTTGGAAAAGGATTTTAGAAGGTGAGGCCAAAGGTTTGGCACCTATAAACATATCACACCTCTTTGAATAAGTAAGCCTGTGTGCAAGAATCTCTTTCCAGAAGTCTCTCCTCTCCCACCTCCACTTTGGTTTCTTTGTTATGAATCTTGTAACATGAATTTTTATCCAATAAATATTTTTTTCTTCTATTTTAATATTATTATTTTTTATTGGTACTAGAATATAATAATGGAGTTGATATTGTGTGTTTACCTTTCAATCAATTTTTTAGGAAAAATGTCTCCATGATGATAATTGGATTTACTGGACACATGGTTTAACACTCCTGGGGGATATTATTTGGAAATTAAAAAACTCATCATGATCAATTTTTAAGGATTAAATAAAATATGAATAGGAATAACTTAGGATAAACCAAATGTTTCATAGATTAGTGTAGTAGGTGTCATGATTTAGATATCCTATAAGTTATTTTTCATGATTATGAGGTTTTCTACTATGATAATTTTTTATCATAATATGATTTATTGTGTTAGTAAATAACATGATATAGAAGAAACTAGGTTAACATTCAATGTTTTAGATGTGGAAAGTAAGAGAATTATAAAAATATATTTTCCAATTGGAGGTTCCATGAAGAGAATCAAGATGGTGGTGTGAGTATTGGATATACATATGAATATAAGGAGACTGAAAACAACATCTGTAAGGTATAATATGTTTTTACAGTATATGTTAAATTAAATGTAATATGTATGATTGGATTGAGGTTGAGTAGCATTAATAAACGAATCATATTTCATATTCTAGGAAATGTCTATTATGGGATAAGATAATGAATCCTGAGTAATGGTTTAAGAATAATATTGGATAATTGAAATGTATATGTTTTATAATTCAAAGATTATGTAATATTAATCATGAAATATATATTTATTTTCATTATAAGTTTTTCATTAAGAATTAAAAAGGATATTTTTAATAGTGACAAAGAAATAGAAAAGTTATTTAATAGAAATGTGATATTTTGAATTACGGGAATATAACCCGTAATGTGTCGCAAATGTTGAGAAAGTTATGTTTATCTTGGATAAAGAGATGATTATTATGGATAATGTAAATTAGATAGTACATATTTCCCTATAAAATATTATTATTATTTTTAAAATGTGTTAAATTATATCATGGATGAATTTTACCACCTCTTGGATTTATGGAATATATAACCTGTAATCTTAGGAATAAATAAGTATAAATTTTTTCTAAAAGGATTTTCGATAACTTAGTTTATTAACATGTTTCAAGAGAATATATGATGAGGGTATTCACATGTTTGAAATATGACAACCAAAAAATTTATGATATATAGGGATGAATGTTAAAGTTATTTTGTGAGTTTCTTTCTAATTATTTGGATTTTATTCTTTAGGAAGGGTTAAAAGGTTAACCATTTATGGGAATTTTATGTTAAATATTAGAAGAAGTTTGTGAGATTAAATTATTATCTCACCAAATAAGGATTTATGCATATTGGATAAATTGTGATAAAATTTTTGTTCACTAAAAAAATATATGGAATGAATTATAATTATATTTATGGATCTCATGGTTTATTAGTTGTTCAAGAAGAAAAAATAAACCTTCATTCCCTGGAGTGAGAGATGGAGTGGAAATTGATTAAGGAACAAACAATGGGTGAGATTGAGCATATAGAATGGAATTAAAACAGGTAAAATTATATTACTGTGTAAGTTATTTAACTTTAGGAAAAGAAACATTAAAACCAAAAAACATTATCCTGCTACCTTCATTTCTGATGAATCAAATGGACCCATAGATTGTTACAGATTAATGGATTTAAGATTGTTATCATTATTCTAACCATTTTCTCCATCACTCTCCATAAAAACATGATAGTTTTATTTCTCATCCATGTACATGTTCTCACTTCCTACTATTTTATCCATCATGGGAAACTAGTTATGATTTACATTAGTTGACTATTATGGCCCCAAATTTCCCTATTTAAAGGATGTTTTAGTATTTATTTTTATGATGTGGGATTCTATGAAATAAACTTCTAGTAATGAATCTTTAAAACCCTAGAATAATTTAGAGGGTGAAATTCACTTTATAGGGGGTAGGATATAACACCTCTAGATTTTTTGAGTTATTTTTTCGAATTAATTTGATCATGTTGATATTTTTCATTTCATGAAACACTGAATATAGATTTTGTTATGCAAAAGAACTATGTTTAGATTGTATTATAAGAAACACCACGTCCATCATGAACTAAATGCAACACTTAGACTAGCTTTCTATACACTAAACACTATTTTTGGCTTGTATTACACATAACACTGTGTCCCTTAAATAGACTTCATAACATGAAAAACCGAGTTTTACCATACTAAAATATACTATTAATATTATTATTGAAATATTAGTATTGTTTCCACCTAACCATTACAATGGAAATTAAATATAAAAATAACTAAATGATGAAAATATGATTTAAACATGTATATAAAATTAATCCTTTGGTTTTCAATTAGTTATAATGAATGTTAGAACAATCTAAGAATGAATAAATTTATTTTTTTAAACTATATTTCTAGGTACAGACACAATTTCATCTCAATGAATAAAACAAAAAACTTTTGATTAATTATTTCCATAAAATTCGTATATTATATATTCAATAAATAGTTTTGATAATCAGAAAATATATTTTATTGGCATAAGATAATAACTAACTCAGTCTTACACATAAAATTGTTATATTTTTATAAAGGAACTTTTATCAGCTTTTAATGGTGAGCCTATTTTAAATCCAATTTTTGGAACATTAATAAATTTTATATGTCAAAATAAACTTTATTTTTTAAAATTTTAACATCCATATTATCTTAGGGTGAATTTTTGGTATTTTTATGAGAATTTTCTCTTTTTGATGAATTGTGAATAACATTGAATTTTAATTCATAAATACTTTTTCATCAAATATATTTATAAAATTAAATTATATTTTATCCTAGTTTTAAAGTTTAATTATATTAATTGTACATAAATTAATATAATATATTTCATTGGAATAAATTTTACATTGAAATTTGATATAAAAACAATTGAAACTTTTGATCATTTTTACTTTAAAAACCTACTTTGTCGTCCCATCTGTGGGATAAAATAAAAATTAATTTCCTCCAATTCTATGAGTACAATTTTGGAAAATGTATTCCATATTTGTACTCATAATAATTTACAAAAATTTAATAATGAAAACTTATTTTTTGACCAAAAATATTAGTGAAAGTAATTGAAATTAATTATTGTGATTAAGAGAAGAATTAGCTTAATAAAGAACTAAACCACAAACATAAGGGCCAAAATGGCCTATAAATGTGTCCAAAATGTATTGCATGGCCATATTTTTACCCTATATTACATTTTATCTATTTCAGAAAATTATTGGTTCCACATTATATGGGAAAACATGGTTTGAATTCCCATTTAAAAAAATGTACAAGAATGCCACTCCTCCCCAACATTAAAAAGGCACTCACCTATCCCACTTATTAACTCATATCAATCCCCTTGGATCTCCCAAAATCTACTAAAATAAAATCTCAAGATCCATCAGTTATTCCTAAAATTATCCCTTTGGGAATAAATCCATCCATGGAAGAACTTTCATGCAAACCAAATGGAGTTACCCAAAGAAGAGGTAACTTCCTTCCTCAAGATGTTTTGTTTTATTTTCATTTTCCACCCACTAAATTTTTTTTATTACATAATTATATAATATAATAAGTATCCTAAATATACATATATTTTAAAATTAAATATTTATTATATACACTTACACAAAATTCCCTCTAATGGGTGACAAACTTACTATTCTTGTGTACGATGAACTACCGATTCACGAAACGATGTTGTTTGATTTTCCTTTACAAACTATAATGGTTGGGAATTATGATGGAAACTGAAATATTATATGATATATATCATATTTATGATTTTTTTTATGATTATTTAATTTTTATATAAAAAATTCCCTTTATGATTTCCATTTTGTATAAATACGATAACTTCCTTTGTGGATGTGTGTACTAATGCCTCCTCAAAGCGATGTGATTCATTCGAAACATACATGAAATATATTAAGGATTGTTTTAGTGAAATTATATTAATGAAATTATAATTTTAATATAATTATAATATATATATATATATTATTTACTTTCTTTCTTTTAATATGAAAATAAAATGAAAACAATGTTCATGTGTATGTATAACCTACTGTCTCCAAATACTTTTTATTTCATTTCATACTCATATATTTTAAAAATTATTATAAATATTTATAAAATTAATATATATGATATTTATATAATATATAACATTCTATAAATAAAAAAATGTTAATCTATGTTATAATATCTAGAATAAAAAGTCAAAACATATACAAAAAACAAAGTGGATATTACCAGGAACATAACATTAATATGGAATTATTAATTAATGGGTAATATAAAGTAATAAGAAAGTTATATATGCTATTAAGTATAATAATAGGGGTATGTGTTAAATATATAAAAACAAATGTTTATTATAAAGGAGGTTGAACATGTACAAATAAATTCATGACTTAAGGTTAGGGTTTTCTCATGACACATTTTATATCTGTGCGATACATTCCTTATTCACATGTCCTTTATATTGGGTGGTGTATATAATTCCAAGGAGTTTATTATTTTATTATTATAATTAAATTTATTTTTATTTACATATCCATTTTATTATATTTCTTTCATGGTATTTTTTTTCTAAAGTTACCAAATTGGTAAAGTAATTTTTTCTCAATTTTTATTCTTTGAGATACATGCCATGTTATGAAACCATATCTTTTGATGGGGTTTATATGATACCATTTTACATTTCATATCATGAATATAATTCCTTTTATGATGTTTTATGATTTATTTAATTTTATTATATCATGGGAATTAATATTAAATGTTACCAAAATTTGTACCATTTTAGTACGACAATCTCATTATTTATCGGGATTATTTGTGATTATGCTTCCATTGATGAAATATTATAATGCATATTTTAAGAAATATCATTAATTTTACTCTCCTATAGTTATTAATTTTATCTCCATGTAATGGTACCATTATTTCAATCCTTGGTATGGAAGATAATTTAGAAAATGTTCATATGACAATCTGACATAATTTTACCATTCAGTCAGAAATCTATGTTCTTTCAAAACTGTTTTTTCTATAAATATAGTAAAAAATTATTTAATATTTTTCTATGATTTTTAAAGTAAATTTTTACCCATGTTTTACCTATTTTAAAAAATGTTTTAAAAAAATCCTCTTTTAATTTTCCGATCAAGGAACTTTTCTAAACATTTAAGGTGTAAACAGAATGTTCAATATATACAAACATACCCTCTATCATGGTTTTCATTTACATTAAGATTACATTGTATGTTTAAAATGTTATTTTTAAATAAATTTTCTTCCAAATATTCAAGAATTTTATTAATTTAAATTATTTTTCAATGATACATGTTCTAAAAAATGTTTTAAATTTAAAAGGTGTTTTAAATGATTTTCAAAACTTCTTTTATACTTTTTCAAAATTTTATTTTCAATGAAAAGGATTTCAATGATTTCATGATTTACTTATATGTTTGAAAATAAATTTTCATGAAAAGGGTTATGAAAATGATTTCAATCCTTCTTTTTATGTTTTAAAAATCTATTCATAGAAAAACGTTTTTCAAAAGAGTTTCTATATTTCTTTATGAGTTGTCAAGGTGTTTTCAAAGAAAAATGTTTTAAAAATATTTTCAAGATTCCATTATAGGGTTTTAAAAAAATTTAAAAAACGTTTTCAAAATGATTAATGTTTTAAAAAAAAATTTCATTCAAAAAAATATATTTCCCTCAAGAAATTTTTTAAATGAAATTGTAAAACATACTTTAAAAAGGATTTTGAAATGTTTTTATAAAATGATTTTAAAGAAAGGAAATTTTCCTTAAGAAATATATCCTATGAACATTAAAAATCCTTATTTATATAAGTTTACATAATTTTTTATATTTTATGCTCTAATCAGGATATGATTCAATAATTCCATTCATATTCAATAGTGAATTGTTTATTTTTTATAGAATTATTTTTATGACACTATTTTCTATTCCACGGGTCATATGATTTTAAATCCCAGTTCTATTTAGGGGTTATACATTGATGAAATTATTATGATACATATCTCTTGTAAATATGTAATGATATGATGAATTTTTTTATGATACCCATTTAACTTCAGGAGTTATGATATGTTGTTTATCAAACCCATCATTTTTTATGGGAGATGATATTATGCATGTTTTATTATCTTGTGAAAAATATATGTATTTTTTTATAATGTGAGAGGTGGGACCTATATATTCCTCAAATATATTGGGTAATGATTTATATCTCCGGATATAATGATGGGAATCACGTCAATAGTCTTGATCTACTATGGGAAGATGTGGGACCCTGATCCACAATGGTAATATGGGGAAAACCTATCCACTATGGGAAAACGGGGAAACCAAATCCATTATGGGATAATGGGGAAACTTAATACCTTACAAGGAAAGGACTAAAAATAGGGATGGTGGTATTTCCCACCAACTATGTGTAGTTCCCATGATTTTCCTATTTAATATTTCTCAATTATCCTTGACTTATATAGAATTATGTGATGTGTTTATTTTTTTCCACAAATTTTATGTCTTATTCATATGATATGCTCATATGGTTCATGTTCTTGATTATCTTATGATTCTTGTATTATGAACACAAAATATTTATTAAATGTATTAGGATTATAATCTTTGACATATAGGGTATCATATTAAAATATTATTCTCATGATATCATACACTTATGTTCTAGTTAATCTTATGTATTTCCTTTCTTTACCCTTATTGAGCATTCAAGCTCACCCCTTTCTTATGTTTCCTTTCCTCGGGTTTGGAATAATGGTTTTAAGTATAATTTATAGAGGGTAATATCATTAGGTTATATGTTTAAGAACATTCACCAAACTATAAAAATATGTTCCAAGATTCCAAATATACAAAACTATTACGGTCCATGGGCATGTAATTTTGTAATGTGCTAAATATTCAACAAAATTGATGTAATATATATGTATGTTAAACTTGGGACTCTATAATTATTCATATATCTTGTTATAAATCACATAATATGAATTTTAATTACTTATTTTAATGTATACAAAATAAATTTAATTAAAATCATTCACCTAAAGTGTTTTTCTAAATTTATTAATGGAAAACAAGTTTCTTTTCATAAAAATTGATTTTTAGAAAAAAAAATTATTGTAACACCCTGAGATTTTATGAGATTTTTTTTTAATTTCTTATGTTATACTCAACACCAAAAGAATCTTTCACTACACACAACACTGTCCTGGCTTGCGTTATATGCAAGAGCAACCTTCCTCGATAACTTGTGTCATACGCAATACCGAGTTTCACTAAATAATGATATATTAATTTAATATTATGAACTAGAGGTTATGAATAGTATCAACTGAATTTTGAATTTTATAACATTATAACTCATCTTACGCATTTTCTATAATGAGATATGAAAACAAAATCAACTTTTCAGATAAAAGAAGTATTTTTCAAAAAATGCAATTTTACCGCCATTTGATGGCGCACCAATTTTAAATATAAATTTTTACAAGTTTATAAGTTAAATTTTAATAAGTAAACTTCTTATTTTGAATCCTGATATAAAAATTTACATTGGATAAATTTTTGATACTTTTTTGATGACATTCATATTTTGATGAATAGTAAAAATACGCAAATTTGTTTCTTAAAAACATCTTTTTTCATCAAGATAATTTATATGGTTAAATGATAAAATTTAATGGCTCTAAAGTATAAATAAAATATATTTTTACCATTTAATATAATTCAAGTCATTATCATTAATTTCACATTGAATTCATAGGTAAAAACATTTCAATCTTCTGCAATGTTTTTTACTTTTAAAACCTGTTTTCTCAATAACAGGATTAATTTTAAATTAAATACTGCAAATTTTGTGTTTTGAATTTTGAAAAATGGATTCCATATTTGGAATTAGTAGGTCCAAATTATTCTAATAGGCTGCATGTTATCATTAGACACTATGAATAGTAACTACGGTAAATTTTATTTAAAGGTAAATCAGGTAATTAATGGTAAAAATCATATTATAAAATTTCACTAACCCCTGAAAAAATTTAATTGGATGAATAAAAGTAGACCCATATCATCTAAGGGTAAAACTATATTCATCTCATGGACTTTTGACCATGAAAAGGATGTAATTATTATTAAAACCAATGAAAGTGACTACATGCCACTCTCTTATATCTTATAAGTGGAATAATTTTAATTTAGTGATAAACCACATAAAACATTGAATGTGATTAGTCTCCCAAAATATAATAAATTTATCTACATCATGAGAATTTATTTATAATTTTTAGGGATTAAATAATTATCATTATTGATGACACAATAGTAATATAGAAATTATTTTATTCATTGAAATTTCAAATAAATGTTTTTTAAAATATTAAAATAAATATTATATGAACTAATTTTTAATGCCCCGACCCCAGTTACCCAGAGTCGGTGCATTAATTACATAACATTGGCATGATCATAAGAAAGATCAAATCTCGAAAGACCGATAGGTTTAGTAGCCTTGGAAACACTAGATATATTCATAAGTTTTACATTACATCATAAAATGAAAAACTACTACAACAACATAATGTCTCCATAATCCACACTCATATCCCCACATAATATCTCTGCAGGTCATTCATAATTTACTTCTTCACTTCCTAGGAAAAATAAAACATAGAAAAGGGGTGAGCTCAAATGCCCAGTAAGGATAACAATATAGCGGAAACTTTCATAAATAAGAATAAACATTTAAGGCAATGTATAACTAAAACAAAAGCCTTTCAAACATGAACTTTCAACATGGTATGGAATAAATAAAATGAAATAATGCCATTTACTTATTCACATGGATATTCTACTAATCGAATAATCACATGCAAAAATCAATAACCACTTTCATAATGTTGGAATGCATAATGCCAGACTATCATAACCACATAGTCAAGGCCTCGTGCTAAGACTACAAATAAGATTTTGTCAAGGCCTTGTTCCATGACACTAGTTTGTCTCATGAGACCTACCGATGCATCGAGGAGCTATAGCGGGCTCCACCCGTCACATATTAAGTCCAATGCATTCCCATATGAAAAGGTTTAAACATAACATAAACATTCGTATTAAAACTACCATACGAAATGTCTATACTTTCACCATAAACTATGAATGGTATAAAAATAGCACATCCACAGTCAAACATATCACAAAACCTTCAATACAATATATAAGTTTTGTATCATAATAAATCAACTTCAAATAATCTTAAAATCCATCAAAGGATGTTGACATAGATGAAATCAAAATTCTTTTTAAGGAAATATCTCCTTTTATTTTGAAATCATTTAAGATCCATATAAAATAAAACATTTTCTTTCAAAATATTCTTATAAGCTTGTAAGGAAAGATTTGAATATTTTATAACGGCGGAAAATAACCGCACCCGCCGTATAAGTTTTAAAAAAAAACATTCTTATCTTAATTCTGTCGAAAAGGTTAAAAAGAACCTTGTTTGGAAAACGACGGAAAGATTCCCTTATAAACCTCTTATAAAATTCAAACAAGGGTATAAATGACTTTAACCCATATTCTTTTAAATATTAAAAATGTTTTGAAATACATTTTGAAGAAACATGGATGTGGATGATAACGAGATCCCAGTAGATTATTACGTATAAACAACCTCAGATAATGAAGAGATTGTGAAATAACCCTTACCTTGTACTTTTCCTTTGTTGGGGTAGGTTAACCTCCTGTATAATGGTGAAATAATTGTTATTAAATTATACAAGAATCATATACATTAATATGATATCATATATGATCTTTTAACATTGCTTTATTAATAATATCTTAGTATTATCGTCGTTTCGGGTGATAATCGATTCGTTCTTCTTAAATGTTTGGTTACGTAAGAAATGTTTGTAATGGATAGATTATATCTTATTCATAATCAGAATGATATTAACATTATTTTTAACCCTAAAATGAGAATAAGACTTGAATGGATACGATGGGGAATTAATCTCATCGCGTTCGTGGAGACGGTAGTCCGTACGTACGCACGAACGCTACTTCCATTTAATTTTTATTTTAAAAGAATCGAATCCAAATGATACATAGGTATATTACTATTCCAGTATAATATAATATTTTATATATGTTACTTAAGTTCATTAACACCATCCTTTATACGTTCCATGTGTGGTATGAACGAGTCATATCATTTTAAGGGGGTGGTAGTCCACACTTCCTCAAATGAAATTATCGTATGTATATACATCATGAAACGAATAATGGTATGAAATAAAATGGAATTAAAGAATATATATCATTAATATCATATTTAATTACAGTTCCATCATAATGGCCACCATGAGAGGTGGTAAGATGTATTTGAACAATCATCGTTTCGTGAGGCGTTAGTTTGCCATCCACAGAAACATTATGTTCATCATCCATTAGATGGAGTTGTGTGTATGTGTAGTTTGAATCCTTCTTATAACAACATCCTAGTATATTGTGGATACTGGTGTTGTTACAAAAGAAAGGAAATTAAAAGAGTTTGGGGGTTGGAGAAGCAAAATAAATGAAAATAATTTAAGAGAAATCGTTACCTTTAATTTAGGTAACTCACTTTGGTTGGAACCAAAGGACTTCATGAAATGATTTCTACCTAAGGGGAAGCTTCAAGGAGGAGGAGAGGGATGTGGGGAGATTATTTGGGCATGGTTTGGACGAGCCAAGTGGCTTGAGAGGTGTGAGGAATGAGTAGAAGTGGTCTCCTGTTATAAGGGAGAGGAGGGGCTCTTTAGGAAAGAGTGAAAGTATTACTTTATAATATAATTATATTCGGTTTATAATGGTACAAAAATCATTGAGGTCGAAGATAAGATGACTCATATTCTAAATAACATCATCCAATAAGAATTGGACTGGTTTTAGATAATATTTTAATCATTACAATCTTATTTATTTAAATGATTTATTAATGAGGTAAACATTGCATCATTATTGTGTCATTAATAATTTAAATTATTTGATGTCAAAAAATTATAAATAAAATATCATTATGTAGGAAATATTTTTAGCTTTCTAATGGATATTTATAATCGAAAACCAACATGTATAACCCTATGTAAAAATTGTTCTTCTAAAAGATGTAAGCTTATGCCATTTTTATTTTTATTTTAACTTTATTAATATAATGTGTCCCTACCACATACAAGTGGCTCCAAGGGGTCCCCAAATCGACCCAAGGATGCCCATGGTCGGGTATGTGTCCACCAATAAGGTTAGGACACGTTTTAGGGTAATTTTGTATTATTATAAAATTATTTTGTAACCCTTATATACCGGATTTACCCTTTAACCATGGTAAATAAAATATTTACCGCAGTAATTATTCAAAATGTGTAAAAATAAAAGTTACCTATTTACATAATTTGGACATCCTGATTCCAAATATGTAATCCATTTTTCCAAATTCAAAACACAGAAGTGGCAGAAATTAATTTAAAATTAATTCCCGTTGTTAAAATAAAAAGCGTGTTTTTAAGAGATAATAACTATCAAAAGATTGACACTTGTTTATGTCTGGTTTAATTGTGAAATTATGTCCAATGACAAAAATTAAATTAAATGGTAAAAATATATTCTAAATATACTTTAAAACCAGTCAAATTCATAATTTATCAATATTAATTATTTTGATTAAAAAAGTTGTTTTTAATTAAAATTTAGTAATTTTCACTATTCATCAAAATATAAAAGTTATCCGAAAAGTACCAAAATTTCACCCTAGGCTAATTTCGATATTCCGAATCCAAAAATGAAGTCAATTTTGAAATATAAAATATATATGATTTCAAAAAGTAGGTATTACTATTCACAATGGCTAGTTTAATTAGTTGTGGTGTGTGTTAGAACTCGAGGTTGCGTACAACACACGCTATCGCATTGTTCGAAGGGAAACGTACCGTGGAAGCTTGGGGTGTTACATTCTCCCCTCCTTCAAATAATTACGTCCTCGCAATTTCTTGGGTATTACTGCATAAAAAGACTCGGGTGGTTCTTCATCATAAGTTCCTCGGGTTCCCACGTTGCCTCTTCCATCTTATGGTTTCTCCACAGAACTTTTACCAGACGCGTCGTCTGGTTTCTCAGCACTTGTTCTCTCGTATCTAGAATCTTGACGGGCTCTTCACAATAAGATAGATCAGGTTCCAGTTCTAATTCTTCATAGGTGAGTACATGTGTTGGGTCAGGCATGTATTTCCTCAACAGAGATAGGTGGAACACATCGTGAACTTTGGAGAGACTTGGCGGCATTGCCAATCGGTAAGCTACAACCCCAATTCGTTCTAGAATTTCGAAAGGTCCGATGTACCTGGGACTCAATTTACCTTTCTTACCAAAACGTATGACTCCCTTCCATGGAGATACCTTCAGAAAAACATGATCGCCAACTTGAAATTCAAAATCCTTCCTTCGATTATCGGCATAGCTCTTCTGCCTACTTTGAGCTGCTTTGATGTGATTTTGGATTACTTTCACCTTTTCCACCGTTTCCTCCACCAGTTCTGGGCCTACAAGTTTTCTTTCACCAACGTCATCCCAACAGGTTGGTGTACGACATCTCTTTCCGTATAACGCTTCATATGGTGCCATCTGAATACTCGAATGGAAGCTATTGTTATAGGAAAATTCTACCAGTGGTAAATATTGATCCCACATACCCTGAAAATCAAGTGAGCAAGATCTCAACATGTCTTCTAAGGTCTGAATAGTCCGTTCTGATTGTCCATCTGTCTGAGGGTGGTAAGCAGTGCTCAAATGAAGTTCAGTATCCAGGGATTTCTGAAGACTTTTCCAAAATCTTGAAGTAAAACGGGGATCACGATCAGAAACAATCGATAAAGGTACTCCATGAAGTCTCACAACTTCATTAATATATAGTCTTGCTAGACGTTCCAGGGGTAGATCTTCTCTTATAGCAAGAAAATGTACTGAATTGGTATGACGGTCAACAATAACCCATATTGCATCATTCCTTCTAGGAGTCTTTGGTAGCCCCATGACAAAGTCCATCGTAATATTGTCCCATTTCCACTCCGGTATGGGAAGAGGTTGCATGACTCCTCCAGGCTGTTGCCTTCCAGCTTTCACTTGTTGACAAACCATACATCTTGACACAAAATCAGCAATCTCTCTCTTCATGTTGTCCCACCAAAAATGTTCCTTCAAATCTCTATACATTTTGGTGCTCCCAGGGTGTATAGAGAAATTGGAACTATGAGCATCATCCAGCAATTCTCTTTTTAGATCAGGTAAATCGGGAACACAAAGTCTCTTCCCGAATTTCAAAATCCCATCTTCATACACAAAGTCTCTCAATCTCCCATCATTCACAGCTTTAATCTTCTTCTGAAATTCTTCATCATCGGTCTGAGAACTCTTAATCCTTTCTAGTAAAGATGGTTTGGCAACCATTTGAAAAAGCATTGATGTTTCACCTTCCCTATTTATTCCCATGTCCATATTCACTAGGTCCATGAAAATTGGATCCCTTTCAATTCCCATCATGTTCAAAACACCATGGTATTTTCTGCTCAAAGCATCTGCCACCTTGTTTGCTTTCCCCGGGTGGTAGTGTATCGTGCAATCATAATCCTTGAGTAATTCAATCCATCTCCTTTGCCTCATGTTGAGTTCTTTTTGTGAGAAAATATACTTCAAACTCTTGTGATCAGTATAAATCTCACATTTTTCACCATAGAGGTAGTGCCTCCATATCTTCAAAGCAAAGATCACAGCTGCTAACTCAAGATCATGAGTAGGATAGTTTTGTTCATGAATTTTCAACTGTCGTGATGCATAGGCAATAACTCTATCATTCTGCATAAGGACACAACCAAGTCCTTTCTTTGATGCATCACTATAAATAACGAACCCATCATTCTCCGATGGTAGAGTCAATATAGGAGCATTGACTAATCTTCTCTTTAGTTCTTCGAAACATTCTTCATACTCTTTTGTCCAAACAAATTTAACCCCTTTTCGTGTGAGCTTCGTTAATGGGTTAGCCAATCAGGCAAAATTCTGGACGAAACGTCGATAATAACCTGCCAAACCAATAAAACTACGTACCTCAGTTATACTCATAGGTGTTGGCCATTCTTGGATTGCCTTGGTCTTAGAAGGATCAACAGAGATTCCATCTTTAGAGACAATATGGCCAAGAAAAGAAATATCCTGAATCCAGAATTCACACTTGCTAAACTTCCCATATAATTCATGCCTCCTCAGAGTCTTCAAGATAATGCGCAAGTGATTTTCATGATCTTCGTAGGTTTTGGAGTATACCAAGATATCATCAATAAATACCACCACAAATTCATCGAGATACTCCTTGAAAACTCTATTCATCAGATCCATGAATACATATGGTGCATTAGTCAATCCAAACGGCATTACAGTAAACTCGTAATGCCCGTACCTGGTTCGAAATGCTGTCTTCGGAATGTCTTCCTTCTTCACACACAACTGATGGTATCCAGATCGAAGGTCAATATTTGAAAAGTATTGAGCACCATGCAGTTGGTCAAATAAATAATCAATGCGAGGTAGGGGATACTTGTTCTTTTTCATTATAGCATTTATCTCCCTATAGTCGATACATAACCTCATAGATCCATCTTTCTTTTTAACAAAAAGAACAGGGGCTCCCCATGGAGAAACACTAGGGCGAATAAATCCCTTATTACTCAATTCCTCTAGTTGTTTCTTTAGTTCGACTAACTCTACAGTGGCCATTCTATAAGGGGTCTTCGATATAGGCCTTGATCCAGAAATCAAATCAATGGAAAACTCAACTTCTCGTTCTGGAGGATGTCCAGGTAAATCTTCCGGAAATACATCTACAAATTCTTTCACAACATGTACATCCTCTATTTGAACATTCCTTTCCTCACCTGCAGTTATTTCATTCTCTTCACCCCCCCAATAATTGAATTTAGTTGAGCTATTGATGGTGGATCTAAATAAGAATTAGGTGGTGACGATTCTGCTCTAAAAATAAGGTGTTCCTTATCATTATCATCAAGAATCGTAACCTCTTTCTTCTTACAATAAATCTTCGCATCATAGTCCGAAAGCCAGTCCATACCGAGGATTATATCAAACTCAATCATAGGTATGACGATGAGATCAGTAGATAAAGAAAATTTATGTGCTATAATGGGGACTGATTCACAAAACTTTGTTGCAATGATACTTCCCTTAGGAGTTTTAACTGACAACTCCCTTATTAAATCAAATTGTAAATATCTAATTTTCTTAGCAAACTGGGAAGATATGAAACAATGCGACGATCCAGAGTCAAATAATGCATTTGCTAAACTTGAGGAAACCATTAAATTACCTGCCACCACGTCTTTCAGAGCTTCTACCTCAGCAGTAGTGATAGCATAAGCCTGGCCTTGATCCCTTGGCCTTTTCTGAGGTAAGTTCTCCTGACGCTTAGGAAATTCATTTGCATAATTCCCCATCTCCCTACAATTGTAGCACTTAACATTGGTAGCTTCCTTCTTCCCCTTGCAATCACGAGCTTGGTGGCCTTTTTCACCACACTTGTAACAGACTCCCATTCCCTTCAAGCAAGAACCAGGGTGTTTCTTCCCGCATTTACCACAGGATGGATATTCAACCTTTCCCTTCTTCCCCTTATTTCCATTCCCAGATTGATCAGCCGGTCTCTTCTTCTCTTCCTTTGCTTTAAAGTCATAAGACTTAGAGAATTCATTTTCGGTCTTGATAGCACAGGAGACAATGTCTTCGTACGACGAAAAGGATTGTGAGACTAATGCTCGACGGAGAAATGGTTTTAACCCATCAAAGAAACGATCAATCTTACTTCTTTGGTTACGTATATAATCACCAGCGTACCTTGCTAACCTTGTAAAGTTAGCCTCATACTTTGTGACATTCTCATCCTCCTTTTGTCTCAAACTTAGAAATTGCCTTTCCATATCTGCTCGATGGTTGCGAGGAAAGTATTTTTCTAAAAACAGATCTTTGAACTCCCTCCATTCCATATTTGATACTTCATCATCTTCCTTTGTATTTTGAATCAATGACCACCATTGATCAGCATCTCCAGTGAGGCGGTAAACTGCCATGATAACTTTTTCCCTTTCACTGCTCCCCAAAGCCTGAAATATTTTCTCTAGGGAATTTATCCATTGCTCAGCTACTAAGGGATTTGTATTCCCATTGAACGTTGGTGGTTGTTTCCTCATGAATAGATCTAACATTGATCCTCCACGCTGCGGATCAGGGTGCTCCATACGGGTAAGGTTATTATTCATAACCTGAGTAAGTTGTCCCAGTATGGTGATTAGCTGATCGGCACCAGTTGTATCACCAGCCCCACTATAATTATCTTGAGTAGGAGGGAAATCCCTACATGGAGCGCGTGCATTGATACGGTTTCCATTTCTTCCACTAGGCGCCATTTCTAAATAATGGCATAAACTAGATCAGTTTATGAATCAAAATACATAATCCCATACTTATAAAACACTTAACATAAATTTAACTATTTATGGATATAATCCATAATCATAAGAATGTTTTCTTTGAAGAAGTATATACTCATAATCCCTTCAAAATGATTTGTAAAGAAAAATGAGAGTTATCCTAAGCATATCCCCCGGGAGTGTCGTAACCAAGAGTGCAGCAAGGCCCGTTGTCGTGCACCAGTTCCCGTTCGAGTCTAGCTCAAAGCGGTGTTTTCGGGTTTTACCCCTAGGTACATCTGTGCCAGAGCCGCCTCTACCTGCTCGTACCCAGACAGGGATGTATTTCTCGGAAAACTCACAAAATCTCTACAATACCAAAATTCTAGGAAGTTCTTCTATACTAATCCTCAATGTTCATCTTAGGTCTACGTGCTCTAATCAGAGTTTATCTAAATCTAGTTTCCAAGGTTTGTACTAAACTTCCTCTGATACCAACTGTAACGCCCCGACCCAGTTACCCAGAGTCGGTGCATTAATTACATAACATTGGCATGATCATAAGAAAGGTCAAATCTCGAAAGACCGATAGGTTTAGTAGCCTTGAAAACAATAGATATATTCATAAGTTTTACATTACATCATAAAATGAAAAACTACTACAACAACATAATGTCTCCATAATCCACACTCATATCCCCACATAATATCCCTCCAGGTCATTCATAATTTACATCTTCACTTCCTGGGAAAAATAAAACATAGAAAAGGGGTGAGCTCAAATGCCCAGTAAGGATAACAATATAGCACAAATTTTCGTAAATAAGAATAAACATTTAAGGCAATGTATAACTAAAACAAAAGCCTTTCAAACATGAACTTTCAACATGATATGGCATAAATAAAATGAAATAATTCCATTTACTTATTCGCATGGATATTCTACTAATCGAATAATCACATGCAAAAATCAATAACCACTTTCATAATGTTGGAATGCATAATGCCAGACTATCATAACCACATAGTCAAGGCCTCGTGCCAAGACTACAAATAAGATTTTGTCAAGGCCTTGTGCCAAGACACTAGTTTGTCTCATGAGACCTACTGATGCATCGAGGAGCTATAGCGGGCTCCACCCATCACATATTAAGTCCAATGCATTCCCATATGAAAAGGTTTAAACATAACATAAACATTCGTATTAAAACTAGCATACGAAATGTCAATACTTTCACCATAAACTATGAATGGTATAAAAATAGCACATCCACAGTCAAACATATCACAAAACCTTCAATACAATATAGAAGTTTTGTATCATAATAAATCAACTTCAAATAATCTTAAAATCCATCAAAGGATGTTGACATAGATGAAATCAAAATTCTTTTTAAGGAAATATCTCCTTTTATTTTGAAATCATTTAAGATCCATGTAAAATAAAACATTTTCTTTGAAAATATTCTTATAAGCTTGTAAGGAAAGCTTGGAATATTTTATACCGGTGGAAAATAACCGCACCTGCCGTATAAGTTTTAAAAAAAACATTCTTATCTTAATTCTGTCGAAAAGGTTAAAAAGAACCTTGTTTGGAAAACGACGGAAAGATTCCCTTATAAACCTCTTATAAAAGTCAAACAAGGGTATAAATGACTTTAACCCATATTATTTTAAATATTAAAAATGTTTTGAAATACATTTTGAAGAAACATGGATGTGGATGATAACGAGATCCTAGTAGATTATTACGTATAAACAACCTCGGATAATGAAGAGATTGTGAAATAACCCTTACCTAGTACTTTTCCTTTGTTGGGGTAGGTTAACCTCCTGTATAATGGTGAAATAATTGTTATTAAATTATACAAGAATCATATACATTAATATGATATCATATATGATCTTTTAACATTGCTTTATTAATAATATCTTAGTATTATCGTCGTTTCGGGTGATAATCGATTCGTTCTTCTTAAATGTTTGGTTACGTAAGAAATGTTTGTAATGGATAGATTATATCTTATTCATAATCAGAATGATATTAACATTATTTTTAACCCTAAAATGAGAATAAGACTTGAATGGATACGATGGAGAATGAATCTCATCGCGTTCGTGGAGACGGTAGTCCGTACGTACGCACGAACGCTACTTCCATTTAATTTTTATTTTAAAAGAATCGAATCCAAATGATACATAGGTATATTACTATTACAGTATAATATAATATTTTATATATGTTACTTAAGTTCATTAACACCATCCTTTATACGTTCCATGTGTGGTATGAACGAGTCATATCATTTTAAGGGGGCGGTAGTCCGCACTTCCTCAAATGAAATTATCGTATGTATATACATCATGAAACGAATAATGGTATGAAATAAAATGTAGTTACAGAATATATATCATTAATATAATATTTAATTACAGTTCCATCATAATGGCCACCATGAGAGGCGGTAAGATGTATTTGAACAATCATCGTTTCGTGAGGCGTTAGTTTGCCATCCACAGAAACATTATGTTCATCATCCATTAGATGGAGTTGTGTGTATGTGTAGTTTGAATCCTTCTTATAACAACATCCTAGTATATTGTGGATACTGGTTTTGTTACAAAAGATAGGAAATAAAAAGAGTTTGGGGGTTGGAGAAGCAAAATAAATGAAAATAATTTAAGAGAAATCGTTTCCTTTAATTTAGGTAACTCACTTTGGTTGGGACCAAAGGACTTCTTGAAATGCTTTCTGCCTAAGGGGAAGCTTCAAGGAGGAGGAGAGGGATGTGGGGAGATTATTTGGGCAGGGTTTGGACGAGCAAAGTGGCATGAGAGGTGTGAGGAATGAGTAGAAGTGGTCTCCTTTTATAAGGGAGAGGAGGGGCTCTTTAGGAAAGAGTGAAAGTATTAGTTTATAATATAATTATATTCGGTTTATAATGGTCCAAAAATCATTGAGGTAGAAGATACGATGACTCATATTCTAAATAACATCAACCAATAAGAATTGGACTGGTTTTAGATAATATTTTAATCATTATAATCTTATTTATTTAAACGATTTATTAATGAGGTAAACATTGCATCATTATTGTGTCATTAATAATTTAAATTATTTGATGTCTAAAAATTATAAATAAAATATCATTATGTAGGAAATCTTTTTATCTTTCTAATGGATATTTATAATCGAAAATCCAACATGTATAACCCTATGTAAAAATTTTTCTTCTAAAAGATGTAAGCTTCTGCCATTTTTATTTTTATTTTAACTTTATTAATATAATGTGTCCCTACCACATACAAGTGGCTCCAAGGGGTCCCCAAATCGACCCAAGGATGCCCATGGTCGGGTATGTGTCCACCAATAAGGTTAGGACACGTTTTAGGGTAATTTTGTATTATTATAATATTATTTTTTAACCCTTATTTACTGGATTTACCCTTTAACCATGGTAAATAAAATATTTACCGCAGTAATTATTCAAAATGTGTAAAAATAAAAGTTACCTATTTACATAATTTGGACATCCTGATTCCAAATATGTAATCCATTTTTCCAAATTCAAAACACAGAAGTGGCAGAAATTAATTTAAAATTAATTCCCGTTGTTAAAATAAAAAGCGTGTTTTTAAGAGATAATAACTATCAAAAGATTGACACTTGTTTATGTCTGGTTTAATTGTGAAATTATGTCCAATGACAAACATTAAATTAAATGGTAAAAATATATTCTAAATATACTTTAAAACCACTCAAATTCATAATTTAGCAATATTAATTATTTTGATTAAAAAAGTTGTTTTTAATTATAATTTAGTAATTTTCACTATTCATCAAAATATAAAAGTTATACGAAAAGTACCAAAATTTCACCCTAGGCTAATTTCGATATTCCGAATCCAAAAATGAAGTCCATTTTGAAATATAAAATATATATGATTTAAAAAATTAGGTATTACTATTCACAACGGCTAGTTTAATTAGTTGTGGTGTGTGTTAGAACTCGAGGTTGCGTACAACACATGCTATCGCATTGTTCGAAGGGAAACGTACCGTGGAAGCTTGGGGTGTTACATAATTAATGTTCTCCAAAAAATTAATAGACAAATATTACATGTTAGGAGTCTATTAAATATTTTGTTTTGAATATATCCTCTATATGGATTTTATTTAAATTCAAATAAATGAATAGTTTCAAAATTGACACTATTGTTATTTTATAAAAATAACATATTATAAAATAGTTTAAAAATCACAAAAATATTTAAAAATTATAAATTGAAATTAAAATGGTCTAAAATGTCTTAAAGTATCCAATTATGGAAAATTTAAAACACATTAGTTATTATTTATAATAATTGAAAATTTAGAATTTTAATACCACAAATAAAATTAAATAGATTAAATAATGATAAATCAAGTTGATAAGGTTAAAAATCAATTACCAACATGTCTAAATATTATTGGTTGATTATATTATAACCCTATCTTATCTAATATTATTATTTGAGTCATTTTTGGAGGTTTTTAAGTGGGGTTTGAGTTTATTATAAATTAATATTTTAGAGGTTTCCAAAAGTGCCCCTCTCCTCTCTTATAAAAGGGAACCTCCTCCCTCTCCTCCTCAAACCACTTTGAGACTTCACGCTCGGCCAACCCCTGTCCAGTTCTCTTCTCAACTTTCCTAGAAACATACTATAAGTAATGGTCTTCTTCAAAGACTGAATTTAGTGCCCTAAGAGGAGGTTAGGAAGAGGCACATTAAAGAAGACGAGGTTCAGATACATACAAAGCATATTAGACCTAATGTAAGGGAAAATCTCGCAATCTAAATTTTTATCAGAGATTTTTTATACTTCAGTATTTACTGGGGCATATTTATCATTCAAAATAATGTATCCAGATTATGTAATATTATTATTATCCCCCTACAATTGTTTAAATAAGGTTTTACCTAATGGTGAATTTTAGTAAAAGATATGAAATGATTCTTTTGTCGTTTTCAGTATAAGATACATTTTGACTTTTCTAGCCAAAGTATGAGAAGAATTTATTTTAAACTTATATGGCCTGAATGGATTATTTCCATGAATCTTCCTTTACATGTTTCAAGTTTATTTTCAAATAACATCTTTTAGTTTAAAATTCTATGACATGTTGAGATAGGAAAATTTTTTTTGAAGTATAAAGGTTATTTTCGTCAAGAATTGAGTTCAAGTATTGTAACACCCCAAGCTTCCACGGTACGTTTCCCTTCGAACAATGCGATAGCGTGTGTTGTACGCAACCTCGAGTTCTAACACACACCACAACTAATTAAACTAGCCGTTGTGAATAGTAATATCTACTTTTTGAAATCATATATATTTTATATTTCAAAATGGACTTCATTTTTGGATTCGGAATATTGAAATTAGCCTAGGGTGAAATTTTGGTACTTTTCGGATAACTTTTATATTTTGATGAATAGTGAAAATTACTAAATTTTAATTAAAAACAACTTTTTTAATCAAAATAATTAATATTGATAAATTATTAATTTGAGTGGTTTTAAAGTATATTTAGAATATATTTTTACCATTTAATTTAATGTTTGCCATTGGACATAATTTCACAATTAAACCAGACATAAACAAGTGTCAATCTTTTGATAATTATTATCTCTTAAAAACACGCTTTTTATTTTAACAACGGGAATTAATTTTAAATTAATTTCTGCCACTTCTGTGTTTTGAATTTGGAAAAATGGATTATATATTTGGAATCAGGATGTCCAAATTATGTAAATAGGTAACTTTTATTTTTACACATTTTGAATAATTACTGCGGTAAATATTTTATTTACCATGGTTAAAGGGTACATCCGGTAAATAAGGGTTAAAAAATAATATTATAATAATACAAAATTACCCTAAAACGTGTCCTAACCTTATTGGTGGAGACATACCCGACCATGGGCATCCTTGGGTCGATTTGGGGACCCCTTGGAGCCACTTGTATGTGGTAGGGACACATTATATTAATAAAGTTAAAATAAAAATAAAAATGGCATAAGCTTACATCTTTTAGAAGAACAATTTTTACATAGGGTTATACATGTTGGATTTTCGATTATAAATATCCATTAGAAAGATAAAAATATTTCCTACATAATGATATTTTATTTATAATTTTTAGACATCATATATTTTAAATTATTAATGACATAATAATGATGCAATGTTTACCTCATTAATAAATCATTTAAATAAATAAGATTATAATGATTAAAATATTATATAAAACCAGTCCAATTCTAATTGGCTGATGTTATTTAGAATATGAGTCATCTTATCTTCGACCTCAATGATTTTTGGACCATTATAAACCGAATATAATTATATTATAAAGTAATACTTTCACTCTTTCCTAAAGAGCCCCTCCTCTCCCTTATAAAAGGAGACCACTTCTACTCATTCCTCACACCTCTCAAGCCACTTGGCTCGTCCAAACCCTGCCCAAATAATCTCCCCACATCCCTCTACTCCTCCTTGAAGCTTCCCCTTAGGCAGAAAGCATTTCAAGAAGTCCTTTGGTTCCAACCAAAGTGAGTTACCTAAATTAAAGGTAACGATTTCTCTTAAATTATTTCCATTTATTTTGCTTCTCCAACCCCCAAACTCTTTTTATTTACTTTCTTTTGTAACAACACCAGTTTCCACAATATACTAGGATGTTTTTATAAGAAGGATTCAAACTACACATACACACAACTTCATCTAATGGATGATGAACATAATGTTTCTGTGGATGGAAAACTAACGCCTCACGAAACGATGATTGTTCAAATACATCTTACCACCTCTCATGGTGGCCATTATGATGGCACAGTAATTAAATATGATATTAATGATATATATTCTGTAATTCCATTTTATTTCATACCATTATTCGTTTCATGATGTATATACATACGATAATTTCATTTGAGGAAGTGCGGACTACCGCCCCCTTAAAATGATATGACTCGTTCATACCACACATGGAACGTATAAAGGATGGTGTTAATGAACTTAAGTAACATATATAAAATATTATATTATACTGGAATAGTAATATACCTATGTATCATTTGGATTCTATTCTTTTAAAATAAAAATTAAATGGAAGTAGCGTTTGTGCGTACGTACGGACTACCGTCTCCACGAACGCGATGAGATTCATTCTCCATCGTATCCATTCATGTATTATTCTCATTTTAGGGTTAAAAATAATGTTAATATCATTCTGATTATGAATAAGATATAATCTATCCATTACAAACATTTCTTACGTAACCAAACATTTAAGAAGAACGAATCGATTATCACCCGAAACGACGATAATACTAAGATATTATTAATAAAGCAATGTTAAAAGATCATATATGATATCATATTAATGTATATGATTCTTGTATAATTTAATAACAATTATTTCATCATTATACAGGAGGTTAACCTACCCTAACAAAGGAAAAGTACAAGGTAAGGGTTATTTCACAATCTCTTCATTATCCGAGGTTGTTTATACGTAATAATCTACTGGGATTTCTTTATCATCCACATCCATGTTTCTTCAAAATGTATTTCAAAACATATTTATTATTTACAAGAATATGGGTTAAAGTCATTTATACCCTTGTTTGACTTTTTATAAGAGGTTTATAAAGGAATCTTTCCGTCGTTTTCAAAACAAGGTCCTTTTTAACCTTTTCGACAGAATTAAGGTAAGAATGTTTTTTTAACTTATACGGCGGGTGCGGTTATTTTCCGCCATTATAAAATCTTCAAAGTTTTATTTACAAGTTTATAAGGATATTTTCAAAGTAAATGTTTTCTTTTATAATTATGTGACTTTTAAATGATTTCAAAAAAATATATATTTCTCTCAAAAATATGAAAATCCAGTTCAAATGTATACGTATTTAACGCAAGCTTAAAAATTATTTCAGAAAACCTGACTCTCGAGTGTGGTAGATAGGAAGGGATTGGGAGTGGACCCATCATGGCCTATAATTAGTCGAGAAGTCTCATAATTAGTTATTTTGTTTTCAGAAGCTTGCATAATGATTTCAGAAAAACACTGGAGTATTTTTTAGCAATTTTAAACGTAAGTATCTTCTAGAAAAAATTGCATCGGTAGGTCTCATGAGACAAACTAGTGTCTTGGCACAAGGCCTTGACAAAATCTTATTTGTAGTCTTGGCACGAGGCCTTGACTATGTGGTTATGATAGTCTGGCATTATGCATTCCAACATTATGAAAGTGGTTATTGATTTTTGCATGTGATTATTCGATTAGTAGAATATCCATGTGAATAAGTAAATGGCATTATTTCATTTTATTTATGCCATACCATGTTGAAAGTTCATGTTTGAAAGGCTTTTGTTTTAGTTATACATTGCCTTAAATGTTTATTCTTATTTATGAAAGTTTCCGCTATATTGTTATCCTTACTGGGCATTTGAGCTCACCCCTTTTCTATGTTTTATTTTTCCCAGGAAGTGAAGAAGTAAATTATGAATGACCTGTAGGGATATTATGTGGGGATATGAGTGTGGATTATGGAGACATTATGTTGTTGTAGTAGTTTTTCATTTTATGATGTAATGTAAAACTTATGAATATATCTAGTGTTTCCATGGCTACTAAACCTATCGGTCTTTCGAGATTTGATCTTTCTTATGATCATGCCAATGTTATGTAATTAATGCACCGACTCTAGGTAACTGGGGTCGGGGCGTTACAGTTGGTATCAAAGGAAGTTTAGTACAAACCTTGGAAACTAGATTTAGATAAACTCTGATTAGAGCACGTAGACCTAAGATGAACTTTGAGGATTAGTATAGAAGAACTTCCTAGAATTTTGGTATTGTAGAGATTTTGTGAGTTTTCCAAGCAATACATCCCTGTCTGGATACGAGCAGGTAGAGGCGGCTCTGGCACAGATGTACCTAGGGGTAAAACCCGAAAACACCGCTTTGAGCTAGACTCGAATGGGAACTGGTGCACGACAACGGGCCTTGCTGCACTCTTGGTTACGACACTCCAGGGGGATATGCTTAGGATAACTCTAATTTTTCTTTACAAATCATTTTGAAGGGATTATGAGTATATACTTCCTCAAAGAAAACATTCTTATGATTATGGATTATATCCATAAATAGTTCAATTTATGTTAAGTGTTTTATAAGTATGGGATTATGTATTTTGATTCATAAACTGATCTAGTTTATGAAATTGTTTAGAAATGGCGCCTAGTGGAAGAAATGGAAACTGTATCAATGCACGCGCTCCATGTAGGGATTGCCCTCCTGCTCAAGATAATTATAGTGGGGCTGGTGATGCAACTGGTGCCGATCAGCTAATCACCATACTAGGACAACTTACTCAGGTTATGAATAATAACCTTACCCGTATGGAGCACCCTGATCCGCAGCATGGAGGATCAATGTTAGATCGATTCATGAGGCAACAACCACCAACGTTCAATGGGAGTACAAATCCCTTAGTAGCTGAGCAATGGATAAATTCCCTTGAGAAAATATTTCAGGCTTTGGGGAGCAGTGAAAGGGAAAAAGTTATCATGGCAGTTTAACGCCTCACTGGAGATGCTGATCAATGGTGGTCATTGATTGAAAACATGAAGGAAGATGATGAAGTATCAAATATGGAATGGAGGGAGTTCAAAGATCTGTTTTTAGAAAAATACTTTCCTCGCGACCATCGAGCAGATATGGAAAGGCAATTTCTAAGTCTGAGACAAAAGTAGGATGAGAATGTCACAAAGTATGAGGCTAACTTTACAAGGTTAGCAAGGTACGCTGGTGATTATATACGTAACCAAAGAAGTAAGATTGATCGTATCTTTGATGGGTTAAAACCATTTCTCCGTCGAGCATTAGTCTCACAATCCTTTTTGTCATACGAAGACATTGTCTCATGTGATATCAAGACCGAAAAGGAATTCTCTAAGTCTTATGACTTTAAAGCAAAGCAAGAGAAGAAGAGACCTGCTGATCAATCTGGGAATGGAAATAAGGGGAAGAAGGGAAAGGTTGAATATCCATCCTGTGGTAAATGCGGGAAGAAACACCCTGGTACTTGCTTGAAGGGAATGAGAGTCTGTTACAAGTGTGGTGAAAAAGGCCACCAAGCTCGTGATTGCAAGTGGAAGAAGGAAGCTACCAACGTTCAGTGCTACAATTGTAGGGAGATGGGGCATTATGCAAATGAATTTCCTAAGCGTCAGGAGAACTTACCTCAGAAAAGGCTAAGGGATCAAGGCCAGGCTTATGCTATCACTACTGCTGAGGTAGAAGCTCCGAAAGACGTGGTGGCAGGTAATTTCATGGTTTCCTCAAGTTTAGAAAATGCATTATTTGACTCTGGATCGTCGCATTCTTTCATATCTTCCCAGTTTGCTAAGAAAATTAGATATTTCCAATTTGATTTAATAATGGAGTTGTCAGTTAAAACTCCTAAGGGAAGTATCATTGCAACAAAGTTTTGTGAATCAGTCCCCATTAGAGCACATAAATTTTCTTTATCTGCTGATCTCATCATCATACCTATGATTGAGTTTGATATAATCCTCAGTATGGACCAACTTTCAGACTATGATGCGAAGATTTATTGTAAGAAGAAAGAGGTTACGATTCTTGATGATAATGATAAGGAACACCTTATTTTTAGAGCAGAATCGTCACCACCTAATTCTTATTTAGATCCACCATCAATAGCTCAACTAAATTCAATTATTGGGGAGGAAGAGAATGAAATAACTGCGGGTGAGGAAAGGAATGTTCAAATAGAGGATGTACCTGTTGTGAAAGAATTTTTAGATGTATTTCTGGAAGATTTACCTGGACATCCTCCAGAACGAGAAGTTGAGTTTTCCATTGATTTGATTCCTGGATCAAGGCCTATATCGAAGACCCCTTATAGAATGGCCACTGTAGAGTTAGTCGAACTAAAGAAACAACTAGAGGAATTGAGTAATAAGGGATTTATTCTCCCTAGTGTTTCTCCATGGGGAGCCCCTGTTCTTTTTGTTAAAAAGAAAGATGGATCTATGAGGTTATGTATCGACTACAGGGAGATCAATGCTATAACGATAAAGAACAAGTATCCCCTACCTCGCATTGATGATTTATTTGACCAACTGCATGGAGCTCAATACTTTTCAAAGATTGACCTTCGATCTGGATACCATCAGTTGTGTGTGAAGAAGGAAGACATTCCGAAGACAGCATTTCGAACCAGGTACGGGCATTAAGAGTTTACTGTAATGCCGTTTGGATTGACTAATGCACCATCTGTATTCATGGATCTGATGAATAGAGATTTCAAGGAGTATCTCGATGAATTTGTGGTGGTATTTATTGATGATATCTTGGTATACTCCAAAACCTACGAAGATCATGAAAATCACTTGCGCATTATCTTGAAGACTCTGAGGAGGCATGAATTATATGGGAAGTTTAGCAAGTGTGAATTCTGGCTTCAGGATATTTCTTTTCTTGGCCATATTGTCTCTAAATATGGAATATCTGTTGATCCTTCTAAGACCAAGGCAATCCAAGAATGGCCAGCACCTACGAGTATAACTGAGGTATGTAGTTTTATTGGTTTGGCAGGTTATTATCGACGTTTCGTACAGAATTTTTCCCGATTGGCTAACCCATTAACGAAGCTCACACGAAAAAGGGTTAAATTTGTTTGGACAAAAGAGTGTGAAGAATGTTTCTAAGAACTGAAGAGAAGATTAGTCAATGCTCGTATATTGACTCTACCATCGGGGAATGATGGGTTCGTTATTTATAGTGATGCATCAAAGAAAGGACTTGGTTGTGTCCTTATGCAGAATGATAGAGTTATTGCCTATGCATCACGATAGTTGAAAATTCATGAACAAAACTATCCTACTCATGATCTTGAGTTAGCAGCTGTGATATTTGCTTTGAAGATATTGAGGCACTACCTCTATGGTGAAAAATGTGAGATTTATACTGATCACAAGAGTTTGAAGTATATTTTCTCACAAAAAGAACTCAACATGAGGCAAAGGAGATGGCTTGAATTACTCAAGGATTATGATTGCACGATACACTACCACCTGGGGAAAGCAAACAAGGTGGAAGATGCTTTGAGCAGAAAAGACCATGGTGTTTTGAACAAGATGAGAATTGAAAGGGATCCAATTTTCATTGATCTAGTGAAGATGGACATGGGAATAACTAGGGAAGGTGAAACATCAATTCTTTTTCAAATGGTTGCCAAACCATCTTTACTAGAAAGGATTAAGAGTTCTCAGACAGATGATGAAGAATTTTAGAAGAATATTAAAGCTGTGAATGATGGGATATTGAGAGACTTTGTGTATGAAGATGAGATTTTGAAATTCGTGAAGAGACTTTGTGTTCCCGATTTACCTGATCTAAAAAGGGAATTGCTGGATGATGCTCATAGTTCCAATTTCTCTATACACCCTGGGAGCACCAAAATGTATAGAGATTTGAAGGAACATTTTTGGTGGGACAACATGAAGAGAGAGATTGCCGATTTTGTGTCAAGATGTATGGTTTGTCAACAAGTGAAAGCTGGAAGGCAACAGCCTGGAGGAGTCATGCAACCTCTTCCCATACCGGAGTGGAAATGGGACAATATTACGATGGACTTTGTCATGGGGATACCAAAGACTCCTAGAAGGAATGATGCAATATGGGTTATTGTTGATCGTCTTTCCAAGTCAGCACATTTTCTTGCTATAAGAGAAGATCTACCCATGGAACGTCTAGCAAGACTATATATTAATGAAGTTGTGAGACTTCATGGAGTACCCTTATCGATTGTTTCTGATCGTGATCCCCGTTTTACTTCAAGATTTTGGAAAAGTCTTCAGAAATACCTGGATACTGAACTTCATTTGAGCACTGCTTACCACCCTCAGACAGATGGACAATCAGAACGGACTATTCAGACCTTAGAAGACATGTTTAGATCTTGCTCACTTGACTTTCAGGGTATGTGGGATCAATATTTACCACTGGTAGAATTTTCCTATAACAATAGCTTCCATTCGAGTATTCAGATGGCACCATATGAAGCGTTATACGAAAAGAGATGTCGTACACCAAACTGTTGGGATGACGTTGGTGAAAGAAAACTTATAGGCCGAGAACTGGTGGAGGAAACGGTGAAAAAGGTGAAGGTAATCCAAAATCACATCAAAGCAGCTAAAAGTAGGCAGAAGTGCTATGCCAATAATCGAAGGAAGGATTTGGAATTTCAAGTCTGTGATCATGTTTTCCTGAAGGTATCTCCGTGGAAGGGAGTCATACGTTTTGGTAAGAAAGGTAAATTGAGTCCTAGGTACATCAGACCTTTCGAAATTCTAGAACGAATTGGGGATGTAGCTTACCGTTTGGCAATGCCGCCAAGTCTCTCCAAAGTTCACGATGTGTTCCACATATCTCTGTTGAAGAAATACATTCCTGACCCAACGCATGTACTCACCTATGAAGAATTAGAACTGGAACTCGATCTGTCTTATTGCGAAGAGCCCGTCAAGATTCTTGATACGAGAGAACAAGTGCTGAGAAACCGGACGACGCGTCTGGTAAAAGTTCTGTGGAGAAACCATAAGATGGAAGAGGCAACGTGGGAACCCGAGGAACTTATGATGAAGAACCACCCGAGTCTTTTTATGCAGTAATACCCAAGAAATTGCGAGGACGTAATTATTTGAAGGAGGGGAGAATGTAACACCCCAAGCTTCCATGGTACGTTTCCCATCGAACAATGCGATAGCGTGTGTTGTACGCAACCTCGAGTTCTAACACACACCACAACTAATTAAACTATCCGTTGTGAATAGTAATACCTACTTTTTGAAATCATATATATTTTATATTTCAAAATTGACTTCATTTTTGGATTCGGAATATCGAAATTATCCTAGGGTGAAATTTTGGTACTTTTCGGATAACTTTTATATTTTGATGAATAGTGAAAATTACTAAATTTTAATTAAAAACAACTTTTTTAATCAAAATAATTAATATTGATAAATTATGAATTTGAGTGGTTTTAAAGTATATTTAGAATATATTTTTACCATTTAATTTAATTTTTGTCATTGGACATAATTTCACAATTAAACCAGACATAAACAAGTGTCAATCTTTTGATAGTTATTATCTCTTAAAAACACGCTTTTTATTTTAACAACGGGAATTAATTTTAAATTAATTTCTGCCACTTCTGTGTTTTGAATTTGGAAAAATTGATTACATATTTGGAATCAGGATTTCCAAATTATGTAAATAGGTAACTTTTATTTTTACACATTTTGAATAATTACTGCGGTAAATATTTTATTTACCATGGTTAAAGGGTAAATCCGGTAAATAAGGGTTAAAAAATAATATTATAATAATAAACAATTACCCTAAAACGTGTCCTAACCTTATTGGTGGACACATACCCGACCATGGTCATCATTGGGTCGATTTGGGGACCCCTTGGAGCCACTTTTATGTGGTAGGGACACATTATATTAATAAAGTTAAAATAAAAATAAAAATGGCAGAAGCATACATCTTTTAGAAGAACAATTTTTACATAGGGTTATACATGTTGGATATTAGATTATAAATATCCATTAGAAAGCTAAAACGATTTCCTACATAATGATATTTTATTTATAATTTTTAGACATCAAATAATTTAAATTATTAATGACACAATAATGATGAAATGTTTACCTCATTAATAAATCATTTAAATAAATAAGATTATAATGATTATAATATTATCTAAAACCAGTCCAATTCTTATTGGTTGATGTTATTTAGAATATGAGTCATCTTATCTTCTACCTCAATGATTTTTGGACCATTATAAACAGAATATAATTATATTATAAAGTAATACTTTCACTCTTTCCTAAAGAGCCCCTCCTCTCCCTTATAAATGGAGACAACTTCTACTCATTCCTCACACCTCTCATGCCACTTGGCTCGTCCAAACCCTGCCCAAATAATCTCCCCACATCCCTCTCCTCCTCCTTGAAGCTTCCCCTTAGGCAGAAAGCATTTAAATAAGTCCTTTGGTTCCAACCAAAGTGAGTTACCTAAATTAAAGGAAACGATTTCTCTTAAATTATTTTCATTTATTTTGATTCTCCAACCCCCAAACTCTTTTTATTTCCTTTCTTTTGTAACAACACCAGTATCCACAATATACTAGGATGTTGTTATAAGAAGTATTCAAACTACACATACACAAAACTCCATCTAATGGATGATGAACATAATGTTTCTGTGGATGGAAAACTAATGCCTCACGAAACGATGATTGTTCAAATACATCTTACCGCCTCTCATGGTGGCCATTATGATGGAACTGTAATTAAATATGATATTAATGATATATATTCTGTAATTCCATTTTATTTCATACCATTATTCGTTTCATGAAGTATATACATACGATAATTTCATTTGAGGAAGTGCGGACTACCGCCCCCTTAAAATGATATGACTCGTTCATACCACACATGGAACGTATAATGGATGGTGTTAATGAACTTAAGTAACATATATAAAATATTATATTATACTGTAATAGTAATATACCTATGTATCATTTGGATTCGATTCTTTTAAAATAAAAATTAAATGGAAGTAGCGTTCGTGCGTACGTACGGACTACCGTCTCCACGAACGCGATGAGATTCATTCTCCATCGTATCCATTCAAGTCTTATTCTCATTTTAGGGTTAAAAATAATGTTAATATCATTCTGATTATGAATAAGATATAATCTATCCATTACAAACATTTCTTACATAACAAAACATTTAAGAAGAACGAATCGATTATCACCCGAAACGACGATAATACTAAGATATTATTAATAAAGCAATGTTAAAAGATCATATATGATATCATATTAATATATATGATTCTTGTATAATTTAATAACAATTATTTCACCATTATACAGGAGGTTAACCTACCCCAACAAAGGAAAAGTACAAGGTAAGGGTTATTTCACAATCTCTTCATTATCCGAGGTTGTTTATACGTAATAATCTACTGGGATTTCTTTATCATCCACATCCATGTTTCTTCGAAATGTATTTCAAAACATATTTATTATTTACCAGAATATGGGTTAAAGTCATTTATACCCTTGTTTGACTTTTTATAAGAGGTTTATAAAGGAATCTTTCCATCGTTTTCAAAACAAGGTCCTTTTTAACCTTTTCGACAGAATTAAGGTAAGAATGTTTTTTTAACTTATACGGCGGGTGCGGTTATTTTCCGCCATTATAAAATCTTCAAAGTTTTATTTACAAGTTTATAAGGATATTTTCAAAGTAAATTATTTCTTTTATAATTATGTGACTTTTAAATGATTTCAAAAAAATATATATTTCTCTCAAAAATATGAAAATCCAGTGCAAATGTATACGTATTTAACGCAAGCTTAAAAATGATTTCAGAAAACCTGACTCTCGAGTGTGGTAGATAGGAAGGGATTGGGAGTGGACCCATCATGGCCTATAATTAGTCGAGAAGTCTCATAATTAGTTATTTTGTTTTCAGAAGCTTGCATAATGATTTCAGAAAAACACTGGAGTATTTTTTAGCAATTTTAAACGTAAGTATCTTCTAAAAAAAAATTGCATCGGTAGGTCTCATGAGACAAACTAGTGTCTTGGCACAAGGCCTTGAAAAAATATTATTTTTAGTCTTGGCACGAGGCCTTGACTATGTGGTTATGATAGTCTGGCATTATGCATTCCAACATTATGAAAGTGGTTATTGATTTTTGCATGTGATTATTCGATTAGTAGAATATCCATGTGAATAAGTAAATGGCATTATTTCATTTTATTTATGCCATACCATGTTGAAATTTCATGTTTGAAAGGCTTTTGTTTTAGTTATACATTGCCTTAAATGTTTATTCTTATTTATGAATGTTTCCGCTATATTGTTATACTTACTGGGCATTTGAGCTCACCCCTTTTCTATGTTTTATTTTTCCCAGGAAGTGAAGAAGTAAATTATGAATGACCTGTAGGGATATTATGTGGGGATATGAGTGTGGATTATGGAGACATTATGTTGTTGTAGTAGTTTTTCATTTTATGATGTAATGTAAAACTTATGAATATATCTAGTGTTTCCAAGGCTACTAAACATATCGGTCTTTCGAGATTTGATCTTTCTTATGATCATGCCAATGTTATGTAATTAATGCACCGACTCTGGGTAAATGGGGTCGGGGCGTTACAAGTATTTTATCAAAATTATTTTCCATCTAAGATAATATATGGTTCTATTTTTGTCCCTATTATTACATTGAATTGATTATGTTATGACGGAATTGTTTTACGAAGTCCTTTTATCTTATATGGATTATGTTACGATGACATGATGTTTAAGAATCCCATTTTTATTACATGGTTTGTGCTATGATGTATGATTTATGATTTTATGGCACACATAAGAATAGTTTAATTATGAGATGGGTGGGACCTATATCTCCCTCCAATTAATTGGGTAAAGATTTATATCTCATGATATAGACATGGCTGGAATGGAAAGTTAATCTGGTTCAATGATACAGGACTGGAATAAGGAGTGAACTCGGTTTAGTAATGGACTTTGTCCACTATGATAGTCTTGAAAATTAGTTTTGACTAATATGAAATGGTTTTCTATGACTACGTGTGTATTCAAAAAAGTTTCACGTCTTATGTAATGAATATTGGGATTTCATTTCACTATTATGATTTATCCCATGTCATGATATTATGATCTCTTTTGCAGGATAAGATTTTAAAAATGTTATGTTCTTATGAATATTATATGATGGATAATTCATTTTTTTCCCTTAATGATCATTTGGGATCACCCTTTGTATTTTTTCTTTTCCCCATGCCACGAAGAAGAGTATTAAGTAGGATATTCCAAAAAGGGACTCTCGATATGATGAAATAAACGGGAGATAATGAAGTTGATTTATGAACCAGTTGTTTATGCTTCCCAGTTTCTAAAGAAACTATACCAATATGGTCATATCATGGTTTTGTTATATGTTGTAATAAGTATACTTCAAATCTGAAGTAATAACAATGTATCTAAAGTATGGGTCGTTATAGTTTGTATCAGAGGAAAGGTATAGTCAACCTTTGGAAACTAGGATATGAAAGCCTTAGTGAGAACCCTAAGGATATGTCTAAGCATAGAACACGATATTATTATTTTAGAAATGGCCAAGAATAACCTAAGATAAGACCTAATGTGTGAAATTTTATTCTTTAATATGTGATTTTCCTGTTATGATTCATGTTTGTCACACTATGATTCTTGGTTTTAATTCAATGGTTGGAACCTAAAAGAACAATGTTAATGAGTAATGTGACGATCAATTCATTGATTGTCCCCCTGAGCAACCAAACATTATGGGAACTAGAATGAAAAATCTTGTATCCATTCTCAGACAACTTTCTCAATCTATGAATCATGCAATACTTCCAAACGAGCAATGGAGGGAGAAACATTCTATTGAATCCTTCATGAGGTAGTGCCCACCTTCATTCAACGGTTCTTCTGATTAATTAGTGGCTGAAAAATGGATCAGTACCACTGAAAATATATTTTCAGTCCTTTAATGTTCTGAACATGATAAAGTCATCTTAGTATTATATCGTTTGGAAGGTGAAACTGATCAATGGTAAAATCTTGTCAAGAATACCGGGCAAAGGGATGAAATTGAGTCCATGGAAAGGGATGAGTTCATTAACTTATTTTTCAATAAGTAATTCCCTCATATTCTTCGAACAAAGATGGGGAAGAAGTTTCTTGAACCGAAGAAAAAGGATGATGAATCTGTTGGTACCTACGAAGAAACTTTTTCAAGACTTTCAAGGTATGCTTCTAAGATTATTATCCAACCTAAGAGTAAGATCGATCAATTATTTAGTCGCCTAAAACCAAGTCTCTTAAGGGAATTAGTTATAAGGGACTTCAATAGGTATGAGGAAATTTTTCGATGTGCTCTCAAGGTTGAGATGGAGATTGGAGTAACCCATCAGTCAAATGGGTTTAATAAGAAGAGGAAAACGGAATTCAAAGAAAAATATAAAGACCACACTGAAAAGAATATGAGTTTTCCCTTATGCTCAGAGTGTGGAAATAAACATGGATGGAATTGTCTTAAAGGGACAAGTAAATGTTTTAAGTGTGCAAAAGAAGGTCATCAGGAAATTGAATGTTGCAGTGATGGAAAAAAGATGTCTAATGATGCGAACAAAGAAAAGGCTACACAAAATGCACATCCTACACTTAAAATGTTACAAGTGAAAAGAAATGAGGCATTATGCGAATTAATGCCCTAATCCAAGGGTTATTGATGACGATTGATGTCAGCAAACTATTAAGGCCAAAGACAAAGGAAAGTCACAGACAATTTCTATCAGCGATGTGGAGTACGATAACGAAGTGGTGAAAGGTACACTTACAATACACTCTAAAGTAGAAAATGTTTTATTCGATTCTGGATCCACCCAATCTTTTATTTATGAAAAATTTTCTAAGGGTATCATTGTACTACCCCAATGATTAGCTGTTCAGTTAGCTGTGAAAACTCTTAATGGAACAACAGTCGCATCAAAAGTTTACAATTCTTCTCTGATTTAAGTTTTTGGGAAAGTGCTTCCTCTAAATCTTGTGATCCTTCCTATAGTGGAATTTGATGTTATTCTTGGAATGGATTTCCTTTAATTATATGGAGCTCATATCAATTGCCAAATAAGGGAAGTCACATTTCATATTCTTGACCAATCTATGATCATCTATCGATGCATGGATGAACATAATCTTCCAATGGAAATTTCTTCCATCTTATAGGTCTTAATTCCAATAAATGAAGGGTATTTATCTCAAATGTTTGCAGAGAAACTCACGATTAAGAATATTCCCATTTTATGAGAGTTTGATGATGTCTTTCCAGAGGAATTTCTAGGTTATCCACCAAATCTTCAAGTTGAGTTTTCAATAGAACTCATACCGGGTGCTATGACAATTTCGAAGACACCTTATAGAATTGACCCAATTGAGTTGCATGAATTAAAGAATCAAATCCAATAGAATCTTGATAAGGGATTCATACGCCCTAGTGCATCACCTTAGAGAGCACCTTTTCTGTTTGTTAAGAAGATATATGGATCAATGAGACTCTTCATTGATTGTTTAGAACTTGACAATATCACTATTAAGAACAAATATCCTCTCCCATGCATTGATGACTTATTTGACCAACTACGCAGAGCTCAATACTTTTCCACGATTGACCATTATTCAGGGTATCATCAATTAAGATTCAAAAGGGAGGATATACCAAAGAAGACTTTCCATACAAGGTATGGACACTATGAATTTATAGTGATTCCATTTGGCCTTACTAATTCCCCTGCTATCTTCATGGATCTTATGAATAGAGTCTTTAGAGACTATCTTGATCAGTTTGTGGTAGTATTTATAGACGATATTCTTGTCTATTCCAAGAGCAAGGAACCACATGAAGATCACTTGATAATTATATTAAATATCCTAATAAAGGATAAGCTTTATTCCAAATTTAACAAGTGTGAATTTTGGATTCAAAAATTTTTATTTTTGGGTCACATAATCTCAAAAGAGGGGATATCTGTGGATCCAGTAAAAATAGAGGTTATCTAAAGATGGTCAAGACCAACCACAGTAACTGAGATCTAAAGTTTTCTTGTTTTGGATGGATATTATCGATGTTTTGTGAATGATTTTTCACGATTATCTAATCCACTCACCAGGTAGACTCAAAAGGAGTTAAGTTAGTTTGGATGGTGGAGTGTGAAGAGAATTTCAAGGAGTTAAAAAGAAGGTTATCCAGTGCACCTGTGCTCACACTTCCTTGTAGTGGAGAATGGTTTGTGATCTACATTGATGCATCCAAGAATGGATTGGGGTGTGTTCTCATGCAAAATGATATGGTGACAACTTATTCCTCATGAAAGTTGAAAATCCATGAGAAAAATTACCCAAATCATGATTTGGAGTTAGCTACGGTAATCTTTTCCTCAAAGATTTACAGGAATTATCTTTATGGTGAAAGGTATGATATTTATACTAATAATAAAAGTTTAAAGTATATTTTCACACAAAATTATCTGAATATGCACCAAATAAGATGGTATGAGCTGATTAAGGATTTCGACTGCCCAATTCATTGTCACCCTTGGAAAGAAAACAAGGTGGCAGATGCATTATGTCGACAAGACCATGCTAGCTTATCCATGATGAGGATCACAAAAGATCCAATATTTATGGATTAACAAAGGATGCATCATGGAATTACAATGGAAGGGGAAAATCTTATCATTATCAAATTAATGTTCAACCATCTATACATGTAAAGATTAAAGAGGCACAAAAAGAAGATGTAGAGTTTTAAAAAAGGTGAGAAATGTTCCTGAATTCCACATTGATTGTGATGAAATAATAAGGATTAAGAATTGGGTTTGTATTCCTCCCATCCCAGAATTAAAGAAGGAAATATTGGATGAGGCTTATAGTTATTCATTCTCTATTCACCTTGGAAGCACGAAGATGTATAGGGACCTAAAAGAGTACTTCTGGAGGGATGGAATGAAAAGAGATGTTGCTGAATATGTATCTCGATTCTTGGGTTGTCAGCAAGTTAAAGATGAGAGACAGAAGTCTAAGAGGATAATATAACCATTACCCATACAATAATGGAAATGGGAAAACAACACTATGTATTTTTTCACTGGACTTCCTAAACCATCCAAAAGCAATAATTCTATCGGGGTTATAGTTGATCGTCTTACGAAGTCACAACACTTCATTACTATTAGAGAGGATTTCTCTCTTGATCATCTTGCTAATATATATGTAAAAGAAGTGGTAAGATTGCATGGACTACCACTTTCAATTATATCTGATCGGGATATGAGGTTTACCTCAATGTTTTGGCAAAGTCTTCAGCATACTCTAGATACAAAGTTAAGTTTAAACACTGTTTATCATACTCAGACAGATGGTTAGGCTGAGAGTACAATTCAAACTCTAGAATACATGTTGAGAGCTTTCCCTATGGATTTAAAAGGTGGTTGGGATCAACACCTACCTTTGGTGGAATTTTCTTATAATAATAGCTTTCACTCTAGTATTTATATGGCTTCTTGTGAAGATCTCTATGGAAAGAAATACAGAACTCCAACTTGCTGGAATGGAGTTAGGGAAAGAAAGCTATTAGGACCTGATCTTGTTGATGAGATGGAAGAAAAGGTCATATCTATTCAACAACACATAAGAGCAGCTCAGAGTCAGCAAAAAAGTTATGCTGACAACCGAAGAAAAGACATAGAGTTTGAAATGGGTGATAAAGTGTTCTTACGAATATCTCCTTGGAAGAGAGTAATGAGATTTGGAAAGAACGGAAAGTTGAGCGCCAGGTATATCCATCCTTTCGAAATACTGGATCGTGTTGGGAAGGTAGCTTACCGATTGGAACTTCCACCAAATCTCTCTCAAGTTCATGATGTGTTCTATGTATCTCTCTTGATAAAGTACATACCTAATCCTTCACATGTACTAAGCTCAGAAGTTGTACCGCTGGAGAAAGATCTTTCTTATGAAGAATATCCAATAGAGATTCTAGATTGTAGAGAAAAAGTTCTACGAAACAAGACCACTCGTTTGGTAAATGTTTTTTGGAGGAACCACCAATTAGAAGAAGCTATGTGGGAACTTGAGGATATGATGAGGGAGAGGTATCCTCATCTGTTTCTTACAAAGTGACGAATTTCAAGGGTGAATTTCATTTTAAGGGGGGTATAATGTAACACCCTATGATTTTATGGGAAATAGATATTTTTTAATTTCTTATGTTATACGAAACACTAAAGGAATCTTTCACTACACACAACACCGTCCTGGCTTGTGTTACACGCAAGAGCAACCTTCTTCAATAGCTTGCGTTGTAAGCAATACCTAGTTTCACTAAACGATGATATATTAATTTAATATTATGAACTAGTCGTTATGAATAGTATTAACTTATTTTTTAATTTTATAACAATATAATTCATTTTACACATTTTCTATAATGAGATATGAAAACAAAATCAATTTTTCGGAAAAAAGAAGTATTTTTTCAAAAAATGCAGTTTTACCGCCTTTTGATGGCGCACCCATTTCAACTATAATTTTTGAAAAGTTTATAAGTTAAATTTTACAAAATAAACTTCCTCTTTTGAATCAGCATATAAAAATTTACATGGATAAATTTTTGATACTTTTCTGATGACTTTCATATTTTGATGAATATTAAAAATACGCTAATTTTTTTCTTAAAAACAACTTTTTTCATCAAGATAATTTTTATTGTTAAATGATAAAATTAAATGGTTATAAATTATTTTTATAATATATTTTTACTATTTAATATATTTCAATCCATTATAAATAATTTTACATTGAATCCATAGGTAAAAACATTTCAGTCTTTTTCAATGTTTTAATTTTTAAAACCCGTTTTCTAAAAAGTGATATTAATTTTAAATTAAATACTGAAACTTTTGTGTTTTGAATTTGGAAGAATGGATTAAGTATTTGGAATCATTAGGTCCAAATTAGGTTAATATGCTACTTTTTATTTTTAGATATTATGAATAGTAACTACGGAAAATTTTATTTAAAGGTAAATCGGGTAATTAATGGTAAAAATAAGATTATAAAATTACACTAACACCTACAAAAATTCAATTGGATGAATAAATGTCAACCCATATCACATAAGTGTTAGACTATATTCATTTCATGGAATTTTAACCATGAAAGGGATGTAATTATTATTAAAACCAAATAAAGTGACAACATGTCACTCTCTTATATCTTATAAGTGTAATAATTTTAATTTAGTGATAAACCTCATACAACATCGACTATAAATAGTATCCAAAAATATAATAAAATTATCTACATCATGAGAATTTATTTTTAATTTTCATGGATTAAATAATTATCATTAACGATGACACAATAGTGATGTAGAAATGATTTTATTATTGAAATATCAAATAAATGGTTTTAAAAATATTAAAATAAATATTATATGAACAAATTAATATTATAAAAAAAATTATAGATTAATATGACATGTTAAGAGTCTATTAAATATTTTGGTTTGAATATATCCTCTGTTTGGATTTTATTTAAATTCAAATAAATGAATAGTGTAAAAATTGACACTATTGTTATTTTATAAAAATAACATATTATAAAATAGTTTAAAAATCACAAAAAAAATTAAAAATGAAAAATTGAAATTCATATAGTCTAAAATGTCATGATGTATCCAATTGTGGACAATTTACAACACATAATTATTATTTATAACAATTTAGAATTTGGAATTTTAATACCAAAAATAAAATTAAATAGACTAAATAATGATAAATCAAGTTGATAAGGTTTAAAATAAATTACCAACATGTATAAATATTATTGGTTGATGAGATTAAAACCCAATCACATCTAATCATCGGATTTGAGTCATTTTTTGAGGTTTTTAAGTGGGTTTTGAGTTTGTTATAAATAAATATTTTAGAGGATTCTAAAAGAGCCCCTCTCCACTCTTATAAAAGGGCACCTCCTCCATCTCCTCCTCACACCATTATGAGCCTTCAAGCTCAGCCAAACCCTACCCACTTATCTTATCCACTTCCCTAGAAACATACTAGATGTCCTGGTATTCTTAAAAGACCAACTTTAGTTCCCTAAGAGGAGGTATGGAAGAGGTACATTGAAGTAGAGGAGGTTCGGATATATACAAAGCATATCGGACCTAAGGTATGGGAAAATCTCACAATCTCAATTTTTATGTGAGATTTTTTATACTTAAGTAATTAATGGGGCATATTTATCATCCACATCCACGTTTCCTCAATATTTAATATTATTTCTATCCTCCTACATTTGTTTAAATCCAATTTTACCTATTGGTGAATTTTAGTAAAAGATATGAAATGAATCTTTTGTCGTTTTTAGTCGGAGATACTTTTTTACTTTTCTGGCCAAAGTACAAGAAGAATTTTTTTTAACTTATATGGCCTAGATGGATTATTTCCATGAAGCTTCCTTTACAAGTTTTTATGTTTATTTTCAATTAACTTCTTTTAGTTTAAAATTGTATGACATGTTGATAAAGGAAAAATGTTTTTGAAGTAGAAGGGATATTTTATTCAAGAATGGAGTTCAAGTATTTTTTCAAAATTATTTTCCATATAAGATAATATAGGGTTATTTTTCTATCCCTATTATTACATTGATTTGATTTTGTAATGACGGAATTATTTTATGACATCCTTTTATCTTATATGGAATATGTTATAATGGCATGATGTTTAAGAATCTCATTTTTTTACATGGGTTATGCTATGATGTATGATTTATGATTTTGTGGAACACATAATAATGGTTTAATTATGATATGGGTGGGACCTATATCTCCCTCCAATGCATTGGGTAAAGATTTATATCTCATGAGATAAACATGGATAGAACGGAAATTTAATCTTGTTCAGTGATATAGGATGGGAATGAGGAGTAAACTCAGTTTAGTAACGGACTTTGTCCGATATGATAGTCTTGGAAATGAGTCTTGACAAATATGAAATGATTTTCTATGATTGTGTGTGTATGACACAAAGTTCCATGCCTTATGTTATGAATATTGGGATTTAATTTCACAACTATGATTTATCCCATGTCATGATATTATGATCTCTTTTGTAGGTTAAGATTTTCAAAATGTTATGTTCTTTTGAATATGATATGATTGATATTTCCTTTTTTCCTTTACTGAGAATTTGAGCTCACCCATTGTATGTTTTCTTTTCCCCAGTTCAAGAAGAAGAATATTAAGTAGGATATTCCAAAAAGGGACTCTAGATATGATTAAATAAATGGGAGACAATAAAGTTAATTTATGAACCAATTGTTTATGCTTCCCAGTTTCTAAAGACACTATACCTATACAGTCCTATCATGGTTTTGTTATATGTTGTAATTATTATTCTTCAATTATGAAGTAATAACAATGTCTGTAAATTATGGGTCGTCATACTTATATTTTTGAAAGACTTTTTATTTGAATTTTTAATTAATTGGTCACAAAACAATTGTAACACGCAATGATTATATGGTTTTTCTATTTTTTGTAAATTTAATCTATTAAATATTTTACATTTCACTAAACATCATGTTTAAAGTAAATCCAAAATATTATCACATTAACCCAATAATTATTACCTAGTAGTAAAATTTGTTAGAATGAAAAGTATTAAACACAGTTTTAAAAATTAAATTTCCAAACTCATTTTTAATTTATTAATTTTTTCTTATGAAATAAGAACTTAATTTTTATTAAAGTCATTTTGTTCTTCAAATATTTGTTTTCTTCAAAAAGTTATTTTTATTTTTTTCTATGAAAACATAATTATAATTAATTTTTAATAATTTTTAAACTTTATTTGAAAATATTAACATTATTTTCATATTAATAACTTAAAAATTATTTTATAATGATTTATTGAGATGTTTCTGATATGTTTAATTTTCTAGCGAATAGTAAAAAAATACTAGTTTTTATAAAACCTTTGTTTTATTTAAAAATAAAATTCATTTTATGATTTTAATTTTATATAAAAAGTAATTAATTTTTAGTTATATATAATATAATTAATTACATTTAAATAATATTTATACCTTATTCTGGTATAATTACATTTTTTACCTTAAAAACACATTTTATCCAACAAAATATTTTTTGTTACGTTTTAACGGTTTAATTTTAAATTTACTTGTTGCAACTAATATGTTTAGAATTTTGTAAAATTAATTCCATATTTGGGATCCTGATTTTCAAATTATGTTTTATGGTCATTTTAATTTTAAGGCATCAAATTTACCATGGTGAAAAAAATTCCCACAATATATGGAAAATAATGTAGCGGGTTGGAGATAAAATGTAAAAGATTAAAATTCTTAAAAATAAAGAATTAAATGGGAATTGGATTTTATTATCAGCCATATATATAATTTAAAACATTAATTAACATCCAAATTCATTTTAATTAATTCCAACCAAATTTAGGATTGATTTAAATATAAAATAATTATTATTTAATCACATTAAAAATCCCCTCCTCAAGTATAAATAACACCCTTAAAAATCACCCATCTACTCACAAGACAAGAATCATTTAAAATATCCATAATAACACTCTCCTAACCACTATCAACAAATAATATTACTTCTAGTGTCACCTGAATATCAATTCTATATACCTTACGGTGTCCTACAAGGAAGTGATATTCAAGAGGTAACTTTTTCAAACAACCTCTCTTAATATATTTTCTTTTTATACCTTAACATCACCTCCTTCAATGACAAGGAATAATAACTTTAGTATAAAGTATATAATGAAATTTTATATTTCAAATAGAATATCCTCTATCCACTCCTTTTCTTATATCCAATTATTCGATGAAATGAAACCATTGTCTAAATAAATACTGTTAACAGTTTCCATGGATTATGAATTTTTATTTTCCATTACCGCCTTCAAGGATGGTTATAAATGTATTATTCTGGTTAAATTAGAGTGTAAAAGGTATATTATAGACTATTTCACATTCATGAACTTATATATTAACTCAATAAAAAATATAATAAAATCAGTTTGTGATGGCCGAAAAAACTGCAATGATAGTGTAAACTTTTATTATTAACATTTTATCAAATAAATGATCCTCTTGTTAAAAAGTAAATAGTTTTATGGTACCATTTATAATTTTGGAAGTTCATGATGACTATCTAATTTCAATTCCTTACTTTTTTTCCATTTGAAAAGAAAATCAATAATAATACGTAAATGAACCAGTAATGAAACCATGAAACGAATGCACCCAAAACAATGAAAATAATGAAATATTGTTAATGAAAATTTAGTAAGATTTTATATAAGGTTCATATAGGGTATTATAAATATTATTATTGTTTTATAATGAATGTTTAACAGTATTTTAATTCTTATAAATGAGTTTATGGTATAAAAAACAAAATGTCAGTGTGAGGTAGGGGTTTTTCGCCACACTTTTACTTTTGTGAGATATATACCTTATTCAAAGCATATTTATTTTTTTGTGTTTTGAAAAATTTTATTTGATATATTTTATAATTAATATAATTATATTAATGTTAATAAATGTTTCATTTTATAATTATTACATTTTGGGGGCTTACAATTCAACTGATTACAAAGTGGTAGGGGATTTTTTTAACTCTATTTCCTTTCATTAAGACAAACTTAAACTTCATTGATGATTCCATGTCAAGATTATGAGTGAGATAAATTATTATTATAGTATGTTATATTTAAATTATTTTATGTGGATTTATAGCTAATACAGATAATAAATTTATTTTATTAATTCTCACTTCAACAATATGATATTTATAATGAACATTCTATTAAAAATTATTTTTTAAAATATTCCCTTAATACACTATTTTTATTTCATGTTCATGTCTTCTAAAACGGTTTTGAAAACTATTTATAATATTATATTATGATTTTATCAGGTTTAAATTTTATTAAAATGGTTTTAATGGATTCATTTTTACATTTTCTAAATAAGATTATTTGTCCCTTTTCCTATAAAAAAAATATGGAAGCCAAGATTTCGCAACATATACGACACGAGTGGATTTTCCAAATATAATGAAGTCTTAATGATTTGATTATTCCTTTACATGATTTCTGGGTTTGTTTAAAATAATTTTTTTCTATTTATAATTTCATGGCACTTTATAAATAAATGATTTAAAAATGAAAATGTTATTTTTCATCATGAATTATTTAAAATAATCTTGTAAAATTAGTTTCCATATAAGATAACATTATTTGATTTTAATTATGTTATAATGGGGATATTATTCAAGGATTCTATCCTTATTATTTTTATGGTTGCGTTATGTTTATTATATATTAATATTTATTAACACTGGTTCTTTTCAATGGATTATACTATAATAAATCATCTATGAAAACTATTTATTTTTATTGGTTTTGATTAGATAAATGATTTATATTTTTGCGGCACACATATATGTAGTTCTAGTTATATAATGGGTGGGACCTATATATCCATTCTATTCATTTGTTAAAGATTTAAATCTCATGAGATAATTATGGGAAATAAGTTGATGGGATTGATCCTCTATGGGAAAAAGTGCATCGTGATCCACTATGTGAAACACATGTGTCCTTATCCTCTATATTGATGGTCTTGATAGTTAACCTTGACTTTTGAAATGTTTTTCTATATTTATGATGGTTCCATACTATTAGGACATTATTTTATGAATCAAGATTTATTTATTATTATTTCTGACTTTTATGATCATTTTTTTCTAAAATGATAATGTATATTTGATGAATCATGTTTATGATCTATGAATGGTTTGGTATGAACTTCGCAAGCTACATTCATGATCACAGTCCCTTATAATTATCTTTTGATTTAAAATGATTAGGGACTGATATGCAAACATTTATGATTACTGATAACTCGATCTTACTCTTTTATTTTGTGTCATTTACCCTAAATATGAAGAAAGTTATTAAGTATGACATGTCAAAAAGGGTTATAGTTATGAAGGAATATGTAGGAGATGATGTTGATTCATTATGAACCAATATTTTATGTTTCCAACATTCTAAATACCCTAAACCCATATGATTCTGGAGTATTTTTATTTTAATATTAATATTCATATATTTAGATGTAATATTTGTGTATGAAAATAATGGTTCATTATGGTTGGTATCAGAGCAAGGCTTAATCTACATTTGGAAACTGGGAAAAGAAAAACATATTAAGAACCATAAGGGTAAGTCTAGTTTACAATCCTAGAGTTATGGTAATGATCATGAACAAACTATGACGAAAATGAGGTTTCATGGATTAAAACGTTATAAGTAATTTACATTGATTGTGTTGTTTTTATAAAATGATTAGTGTTTCTCGCACAATGCTCTTCTGGTTTTAGACAATGGCTGGAACCAGGATTATTCATGTAAATGGTGAATGTAATGAAAAATTGAATGATCTTCCTCATGAGATACCAAATGAAATGAGAGTCTAAAAGAGAAACTTGTTATTATGCCTAATTATGAGAATTGTAATATGATCAATAATATCACATTTGGCGAGTTTACTGACCCATATAATAAGTAAATGATGGAGTTTCATTGTTACTATAATATAAAAAAGATCAATTTTCTTCATGTAAAGCATGTGGGAAGAGGCATCAAGGATAATTTTTCAAAGTAATTAGAAGATTCATTGGGTGTGGAATAGAAGTAAACAATGAATGTAATTGTAAAATAAAATGTTAAAGGTGTAGTAAACGAAATGTATGAAAATAAAAGAATTATTATGGAATCATTTAATGTTAAATGTTTTAAACGTGGAATGTATAGAAAATAATAAAATTCATTACGCAGGATAAAAGCTCCATAATAGAATCAAAAAGTTGTATGAGTGATGGTTATATTGTTGATTATGAAGAGACTACGATTGACATATGAGATGAAGGAAGTGTTGTGGATTAAAAATAAAAGCTTGGTTAATGGTTAGAGAATGAAGTTGAATGATTGAGTTTATATGTATTTTAATTCAATAATAATGTTGTAGAAGTACTTTTATAGTATTACAGAATGATTTAATATCTAAATATAGTTCCACTATCATTTTTCCATAAGTACTTTATTGTACTTTTGGAATAGTAATGGTAATCATGAAAATTTATTGACGTTGTAAAGTGATATTTTTTGGAGAGAACATGATTAAGGGAAAGATAGCCTTAATATTCTCATTATATTGGCATAATAATGAGATAAACAGATGTTTGATTTGATAAAATATATGGTATAGTGTTGATGACCTTGGAATTTATTATTAATATAATGAATTTTTTTATGGATTGAGTTTATAGAATTTATGGATTTATCTTATGAGGAAAGAGAAAATTATTTAAAGCATGTGTCAGTTCACTAATATATTATGGTAATTAAGGCAATTACCTTGTTTAAAAATAATACATGATAATGATCTACACATGCTTGTTGTTTGAAAATTAAGATCTAAATCAAGTTGTTTTAGGGATTAAAGAAAAGTTAGTTTTTAAAATTTAGTGACCTTTGTTTGAAAGATTTATATTTTAATCTTTTATAAGGTTCATATGGGTGACTATTTAAGAAATTTTTTATGTTTAAATTTTTATGAGGTTTTAGAGATTAATTTGCTACACAAACATGTGAATATTTGTGCGAATTGGATAACTAGTTCTAACCACTTTGTCATGGGGAAAACTATAGATAGAAGTAATTACTTTTCATCCCTTTATAGATCTTAACATCAAAAAGTTCTTCAAGAATTTCTTTTTCATATTCATTTCTTGGAGTAATAAATACCATATAAATTGATCAATTCACTATAAAAGAGTGAGATTATAATTATTAGATAAAATGAAATAATTTTATCTTCTCAAAATATTTGGAAATAATATTTTATCTAATTATTATAAATTTTTATGATATAAATAACGTTTTTAGATATATTTGTTATTTATTTTTGTGTTCATTAACCTTATCTTCACCTTGTTCTATATCATTCACCCTCATAACATGATAGTTAAAATTATCTTCCAGGTCTATATTTTTTCCTTCAAAGATTCTTCTCCAAATTATAATCTTAGTTTGGTGGGGACTATCTTCTTTTACAATCCCTATTTAAAAGACAGGGTTTTATTTGCCCTTTTTATGATGTGGGTTTCCCACAATATAATTTTAAAATATCCACCTATTATATTCAAAGTGAAATTTCAAATTGAAAAGAATAATTTTTTTGAAATTATTTATCCTATAAGGATGGTTTATTATCAATTTATATTTCTAACGAATATCTATCAATTTTAGGATGTGATCCATGTATCTCCCATGAGGAAATACACACCTGGTCCATCACATATACTAATCTCAGAGGTCAAACCATTGGAGAAATTTACTTCTTATGAAGAAAATCCTATATATATATTTGATCGTATAGATAAATTTATATGAAATAAGACCACTCATCTAGTTAATGTATTGTGGCAAAGCCACCAATTTGAAGAAGCTATGGGGAAACATGAGGATGTGATGAAAGAAGGTATCCTCATCTGTTTATATCTGAGAAATATATTTCAAGGGAAAAATTCATTTTAAGGGGGGTAGAATTTACCATCCAATGATTGTACAGTTTGTCACTTTTTTAATAAGTTTAATCCCTTCTATAGCTTATGTTGCACATAACAATGACTTTAAATGAACTCAAAAATATTATTATTTTAACATTACCATTATAACCAAACCATTTTAATAGATGGAATAAATAGTATTAACAACCTTATGAAATAAAAAATTTCCAAACTCATTAAAAATGTATAAATTTATTCGTATAAAATAGACAACTAATTTTTCGTAGTCATTTTTCCATCAAATTTTTGCTTTCTTCAGAAAGTGCTTTTTATTGCTTTGTATGAGAAAATAAATATAATTATTTTTTAAAAAAATTATAAATTTATTTGATAAAATGGAAATTCTTTATTATTCAAAATATAATATTTTCAAAGGATGAATTGTTTTTAATTTTATAAAAAGTTTAATTTTTCACTGAATAGTAAAAAATACCGATATTTATTAAACCCTCATTTTCATTATTTTTAAATGTAATTTTGTGATTTTAGATTAATATTAAAGTAAATTAAGTAATTTTTAGTGATATTAAGTCTTATTTATTATATTTATAAATATTTATACCTTATTTAGGAATAAATATTTTTTTCACTTAAAAACAAATTTTCAAAAAAATGTTTTTCATTATGATTTGGTTGTTAAATTTAAAATGTAATTTTCAATCAAATATTTTTATATATTTTAAAATAGATTCTATATTTTGAGTCAGGAAGTCCAAATTAGGTTATGAGGTCATTTTCATTTTTATTCACAAAAAAGATACCATGGTAAAAAAATGATTTACCGGAGTATAGGTAAAATAATATAGTGGGTTGAAGTTAAATAATAAAACCATAAAATATATAAAAAACAAATTGGTGGTTGATGTGTTGATAAAAATTAACCAACCATTACAAAATTATTTATCATCCAAATGGATTGGAATTAAATCCAACCAAATGTGGTTGGCATTAAGTCTAAAATAATATTTATTTAATCACTTTATACCACCACTAATAAAATATAAATACCAACCCATTGTACTCACAATAATTTAATCGTTTAAAATATATAAATAACATCTATTAACAAATATACCCCCTTTCAATTGATTTTGGTCGCACCAAAATACCAATTCAAGGTTCTTTAAGGGGTCTTTCAAGGTAGTTATATTCAAGATGTAACTTTCTCAAACAAACTATGTCAATTTATTTTATTTTTCTAACTTCTATTAACCCCATTCAACCATCATGGAATAATAAATCTAGTATAAAATATATAATGGAATTTAATATTTATAATGTAATATCTTCTATCCACACATTTTCTTAACTCGCCTTATTGAAAGAAACAAAACCATTGACCAAATTATGGTAGTTAATGGTCTCTGTGGATAATTGTTTTTTTCCAATACCACTAAATATGAATTTAATAAAAATATTATTCCAGTTAAATAATATCTTAAAAGGTATATTATAACCTATTTCATGTGATTGATCTAATTTATGTACATAATAATAAATAAAAATAAACTAGTTCCCAATAGTCTTAAAACCCACTTAGATAAACTAAAAATTTAGCTTTAAAATTTTATCAAATGAATCATACTCATTTCAGAATGAAAATTTAAATATTTTAACATTAAAAATGATGGTATTTAAAGAATTAAATTTCATTTTAATTTTTTTTTCATTTGATATGAAAATCCATAATTATATACAAATGAATCGACCATGAAACCATGAAGAAAATGCACCAGAAACAATAATAATAACGAAATATTATTAATGAATGTGGGGTATTAAGTTATAAAATAATTATATATGGTATTAGAAATATGAATATAATAGTTTAATTAATTAAAAACTTTATTGAACAATTTATAAAAGAGGTTAAATTACATAAAAGTAAGGGGAAGTGTGAGGTAATGGTTTCTCGTCTCACCTTTACTTCTGTGATATACATGCCTTATTCACCACTTATTTATTTTGTGTTGTGTATAGAAAATCCTTTAATATATAGTAACATGAATATCCAAATATTCATTATATTCAATTTTCATTTCTAATTTATTACTTTTAATGGTCATACAATTCAACTAATTACAAAGTGTTTTGGGATTTCTAAACTCAACTTCCATTCATTGGGTTAAACATCAACATCATTGATTATGTCGTGTTAAGATTACGTGTGAGATGAATTTTGATTTTATTATTTTTTATTTATATTTCTTTATTTGGATTTAAATACAATGAACATAATCTATTAATTTTATTAATTCTCACATCAATGATAATATATTTATAACGAAATTTCTTTTAAAAATTATTTTTTTAAAATTTTCTCATAAATCAATAATTTTAATCATTGTACATGTTTTATAAAAAATTTTATAAATTTTTTTACTATTTTATTTTGATTATTTAAATTCATTTTTACTCATGTTTTAATTTTAAAAAAATTGTTAAAAAATATTCTTTTTTTCATTTTCCCATAAGGGTTCTTTTTGAATTTTTCAACACAAATACTGAAGAATTTCTTTTTAACAAATACAGAATCCAATTCTTTCCCTAACATTATAAAAGATTAATTATTTTATTTTAATTTTAAAATATTACAAGGTTATTTTCATAAAAAATATTTTTCTTTATAATTTCACTACCCTTTAAAAATAAATTTTAAAAAAAGAAAATATTATTATTTTCAAGAATTATTTTATATGATCATTCAAAATTAGTTTCCATATAATATAACATTATTGGATTTTAGTTAAGATTTAATAAGATTATTATTAAATGAAAACATACTTATTAATTTTATGGTTGGATTATGTTTATAATGATATGATATATATGAAACTTGTTTCTTTTCCATGGCTTATGATATGATAAAGTGTTTATGAAATCCATTTATTTTCATGGGTTTTGGTATGATGAATGATTTATATTCTTATAGAACAAAAATGTATGGTTTTAATTATGTAAATTATGGGAAATATATATCCCTACAATGCATTAGGTAAACCTTTATATCTATTGAGATAACAATTAGAAACAATTTGATGGGATTTATCTAATATCGGAAACATCGGTGTCCTAATCCATTATGGGAAACATTGGTTTTCTGATCAACTATGTTAATGTTCATGGTATCTAAGCATGATATATTATATAGTTTTATATATTTATGATGTTGCCACACTTTTATGAAATGGTATTATGAATCAAGATTTATTTTTGATGATTTCTCACTCTTATGGTCCATATTATATGAAATGATAATGTTTATGACTTGAATCTCATTTATAATCTATAACATTTTGGGTATGTACTTAGTAATATATGTTTATGATCACATAACCATATTCTTATCATATGATATCTTATGATCATGGATTGATATCTCCCTAGTTTCTCCATTATGATCAACTAAGCTCACCGTTTTCTTATGTTTCTTTTCTCAAGGATATGGAAAAAGGAATTAAGTATGATTTTTAAAAAAGGTTACTTGATATGAATGTATAAGTGAGATTTGATGTAGATGTTTTATGAATAAGTTGTTTGTGTTTCCAATATTCCAATAACACTAAACCCATATGACTCAAGATGGTTTTTTCTAGTATGGATATTAATCTATTTGATTTAATATATTTTAATGGATAGAATAATTCATTATAAATTCATTTTATATAAATTTTTAAACCATATATTTTCACAATTTAGTTAATCATATTCATACCTTCCATTCCAATAGATAGAAGATAACAATCATTTTATGTAATAATATTTTAATTGTAGATAAAATTTCTATTAAACTCGGCATTGAATTAAATGAAATCTAAAATCATTATTTTGTGTAGCATAAAATATTTAAAAGATTAAATTTATATTAAAAAATATTTCACAAAATTTCATGGTGTTACATTCCTATAGAGTTAATTCCCATTATTATCTAGTTATGATTATTTTTGAAAATTCCACCCCTTCTAACTTATAAAAAGTTCCCCTAACCACACCTTCATTGCCAATATTTAAAATTTATTTTCACATAACAACCTATGATTGTTCATATCCCTAGAAACCCTTTCCCCCGCCGTGAGAATGTTTCCACAATTGATATTCCTAATCCCTCTTTTTATAAGGAATTCACCAAAGAAAACTCAATCTTCTCAACATAATTAATCATTGTTCCTTATCTTCTTTCCTTTAAATATTTCATTTAAAGATACTATTTTAAAATAAATATGAAATTAAATGATTATTTTTAGTATAATTAATGTTATTATTCTAATGTAATAAAAATTAAACCCATTCTAAATATTCCCTTAAGAAAAATGAAAATGTTATTCATGTGAATTTTTGTACTACCACCTCCATGAAGAAACATGTTTTCATTCCTTCACAACTGATCATATACTATAATAAAGGGAAATTTAAAATATATTTATGATATTTATAACTTATTTAAGATTCTTAAATGATAAACCCAATTACTCATTTCTCATGTTCTGTGAAAATAAAATCGTTATTCTAGAATATACACAGACTTTAACCTCCATGTAATAATGAATTGTGATTTTCATTATCTCCGTTAATGAATTGTAATAAGAATGAGTTTAATGGAAGAAATTGATTTTTAAAATATTTTTAATCTTATTTTAAAAAAACTTGTAGAACCTATTAATGATATGATCGATTGATTATCAATGTTGTTTTAATCATTTACAACATGTTTACTAAGAGGAAAATATTTGTATCCATCCTGTATAATTATTTAATATCCATTAATTCCTCTTATAATTAATAAAAATTATAATATATCATATTAATAAATTATATATAAGTTAATTAAAAATCTTTTATAATGACATGATATTTAAACCACCACATAATCATTCATCAATCTTAATATATTCATGTTTGGTTCCTTTTAACCACACACTTAAACAATGATATGAACTTATAAAATGAGTGAATATGAGAACCAAATTACTAGTATAATATGATTTAATATTTAAAGAATTATTTTTGGGTTATGGAATGGTAAAATTATTATTAAACTCATTAACTAATAAAATATATTTTTCTCATAAATAATCACTGAAACCTTATCATCATTGATTTTAAATTCATGGATTCAGACCAAAATTACCATGAAATGAAATTATACCTTTATAATTATAAAAAAAAATATTCCTACACCTTTAATGGTGTCGGGATGATAAAATTTTTAAGAATATTTAATACAAGGGACATTTATATGAAACTATTTCAAAATTATCAAGATTACTAATACCCAATATTAAAAATAGGTAATAACTAACTAGAATTCATATAAATAATGATTATAAATGAAGATTATTAATGGAATGATATTATTAAGATTCTAAAATTAGTTATTAAGCAGGATATATTTTTAATATATAAGGATAAATTGTTCTTGTGGAATCTGGGATAAAAGGTACGGGTTTCTAGTCCCATTTTTCAATTCAGTGAGATGAACCTCTTATTATACACCATGCTTTTGTTAAAAATATGCATCTAGTGAAATTTTATTATTTTTAATAATGATATTATAATTATTCATATTATATTAAGTTTCATTGTAAATAATACCCTTCAAGTGGTTTTAAATCGAAATATTCTAAGATTAAACTTGGTTTCTTGATCTCAATTCTTATTCTTTATTAATTAATACATTTTGTGCACCATGTTTTCATTATATATTTTATTTACTACCAATGGATGTATTTTTTATCATAGTTATTTTTTATTTCAATATTTATACTAAGGAACCTCAAATTATATTATATAAATGGGTACTGATTCAATTGTTACCCCATTATTGTATATTTTTTAAAGCATAGATTTTATTTTTTTAGTTATGATTATACGGTTGAACATATTTAACATAAATTAGGTACATTATTTATATTTATTTAATTTTTTGTTATTATCTAATTTCTATCATTTTTAATATATAAACAAATTTTAATATGTTTCATACTTATGGGAGTATATTTCCCATTTGGGATATTGATAACTCAAATCTCCTTTATTCTACTAATTATATTTTATCTTGAAATTTTATTTTCCATTCATGGTTTCTCCCACTCTAATATTTTATTAAATGTTATTTTATAATTTTATATGTAAAATTAATGTTTTAATGAAAAATGGTTTTAGTACTATTTTTACCATGTGGGTTTTCAAGAAAGGTGATTTCATTGTATTAAAAAGGTTCCTTTTATAATAATATTTGTTATATTTAGATCCATAATTCCTATAAACATGACATATTTTACAAGGAAAAATTATTAGATAACATTTTTAAGTGTTTTAATTTTTAAAAATCTTTCACATTACCTTTTCAAAAGTTACTTTTTACTGTGATATGTATGTATGTATTTTACGTCAACAGTAAAGATGTTTTCGAATATATCTCTAAAGTGTTCACCTACATTTCATTTTTCATATATAAAATGATTTACACTTATAGGATTTATGTTATATTAATTATCCTGTAATATATATATACATATAATTTTTGGTATTAAAATCATGATATCAAACTATTCATTCTTGATCCCTTATTATGTGATGTCATTTAAAGCATTATTCTACCATGATTAGTTTCATCTATGTCAAGATCCTTCTGAGTTTTTTTTTTGCAATAAGGACACATTTATTTGAAATTATATACCTTTTTTATCTAGATAAATTATTTTACTTTATTCTCTGTCAAAAATATAATCTACCACTTTACTTTTCTTTTCTAACCATACACCTTAAATTGGAATAACTTTTCATCCAGTTCTTTTACTTTATAAACACCCTATTTTCCATTTCTCTTATTAAAGGGTTTTTAACAAGATTCCATTAATTAATCTATTGGGGAAATTATTAACTTGAAATTATACCCCTTACTCTATATGGTGTTAGTATGAGGGATATATATATATATATATTGAAAGAAATTCAATTTATTAATTGGGGGACTATTGAATATCTATATATTTATTATTCTGGTACTGATATTTATTCATTGATAAGAAGAGTTTACTCAGTATTGTTTGACCATCCATCTTCTTCTTTTTGGAAGGGTTATGATCATTTTATGAATTTAATTGTTAATAGGAAATGTATTGGAATTTTTTATGATTTTATTTCAACATATATGATTATTGGAAATATTAATATGTATTGTTTTTTCATTATCTCATATGATCATTTCCTTTTTACTTAAACTAGATTTGGTTGGGGACTGAAAAATATATATCCCCTTGAAGAATCAGTGGTTCTCAAGATATAAACATATTTTTTTTATTTGGTGAATTCCTTCCAAATTCATCATGATTTATTAACTGTGGTCTTGATAAAAAGAATTATTTGTGGCCTTGATGGTAAGATCAAGATGTTCGATAGTATGAATTCCAACACTAAAAATTAACTTATTTTTATCCATGTCATATATTTATTTAAATTACTCTACCCAGATATATTATTCTCTTAGTGATAATTTATTATGGAATTTTGATGATTACATATACTTTCCATATTATTTATTCCATGTTTATTCCATAGTTTCATCAGTTGTTTTTTTCCTTTACTGATTTTTTTTCTAACATATTACTAAGTATAATTTTCCCATGTTATAAATAAAATCATTACACTTGATATGACAATAATAATATCATTTTGTGGGATTTTCAGGAGATGTTGAAGATATGTATAAGTTTAACTAGTTATTTGAATCATAAGAGAACAATGTCTATTTGATTATATTAATTTGTGAATTGTTTTTACTAACTATCTAAATATCTGAACATTAAAAGAATTGGGAATTTATGAAATAAAATATTTTATTTATGTAATAGTTATGTCTGGGAATCTATAGTTGGTATCTAAACCTATATAAAAATTATGTGTTTTCAGTACTGGATCCGAGAGTATGGGTTTGTGTTGAAAAAGATACTATCATAGTAAGGTTTGGATAAAATTGGATATTAAGATATTTGTTGTAGATAATTATAGAGTTCATAAGTTAAGTTTTATCGTAATTTTTGTGGTGTATATATCTATTGAGATATTATCTGATTTAATGTTAAGGCGATAATGCTCATTTTTTTGGGTTTAAGATAAGTTAACATTAGTGAAAATACATGGAATAAGTATAGGTTTATGATAAAATCCTAAATTTTTTGTAAATTATTGATTATGATTTTTTTTATCAATTGTTTCCTTTTCTGTATTCTGGTAAGTGGATGCAACTTTGGGACAAATGCATCTGAGGGTAATCACCCAAAAAAGGCTTATTGAGAATTAACTTGATCTTCACTTAGGTATATGGTGAAAGACACTAAGACATAAAATCTAGATAGATAATCTCATGTGATATTCCTTGGTTTATCATATACACTTTAAAAACCACTATAAAGTATTTATTTCCTAATTACATCAAGGGACTAAGTTAAGGAGAATGATAAACCCCATAAAAAGTATTTGGATTAACCTATAATGATATAGGTTGAGGTATGTATGATATATGTTGAATGAAGAGTTATTCAATTTTCACTAAATGGACTATATGATAACATGATAGTGGGATTATGTAGGATATATTAATGTGAAATTTTTATTATTCCCTTACGATGTTAATTTTTCATCCCATGCATTCACCCCTTTTTGTTTTAGTAATATATGGAGATAGAAGGAAGGAAGTTAGTAATGGGTGTGAAGGAAATGATATAACTTTATAAATTATCAACCAATTGAAATAAGATCTGTAAGGAGAAATTTATTGATTATGAAAAAACAACTATCACATAAGATTAATGACCACATGAACATAGTTGAAATCCCAAAAAGACCAAAGAAGTGAGGGAAACAGTCTCAAGGATGTTCTGAGATAAAGATGGTGAAGTAAAGGAGATTAAATTTTATTCCTGTTAAATTTCACTATTACAAATTGGGCTTTTAAAAGTGCTAGAAATTTCCTTTAACAGAACTAGAAAAGCACAGTTAATCGTGGTGAAGATAAAGGAGGTGGTCCCCTTTAATAGCACTAAAAAAGCATTGATAAAGGTCCACATTTATCAGTGCTTTTTAGTGCCGTTAAAGGGCCACCTTTATCAGCACTATTTTTAGTGCTGATAAAGGCCCAAATTATCATTTCTATTTTGAGAACTGATGAAGGACACCATTATCAGCGCTATTTTGAGCCCTAATAAAGGACACCTTTATCAGTGCAATTTTGAGCACCGATAAAGTCCCTATTAATCAGCTTTTAATTAGCGTTGATAAAGGCCAAGTTTCTTGAGCCAACCCATCTCTTGCACACTTGCACACCTGAACACCTACCCACAAAAATAACCTGCACACGTAGCACAAAACATCACCTTAACACATTTAAAAAAAAACACATACACACAAACAAATCATAGAAGAAAATTACATCGCACACAAGTGTTTCAAAAACAATGCTATATAAATTTACATGAAATCATGAATACAAAAAAACATCTCTATATACATTTCAATAAATGTAATATATGGTTAAAATTACAATTATCCAATAATTAGTTAAAAATTAAGGTTTCATCCTTTTTTTCATTTGTGATCCCCTATCAAAAGACACATTTGGGTAGGTAGGGGGCCATAAGACTAGATGATACATGATATGTGACCTTGATATGGGTAAGTAAGCGACCTTGAGACCATATTTTGTTTGACATGGTGTGGTAAGGGAGTGTAAGGCTGGTGAGATGTGTTACATGTTACATCTTTTTCTATTGGAGATATTTGTATATATACAATGATATGGTTGTTTGACCATCGTGAGATGTGTTACCTATTACAACCTTTACATGTAATCATTTCCTTTGTTTGAATTAATATTCTAGAAGAGGCGCAACATGATTCATTGACGTATAAATATTGTTTTATTATGAATACATGTATGAGAAAAGAAGAGGAAGAAATGTCAACAACAACATGGAATCCAAAAGGTTTCATTTATTAACAATTAAAAAATAGAGGAATCTTCATGGTTTAGAGTCTCTCCCATAACTCACCAAATATGGGGGTAGGATAAAGTTAGAATAATCAAAATAGTATGCGCTCAGAATACCCCCTAAATCTCTACTAGAAAATGCTCTAGAGTATCTATGGATTAGCACAAATGATCAACTGATTTAGTTTCCACATCTACACCCTATTTTAGTGCCTCTTCCCTGCAAGCAGCATCAAATTTGGTGATTTCTGCCACATTGATAAGATTATGCAGCTCCATCATTATTTTCTCTACCACATTGAGAATTTATTATAGGTGATACAATTCATGTTATAGGTTGTGTAACTCATACCACCCATCAACGACTAAATTTTTATGAGCTTTTACTTCTATTGTACACATGGATGCTTCATTCAAGACCTCATTCAGATGTTGAATGTCTGAATTTTATGCCTCTACCATTGATAATCTTCTCTTGATGAACCTATTTTTCTCCCACATTCACACTATCATGGAGTTATTGATAATATAACTCACTATAATTAGAGATGATCCCCCACCGACTGGAACATCTTTCACGAGAACCCCATACATTGTTACAAAATTTATTGGCATCCTCCATGTTGATGGTGTTGGATCTATGTAGTTCATTTTCTTATAAGACATACAGAGAGATGTGGGTCTTATGAATTTTGTATTTTTGTCTAGAATATGAATTTTGGATGATGCTAGAGCCCCTGTGGCCTCCTTCTCATCCACTATTATAAGATCTATGTTCTTTATAACCAATGGATCCAACTTACCACTCAAGTATGATTGGACCATTGTATTGAAATAAGCCTTTGAGAACCAAAACCCACACTATCCAGAGGGAAGTTCACCCAAACATAAGTTTCATATCAGGTGAACATTATCCACAATTTTTTATCCAACATGGGAAGCATTTTTGAACAGATGTGGGGAGAAGTGGTGAATTTCATCTAAATGCACACAACTATCTCCCAAAGTTGTATGATGCATACCATTCATAGAATATCACTTAGTTAATACAAATGGATAAAACACTCTAACAGATGGCTAAAATATTGGCTTAGGTTACAGGATCACCCTTTACCTTATTAGTAATTTCACATGTTGGTTCTCTGTATGGTATAATAAAATTGATCATTTTGGTTCAATTTTCTCCTGATCTCTTAGTTCTTTAGTGTGATTAACCAAACCCCATTGATAAATTGTAGAAATTTATTAAACCGGTAACTTGGGATGTTCTGTGTATTAACTCATATTCACAAATGTGGGCCCCCATCCAACCCCACCGTAGTTGGAAGGGGATGAATATTCTGAACAGGGCATACCATTATAAATGTGGTGAAGTTGGAAGTATAACTTATCCAACATGAGAACAAGTAAGATGATAATCATACCACCTAAAATCACATTTACCATCATTAAGGTATAGATCATAACTCCACATTTTTCTTCATTGTGAATATGTACCCACTAAGTTACATTGCTAAGAAGCTTACTAGATGAAGAAGTTGATGGTCATGAGAGGTGACTAAACATCCCTAGTCATTGAATTTACACTCTTAAAATATTTTATAATGATAACCCTCTTCCACATTGGATTCTCATGATGGACAAGATTTGGGATTCTTATTCATACACTCATGTCGAGTCTTCGTGATGAATAAGTCAGCCCACTTCTTGAAGGGGATGTCAACCCCTAGATATGGGTACTTCCCAAGGGATGTTCTAACCATATTGATGAGATCCTTAATAATGGGAGGATTATATTCTGTGTCATCCCAAGTATATGGGTGATTAATTTACTCATCATACTTGCCTCCTAAAATAACTACACCATAGATCATCTTAATTTTCTATATACTGATGTCGAACCCATAGTACATAAAATTAAATGTGTTCATGTATTGAATAAATAAACTGAACAAGTCTACCATCATAATTTTTTGGGAATAAGTAAGGGTTTAGTAAGCCTAGATAGATCCATAAAATCCTATCTTTTTTAGCTCAACCAAAAACTATGTGGAAATACCCTGAACCAATAAGGGACAACCTCTGTTAATCCAAAAGCTTCCACCTGATCAAATAACCTAGCCAAATAACCACCCAATATTCTAATTTGATATAGAATTATACATTTATTTTCTGTAAATATGGGTTTAATCTCCAAATCCTGTTACACCCCTTTTAAATAAATCCACATAGGCTTAAAAATTAAACGTTAGAGATGTCTTCTTTGGAGATGAAATTACCCACACAAGAGATGTTCTCCCTGAACATATTATTAGTCTTAAGGATTTAAGAGGGAGGTATGATACCTTCATGTGGTGGAGATATCATAGTATCATTTGAAATAACAAACGTATATAAGGTAAACTAATTAGAAAATTGAAAATCCAAGATATTGGTTCCCATTAAGCTTTTAAGATGCTCGTGAGTGGACCGATTGACTATGCACTAGTCCACTTCCACACTATCAGCCATTATAGTGTAATAAACTATAAACTCCTTAAATTCAGTTCTTGAATTATTTTTTATGATTACACGACCATTAAAGAATTATGCGATCATGTAAATAAGACAACAATACACGAATCATGGTTCTAGTGAATTTCCTTAATTGATTATGTGATTTTTTATGTGATTTGATCATGTGATGTTATCACATGATCATTTCACATGAAGAATTCATACAAAGGAGCTTATTTGACCTTATCAAAGATGTGATGAAGGTTATATATGAGGTGTGTATGCTTTTAGGCATTGATGTTATGCAGGTTCTATATCAGGTGCGTAGGCACCCAAATTTTGATGGGCATGCATATGTATATATGATGTGGGTTTATTTGAGAAATTGTTGAGATGTAATATCTATGGACAATGATTTCATAGTGAAAAAATCAAGATTAACTCTATGATTGAGAAGAAATAGCATCATTTCTCTTCCTGCAAAGTCATTTCACATGAACAAAAAACTTTTAAAATAAAAGAACCCTGTAAGAAATAATGAAAATCAAATCAACAATTCATTATATAATTTTTTGTTAAAATAGACATATTATATCATAAAATTACCATTACATATTTAAAAAGGGTGTATTTAGTCTATATATATTCTAATAACAAAACTAATGATTCTTTGTGCACTTTACTACTATTTTTTAACTACCACTTAGCATAGCATATGATCTGAACTTCTGATCTGGCATCCTTGTGATGCTCTCATCCAACACCATCTCCATGATATCATCATCCATTGTTCAGTTTTACTTCTCTTCCTCCCCCCATTTACCTAGTAAATGGGTGCAGGTAGAGACGGAAAAGTGAAATATGAATGATGATAACATCGAGGTGGTGTCATATGGGAGCTTTTGGGGGACTCTAGATCAAAAGTTCAGATCAGATCGTATGATAAGTGATAGTTAACCAATAGTAGTAAAGAATCCTTAGTTTTGTTTTTAAATTTGTGTGTGATGGGCAGCCAATATTCTTCCAAATCACTGGATCAGTAGAAATAGCTGCATAAATGACTAAAATACAAAATATAAATGATCCATTCTATAATATTTTAGGTCTAGTGATTTTGAAAAAATGGAAAATTAAAGAACTAGTTCATAAGAGTCTCTCATTAAGTTATGCTTTACTAGAAAGAAAAATCATTTCTAAAACCATTTTTCATAACCTAATGATATAAAACATAGTAAAGGGTGATCATATATTCTCAATAAGTTTAAACAAGCAAGATATCAATGATCATATAAGGATTACATAAGTTGTAGGAATTCAACTTCGTCCTATTTTTGTAATATCTTCCTTCAGGTATGAATCCCTTTTGTTTCTAAACACATCTATATCATCTTGTGAATCTGAGTTTTTGTGACAATCATAGTAGTACATAAAATAAATAAATACAAAAAAGATTTATAAATATTTTAAATAAACTCATAATTATTTTCAGAAATACCTTTTTAGGGATGCTAGTTTGTTAATGAAATGTGATCTCTATCATTAAATTACAAACATAATAACCAAAGTCTTCCATTTTTTTTTGTTTTGGATACTTCAGAAACATCGAGAAAAATAATTTTTTTTATAATGTTAATATATTCTATAAATGTTACCCCAAAATATTTTTTATGCATTTAATTTTAAATAAACATGAAGTATTTGATAGTTTTCATTGTGTAAAACTATGAGTTTAAAAGAACCTGCGATATTGTATACCTTTATAACCAATCCATTGGATTGGTGGGAATGAATATGATTAAAAAATTATGAAATATATATGTATTCATAAATTCATATTTATTGAATAATTATTAATAAATAATTATTATATTTTTAATGAAATGATTTTATGATTACAATACCAATTTTTCTAAAGAAATGAATTTATATAGGTATTATGAATTTATATATAAATAAATATAATGATGAATATAAAAAATAATTAAATATATTTGGATTTTATTAATAATAATCTATACATTATTTATCTAAAGGATTGGAATGAGGATAAATCATTTAAAGGTAAAAGATAATTTTTCATAAAATAGTTTTTATATGTGCAATGTATTTATATCATAATAAATTAAATAAATCAGCATTAATTAATTGTTATAATTAAATATATAGATTATATATTCAATATAATAATTTATTATTAATCTAATATATTTTTCTAGGATTAGAATTAATTTAAAATAAGTTTTATTCTTCATAATGAATTTTTGTAAAAAAACATTTATTCATTGCATTTTGCGCACTTATTTGAAAATTAACTATTTCTAATTATAGAAATTGAAAATTTCAATTTATATTAAATATTTTGAATCATAACTTCCAAATTTTTCAATGATACCACTTTTATTTTTTATCACAATGAATTGTAAAAATGATAAAAATAAGTTACCATGCTTATTGTTAAAATAGGTTTATCGGGGATTAAAATGTAGGATAATGTTATGAAAGAAAAATAAGAATATAAAATTAATATTTAATGAGGATATTTGGACCCTATATTGTATGAAATTATAATACTTTACCATATATTTCATCTTTTGAATTTTTACTATTTAAAAAAATTTAGTAGTTCCATTTGTGTCCGCTCAGTCACTTATAAAAGGGAACCTCTTATACTCCCTTAAAAATGAATTTTGAGCCATACAGATAAAAAAATACCCACCAAAAAAAACATAGTACATCCCATAAATTTTTTATAGAGGATTTTTTATTCTTCAATGATAAATATTTCAAGGTGTACTATATATGCTAAAAAGAGGCCTCTCAAAGAAGAGGTATAAATCTAAATCGAGCTCTTTTAATTTTATTTCTTCTTCAATATCTATATAGCTAATGTATCAATAATAACATGATTACTAATGATTATAAATATATGTATATGTAATTATTATGGTTTAATAACAATTTTCAACCCATTTTTATCAAATGGAAAATCAATGTATCACTCTAGTGTACGTATAGACTACAACCTCCACATAGAGATATGAATCATTCTACATCACAAACAAAAAATTATGGATATAATGATTGATTCAATAAATATATCTGATATTTATGATATAATTACTATTTTTGAATGGTAAAATATCATTTATCTTTATACCCTTATTTTTGGTTTTAAAATGAAAATTGTGTTCATGCATTCTTAAAGACTACTATCTTTATTACCGGTGTCATTCATTTTTCTATACCTAACTATAATTGTATAGTCATAAATATGTATATAAATAATATATACAAAATTTATATCCCTATCAACATTATATATATTATTAAAACATTATCTCGTCGAAAATATCATAACAATCGAATCAAAACATACATGAAAAACTAAATAGTTATCACCCGAAACAATGATTTTAATAGGGAATAATTAATTAATTGGTGATAATATGATATATATATATAAATTGCACTATCAGTATTAAAATGGTCAAGTTATATAAGTAAAATAAATTTATATTTATTATATAGGACATTAGAGCACTTTTGAGACAATTCAACCTTGATATAAGTGTTTTACGTTACAATTTCACTTTTTACCAGAATTATTTATTCTTAAATTTATGATAATTAAATTATATAGTATGTCTGTCATAAATAAAATTTATTCTACTGTAATATAAATAAATATATAAATTTATACTTTTTTCCTTTATGTTTTCTCTATCCAAGTAATCGAATAATTTTTTTAAGGAAATACGACAATGTTTTTCTATTCTGTCAGGTATCATTTTATTTCATATCTATATAATCATTATAAAATTTGATGGAATTTATTAATTTTATGAAATAGTTTTCTAAATTAATTTTTACCCATTTTTTAATTTCTTTAAAAATTATTAAATGGAATATTATTATATTTTTTCAAATGAGGTATTTAATACCAAGGGTGTGAATATCATATTCCATAAGAATGATGTTTTCCACCATCATTAATTCTCTGTTAATTGAATTTTACATTAAATTTTTCTATGATTGTATTAAAATATAAAAAAACTTCTAATATTAAGTAGATTTTTTTATTTTAAAAAACTTATTTCAAAATTAAAATTTTATTTCCCCAAATAAATATTCCAGTGATATTTTAAAAGAATTTGTATCTATGATTACATATTTTGATGTTACTTATAATTAATTGTGGACTTTATCCAATGATGACATCCTTGTTATTTTTTTGTATAGTTTATGATTATGATGATGAAATATTTATGAAGTCATTTTCTTTTCTATAGTGTAAGCAGTAATGAAATGATAAATGATTTCATGATCTCGTGGAATTCATATGACTAGATGATGACTATGTAATGAGTGGGAACAACGTAGAAATTTTATAAATTGGGTAAATATTAATTTTTTATGATCTAAAAGGGTACATAGTAGTTTATCCCAATCTGAGTAGGGGTACATGAGAGGTATCCCAAGCCCCAAGGCGGTACATGGTTGGTTATCACAATATTAACATCTATAAAATTTCTTGATGTGTATCCTATATATATTATTTCTATTATTATTATTATTTCCAACATTATTCCAATATTTTATGACATGAAATTTTTCTATTTTTATTCTCCCATGGCTACTGTTCTTTTATTACATTATTATTCATGTCTTATTAACTTCCAAGATTTACATCATGACAAAATATTATGATCTCTAAATTACTGAGTATGATATTAAAATGTTACACTCATCTTCTCATACCCTTGGGTTCATTATTTTCATAAAAAATCATTATTAATTGATATCTCTTTTTTTATCCTTTATGAGCATTTTATCCCACACTGTATTATGTTAAATTTTTACATAGGATATGAATAATGATTTTAGGTATGATATGTATGATAGGAGTGATAGTTTTGATGAATTTAGTAATAGAGTATGTCACAATTTTTTGTACCAATTATTTATATCTTCATGGTTCAAATGTTGGTAAACCATTATGGGTATGACATGGATTGTAAGGATATGTAATGAATTTTCATCTAATAATATGTAATATTTTTGTATGAATTGTTTGGGTTTCCATTGTTCATATCAGAGGAAGAATTCATTATTTTTCGGGAATAATGATGAGAAACCATTAGTGAGAAACCATATTATACAGATATTTATTGCACAATTATGACATATAGGCCCATGATTTCATATTTAGTGCCCAAAAATACATACTTTTCATTTTTGTTTGGATATCATCTATAAATTCCCAGACATTAATATCCCAAAGTTAAATAACTAAATGAAATAATTTCATTATATATATATACATATTCTCAAGATCATTTAGGATTATATATTTAGATATTTAGGAAAACAATGAACTAAAAAAGCCCTCGATTATCTTAATTAAACGAATATTTTCCCAATATAATAAACTACATTATCCATAAGAAGTCATCAACCATTCCCTAAAATGCTTCCATGCATGTTATCCCTATGAAAATATAAGATGTGAAAATTTTCATCACAACCTATGTAATGGTAACATAATAAAAAAATAGGTAAAATTATCATTAAGGGAATAAAATAACTTAAACTATCAAAAGAATAATCATGATATATATAATAGGGTTGGAGTAAATCATTTGAATAATTTGATAATTAAAAAGAACTAAAAATAGACTATATTAATAAATTAAATAAAGACATTGATAATAATAATTAATAATATCATACTAATGTGATTAATAATTTGTGAAATTAAAAAATATTTTCATTCCATTTTTTCAACACATTATACTAATATAGTTAAAGTTATATGCCAAAAATTGTATCATGCGACCTATCGATGCATCAAGGTGATATATAATGTATGGCCTCACCCATAACAGGATTAGGTCTTGTGAATTCATAATAAGAGTAAAAAAAATTCATACCATTCTATAAAGAACCCATTGATGAATAAAAACATGGTTAACTAAATAATGAAAAATATGAAATATCAATATACAATCAACCACTGATAGAAATCAATAATCATTAAGTGTGTTATTAGTTTCCCCTATATTAATAAAAGGGATAACATGGTCACATAACATCAGGAAAAAATAATGTGTATGGGTAAACAATAATAGGTAATCTTTCCTTATTAATCAATAAATGTCTATATTAGAATAAAAAAGACATACTTTAAATTGTTCCCCAATTAAAAAAAGGAATAACTATATAAAAAATCATCCCTAAAACTAAAATGATATTGAGTGGTAATATATGGTAAATTCAATGATATAAAAAATGATCATAATCCTTAAAGAGGAATAAGTTTAATGGTTACAAAAGATAATAAACCCAGTGTAACAAAGGTAACCTAGAAGGATACTGAAAAAGATTAAAAAACACTATTTCAAAATAATTCTTGAGCAATGCCGCCCAATAAGGGGTAAAGAATTGGATTACTTTGTAACCCGAGTTCATTACCCCAAAGGTTAAATATATATATTATAGTATAAATAGTGAAACCTGACTATATTTAGGGTGAATTATAAAGAAAATATAAAGTAAAATGAATGTGAAAATATAAATAATCTTCTAGAAAACATTTTTAACATTTTTATAAAACATACTTTTATGGGTCACTTCCAGAATTAATTTTCAATGTGATGTGAAATCACATATAAAATAAATAATTTTAGATATATATATTCAATAATATATACAAGAAGTTTCATAAGAATTATCTTGGGGAAATTTAGATAGGAATAAAATAAATAAGTGAGTGTAAGAAAAAACCATTTTTAGTATCTTGAAAAATTCATTCGTTTAAAGCTCAAATAGAAAAAAGAGTTAAAAAATTATTTTTTATTATGATATTTTTTCTTAATAGAGGTTGAACAAATATCATACAATAAAATTTTAGGGTTATAGAATCAAATATTTGAAGAAATATGTTTGTGATGAAATAATATAACTCAAGGAATGAGACATCAGTTATCAATATTCCTCATGATAAACATACTCCTTGAATTAATAGATATTTATAAAGGTGTATTATATGATATCAATTAAAATTAATTAAAAAAATAAATAGCTGAATAATATTAATAATTGGAACAATGTAACCTACATTATGTCCAATAGTATTATAATAACTCAATGAATGAAGCTTGGATTACAAAAATATTTACAATTGGGATAACAATTGAATAAAAACATTTGGATAAAAAGTGATTGATATAACATATTATTTCCTATAAATAAAACATATATATGATAAGGATACCTCTATAAGAAGTAAATACTCCATTCAAAGTAAAACATGGTGTATAACAAAAACATGTGTTAGGGAATTAGTGTTTGAGAAAAATAACCCTTGCAGATTGAGTAAAATTTTAATCAAAACCCCCCTGAAAGGGAGGACTTGTAAATGAACATAAAATACAATGATTAACATATAACTCAAGGTATGATATTATAAATTTTACATATATAAACAACATAAATTAAATATGGTTTATAATACCTAACATGTCTAAAATTTAAGGATTTGAGATGAAACCCCTTACAATCATAGAAACATTCAAGTTAAAACCCATTTGGGATATGATTTAAAATTAAAAATAAAAGACCATATAAAATTATAGGATTATGATACATGATCTTAAATGGGTATTATAAAAACCATTCTAAATATAACCTGGTATATAATAAGCTGTATGTCCTACATAATTGAAAATGAAGACAAAAACCCCATACCTTGTTCCAGGTTCAGTCTGTGCATGTGCCTAACTTCCTGAATAATAAAATTATTTTTATTACATCAAATATAAGGAAAATTATTCTTATATATATTATTTAATATTGAAATGTATCCTCATATTGAATTTATTTGTTATATATTTTTAACTACATTTGTTATTTGAGGTTGTTCGGTCAATTTTTTCATAACTCCTTATAAATGTTGACAATGGTAGAAATAATCCTAGAATAGTTTCTTGGTAACTTGAATAATGATAGTGTTAAGAAAAAAAATTATATATTAAATATATTTTTATATCCATCCCTAATAGGTGGTGATGACAAATGAAACCCGTTTCTAATGTGTGCGGTAGTCTGTACGTACACATAATTAATGTTTTATTTCTAAATAAATGGAATGGAAATAAATTATAAGAAATTTTACATCAAAGAATCATATTTACATTTTATATTTTATATTTATTCATTATTACTAGTATTAAAACAAACCATTTGAGGAAGTTATGAAAAAATGGTGTCATTGATTTGTAGAGGTGGTAGTCTATGCACGCACATTAGCAAAACTGTTGTTTTCTTTAGTTGATGGGGAAGAATAAATAATGGTTTATACAATCATATAATAAAATATCAGTATAATAATTATACTCATTTATTTATATTTTTATAGTTACTATAGGGAATTGTGAGGAATATTAATAATAAGAGATTAAAAAGTATGCAATACTTAAGTTAGAGACTCAATCTTCTCTTAGAGACCTCCTTTGAAATGAAGGCCTTAGGGTAAATTATAAAGATAAGGAACTTATAGACGATAAAATTGATTATAAGAGTTTAATTATTAAATTATTTTCAAGGGAAATTTTAATGTAAAGTGTAACATTGAAGGGGTGGAATTGATCCCCTTTTATTATTGAAGAAAAAAATACTTTTGTGAATACGCATTAATTTTTATTGATATCATTAAACTATTCAAGGTTAAAATACACAAAAAGTAATCAATAGTTGAGATTTAATGATATTGGTTGAAAAATCTTCATCCATGTATTTATACACATGTTTTACACATGTTTGAGTTCATTCGTTCTTACGTTTTTACTTTTACCATTTCTTATCTTTGTAACTAGTTTTTTTCTAAGTAATTTATTTTTTAATAAAAATATAAAACAACCAATCTCACTAAATTTGGGGTTTTGAACCTACATTTAATATCAAATAAATATAATTCAATTAAAAAATATTACAAAATTATCTTTTAAATAAAGACATTTTATATATAGAATTTATTTTAATAGACTAATAGTGCTTTAACCATTATGTGTTCTTAAAAATATTTACCATAATATATCATATAAATGTGTGTTAATATATTAATATATTTATTTAAATATAATATTAAGTTATAAATTTAGAATAATTTAATTTAATTAATTAGATAACAATTACTCAGTATTAATAAATTTATTCTTTAAAAATATTTGTTTTACCATTATCATGGTCTTTAACTTTAGTTCTAGTAGTCATAAGTTTTGGAAAAAAATATAAATTAAACTTCTGACATAATACGATAATTTTTTTCTAAAATATTAAATCTATTTGTATAGATTCGATTTCAACAAGTGATTAAAAGTTTTTTTTAAAATAATAAAAAAAAGATTTTTTAGAATAGAATATTATTATGTTTCCAAAATGATATACATGGGGTTTATAAATACAACATATTAATTTTAAATATTTTATTTTAATTATAAAAATATATAATTTTTATAAACAAATTTTTGTTAACATTTATTTCATTATTGTATTATGATATTTCCATATAAGTCACGGTTTTTAGAACAATTGGTATTTTCTACTATCTACCTAAAAACCAATTATTTCATAAAAATTAAAAAAAAATTAATCTTCATCTAATATTGTTATTATAAATAGAAAAATTATTTTCCTTTTGTCAAATAAAAATTCTAAAATTGATAAATTCATTTTTTTCATAAAATTATAAAATATATTGAAAGATTATTATTATTGAAAATTGAAATTTTCAAATGTTAACTATTATAATTATTATTTTGTATCATTTAACATGTAAATTAGTGTTAATAAACTATTAATATAAAACATTTTAATAATCATTAATCGTACGTTCCATGAAATATAAATTCACTCCACCTAAAAGGAAATTTTTAGAAAAATATTTTAAAAACATTAAATTTTCTTATTAGTTATTTTAGGTAAACTAATTTAATTTAATTCATTTTAAATGCTACATATATTTTCAATATTCATATATTTTTTAATTTTTTTACTCAAATTATTTTCCCCAAAATCAATATATAGTTTTTTAAAGTCATACTTAAAATTATTTATTTTATCCAAATATATTTTATTTTTATTTTTATTCAGTGTTTTGTGTGGAGAAAGCTATTAAACACATTATATTATTTAAAGGTACTTATATAAAATATTCTCAGGGGTTTTATATAAAATTCATAAATCTGGGTAAATAAATAAATCTGATTTTATAATAAAATACATCCTTGTTTGGATGATGTAATGTGGATTTGGTTGTGGAAGAAATTCACATAGGGATGAAAACTCTAAAAGGGGAATATTAAGTTTTTACTTAATTATCACTAATGCATGATGAGTGGTCAATTTTTAGTACAACCAGATAGAAGTTCATGGGGGATATTCTTGGTTTCATTCAACATTAATTTATGAACCATTAAGAATGATTTGAATAGATTATGACTATGGATGACGTAGGTTAAATGTAAAGCATCATAGATGGAAACTATGGTGTCACAATTTAGATAAACTAAAATTATTTTCATGATTATATTGTTTCTCACAATGATTGATGTTTATTATACTATGATTTTCTGTTTTAATCAACGACAAGAACTGTAACAACCCAATGATTTATGTATGTAAATTATTTTCTTATAGATATTTCATATAATCACATGAAATCACAAAATAATGAACTAATAAATGCTATCTGATCTTTAAACATATGTTTGTAACTTCTCTGTTCGGAATTATGAAAATCTGACATACACGGTTGTGATGAGTAAGTTATTTGGAGTTTGATAAGAAATACTTAATTTTTTTGTGAATAGTAACATACACTTATGAATAGTAATCTACCCTTATGAATAGTGAAATACCCTAATGAATAGTAACCTTACATATGATAGTATAAAAATCATATTCATGTGAAAGTATATGATGTACCTATATTTTAGAATAAATAAATGAATGTTTTAAAACTAGTTTTTAAATAATAAATTATTATTTTAATTAAAAATTAAATTAATCATATTTAAAAAATTATTTTTGAAAAATGGACTTCATTTGTTGATTCTACATGAACAAAAATGGTTATGGTGATTTTTTTTAATTTTTCTGAAATACTTTAATTTTTGGTGAATAATAAAAAAGATTAATTTACCGTATAAATACATTATAATTTTAACCCACTATTTATGACATCACAAGTGATGTAAGCAGAAAAATATCTAACTCAGATGAACTATTTACTATTTTTGGTCATGGAAGACTCAATATTCCTTGTCTTGTGGGGAAATAACAAATTAATGAATTTTATATTGAAAAATCCTCTCTCCCCTCCACTATAAATACCACCCTTCACACCTTCATTTCCTAACACCTATCAAGCATCAATCCTTGTCTAAAATCTGCATAAACACCTTCCCTAGCCCCTCCCATACGTCCAAGAGCATCTGTTATCATCAAAATATCAATCAAATCTTTCTTAAGGAGGATCTCAAGAGGAGGATTCAAGAGGTGATTCCTCCCTCTATCTCTTTCCATTAATTTCCTTTCAATTTCAAGTTCATTTCATAATCTCTTCCCACCTCTCTCCATCAACATGATATGATAAATCCATTATAATAAATATAATATAATGATATGATACTAATGTAATACTATATCATCCAACCCTCTTCTTACCTTCTTTATATTTTATAAAAGAGAACGTTATTCGTGAGGTGTTAATTTATAACCTTCAAGAATGACACGTTTTTAATTTCCTTTACAGCTTTCAGATCTGATCATGAAACCATTTTTACGGTTGAACTAGATTATATTATATTTATTATATCCTATTTCATGTTTTGGAACTAACTTAGGAACATATTACTAAATGATTAAACAAAACAAGTTTATTTTGGTCGAAAAACCGCCTGAATTAACCCAAACAATCATCATTTAATTCACTTATAATGATTCATCCACATTTTATATAATATAATTCATTATAATATCATTTAAACGTTTTTAATATCATTAATAAAATCCAATATAAGTTTTATATTTTTACCCATGTTCCACACGAACTTCCATTTATAAATACATGTGAATCGCTTAAGAAAACAATAAAAATGAGCATTCCTGAACCATGTTTTTAAACTCTATAACTCATCCGAAGGCAAAAAAAATTAACTTAATGAAACCATAGTGAACCATATTCATGTAAAAAAGGTTCTGGAATTGTCAATTAAGAAATATAATGTGGTTATACCAGACATTAATTTGAAGAAAATGTTCGGATACAAGGTAAGGGGGAAATCTCGAACCCAACTTTCTTTCTTCAAGTTCTCCATATTTCACTCCATTTTTGGTATGTTAACTCATTAAATATTATATTTTCATAATTTTATTACATTTTATGTTAATTACATGATTTATACTAATGTTTATGTCAAACAAATGATTTCCAAAAGAACTCTTCTTTCAAAAAAACATCTTTTACTTCTCACTCAAGGTTGATGGTTATCGTATCAAGTATGTTATTCCCACTTTATTTTGGAAACCCAAAGTTTATGAATGTGTTATTAAGAGATTAAAACTATTCCTTTCCATGGATTGGTTATGTTCACTTTTTATATACTTTCATTGTGGCATGCATGATAATGATAATGTTATTATGTGATGGGTGCTCCTGGAATTATACAGTGCTCCAATGCATTGGGTAAAGTGATGAATCTCATGAGTTTAAGTGAAATGATGTGTGGACAAGATTATTTCTTGGTTCAAAATTATATGTGGTAGTTAACCACTAATACATGATGTTTTATTTTTTTATTCATTTCTACATTTTGAGTATTTTATTAATGATTCCCCCCATGTTTAGGATATTTTTCCTATGTTATGATTATGCTCACCCCATGCTATATTGTTCTTATCTATCCTATTACTAGGACTTTAGCTCACCCATTTTGATGTATATCTTTAGGTGACTACATGTAATAAGAAGAGGTCAAGTTCCATTAAGAATCTATATAAGAAGGAATTAAATAAATGTGTATGATTGATTTTGTAATTGATATGTATGGTCCTAGTTGGGCCAAGGCACTAAACCTTTTGATCATCTATATGTAATGATATTATGTTTTTTATCTTAAAATGATGTAATAGTAATGTAATAAAAGTATGGGTCTCTATAGGAATGATGAGGAACCATGAGAATGTTTAATTTGATGGATAATGTTACAATTTTACCCCAAATAAATAGAATTTTATGGGGGATGGATTGAAAAGTATCATTTCTAGGTTTTCAAAATATTTTTAGTCCATGAATAATGATAAGATTAAAACTAAGAAATGGATGGAAGAATGATTTGGTTTAGTCCTTTATGAGTAAAATACACCATCTTTAAGTGGTTCCTTTGGTCTACTAATTTTTTAGTAATATACAAGTTTCACTGAATTGATATTTTATTTTCTCTATTTTTCTATTCAATAATAAGTTATTCTAGTTGGTTATGACTTTGAAGGTATGTCATATATCAGTGGTTGAACCTTATCAAGAAGACAATGAACCATAATTAAATTGAATCATTGTAGTTGTATGAGTTTATAAATTTATTTTTCAATAAGTACATTCCTCGTATTCTTAATGAAAAAATAGAGAAGGAAATTCTTGATCTAAAGGAGAAGGGTGATGAATCCATTATTACATAGGAGAAAAATTTACAATATTTTCAAGGTAAAATTATAATATTACCATCCAACCAGAATGAATTATTTATTTATTCTTCATTGGTTAAAAAACAATTATACAAAGGGATTTATCCTTAATATCCTTCAGTAGTTATGAATGAATCACTCAATATGCTATCAAGGTAGAAATGGAGATTGAATTTACCCATCAATATAATTATTATGATAATAATATAATGATGGAATTTAATGGATATTATAATAATTAAAACATAGAGAAACAAGGATGATTGTTCTTATATTCCAGATGTGTGGAAAGAAACATATAGGAATTTTTTTTACAGATAATATTAAATTATTTTTGTTTGGAAAGGATGTTATTAGGAAACTGAATGTTTAAGTGATTGGAATATGTAATATAAATATATGATTGGAGAGAAATTTCCACAAAATGAACCACCCACACTCCAATGTTTCCAATGAAACATGTATGGTAATTATTCGAACTTGTACATTAATTCAAGGGTTAATGTGGTGGATCTAAATTAGGAACCTATTAATCCTAGATATATGTGGAAATCTCATGCGATCACTATTAAATATATTGGTTATGACAATGAAGTGGTGAAAGGTACACTTAAAATTCATTATAGAACTGCTAATATATTATTTTGTTCTAGATCTACGACTTTTTAATATAAAAAAAATTCTTAGGGTATCACATGACAACCTCAACTATTATATGATGAATTAGAAGTGAAAAATAAAACTAGTATAAAGATGTCATCAAAGGTATGTGATTATTTTATGATACAAGTTTTGGGAAGGTGCTTCTATAAAATATTGTTATTATCCCCCTATTTGAATTTAATTCATTTTTGGTTATGTTTTTTCTTTGTTTATATAGATTGCATATCAATTTATTCAGAAAGGAATTTAAGTGTGATATTTTTAATCAACCTATTATCATATATTGGTGTGTGGATAAATATGAACTTCTAATGAAAAATACATCTATTGTGTGGGTCATGATTGTTATTCAAGGGGTCTATTAATGTTATATAGTCAGGGTAAAACTCAACATAAAATAAGATCCATTTTTTATGGTTTTTAAATATATATATAGAAGAGTTTTCTAAGATGCCTCTAAATCATTAATTTTAGTTTTTAGTAGAAATCATAAAATGTTTTAGAACTTTTTAAATTCCAATATAGATAATGTTCCAACTTGGGTTTTAGTAATTTAAGAATAATCGTATGGAGAATCTTGATATGGGAATTATTTTTTATGGGCATCACGAAGTCTTATACCTATTTTTTAGAAAAAAGAATGATGATTCATTGAGAATATATATTAATCTTTAGGAAGTTAACATGATCATGATGAATAATAAGTATCCACTTCCCCATATTGATTTTTTTGATCAATAATGAGGTGATAATTTTTTTCAATGATTTATTTATGATCTATATATTACCATTTGTTGGTCAAAAGTGACAACATACCCAATAAAACCTTTGATGCAAGGTATGAACACTAAGAATTTATAATTATTATATATGGTGTAACTAATTCCCCATATATCATTATGGATTTAATGAATATATTCATTAAATATTACCGTGTTCACTTTTTGGTAGTCTTTATAGATGATATTATTTTATTGTCATGACCCGTCCCCAGGGCCCATGCCATGACTACCCCGAGCCTACCTTCCATAGGCTAGGGGCTAGTGACTAGAACCAAAGGCGTAAATCCCTTAGCTGAGAAGGAATTTCCTTTATAAAAGTATTATATACACAATTAGAGTAAGCGGGAATAACAACACTGAGTAAATACTATATACAAAAATTAGTGCTGGAGTAAAGGGGCTGGAAATACAAGCCCAACAGTAAAGTACATGTACTACGGAAAGCAAGTACAACTGAAAAAGGGACAAATAGATGAATGGTAAAGAGAATCTCCTGGATCATCCTCTGGGGTTCTTACCTAAAGGGTAGGTACAGATGGACACCTCATCACTCCACGTCCGTCTAACTCCTCTGTGTACTGACTCATCGTAAGGTCAACCTCCGGGTACTGTCCAGTCCTGGAACCCTTGAACTCCATCAGCGCGGTCCGTCGTCTGTATCTAACACAACTAGGTGCGGGAATTGCCCGTGTAGGGGTGAGTATAACAATACTTAGTAGAGACCTTGAGACCCTCAAGGTCTTATAATATCCAACAAGGATAACAACAAAGTATAGAAACAATGGATAACCCTTACTTAGGTATATGCCCATACATATACCTAAGTTATCTAGTAACCTGTCTCAATCATGAGGTAAACACAAAAATTCACTCACTCATCTCAAACTAGTATTTTATTCTAGGGGCTCCTATCAAGTATCAACCCCAAAATCCACTAAGGATAATCCATAGTAGTAAGATACAATCACTAAGTATCAACCAACCCTACTTAGGTATATTCCCATATATATACCTAAGTTATCAATCACAGTCCAGCTCCAACTCTTGAGCCCATGAACAAATCATTCTAAAAAGGAAGTAAAGCCAATCACCATGATGATAATGGTTGAAATACATGACTCAGATCACATAGGTATACATCTTTTGTAGAGTGATAGAGATGATCAGATGTAATTACTGATTTATCTAAGCTGTCAGACCCACATGGGATACAGAACTAGCTAAGATGTCGGACCACCACAGGATACATGGACAGATATTCTAGAGTGATAGAGATGATCATATGTAGTCCCTGATTCATCTAAACTATCGGACCCACACAGGATACAGGACCAGCTAAGTTGTCGGACCCAGACAGGATACATGACCAACTATTCTGGAGTGATAGAGATGATTAGATATAGTCACTGATTCATCTATGATGTCGGACCCACACATTATACAGGACCATCTAAGCTATCGGTCCCACACAAGATACAGGACCAGCTATTCTGTCGGACACACATAGGATACAGGAACAGATGTCAGAATTGTCGGACCCACGGAGGATCCCGATACATTAGTTATCGCTATCGAACCCACAAAAGGATTCTGTTATAGTAGTCATTGGTGTCAAACCCATGGAGTATTCTGGTACAATAGTAATCGATTTCGAACCCATAGAGGATCCCAGTACATCTCAGGCGTAGCCCACCCTAGGGTTCCCGCACACAACACGCTCGATTCCGAGACGGTCGGATCCTAAATCCAAGTTTTGATACATTAACTACCACGAAGACTCGATTTGATGTATCCCGTAGTTCTGTCTCATCATAATGAACCCAACACGAAAGATGGCGCGTCAATCGGACGCCCGGTCTGATAGTTATTGGCATTTTCGTTCTAGGGGCCCGATTGTTTTTAGGCTCAAACCAATCCAGTCATACCCCAACTGCATCCAAAACTCAGGTGTAGTATTCCAAAATAAGTGTCTCAATCCAATAATTCCATCGTCATAGGCGATACATCAAACGGACACTCGTAGCACAAGATGCGGGTGAAAGGTGTAAACGACCACAGCGGGTCCGGTTCCGGGCCGACCCAGTCGACCAGATCCGACCTGAAGCGGTCTGAACCCAGGTCTGACCCGGTCTGCGAGTCTGTCACGGTCTTAGGAATAGACCCTACCTGAGAGGACGGCCTGGCCCGAAGATATGGCTCGGCCCGATCGGCGGCCTGGCCGGCTGGCAGCTCGGCGGGCTGGCGGCTCGGCCAGCCGGCGACACGTGTGGTCCGGTAGGCCACGCTGCAGGAGGGGGTTTCCGCGCCCCCTAGTTCATCGAACAGAACTGGCATTTTGTTCCGGTTCAAGAGCTTTGGGACTCGGCTAGTCCTGCTGGTTCGGCTTCACGGCGGCCGGCCCAGCCAGCCGCCTCCGCACCTCCACTGCAGCGCGACAACACTGCAGTCCTACTACCCTCCACGCGGTGCGACGGTGCCGTGCCACCACCGCTGCGGCCTGACCTGGCCGCGGCCTTCGGCTGCACTGCACGGCGTGACGGAACCGCACATTTTCATCCATAGTGGCCCTCCCAGCCGTGGTTTCTCTTTCGTCCTCCGTGGTTCTTCTCCGACGCGATGCGACGTCACCATGCCCTTTCGGCTCCGACTCCATCGTCACCAAATAAGAACCAACGGTGGGGTGTCGGGATGTGTTTCTTTGGCCCGCGCCCTCCACAATAGATGATATCAATTGGCCATCGTTGAACAAAATCAAACGTCAAAGAACGAGGGTATAATTAATACATTAAAATAATCAAATCCCCCTACCACAAATTCGATGATCAATGACGGAGTCACGGAAGATGGATGACACGGGAGACAGACGTCTTTCCATTGATGTCGAGAGAAGATGATGTTGTTGTTGGAGATGTTCTTCGTGGGTGGTGACTTCCCTCCTTTGTTCAGGTAGGAGAAGGAAGAAGACGTCCAAGGAAGAAGTCTAATAACAGAAGACATCATCGGTGTTCTTCACGTTCTTCGTTAGTAGGAAGAGGCGTTCTTTGTGGGCGGTGGTTCTTTGTTGGAGAGGACAATTCTCCAAGGATTCCCCCAAGAGCTCCTCCCAATTCTCCCAACAAAAGCCAAAATTATGCCAACTCCAACCATAATAATATAACACGTATTTTTATGTTGGCATAATTAATTCAAAATAGTTCAAAATAAAAGAGCCAATTAATTAATTGCAAGTTTAGATAATTAATTTTGAGAGAGAGGTGGCATCATAATGAGGGAAGGTGGAAGGTGGGGGGTTTAACCCACCTAAATGGGGGGTTCAAAGGGTTTCCAGCCCATGTGGGCCCCACCTAGTAATATCCTCTCAAGGGGGGTTATGTGCGGGTGGGCCCCACCACTAACCTTCCTCTGGAGGTTTTGACCACCACACATAAAAAAAATATGCTACACATATTTTTTATCAAATTTAGAATTCCCCGAAAATTAACATCCAACTTCGATAAAACACAACTGGGGTAAAGGTCCCCTTAAGTGAATACCGGCATTGCGAGTTCATCGGTGTCCTCTGATTTCAATTATGAGCACCAGTTCAAAAGATATAGAAACCCACTCGCACATTTACTAAACATACCCGAACTAATCTTTAGAAAAATTTTATCAGTCACCCTCGACCCACGTCGGTTGAGGATAGGATCTACCTAAGTGAAACACGCCCCAACGAACCACACGGTACTCTCATATTTTTAATCTGACCATTTAGAAGTTATGAATTTTACAATAAAATAATTGTCACTTAATTATTTTATTTGCGGCCAAAAACTAACTTTTTATGGTGGCACGCGCCAGCCAAAGTTAGTGTCTGCTTAAATAAAGCATGCCCTCATGATTTCAACGGTGGTCTCGGATTTTTAATCCGAGTTACCATTTTTGAGTTATAAGCATTTGAAAAATAAAATAATTTATTTAATTATTTTATTTATGGTTATGACATTTTCGGGTTTTCTCACAGGAGGCCCATGCCGACTAAACATAGGTCACGCCTAGGGTAAAACTGACATACTGAGCACAACGGTGGCCTTGAATTTCTGATCCAAGCAACCATTTAAGATTTATTCCATTTTTTCATGAAAACTGCATATGCGTTCTAATTTAATCTTAACAAAACTTCGACGGATCATTCTAGGCAATCTGGCCCTTGGAATCATGTTCCGTTAGATACTGCGGGCTCGTAAAATTCTCAAGTAATTAAGAAAAAAATTCCAGGAAATATCCAGGTCTCTAAATTTTCCCCACCACAAAGCTTTACATCCCCATAAGATACAACTCATACTAAAGGAACAAATGAGGGTACTGAGATCGCATATGAACCTCTCGCTCCCATGTTCTCCCCTGGATGTTCCTGCACTGCCAGCAAACACACACCAGAGGAATCAACCATCAATGCAGGACCCGCTACTGTCGATCCTCAATCTCCACTGGAACCTCCATGAATGTCACCCCATCATCTATGTCCAACTCCCCATGGTTGATGATGTGGGATGGGTCATGCACCTATCTCCTCAGCTGAGATATGTGGAATATGACGTACACCCGGTGCAACTAAGGTTAAAGAGCCAAGCGTTATGCCACCTCACCTACTCTACGGAGGACCTAGAAAGTTTTGATGAATCGCAGAGATAAATTTCCGCCTCAGCCAAATCTCTGTAAACCTCATAAATGTGAGACCCGTAGAAAGACGTTATCACCATCCTTGAACTCCCACAACACTTCCTCCTTGAAGTGAAACTGGTAGCATGGTATGTCCTATAAAGAGAATGATGTGTTCCCCACCTTCAGAAAACCCATCAGGTGCCTTCCCTGAGGATATCTGAGCACGCCGCGTCTCACAATCAACATCTCCACGTTGTGCCTCCCTGACTCACTGAAGAAGTGGAGGAGTGACTGTGAGAGACTGAAGAAAGTTTTCTCCATCTCTATCCTCAAAGGATATCTACATCGTGGCCATCATCATTGTCGCCCTTCATAGTAGTTGAATTTGTGATCTCCTACTGAGAGCATCTTCTACAATGTTTCCCCTTCCTATGAGTATAGACTATCTCGAAGTCTTAGTCCAGGGGGAACTCAAGACAACATCGTTGCCTTATGTCTAGGTCCTTCTACAAGAAGACACACATTGGAATATTGATTTTAGAGTAAACCACAAACCTTTCACTCAACGAACTATTGGTGAGACTAGCCAATTTTAAAGAACTCGAGTTTCGCCTTCTTCGCCTATGTCCTACATGAGATAGTAAGATTTATCATTTTCTAAAAAGAGTAATCCGGTCTCATCCCCTAGATGAACCACATCATTTTCCTAATACAGTCAATCATGACATTAAAGGTACTAATTCATGCCATGGATGATGTCATAAGGCCTCGACGCTACTACCAAGAGATCCAACCGTTAATCTCGCCTATAAGGGTTGAGTCACACTGTCGGCATCAGTGTGTGGTCACTTGGTCTCCTCCAATAGAAATCTGGAATGTGAGGTTCAAGTCAATGGTTTTTACCAGAATCTCTCAGTACCAACCACACCCCTAAGGAATGGAATCAAATGTCACATGGAAAGGTGTCTTTTATTACTGCATCTCAAAGTATAAAGACACAAAGAAACCACAAAAAACAACACCAACGAAGCTAGAAGCATTATGAACAAAGGTATCTATTCTTGGATCTAGTCCCACTACTATCCTCTCGCTCCTTGTGGTCATGGTGGATCTTCTGGTGGTGGTGGTGGTGGTAGGACCTCAAATCATCTTCCACCGCCTACTGCTCGGCCAGCTCCTCGGCCACGTCTGCCTGCTCCCGGCGGTCCACCACGGTCAAACCTCTACCTATGCCTGGTAGGTCCCTCTACTATCTGATACAAATCTGCATGGCGGTTCTAATAGTCATGAGCCATGTGGCCCTACCCTCCTCATGCATAGCACTGCCTGCTTCTCGTATAGCTAGCTTTGTCTCATGTTCCCCGCACAATTGTACCTATATCCTGGGGTTTCCCACCAGATGTCCTGGTCTTCTTGGTCCTCTATGACATCTGTCTACTTCCGGCTGCAGAAGACTCCTCTACATGTCGCCCTATGGTGGGTCATGCTACTGGTGACTTCTCTACAAGAAAAATCTCTACTATGAGGGCTTTCTCCAACACTCCCTCCTGTTTCGGAATGTTGAGGGAGATCATCAAGGCTCTAATATTATGAATGAGTCCTTGCTCGAAGGTCAGGGCCCTAAATAATGGGTCATGTACCATATCCGTGGAGTAGCACAAGAGGTTGGTGAACCTCACTAAGGACTGAGCTACTGTCATACTGCCCTACTGTAGATGAAGTAACTCCTGAATCTGCATCGCATGAAGGGTGGCTGGAACAAACTCTGAGTGGAAGAGACTCTCAAAGTCTGCAAAGAGTAATGATGCCTCTTCATGCACATGGAGCATCAGGCTCCACCATCTTCCAGCTGCTTCATGCAGGAGACTCGTGGTAAGGATCATCATGAGGTCGGCTAGTGTCCTTACCAATCTGAAAACTCCCACGACAGCCTCCATCCAATCCTCAGCATCCTGTGGGTACGTCTCTCCCCGGAACCTGGGTGGCCTCTTGCGTTGTAAATTGTGCAACGCACTTAGTCAGCGTACACCCTCTGCTGCTAGAGCTGGTGGTATCGGTGGCCTAGTGGGTAGTGGTACCACTAGTACCTCCACTATGATGGGGCCCTGCACCGAGACCTCATCGCTCGATGGGCTGACATCTCGTACAAAACTTGGAACCCTGGATGGATAACTACGTGGGGCTATCCTGAAAATAAATAGGTGTGCCATGGTCATTAAGTTATACCTGGTGTGCTTACTCTAAGAGAACACAAAGGAAACTATTGAAACACACACACAATCAATGTTTTCATGCACTGAGTCGGAAATCAGAAGTCAAGGTCCTGGAGTATGGATACATCGGTCACCACACCAACAGAGGACTCCCTGGATTGAAAACCACACTCAATACTCTAAACATTATTTTTTCATAGTAAGATAGATCAGAGTTCGAAGTTCTACGATAGAACTGACTCCTCTGATACCAATTTGTCACGACCCATCCTCAGGGCCCGTGCCGTGACTACCCTGAGCCCGCCTTCCACAGGACAGGGGCTGGCAACTAGCACCAAAGGCGTAAATCCATTAGCAGGGAAGGCATTGCCTTTATAAAAGTAACACATACACAATTGAAGTGAGATGGAAGAAAAACACTATGTCAATACTATATACAAAAAGTAGTGCTAAAGTAAAGGGGATGAAAATATAATCCCAACAGTAAAGTAAAGGTACAACGGAAAACAAGTACAACTGAAAAAGAGACAAACAACTGAATGGTAAAGAACAACTCCTGGATCATCCTCTGGGGTTCCTACCTGAAGTGTAGGTACATATGGCCACATCAACACTCAACGTCCGTCTAACTCCTTTGTGTACTAACTCTTCGTAAGGTCCACCTCTGGGTACCGTCCAGTCCTGGCACCCTCGGCCTCCGTCGGCATTTTTTATCGTCAACATCCAACACAATGAGGTGTGGGCATTGCCCGTGCAGAGGTGAGTATAACGATACTTAGTAGAGACCCTGATACCCTCATGGTATCACACTTTCATACAAGTATAACCACAAATTATAGAAACAATGGATAACCCTTACCTAGGTATATTCCCATACATATACCTAAGTTATCTAGTAGCCCGTCCCAATCATGAGGTAAACACAGAAAGTCACTCACTCAGCTCAAACTAGGATTTTATTTTAGTGGGTAGTATCAAGTATCAACCCCATAATCGACTAAAGATAATCCACAATAGTAAGATACAATCACGAAGTATCAACCAAGCCTACTTAGGTATATGTTCATACATATACCTAAGTTATCAAACACAGTCCCGCTCCAACTCTCGATCCTAAGAACAAACCATTCCACAAAGGAAGTAAAGTCAATCACCATGATGATAATGGTTGAAATACATGACTCAACTCACATAGGTATACATCTTTTATTGAGTGATAGAGATGATCAAATGTAGTCACTGATTCATCTATGTTGTCGGACCCACACAGGATACAGGACCAGCTACACTGTCGAACCCACACAGGATACAAGACCAGCTATTCTAGAGGGATCGAGATGATAAGATGTAGTCACAGATTCATCTAAGCTATCGGACCCACACAGGATACATGACCTGCTAAGCTGTCAGACCCACATAGGATACATGACCAACTATTCTAGAGTGATAGAGATGATCAGATGTAGTCACTGATTCATCTAATCTGTCAGACCCACACAGTATACAAGATCAGCTAAGCAGTTGGACTCACATAGGATATAGGACCAGCTATTCTGTCGGACCCACACAGGATACAGGAATAGAAGATAAAACTATCGGACCCACAGAGGGTCTCGGTATAGTAGTTATATCTATTGAACCCACGGAGGATTCTGGTATAGTAGTAATTTTATTTGAACCCATGGAGGATTCTGGTATAGTAGTCATCGCTGTTGAACCCACAAAGGATTCCGCTACATCTCATTCGGAGCCAACCCCAGCGTTCCCGCACACAGCACGCTCGATTCCAGGAGGGTCTAATGCTTGAGCCAAGTGATTATACATCATCTACCATGAAGTATCGAGTTGATGTATCCCGTAGTATTTCCTCATCATAAGCAACCCAACGCGACAGACGGCGCATCCATCGGACGCCCAGTCTGACAGTTATTGGAATTTCCGTTCAAGGGGCCCGATTGCTTTTTAGGCTCACACCAACCTGGTCGTACCCCAACTGCGTCCAAACCATTGGTGGTGTATGCCAAAAGAATCATCTTGCTCCATTAATTCTATTTTCATATGAGGTACGTCAAATGGACACATGTAGCAAAAGATGCGGGTCCGGGTTCGGTCCGACCAAGTCGGACAGACCCGACCCAACCAGGTCTGAACCGGGGTCTGACCCGGTCCGTGGGTCCAAACAGGTCTGAGGAAGAGACCTCAGCCGAGAGGACGGCCCAACCTAAAGAGATGGCCCGGCCCGACGGGCGGCCTGGCCGGCTGGCGGCTCAGCCAGCCCGCGTGGTCCGGTCGGCCCCGCTGCGGGAGGGGGTTGTCGTGCCGCCCAGTTCGTCGAACATAACCGACATTTTTTTCCAGTTTAGGAGGCACGAGACCAGGATGGTCCCACAGGTCTGGCTTCATGGTGGCCGGCTCGGCCAGCCGCCTCCACACCTCCACCGCGGCACGACGGCACCGCGGTCCTACAGCCTTCCGCGGGGCGCGATGGCGCCGCGCCACCACCGTCGCGGCCCGACCTGGCTGAAACATTCAGCTCCACCGTTCGGCATGATGACGCCACGTTTCTTCATCCGTCATGGCCCTCCTGGCTGCGGTTCCTCTTTCATCCACCGCAGTTCTTCACCGGCACTGTGTGACGGCACCGAGCCCTTTCGGCTCCGACTCCGTCGTCATCAAACAAGAACCAACAGTGGGGCGTCGGGCTGTGTTTGTTCATCCCACACCCTCCGCATTAGATGATATCAATTGGCCATCATCGAACCAAAGAAAACATCGATGAACGAAGGTATAATTCATACATTAAAATAATCAAATCCCCTACCTCAAATTTGGTGATCAACGACGGAGTCACGGAATATAGACGTTACGGGAGACGGAAGTCATTACTTTGACGTCGGGAGGAGATGATGTTGTCTTTGGCGACGTTCTTCGCGGGTGGAATCTTCCCTCATTGTTTCTAGTAGTAGAAGTAAGAAGACATCCAAGGAAGAATTCTATGAACAGAGGAGGTCGTCGGCGCTCTTCACGTTCTTCGTTAGTAGGAAGAGGCATTCTTCACGGGCGGTGGTTCTTCGTTGGAGAGGAAAATTCTCCAAGGATTCTCCCAAGTGATCCTCCCAATTCTCCCAAAAAAATCCAAAATTATGCCAACTCCAACCATTATAATATAACACATATGATTATGTTGTCATAATGAATTCAAAATAATTCAAAATAAAAGAGCCAATTAAATAATTGCAAGTTTATATAATTTATTGTGAGAGAGAGGTGGCACCATTATGAGGGATGGTGGAAGGTGGGGGGGTTTAACCCACATAAATGGGGGGTTCCAAGGGTTTCAAGACGATGTGGGCCCCACCTAGTAATATCCTCCCAAGGAAGGTTATGTGAGGGTTCCCAAGGAAGGTTATGTGAGGGTGGGCCCCACCACTAACCTCTTTTTGGTGGTTTTAACCACCACACATAAAAAAAATTCCTACACATATTTTTTTTTATTAAATTTAGAAATCCCCAAAAATTTACTTCCAACTTTGATAAAACACAACTGTTGAAAAGTTCTCCTTAAGTAAATATCGGTGCTTCGAGTTCATCGGTGTCCTCAGATTTCAATTCCGGGCACCAGTTCAAAAGATATAGAAACCCGCTCGTACGTTTACTTAACGTACCCGAACTAATCATTAGAAAAAATATTATCAGCCACCCTCGACCCGTGCCGGTCGAGGTTAGGCTCTACCTAAGTGAAACATGCCCCAACAAACCCAAAGGTACTCTCAGATTTTCATTCTGAGTTACTATTTAGAAGTTATGAATTTTAAAATAATATAATTGTCACTTAATTATTTTATTTGCGTCCAAAAATTAACTTTTTCTGGTGGCCTACGCCAGCCAAAGTTAGTATCTGCTTAAATAAAGTATGCCCTCACGAGTTCAGCGGGGGTCTCTAATTTTTAATCTAAGTCACCATTTTTGAGATATAAGCATTTGAAAAATAAAATAAAATATTTTATTTATTTTATTTACGGTTATGAAATTTTCTGGTTTTCTCACATGGGGCTCATGCCAACTAAACTTAAGTCATGCCTAGGGTAAACCCGCCATCCAGAGCACAATGGAGGCCTCTGATTTCTGATCTGAGTAACCGTTTAAGATTTATTACACTTTTTCAGGAAAAATGCATACACATGCTAGTTTAATCTTAACAAAACTTCGATGGATCATTCTGGGCACTCTGGCCCTTGGAATCGTGTACCATCAGATATTGAAGACTCGTAAAATTCTCAAGTAATTAAGAAAACGAATTTCCCTAAAATTTAAAAGTCTTTACATTTAAATTCTAAGAGTAATTAAGGGTATAAAGATCACTTGAGGATTATAATGATGTCCACATGGAAGTATAATTTTTATTAAAAAAATTCCATGTGTACATTTTAGCTATAAAAACATTATTTTTGGGTCGTATAATCTCATGGGAGGGTATATCGGTGGTTCCCTCAAAGATGAATGTTATTGAAAATTTTCCTAGATGAACCATTGTGACTGAGATCCATAAATTTGTGGGATTATATGGATATTATTGATTATTTGTGAATAATTTATCATGGATATCTAACCTACTAACCAAGTTAACTTATATGGGAGTTAAGTTCCTTCCCACTGATGAATGTGAATAAAATTTCAAGGAATTTAATTGAAGCTTGGTTAATTCATCTATGCTCATACTACCCTATGGTAGAGAAGGGTGAGTGATTTATAGTGATTCATTGAATAAGGGGATTGGATGTGTTGTTTTATTGAATGATATAGTGATATCTTATTTCCCACAACAATTAATGTTTCATGAGAATAATTACTCATCCCACAACATGAATTTAATAGTGGTAATCTTTGATCGAAAGATATAGAGGCATTATATTTATAGAGAAAGTTGAAACAAACATACTAATCATAAATTTTTAATGCATTTATTCCCCCATAATGATTTTAATATATTCTAGAGAATATGTTTAGTGATTATTATGGATTATGAATAATAAATACTTCATAACCCCAGTAAAGTGAATATGGTGGCTGATGATTTGAGTTAAAAGGATTATTATGGATTATCTATAATAAGGATAAAATAAGTTCTAGTATTTATATATTTTCAAAGGATGTATGATGAAATATTGAAGGAAGGGGAGAAATATTATCTTTCTAAATAATGTATCCAACAATATATACATGTTATGATCAAAGATGCATAAAATAAATATGTAGAGTGGAAAAAGAATGTGGGAAATTTTCTTTATTTAAATTTTTATTTTCATGGATTGATATGGTTTGAGAACTGTGTAAGTTTCTATTAAAAACAAGACTTGAAGAACGATGTATTTTAAGAATATCATAGATCATCATTCTCTATTCATCCAAGAAGTATGAAGATTTATAGTGATATGAATGATTATTTCTAGTGGAAAAACATTAAAATAGATATTTCAGTGTTTGTATCTTGGTTCATGGTATATTAGAATGATAAGGATGACAAATAGAAGTATAATGGGATGTTACCAACATTACCCATAATTGAATGGAAATAGGAAAAAATCTAAATGGATTTCACCATCACACTCCCAAAAACATCTAATGGACAAATATTTATTTAAGTTGTTTTTTATTGCCTTACAAGGTCATAACATTTCATTACAATCTAAACATATTTATCTCTTTATAAAATTTCTAGTATGTACATTATGCAAGTGGTAATGTTTCATATAGTTACACATTCTATTGTATCTAATAAAGATATTATGTGTTCCTTGATGTTATGGGGAAGTCTAAATCAATATTTGGATAAGGAGTTTTGCCTCAATATTTATTTTCATCCTTTGATAAATGGTCAATAGTAGAGAAATATGTAAACCCTATAAGAGATGATAATATAATGTTCTTTTGATTTCAAAGGTGTTGCTAGGATCAGTACCATCCTCTTATAAAAAATCTATTATAATAAATCTTATCAATTTAGCATTCAAATGGCTCCTAAATAATCCCTCTATTGAAGGATGTGAAGAACCCCCACATACAGAAATGATGTTAGAGTATATATGATTTTTGGACCTATGAAGGGTGCAGAAGTGGTAGAGAAGGTTAGATCCATCTAGCAACACTTAAATTAAACATAGTTTTGATATAAGAGTTATATTAACAATCACCTTTGATATTTGGAATTAAAAGTTTTATAAAAGGTATTTTTATGAATTTATCAATAAATAAACGTTATGATATTTAGAAATAAGTGAACCCTGATATCAAGTTATATTTTTTCATCAATGATTATTAATCTATTTGGTGTTTTAAATTATTACTTTGTGCCTCCACTAAACCTTTTTCATGTTCATGATGAGGTCAATGTATCTCTTTTGAGGAAGTACATCACTGATCCTTCACATATAAAGAATGGAACATTTATAACACTAGAAGATTTTCTTTATTATAAAGATAAAATGGAGTAAATCTTGGATAATAGAGATAAATAACTATGGAACAGGACTACTCAAATACATAAATATCCTTGGATGAATCATAAATTTTAGGAAGATATGTTGGAACTAGAGGATGTGATGAAGTAGTGATATCCTTATTTTTTTATATCCATGATATAGAATTGAATTGATGAAATTAATTTTAAGTGGGGGTATAATTTAACACACTAATAATTTATATATATTTCTATTGAATTAAACCTAATGTTTTTGATAACATTATTTATAGTCAACCTAATGTTTAACATAACTCTTGATATAGTATACCTTTATTACCGAGATGTTGGATTAGTTGGTATGGATAGTATTATCCAAATATAGAGATATATATAGTTATTTATTCATAAATTAAATTTTCTAAATAATAAGTAATAATGATTCATAAATTTTTTAACAAAATCATATTCTCATTCAATGACCTATTTGTAAGAATAAAAAAAATAATAGGTGTTAAGAATTTTTACTTGAACAAATATATTGATCAATATTTAAAAGTTACTTTAATGAATTTTATTTGTAATTTTTAAATAATCATAAAAAATTATTTATCTAAAGGTTATGAATGAATATAAAATCATTTCATTGTAAAAAGTGTTATTTTTTTAAATTGATTTTATGTTCACAACAAGAATATATCATAATAACTTTTATAAATAATTAACGATTATTGGTTTTAATTAAATTTATATATAATATGTTAAATAAAATATGTTCAAAATCAATTGATAATTTTAACTAGGAAAAGAATGAATGAAAATTTAGTTATATTCTTAATAATTCATTAGTATTAAAATTATTCTATTTTGTATTGTGTGAACTTGTGTTAAAATTATTTTTTCCCACATATAGAAATTTAATTTGATTAAAAGGATTCCATATTTGGAATCATATTTTTTATATTTGGAATCATATTTTTTATATTTGGAAATTATTTCACTTTCATTTTTGATGATATTGAATAGAAAAAATATTAAACAATTGTTACCACATTCATGGTTAAAACTGGTTTATGAGGGGTGTTAAAATAATAGATTAGTTTAATAAAGAAAAATAAACCTATCTATTTGTTTTTGGTTCAATATATTTAGACCCTATATTGTCTTACCATTTAAAAAATCCCATTTGGTTCCACATACACATGAGAATGAATTTATGTGATTTAAATCTTTTATGTAATTCAATGTGTGTCATCTACCGTATATATAAAAGGAAACCTCCTCCCCTTCATTTTGAAAAAATTTGGAGCCTTATTTATCATACAATCCCCATACCAAAAAGGTAATAGCTTTTTTCCCTTCATCCTATATTCCCTTCTCTTCTAATATGACTAATATTTTAAAGCTAAAGGTTTAATCCAAAATATGTATCTCAAATATGTGGTATAAATCTTAACCAATACCTTTAAATTTTATTTCTTCTTCAAAAATTTATAAACATATTGTATCCATAATAACATGATCAATACAATATCATAAATATATTGATATTTTATTATGATAATTACACAACCATATTATATATCTTTTCCATCAAAAATTATATAAAGTATCAATCAATAAAGCCCAGAATGTTTTTTCAATAATAAAGAAAATATTTTTCTTCTCATTATCTTGAGATGAAACTTGTTTGGGTGGAACCATAATAGATTTGATAAGTTCTTGGATGTTGGAAAGGTGTTTTTGAATGATTTCTACCAAAAACTATGTCATTACACTATATCACTGAGGATCATGTTGCAAGAGAGGTATCTACACTATAGCTGATTAAGGATCCACCATAATTTGTAGGGGAGATGAGGCTACACTATAATGAAGTGGGTTTCCACATAGTGGGGTGATGTTCATTGTAATTTCTATATATCCTCCACCTTTAATGGTTATTTTAGTTGGTCTATGATGTAAGAGCATGGGCCATGTCATACACCTTCTCTGCATCAACTACAAAATTAGTGTGGTCTTTAGTTAATAAGAGTTTCATTTTTGAATGGTTATTACACACTTGAATTTATAGATTCGTTACAAATTTAAATACTTATTCAATTAATAATTGAATATGAAATTTAAGTGGTTTTAACAAAATCATTACACATGGGTTGAGGCCTTAAGGTGCCTCCATTCTTCACCTTATTCAATAATAATCTAGAACACTGAAAGTCTACAGACACATTACATGATTGTGTACACAACCTCTGTGGAATAGAAGTTAATATTTTAGATTGGTTCTATATAGAAACCATCCTTTTTACGATGTGGTGGTTCCTTCCAATGTACCTTTACATCATGGTGGCCAGCGCTAGACCATGTTTCTCCCCTTCCAACACACCAATTCCATGCAATGCAGTCTCTACATCATGTTATCTGTTCAATATCACTCTCTACACCTTTGTTTCCACCTAATTCTCTAGAGGCCTCATATTTTCCAAAAAACCTTCCTCCTACTTAGTCTGACCGTGTGGATCACTTTTGATGATGACTGACCCAGGGTATGTTTAATACCACCCCATTGGTATTTATTAATCCATAAAATTCACTAAAACACATAATAGGTTATATTTGACCAGTTTTATGAGACATTAATATGTGACAATGTTCTAGTTTCTGTGAGAATGTGGTTCAGTAATCAACATCTCACACAGACCATGATGTGGCCATCGAATAATTATGGTAGGAAGTTCATTCCCCTATTTGGATTAAATATACACTTGATACAATGATGATTTTATTTGATGTAATTTTTATGACCATGATTGATTGATATTTCATGCGGTTATGTGTTTATAGCCTGTAAAACCCTTGGTAATATTTGATCTCATGAGTGAAACGAGTGTAGATTTTTCAATGTTTTATTTATGTTCACATGCTATTGTGAATGTTGTTATATACTCATGATGATATGTTATTCCAATTTTTATATGAATACTATAAGTGTATTACTATGAATTTTTTGATCTTAGTGGTACATGAGATGAGAGGACCATTATGAAATATTTTTCACTTAGAGGGGGAGGGTGCTGACTTCTGACTATGGTGACGAGGGACCTAAGAAAAGGGTGAAAGTATGAGGTATCTATGGTGTCATTTGAGGATTCACTCAAGGTATAATTTTTTTACCATGTTATGTGTACCATAAGGTTTCATAGTTGATGTGAGTACCATATATTCTCGACTAGAGTATGTCATGTGACATGGTACTTTTGAGGGATAGAATACACCAAGTTTCATGTCCACACAACACGGTTAGGACACTATATAGGGGTTACTTTGGTTACAACACACTTATTACATTATCTTCTGACATGGTTCCAAATTAGGTAGAGTAGGAGGTTTGTGGTGGTGTGGTTAGCACATGATCAATAATTTTTTGATTATATGATATGGATGGTTACATAATTATAATTACTATGGAATAAAAATGTTATTCTTGAGCATATATGTTTGAGGATACATTGGTGGTGCCCTACTAAGCCTTGTACTCACACCATACTAAGTAATTTCTAAGTTATTGTTGATTCAATGAGAGATTCAACAAAGCGAAAAGGCCACATAGTGAAGATATGAGCAAAGGGAGAGTGAGATATAAGTAGATTGAGATAAAATCTAATGAACCAGAAATTTATTTTGTTTAATATCTCTATTTGTATTACTATGGATTAGATTTCCACATTGGGGGATGTTATATATATATAATATCTATTCCATTTATTTACTTCCATAGCATTACTATAATGATTAATTATTTTCATTATAGTTATTATTGATCCAATGACCTGATACAGAGGGTATAGTCTCCCCACTGACTAACTCAGAACCTCACTTCTAGTCAGAGTCCTCTTGCGTATGGTGAGATAAGCATGAGGTTATTTAGCACTCTCTCTCTGACCTAGTAGTTTTGGTTGTGGAATTACAAATTAGTATCATGGGATGAAGATTTAAAAAATTATTCATTTCATTAATATGATTAGGTTTATGGTAGATAAGAGGTAGAATGGTTGGGACTTGGTTAGGAAAACTATGATAGTACCAAGCCAACATTGTAAAGTAGACCTATGAGTTTCCAAAAAATGGGAAATTATATTTTTCTATTACAGTTGAATAAATAAACCTTAGGTTATGTACATTATGTTGATATATGATTTATGGGATTTAGGGTGTGTTCATACATCATTGATTGGCACCTAGGTACACATTCCCTATATATACCTATTTATGTGCCGCTTATTAGTTATTTAATTAAGTTCCTTGATCATGATATTTGTTCAAGATAGTCTCTTCTTGTGTGATATATTTGTGTTTCCATCATGTTTTGATATATATTTATGGAAATTAATTTGTTTAATTGTACAATATTTTGATTTAATATATATATGATGAATGTGACTAATGTGTAGTGATGGAATCCATGGTTAGTTCTAGGAGGGTTATACTTTTGGTTGAGGGTAGACTCCTATTAGAACCTTATTTTCTCTTAGACTAGTGATGATATTTTTATATTCTCAATATTTATTCTATTTTAAATGATTACACCTAGAATATGTTTTGTTGGATCACCAACTAAGGAAGGTTCTCCAGAGCCCATTCCGTAACATACACTAGTCATGCATATTGTGGTTATTTTCAATCCACAACCAAAATCCATTGTAGAATATGTTAATGATTTTCAACCCTAGCTTCCCCAAACCTTTTAGGGAACCGATGCACCATAAGATATGGATAATTAGATATAAAACCTTAAAAACATCTTCAACCTTATTAAGACACTGTTAGATAAGAATTTGAAACTATAAGAATTCATAGTGCAAGGGCCTAATGAGCGTTGGTGGGGAGTTATGAGACATGATTTCTATCAAGAGGGACTCTCATGTGTGGCCTTCAAGGACTTGTTTTTTAAATAGTTCTTAACTAACACACTAAATATTGGTCGACTATAGGATTTCATGGAACAAAAGTAGGTCTCCATGATAGTATCAGCATACTACAAATGATTTTTCTAAGTTCCTCCATTCATCACTAGTTTTGGATGATAATGAGGTCTAAATTCTAGGATGTACGAAATTATTCATTAAATTTACTTTATACAATAGTTTATGAGCTTCTAGAAAGATTTTTTCCCAAAGGTTTTATGGAAGGACCTAAACATTTAGAATATTGTTGAGTAAAATGGAAAGATGGTTTTTTCAACCCTTCTAAACTCAAACAGATAGATGTCATTATGGTATCATGAGTACCTCATCTGTTGGAACAAAGAAGAAGGCTAGAGATAGTTAGCTAACAAGAAAAAATTCTATTCATTAGAGTTCATACTCTTTTTTTCCATTTGTAGATGACCCCCAATGATTTAAAAGTGGTATGTTTGGATACTATAGTCAGGTACGTCCAGTACCCCAAATTTAGTACCAAAAGGGTGGTAGGAGAGGGAATACCCAATATTTTTTCACAAGAGTTTCATTTAAAAGGTGGAGATAGCCATGATAAAGGAAATAGAGGTCGGTATAGGGTTCTCAGTAGCTGACCAAAACTGGTCCTAAATCTCAATGATAGGTTTATAGGGAATAGGAATTCCACGTAAAATTTGTTGATTATACTCCTTCAAATTTTGGAGATTGGCCATATATAGTTTGAGGTATGATCTTGATCAAATACAAAATTTTTATTAATTTTTCATCCTATTATTCTATAACTACAAAAGTAGTTGTTGGAATTAACATACCAGTCATGTTATCCTATGAGTTAGTCTCCTAAGAGACATCACATAGATTGAAAGTGGACCTTCTCCAATGATGCCCAAAGTTCCATATATTTTTCACTAGTTATGGTAATATATGGGAGTTTATAAAACTAATGATTATGTTAATAGATGTGATTATCAATTTAGATTTTCTAGATTTCTTCCTAGCTCAGATATACTAATATAATAGACATGATTTGTTCACTTCACCAAAGGGGGAGAAGATGTTGATGGACGGAGAGCGGGAACACTACAACAAAAATGTACTTTAACAGTTCTTTTATTTATCAAAAATATAAAAAAATGATGATAAATCAAATATTTATCAGAGCTAAGGAGAGCGCTGATAAATTCAACCTTTTATCATTGCTTTTTTTTGCACTAATAAAGGAAACATTTACCAGTGCTTTATTTTTAGCACTAATAAAGGGTTAAAATTATCAGCACCTTATTTTTAGCACTAATAAAGGTTATAATAAATAAAATTAAATAATAAAACAAATAAAAAATAGAAAATGTGTTTATTAAAAAAATTAATTTTTTTAAATTAAATAATTATTGATAAAATGAATAAATTGATTATATATTATTAATTATTAAACATTTTATTAATTAGATAATTATGATAATTAATATTATTAAATTCTATATATTTAATATATTGATATATATTAATGAATATAAATAAGAATTACATATTAAAAAATATTTAGGCTCTTTACATTAAATAGTAATATATTTATTATATAATGGTTTGTAATAAAAAATTAATATCAATTACAAATATGGACTAACTGCAGAGTACTCATCCTATAATTGAATCTTGTTTGATTTTTTAATTTAACATTGATCAAATCGTTGCTACATTGATTTCACTTATACGTAATTAATGCAGTTTTTATACAATGAAAATGTATAAAACTTATCCATTTTTTCTATATTGTTAGAGTGTATTTATTCTTAACTTATTCAATTCTACTCATTTTTAACATATATACATGCCCTTAAAATATATATTCATTAATAATTTTAAAAATAAAATTGAAAAAAAATATTTATAAATAAATATATTTTTAAATATAAATATTTTTTTAATATTAATATATATATCATTGTTAATAAATAATTTTTTTAAACTATTTATATAATTATAAATTAATAATTATATACATTTAAATAATTATTAAATTTATAGTAAATTTACTTAAATAATGAATATATTTACTAAAATTATACTTATAAATATTAATTAAATATATATATATAAGTATAATTATATATATATAATGATATAAATATTATATTTCAAAAATATTTCTATTATTATAACTAAATAATTAAAAATAAATATTTATATATAAATATTTATAAAATTATAATGAATATATTTAGAAGGGAATATATTTACTATATTTGTATTTATATATATTTATTAAGTATATATAAATATTTATAGTTTTTTATTTATAATTTCAATCATAAATCTTTTAATAGTGCTTAAGTAATAAGCACTGATAAAAGCATTTTTAACAAAACATTTTTCACACTGATAAATATAAGGCTTTATCAGCACTAAACAAAGTGCTGATTAGATGAAAATTTATCAATGAAATATGTTTAGCACTGATATTGACGTCTTTTATCAGTTATTAGGTAATAAGCTCTGATAAAAAGGATCTTTATCAACGATTTTTATAAGCGTTGATCAAAGTGTCCGATCTAATTAAAAAACCCTAACCAGTTGTAAACCCGTCAAGATATCATAATCTTTCTGTGAAATCCACATGATGTCAATGCTCCTCCTTGGTGAATTGAAGCTTGAATCACAACTCTCGAGTGCCTCCAATTTCTCAAACATATCATATAACATTCGATGTTTGATTGCAAGTAGGGGTTTGGAAGAGGGTCTCGTATCTTTTTTAACCTAGAGGTGTTGTCCTTCTGATTTTGGTTGTGTATTAGGGGTCTCATTTTTTATTTCTTCTTCGAAAATGTTGTTATTTTTGGTCCGGTGATTGTATACTAGTGAGTTAGGCCTTCTAATTTTCTCAGTTTCTGATTTTTATTCAACTCTTGATCGTTCATGGAGATTTTATTGTTTAAAGACTCGATGGTGGCACATGGAGTCACATGGAGTTCAGTTGGTTGTTTTATTTTTTTTTACATTTCCAAGTTGATCATAAAATGTTATCATTAATATATTTCATTCTTTATTTAATTAATTTATTCCATACTTGTGAAATTTTTAGCAATTAAAATAGGGGATTTTTCATTTGAGGGTGTTTAATGTAGGTTAAGAGATTTATTTTATATTATACTTCTTCATATCTTCTTTTTTCTACTTATCTAGGTTGGTTTAATAATGAAATGTATGGATGAATCAAGAAATTTTTTATTTAAATTTTATTTGTACTAATTTTATTTGTTTATTTATCCGAATTTTTCCCATTTTGTTGTTTTTCATGCCCTGGTGCATGTTTCCAGCCTGAGGGGGATCAGGAATATCCCTTTTACACTCTCAGGATATAGATTGACATTCCACCTATAATATTTGAAAATTTTATTCAATTTTCAATGGGTGTCCACATGGGTTTTCAATCATCCTTTTGAAATCTTTGAAAAACTTCCCTCACATACATGGAATGTGAAATAAATATCCCATGAATTCTATGAATCACCTATAAACAAAGGAAAATGTCAACTCACTATTCATAAACATTTAAGAATTGGTCATTGTTAATTTAGAAAATTATTATCATAATTCATCTCTAAAACCTCTTAATATTATGTCATCCACATTGATAAACACTTTCCATCTATCCATAAAATTATTTTTATGTAATTATTATGATAAATTCCTCATTTTTAAATAAAATATTCTTTAATAATTCATCATACCTTCAATACCAAGCACGTAGTTCTTGTTTCAATTCATACATCAGATTTTTCAATTTACAAACATTATTCTCATATTGAAGAATGATAAAACTATCTGTTTTTTTGTGTAATTCATATTCTTTTAATACATTAGAAAATTCTAGTTTTATATCCATTTCGAATACCTTGAATTTCCTTGGGATTGGTCAGTGTGGTGATATCACATCCCAAGAGTCTTGATATGGTTTCAAATTTTTAAATACCATTAATTTTAAATGTAATAATTATTTAGGTTTATATATCACTTGTTCCAATACATTTTTATGTCTTCTAGTTGATTGAATGAGAGTTTATTATTCTTGTTTATAATATTTGAGTTTCGTACTACTGTTTAACTACCTATATTATATTTTTATTTTTTTGGAGATTTAAGAACGATTTGTTGTTGCATAATTCTATTCTTAAATTCAATTACATATTTTATTCAACATACAGAAATTCTATAAAATAATTAAATTTTGAGTTTCCCTTATTATAATTTCTTATAACATTGAATTTTTATCATAAATATTTTATGTGTATTTATTTATATGTTTTATTAAATAAATATTTTATGAACCCAATAGGAAGGATATGAACCAAAAATGGATGCATGATAAAATTTTGACGGATGAATATGAAGATGAAGATAAAGAGTTAATCATGTTTGCAAGAGATCATGTTGACGACCCTTCTAAAATCGAATGTATGTGTTTATGTTATAGTTATTCGAGACAAATTAGTCATGAAGAGTTGGAAGAATATTGATGTCTATTTGGATCCCTTAATCAGTGGAGTCAAAACAAGGATTGCTTTTGCATCACTTACAAAGCTACTAACAGAACTAAGGATTCATTGTGTACTTAACTATTGTTGGTTAAATACCACTTCACATAACATCTGACTTGAAATTGTTACTTGGAATCCCAATGATTCTCTCATCCCACACATAGATAGAAACAAACTAATTAGATTCTTGAACACATATAGTTAATTTTATAGAATAAGCTAATTCACTGGGTAATGGTTTCGGGGAAAATTCATATGATTGATGAAGCAGCATGTGAATCATAAAATTATATAAAGGAAGAATATTCCCAATTGATTAAATAATGAATAAAATAGTGAGTAAGAGAAGAAAAGGTGAATGATTAATGGTGACATGATAGAGATGATGGCGATTGTGTGTGGGATGAGAGCATCACTGAGATGTTGGACATTAAGTTTAAATCAGATGTTATGCTAAGAAGTAGTTAACCAATAGTAGTGAATTACACATATAATCCTCAGTTTTATTATTAACTTTGTGAGTGATTCACAACCAATCCATGTTTTAGATCCATTGATCAATTGATCCAAATAGATATCGATATTATTAATAGTATCTAGGTTTCCTAACATCTATATTTTCTTCTAAACTATAATAAAGTGCACATTAAATCTTTAGTTTTATTATTATCTTATATTTGGACAAAAGAAACCCTTTTAAAAGATGTATAGGTAATGTTACAATAAACTTTCTCTATTTTACTAAAAAAAGTATATAATGAAACATTGATTTAATTTTCAATAACTATTTCATAGTTAATTTATTTTTTAAGATTTATATCTATTTTTCATGCCTTTGCAGGAATAGAAATGATGTTTTATCTACTCAATAACAGAGACAATCTTTTCGTTCGAACAGTAAAATCATTTTCCATAGAATTAATGTATTTTTTTATATTTATTTTTAATTTTTTTTGTATTAATCAAATAATAATTGTTATATTATACATGCAGATTTTTTTTTGATTTGGTGTGTGCTCTATCCAACATTCATGACTCTTATCGCTTAAAACCTTTTCACCCCTATAGTTGTGCATTTTTTACGTTCTTTCGAATTACCTCCAATGCCTTTGCAGGAAGAGAAACGAAACTGCTTCTGCTCAATCACAATGGTAATCTTGATTTTTTTTAACAGTAAAATATTTGTCCATATAAATAATATATTTATTTATATATATTTTTAATTTATTTATTTTTGATATTACTCACAGAATAATTGTTTTCTTGTACAGGTGGATTCTTTTCGTCGATTTGGGGTTCTCTATCCAACATTCATGCTTCTTCTCCCTTAAAACCTATTTACCCCTACTCTCGTTCATTTATTACATTCATTAAAATTACCTCCACTAAATTTAAAAGAAGTTTAACGACACCACCTTACTTAAATTAAAGATTTAATCTTCATGTTTGCAGAGTAAAATCATTGTCAATAGAATTAATTTGTTGTTCATATTTATGTTTTGTTTATTTCATTTTAATATTACTCACATAATAATTGTTTTCTTATACTGATGGATTCTTTTATTAGAGATGGGGTGTTTTGTCAAAATTTCAGGCCACTTGACACTTAAAACATTTTCACCCACGCAGTGGTTCATTTATCACTTTATTGTAAATTACCTCCTCTTCCTTTTCTATTGTGAAACGCTGCTACCTCTACTAAATTACAGAGGTAATCTTGATGTTTCACAGTAAAAGCATTGTCCATATAATGTATTGTTTTTTATTTATGTTTAATTTATATTTTTTATTATTACTCACATAATAATTATTTTCATATATAGGTGGATTATTTTGTTCGAGTCAGGGTTCTCTGTCCATCTCTCATCCAATTCTGCACCAGATTCTTCAAATACATCTTCTCTTTAAACACATTTCACCCCAACAGTGTTGAGATTTATTACTTTCCTTCAAGTTCCCTCCACTACTCAATCACATATGTAATCTTGATATTTTAATATTAAAATAATTGAATATATAATTAATGTATTATTTAATATTTATGTTTAATTTATTTCTTCTTAGTATTACTCATAATGATTGTTTTATTATATAGGTGGATTATTTTTTGAGTTGATGTGGTTTATTCAAAGAAACTCGAGAAGTTTTGGAAGTAAGACAAATAAAGTAAATTGAAATTGTGGTAACATTTATAGTTTGGATTTTTTTGAGACATTGGGACATGTAGGAATCAGATTCACCTCAATAAAACACAATATGTGATCATTATGACTAAAAGTACTTATTTTAATTTTAAATTGACATCAATTTTAGTAAACTATACATGTGACTCAATGTGTGCACCATTAGATTAAAATAAACATTTAAATTTAAAAAGTTTCACTTATTACAAACCAAGAAAATGTGCTCATATTTACTTGATAATTTAGGGAATCAATTCACAAAGCTTTTTTATGTGTAGGAATCAGTCTCACATCAAACAGATCAACAATGTGATCTGTATAAGTAAAAGTTCATTTTTAATGTTTAAAATTAAATTTTAGTAAAAAAGGAATGTGACGTACTATAAATGAAGAAAAACCTTCATATTGTTTTAATACTTTAAGATAATAACACACATGTGATTTGGAATGTGTAGGAATTATCCACACCTCAATCAGATGCACGGTGTGATCGGTATGACTCTAGTTACAAATTTATTTAAAATTGTTATGAATTTTATTAAAAAAATAAACTTACCTACTCAAAAATAAACCAAAAAATTCATTCTTTCGACACATTTTGAAAACGGTACATAAGTTTTTTGATACATGTATAAATCGTTAAATCCTCAATCCGACGCACGGTGTGACTAATATAAATCCAAGTGATTTTTTTTATTTAAAATTGACATCAATTTTAGTAAAAAGGAATACTAAACGACTTAAAACCATTAAAACCCATTCAAATTGTTCAAATACTCTCATAAAATGTTACATAAGTCATTTATGATGTATACGAATCAGCCTCATGTCAATTCAAAAAAAATGTGATTAGTATGATTCAAAGTACATGTTTCAATTTTAAAATGACATTTTATTAAAAAAGACAAGTTACATACACAAAACCAAGAAGACACATTCATATTATTTTGATACTTTAAGAAAAAAAATCCATAAGTCATTTGGGACGTGTATGAATCAGCAGCACGTTAATCCGACACAAGGTCTAAACCGGTATGACTAAAAGTGCCTCTTTTTATTTTGAATTATCATCAATTATAGTCAAATGGACAAATGAACTACTAAGAACAAAAAAACACATTCTGATTGTTCTAATACATTACAAAAAATTTCAAAATGTCATTTTTGACATGCATGAATCAACTACACCTTAAACTAATACACGATGTTCCCGGTACGGCTCAAAGTGTTCATTATCAGTTTAAAATCAACATTTTAGAGAAAACAGTTTCACTCATAGAAAACTGGTCAAACATGATTGTATTTTCTTTATAATTTAGAAGAATTATTCATAAGTAATTTTTAACATGTACAAATCCATTTCATGTCAAACTGATACACAACGTGACCAAAATGAGTCAAAAGTGTGTGTTTCTTGTTTAAAATGACATTTTAGTAGAAAAGGCATCTAATATACTCAAAAATGAGAAAACACATTAATATTGTTTTCAAACCTTATTAAAATGATCCAAAAGTCATTTGAGATGGGCTTGAATCAGTATCACCTTAATCTGATGCACAGTGTGACTGATATGACTCCAAGAGCGTCTTTTTATTTAAAATTCACATCAATTTTAGTAAAATTAACACTTTCTATTAATTTATTTCTTTATATTAATACTAACATAAGAATTATTTTCTTATACATATTTGTTCTTTTTCTTGAGTAGGGGTAGTTTTTTTTAAATAACAAGATTTGTTTTATGATAAAAAGTTTATGAAATGTTGATGTTTTTTAATATATGTCATAATTTTTACTTAAGTAATTGCATGAACCAGTGATTTAAATTTCTATTATATAGTTCTTTTTTCTAGTGTTTTTGTTGTAAATTTCATCTCATTTAAATAACGTATTGGGACTTGTTTTTTTATATTTGGTGTGTTTCTGATGTAGGGGTGTGTTGCAACATCAAACTGCAGTGTGGCCCTTTATCAGCACTTTTAAAAGCACTGATAAATTCCACATTTATCAGTTCATTTAAAAGATCTATCAAAAGAGAAAGTATTTTAACATCTCTCATGTATTTAGTGCTGATATATGCCATTTATATCACTATTAAAGGTCAGTTTCGTATTAGTGGAACTGGGAGCAGAAAAAGGTGGATAGTAAATCATTCATCTTGAGATGATCACAACATATATAGTTGGATTTTATATTTCAAAAGGATGTGTTGAATCCCCCGCATCTATTCGTCTAGTCATTGACATGTATTAGTATATATTTCCAAATGAGTTTATTGTAATTCCCCTTGATAGAGGAGTTAACATTAAGTCAAATCTTGTACCAGGTGAACAACCCATTTTGATACACATGTATCATTTGGTGTTGACTAAGATAAAAGGGCTCAAGTTGTATCTTCATGACTTATAAATGAATAGTTTTATCAAGATGATTACTTCACCAGGGGTGAACTTATGTTTTATTCCAAGATAGTGGATAGTAGTAATTGAATCATTAAAATTTTTTACAAACTAAACTAGGTGATGGTGAATGATCAATATCCTTTTCCAAAGACCAAAAACCATTTTGATCAGTTATAGGGATGTTGGTGGTTCTATAATATTGATCTTCGATAGGGCTATCACCATTTGTGGGTAATTAATGTGGATATTCCAAAGAAATCATTTCTAAGAGGGTGTGGACAATATGAGTACTTGGTGATATTGTTCATGGTGGAAAACACACTAGAAGTGTTCATGGATCTCATGAAAAAGATCTTCAATCCATACCAACACTCATCAACTATGGTGTCTTTCAACGACATAATTATATTCTCACTGAAACCATAACAGAATGCTAGAAACCTTTAAATAGTAATGATTATGCTTCAAGCACATCATATTTTTACCATGTTGTGGAATTTTAATTTTGGATTAAAGAAATGATGTTTCTAGGACATGTGATGTATTAGATGGACATATCCATGGTCCTTGAGAAAAATTGAAGCTATCATGACCTGGACATGTCCTCATAATGTTTTTTGATAAGAATCCTTTTATGATACATTGGATATTACTAAAAGTTTATCTATTTATGCTCCCTACTATTAGAACCCATAAGATAAATGATGAATATGGGAGTGATGTTCTAGTGGTAAGACTAGTGTGAGGGGGAATTATTGTGATTAAGAAAAGGCTGAAAAAAGATCCAACATTTTCACTCCAATAGGCTGGTATTGGTTATGAATTCTACGATAATATATTAGGTTTTTGTTTGGGAGTAATAATAATTCATAGAGAGAAGGTAGTAGCCTATGGGTCTTTTCAGTTTTGGTCTCACGAGATGAACTACCCTACACATGAATTGTAGTTGGAAGCTATGGTTAATGATCTGATTTTATAATGACACTAAATATTCAGCAGGACATTTTTTTTACACAGACCAAATGATACTTCACTATATCTTAACACATAGGCAGGTAAATATGTGATAAAGGTTCTAGGTTGAGTATCTGTAGATTTTCAACTTTTAGATGATTTATGAACATTTTAATGGAAACGTCATCATGAATTCTCTTAGGTGTAAGAAATTGGCTAAGCATGATCTTGGGGAGTAGACATCTAAGGAGAAATAGTTCTTGAAAAACATAATATCTAATTATATAATGGAATACTCATATAACATAGGTTATATGAATTTTCCACCATTATTAGTGACATCTTCTATTATGGATCGAGTGAAGTGTATAGGATTCAACCTCATATTGTGATGTGATGATAGAACAACTAGTAGTTGGTGACTCGATACTCGAATGGTCAAAGGATGATGACAATTTCATCATAGTACATGGTAGAGTGGTATTACCAGTTTCCATTATAGAGGAAAAGATGAAAGATTACCAATTCTTTAGATAGACAGTACATCCTGGGGAAATGAAGTTGTTCCATGATTTTAAGCACTAGTACTAGTGGCCAAGTGTGAATATAAACATTCCAAGGTTCATCTCTTGATGCCTTTCCTATCATAAGGCGAAGACCGAGAACCAATATCCTTGTGGGTTTCTCTAGAAACTTTATATACCTATGTGGAAGTGGGAAGATGTCACGATGAACCTTATGACGTGGTTACCGAGGATATTAAGGAGTCATGACACTATTTGGGTGATTATTGATCTTTTGATTAAGGATTCCCCCATTTTTTCCAATTAAAGAGATTCACTCTATATATTCATTGGGAAATCTCTAATACCATGAGAAATTATTCTTGTATGGATTTCCCTTTATCATTTTTTTGGATTGAGATTCATGTTTTATGTAATGGTTTTGAAAGGTCTTGTAGAAATCCATAGGGACATAGTTGAGGTTGTGACCAATGTACTATCCATAGATAGATGGACATTTCAAATATATTATTCACATTTTGGAGGATATTCTTCAATATTTCATTCTAGAAACTAGGGGATGTTTGGGATAATCACATAGCAATGGTTGAGTTTGTATTCAACAAAAATTATCAAGCTTAGAATCAAATGGAACCTTACGTTGATCTTTATGGGTGATCATTATGTTTACCACTCTATTGGAATGAGGTAGGTGAGAAAAAAATTATGGATCCCAATATAATTTAGGATACCTCTGAGAGAGTATAGATGATTCAAAAGTTCTTGATCACAATTTAGAGTAGAAAAAACCTTATAAAAATTGGGGGAGGATTCCCTTGGATTTCATTATGGGTGATCATGTTTTCTCTAGAGTGACTCCATAGATAGGGAACTTATGTCTGAGGTTGTAGGGTAAGAAAGAACCTCATTTTGTTATAACATCTAAGATCAACGATTAGGTAGGAGAAATGTTGTATCATATGAACCATTCATCTTATTACTGAGGTATTCACAATGTGATTCATGAGTCATAGACTTGGAGGTACATAACCATCCCTGAACATGTTTGAAATTATGTGGATGTTGAGATAGAGAATAATGTATCTTGTTATGAGTTTCTAGTGTTGATAGTTGATTGAACTGATAAATTATTTTGTGGGAATATGATACCATTTATTTTGGATTCGGTGGAATGATGGTAAAATCTTGGTTGAGACATGGGAGGGAAAGGGCATCGTTTGAGCTCAGTAGTCCGAGTTGTTTGAGGAGGACCCATAGAGATGCATCTTAAGTATGAGAAGTCTATATAGGGGAGAATTTTAAAGACCTAGAATATTTTTACCTTTAATAAAAAAACTTTTTCTCATACTTGTCTTGAGTTGGGCCATTTTTACGTGGAATCGTGATGGCATTGGGAATTTTTTGGACTCTTAATGTTTTTTTTTATTAAAAATCATCCCAAAACTAGGGCTACTATGTTGTATCATTTAGGAGTATAGAACACTAAAAGTAAATTAACCATAGAGAAATATAGGGGTACCATATTATGGAGAGGATATAATCCCACAACACAATGGATGTGATTGTTCCATATTGTGGGGTATCTGGGAGGGAATGCATCGTACCCTCAACTGCAAGGGAAAATTTCACCAATGTTTCACAATAGGATCTCGGTCCATGTCACATTGCCTTCTCCAAATAATTTATTGATGTTGTGCGATCTTTAGCCTTCATGTTTTTTTGTTTTAAATGGACATTACAAACATGAATTTGGGGATTCTTTTCAAATTGAATGAGTTAAACCATTGATAATTAAAGATGAAATCAGAGAAGACAAAAATAAAGGCCATCCATATAGGTTGTGACCTCTAAATTACCCAATTCATACCCACATTCATTGAAAGTATAATATTTAAAAAGTCTATAAGAATCCTCCACATCATAGAAACCGCCTCTATGCTAGAGTGTTTTTCACTATAGTGTGGTTCTATGTTGAATCCCTCATATTTATGTAGTGGTGGTTCCTCCTGTTGAACCTCTGCACTATGTTTTCCATCCCTTAACAATGGTTCTACCCTTCCATCAAACCTCTATACTTCAACAATAGTAAACATTCTATGGTGTCTATTCTAATAGACCTTTATTCCATAGCTACCCTCTTGCACAATGGAGACCACAAATTTTATATAGGCCCTTCTTTATCCTTTTAGTTCCAACCTTGTGGATCCCTTTTTATTATGATTATCCTAGGGTATGTTTTGTTTCATCCATTTTGCAATGAACCAAAAATTTATTAATGAAAATTACTCTTGGTCTATTTAAATGTCTTATTATGGTTATGTAAAACATATGCACTTATTTGGTTCTATTTTTTGGATTTTAAAATATAGATAAGAATTGTGATCATTGCTAATATATTTGTTGAACAGTGATCACATGATTAGTATAAATATAGGGCTTTAAGAAATCCAATTTACTCAGAAAAAGGAAGTGATGGCCTCATCTAGTATACTTGCTCCAAACGAAACCCATTTATCAAAGATCGGAAAAGAGGTGGAATCATTGGGCTTCACTCTTGTCTAATACCAATCCACGATTTAAAACATTAATCTTGAGCAGAACCGCCTACATGAGAGGTGGAAGTTGATAGAGATTACCACTCGAGTGATGTAATCTGAGCCACCCCAAGAGTCTGTCACCATCGCACATCTTACCCTAAGATCTTATATGGGTGTTTTAAGGGGTTATGTAACAAGACCCCAGTACTACGATTATGTACATTATTCTTTTATAGAGAATATACATTCTTTTTTTATTGTTACTTTGTAAATAGTTTTTAAAGACCAAATAGTATTTTTAGTTATTATTAAACAAAGAAATATATTTTGATGAATTAATGTATTTTTTAATTAAATATTATTTTAATAAAATATTATTATTATTATTAAATTACTTTTTATTTAATATAAATTACCGTATAATTTTATGAATGCAATTGTTATTTTCATTATTGTTTGAAAGCTGTTTTTGTCAAAACCCATTAATTTTCGATAAATGTTGGTTTTTATTTTAAAAGTAAAAAAATAAACATATTTAGAAAATTATTAAGATAAAATAAATATTATTTTTGGAATCAGGATGTCAAAATTATCCAATGTTGAAATTTTCATAATTTTCCGAGACAGTCAAATTTTTGGGTAAAAATTAAATATTGTTTAAATATATAATGTGTTTTATGACATCATAATGAAACAATAGTTATGTAATAAAATACTATAGACATTATGTTAGGCCAATATATGTTTTAATATTAAAATAATGTGATTTTGGGTTTTTTTGATTTATTTTACAAAGCTTTAGGGGACCCTTCAAGGCTTATAAGACATTTTGTCTTTTTAAATTATTTTCCTTGAGAGTGTGACTCACCTACACATATGAAAACCTATTATTTTAATAAGTTAGTCCATTGGACTTATAAAATATTATTTTCCACTCCCCTTTCTAAAACACATGGGAAAACCCATGGGCAGGTTTGTGTTTTTGATTTGTTTAATGTGAGGTGTCCCAAACCTAAATAATAAAGTATTCATAATGTTTTTCTATATAAACCCAAACAATATCCCACTTACTCTTCACTCAAAGCCTTTTGAGTTCTACCAACTCCTTACCTTTTATCTCTAGAATCCTCCCAAGGTGCCACAAGCTTCTAATAATCCTCTCTCGAGCCTCTCCCAAGCTTTTGGGACCACACATCCAAGTAAGGGATTTATTCAATTCCCAATTGTTTCCAATATTCTATAAGTTGTTATGCCCTTTTGATTTCAAATAAAAATGTTGGGGTATGATTTTTCACCTCCCCCATACTTCCATCTTTATTTTTGGATAATGGAAAACCCTTTTCTCTCTCATTAATGCCTCCCATGTCCACTCATTACCATTCCAAAATTCTGTGAAAATTTTCCCTCTGTTCTTTTACATCCAAGTAATTATTTTGTATTTTGCATCTAAATTCCATTAAATTTGTTGGGAAATGAATCTATATGACACCTTACTGTCAATTTAATTTACTTATTATGAGACACCCATTTCTATCTCATCAACCATTTTCATGAATCGTTATGTCACGCTGTTATGCTGCCGAAATTGAACCGCAATTTTCCAATCCAAGATCATTGTGTAGTGAATACGATACCCATATCTATATCAAGGGTATTAATATTTATGCACACAAATATATTGAATGGTAATTTCATACATATATTCAACATTAATTAATCATGGAATAACTTATGATGTTGATTGATTCCACGTTATATGATCTATGTGGCACATTTATTCATGAAATGAAATGTTTAAGAAGGGTGTGCCCTGATACAGCTCCAATGAATTGGGTAAAGTATAGTATCATGATACTTCATGTGCAATAAGTTTTGAATCCTAATAATTCAAGTGCAATAAGTGTTTACTCATGCTTCATGTGCAATGAGGGTTTACTCATGCTCCATGTGCAATGAGACTTGGCTCATGCAAATATCGTGTTAAGTGTTGTTTCCACATCTCTATGTTTTGACTTTCATTCTTTATCATGCCTTTATGTTCATGTTTATATTGTGCTCCATTTATATTCCTATTTTCTAACATGTATTTTATTCATCATTTTTTCCTAGTTTATTCCCTTACTAAGCCTTATAGCCCACCCTTTTCTTATGCATGTCCTCAGTTTATCCCATGCAATGCTAAGTACGAGGGAATGTAGTGGTCATGTAGAGGATTTTTCAATAAATATGTTTTTTTCATGTTTTAAGTTGTTATGTAATTTTCTTAATCCCCAAAGACACTAGACCTATCAATATTCCATTTTGTATCAAGTGAATAGTTTGTGTAATAAATCACGATTAAGTCTGTAATAAAGGGAAGGGTTGTCATACATTTTGTCTTTATTTCTCCTTTACTTATTCTAGAATAGATGACATGTTTAATTGGAATAGTTATTAGATATATTGATGGCTGATCATGTTTCAATTTTCATGAGAACATGGTTTGGTTATTGACATCTCATATTTACCTTGATGTGGACTGAAAAAATGTGGTAGGAATTTTCTTTCCTTCTATGTCTTACATTTACACATGTTTCTATGATGATATTTTTATTGGTATTTTGATGATAGTTCTTGATTTTGATCGCATGTGGGTGTGTTTGTATCCCATGAGACCCATTGTGATATTTGATCCCATTAGTAATACTAGTTCATCTTTTTTCATATTTTCTTATAGTCACATACCGTAGTGTATGACATTATATACTCATTATTACATTTTATTTCTACTTGTGTTCTCACATTGTATGCGTATTACCAAGCTATGGTGTTTGTTAGTGGTTCATAAGAAAATTTGACCATCAGAAAATGTTTATCCCTCAAAGTGGGTATACTAACTTGTGAAAAAGGTGACAGGGGGCCAAAGAATAGGGTATATGTATGAGGTAGCTACAGTTTTTTTTGAGGATTCACTTTATGTAGCCTCATTTTTCTATTTCCCATACACCCCAAGGTTTCTCAGTCGATGTGAGTACTATATATTCTTGAATATATAAGGCTTTGTGACATGGTTCTCTTGTGGGATATATGATTTTGGGTTCATGTTCACATTTCCCCATGATTATGTGGTAAAATTGATGTATTTGTTGTTATTGAATTATTAAATCATCTTACAACCTGGATCTAAAGAAGGTATGGCTGGGAGTTTTTTTCGTCTGGGTGAGTGTGTGATAGGTTAGTTTTGGATTGAATGATTTTTCTTGTTACATATTTATTATTATTATTTAATGTACATGTTATACATGAGAAAATTAGGTAAAGTAATCCTAGTGGTGTCCTAATAAGTCTTGTACTCACACGCTACTTGAGAATTTAGATTCATTTTAGATTTCATGAGGGATCCAACATTGAGCATGGGCCTTGTAGCAGATAACAAAGTAGAGAAGGGTGGAGTTAGTTATGGACCAATATGGACTTTGGTGGACCCCATAATTATTTTTTATTGTTTATATAACTATATTACTTTGGGAATTATTTAAAAATTTTGTGGACATTTTATTTATATGACATGTGTTCCACTTATTCAGTTCAGCATAATTACTTTGACGATTCATTATTTTCTTTATTCTTATTATCAATGATATAACATGATAAAAAGGTATAGTATTCACAAAAATTGAATCAAAACCTCTATACTAGTAGGAATCCTCTTATATATATGGAGGAAGGAATGATCATACATATTACTTCATCTCAGACTTGGTTTTTCAGTTTGTGGCATTATAGATCATGTGTATGTGTGGACTGCCTCCTCCATTTAGTGATAGGGTTCATTTCCCATAACTAACTCACATTGATGTATATAATGATATATTTAACAAATATATATGATATTTATTATATAATTATTTTTTTGTAATTTTAAAATAATATTTCACTTTATTTATAACATTCTATTAGAAAAAGGAGAACTGTGTTCATGTGTATGTACAAACTATGATCTCTATGGATGGTGTAATTAATTTTTCCATATCATAATTTTATCAATTGTTATAAATATTTATATACTGAATATATATGATATTTATATCCTGATTAAAATTATTTTAGTGATGGAAGCAAGATTAGTATTCTATGACCATAGTAGTTGAATAGAACATAAATGAAAAATGAAATAGTTATTTCCTAGAAGTGTGATTTTAATAATGAATTATTAATGAATGAGTGGTGAGATGTTATAAATAAACCATATTTTGTGTTATATGTATGAATATATATTTTTATTATTATAATAAATTTAAATTTATTATACAGGGGGTTAATGTTCTTATAAATCCAGTTAAACTTTAGGTATGGGTTATATGTAGCAATCTCATTTTTTATCGGTTGGGTTTATGTTTAAATATCTGAAAATGAAATATTAGAATATATATCTTCAAAATAATATTAATTATATTATCCTCTAGTTATCTTTATAAATTTAAATTTTTCCTTCTATTTTTATCCCTTTATGCACACAAAATTTGGAAATAATTTTTTTGAGGAAATCTAGCATTATTTTTTCTATTCGTTAAGATATATTTTTCATCAAATTAAATTTTTCATTAAAAAATTTAAAAATAGTTTTAAATATTATTCAATGATATTCTAAAGTAGTTTTTAAACATTTTTTATTTCAATAAAAACATATAAATGAATATTCTTTTCATTTTATTAATGATGTACTTTTAAATGAGTGTGTGAACATAATATTTGTTTTGTAATATACTGTTTGAACTCCATTTCATGCCATCATGATTACTCTTTTATTTGAGGATTTTTTTTCAAGTTTCTATGGTTGTTTTCAATGAAAATTATTTCCTAATATTATGAATTTTTTATAATTTTAATATTTTATTTCAAAAAGAAAAGGGTATTTTCCCCTAAGAAATAACCTAGTTATCTTTTAAAGGATTTTTTTTTGTATATGATAATATCATTTGGTGATACTTATGCTTCCATAGGGATAATAACATATGATAATATCCTTATTCTTTCTCTGTATTTTTTTTATTATGATAAAAAAATTTAGTTGAAACTGTTTTCTTTTCCACAAGGTAACATATTCTGAAATAATTAATGTTTTCATTATTTTATGGCACACATATGAAAGGATTATGATTATGTGGAATTTGGGTAAGTTTTATTCCTCTATTGAATTGAATAAATATTAATGTTTTAGGAGATCAATTGGTAGACAATACAATATCCAATGCCATAAAAGGGTATATAGGATGTTATCCAAAGACTAAAGCTGGTACATGGGTTGTTACCCTAAACTAAACATGTGAAAATATCTTTTTTGGTATCCTTGAAATAAGATTAATTTAATTATATTTATTTGTCTCTTTATGAAACTATATTATGTCATTGTTATTCCCTCAATAATTATATTATTTGACTCTATTATGATTCACATCTTATGAACTTCTTGGATTTATACCATGAATCCTGATTATGAACTTTGAATTTCTAGGTATGATCTTCAAATATTAAGCTAATTTTCTCATATTCTCATGATCATTATATGATTACAAATAAATTATTTCATTATATATATTTTTACCCTTAATTCGAATTTTAGATCACCATTTATTATTTTTAATTTCTCCCAGCATATGAAAAACGTTTTCATGCATGATATGTTTAAAATTGGTATTAGTTGTGAAAAAATTATTGGGAGATTATTCATATTTTTTATATACGTTATTTTTATGTATCCTAGTTTCCAAAGGGGCCAAAACATTATAGTTATGAAATTGAATTTAATAATTAGTAATTAATATTGATGTATTAAGATTTAATTTTTATCTATGAAATTTTTTTCTTTCCTAAATAAGTTTTAAGATGAAATCAGTCATACTTACATATTTAATGGAAATAGAGAAGCTAAAAATATATTTCTTAAATTTCAAGGTAGTTGGAAATTATATGAATCAATGTCACAATCCATGGTATAGTGAGGGAAATAGTCAACCCTGTGAATACTAAAAATCCTTTCAAAATACTAATAATGTAGAATATAGTATGTTTTTATTCAAGATTTGTAAATGTCATATGTAATGAATGTTATCACCCACTATTAAATATTGAGTTAAAAATAAAAACACATTATTGTTTGATTATTTTTTAATAATTTCCAATGGTTTTGGAATGAAATTTATTATATACCTATCTCTTCTTCCAATAATATAATATTATGTGAAATTAAGATTCGGTTCGCTCACTTTATGATGAACATATAATAATTTTTCATTTATATAAATATCACTCAACATCTCAAAAAATCCCCTGATCATCTAGAAATGTATGGCTAATTATGATTTCCCTATATAAATTAATTTGTTATTATAAGTCAAATATTGAGGATATAGTTCATTAAGGGAGATAAAATGTAACACCATAATATTTTAAAATATTTTAAAATTTAAATAATTCAGTGTGTTTGATAGCTTTCTCCACATGCAACACCAAACATAAATGAAACAGTGACATAATTAGATAGTGTATAAATATCTAAGTATATATGTTAAAACCTAGGTGTTGAATTAGTGGGAATAAATAGGGCTAGATTCTTAATAAAATATTAATATAAATAAAATAAAGGGTACTTTTAATATAAATTAATTTCAATTGGAATATCTAAAATTGGTGGTAAGAATATTTTAAGATTAGGATTTTATTTTTTAAAAATTTATTTCATGCGCTATGATTTATTATGGAAATAAATTTATGACTAATTTATGTGTTAGATTATCAGTTTCTAGATTTCTATGATGATTAGGGGAACCTCACTTCTAATGGATAGGTGTTAGCAGAAAATTCATTCCATATAAACATCATTATTATAGGATTTGTTTAATTTTTATTATTCTAACTGAAAACCATCATCTTCAACTTCTCACATTTTAAACAAAACATCACATCCTTCTAACAATACTACACCTAGTGGCCCCATGCCAATTAACTAAGACCAGAAAACTATTACTTTCTTATTTAATTAACCAAAGATTGTAGTAATTCCTTCTTTAATGAATTTTATAACATTAGGATCAACATAAAATCGTCTGAATTCTATTAGAACATATTATATCATCCCATACTTCCAGAAACTCTTTTATTTCTATCCAAAACTCAATATGTTTGGCATCAATTATTCTTGTCTTATCCCTCATTGGGCCAGCATCACATGTTTTTTAGAAAATATATAATTTATGAGAATTCCAATATCATAAAAGAATCATTATTGTTATATAGGATACATTCATATTGTGATACACTTCCTCATTACGATCAAAACATCTTTTTGGACCTAATGTGAGTCTGATGAACATTTTCTCATATGAAACTTATTCTCAAACCGATGGACTTTTTGAAGATTTTTTTGAATGATATTCTAAATATGATTTTGTGTATGATCACTAAATAATACAATGGGAAGTGATTTCTATTTATTTAAAAAACACTGTTTATTACAAATTTCATCCATCAATTAATGGAAATTTATTATCAAATTTTTTCCACCAATATCCCCCTTTGAATTTTTTATCCAACCTTGGTTAATAAATCACTGAACATTGTAATCCCAATCATTGGATTAATTATCAACTATTTTAAGACTACTTGATATAAATAATTTTAAGAAAAAACAGTCATTGACAGAAAAACCATGTTTTCCAAAATTTGTTACTAATTAATCTTCTTCAGGTTCTTTTCAAAATTTCTTAACATATTAAGAATTCCAATAAAAATTTTTTCCTACAACCACTCAAATAATCTTTCATAATTTTTTACACATTTACATAATGAAATCACATATTTCTCATACCCCCTACATAAATGTTTCCTTAAAAGGTTAAGTGCATATTAATTGATATATTTATGAAGCAATTTTCCCCCTTAAAAACAATATCCAAAGAATATATGAGATAAAGGAACAAAAAACATAATATTTTATGAGAAAGATGTTGGAAGCCCATGTTCAACCTCAATTACTAAAAATATTCCTTCTGTAAAGGTTTTATGAAAATTTTGGCAACTTTTTCTGATATAGGAACATACATCAATATGAATTTATTCTTCTAAACATTACCTTTGATTAAATAATATTTTATATCAATAATTTTTGAATGATATTGTTTTAGCATGAATCTTATAAGGTTTATGAAACATTGATTATCACAACCAAAGAGAAAGTGTAACTCTTCTTAAACAAGTAAGTCTTCTAATTTAGTTTTCATCCACATAAGTTGTGTCACATCATGATTGGTAGAAACATACTCATATTTAACTAGGATAAGTAGAACTGATTTTTTTATATCTATGTTAGATAACATAAAATTTTATTAGAAATAAAACTCCACAATATGTGGAATTTATATCATTCTCATTTTCCTCCCAATTAGCATATGAATTCCCAAGCAAGTCAATAATTTCTGAGCCATCACAGCTGATTCAGAAATTTTTTGTTCCTTTGTTATATCATAGAATTATTTTACATTCCAATAGATGTGATTATTTTTTAGAACTCTGAAATATTTTACGTAATGAAATAGAATAAACAATATCAATTCATGAGGAAATAAAATAAAACAAACATCCAATCATCTTCTGAACCTCTTTAGATTCAACTTCCTTACCCTATCCATCTTTAGTCAACTTGGTTACCACTAAAATTATTGTGGAAAATTATTTTTAATCTTCCAAGAAAAACTTCTTAATTATTTCCTTAGTATACTTTTCTTATGGAGGAAAATCTATATCTTATTTTGGGAGATTTTTATCCCAAGAATGTATTTAATTTCACCTAGTTTGGACATATCAAACATTTTTTTTCATTTATTCATAAACTTTTTATATGTTCCTTTATCATTCCAAGAAAATATAATGTCATCAATGTAAATAACTATGATAGTGAAAAATTATGGACATTCTTTTATGTATAGATTATTATGAAATCTTCCCTTATTGAAACTCAATTTTTAATGTAGGCATCCAATTTGTAATACAATTTATTTAGAGAATATTTTATCCTATACAAGTATTTCTTCAACATGAAAAAATAACATTCAACCTTCCCAATAAAAAATTTGAATGGTTGTTTAATATTAAATTTTCCATCAAGCTCACCATTCAAAAATTATGATTTCACATCCATCAGAAAAAATTAACTTCATTGTGAAATAATAGAAACAAAGATTCTTATTTATTCTAACCTTTAAACTGGGGAAGAGTCTCATAGAAATCAATTCTTTCAATTTTTCTCCAAAATCCATTTTATTTTATTTTATTGAAAAACCACATTCAGGTAAGTGGGAACCCCTATAGAACAATTTCTTCACATCTAGTTACCCACATCACAGAATTCAAAAATCAGAATAGTAAAACAAAACTAATTCATCGGGTTATCCATCGTCAGACACCCAGTTTCAAATTTCAAACCATAATCACTTTAAATAGCACCAACCCGGTGAGATGATCAATGTGCATTGACTACACACCTCGCCATCGTCACCGGCATCCACCACCAAAACCCACCACAAATAACCCCAATATAGTTCATCACGCCAAAATACCATTAAGGCCGAATTCAACCGATCACCGGAAACCATCATCACTGCCAAGAAAAACCAAAACAGAACACTAAGGAAAGATCAAATTAAAACCGAAGCCACCAAATAAAAGCACACCAACTCTGAAAGAATCTAGAAGCCCTTCGAACAATGAGCCACAAATCCCAAAACTGCATAGTTGCCATTGCGCCAGATCCAACTAGGATAGTCGAATTGAAACTTGCGATCAGAGAAGGTTGAGCATCCAAGGAGCTTCAATACACAACCGTCGTCGAGCCCAATGAACCTTCTTGAATACATTATTTGATGACACAAAATGGAACCAGATCCCAATCTCCATTGAATTGTTTCTTATAACATCACTATGTTCATTCATCTTGTTCTAGAAAACCCACTTTTTACAAATACATTTTTCATTATTATATTTAGTTATGATTTCCCACATATCATTGTTTTCAATATTATTTAGTTATTAATTCATAGCCTAAACCCATTACAAATGCTTAAAATCTTACTTCGCATCTTTTGGCTCATGTTTTGAATATAGATATGTATGTATAATATCATTGATGTTTTTCTTGTTTGAACCTTTTGATGTTGATCAGCAATAATGTTTAGAGATTACATTTTTTTTCATCCAAGGATGAAATTTTCTAGATTATAATTCATCAGTAGAAACTATTGTGTCTTATTAATCTTCTTGGGTAGGATTTATAGTGTTTTTATCATTATTATAACTATTAACAAAAAACATTTCATTCTATTCAAATTCCTTATCTATAGGAGTTTCTTTAGAATCCTTTCGAGGACTTTCAAGAAACTTCATATCAACATAATAAACTATTATTCATATCTCTTTGTAGAATCTTCTATATCATCTTCATTCTAGATCATAGCAATGAAATTTATTTTCTTCACCTCTCTTCTAAAACTTCCCAAGGTTTCCACATTTATTCTTTATGATGAATGGACTCCCAAAAACTATTATGTGCTTCAACCATGGATTTTTTGTCATAAAGTATTCTATATTTATTCATATAAATACATGGCTTATAGAAACATTTATTTTTAGTATAAAAAGTAGTGTTCATGAATTTCCTATAAAACTAAGGATAAGGACCATGTTCAAGTAACAAAATTCATCCCATTTGAACCAAAATTTTATTTTTTTCCTTTAATCCACACTTTTTTTGTTAAGGAGTGTATCGTGTACTAAATTCCTACCGAATTCTATACTTATCATGATAAGATTTAAACTCTTCATTTCTGTATTCACCACCAATTTTTGATCACAAATTCTTCACAGAATACTCACATTTCTTCTTATTTTCTATCTAAAACAATTAAAAATATTTACAGCATCTTACTTATGTTAGATATACATAACAAAATTAATGAGAGTAAATCCATCAATGAATGTAATAATGTACTTATCTTTGTAAGATTCTTATTTTCTCAATGGACCAAAAAACATGAATGAAAATATATTCGGGGTTATTTTTTAATAAATGTCCACTTTCTGATGAATAATGTTTTTTATCTTTAATTTCTATAAAATTATGAGAAACCAATATCTTCTTCTTGACATATAAAAAATTTCATAGAAACTTTCTCCCTTTGATAAATTTCTCATGTTTCTTTAACACACATGGCCCAACATTTTATGCCATAATTGATTATCTTCTTCTATACCTATGTAACTAGTGTTTTTTGAACCTCATCAACTTATAATGTGTTTCATTTTTTACATTGGACTCTTGTAACTATATTTCCATCTTCCTATATTTTTACAAAAAAAATATCTTTTCTGAAAATGAATTTTTTGCATTTATCCCAATGTTGTAAAACACTTATAATGTTTTGTTTCATCCCATTAACAAAAAAATATTTCTTGGAATTCATCTTTTCTTCCCCAATGATGGTTGATCCAACACCTTTGATTTTGAGAGATTCATCAGTGTCAAATGTCACTATTTTCTCTTTTAAGTTTGAAATTATTCAAATAATTTAATTCTATTTTCATGCGAGAAGAACATTCACTACCCAATATCTATGGTCCTTGTCCTTTTGTATCTTTGAGAGTGGTTACAACATCAAGATCATTTTATTTCCCTTTAACATTCTTCATGTCTTGATTTTGAGAATTGTTAAAGAACATTTGTTTTGATGATAACAATACAATACATCATTTAGAAAGATTTCAAAGTTGTTCAAATATTTCAAAAATAGTTTCTAGAGGTTATAAAATATTTTCAACTTTCATTATAACCTTCTCATGTTAACAAAATGTATTTCTTGTTATTATTTCTTAAAATGATTGAATCCCCCTCAAAACCTAGCTTATTTAATTTGTGGAATATTTGTAATGTTGTTCATTAAGCCAAGACATATTTTTTACCTACCCAAATCCACCAAAATTCTATAATAATACATAGATTGAATATTTACCTATTTTAATTCAACACTTTCTTAAGTTATAAGAAAGTTTCTCAATAAAATTATTTTCTTTCTCATCAAAACGTAATTGACCACTATCTTTTCAGTTCTCAATCGAAAAATTCTTCTCCATCTCAGTTTTCTGTTCAGCCTTATCCCAACTAAAAGTAAGAGTAACCTTTTCATATTTAGGAAGTTTAGGAACCTATGAATTCTCCACTTTATGGGTATTGGGAATATACATAACATTCCTAAATTTATTCTTCTCATAAATAAATATATCTTTCTTCTTAACCTTTGAAGGTAACATTTGATCATCCCCAGGTTTACCATATCTAGAAATTTCTCCAATTTCAGATATAGAGTTCTTGAAATTTGTAACCCAAATTTTAGTTTTGGAATGTTTTAGTTGGACAAGTTTCAAATATTCTTATCTTTCTTTCAACTTTACTTCTAGATGCTCACTCTAATTATTTCTCAATATATTTATTCCAATCAAGAATATCTTTCAGCATCTTAACACTCTATCCAAGAAAAAATTCCTGATTTCTTGTTAAGAAAAGTCCATTATTCAATCCCCTAGTTTATTTCTCTAGAAATCCATTATTTCTTATAAATTCATTCAATTATTCTCTTAGTTGAAATTATGAAAATGGTTTTAATTCCTTCCAACTACAACTTCTTAGTGATTCATTATTTTTTTTTTCAATGAATCTATTATCTTTTGAATTCATAATCATCTTTTCAGATTCTGATTTGTTGTCTTATTTTTCATCATCATTACAAATAAAACCTCTCCATTTGGATTTGGAGAAGTTTTTTATCATTCCCTTGGGATTATGATTAATCTTATCATCATGTTTCTTCCACATTCTTCTTATATTTCTTTCATCTTCATCAATATCCACCTATTTCTTTCTTCTATGACAATAATCCACAATGTTCCCAATAGATAAACATTTACAACACTTAAAGGATTTTTTTCCTTTTTATTTTCTTCCACCACTTTTCACCATTTTTAGAAAAAAAAGGATAAAAAATCATCAGGATTTTTATATACCTCTTTTTTGAAATTTGAGTTAGAAACATCGTTTTCTTTATAAAACTTCTTACAATTTCATTTCTCGATAGCATTTAAATGCATTTCATGATCAAATTTTGTTTTAAACTTCATAAAAATATCTTTTCTCACTTCATAAGTAATTAGAGTAATATGAATATTAACCAGATATAGATTTTTAGGATATCTATACAATAAATATGAGACTTTGGTATAAAACTTATTAGGAATATTTCTCAAGATATTTTTAATGAAATTTGATTCTTCCATATTTTCACCAAGATATCTAATGGTTCAAACAATATCACTCGCCCTTATAAGGAAGTCACCAATAGATTCATACTCTCTCATTTTGGGATCTTCATACTTTAGCCTCTAAATTTGTAATTTTTCCTTTATAATTTTTTCATTTCCTTCATAAATGTTCTTCATCTTAACCCATATTCCTTTAAAAGTGGATACACCCCTCACTATTATAAGCTCACTTTCAGAAAGTGATAAGAGTAAATAATTCTTAGATCTTCCATAATTATTATGATTCTTATTTTCATTTGATGTAAGAGGAAATTTACCATTAATCGGAGGAAATCCATCATCTGCAGCCTCAGGAACATAATACCTGAGAGAAATTAGGTAAAGAAACATTATATCATTCTATATTTGATAGTTCTTACCATATAAGACTAGAATACACATACTGTTCACACAATTAACATTTTCCATCACAACTTCTCTTCAAAAACATCAGTAAATAGTAAATGCATGGAACCTTCGACTCTGATACCAAATCTGATTTCCCACCCAATATCAATATATCACTAAGATGGATATGGATGAATCAATGATATATTTTAATCATCATTTTCATTTCTATTGAAACAACCTATGTCTTCTGTTAATGAGTTATCAATTTTTTTGAAACAAAATAATCACACATCCACAGGAACACAAGAATTTATAGGGTTCGCTACTCAATATTATTAGCTATATCCTTGGTATGGTATATAAACAATCCACTACCACAAAATCCACTAGAAAATAATTCTTTTTTTAGATACAAACAAGTAGGATATTCCCTTACTCTTGTGTTCAACTATGATCAATACAACAGTGCATGTGCTTCATGTAGTGAAAATTTTGTAATACATGTTTGTGTAACAAGTACAGAAACATTCACCATAGGCTTCAAAATATGTTATTTTTATACCTTGTAAACTATCACAAATATGATATGAAAACTAATTAATAACATTCCTACCTAGAAGCATGTATGAACTCCTTATGGACACTATAATGATACCTCATCTGATTCTATAGTCCAATTATTCGTTCTATTTTTTGGTCTGGAAATATAACTCTCCCAGAATACCACTGAAACAATTTCAAACCGAATCTATATAAATCTTGATTTCGTGATATGATTTCCTAGTCCAATGATCCATTCCATTCTAAGAATCTCTGAATACATTTATTCATTCATTCTTCTTCTTATACATAGAGAACGTTATTAGTAATTATCAAAATGAATACTCTTTATCTATAAAAAAACATTAGTGACTCTACCTTCTCTCTATTCACCCATGAATACAAAAAGAGTCACAAATTATATTTTACTTCCTACTATGTATAGGTGTTCCAAATATTATTTTGGAGGGAATCTAAAAAACCTTCCCACATAACAAAATTTCCAGAAACATAAATTTACCTCACATTTCAAATATATCTTTTACTTTTCATCACTTCTTAACACTTGTAAATTTTTCTCAAACATTCTCAAATCTTCCATCAACTTCATATTTCCTATAATATTTTATCCACTCTCTACTCCAATTATAATTTATATTTTTATTTCCCCATTATAGTTTTGTAATATGTACAAAAAATATTCTTCATTTTCTTTCTATGCATCTATAGAAAAAGGACATACACCTTTGAATTTTTTTTCTATAAATATAGTTGCAAATTTTAATGATTACATCACTTTTCATAAATAATACAGTGTTAGATTCAAACTACTTTGAATAAGATTTATTCTCAACTCTTAAAACATTAATATGACCTTGACCACACTTTTGAAATATGTTTTAAACAATTACCCTTTTTCTTCTTTTCATAAGATCGATTATCCTACATCTGATGACTTTATCAGTGTTATGAAAGGCTATATGAATTATTTTATGCTTCAGTTTTTTGGATTCGTTTCATATCATATCCTATAATCGGCACCACATAAAGTTTGATGGATCTTTATCAAATTGAACAAAAAATTAGTGCTTTCTATTCTCTTGACCCATATGATACAAATAAAATAATCATGATGAAAATGGTTGATTACCTTTTTAATTGATCTGGTTTTTTGGTCCCAAAAATTTTTACATTATCATTGGTCCAAAAAATATCCACCATCTGATTTTATTCAACTACATTTTCTACCTCTGATTCTATTTTTCACCCATCACTATGTTAGATGATCGGTGTTAGGATTGTCGTGATGATTATTGAAACACCTTGTCTAATAGAATGATGTCCACATCAGCTTATTTCATTACCCATATCCCTCTTTATATACTTTTATCTTTTAGTTTATTAGTCTAAATAAAAACCATCATCATCATATTCACACATTTACAACATAACTTTACATCCTTTTAACAATTCCACATCCTGTGGTCTCACACCAATTAAATCAGACATGAAAGCTTTGAATTTCATATATAACTAACTCTATATTGTAATCATGACTTATTTCATGACTTTGATATCATTAGGACTTAAATATAATCATATTACTTTCATTATATAGCATTATAACTTCATATCCTTCCAGTGACTTCATTATTTCCATTCAAAACTCAATACATTTGGCAACAATTGTTCATCCACATTCTTTCATCAGTCTAGAATGACATGTTTTCTAGAAAACTTATGATTTATGAAAATTACATGATTAGTAAATCATTTTTAGTTTTACATTAGATTCATTTAGACTCTGATACACCTTATCGTTAGGATTAAAAACATCTTTTCAAGCCCATGGTGAGTCTGATAAACCTTTTCTCACAAAAAAATCTTCTTGAAATGATGGAATTTCTTATGTTTTGTGTCCGATCTTCTAAATACAATTTTGAGTCTGATCACTAAATTTTACAAAGGTAATAAATTTTATTTTCTCTGAAAACAAAATACAACACTCTTTATTAAAATCTTCTTATAACATTGAATCCAAATTTCTTATAACTTGGTCTCAACAAGTTAACAATATGTCATAACTCTCTAATTATATAAAAATAAATGGTATTAGGTATGTATGTTGTGAAATATTTTTTAATTTCATATTTTTTTCATCTAATCTATAGTTGGTATTGAATCTAGTACATAAAGTATGTGTTTTTAGTATGATATTTCAGAGTGTGGTTTGGGGTTTAAAAATTTTATGTTAAAACATTTCGTAATTTGTGGTAAAGAATATAAAAAACAAGAGGATAGGGAGGGATAGATCCCCATGAATTCCAGGAGGGTCGATGGAATGGAAAATACGAAGATGGAAAATAACCTAAAATTGAGGAGGAGTATAAAGTACATTTCATACTTTTAGAAATAAAATCCATCATGTTTTCACCATGGTGTTTTCAATAGGACCATGATGTATTGAATACCCTAGAAATTGAAAAATCCCAATCCCATGGTAGGGATCCCCCCTTATAGTCATTTCTATAGGTGACATGGCTTTCTCTATATAGTGAGCACTGTGACATAGTGCTGCTAGTGTCCCATTAGTAATCCCCCTAAGAATTTTCCACGCATGTTGGGTTTTGGTGTTTCCTACAAGAGAATCCCCCAAACAAATAAACATACTAAAACAACCAATTATGGGGTAACAATCCCCATTTTCACACTAGAATATCACAAAAACAGAGTGTACACCACACTAAGACTTGGTGCAGTCACCCCTCTCCAAAATAGATTTATAAAATGTATCTACCATAATCATAAAAGATAATGTTACATATAATAATAAAATACTTTTCCAAAAAATATGATGTGAAAACTTTTGATTTTTTTTATTTTGAAAGGGATATTCAAGGAAAAATATTTTAAATTTTTTATATTATTTTAGAGGAAACTTGAAGTGGATTATAAATCAATAAATCATAGAAGGAAAACATTTTTAATATTTTAAAATAAATTTGTTGAAATACCATATAGTAATTGAGTAATAAAAATCCATTTTGAAAATATGATAAGTGAAATATGAATATTACATGAGATAACACATAAATAGTATTAAAAATAAAAATGAAAAAATTGGTGGGAATGTAAAATATGAACAAGGAGGGGAAACATTCATTAAAAGTGAAGTGAATTTTTATTAATAATGATATAATTTTTTTGAATGATTTTTATAAAGATTAAATATTGGTATTAAAAAGGTATTATAAACAAATAATAAAATAATTTTTCATTTACTTTAATCTTAGGGTGAAGGAAAATAATAATATAATAAATAAGTTCAAGAATAGGTTTTATAACTCATATAAGGGATATTTTAGTTATCAAGACCACATATGACTTTAGGAACTCTTAAAATTTAGAGATTAACAAACGAATGAACTTGGTTTGTATTTTGTTTTCCAATGAATTACATAGTAAAATAATTTCATTGTATGAAAATAAATAAAAAAATAAAACATGTTACAAAAAATATGACAACTATTAAGAGTTTGTATTGAGACCAAGAAAACCCCTACAAACATGGTATCCTTTGAATCAATGTCAATTTAAAGAAAGAAATTGATATGGAAACTAAATCCATATTAATTATATGAATATGGTAAAATAAATCCATTAGTAATTATTCACACCATATCAAATATATTATGGTTCACTGTAAGGAATATGTCTCAAGAAATTAAATTTGTGATAAACAATCCCCTACAGTAATTCTTGTCTTCCAAAAAGCACTTATAAAAGTGTATAATAAAAATAACTATCTTAATCACAAATATTATAACCTTATTCATTTGTATAATAATTTTATTTAATTAATTTATAATTATTCTCTACATTTATATTAGTTAATAATTATCTATTTACAAAATTATTTGAGAGTAATCAGTATTATTTTTAAGATATTTTATAATAGTGGTGTTTTTATTCATTATTATCCAAAATACTATCATTCCTAGAACATAACATTTATTATAAAAGATTATTTATATTCTTTTATATTTATATTTTAATTCTATGGGTGTTTTGGATATGACCCTTAGAGATAAAATCAGTGATGATAATTTTTTAATAATTTTAATCGAACAAATGTTAGTAACATAATTTATTAGTTTAACATTAATTTTACAATTAAAAAACAAAACTAAAATAAGTATTTAAATATTTAAATATTATATTGTCTAAAATTAATTTCACATATTCTTCCATGATATTAACTTTAATCAATGTTCAGGTAGGTTGTTAGACCGATCTAAAAATCAGCATATAATAATTAATGGGTGGTTATGAAGTTATTCTGTTGAGATATGATTATTACATACGAATAATTAAATTTTTTATATATAATTTTATTTATAAATAAATATTTAATAAAAGTTTTAGAAAATTTAATGGATAAAAAATTATTACAGAGTATGAATAAATTGTTCCTCCTTCTAGAATGTTATTTTTAAATGGTTGAATGCACAACGAATATTGTCCTTCGTATTATTAATAGGTTATCCAATTTAACATTACATAATCCTAATAATTTCATAAAAACAAAATTTATCCATTAAACATTACATTAATCCAACCATGTAATGTGCTGATACAAAAAAACAGTGTTATTTGATGAGGTAGTAGTCTTAACGTTCAATCAAATGTTGTTTTTTTTACTTAAGAGAATAGTGAAATGTGGTTTGTAGTTGTTCACAAAATTTAAAAAAATTATTATACTATAAATACTAAATTTATCATATAATATTGGGATAAATAAACATGATATCCAATGATATAAAAGGAATAAAATTTTGGAAGTGTTAGTACTTACATTAAGAATTTGATATTTATCTGGGAAATCTCCACAGAAATAGAGGCCTTAGGAGAACTAATTGAGACCAAAGGATTCTTAAAATTAGAGGGTATTATAGAATGGTATAAATAACAGAGTTTCCAGATGATATTAAAAATTATATCTCCATCATGAAGTTGTGGATGTGTTCCCCTTTTTTAAATTGATATATACAGGTAGTTTAATATGTACTATTTACATATCAATAATGGTATTTCAATATTTAAGATTCAAAGTCTCCAAAAGTTTAAAATAATTGTGGGGAAGTTGGATTTATATGAGACATCATAAAAACACACACAAAAAACATGGAGTCACGTTTTTAGAATATTTAATGGCTTTTAAACTTTGTAAAACTTTTTTTACCCTTTTTACATTTACCGTGTTAAATTATAAACTTAAAAAATGTAATTAATTTTAATTATCTAAATTAAAATTTTATCATAATTTTAATATGAATATTTGAAATTTTAAAATATATTTATCAAATAAAATATTAAAATATATTTATCAAATAAAATTTTGAAATGATATAAACATTATTTTTAATATTAGCGCACATAACACCTAAAATGTTTCATTAAAACATGTGTGTTTTTTACATAAATTGTATGTGTAGAATAAATTTATTAATTTAATTGGATTTTATGATATAAATTGATTTATTATAAAAAATATATATGTTATGTGGATTCCAAATGAATATATAATTTAATTTTAACAAATTAATATTTAGGTGAAACAAAAGACCCAAAAAAAAATTTATAAGAAAATGTCGCTTAAGTCCTTAAAATATAAACCATAAGTTATTAAAATTTAACATAGTATTTTTAAAAGTTTTATATTATTCATTAAATATATTTTTTAATTAGGAAAAAATGTTTATTCATTTTTAATTTACACGTTCTTCTTGATATATTCACAGTTTTAAAAAATTTATAAAAAATTGTATTTTCACTATTCTCTTAAAATTGAACATTTTTTTAAAATCCAAAAAATCAACTTAGTCTTATTTTTAATTGATGAATCCAAAAAAAGAAATTTATTTTGTATAATTAAGGTTATAATGTTAATTAATTTAGTTTTTAAATGAAAAAACAATATATAATAATAAATCATTATTTTTGAAAAATGACTTTTTAAATAATTAAGTGTTTTTAGTACTATTCCATACCGATTACCAATGTAATGAATGTATATATACTAGTTTATATATTTAAATATGATTTATTATAAAAATAATCTTTTAAAGGTGGTTAATTTAATATATTAGGATAAAATACATAACATATTTTTAAAAAATAGTTATTTAAGAGAAAAAAATATTTATTATTAATTAATGTTAATTGTTTATCCTATTAATATAATAATTATTTGTTGAATAATATATTTTATTTAATATATGATTTATAATTAATATATTTTATTAATAATATTCATATAATATAATGAGGCTCATTTTAATTTGGGATTATTTGTGGAGTAGGCTATCGAACATTGTATTAATTTAGAGAAAAAATATATTCCAAAATCATGTGGATTTAAAATAAACTCCCCATTCGTAGTGTAGATAGGAACCATAACATGTTTCACACAAAACCGTGGTTTAGAAAGGTAACCCCACTCAAAGAACATACCCTTATTGTCCAAATCAGATAGAAAAAATTGAAAACTCCCTAAAAAATTAAAATATCCCAAAATTATTAAATATATAAAGAATGAGTGACATGTAGTGTCACATAGGATTCCATGAGACTAACCATAAGGCTTATACCAATCACATAGTGGTTTCTAAGAGACTGAACCTCAATCCCCTAGTCTCAACAATTATGTAACTACATGACTCACCCTTGGACGTCTAGTACCAATAATGATGAAAGTATGTGATGGTAACTCAGATGCATAGTGTCATGACCTGCATATTGGTACATGAACTCCCCAAACCCACCTCAAATAGACATGGGGATACCAGCGTGAGGTGTAGTATCCACTAAATTTATGAGAGGAATTATCTCTAAATACTACTTGTAACATGTTATCCAATAAAATCATCCATCATAATATAAATGAGATATCCAGCAAGCAATATGAAACATGTATATATATCTGATATATATATATATATAATGTAAAATAATAAAACTAAACACCACATAATAGTAACACATCTTAGATATATGTAATACATGATATAAATGAATGAATGTGGCTTTTATAATAAAATGACATGTTATCATCTAGAGTGAACCAAACATGAGTGAACATGAAGGGTGAGTAATAATACTAAGTATTGTTATACTAAGAATTGATTAGATCTCTGTCAACCACTCGGGTCTAATTTCATCTATCCAACATTAATTTTCTATTTTCAAACACTTTTTAGTGAGAAGTGAGATCCCTCAAACCTTACCAGTTTCAGCACCAAATGATACAAAAGATTTGTTGAAGAATTGTTTTAGTTGGTTGGAACCAATCTCCCTAAACAATATCTAGGGGATAGATTATACATGGGTTTTAGGGTAGTCCTTTTAGTTGTCTTCATATAGATGCGCAAATTTTATCCATGATTTTCTGTATTCCTCCTTGTTGATCTTCCCCATGTTGAGTCCTTTAATAAATATGTAGACCTACTTATTTATCCACATGATTTTCTCTTTGGTAGTGGTCACCGGAAGTGGACACATCTTCTTGAATGCCTTAATATCCAGAGCATCCATTGTTGTTTCATCTGAATGCATGATAAGATCCATGTGTTTTAGCACTGATGATACTTATCTTTATGGGTGTTCATTGGAGCTTGAGTCATGTTGCTGCCCAGGATCTAGAAGGCCCTTATCACCCCTAGGAATGACAATAAATAGGAGCCTCATATCATGTATCCACCAGGTCCTTGGAGATGTAAGACACCTCATGCTTGTCAGAACCTTTGTGTCTGTTCAAGAGGGTGATGCTTAAAATTGTTGGAGCCTTCGGTGGCAACATACCCTTGTATGTGGATCTAGTAATTAAAGGACTATGTAGATTGGAGTATTCCTTCCTACACTGTCCAGTTTTTTATAATGAAGCCTTCCTGAATCTATAATTTTGTTCTTTCCCTTCTGCAAGGAGGACCTAATGTAGTCCTCCTTTGTTAATAGTTACTTGGACTCAGTAGATTCCGGGGCCTCATCCAACTCCTCTTGAAATTCTTCCACATCCACAAGGGGTTCCTCTCTGTTATCTATCCATCCTAATTTCTCATTCACATGCCAGTCCTTTTCCCCCTAACACTGTAAATTAGTTTTTATTAGACAAATTCTATCCCCCATATTTAAGCTTCTCAGCATAGAAAATTATAGCCTATGCGACATACTATGATTTTTCTAAAGCTCCTGTGTGTGCTAATCCTAAACCCATAAATTGGATTTATGCTGAGTTGTCCTCCAGTTCCAAACACTGGGAAGCCTCACCAGTGTCTTGATCCATAAAGACAACCTCTACCAATGCATCTCCATCAGTTGTGTTTGAAGGGGTCATTTTCAATTCATGTGAAGCATCCAGGTGGACTTCCGTCTCTTCTTGACCATACCTTTTCTTATCTCACACTCTAGTAACACAGAGAGGTGAAACATCAGAGTCTAAAGGCCATGAAACAACTAGATCATATTTCAACCACTAATAAATGTCAGAGACACTTGGGTTAGCATGAGGAACCAAAGACTGCCCACGAGGAATAAGAGAGGAAATATAGACATCCCTGAACTGTTGGCCACCGTCATCATCCTGATGCAACCCATCCCCCAGCCGAGGGGTTTCAGCACTGGTTGTTTGAACTGGTGAACCTCTAAGACCATTCTTGGTTGTAACTGAGGTGTGAGATGCATGGATATCTATTTTCAGATGTCTAAAATAATGGCGATGTAACATCCCAAGTAAGTAATGAATAATAGATATTTTTATCTATGTCTATTAATGATAAAGATAGTGTTTTAGAGGCTTAAAATGAAAATAAATACAATCTTATGCATGGAATACACTAATATTCTTAAAAGATTGTTTTAGTGCCTTTTGATGGAAAAACATTTTTGAATCTATATTTTGACAATTTTATAAACTATTTTTGTCAAAATAAACTTATCCTTTATGATTGGGACATCAAAATTTACCTTGTGTGAATTTTTGGTAATTTTCTGACAATGTTCATTTTTAAATGAATAGTGAAAAATACTGCATTTTACATCAAAACTACTTTTTAATCTAATTTATTTATATGATTAGATTATGTTTTGAATTGGTTTTGAAGTAAAATTAGAATATATTTTTACCATTTTATCCAATGGTGGTCATTGGAATCAATTTCACTTTGAAATTAGACTTAAACTGGTGTCAATCTTTTGATACTTATTGTTTTGTAAAAACACGCTATTTGCTCTGGCAGCGGGAATTAATTATTAAATTAATTAATGTGACTTATATGATTTGAATTTTGTAAAATAGACTTCATTTTTGAATTCTGAATATCAAATATAGCTTAGAGTTAATTTTTGGTAATTTTCTGAAAAACTTCAATTTTTGATGAATAGTGAAACCACTAAGTGGTAATCAAGCAAACTGATTTTTCAGTTAAATGAAAGTTTACCACTAATGTGTATTGAATTTTGAAAATCCGACATACATGGTTGTCATTAAGAAGTAAAATGTGGTTCAATGAGATTAAAATAATTTTTTGGTGAATAGTAACTTATTAAGTTTTTAATCGCGATTAGTGGTAATTAGTGTAGTTTAAGGTATAAATAATGCTTTAATAATATAAAATGACCTAGACACATGTCCCAACCTTATTGGTTGTGTCATGGCCGACCAAGACAAGCCATGGGTCAACTTGGGCACCATGGATCCACTTTTGTTGGGAAATGACATAAATTGCTTTTTATTAAATGTTAAAGTGAAAATGACACAAACATAATATGTTTTGCGAAAACAATTTTTAAGTGGGGTTATACAAGTCCAAATTTTGATTATAAATATTCAATGGAAAGCTAAAAAGATTTCCTACATCATAGTAATTTGTTTATAATTTTTAGACATTAAATAAATTTAATTATTTATGACATAATAATGATGCAGCGATGACATCATTATTTGACGATTTAAATAAAAAGGAAAGATAAAATAAAATCTATGAACTACACATGTCCTAAACCAATTGGATGAATGGATTTCGATGACTTATCACCTTATCCACGAATTCCATCAATGTGGGACCTTTTAAAACCGAAACACATTTTCAAATAATGTAATGTTTCTTTACTTTCCAAAAGTGCCCCTCCTCTCCCCTTATAAAAGGCCCCCACCTCTACCTCATTTCACACACTCTTCAAGCCATTGGCTCGGCCAACCCCTGCCCATTTGCTCTCTCCACATCCCTCTCCTCATCCTAGAGGATTCCCTTTGGGCAGAATCCTTTCAAAGGAAGCCTTTAGGCTCAAACCAAAAGAAGTTACACTTTTTAAGGTAATTCATTCTCTCATGTTCATTTGTTTTATTTTGCTTCTCCGACCCCCTAAACTCTTTTTATTTACTTCTTTTGTAACAACACCAGTATCTTCAATATACTAGGATGTTGTTATAAGATATATTTGAGCTACACTCTCACACAACTACATCAAATGGTTAAAGAACATACGGTTTCCGTGGATGGCGAAATTCTGCCTCCCGAAACGATGATTGTTCAATACTCATTTAACACCTTCAAAGGTGTCCATTATGATGTCACTATTTTTATATATGATATATGATATTTTTATGTTTTCCTTAAGCTTCTGTTTTTTTCATTTCGGGCATACCTTTATGGTTTCCATTATGGGTAAAACACGATATCTTCATTTTAGGAAGTGCGGACTACCGCCCCCTAAAAGTGATTTGATTCGTTAATACCATATGTGGGATGTGTAAAGGATAAAGTTAATAATATTATATATGTTATTATACTGGAATTATACTATACTATTATATCATTATGATTCCATTCCAGAAAATATGAAATAGAAATGGAAGTAGCGTTCATGCGTACGTACGGCTTACCGTCTCCATGAACGGTGCATTTCATTTCTTACCTCTAAATGTGATGTAATATTATAAATGCATGTATGTACTGGATATATATGAAATATATGATATCTACATCATGAATACCATTCTGGATATAATGAACCTTTGACCAAATTAACAACATGTAAGTGTAAAAAGTTTATTTTTTACCAAATACCGACAAAATGAACATTATTAACTTAAATGATTACATGATGTTCATAACATGGTATAAAAGGAATAATGAACTTGGAAAAGATTCATAATCAAGTAGAGATTAACTAAAGTTTATTATTCAGGAGTTTAAAGAACGGTCGGGTCAAGTCAGATACGAGGTATGGGAACTTCTTAACCCAATTTCCATTCTTTGGGTTAATCTCCTACTTTCAAATTATGTCATTATGTTATTATGTCGTATCTTGTATTTGTACTTTATTTATGTGTACTTATACTGAATACACATAATGTATCTATTTTATTTTAAAAATGATCATTGTATGGGACTTCGTCTCAATCTCCTTTCGTTGAGGCATATTTTATTTTATACACAACTTTCTTTTATACGGTGTATAAACCCCTTTGACTTTTACGTTTATTCAAAAGGAATATTTTTTATACGAAGCGTTTACTAAACGACAAAAGGGAATGTTTTTGTCGTACGTATGCGGCGACAACGACTTCTCCGCCGTCGTGACCGTTATTTGAGTTTCGGCTTCCTCTACAAGCCATACCTTCTTTTTAAAAGAAAAATAAATACCATGTTTTACTTTTATTTTATTTTGGTATTGAAAATGGTTTTCATAATGTTTTTATATCAATGTGTTTTATTGATATCTCGTGATTGAAATGTGGAAATTTTATGTTTCCTTTATGCATGTTTTATGTGATATGATTATGTTATGGTTCTTGGGCATTATTATGAAGACGGGTGGTTCCGTGATAAACTAAGGGCGGGTGAGCCCGTTATAGCTCTCCAATGCATTGGGTAACGCGAAGGAGTGAAACGTTAAGGTTTCTCCGAAGAGATTTTAGGGAATATACTGTGATGGGTATTCCAAACGTAACCAAGAGGGTTACTCCCTACGTAAGAATGTTATGAATGCCTCAAGTTACCTTTATGTCTTATGATTTCTATGATTTATTCATGATTTTATGAGGTATGTTAAAGTGCCTATGTTTTATGGGTAAAGTATGATTTCATTCTTATTTATATATGAACTCATGTTTCCTTTCCATGTTTTTTTTATAACCCATACTGAGTTTTTATGCTCATCCCAAGTTTTTGAAATGTTTTTCACAGGTCAAGGGAAAGGTACATGATAAGATGATAGAGTCAAGGATGTGTCAAGAAATAATCCATGTTTTATTTTAAATGTGTTTCCATTGATGGGAATGAAGAATACTATCTTTATGTAACCACTTTGTTTATATGTGGAATGTAATGCAAGTTTTATGATCTAATTCTCTAAAACTCTAAACCCGAAAAGATCCTCAATGTGTAATCTTGTAATAACTCAAGATTAAGTAAGGTTTAAGGCTGGGGCCTTATAGTTGGTATCAGAGGTCGGTTTAGATAACTTTAGGAGTTAGAATTCTATTAAATGATTATCCAAAAATATTTTTTTTTCTCTTTTTCGAAATGATATAGCATTTAAAGATTACCATGTTGCTTCATCTAAGACATGTTTGTTCAGAATGGTTTTCCGCAGAGGGAACAGGGAAGCAGTGCTAGGAAGGCATACAGAAGGAAATAACCTTCCGAATCAGCATCCAGAAATGGTCGGAATTGGAACTGAACAGTTTGTTGCAGTAATGGCGCAGTTGACTCAGGCGATAAATGGTGGTGGTATCCATGCACGAGATCAGCCAGAACAACCGCAGAGGAACATGTCAGTGGTGGAACATTTCATGAGGCAACATCCACCATCATTCAGAGGATCATCTGACCCTGTGCAAGCTGAAGGGTGGATTAAAGCACTGGAGAAGATTTTTGATGTCATGGGGTGTTCAGACAATCAAAAGGTTAGTCTTTCTATTTACCGTTTGGAGGGTGAAGCAGATCAGTGGTGGTCTATGGTTAAAAATATCAGGTAAGCCGATGAGATTGATGCTCTTGACTGGGATGATTTCAAAGGTATGTTTCTTGAGAAGTATTTTCCTAAGGCTGTTCGACTTAGGATGGAAAAGAAATTCTTGGAATTGAGGCAAGAGGAAGACTCAGTGGCTGCCTATGAAGAAAGGTTCACTCGATTGGCAAGGTATGCTCCCAATTTTATCCGGGACCTTGATAGTAAAATCAATCGTTTTTACTCAGGATTAAAGCCAAAGTATCGAAGGGCATTAGCTTCCCGAGAGTTTAAAAGTTATGAAAAGCTTGTTCGATGTGCTGAGAAGGTGGAAATGGAGTTTGCCGATGATCAAGTGTTCTATAACAACCAGCAGAAGAAGAGACCGAGGTGGCAGGAGAAAGGTAAGAATTCTTCAAAGAAGTCTGATGGTAAGAGAACTAAGTTTCCAGTTTGTGATAAATGTGGCAAAAGGCATGCTGGGGAATGTCTTCTGAATTCTGGGAAGTGCTACCGATGTGGTAAGATGGGACATAAGGCTCGTGATTGCACTGAAAAGGATCAAGGTGAAGGTAAAAACAAATTTGATTTACAGTTAGTGAAATGTTTTAAGTGCAATGAGATGGGTCACTATGCAAACGAGTGTCCGACAAGGAGCTTGAGTGATGGGAAGCAGTTAGACTACAAGCAGAAAGGGGTGGTGAAATCCTTTGCAACAACTTCAGCAGATGTTGGGCCATCGAATGAAGTGGTATCAGCTCCAGGGAGCTCAGTATTTTTCGAAGTTTGACTTGAGGTCGGGGTACCATCAGTTGAAAGTAAAAGAAGCAGACGTTCCGAAGACTGTGTTCCGTACTAGATATGGCCGTTATGAATTTGTAGTTATGCCTTTTGGGTTAACCAATGCACCTGATGTATTCATGGACCTTATGAATAAAATTTTCCATGAGTTCATGGATAAGTTTGTGTTTGTGTTTTGAGGTTTGGGAAGAGGGTATGTGTGCCTTGTGATTCACAGTTGAAGAGAGAGTTGTTATGTGAAGCTCATAGTTCTCCATTTTCAGTTCATCTGGGCAGTACTAAGATGTATAGAGATCTGCGGGAGTATTACTGGTGGGATGGAATGAAAAGAGATATTGCTGATTTTACTGTGAAGTGTTTGACTTGTCAGCAGGTTAAAGCTGAGCGGCAGTTACCGAAAGGGATGCTTCAGCCTTTACCAGTGCCAGAGTGGAAATGGGAGAATATATCCATGGACTTTGTTGTGGGATTACCGAGGACATCTCGAGATCGTGATCCCAGGTTTACTTCTAACTTTTGGAAAGGCCTTCAGAAGTCGTTGGGTACTGAATTAAATTTTAGTACAGCTTTTCATCCTCAATCAGATGGGCAGTCAGAACGAACAATTCAGACATTGGAGGATATGCTACGAGCTTGTTCTATGGATTATCAGGAAAGTTGGGACCAACATCTTTCTTTGGTTGAGTTTTCATATAATAACAGTTTTCATTCCAGTATACAGATGGCACCATTTCAGGCATTATATGGGAAGCGGTGTCGAACTCCAGCTTTCTGGGATGAAGTGGGTGAAAGAAAGTTGATGGGACCAGAATTGGTAGAAGAGATGGCAGAAAAAGTTCAGCTGATTCAGAAACACATGAGAACAGCTCAGAGCAGGCAGAAGAGTTATGCGGATAACCGGAGGAAGGATCTATCTTTCGAGGTAGGTGATCATGTTTTTCTAAAGGTTTCTCCTTGGAAAAGTGTGATGAGATTTGGTAAGAAAGGAAAGTTGAGTCCAAGGTTCATTGGACCATACGAAGTTCTAGAGAGAGTTGGATCAGTTGCATACCGAGTGGCTTTACCTCCGAGTTTATCTCAGGTACACAATGTTTTTCACGTTTCGATGTTGAGAAAGTATATGCCAGATCCATCTCATGTTTTGAGTCCAGAGGTAGTTCAGCTGGAAGAGAACCTATCTTATGAGGAACAACCAGTCCAGATTCTTGACCACAGGGAGCAAGTGTTACGGAATAAGGTGATTAAGCAGGTAAAGGTTTTGTGGAAAAACCACATGATTGAAGAGGCAACATGGGAATCTGAAAATGCAATGAGGGATAAGTACCCCAATTTATTTGATAAGTAAATAAATTGCGGGGACGCAATTTTCTAAAGGGGGGAAGGATGTAACATCCCAAGTAAGTAATGAATAATAGATATTTTTATCTATGTCTATTAATGATAAAGATAGTGTTTTAGAGGCTTAAAATGAAAATAAATACAATCTTATGCATGGAATACACTAATATTCTTAAAAGATTGTTTTAGTGCCTTTTGATGGAAAACCATTTTTGAATCTATATTTTGACAATTTTATAAACTATTTTTGTCAAAATAAACTTATCCTTTATGATTGGGACATCAAAATTTACCTTGTGTGAATTTTTGGTAATTTTCTGACAATGTTCATTTTTAAATGAATAGTGAAAAATACTGCATTTTACATCAAAACTACTTTTTAATCTAATTTATTTATATGATTAGATTATGTTTTGAATTGGTTTTGAAGTAAAATTAGAATATATTTTTACCATTTTATCCAATGGTGGTCATTGGAATCAATTTCACTTTGAAATTAGACTTAAACTGGTGTCAATCTTTTGATACTTATTGTTTTGTAAAAACACGCTATTTGCTCTGGCAGCGGGAATTAATTATTAAATTAATTAATGTGACTTATATGATTTGAATTTTGTAAAATAGACTTCATTTTTGAATTCGGAATATCAAATATAGCTTAGAGTGAATTTTTGGTAATTTTCTGAAAAACTTCAATTTTTGATGAATAGTGAAACCACTAAGTGGTAATCAAGCAAACTGATTTTTCAGTTAAATGAAAGTTTACCACTAATGTGTATTGAATTTTGAAAATCCGACATACATGGTTGTCATTAAGAAGTAAAATGTGGTTCAATGAGATTAAAATAATTTTTTGGTGAATAGTAACTTATTAAGTTTTTAATCGCGATTAGTGGTAATTAGTGTAGTTTAAGGTATAAATAATGCTTTAATAATATAAAATGACCTAGACACATGTCCCAACCTTATTGGTTGTGTCATGGCCGACCAAGACAAGCCATGGGTCAACTTGGGGACCCCATGGAACCACTTTTGTTGGGAAATGACATAAATTACTTTTTATTAAATGTTAAAGTGAAAATGACACAAACATAATATGTTTTGCGAAAACAATTTTTAAGTGGGGTTATACAAGTCCAAATTTTGATTATAAATATTCAATGGAAAGCTAAAAAGATTTCCTACATCATAGTAATTTGTTTATAATTTTTAGACATTAAATAAATTTAATTATTTATGACATAATAATGATGCAGCGATGACATCATTATTTGACGATTTAAATAAAAAGGAAAGATAAAATAAAATCTATGAACTACACATGTCCTAAACCAATTGGATGAATGGATTTCGATGACTTATCACCTTATCCACGAATTCCATCAATGTGGGACCTTTTAAAACCGAAACACATTTTCAAATAATGTAATGTTTCTTTACTTTCCAAAAGTGCCCCTCCTCTCCCCTTATAAAAGGCCCCCACCTCTACCTCATTTCACACACTCTTCAAGCCATTGGCTCGGCCAACCCCTGCCCATTTGCTCTCTCCACATCCCTCTCCTCATCCTAGAGGATTCCCTTTGGGCAGAATCCTTTCAAAGGAAGCCTTTAGGCTCAAACCAAAAGAAGTTACACTTTTTAAGGTAATTCATTCTCTCATGTTCATTTGTTTTATTTTGCTTCTCCGACCCCCTAAACTCTTTTTATTTACTTCTTTTGTAACAACACCAGTATCTTCAATATACTAGGATGTTGTTATAAGATATATTTGAGCTACACTCTCACACAACTACATCAAATGGTTAAAGAACATACGGTTTCCGTGGATGGCGAAATTCTGCCTCCCGAAACGATGATTGTTCAATACTCATTTAACACCTTCAAAGGTGTCCATTATGATGTCACTATTTTTATATATGATATATGATATGTTTATGTTTTCCTTAAGCTTCTGTTTTTTTCATTTCGGGCATACCTTTATGGTTTCCATTATGGGTAAAACACGATATCTTCATTTTAGGAAGTGCGGACTACCGCCCCCTAAAAGTGATTTGATTCGTTAATACCATATGTGGGATGTGTAAAGGATAAAGTTAATAATATTATATATGTTATTATACTGGAATTATACTATACTCTTATATCATTATGATTCCATTCCAGAAAATATGAAATAGAAATGGAAGTAGCGTTCATGCGTACGTACGGCTTACCGTCTCCATGAACGGTGCATTTCATTTCTTACCTCTAAATGTGATGTAATATTATAAATGCATGTATGTACTGGATATATATGAAATATATGATATCTACATCATGAATACCATTCTGGATATAATGAACCTTTGACCAAATTAACAACATGTAAGTGTAAAAAGTTTATTTTTTACCAAATACCGACAAAATGAACATTATTAACTTAAATGATTACATGATGTTCATAACATGGTATAAAAGGAATAATGAACTTGGAAAAGATTCATAATCAAGTAGAGATTAACTAAAGTTTATTATTCAGGAGTTTAAAGAACGGTCGGGTCAAGTCAGATACGAGGTATGGGAACTTCTTAACCCAATTTCCATTCTTTGGGTTAATCTCCTACTTTCAAATTATGTCATTATGTTATTATGTCGTATCTTGTATTTGTACTTTATTTATGTGTACTTATACTGAATACACATAATGTATCTATTTTATTTTAAAAATGATCATTGTATGGGACTTCGTCTCAATCTCCTTTCGTTGAGGCATATTTTATTTTATACACAACTTTCTTTTATACGGTGTATAAACCCCTTTGACTTTTACGTTTATTCAAAAGGAATATTTTTTATACGAAGCGTTTACTAAACGACAAAAGGGAATGTTTTTGTCGTACGTATGCGGCGACAACGACTTCTCCGCCGTCGTGACCGTTATTTGAGTTTCGGCTTCCTCTACAAGCCATACCTTCTTTTTAAAAGAAAAATAAATACCATGTTTTACTTTTATTTTATTTTGGTATTGAAAATGGTTTTCATAATGTTTTTATATCAATGTGTTTTATTGATATCTCGTGATTGAAATGTGGAAATTTTATGTTTCCTTTATGCATGTTTTATGTGATATGATTATGTTATGGTTCTTGGGCATTATTATGAAGACGGGTGGTTCCGTGATAAACTAAGGGCGGGTGAGCCCGTTATAGCTCTCCAATGCATTGGGTAACGCGAAGGAGTGAAACGTTAAGGTTTCTCCGAAGAGATTTTAGGGAATATACTGTGATGGGTATTCCAAACGTAACCAAGAGGGTTACTCCCTACGTAAGAATGTTATGAATGCCTCAAGTTACCTTTATGTCTTATGATTTCTATGATTTATTCATGATTTTATGAGGTATGTTAAAGTGCCTATGTTTTATGGGTAAAGTATGATTTCATTCTTATTTATATATGAACTCATGTTTCCTTTCCATGTTTTTTTTATAACCCATACTGAGTTTTTATGCTCATCCCAAGTTTTTGAAATGTTTTTCACAGGTCAAGGGAAAGGTACATGATAAGATGATAGAGTCAAGGATGTGTCAAGAAATAATCCATGTTTTATTTTAAATGTGTTTCCATTGATGGGAATGAAGAATACTATCTTTATGTAACCACTTTGTTTATATGTGGAATGTAATGCAAGTTTTATGATCTAATTCTCTAAAACTCTAAACCCGAAAAGATCCTCAATGTGTAATCTTGTAATAACTCAAGATTAAGTAAGGTTTAAGGCTGGGGCCTTATAGGCAGGGCATTCATTAATTAAACCAATTTTCAAAAACTACATAATGAAGATAATGCATTTTATTACTTACCTCAATTTAGACAACTTCTACATGAGGCTTCAAGATTTGCACCTCCACGCATATTCGGGGAGTAATGGGATGGTATAAGGATCTTGAACATTTGTCAAAGGCTAAGAATCATCCAACGAGATTACCAAACATTTGAAGAATCGCATGGTTTTGGAATGGAAGTGGAAGAGCCAAAAAGCTGAACAAAATTTCTGCAATGGGAAGATCATGTATCTAGTAAAACTCGTAGTCCCATCTGAGTAGGAAGAAGCAGAAACCATCACAAGATATTATCCCTTTAGAACACGTTGTGGTAAGATCAACACCAAAGGAGAAACATAGGAGAAGATGACATGGATGCAACAGGCTAACTATGATTCATCATTGTACAGGCTAGATGTCATTGAAAACCCTATCAAACTTCTTAAGAGATGGAATATGACGACTGAAGAGAGCCATTAGGGATATACCATGAAGCACTAATTCATCTGTGAACTTGTGTAAGGAAATATAAAGGGAGGGAGCCCCATGTTAGAGATTGGGGAAATTCGGGAAATTGTGGATAGGGGGAAATCAGGGAGGGAGGTGGGGTCTGTGAAAGAGGAGAAGGGAGGTTTTGAGGAGGGGTCAAGAGGATTGGACATCACTACTTCCTGAGGGAGACGTCATCATGCATAGGGTTCCATGGATAGGTGTGAGAGCGGGAGATCAATAATTTACCAAACAACACCACATTGAATTATAGTCAATCATAATAATATTTATGGTTAATCCTTATCAAACTACCAGTATATTATAATATTAATTCTAAAAAAGTGACAACATATTCATATGTTTGTATATAAACTATACATAGTCTAAAATACCATATAAATAAAGTCCCTCGTTAATTATTCAAAACTATAATCCAAAAAATACAAATGCTCTTATATCCATTGTGTTATAATCTAGACCATATGCAACATTAGAGTTGTAATAAAATAATTGAAAAAAACCTAAATATGCTAAAATATTCCAATAGATTAGGTGACCCATGAATTTCATACTTAAATATTGTGTCTTTATATATGAATACTCAATGCATAACATAATTATCAATTCGAGAAATGCAATGGTTTATTATATTTGGAAACATGGATACATACAAAAAATAATATATTAAATATCTACATCATACCATATTAATTTATTCACAAAATAACACTTTTATTAAGCATATTATACATAAAACATTTCGTTATATCAAGAGGAAAAGTGAACATAATAAAGGGAGAGCATAGATGCTCAGTGTGGTTAAACAAGGGAGATATCAATGATCATTTAATAATAACATGTGAATAGTGGTATGATAACATGGACATAACATTAGAAAATCATACCTAGAAATTCATATATCATAGTCCTGAATCATGGAATAAATCTTTTCACTTCATATGATTCAAATCATAAAGAAATCAAATAACATAATCTGTGAGGGGATAACATTATCATAATATAATGTCAAAAAAGAGTGGAATAATGTGTTGAATAATCATAACAATAGAAATATTATGTCAAGGCTACCCAATAAATTCATTAATAACTTGATGGCATGTGCTAACCACCAATGCACCTACTTTGGGATTGGGATAACGTCTTGTGCACCCTCTTTTGGGATTGGGATAACCTCTGGTGTACTCTCATTTAGTCCTTGGATAACCTATTGTTAACGATTTGATCACATAAAATAATAATCATTACCCAATTAATTAGAGTTATATAAAGGACCCGCCCATCACATAATCAAAATACATTCATACATATTAAATAAGATTATTAAAACATCTACCATTTCATCATATATTAACCCAAAGAAAAAAAGAGTTAATCAATTTTTCATTATCTTAATATAAAACCATCAAAATAATGAATAAATATGGTTTTGTTGGATCATTTTTTCATTTAGATATATATAACATCAGATCATGTTATCATTGATGACAAATGTTTTTAAAAGTTCATAAGACCAAATCTTGAGTAAAATTCCCATTAAATTTTAAAATAACATATTTAAAATATAAAATATTTCAAAAATAGTAGGAAAATAATTTTATTTGAGGGTAAACATGTAAAAGTTTAACAAAATCATCAAATAAGAGATTATTCATGATGTAAGTGGAATCTATTAGTGTGTTATGCTTTAAAACCAAGATTTCATTCACACCTTTGGTAAAAAGTACCGCATTTGGAAAATAATAGGAAGATTCATTTTAAACCTTTTATGAAAATATAGATATGAGTAAAAGTGAAATTAATAAAAACTTATATAATATTGAAAACATTCTTGAATACATTTTAAATAAAATATAGACATGGAAGGAAAATATTTCTGACCAAAGAGAGAAATTGAGCCAGATTTTCTTAAAAAATATCTTCTTGTCACTTGATTACTTAAAAGAAGAAAATTAGTGGAAAATAATTAATTTTAATTAATAAATATATTATATGAAAATAAATAATATTTGGTAGAGATATATAATAGAATTTTATAATTATAAATATAATCATAAGCAATCCTGGTAAAAAGAGAGATTATAACGTAAAACCCTTACATCATGTTTGAATTTTTTCGTATGCACCCCAAATCCTATAAAAAATAAATCAATTATAATTATATACTATAAAAATATTAATTCTTATTATACTATAAATTTTTTATTAATAACATATTATCACTCATTCATTAATAATTCCTTATTAAAATAACTCTTCCAGGTGATAACTATTTCATTTTTCAAGAATCTTTCACTTTGCCCGTTCTGATACTTAAACAATTATCCTGGTTTCAATACATAAATAATACTAATCATTTAATAATTATAATATTTTATCATTGTATAAAATTATATAACAATTCATATAAATTGTTGATGAGAAATTAAGTACATCACTTTACGAAGATGACAGTATGTACGTACACCAGATTGATGTTTTCAACTTTATGATAGATAGAATTAATGTAATATAAATAATAATTCACCACCAAAGAATCATTATTATATCATAATATATATTATGTTTTTCATAAAAAAATGAAATATGGTGATAGAAAATGAATCTTATCACTATATGGATGTCAATGTTCACACGTACGCACGAGGGATACATTCATTTCGCATTTCAAGGAGACGTGGTGGTAAATGGTTGTGAAACCATAATAATAAAATATATGTATATTTATGTTACATTACTAATCATTTATTCATGGATAAATATTTTTTAGAGTTGCTGGAATAATAAATTAAATGGAAAGATCTTAGTTAATATTTACACTTTCTCTTTAAGAGTCCACCTTTGGACTACACCTTATTCCTTAATAGACGGGTGTTAGTAGAATATTAGAGTGTATAGGATGAATTAAAAGAATATAATAATCTATTATGGAATTTATTTTACATTTTTGGTGGGTAAACATTTGTGAATATGGGTTGAGGGGAGGTTTTATTTTGTAAGTAATGGAGATGAAACACATTTTATTACTTAAATGATTTAAATAATATAATGATATTTCATGTAAAAATGCCTAAAAATGGAAAATAATTTCTTAATGCAAATAGTGGGATGAAATATCTTTATAAGATAAGAATTAAACAATTTTTTATTGAAATATTATCAATATCTCTTAGTTTAACCCCCATTACACCTGTTTTAATCTATACTATGCTAACAAATTTTTACTCTTTTTACTATTCATTATGACAAAAAATTATGGTTTTATAATTTCAAAATATATAAATTTTGATTAAAAATATTGAATAAATTATATAAAAAAAATTATATATGTTTCATATTTTAATTTTAAATGATGTGATAAAAATTCAATGAAAAATCATTGTTAGAAAATTTATTTTTTTAGCATAAAATTGAATTTATTTTCATTCATTTCCTTGAATAAAAAAGAAAAAGAACATGAAAACATTTTATTTAATATATAATGCCTTAATTTTATTGAAATTATTAATAAATATATATTAATTTAATTTATTAACATAAAAACACAATGAGAAAATAAAATAGTTTTTATTAAAATGTATTTTTAAGCCTAAAAATGAACTTATACAAAAATATAGAATAAATATAATTGTTATGTAATTAATTAAATTATTTATTATTAAATGAGACTTAAGTTAATTTAATATAAAATTTAAAACATAATACTACTTTAAAATTACACAATTTAATGATAATAAATGATAGTTTTACAAAAATCAGTATTTTCACTATTCAATAAAAAATAAATATTTTTAGAAAAATCATAAAAACTCACCATATGATTATATTCAGATTATTATTTCAAAAATTATATTATTTCAAAAAATAAAATTTTTAAACATGGTATAAATTAATTATAATATGTGTGCATAAAATTATTTCAAAACAATTTTCGAAGAAAGTATATTTTTAGCCTAAAATGACTTTACTGAAAATAGAGTACTTATTTTTTAAGAATTAATCAATAAATATTAATTATTAGAAAAATGAATAATTATTTTTATAATGTGTTTATTAATATTCATAACAGTGAATTTAACAAATATGTATTAATGGTATACTCTATCAAGCTTATTTTAGTCTTGAGGTTGAATGCAAGGAAATATTTGAATACCCCAAGTTTGTTTTAGAGAAAAAATATATAATTTTTATGGAATTATTTTCTACCCTTAAAAAATGAAGTTTTTTATAAAACATTATTCTCTTTGAAGAAAAAATATAGGGATGTCTCTGCATAATCACATCATCAGGTTCTAATGTAGCTCCCTGTAATTTCTAATTAATCCAGAGAAACTTAACCTGGGGAGTAGTCTTGTTTCATTTATCATTATCTCTAAAATCTGGGATTTCAATTATTTATTCTTTATAAGAATGGTCATTCTCAATTTGTATGGGATTTTGGTTTAGTACAGGTGAATAAACATGTATATAATTTCTCCGGAAAGATATGTGGAACACATCATTAACTTGTGAGAGGTTTGGTGGAAGTGCCAAGTGATAACCTATAGTCTCGAATCAATCAAGAACCTCAAAGGAAAAATATATCTAGGGCTCAAATTTCTATTATTTATGAATCTCATAACCTTCTGTATTAGTTAAATTCATTGTAATTCATCCCCACCAATTTTCAATTCTATATCTCCCTAGAAATGATCATCATAAATGGTATATCATCTTTGAGATGACTTTATGTTCCATTAAATAACTCTATCCTTGTCTATCATTTACTCAGCTATGTTAGTTCCCAAAATCTTTCTTTCTTTATCTCCACAAAAGCTTTATGGATTTATATACTTCCTTCAATATATTGATTCATAAGGATCTATCTAGTTTCTTGAGTGAGTTGTATTATTATATGATATTTTAATAAGTGGAATGTTTCGATCCCAACCACCTTTGAAAAATAAAAAATAATATCATAGAATATCCTCTAATGATTGAATAGTTCTCTTATACTAACCATCCATTTGAGGATGATTGGAAGTTATAAAACAAAACTTTATATCCATGTTTATTAAAATACTTCATTGAAACATCAAGGTAAACCATATATCTTTATTAGATACAATATAATGTGGCACTCCATGAAACATTATAACTTATTTATTGTATGTTCAAGAAAGTTGATGATCAGAGAAATCTTTTTTGAAAGCAATGAAGTAACCTGCATTCATAAGGTGGTTAACTATAACCCAAAAAACATTATGAACTTAAGCTGTTATGTGTAGTTTGATGATGAAATCCATGGTGTTGTTTTCCTATTTACATTATGGTATGGTTAATTCTTCTAATATTCACTTAATATTTTACCTCTCATCCTTAACTTTCTAACATAACAAGAACAAAGATAAATTATTGAAAATATCTCTATTCATTTTATACCACTAGAAACACCCACTTATATCTCTATTAATATTCATACATCTGATATAAATAGAGAATAATAAGTTGTGCAAATTGTCTAGAAGATCCTTCAAGGATGGTATTGACCTCACTAATATTCAGTAACTAAACCTTATCATTCTATTATAATTATTGTTGAACTCATGAACATTTCTCACATTATTTTATAGTTATACATTTTCTTTCTCCACCTCATTGATTTTCACATGGATAGATGGTTGAACAATCATTTGATCAAGATTATATTTCTCCCCTTTATTCAATATTTCAAGCTCCATCCTTTGAAAACATACAAATAATTGATCATTTATGATCCTCATCATAGATAAGATAACATGATCCTTTAGACTCAATTAATCATTGAAATTGTTCAATTTACTAGGGTATAATTATATTATAATGACCAGAAATTTCCAGGTAATTTGTTTTTAATTAAATGGGACTTTTACGAGTCCGTAAAAACCGACGGCACGTGATTTCGAGGCCTGGTGTGCCCGGAATGAATTTTGGAACTTTTTTTTTCGGGTACTTTCAGTAAACATGCAAGTGGGTTTTTGTAACTTTTGAACTACTGCTCGGAATTGAAATCTGAGGGCACCGTTGAACTTGCTCCACTGGTATTCTTTTAATAAGGCATTCACCTCAAGGACTGTTGGTCAGGGGAGAAATTTAATTTTTCGGTTTTTCATGAAAGAATAAAAAAAATTGTGTAACATTTTATTTTATTTTTCTATAGAACACCCATGAAGATGTAGAGAGGTGGGGACCACATGAACTAAAACCTCTCACATAGGTTATGGTGGTGGGGACCACCTGAGTCTAGCCTCCCATGTGGGTTATGGTGGTGGGGACCACCTGAGACTTAAACCCCCTTGAACGCCCCTCTTAATGGGGAGAAACCTCTTGAGCTTCCCCACTTTAACGGTGACACACCCTTTAATTAATTTTATCTACTCTATTAATTAATTAAACCAATTTAAAATTGTGCCAAGAACTTAACAGATAACATAATCAATTATTTGGGTTACCTCTTCATTTTTGTGGGATTCGGAGGAAGGAGCCTTGGGAGAAAGCTCTCCAACTAAGAACGCCGACTTCAACTCTGACTTCTTCCTTGGGACATTCGTTGACGAGGAACGACTTCATCGTCACTGAATAGACGATCATGGAAACACCGATGTCACCCACATCTGTATATTACCAATGACATCGTCTCCTTCCCCACAGACAATCTTCAACAAATCAAATGAACATGGTAGGGGATGTTATTGAATTCTTGTAATTTCTCGATTAAAATTCTCTTTCATGGAAATCATGGAGAACGTGGATCAACCAAAATGAGTTGATCCAAAATTTGAATGAAATTGTTGAATTTGACGTTCTTGATTTAAGGTTTTCGTTGCGTTGCTTGCCACAACTCTAACGCAGAGGGTTCAGGCCAAACAAACATGGCCCGACCCCTCAGCCAATCTTCTTTTTTTGTGTTCTTCATGATGGTGATGGTGATCGGTGCTAGCGATTGGCACCAGTGGAACTCAAGAATGGAGATCGACACCACTATTGCCCGTGATGAAGGTGATGGTGCAACGGCGCCACCCCGTGGCAAGAAGCACCGCCCCATGGCCCGCTGCACTGCCCAACGTCCTCCCCATCCCACCCCACGGCCAGCCATGCCACCCTCGACCTCATTGTTCCCCCCTACGGCCTATTGCGCTGCCCGGCGGCCTTGCCGCCCCGTGGCCCTTGGCGCTGCCCTGCGACCTATCGCGCCCCCAGTGACCTCGCCGCCCCACAACCCCCTCATGGCCTCCGCGCCCCTCGCATCCTTTGCGGCCCCAAGCGACCTCTCGTGGAACTCACGACCACCACGTCACTACCAAGCCAGGCCACCCATTGTGGGCCGGGTCGACCCAAATAGGGTCGGCCCAGGCCGGGTCGGGCCTGACCCAGACCCACTTCGACCCATTTATGCATTTTTGGCCATATCATTGGCACCAGGTGTCAGTTTGACAAACCATCTAATGTGCCAGAAACCTTGGAGCGAGACGGTCCCTTTGGTATATACCACTGAAGATTTGGATAATGTTGGGGAACAGTCTGGTTGGATCGAGCACGAATTCAAACGGTCCCTCGGGACTGAATGGCTAATAACTCACAGACCAGGCATCCAATTGATGCACCATCTGTTGCGTTGAGACACCTATGATGATTCGATATATTGGGATACATATTAGTGAGACTTCGTGGTAGTTGGATTATCGACCGATGGCTTGTGGAGAGGACCCTCCCAAAGAAGAGCAAGATTAGCGTGGAAACCCTGTAGCTTGATATGACGTGAAGAATGAAGAGCGATCCTATGTGGGTCAGCAACTAGCGATCATGTGTGGTTCAGCACCGAGTGATCGTGTGTGGGACAGTACCTAGCGATCCTCTATGGGTCATCACCAAGTGATCCTGTGTGGGTCAGCACCTAGCGATCATGTGTGGGTCAGCACCAACCTATCCTATGTGGGGCAGCACCTAGCGATCCTTTGTTGGTCTGCACCGAGTGATCCTGTGTGACTTAACACCTAGCAATCCTGTGTGGGTTAGCACCGAGCATTCCTATGTGGGTCATCACCGAGCGATCATATGTTGATCTGACTCTAAACAGATTAAGGTGATTTTGTAGTCACATCTAATCATCTCTAATATTGTGCTTATGTTATACCTGGTGTGAGCTGAGTTTTTACATGTGTGGTACTTTCCTTTGTGGTAATACCTTGGTGGTATTCTTCTGTGTTGTGCACCTATGTGGTACTGGACTTCGTGATATTTCCTCTTTTGTGGAATAGTTGAGCTTGGGGCTTTGGAGTTGGACTATGTTTTCCTCATGATTGAGATGGGTTTACTTGATAACTTAGGTATATGTATGGGCATATAACTGAGTAGGGTTTTCAGTTGTTTCCTTCCTTTTTGGTTTATCCTTTGTGGATTTTTTGAGACCTTGTGGGTCTTGAGGTCTCTACTGAGTACCATTATACTCACCAATGCACGGGCTATGACCACACTTCATTGTGTTTGGTGCAGATGACGGACAGCGCTGACCGAGGACGAGGGTACCAGGATTGCAGGTAGCTCAGAGGTGGACGTTAGATGAGGAAAACCACAGAGACAACCATTCCTTTAGGTAGGATCCGTGGTGGATGATCCAGGAGCTGCTTTTCACCTATCAGATGTCTTTTATTTTCATTTTTCCTTGTACTTTCTAGTTGGGCTTGTATTAAGGCCCCTTTTACTTATTGCACTTACATTGATTACTATTCAATTTAATTGAGTTCTTATCTTGTTGTGTGCTTGGTTGCATGTTCTTAAAGGTTATAATGGATATTCCTTCCTAGTTATTGGGAAAACACCTTCGGTGATAGTTTCCAACCCCTGGCCTAAGGAAGGTGGGCTTGGGGTAGTCACAACCCTGGCCCTAGGGGCCGGTCATGAAAAATTGGTATCAGAGGCGTCGGTTCTACCGTAGAACATAAGACTTTGATCTTCCTTATTAACAGAAATATTATTAAGTGTAGTGAGTATGGTTATTAGTTTAGGGAATCCAGTGTTGGTGTGGAAGCTGATGTATCCATACACCAGGACCCTAACTTCTGATTTCTGACCCTGTGCATGAAAACACTGATTTATTGAGTGTTTTTATATGTTTTATTTGTGATCTTTTTGAGTCAGCTCACCAGGTATAACTTTTTGACCATGGTGCACTTGTTTCATTTCTTTATTCCTCCACGAAGATATCCATCTAGGGTTTCAAGAGTTATATGTACTGATTGCCCACCGAGCGATGAGGCCTCGCTGTAGGTCCCTCTTCCAGTCACTGCTGGAAAAACAGCCTATACCCACGGTGCAAAACCATGGGTATAGCCCCCAAAACCGTGGGGATAGCCTATACCCACGGTTTTGGGAACCGTGGGCTGGAACGGCGTCGGTATAGGTCCCCAGCCTATACCCATGGTTTTGGAAAACCGTGGGTATAAGTTTCCTGCCACCGTGTCACCAAAACATAGACAATTTCCACGGTGTCAACGGCTCTTACCCACGGTTTCAAAACCGTGGGTATAGGTCCTAAAATAATGTAGCCGCCGAGTTTCGATCCCACAACCTCTTCGCTGCAAACAGCGTGTCTAACCACTACCCTAACTTCACATATATGTATATATATATATATTTAGTTAAATATAGTTATAAAAACCATGGGTATAGAGGGAAGAACGGTGGGTATAGGGTTCCCGCCAAAAAAAAATTCCTTCCCGCGGAAAAAAAAATTTCCCGCGCACACAAAATTGACCTATACCCACGGTTTTTCATAACCGTGGGTATAGGTATTTTATCCCAGACCTATCCCCATGGTTTTGGGGAAAACCGTGCGGATAAGGACCCCTATACCCACGGGTTTGGTAAACTGTGGGTATAGGTGACTTTTCAGGACCTATCCCCACGATTTGCCAAAACCGTGGGGATAGACCCCCCCTATACCCACGGTTTTGGAAAACCGTGGGTATAGGTCATGAAAAGTCACCTATACCCACGGTTTTGGTGAAAACCGTGGGGATAGGTACATTTTCCAGTAGTGAGTAGAGGCACCAGCGGAGGCACTAGTGGTACCATTACCCATTGGGCCACCGAGGCCACCAGCCCCAGTAGTTGATGGTAAACTCCACATGAGCGTGTTGCACGAGTTCCAGTGCTAGAGTCCACCCAGCACCTGGGGAGAGATGGACCCACAGGCAGCTGAGGATTGGCTAGAGGCTGTGGTGAGAGGATTTCGAATGGTAGGGACACCATTTGATCTCATGGTGATCCTTGCTGCCTGTCTTCTAAAGGCAGCAGTAGGCAGATGGTGAAGCTTGATGCTCTAGGTTCACGAAGAGGTGACGCTTCTCTGGATAGACTTCGAGAGCCTGTTTCTGGTAGAGTTTGTTTCAGCGACTCTATACGCAATGCGCATACAGGAGATACTTCATCTGCAATAGGGTAGCATGATTGTGGCTCAGTACATAGCGAGGTTCACTGACCTCTAATGATACTCCACAAATATGGTGCGGGACCCATTCTTCAGGGCCCTGTCCTTTGATCAGGGACTCAGGCAAGAGATTAGGGCTTTGATGATCTCACTCAGCTTCCCGACACAGGCGGGGGTGTTAGAGAGATCCCTCCTAGTGGAGATTTTTTATGCTGAGCAGTCACCAGCAGCAAGACCCACCACTAGACATCACGTTGTAGAGTATTCTGCAGCTGTAAGCAGATAGATGTATCAGAGGTCCAAGATGACCAAACCTATAGGTGGATGACTGCATGATTCATAATCGGATGTGCAGGGCACCATAGGCAGAGTCGATCATGTCAGGAGTTGGAAGTGTTACACATGCGGTGGGCAGGGTCACATGGCTCGTGACTATCTGACCCGCCATATGGATGATCAACAGATGGTCGAAGGACCACCCAGGAAAAGACAGATAATCGACCGAGGAGGTCCGTAGGGATCAGGAAGACGTGGTAGAGGATCTCTCCATGCAGCTGGTGTTGGGTGACAATTCGAGATGTTGTTGCCACTACCACACAGTAGTCCAGCCAAACCAGATGGAGCAGGAGGACAGGGGTGAGCTCAGCTCCCGACAGCTGAGGCCTACGATCATAGTGCTCCAGAGATGATACGAGGTACGATCTATGTCTAATCCACCTTAGTTTTAGTACTTATAGACACTAGTGTGAGTCATTCTTTTATTTCCATTGCCCTTGTTCGGAGCTCGGGGTTTCAGACGGATCAGTTGGCTCAATCCTTACGGATAGAAACTCCTATGGGAGTAGATTCGATGATTACTCGCTAGTGCCAGTAGTGTGAGCTTACTCTAGGAGGAATGAGCTTCAGCTGGGATCTCCTAGTAGTGGCATCGAGGCCTTACAATGACATCTTGGGTAAGGACTAGTTATCTAGATTACATGCTTAGATAGACTGTATTAGGCACAAAGTGTGGTGTGTCCATATGGATGGGACCAGGTTTACCTTAATTTGTGAGAAGGGATCCTTTTCAACATAGGATGGACTTACCCAAATAAGGGCGTAGCCGATCACTCATCAGTTGGATAGTCTTACCCTCAGAGCGGTTGATGTGGAGAGTCTGAGTTATCCTATAGTTGTGGACCAGTATGCGGATGTCTTCCTTGATGATGTTCTAGGTCTACCTCCTCATAGAGAGGTGGAATTTTACATTGACTTGTACCCTAGGACAACACATAAATCTACACTAGTGTATTGAATGGCTCCTGCGGAGCTTCGTGAGGTGCGGGTACAGCTAGAGAAATTATAAGGGAATGGATTCATTCGGACCAGTGTTTCACCATGGGTAGCCCTGATTTTGTTCACCAAGAAGGAGGATGGGAGCCTAAGGCATTTTGTTGACTATCGGCACCTGAAACTGGTGACTCTGAAGAACATGTACCAACTCCCAATGATTAATGAACTCTTTGATCAGCTGAAGGGAGCATGGTGGTTTTCAAAGATACACCTCGGATCATGTAATCACTAGGCTAGAGTACGAGATGAGTATGTGCAGATGATGGATTTTAGATGTCGGTATGACCACTAATAGTTTTTGGTTATTCCATTCGGTGTAACCAACACTTCAGCAGTGTTCATGGGACTCATTAATATGATCTTTCATCCATACCTTTATCACTTTGTAGTAGTCTTCATCGACAGCATTCTGATCTACTCAGCTACTAAGGAGGATCATTCCTATCATTTGCCGTTAGTACTTGACCCACCCCGAGAGTAATAGCTTTATTGTAAGCTCCCAAAGGGCCAGTTTTGGATCCAAGAGTTTCACTTTTTGGGACATTTCATATCAGAGGGTGGAGTTGGAGTGGATCCATCAAATATTGAGGCATTACTTTCTTGGGAGCTACCCAATAGTGTGACAGAGATATAGATTTTTCTGGGTTTGGCCGAATACTACCAAAGATTTGAGCCAGATTTCTCCAGAGTTGCAGCTCCACTTTCAGTGTTGATGAAGAAGGGGAAACCCTTCATGTGGTCGGAGAGATCCCAGTAGAGTTTTCAAAAGTAGAGGCAGAGGCTGACTAGTGCCCCCATATAGAGGCTTCCAGAGGAGGGTGTAGGGTATATAGTCTACTGCGACGCATCATGGACCAGAATCGGATGTGTCCTAATGAAGGAGAGCATAGTGATAACTTATGTTTTGTGATATATTAGAAAACATGAGAAGAACTGCGCTACCCATAACCTAGAGTTAGCAGCAGTGGTCTTTTCCTTGAAGATGTGGCAACATTACTTGATGGGAGAGTGTTTTACAATGTACTCTAATCACAAGAGTCTCAGGTATATATTCTCTCAGAAGGACCTGAACCTAAGAAAACGAAATTGGCTTGAGTTCCTCTAGGACTATGACTTAGAGATAGTCTATACTCCTGGGAAGGGGAACATTGTAGTAGATGCACTCAACAAGAGGTCTGGTATACAACTGTTAAGTGAGGCGATGGAGCAGCAGGCCAGAATGTAGATATCCTTTATGGAGAGAGTTGGAGAAGCTTTCCCTCGGTATCTTATATTCACTCCCCCAATTTTTCAGTGAGTCAGGGAGTCATAGCGTGGGGATGCTGAATGCGAGGCTCGATGTGCTCAGATATCCACAATGCAGGCATCTAATGGATTTTCTGAAGTTGGGGAGCACATCATCCTCCTCAGAGGACATACCGTGGTACCAGTGACACTTCAGGAGGAACTAAATAGGGAGTTCCACACATACCCTCTAGCGGTACATATAGGAGTGGTGAAGATGTACTAGGATCTCAGAAGATAGCACTGGTGGCCAGAAATGAAGAAATCAGTAGCAATGTTTGTCTCTCGGTGCCTCACATGTCAGCAAGTGAAGGCAGAGCATCAGGTTCCAGCAGGCTTGGTTCAACCTTTGGTGGTCCTAGAGTGGAAGTGGGACGGGATATCCATGGACTTTGTGATAAGACTTCCACATACATCCAGGGGTCATGACTTGATTTGGGTGATCATTGACCGACTCACCAAGTCGGCCCACTTCCTACCGACTAGGGAGCATAGATCAGTGGAGAGCTTGGGAAGCCTCTATGTGTAAAAGATTGTGAAGTTACATGGAGTACCCTCAATGATTGTCTCCGATCATGATTCAAGTTTTACTTCCCGGCTATGGAAGGGGTTATAGGAGGATTTTGGGATGTAGATTCATTTGAGAACTGTCTTCCATCCTCAGACGGATGGCCAGACTGAGCAGACCATTCAATCCCTCGGGGACATGATGCGTGCTTGCGTCCTCGACTTCGGTCATAACTAGGAGGATCACTGTCCTTTGGTGGAGTTTTCATATAACAACAACTATCAATCCAATATTGGGATGGCACCTTTTGAGGCTTTGTGCGGGCGACCTTGCAGCTCACAATTGTGCTGGACTGACCCAGGGGAGTCAGCAACAGTGGGACCAGAGATGGTACGGGATACAACAAAGAAACTATAGATCATCCAAGAGAAGATGAATACTTCACAGAGCATGTATAATTCTTATGTTGATAAGATACGAATACCTCTGGAGTTTGATGATGGTGACCACATCTTTCTATGGGTCTCACCCCGATGAGGTTTACAGAGATTTGGCCGAGGCGGAAAGTTATCTCTGATGTCCATCGGACCTTTCCAGGTCCCCAGTAGAGTTGGTGAGGTTCCTTTTTGCTTAGCTATTCCACCTTAGTTGCACCGGGTGCACGACTTCTTCCATGTATCCCAGCTGAGGAGATACGTGCATGACCCTTCCCTCATCATCGACCACGGTGAGCTGGACAATGACGACGGGGCGACATTTATGGAGGTTCCATATGAGATTGAAGATTAAAAGGAGTGGGTCCTTCATGGGTGGTCGATACCTCTATTGTGTGTACGTTGTAAGCACAGGATCCTCCAGAATATCACATGGGATTGAGAGGCTCAGATGCGTTCTCAGTACACCCACTTGTTCCCTTAGTTTGAGTTGTGGCTTACGGGGATGTAAATCCCCGAGGCGGGGAGAATATAAAGACCCGTATTTTCCATGTAATTTTTTTAATTAAATGGGAACTTTATGGGTCTGTGAAAACTGACAGTGCATGATTCCGAGGCTCAGTGTGCCTGGAATAAATTTCTGAACATTTTTTTCGGGTACATTTAGTAAACGTGCGAGCAGATTTTTTTATCTTTTGAAATAGTGATCACAAGTGAAATCTGAGGGCACCGTTGAACTCGTAGTGCCGATATTCTCTTAACAATACTTTCACCTTGACGGTAGTTGGTTGAGGGTGAAAGTTGATTTTTTGGGTTTGTGTGAAAGAATAAAATAAAATAAAATTGTGTAATATTTTATTATATTTTTCTTTGGAACTCCCATTTGGATGTTGAGAGGTGGGGACCACCTGAACTAAAACCTCTCAACATGGGTTATGGTGGTGGTGACCCCCCGATCCTGACCTCACAAGTGGGTTATGGTGGTGGAGACCACCTGAGACTTAAACCCCCTTGAACTACCCTCTTAATGGGGAGAAACCTCTTGAGCTTACCCACTTTAATGGTGCCACCCCCTTTAATTAATTTTATCAACTCAATTAATTAATTAAACCAATTTGAAAATTATGCCAACAACTTAATATATAACATAATCTATTATTTTGGCTACCTCTTCATTTTGGTGGGATTGGGAGGAAGGAGCCTTGGTAGAAATATCTCCAATGAAGAACGTCAAATTTGACTCCAAATTCTTCCTCAGGACATTCATTGATGAGGAATGTGTTCAATGTCAATGAACCAATGATCGAGGAAACGACGACATCATCGATGTTCATCTATTCCCAACAACATCGTCTTCTTCCCCACAGATAATCTTCAACGAATCAGACGAAAGATATAGGGGTGGTTATTTAATTCTAGTAATTTCTCGATTAAATTCCTTATTCTTGGAAAGCATGGAAAACATGGATCAAACAAAATGATCTGATCCATGATTCATATGAAATTTTAGTATTTGACGTTCTTGATTCAAGATTTTTGTTGAGTTTCATGCTACAACTCTAACGTCGAGGATGTGGGCCAAACAAACACATCCAGACCCCTCCAATGTCCTTATTTTTTTATGTTATTCATGATGGTGATGGAGACTGGTGCTAGAATTTGGCACCGGTGGAACTCAACAATGGAGGTCGGCACCATTTCCAGCCGCAACGAAGGTGACACCACAACGGCGCAGCCCCGCAGACTGTTGCACCACCCAATATCCACTCTGCACTACCTCACAATCGATCGCGCCACCCTGCAGCCTTGCTGTGCCGCCCCATGGCCTACCGCGCCACCCAGCGGCCTCGCTACCCCCACGGCCCTCTGTGTCGCCCCACAGCCTGCGGCGGCGCCCTGCAGCCTTGCCGTGCCACCCCACTGCCTGCCGCGCCACCCAGTGTCTTCGCCGCCCCTCGGCCCTCTGCACTGCCTGCGGCCCTCTGTGTCCCCCTTGCGGCCTCCATGCCCCTTGCAGCCTCCACATCCCCCTACGACCCCTTGCGTCCACCGCACCACTGCCAGGTTAGGTTGGGTCGGCTGGCCGGGTCAGACTGAACACAGACCCACTTCATCCCATTTATGCATTTTCGACCATATCATTGGCACCATGCATCCATTTGATGAACTGTATACCATTCTGGACACCTTGGAGCGAGACAGTCCCTTTGGTATACTCCAGTTGAGATTTGGATAATGTTGGGGAATAGTTGGGTTGGATCGAGCACGAATCCCACCGGGCCCTCGGGACTAAAAGGCTAATAACTGATAGAATGAATATCTGATTGACGCACAATATGTTGCGTTGAGACCCCTATGACGTGGAAGTCCTCTGGGATAATTCTTCACGAGGCTTTGTGGCAGTTGGAGTATCGACTAGTGGCTTTTGGTGCAGAACCTCCCTGAGACGAGTGAGCTTAGCGCGGGAACCCTGTAGCTTTCTGTGACGTGAAGAATGAAAAGCGATCATGTGTGGGTCAGCACCTAGCGATACTATGTGGGTCAGCAACAATCGATCCTGTGTGGGTTATCACCTAGGGATCCTGTGTGGGTCATCACTAAGAGATCCCATGTGGGTCATCACGATGTGATCCTGTGTGGGTCAGCACTGAGCGATCTTCTATGGGTCATCACTATGTGATCCTGTGTGGGTCTACCTCTTAACAAAGTAAGATGATTCACTAGTTACATATAATAATCACCACTACTATTCTTATGTTATACCTGGTGTGATCTGAGTCTGTACATGTGTGGTACTTTCCTTCATGGTAATACCTTGGTGGTATTCTTCTATGTGGTGTACCTTTGTGGTACTTTCCTTTGTGTTATTTCTTCCTTTGTGTAACATTTGAGCTTGGGGCTTTGGAGTTGGAATCTGTGTTTTCCTCATGATTGAGATGGGTTTAATTGATGACTTAGATATATGTATGGGCATATACCTAAGTAGGTTTATCAGTTGTTTCCTTCCTTTGGGGTTTATACGTTATGGATTTTCTGAGACCTTGAGGGTCTCGTGGTCCCTACTGAGTATCGTTATACTCACCCCTACATGGGATATTCCCACACTTCATTGTGTTTGATGCAGATGACAGACATCACTGACCAAGGACTAGGGTACCAAGATTAGAGGTAGCTCAGAGGTGGACGTTAGAAAAGGAAAACCATAGATATGGTCATTCGTGAGCTTTACCTAACCATCATGTAGGATCTGTTGTGGACGATCTCAGAGCTTCTTTTCACCTATCAGTTATCTTATACTTTCCTGTTTTCCTTATACATTCTATTTGGGCTTGTATTATGGACCCTTTTTCTTATTTCACTTACTCTGTTTACTATTCAGTTTAGTTGAGTTTGTATCTTGTTGTGTGCTTGGCTTCACGTGCTTTCATATTTTATAGGTAATGCCTTCCCAGTTATAGGGAATACGGCTTCAGTGCTAGTCGCCAGCCCCTGGCCTAAGGAAGGTGGGCTTGGGCAGTCACGGCACAGGCCCTGGGGGACAGTTCGTGACATGTATTATGTTGTAGTAATTTTTTAATCATCTATAACTATCTTATCTTGTACATATTCAATTCCTTATAAGGAACAATATATACTATTAATTTTTGATCAGTTTATTTGTCACACATTTCCCCCCAAAATATAATTTCTCTATATCATTAATACATCGATTATCACTACTAATTATAATTATTGAGTTTAATAAATTTTCTCAGGAACCATACATTATCATGAGGAATAATCATTCACCATATAGTTATATATAGGAACAAATTTTATCCCTTTATTTGATACATCACTATATATTAAAAATCCTTCTCTTCTTTTGGGTCGTTTTACTACAGGTGCACAAACCAGCCTTTTTTTAGACCCTTGAAATTATCATTTCAATCACCAATGAAAAGAAAACTGAATTTCTTATAAATTAACTTGGTGAGTTGATAATACATTCAATATAAATTCATTTCAAATAATTGAGGTATGATATGTCGATATAGGGGAATGATTTTAATATTGGGCTCCTTGATTGGAATCCAACTAGTGAGGGAATGGTTATTATATTTACATTCATATCAAATTTGAAATTCAAATCAGTCAATTTTTTTTTTCTAACAAAATTACGGTTGAAATTGCTTTATATAGGGGTTTTTAGTTTTACTGGGGGTTCACATTGGACCCATAAAATTGATTCCCTAAAATATTGAAAAATATTTATTTTTAAAATAATTATAAAATAAATAAAGGAATTAAAATATCCATCAGATACAATAAAACTATGGATTTCATTTACTATGGTTTGTTTTGGAAAATGTTCAATGACATCCATCATTAAATGATCCACTGATACACACTCTCCTAAGATTATATAACGTAAAAATGAAAGATTCTATATCCAAAACTCACATATAGAATTTTTTTCATACAACTTCTTATCCCTTAGGTTATTTTGTAAAATCCTCAATTAATATTAATGCTCTTTCATACTCTTGTAATATATAAGAATTTCATCTATAGATACTACTTGTAAATGACCAATATAATCTATAAATAATCTATTCAATACATCTAGGAAGATAGTGGAAGAATTATTATGTCCAAATGGAATATCTATAAATTTATAGTGTGGATACCTCATATGGAAGGATACCTTATAAATGTATTCACTTAATACCATCAATAGATAGTATCTAGATCAAATATAAATCTTGCAAAAATTTTGAGATCTTCATAATTGATATAATAAATGACCAATATGGCATAGTGGATTCTTATTATTTATTTTTATCTTGTAATGTTACTAATATTCAATGCGGAGTTTGAATGATCCATGTTTCTTCTTAAAAATGACCAGGTTCACCTCGTGGGGGTTCGCTTAGATGAATGAATCCCTTATAAAGATTATAGTAGAGTTTCATTTTCAATTCAAAAGAATGAATTGGGACCATTTATATAGATCCTTTGAAGTAGGTTTATCATTAGGTATGAGTTCTATAAAACACTCAACCTCATTATTTGAAATAAGAATAAGCATCACATCATAAAAAGACATTAAAAAACTCCCATTAAATAGGCATATATTAGATGATGATTTTCTCACAAACCTTTTGAGATAAATTCTTCCTTTTAATGATAATCAATATTCAGAAAAAATTTATAAATCCCATTTTATGTTCACATTTATTCTCGCACTAACATACGATCACTAGTTTGTTTTGAATATCATATGTGACATGAGTTCCTCAAAATTTGATATGGGATTTATATATATAAATCCAATCAATGGGAAACTGACATCAATTTCTACTATAGTATGAATAATAGGATTGGGATGTTACACATTCCCACAATCTTCAGTCTGAGAGGAATCATAGACTTGAGATGAGGTCATCATACAATTAAGAGTTCTCAATACTAAATTGAAATTTAATTATTTAGGTGTTTATATGATACCTTTAAAAATTATTCAGATATAAAATAGTGGGAAAGTCTATAGTGAAATAAGATAATATATGTTCTAGGATGGATGGTAAGCTCACCTTTCACCACATCATTATCACATCCCATATTGATAATATTGATCACATGATATTTTCCTTTTCCTATTACTTTAAGATGTCTTTAAAATTGATCATCATCATGAAACCATGTATTTAATAACAAGTTAACATAGTGATGATACTCATTAAATTTCAAACATGGAAGTTTAGGTGGTTCATCCTATGGAGCTTTCTCTCCATTAACAGGATTAGATAACTTCTAATAATCACTTCTGTTATTGATTTCTTACTGTTCTTCCATTCAATACATGAATAATTTAATAGACCACTTAAGGAAATTTCATCAATTTTTATTTTCACACATCTGACATAAAAAAAGTCTCACATTCTTTCTTCCATGATATTTTATTATTTGAATTTATTTCAAAAACAATTGTTCTTTCCTTATCTAAACCATGAGATTGATGGGGGACTCCAATATAAATTTATACCTCAAGAACACATCATATTATTTCTTAGTGGATACTAAAGTCTCACTAGATTGCACCATCCAAATACATGGTTTTATGCCACTAATGAATATATCAATCTTTATTTTAGTTAAGATGAAGATACTATAATCATACATTATAATTCTATTAAAATTTTCATCATAGGTACTAATGGAATAAAAATTATTCAACTTTATGTCAAGAAATTGAATCTTTTTTATTTCATACAATGAATATAATGAATGTACTAGATGAAAAATATCATTATAATCTCACCCCACTATATAGATTAAATTTATTCCTACTCTCTCTTGTTCTTGATATGATTTCACCATTGATGTACATATCCTTCCAAATAATAAATTACCAAAATAAGTTTTTATTCTTTAAAAAAAGGATAATTAAAAAAATCTTTTCAATGGTAATGATCCACTTCTCAGTAATTTATTTATTAGTAGAACCACTAAAAGAAAGTTATTGTTTCCACATGAAGGACTCATGAGAATGTTGTTACCCATTTTCTCATTTATATGATATGTATGATTCCTGGATTAAAAATATTGCATAATCATATAAATGATATTTTTAATTCCATCTTCTAAACATTCAGTTTCCCACGAGGAAAATATTTTCATTTTCAATTAAATTTATTATTAATATTATTCCTTCTAGTTTCTCACCCAAGTTTCCATAAATAACTAAACGTTTTTCTAATACCAACTATAGAAACATAGGGATTTCATACTTAAATATTACATCTTATTATATGAACATTCATTACATGTAATTATGATCCTGGTTAAAACCATAAAATATTATTAGCTTTGGAAAATTGGATACATAAAAAACCGGTACATAAAATACCAACATAATCTTCAATTATGTTGTTCGCAACTATAATCCTTCATAGAAATTTCATACTTAAAACATTTCATTATATTCAGGGGAAACTAAACATAATAAAGGGTGATATCATATACTCATAATGAGTAATAAAAGGGAGATATAAATGATTATTTAAGTATAACATGAGAAATATTTAATTTATTACCTAAGAATAAAATTTTAAAACTATAAATAAAAATTAATAGATCATATACATGAATCGCGGAACAATGAATATAAATTCATAATATATGAATCATAAATATTTATATTAACATGAGCTATGAGAGAATAACATTAGAATGTGAACAACACATCAAATAGTGGCATAAATTTATAAAAAATATTAATAATATAAATATTATGATGATCATACCCACTAAGACATTCATCACATGTTATGATTGGGATAACCACTTGTGTAGCTTCTTTTGGCTTTGGATAACCCTCATGTAACATTTTCTAAGCATGGGAAAACCTTGAGTGTCCCCTATTTTGTGCTTGTTATAACCTTAAATATAACCTTTGGTGTCATAAAAAATTAATCTTCACCGAATTCATTGGAGGAATATAATGGACCCACCGATCACAAAATAAAATTCCATTTATATGTATGCCACAAGTTAAAAAAACAATCATAATTTCATCATATATTAACCCAAGGGAAAAAATAGTTCCCACAAATATTTAATCATCATAATCATAAACTATATAAATAGTAAATAATGATGGTATCATAGGATCATATCCAAAAATGAAGCATAAGTAACATCATATGATGTTATCAAAGATAAAAAACTCTTAAAATATTACCATCTTGTTTTTTAAGGAAAATACCCTCATCATTTTGAAATCAATTATTTAAAATATAAAAACATTCAAAATTATTAAAAAAATAATTTTATTTATAAATAACTCTATAAAATTATGATGTAATAATCAATGAAAATAGTATTCATGATAGCAGGAATATTTGTTCATCCGACATATTTAAATGAATATTATTTTCACAAATTTAGTAAAAATTAACTCTTCAAAAAAAAGAAAACAATGTACCCTTTAATTAATTTTTAGAAATTAAAAAAGGGTTAAAATATCTTTATTAAATAATTTTATATTATTAAAAACATTATTGAAATCTTTTTAAAGAAGATATTTCATGTAAGAAAAATACCAGAGACCAAAGAGATGAATAATATTTGTTTTTCCTAAAAAACATTCTTTTAGTATATTAAGTACGTAAAGAGAGTAAAATAAAAATAAAACATGTAATTTTTATAAATTACATTAGAAGAAGAAAATAAATAATATTTTTTAGATATTTATCATATAAATTCATCATTAAAATATTACACTTAATAAATCTTGAAAAAAAGTGATATTGTAATGTAAAACCCTTAACTCAAGTTTGAATTGCCTCATTAGAAAAATTTACTCATATATAATATATTATAATTTATTGTAAAAATATAATAGATTAATATTCACTCTTATAATAGAATACACAATTTACTTATAACATAATATCACTTGTTCATTAATAATTTATTATTCAAATATCTATTCTAGGTGTCAACTACTTTATTTTTCACAGATGGTTTAGTTTGGAAGTTTTAATCCATGTACATTGATGATAGTTCCATAATTTATATAATATTAATCATATAATGGGTATATTATTTTTCAAATATATAAAATTGTATAACCATTCATACAATGTGGTGATGTGAAATGAATGACATCACTTCGTAGAGATGGTAGTCTGTATATATGCATTAGTGATGTTTTACACTTTTCAATGGATGGAATGAAAAAAATTAAAAGCAATAATTTATTTCTCCAAAAACATTAGTATATCATAAATAATAAATATACATTAAATTTAACATAAAAACCTACAATTAAGAATGGTGATGGAAAATGAATCATATCCTTATGTGAAGGTGATAGTCTACATGTATGCATGAGAGATATTTTCAGTTCCGTTTAATGGATAAGAGGTGGGAAGTGTTTATAAAATCAAAATAATAACATCTTAGTATATTAATGATGCTTTATTATCAAATTTTTTATAGATATAGTTGTTTTAGAGATATTGTAAGAAAAAAATTAAAGATCTAGGTTAAGATAGACACAAATTCTTTGGGAGTCCTCCATTGGATTACAACCTAATCCCTAAAACATTAGTATTGTAAGAATAACATGTTATATTGGGTGAATTAATTAAAGAAATTAAGGTAATAGGGTTGATATTGGATCATATATAAGTCTTTAAATTCATGAATAACAGTAGAGAGGAAGAGAAATTTAATAAGTGAGGGAGTGGACACATGTGGAATTACATAAATGATTTAAATAATATAATCCCATTTTCCTATGAATGTCGATCCAAATGGCTAATAATTTCATGTTAGGATAGTATAGGGTCAAAATATATTCAGAAAATATGAATTATAAATGTTTATTTGGAAATATTTCTCGTATCTCTTGGTTTAATCCCTGGTAAACCGATTTTAATCATAATCATGGTGACGTGTTTAATTTTTTTACTGTTCATTATGATAAATAATGAAAGTGACCTAATTACCATATTTTGAAATTGAAATTACAAATATTTAATACATTATATAAAAGTCATTTTCTATAATTTTATGAAATTCGTTTTAAAATAAGTTTGCAAAACACAACAACAACCATGTTTTAGGAAAAAATGAATTTTTAATTACAAAACAGAGATAACATTAATTATTTAAAATTTAAATATCATAAAATAAATGTTAAAATAATTGGATGAATATGTAATATAAAAAAACAATTATAAACATTATCAAATATATATCAATTAATTGTTTTATGATAAAAACGCATTGTACAACTATAAACATTTTTAAGAAAAATGTGTTTTTAAGTCTAAAAATGAACATATAATTGTAGCACCCCCAATTTCTGGTATGTAATCCTTTCGTGATGCTTTTAGTGATTTTAAATTTAAGTGTGACGAATGGGAGAGTCAGGAGAACTTGGAATGAAGTTTTGTGGCAAAAGGGGAAGTTGCACGGGCGACACACAGATTGTCTAAACCGTGCGGTCAAACCGTGTATAGTTGGTCTAGGAGGTAGTAGCATCCACATGGGCGGCGAACAGTTTTTATAATGGTGCGGACAAATTGTGTGAGAAGGGTGGCTGAGGAAGTAGTTAATGCACAGTTAGCGCACGGTTTGTCAAACCGTTCGAACTAACAGTGCGACCACTTAAATGAGATTCTATAAAAGAGGATCTCACGCATTTTTGCCCCAAAGTGGCTCGTTTTTTATTCTAAGTAGTTCTAACTCTGGATTTTTCTTCTCCTAAGTTCAAAGAGGGTTCTCCCATTGTTCCGAAGGCGATCTTAAGGCTTCTCTTGGCGAATTGAAGCCGGATTCTTGAGGTATGTGACTATTCTTCATCGTTCTCGATTGGTTTCATAGATCTACTTAGATCTACATCTCCTATTCTCTCAGTTTCATAGATCTATGCCCATTATGGGTAGATATAAGTGTTTGAATTCCAATTATGATGAGATTTTGTCTTGATCTTTCTAAGAGAAGGGATCTAAGGTGGGTTTTTGGAGAATTTACCCGGGTTTCTTGAGCGTTCATCGACCGTTATGGATTTCGTCAAAACCTTTGAGGTAGAAAGCTTCTCTCTCAACTCCACTTATTATAATTGATTATCTTGGTTTCAAATTGGTTTATTTGAATGTAATTTATTGTGAAAAGTATTGAATAAATCTTCTTTAGAGATGATTTATGGTTCTAGTGAAATCGTTAAATATTAGTGATTTGTTGTGCAAAGTGATTTGGATTCCTGAATTTAAAATGATGATTTTAAATTATAGAATTTCTAGAATTGTAAATAGTTTGATGAAATATGGGTTTTCAATAAAAAGGGTGTTTTATTGAAATGGTTTGGCATTGAAATCACTTTTTGGAATTTTTTTATTCTTTGGTTTTCAATAAAAGTACAATTTTTTTGAAGTGGTTTAAATTGGTTGAACACACTTGGTTGTGATGGAAATGATTTTCAATAAAAGGTGTTTCATTGAAAGGATGGTTTTGGCATGATTGTTGGGAATGGTTGGTGTGTGTTCATGTTGCATATACGAGGCTTGGTTGAAATAATACCTTATGCTCGGTGCCAAACATTTAATGGAACATGGTAACTATATGTATGAGGCTTGGTTGAAATATGACCTTGTGCTCGGTGCCAAAGGTGTAATGGAACATGGGAAATAATTACCTTGTGATGACTTTCTAGATCAATGAGAGACCACTCATGAGTATGGAACTGTCATAACATCGCATGCAGGGTTGATTTCACGGGTTTTTGAAATGGTTAGGTATGCCAAAAAGGAGAGATTGTCAAATGGTTTTAAGCTTTATTGGTGATTTTTCAAGAAAAATAACTTTTTGGAAAAATTGGTTTCAATTGCACATGGATTCTTTTGGGTATGAATGGTTTTGGAAGCTTGTTTGTATCTTGTTATAAACTATTCTGAAAAAATGTTTTATATAAACTGTTTTATATAAATGTTTCTAACTCTTCTATCCTAGTGGCGTGAGTAGGGAATTCATTGGGGAGAACCTACTTTGTAATATACTCACCCCTGCTTTGGAACTTTGATGCTTTTTCAAATGTTGTATTCCGATACACAGGTAAAGGTAATTCATCTCATTACTAGTGGTTTGTGGTGATGCTTGGAAGATGTGGTGGTGTTTGGTACATGGAGCTCAGTGTGCAGTTGTGGAGTGTGTCTTGGCTTTTTTTGGGTCTTTTGTTTAGTCTTCCACTTGGTACTCTTATGTTGTGTTGGTTATGTATTGTTTTGTGGAATAGTGTAGTTCTCTTTTGGTAATGCATGAGTTGGTTGTTTCATTAACAAGCATCATATAGTGGATGTTAGTGATGTTTTGGTTGGATTATTTCTCAGAGGTTAAATCATCCCCCACTTTCATTGAAACCCATTGAAATTTATTGCAAGACTTTGGCACTTTAGGGATGTCTCTTAAGGCCATGTAACCCTCCCAGCCTCCTCAAGCCAATGAGGTAGGGGCGGGGTGTTAAAAATGGTATCATCTTGTTTGGTCCCTGCCAAACAAGTAGTCATCGATGTTCTTGGTCATGGAGTTGAAATTCATTCTTATCTAATCCATGGATCGAAATCTTATATAGGATTAGGATTGTTGGAACTTGAAATTTATAGCATAAAAGGACTTAGCTAACCCGTTTATGCTGAACATCAAGTTACCAGGGTGTTGGGTACATAAGTGTTTTGGATACACTTCTAGAATGTTGGAAATCTCATTGTCATGGGTTTAGCCAGTGAGATGAGAATAACATGCATTTTAGAGGAATGACTTCCCACTAGAACTACATATCTCATTGTGAGGAATGCGTAAGGATTTTGTGCAAGCTGGTAATTTTTTAAAAAATGCAGAAACTGTTTTCAAGTAATGAATTTGAAAACATGGTATTTGGTGTATTTTAAAAATGGGTTGATTTTCAAAAGGCATGAAGAATTTTTTCAAAAATGATTGAACATGAGAAAAAGGTTGTTTTGAAGACAATGTTGTGTTAAATGATGTGATAGAATTTTAAATTATAATCCATCAGTTTCTAGAGAGTGAGATTGACGGAGGATATTGTTGGTTTAGAAAATGGCACCCAGTAGGCGTCGTTGAAACCAACCCGAAGAGGCTATGGACAATGTGGTTGCACCAGAACCATGTGTGAACCAAGATCTGGTTCAGATTATTTTCTTGACTTTTCATGATGTGGATACGGGGAACCGGAGGAATGAACCAAGGAATGTGGATCAGACTATCTAGTTCATGAAGTATAATCCACCGAACTTTTGGGGCGATGTTGAACCCAAGTAGGCGGAGGTGTGGCTAAGTAAGATGAATCGTATCTTCGATTTCATCGACACACCAGTAGAGATAAAAGTAAAGTGGAAACGTATATTCTTGATGATATTTCACGTCAGTGGTAGGATTTAGTGGTGTAGGATAAGTTGGATGAAGGGCTTACCTGGGAGGATTTTGAAGAATTGTTCAATAAACAATTCTTTCCTTACACGTTCAAGATCTAGAAAACGACGGACTTCTTCATCTTGAAATAAGAGAATCTCTCTGTCACATAGTATGCAGCTAAATTCATGAATTTAGTCTATTTTTTACCATAGGTCGTAGCAAGTGCGTTGTTAAATGCATACATCTTTGAATAGAGGCTAAGGCAAGAGATTCAATCGAAGATTTTAGTGCTCTGTATTACGGATTTCAAAGACATGGTGAAAAGACTGACTGTTGCTGAATGTGATATCTCGGGAACAATAGGAGGAGGAATGATGATACCTACAGGAAATGGTGGGAACTCAACCTCTGGGAATAAGAGGAAAAGGGACACCTATTTCCACGATGCAAGTGGAAATCACTATCAGACAGTAGGATCAGTGAACCTTCCTCCATGACCCCAAAGTTAAAATGGGACTTCTTGATGTTGGACATGGATGTCTTTGACGTAATCATGGGTATAGATTGGTTGACAATGTTTAAGGCTCACATAGACTGTTATAGGAGAATAGTTAGTTTCACAACTGAGGATGACATCAACCATCTCTTCAGAGGAGAGAGGATGGTAATGAATGGTGCAAAGTTCTTGTTGGCACCAATGGTGGGAACAATAACTTATCAACTGGTAGTGTTGACTTTGGCATCAATGGAAGAGATTGAGGGAAATAGTTTTCCATCTATTGTGGATCATTTTCCAGATGTCTTTCCCAATAAATTCTCAGGGTTACTAACTCTAAGGAAACTGGAGTTTACAATTGATCTCCTTCGGGGAACCAGTCTGATTTCCCTTCTATCTAATAGTATGGCACCAACAGAGCTACGAGAATTGAAAGTGTAGTTAGAAGAGCTGGAAAGAAAGTGTTTCATTCAACCAAGTATGTCTCCATGGGTAGCACTGGTTTTATTCGTAAATAAGGTATATAGGACTCTTCGGATGTGTGTTGATTATCTTATTCTTAACCAAGTTATGATAAAGAATATATATCCACTTCCATGCATTGATGATCTATTCGATCAATTAAGGTGAGCTCAGTGGTTCTCCAAGATTGACTTGCAATCAGGATATCACCAATTGTGAGTTCGGAAGGAGTATATTCCAAATACAGCTTTTAGAAGCAGATATGGACACTACAAATATGTAGACATGCCTTTTGGTCTAACTAATGCACCAGCGATCTTCATGGATTTGATGAATCAGATATTTCAGTGATATCTGGATTCTTTTTTGGTGGTGTTTGTGGACAATATTTTGGTATATTCAAAGATAAAGGCTGATCATGCGGTGCACCTGGAAACAATGTTACAAATCTTAAGTGATCATCGTTTGTATATGAAACTATCAAAGTGTGATTTTTGGATACAGGAAGTACGTTTCCTTGGACATGTCATTTCTGAAAAAGGAGTTTTTTTATCCGGCAAAGATATAAGATGTTATCTCTTAGCAACCACTGAAGAATGTGTTCCAGATACACAATTTTCTTTGTCTAGCTAGTTACTACAGACGTTTTGTGCGTGATTTCTCAAGACTAGATTCACTAATGACAGATCAGATTAAGAAGAATGCTCTCTTCCAATGGACAAAAGAATGTTAGAAATCCTTTCAAGACCTGAAAGTTTAGCTTACATCGACACCTATCTTGATCTTTCCAGAATTAGGACAGGGGTATGTGGTGTATTGTGATGCTTAGGGAATAGGTTTGGGTTGTGTTCTCATGGAAGGATACCATGTGGTTGCTTATGGATCAAGGAAGTTGAGGGTGCATGAGAAAAATTATCCAACACATGATTTAGAGTTGGCTTCTGTCATTCATGATTTGAAAACATGGAGACATTATCTCTTTGGTGAGAAATTTACTGTGTTTATGGATTAAAAGTTGATTGAAACACATTTTCTCACAGTGAAATTAGAATTTTAGGAAAATAAGGTGGATGGAGTATCTCCAGATGTTTGACTTTGACTTGATGTACACACCAGGAAAAGGGAATTCAGTGGAAGATGCATTGAGTAGAAAGTCATATGTTCAGTTAGCAAAATAAGCATTAGATGAATGGTAGTTGATGTCCGTCTTAGCCAACATGCAGGTGGAATATGAAAACTGAGGTGATGTTTCTATTTTATTTTCAGCTACACTTGTTCCTGATTTAGTAAAGACGATCAAAGAAGCACAAACATCTGATGCAGAATGCCTAGTTGTAAGTTCAAAACTCAATGTTGGGGAGACCATTGATGGCTGGAAATATGATGGGGGTTCAGTTTTGTGTTTCAGAGATCGGATGGTTATACCTATGGTTTGTCAAGAACAACTCTTTCATGCTTATCACTATTCAAGATGGGTTGTACGCCCAGGTACACAGAAGATGTATAAGGCGTTGAAGGCACAACTTTTGTGGAGAGGCATGAAAAAGAAGGTGGTCGAGTTCATCTCACGGTGCTTAACCTGTCAGCAGGTTAAAGCAGAGCATCAGAGACCAGCTGGTATGTTACAATCTTTACCTATCCCAGTGTGGAAATGGGATCAGCTAGCAATGGATTTTATTACAGGTCTTCTAAGAATAGTCCAAAAACATGATGCCATTTGGGTGATAGTGGATCATCTAACCAAGTTTTCCCATTTCATCCCTATTCATGAAACTCAGATGGTGGAAGGACATTCAAAAATCTATATTCGAGAAATGGTAAAGAGACATGGTGTACTAATGTCTATAGACTCATATAGAGATTTGAGGTTCACATCTCATTTCTGGAAATCATTACTGCAAGCCCTCGGAACTCAGTTGACTATGAGCACGATGTATCATCCTCGGACGGATGGGCAATCCGAGTGGACGATACAAACTTTGGAAGATATGTTGTGGGATTTTGTAATGGATTTTTGTGGTTCATGGGAGGAAAATATACCCTTAGTGGAGTTCTCATACAATAACAGCTATCAATCCTCGATACACATGGCTCTGTTTAAAGCATTGTATGGGCGTCCTTGTCATTCTCCACTCTGCTAGGTGGAAATGGGTGAAAATTCACTATTTTGGCCAAACCTTGTCCAAGAGACAACAGAGAAGATCTAGTTGATTAGAAAGAGGATGGAGATGGCTCAGATTCGTCAAAAATCTTATGCAGATAACCGTCTAAGACCATTTTCATTTGTTGTGGGTGATCATGTCTTCTTGAGGATCTCTCCAAGGCTTGGACATCATTGTTTCGGGAAGCAGGGAAAGTTATATCTAAGATACATTGGCCCTTTTGAGATATTGGAATGGGTTGGATAGGTGGAATATCAGTTGGCATTACCAACACTATTCAGTTTGGTGCATAATGTGTTCCAAGTATCTCAGTTGAAAAAGTATCAGCTTGATCTTGACCATGTGATCAGATGGGATCACATTGACCTAGAGCCGAATTCTTCATTGATACATATCCCGATACAGATTTTGTATAGGAAAGAGAAATTATTGAGTGGAAAAATCATCATTCTAGTGCGGGTTTTATGGAAGCATAGTTAGATTCTAGAAGAGACTTGAGAATGTGAAAGGGAAATGAAAGTGCAGTGGCCAGAACTCTTTCAGCTGTCTGAAGGTTTTCTACTTTCCGAGGACGAAAAGACCTATGTTGGGGAGAATGTAGTACCCATAGTTTCTGTTATGTAACCATTTCCTGATTATTTTAGTGGTTTAAATGTTATGGGTGATCAATGGGAGAGTCGGTAGAACTTGGAATGATGTTTTGTGGAAAAAGGAGAAGTCGCACGGGTGGCACACGGTTTGTCTAAATTGTGCAGTCAAATCGTGCGTAGATGGTCTTGGAGGTAGTAGATTCCACATGGGATGTGCATGATTTGTATAACTATGTGGTCAAACCATGTGAGAAGGGTGTCCTAGGCAGTAGGAAATGTATAGTTAGCACACAGTTTGACAAACTGTGCTAACTAACCATGCGACCACTTAAATGAGATCCTATAAAAGTGGATCTCACACTTTTTCCCTCTAAGTGGCTCATTGTTTCCACCTAAGTGGCCCTAACTCGGGATTTTTCTTCTCCTAAGGTCAAAGAGGGTTATCCCATCATTCCGGAGGTTATCCGAAGGATTCTCTTGGTGAATCGAAGCCAGATTCTTGAGGTATGAGATCGTTCTTCATCTTTCTTGATCGGTTTCATAGATCTACATAGATCTACTTCTCCTATTATCTCGTTTTCTTAGATATATGCCCGTTATGGGTATATCTATTTGTGTGAATGTAAATTATGATGAGATTCAGTCTTGATATTTCTAGGAGAAGGGATCTAAGGCTGGTTTTTGGAGAATTGACCCGGGTTTCTTGAGCATTCTTCAATCGTTGGGGTTTTCATAAAATCCTTTGAGGTAGGTGGATTCTCTCTCGAATCCTCTTATTAGAATTGATTGTATTGGTTTTACATTGGGATATTTTAATGGAATTGATTGTGAAAATCATGGAATAAATCTTCTTTAGTGATTATTTATGGTTTTAGTGAAATTGTGAAATCTTGGTGATTTGTTGTGCAAATTGATTTGGTTTCTAGAATTTAAAATGATGATTTTAAATTATAGAATTGCTGGAATTGTAAATTTTTTGATGAAAGATGGGTTTTCAATAAAAATGGTGTTTTATTGAAAAGGTTTGGTATTGAAATGGCTTTGTAGGAATTGGTTTATTCTTTGGTTTTCAATAAAAGTACAGTTTTATTGAAATGGTTTAAATTGGTTGATCACACTTGGTTTTGATGAAAATGGTTTTCAATAAAAAACAATTATTGAAAGGATGGTTTTGGAATGATTTTTGGGAATGGGTGGTGCGTTTTCATGTTGCATATATGAGGCTTTGTTAAAATAAGACCTTATGCTCGGTGCCAAACGTTTAATGGAACATGGTAACTATATGTACGAGGCTTGGTTGAAATATGACCTTGTTCTCAGTGCCAAAGGTGTAATGGCACATAGGAAATAATTACCTTGTGACAACTTGGATGATCGACGAGAGACTATTCATGATTATGGAATTTTCATAACGTAGAATGCATGGTAGATTTCATGGGTTTGTGAAATGGTTGTGTACTTCAAAAAGGAGATATTCTGAAATGGTTTTAAAGCATGTTTGGTGATTTTTTTGGAACAATAACTTTTTGGAAAAATTGGTTTGAATTGCATTTAGATGCTTTTGGGTATGAATGGTTTTAAAATCTTGTTTGTATATTGTTATAAACTGTTTTGAGAAAATGTTTTATATAAAATGTTTTATATAAATTTTTCTAACTCTTCTATCCTAGTGGCGAGAGTAGGGATGTCATTAGGGAAAACCAACTGAGATTTATACTCACCCCTACTTTGGCACTTTGGTGCTTTTGTAGATGTCGTATTCCAAGACATATGTAAAGGTATGGAATCTCATTACTAGTGGTTTGTGGTGATGCTTGGGAGATGTGGTGGTTCTTGGTGCATGGAGCTCGGTGTGGAGCCATAGAGTGTGTATTGGTATGTTTTGGGTCTCTTTTTAGTCTTTTTCTTGGTACTCTGATGTTTTGTTTGTCATGTATTTCTTTTTGGAATAGTGTAGTTCTCTTTTGGTAATGCATGAGTTGGTTGTTTCATTAACATGCATCATATAGTGGTTGTTAGTGATGTTTTTGTTGGTTAATTTCCCAAAGTGTAAATCGTCCCCCACTTGCATTGAAACCCTTCGGAATTTATTTCCAGCCTTTGGCACCTTGGAAATATCCCTTAAGGCCACGTAACCCTCCCCGCATCCTCAAGCCATTGAGGTAGGGTTGGGGTGTTACAATGATAAACCAATTCATAATTATAATTAATATGTAATTAATTGGATTATTTATAATTAAATGAGTCTTATGTAAATTTATTTTAAAATAAAAATCATAATAGTACTTCTGAATAAGAAAATTTTATTGAAATAAATAGTAAGTTTACAATAATCGGTAATTTTCATATTCACTAAAAAATAGATCTATTTTAAAAAATTCTAAACAAACCCAAATATAAAAATTATATTTATATTAAAAAAATGAAATTATTTCCCTAAAATAAATTTTCTAAAATTGATACTAATTATTTATAACATCGGTTCAAAAAAGTCCTTAAAACCATTTTTGAAGCAAATATTTTTTTGAAGCATAAATGAATTTAATAAAAATTGAGTACTCATTTATTGTTAATGTATCATGAAATTTTCATTATTTAAAACCTTTATAAGTTTTTTATATTGTGGTTATTTATATTAATTTCATAAATTTTAATGGCTTGATTATAATGGTATAATATATTTTAGTTCATTTAGACTTGGGGTTTTGTGTATGGAAATCTAAAAAAGACCTATAGTTTATTTAAAAGAAAAACACATATAAAATCATGGGATGTTGCAGCAGTTACCTTGAGAGGAGTAATGGTTGTAATAATTTTAACATTTTATGAACCAGTATATATTTACCTCATCATATATTGGAACTGGGTCACCCTACATATTAAAAAAATATCATCACACATCCACCGATAAAATTACTTTATTAAAGTTTCACCCAAAATTAACCATCCTATGATTCAGTAGGAATACCTCTATTATCATATTATACCTAATCCATTGTATGATAACTAATTTTCATCCACCTGAATCTTAGTATGAGAAACTATAACTAAATATATAATCTACTGCAATCCAATTTTGTAGGTGAGAATATGAAAAAGTATTATGTGTCATCCTCTACATGGATGATGTTGTTGTGGGAGATAAAGATTGTAAATTATCAAGATAATCATAATCTATCTCAATCCTCATCAAAAGCCTCTTACCCAGTACTATGGGTGAATAGTAACAAATACACGTACAAGTTAACATTAGACTTTAACAATTATAATGGGTGGGAAGAGTAGATACTGAAATGACATTCTATAAATTAACCCAAAATAGTGGGTGTGTATAAGAGTAAACATAGTAGTAATTCTTCAACATTATCATACGCCCGTCACTATACCCTATCAAATGTTGAAAAAATATGAATAGATTTTAAACATAAAAAAATGAACAATCCTTCTATAAGTCTTAAGAAACTTATACGCATTAATTCATGATTTTATTATATGTTCCACCACATATTTATAGATCCTTGGATCATCAAAAATACAATAAATAATTATGTTCATTATTATATTATTCAGATAACCACACCTGAACAATACTAATATTTTTATACATATTACATTTCATATCAACCTCGTCTAATGAAACCCAAATTATGATCTCTATATTTTCTAAAATTCTCAGAGTTGATCTTATTATTTATGAAAATTATTATATCCCCTTAATTAACAAGGTTTATGTTACTATTCAATAATGCCTCCCAAATAATTATAATACAATATTTAAATTAATATTATGATTTCAAAAAATAAAAATTTCTTTATATTTATAAAATTTTATTATCATTATCAAGATCATTATTTTTTCATTCAAGGTTCATATTTATAGAATTAAACGTCCACATATAATAATTAACATTATTAAATTTAATGAATGAAAATTATAAATATATATGTTAATAAGAAAAGTCTATATCTTTTCATATTAATAACACAATAAAAATTTACATGCCTTCTAAAGTTATTAATTTTAATTTTGTACGTAATCTGTGTCAAATGCGATTTAATATTTTCCATAAATCTCATAGTAACTCACTTTTAAATCCATTAGTTACAAATTATTTTCTATATATTTTCAAACATCATTTTTATGAAACGAGACAATAAATTCCATCACATAATTATATAATATTATGTATTTAAATTCTCATTTAAAAAATGACATTATCTTGAATTTATTGATAATTCCATTTATTCCATTAATTTTGAAGATATTATTTTTAATTCTCTTATTCATGTTTATAAATGTTATACAAATGTCTCTTTCATTTCAATTAATTGTTTAGAAAAAATTATTATATATAAAATAAAATTACTCTCAATTTTTCCATTTGTTAAATATATTCACATCAACATATATTACACTATATTTACTTAAGAAGACTTTTAATTTTTTCTAACTGAAAAAAAAATCATTAAATATATTTAATGTTTTCTCCCCTTATTACCAATAATATTTAATTCCAATGAAAAGTAAAATATTTAATGAAATATTAATCTATATAATTTTTATCATAAAATTTAAATTTTACAATATACCTGATAAGATTCTCTATGAATTAATTTCTATTGTCATTAAGATCATTTTCTAATGATACCTCATGATATCATAGTAGGTATTTTCAATAAAATTTATGAATATATTTTTAACTTAAAATATTAATATACATTATCAATAAATTTTTACCAATTATTAGTGATAAAATTTAATCAAGGGTCCAAGAAATAATTATTATTAACTCTTTATGGACTCAAACAGTCCACCATTGTTTATCTTTTTCAACAATGGAATAATTTTTCACGGGACATTATATTTAAAATTCAAAAAACTATTATGGAACAACCTCAATGATAATTAGATGATTTCATATTCCAAATTTTTCATTAATAATATAAAAATATTTAAATTTGGTTTTCATTTTTGATAAAATAATAATATAATATTTAGGTTTATAAAAAGATTCTCTATTAGCCCCTATATTTAGCCTCAAATCTTTTCCAAGCAGTGGGTTCAACATGGTACCCCCACTAACCTTCAGGTTCCTCATTCTATTGTTTTACCCAAAAAATGTCAAATACCTACTTGTAATATGGTTAAAGATTGAGTGGTTGTATTTTCATGAACTAAATCTACCCATATTCCTCTCCATGTTTCCATATGGCCACAATAGTTTCCATTTAATCAGAAGAATTGAACAAAAGTGTGATATTCATATTAAACTTCAAAAAACCACTCCTTAGACCCCATGTAGGGATATTTTTTCCCTAAGTACCATATTATCTATTATTTGATGGATCTTATATAGTTTTGTGCCATCACTATATCACCAGATTCATTTCCACTATCCACCAGACATTGTGGTTTTATATAGGGATAAACTGTATGAAATTTTTCAAATTTTCATTGATTATTTTTCTTATTGTAAGAATTAATGAAATGTATGATTCATGATGTGAATCAAATATATGATCACCAAAAGATAAATATAATCTAAAAATCATATTAAATTATCTCATTAATTACTTTTGATTCATATAATAAATACTCATGTACTTGGTCTTGCCAGATGTTATTCTTTATAATCTTTATACCTGTATTTCCATTTCACTAAGTCCAATTATGGATTGAATGTAATATCAAAATTTTAAAAAAGGAATAAAAATATCTCTCTATAATAGTAAATCTAAATATCACAATCTATATATCATTTTATTTTGGATAAGATATATAATCAAGATGTAACATCCTTTAATATTAAATTTAATGTCTTGGTATTAAAATGTGAGTGATAATTTTTGGATAATCAATATTCTCTCTAAGAATAATTTCAATCCATAACCAAGATTTATTTCATTCAAATTATATTATGTTTTATAGGAATAAATCATAAACAATAATGAGTTTCAAACCTTCACTAAATTAATTGATAATGAATCAAGAGTTAAAAATGATTTCCCAATCATTATCTAGAGGGAGGAATTAGATCAAAGAACCATGCCTTTTCAATGTCTATTATATATTATTCATTTAATTCTTTATATATGGTGTTAGACTCTGGGTAAATGAAATTATCTAACCTTATATCCATGGAAAATCAACATAAATTTGAATTTATAGAGAATTTTGAGTTCAAAATTTTTTTGTTAAATATATTATTTATTTCAAAAAATCTCATCACCAAAAAAAATAAAATATTTATAGAATATTTCCTAAATAAAATTCAAAAGAAATATGATCATTATATAAATAATGGTGAAGAATATTTTCCAACACAGTTGTTTTTAAGGGAAATAATTATTTTACCCTTTTAAAATAAAAATGAATATTTCATTTTTAAATTTACCTTGTTGTTCAATTACTAGAAGATATCATTTAATTAATATAATTTCTCCTAAATTCAAAGAAACATAAAACAATATTTATTTAAAATAATAGGTAAATCAATTCTCTTATGTACACCCATATTATTTTGTTTTCTACACATTTAAAACATTTATCCTCAAAAATAAAATAAACTCATTGAAAACCCAATCCATAAATTCACACCTATATGATTTCATTTTTAAATAATAAAACATCTTTACATCTATTAAACAATAGATGGAAATAAATAAAAAAATATGATTGCTAGAAATTTATCATAAAACCTTTTTAAATATCATGAAAATTTTTTAGAATATATTTCTAATATAAAATAATCATCCAAAATATTCTATTAAAGTAAAATTGAACTACTGAGTATAAACTAAATAAGTGACATCATGTTTCTATAAATGATACATGTAAAAAAATTTGAATCCATCACAAGACTTATCCCTCCTAGTATTCTCATACAACTATTTAAAATAAATATATAATAAATACCACCCTCAATGAACACTTACCAAGATTAGACAATATAATCACCAATATTAAATATCAAATAATAAAATCACCAATTTTCTTGATTCAGATCACAAATTTCCCAATAACTCCACTGAAAAGTAAGGCACATGCTCAACATTTTCTTTTATAGAATGATATGTTTATCCATTTATCACAAAAAAATATTATCCTGATTCCCCCAATTAAAGGGTAATCTTAATATATTCATAACAAATATGGCATTGTGATGAATCCCCTAGTAAATATTATTTCTTATATATCAATGAAACTCACTGATGTTATACATTATATAAATTTACTAAACCAGGCACAAAAAATCCAATTCAACCTATAAATTCATCTTTGTATTTGATTAAACAATAACTAATTGAAATTTAATGACATATCAATAATGGATGTAAATAATATCAACTTTCCACTATTAAATTACTTAAAACTCTTATCTTCTTGAAGTTCCCACTACAAAATCAAAATTCCTCAAATGAAATAAAATATATTTTATAGCACTATAATAGAACCAATGTACATGGATTGATGAGTTATCATGTAGAGTCCTCTATATTACCAATATTAAACTATAAAATGTTATAGGATAATTAAATTCTGGATGAGTATGATTAATAAAATAATCATGAAAATCAACTTTCTCTATTAGAATATATCCTCTTTACAATATTTAAATATAGAATTATAGTATGGATTTTCCGTCAATAGAGTAAAATCACTTATGAAATATTGAATAATATCTATGAATCATCTATAAGATATTTTGAGAAATATATAAAAAATTTGGATTTCCATGCCACTAAAAATAACATATATCATTTCATAAAAACCATTGATCATTAAAAATTTTACAATACTGAATGAATTATACTTTTTCTTCCGTATTCATACAATTATCAATTAAAACATATCCTTGATCATATAAAAATCCCCAAAAATCACATAAAATAGAAACACCTACAATTAATTTTCTTAGATTAATCATGATACAATAATGAACAATGATTTATCCTCAATTAAATTTATTATAAATATATATATAATTTATTAAGCAAAGAATTTAGTTACCATAAATTCCATAAACAACAAGAGATATATTCTATTTTTCATCTTCACTCTATGGTGTAAGTTACTATCAAAGACATCTCATATCTAAACCATGATTCCTACAACCATTATAATTTTTTTTAAAGTTTATCTAAATCCATATCACCAAATAAGAGAAAAATGATCTTATTTACAAATTGATGAAAACAATTAGTCCATATTGAACCCCATAATAATAGCTGATAACAGGAGAATAGCATTAAAAATATTATCAAAAGACTCATCATCCATTTTATTATGAACATCAAGCTAATATTCATAGTAAATTGCCAGTGACTATATAAAACTATATCAATATATAGTCTCAGCCTATATGAGATTCATTATACTTCATCACAGGTAGTGTTTCCCCTCTCATTTTGAAACTGAAAATAAATACACTGTATACTTATCGTTCAAATAAATTTACATTTCTATCATCCAAAAGTAATTACATTATCAGGAGATAACCTCATAAATTTATATTCCATTATGGGTAATGAATGTATCCTAATTGTCAATTAGCATTCCCCAAATCTTCAATTGTAAAACTATAATCACAAAAGATTCATTATTTCCTAACTTACTATTAGTAAGACTTTACTCAATGAAAAATATGTGGTATCAACTCTCAAAATTATGTAGAAGAACATTTTATTTTATAAATTCCAATAGTGAAAGAATTAAAATTCTAATGAATCAATAACATCAATAAGAGATAAATTTATATTACATAAATTAATTTTTAAATCATAATATAAGAAATCAACACCATAATATTGTAGGGTAATTATCTGACTTTTCTTGGGTATTATGGAGTTATTTATATTAGGATATTATAAAATGTATCATTTTATATAAATATGTAATATTTTCCTCACAACTATTAATGAAATAATTGAAAACATATCCTAATAAAATCATCATGTTATTTCTATGACAATGTCTCAATTTTTATCCCATAACATATGATGTAGATATAGAAAGATATTATGCCACTATGGTCTATATAGTTTATCTACAAATTCAAAAAAACCAATATAAAATCCCTCAATTATGACTTGAATCTATTTGATGTGTGTTTCTCTCATTCATTCCCAATCCTTATACTAAAACCCCAATAATGACTCAATAATAAGACTCCTGTTAAAAAAGAGACTTTTTATCCACAACCTTTTCCAAATATTCTACTATTATTTTATTAAATAAGATATTTATAATGTTTGTTTCTGACTATAAATAAATCCTTAGATGTGACTATCTATAATCTCCAACCTAGTGCTCTGATACTTTTCTGTCACATCCTTGTATACCTAAATGTGAACTCTCTATAACCACCATGAATAGGTCTAGGGTAAGAAACCAATTCTATGGAATTTTCTCAAATAATTTGATACATAAACTCAAAACACATCATGTCACCTAAAATCATGAAGCATCATTCACCAAAATATAAATTAATAATTAGTCAGTCTATATAACACTTGTGTATGTAACATAAAAATACCTAATAAAATGTATACTAGTTAAGATAATCATCACATTAAAGTAATGCACCCTTGTATAAGTAATCATAGATATATATCTCATAATATGGTCATATTAACGAGAACTTGCATCCATTAGCTATGAATACATTATACATATCAATCATCTAATTTTATGCCTCCGATATATCTACTTTCTTTTGGAAACTAGTGAAAATAGTGTCGACTTTTTTCTCTAGGGGTGAGAAATAATACATAATATGGTCATCCTAGGTTGTGATTAAACCCCCATGAACCCCTAGTGTTTACATGCCTCATCGGTAAATTGATTTTACCCAAAATCAATACCAAGACACATCATAATAAATCACGACAATTTTTTTTATCATTCCTTATCAAACTTCCCATATCTCAATGTATTTACACCCACCAAATAATAATTTTTTCATATGTATGTATTTACATTATTCCAAATCACAAAATATCATATAAATAAGGGCCCTTTAAAAGCACAACTTTATAAATCCAACCATAAACCTAGTTTATGAGCCACACTTTGTTACAATTTGGATATCTATCTCTTACCGAGGATTAATAATACACTGTATTGAAATTATTCATTGCTACAATCCATCCCTACTTTACCTTGGTATGTGAGGTGGTTTTAACTCTCTATTTATTAAAAGAATTACTACACACATAACACATCATATATTGTAACTCATCATTTAATATAACTCTTTTACCCTATATTTTGAAGTTATCTATGTAATAAAATAACATATAGAAAAACTAAATCATACATTTATTCGTTTATTTCCCACCCAATGACTCACCATAGATACACTATCCTTTGATGATAGAGGAATACATATTTCTTTGTCCCATATCAGATCCATAGTTGAATATCCAGTCAACCTCCACTAAGATCTATGTATGATAATATATAAATAGATTTATAATCTACCTTAAATCATATTTTTGACTGAGAATCCATAGTTTTACTATGAATATTCATCCAAATCAATCTAGCGATTTTGGAATGGAAAGAGTGAAAACAATCAGTTGAATAATCTTCTATATCAATCCTATGAATCATAAATAGTTTCCATTCCATTACTGTGGATGAATAGTAATTGATAATCATGTAATTCATCATCATCACCTATGCATAATAATGGTTTAGACTAGTTGATACTCAAATTTCATCATTTAACTCAACCCAAAATAGTGGAAGAGTATATGTGTAAACATGGTAGTTTTCATTTTCCATCGATAACCAAAACTCAATTTTAAATATCACATATTGAAATAAAATGATTTTATAAAAAATAGAACGAAATAAATAATCCATATATCAACAACAAGAAACTTCTTCACTATAGTGTTGAGTTAATAAGGTTTTCCTTATAACTTTTCCATTCCTTCATGAAAGGGGATGATTGTTGAGTCATTATGGTTTCCTTATGACTTTACCATTCCTCTTGTTTTGAAAATCACAAAAACCTTATCTTACGGAAAATATTAATTTACCCCTGTTTTACTTCTATAAGGAAAATTTCCTTCCCCAAAGAAATTTACCCATACCTAGATTTTGTTGTTTATATCATAAATTTTCTAAGTATGAAACTCAGATTGAAACCAAAACCTGAAAATCATATAATACCTTGATATGAGGCATTATGTTTAAGACTCCAAATTCTGGTTATAAAATCTCATGAAGTTCAACTCCGAATTCTAGATATGAACTCTCATAAAGTTCAACTCCGAATTCTAGATATGAACTCACGTGAAGTTGAACTCCAAATTATGGATACGAAATTTCATGAAGTATGAATCCGAATTCTGATTACGAACATATATAAAGTTCGACTATGAATTATGATTAAAAAAACTAATAAAGAAATTCTATAAGTTCTGACTATGAATTCTGATTATGAATTCTAGTTACGAACTTCTCTAAGTATTGACTATGAATTCTGATTACGAATTCTAATTACAAACTTTTCTAAGTTCTGACTCCATGTTCTCTAAATTCAAACTCTGAACTCTTATGAGTTCTAACTCTGAATCCTCATGAACTCTAAATCTGAACTTTTTTAAGTTCTGGTTCTGAATTCTGGTGAATCTAGACTCTGCATTTCCTTAAAATTCATACTCCAGAATTCTACAGAATTTAGGTTCTGAATTCCTACAAAACAGAATCTGAATATCTTTGTAATACAGACACAGAATTCATTTTTTCCTTTACTCCGAACTTTCATTTACCCTTATTCCGAATATCAATTTTGGTTATGATTACACTCATTTAGCTATGAAATGATGTCGTGCATTCAGTTATCAACTAACCATTGTTTCAGGGACACGTGTACAGGTCCCTCCTAAATTCAAGGAAGAATATGACCATTGGAGGAGGGAGCTGACTGTTAGAGCTATGCCTATAAATAAGAGCTCATTTGAAAACAGATTAACACTAAACATTGAAAACTATGGACACATGTTGTTGAAGTGATTTCTAGAGAGGGAGAGGATCTTATAAACTCTCAGGATTCGTGAAAAAAGTTAGAAAGACTTGTTAAAACTTTTCTTCATGAATATTTTCTTCGTGTAGTGGTTTGATTTCCCTAAAATCATAGACTTCGGGTTGTGAAGTCAGAGGTGCTGATTTCCTTACAAATCGAGGTCTTTCGGGGATAGCAAGATAGATACCGATCTTCGGATTGATATCTTACCTGGGTTTGGGTATGACATACTTTCTTGAATGTATAAATCAATGGACCTCTTATCCAAGGTTATTGGATAACCTTCTTTTTGGGTTAAAAGAGTTTATACTTGTTACCTGTAGTTTTACTACTTTGTTTTTCCGCTGCATTTGTATTATTGAGGAAAGTATAACTTTCTTATACATCCTCATACTTGTACTCTTTTATAGTTAGATTCTATACGCTTTAACGTAGAATCTCATTTGTTGTAAACTTTTGTTAAGTTTCATTTCTGGAATCACTTTTCTGGAATCAATCAAGTTATTAGAACTTAGAGGTGTTGTGAATTTTGGTTGCACAAAATTCCCTTATGACTTTTTAAAGAATACAATTCACCCCTACCTCCTCTTGTATTTGAGTATCTCATTACATATATGATCATTCATTTGGTATTATAGAGTATATCATACTCAGATATACCATTCTAACAATTGGTATTAGAGCGTTGGTTCAATCTGAATTAATCTCATGATTAGATTCAAAAGAGAATACTCGGAATTGATTTCTCAGAATCATATTTTCTGGATTCATATTTTTCAGAATCTATTTTTTAGACTCACATAGTTCAGATTCATATTTTCTTAGAGATACTCTTGCTCTATATTTTTATTATTTAATAAAATTTTCTTTTTTTACAGACTCATACTACTAACAAGTTTTAGTGCCAATGATTTTTTTAAGAATAGCAGGTTTAAAAGTTGGTTCTATAGATAATCTAAATCATACCAGACCACCTTTTTTTGATGAAAATGATTATGAGCACTATAGAGATAGGATGAAGACTTTTGTTATAAATACTATTGTTCATAACTATCTAATGTTGATTGGATATTATAAGATTTTGGATAAGGATTTAAGAACCCTTACGAATCAGAAGAAATTAGAATATCAATCAAATTTCAGATTCAAAAATACTTTGTTATGTTCCATGACTAAGAATATCTATAGTAAAATATCATCATATGAAGCTGCAAATAGTATCTAAAAGAAACTTGAAGTTACACATTTTGGTACATCCAAAGTCATAGAGAAAAGAAGATCTATGCTTAGAGCTGAATACCATGGCTTTAACTTTCCTTATGGAGAACCTATAAGCAAAGTATATCAAAGGATTATACCTATCGTGAATAGCTTGAAATCTATGGGTGAAAATGGTTTGGATGACGAGACTCTTGTTTATAAGATCATGGATATCATGACAAATGAATGGGACTCCAAGAGGACATCAATTGATGAGAATAGGAAAGTTACTCAGATTTCCTTAGATGTGTTGTTTGGAACTCTTCTTTAGTATGAAACCAGAATGAAGAGAGATACTGAAAATGTCAAGAAGAAGAATGGGAATGGACGAGTTCCTTTAACGACCACTTCTAAACATATGAAATCCAAGACCCCATAAAGGGTAACTAGATCTAAATCTATGAAAGTCATTATTCAGTCAGAATCTAGTGATATAGAAAAGTCAGAGAATGAATCAGCTAATCTTTCTTGGAGAATGAACAAGATTTTTGATCAAAGAAACCATCCGAATAAGTAAAAGAAGAAAGACTACATAGATAAGAAAGGTGGATAAGTGACTTGTTATGAATGTAGGAGAACAGGTCACATAAGACCTGATTTTCCTTTGTTGATGAATAAGGAAAAGAAGGAAAGGAATTCAGAAAGGAATAAGAAGAAATTCTATATATCAAATCACAATAAAAGTCTTAGAGATAATGATACTTGGAGTGATAGCTGTGGAGACTCTTCAGAAAGTGAATCATCTGAATATGATTCGTCAGCACATAATAATATGGGATTCATTGCTAATACGTCTTTCTCTAATACATGTCTTATGGCTAAGGTATGCTATGTCGAGGCTTCAAAAAATTTATCTCTTGATAAGAATTACTATTCCTAAAATATTACTTCCAATGAAGAAAATTCATCATCAGAAAATGAAGAACTTTCATATGAATAAGTATCTAGATTTTCAAAGTTACTTGAAGAAAAAAATTGTAAAATTTATAAGAAATTAGACAATGAAAATGCTAGGGAATAAATTCTTACAAAAGAGATTTTAGATATCTCTAGAGATCATCGAGATAAAGAAGATCTTTTAGAAAAACTTTCTAAAGACCTTGAGAAATCAAATTCTATTAAGGAAGAAATTTCTAAATATCTTTAGAATACTATTTTAGAGGTGAATATTTTTGAGGAAAAATCTAACTCTAAGGAAATGATTCCTAAGGATAGGAATTTAGTTATCAGACTAAAATCCAAAATATTTTCTCTTAAGAAGCTTCTTGCAAAATTTACCACTGGGAAGGAAAATTTTAACAAGATGTATTCTCAAATTAAACCTCTAGGAAACACTACTGGAGTAGGTTACAATCACCAAAAACCAGTTTTCAAAAACACATATTTGGTTCTTTCTAGATCCCCTTTTTGAACTAAATGTCAAAGTGGTGGGTATTGGAAGAAAAATTTCTCCTTCAATAAAGATCAATCTCTTGGGTTTCATAAAGCTTATTTTTCTAAAAAAATGTTGATACCCAAAATTTATTTGTCAAAAAATTATGGATCTAAGAATGTTCGGATTCCAAAAGCCTAACTTTTTCTTATTTTCATGAAAATAGAGAAGGTACCAACAATAATACGTGGTACATGAATACTGGTTGTTCCAGACATATGGCTAGTAACAAAAACAATTTTGAAAAGATTATCAAGACGAAAGGAGGAAAAGTAACTTTCGGAGATAATGCTCAGGGAGAAATTATTGGTATAGGTAACATTGTTATTCTTGGAAAAAATTTGATTACAAATGTTTTATTTGTTAAGGGTATTAAGAACATCATCATTAGCATAAGACAATTATGTGATGAAGGCTACCTTGGGAATTTTAGGAATGATAAGTTCTTAGTACACAATTCCATGGAAGAATATATTCTTTCTGCCAATAGGAAAGAGAATATTTACACACTAAACATAGAGGACCTTAGAATCCAAGACTAACCTTGCCTTAGTGTAATGTAAGATCATTCTTGGTTATGTCATAGAAGGTTAGGACATTGTAACCGTAGGAACTTATGAAAACTTTCTAAGAAAGGACTAGTTAAGGATCTACCAGAGATTAGATTTGATTCTTCAAAAGTTTTTGACCCGTGCCAATATGAAAATCAACATAAATCGAGTTTTAAATAATTCGGTGAAGTCTCAACTACTGATGCATTACAGCTAGTGCATATGGATCTTTTTGGTCCTACAGAAACTGGAAGCATTGGGGGAAAGTAATACATATTTTTTATGGTTTATGATTACACTAGATATACGTGGGTCTATTTTCTAACAATGAATTCCGAAGCTTTTTCTTATTTCAAAAGTTTTAGAGCTCATGTCAAAAATGAGAAAAGCCTTCCATTGAAAACTATTCATAGTGATCATGGAGGAGAATTTCAAAATTTTGATTTTGAAACTTTTCGCAGTATAAAAGGCATTACTCAAAACTTCTCAGCACCCAGAACACCTCAACAGAATTGTGTTGTTGAAAGAAGAAATATAATTCTTCAAGAGATAACTGGAACCATGTTGAGTGAGTATTCTGTAGCAAAAAATTTTTGGGCTAAAGCTATAAGTACTTCTTGTTATACTATAAATAATGTTTTGATTTGACCTTTTCTTAATAAAACTCTTTATGAGTTATGGAATGGTAGAAAACCTAGACTTTCCTACTTTAAGGTTTTTGGTTTCAAGGTATTCATTCTGAATACTAAAGATACTCTTCATAAATTCGCACCAAAATCTGATGAAGGAATTTTCCAAGGACACTCCACAACTTCTAAGGATTATAGATTTTTCTACAAAACACTTGTACTATTGAGGAGACATTACATGTGAAATTTGATGAAACTGATCATTTTGTTTTTAAAGAACCTCAACCTCCATCCTGAGATGTGTTTTCAAAAAATAATTATCAACCTTTTATAGAAGATCCTTCTGATAAGGAAAATTTCCAAGAAGATACTTCTAAAACATTTACCCCAGAAGATTTACTACCCTACATTGATGAACAGGTTTTACAAAACCCAAATCATTCATTTCTAAAGAATCATCCCAGTGATAGTATCATTAGTGATGTGAATCAGCCTGTAAGGACTAGAAGTTCCTTATTAAATGAAGTAGAACATCTAGCATTTCATTCCCAGTTAGAACAAAAAAAACACCGACGAAGCTTTAGGTGATGATGATTGGATAAAATCCATGCAAGATGAACTAAATGAATTCGAATGGAATAAAGTCTGGACCATGGTTGAAAGTCCTAAGGAAACTTCTGTTATTTGAGTAAAATGGGTCTTCAGAAACAATTGTGATAAAAATGGAATCATAGTAAGAAAGAAAGCTAGATTAGTTGCTAAAGCATATAATCAACAAGAAGGAATAGACTATGAAGAAAGTTATGCTCCAGTAGCTAGAATTGAATCTATTCGTATTTTAATTTCCTTTGCAGCATTCTTCAATTTCAAACTTTTTCAAATTAATTTGAAACGTTCTTTCCTTAATGGTTATGTTCAACATGAAGTTATTGTTGAATAACCTTCTGGATTTGATGATACAAAACAACCTGATCATGTTTTTAGACTTACCAAAGCTTTGTATGGCCTTAAACAAGCCCCATGATCCTGGTATGATAGACTTACATGATTTTTTCTTCAAAATAACTATGTTTAGAGAAATGCATATCCAACCCTTTTTGTAAAGAAAGAGAAGAAAAATGTTTTTATTGTTCAAATTTATGTCGATGACATTATATTTGGTTCAACTCATCAATCTTTAACTGATTACTTTACAGATCTAATGAAATCTGAGTTTGAAATGAGTATGATGGGTGAGTTTACATTTTCCGTCAGTTTTCAATTTTCTCAAAAACCAGAAGGAATAAATATATCTCCACATAAGTATATTAATGATCTTCTTAAAAAGTATATATATGACAACACTAAAAGTATAAGTACTCTCACTGCTACCTCAAACACACAAGATCTTGATGAAGCTGGGAAACCAGTAGATCAAACAACTTTTAGAGGTATGATAGGAAGTCTACTTTACTTGATAACTAGTCATCCAAACATAATGTTTTCAGTATACCTATGTGCAATATATCAATCCAATCCTATGGAATCTCACTTAAAGGTAGTGAAAATAATTTTTCTCTGCTTAAAGGGAACCATGAATTTAGGACTATTTTATACTTCTAGAAATGATTTTGTTTTAAAAAACTTTTCGAATACTGACTTTGTTGGATGTAGAATGGATAGAAAGAGTACATATGGAACTTATCATTTCTTAGGATATTCATTAGTTTCTTGGTCATGCAATAAGCAACACTGAGTAGCACTTTCCACTACTGAATCTGAATATGTAGAAGTGGGAAGTTATTGTGCTCAAGTGTTGTGGATGCAACACACACTCACAGACTATGGCTTGAGTTTTACTAAGACTCAAATTATATGTGATAACACAAGTTCCATTTCCCTTAGTAAAAACCATGCACATCACTCTCGTGAAAAGTACATAGATATTAGGCATCACTTTCTTAGGGATCACACACAAAAATAAGACATCATTTTTCAATTCATCGGAACACAAGATCAACTTGATGATATTTTAACCAAATCATTACCAATCGATTGATTTGAATGCATTAAACAGAATTTAGGAATGATAATCATGAGGTAATATTCCTCCATTAACATCTTGTTCAACCAATATCCCAATAGTAATAAACTTCTTTTCATAGGGGGAGTACATTTTTTGTTGTGGCTTTTCAAAATTTTTGTAATAAAAATTATCGTAGTTGGTTTTTCAAAATGATTTTTTTCGTAGTTAGTTTTTCAAGAAATTTCATAATGAAAATTTTCGTAGTCGTTTTTCTTCTACTTTCAAAATTTTTGTAATGGAAATTTTCATAATGGAAATTTTCGTAATAGAGGTTTCGTAATAGAAATTTTCAGAATTATAATTTTCATAGTAAGAATTTTATTCGTACTTGAAATTTTTTTAATGAAAATTTTCATACTCAAAAATTTCGTAGTAGATTTTTCGTAATAAGTTTTCTTTCATAGTCAAATTTGTTTTTTCAAGAAGAATATCACCTATTACGAATAAGCTTCCTAGAAATCCGAAAGTTATGATCTCCTTCTTAAGATTTTCGTATTTATTATTTTATTACTGGTATATTCTTTTATATTTCAAACTCTCAGATTCTAGTTTTCTCAAATCTGATTTTTTTTAATACCTCAAAAGATCGGAATCACACAAATTTTCCTTGTGGAAATTATATCAACTATCAGATCAGATCAGATTGTTTCTCAACTATTATATTGGAATTGGAAGTTGAAAGGTCACTTCCATCACCTATATAAAGGACACCCAAAGGGTTATCCCACATCGATTTTCGAGCACGTGCATGATGAACCTCTGACCCTCTACAAAAGCTCATTCCGAATTTTTCCAAAATGCTCCATTCCAAATGTCTGCAAAAGTCCCTTCTCAAGATATGTCATCAGTTAATCCAGTTGCGGAATGGAAAATATATAGGGAAAGGTTGGTTCATCCAAACTTTGTCAATTATTATGACTCTATAATTTCTAAGAATATCAGAATCAATGGATGGGAAAGTGTAGCTATATCTAAGACTCGAGATCAAAGTGTGGTGTATCCGAATTTACTCATAGTGTTTTAGGATTCAGTTTCTTTTTTCAAGGAAGATGGAAGGGAGAAGTTCTCCTTCAAGAGATATAGGAATACGTATGCTCTCTCTTAAACCAAGGCGGCTAGCTTGGTTGGCATACCTTACGAAGGAGAGGATGAGTTTTTCTCTCACAAGTTGCCTGAGGTCCAGGGTAGTTTTGTCGAGGAAAAATCTCTGGAGTGTCTAGGTCTTTCTGACATAAACACTACATAGAAGATCTCCCATCATTCAACCAACAATCAGATTCTTCAGCATTGGGTGGAAGGCTTTATCATATCGAGGAATGGTGATAAAGATACCCTTAAAAAGAGTCACATGTATATTCTAGATTTTTTGGAAAATCTAAGGAAGGTGAATCTCATGAGACACATCCTCATCACCATTGAGAATTTCAAGAATGGAAATCTTAGATCTCAATTCATTTTGTATCTGGCATTGGTTTTAAATTTGATAGTTCAGGGTCTGGAATCCTTTAAGATCTCATGCAACTCCAAGCCAAGGAATTGCAAGGTGATGCTGATCAATGATGACACCCTGATGAGAATTAAAGCGGGTTTTTTAAAGAAGTCGGGTGAGTTTTATGATCTACCTGAGGAGGAGGTAGAGGTCGTTCTGAAAGTTGTTGTTGAAGCTGAACCATCAGAGAAATCAAGAAAGAAAATAATACTGAAGGAAGTGGAGGAAACAGACAAAACCCCCAAATCCAAGTAATTCCAATCCGTACCTCCTAAACCAATGAAGCAAAAGTTCTACTTGGATGAGATGGTAGAAAATTGGAGAGAGGACAAGAAGAATAGAAAAACAAGGGACCCACAGTTTGGTTTGGATCCTACTGAGGCTAATTCCTTAAAAGAGACAGCTGCTGAAGATCTTGAGAGGCAAGAAAAGTAGAAAAATCAAAAGAATAAAATGTTTGAGGCTGAGATTGTTCAATCTATCTTGAAGGCTAATGAGGTTTCTTCAGAAAAAATCCCTGTTCCAAAAACTTTCCTTGTGGAACAATTGACCAAGACTCCAGGAAAGTGGTTTATGTCACCAGAAAAGCAATAATAAATAACTGTAGAAGAGAAGAAAGTTGAAGATAAATTGAAAAAAGCTGAGAGAAGTGGTGGCGCTGATGATGTAATCAAGCAAGTTGAAGACTATCATGATAAGGATAGTGCTTCTAAGAAATTTTATCTCCAGACTTCTCAAGATGGATCTTCACAACTGGTTACACCTTGAGAGGATAAAAAGGTTGAAGAAGAGGTAAAAAAGATATCTGAAGAAGAGAGTCACAATCATGACTTTATTCTTCCTGATTATATTGAAGCTGGTGCAGAAAAAGAGAAGATTGATGAAGACAAGATTGTACAAATATCCAGTAGTGAGCATGAATTCCCTCTTGAATAGGTCATTCTGAAAATCAGTAAGGGAAAACAAATAGTGGTGGATACCCCATCAAAATAAATTTTGAGAAAGAAGGAAGTTGGAGGTTTTTCAAAGAGAAAGCTGGTGGAAATATAAGAAGAAAAATCTCCAAGTAAATTGTCATATTTGGATTCATCTGCCTTAGGGCGCGATTTTTTTTTCAATCTCTGAAGAATCTGGTGGACACCATTCAGATCTTTCCAGGAATTGAGTATAGATTATAGATGATTCAGAATAGTATGAATCAAAAGTCATACTTTGTATCCATGGTGATGGATAGATGTGTTAAGATTGAGGTAGAATACAAGAACTTTATCAACTATGAAGCCCATAGAAAATCCGGAAGAAAAATAACTCTTTGGTCTAAGAAAATAAATGAATATTTTGGAGTGCTTGATCAGTTTCAAGAAGATGTCAAAGAGGCCTTTGACACCAAAGACTCCAAGATCAAGGATCTTACAAACAGTTTTCAGGAAAATCTAAGCCTATAACAAAGTTCTCGGATTCAGGATGTAAATGATCTGAATGGAAAGCTAAGCTATATTGTTCAAATAATGAAAACAGAGAAGGATTTCTGAAGTGAGACGCAATAAAAGATTTTGAAGCAAGGCGAATTGCTAAAGGCTCACGAAGAGGCCATGAAGGCTCATGTAGAGGTCTTGAAGGCTCAGGATGACAAGATCAATGCATTAGAAAAGCAAGCTTAGGAAGATCACAAAGAGCTGAAGAAGTTGAAGACAATTGTGAATATGCTAATGGACAAGGAAAAAGAAACAAAATAGACCAATCTGATCTTTTTTTATATTTTTTCCTTGTACTAATTCTTTCCATCGTAATGAAATTTTTGGTTGCTTGTTTTGTTTGAATGTCTATACTAATATTTCAGGTATTTTATTATTTTCCATTCCCTCAAACTCTTTTTGAAAATCACAAGGGGGGGGGGAGGGAAAAGAATTCTAAATAGGATAAAGAAAAATATATATCCATAAGGGGGAGTATTTCTAATGGGGAGTTCTCATTACGATGATTTCCACATTCAAATGAAAATTCTCATTCTGGAAATCTAGAATATGATCCTTAGAGTTCCAAAGCCTAAGTGGGAGTTAGTTGTATTCACCATTGTCCATAAACAAAGGTAGATAAACTTTAATTTCAATGTCTAGAAATTTATTCTGAGTCCGTACATTCTTTTTCGTAAGGATTTTTGTGCTTTCTAAAAAGGGGGAGATTGTTGACTCAATAAGGTTTTTCATATGACTTTTCCATTCCTTCATAAAAGGGGAAGATTTTTGAGCCATTAAGGTTTCCTTATGACTTTACCATTCCTCTTTTTTTTGAAAATCACAAACAACTTATCTTAAGGGAAATTTTATGTTAGCCCTGTTTTACTTCTATAGAGAAAATTTCCTTCCCCAAAGAAATTTACCCTTACCTAGATTTCATTGTTCATATCATAAATTTTCTAAGTATGAAACTCGGATTGAAACCAAAACCTCAAAATCATATAATACTTTGATATGAGGCATTCTGTTTAAGACTCTGAATTCTGGTTATGAACTCTCATGAAGTTCAACTACTAATTCTGGATACGAACTCTCATGAAGTTCAACTCCGAATTCTGGATACGAACTCTCTTGAAGTTCATCTCCGAATTCTGGATACGAACATTCATGAATTGCGACTCTGAATTCTGATTATGAACTTATGTAAAGTTCGACTACAAATTCTGATTACGAATTCTAGTTATGAACTTATCTAAGTTCTGAATACGAATTTTGATTATGAATTCTAATTACGAACATCTCTATGTTCTATCTACGAATTCTGGTTACGAATTCTAATTACAAACTTATCTATGTTCTCACTCCAAGTTCTCTAAATTTAGACTCTGAACTCTTATGAGTTCTAACTTCGAATCCTCATGAACTCTGACTCCGAACTCTATAAGTTCTTGTTCCGAATTCTAGTGAATATATACTCCTAATTTCCTTGAAATTCAAACTCCAAAATTCTACAGAATTCAGGTTCTGAGTTCCTACAAAACAAAATCTGAATATATTTGTACTACAGACTCAAATTTCATTTTTTCCTAGACTCTGAACTTTCATTTTCCCTTATTCCGAATATCAGTTTTGGTTATGCTTACACTCATTTAGTTATAAAATTATGTCGTGCTTTCAGTTATCAAATAACTATTCTTTGAGTGACACATGTACAGGTCCCTCCAAAATTTGAGGAAGAATATGATCGTTGGAGGAGGGAGCCGACCGTTAGAGCTATGCCTATAAATTGGATCTCATTTGAAAAGAGCTTATAACTGAACTTTGACAACTATGCCCACATGTTGTTGAAGTGATTTATAGAGAGAGAGGCTCTTATAAACTCTCATGATTCATAAAGAAATTTTTAACGATTTGTTCAAACTTTGCTTCGTGAAGATTTTCTTCATACAGAGGTTCGATTTCCTTAAAATTAGAGACTTCGGGTTGTGAAGTCAGAGGTGTGGATTTCCTTACAAATTGAGGGCTTGTGGGGATAGCAAGACACATACCAATATTCGGATTGAGGGCTTACAAGGGTTTGGATAAGACATACTTTCTTGAAAGTATAAGTCAAGGGACCTCTTATATAGGGTTGTTGGACACCCTCCTCTTTGGGTTAAAAGAGTTTATACAGGTTACTTATAGTTTTACTACATTGTTTTTCCGCTGCATTTGTATTGTTGAGGAAAGTATAAATTTCTTATACATCCTCATACTTGTACTTTGTTATAGTTATATTCTATATGATTTAAGGTAGAATATCATTTGTTTTAAACATTTGTTAAGTTTCATTTTTGGAATCACTTTTTTGGAATCAAGCAAGTGATTAGAACTTAGAGGTGTTGTGAATTTTGTTTACACAAAATTACATTAGGAATTTTTAAATAATACAATTCACCACCCACTTATATTTGAGTATCTCATTACATATTCGATACTTCATTTGGTATTGTAGAGTATATCATACTCCGATATACCATTCTAACATATAGTACATGATGTCATAATAGTTTTTGGCACATATTTCGACATCCATGCCTTATCAAAAATAAAATAACTATAAAATATAAATTATTCAGTTATTCTGTTAAAGACATCATAGATACACAAATATTAGTGTCTATATTAAATGCCACATCTACCTAATCTAAAGTTTCCCAAATTATTGTCAATATATTTTATTGAATTCTTATAACTTATCTCAATCATTACCAAAATGATTCTACCTCCATAATTAACAAGGTTCATATTATTGTTATTTATTATCATCATAAAAATTATAAATAAATATTAAAAATTTAATAACCTTTTCAAGAAAAATCATTTAGATATTCCCTATGAAATATATTAAAAATTATTAAACCCATTATAATTTTCATTCAAGTTTCAGATTGATAATATTCGACATTCAGTTTTAATAATTCACATTATAAGTTATAATATTATATATATGTGTGGATCTGTGTTAGGAAAATAACACTATGTATTTTCCTCATAGTAACACTATTAAAATTATCATGTCTTTATAATACATACTTTTACTTATGTAAGCAATTTTTTTCCATTTTTTCATTTCGTAAATCTCACTGTAACTCAATTTTAAAGCCAATAATTTCTAAATATATTCTATTTAAATTAAATTCACCATTGGAATCACTTATATGCACTAAATTCCATTACATGATAATAATATTTATATATTTATAATCTCACTTCAAATTATCATTTTTTTACAAAATTTATAATTCTATTTACTCTATAATTTTACAACACAACCACACCAATCTTCTGATTTATCAACATTAAATTTATCATAATTTCTATTTAATTCCCATTAATATTTCAAATAAAAAATATTTAATTTGAAATATAATTAATCTAAGTCATTCCATTTATTAAATTGTGGTATATAAAAATACAATTCATTATAATAAATTAACAATTACTTTTATATTTTTGAAATGACTAAAAGAAATTCAATAAATGTATTTAATTTTTTCCTTATTATTATCCCGTAAATTTAATTTCTATATAAAGTACAATTGTTACAGCAACAAAAAATATATAATTATTATCATAAAATTCATATTGTTAAATGTAATAATAAATTTACATTTTTTATCTTTTAATTTAAAATAATTTCCATATAATATTAATTAATACCCCTTTATGAAGTAAAAATATCCACAATAATTTATGTTTTCCACAAATGGAATAATATTTCATGGTATCTCATGAGTAATATTCATCATTGGCTCCTAACACACCAAATAATGATAATTAAATTTAATTTCCTTCCAAACTTCCCCAAAATAACTAAAATAAGGTTTCATTACGTCCATGGTATATATATAAGTCCAACATAAATTTTAATGCTAAAATATAATTCTTTAAATGAACATAGACATGGGCCCCCTATCTTATAGTGGGGGTCCCCTTATCCATGATCGCACTATAAAAAAATTATAGAACCTAGATGACCCTTTTATTGATGTTCAAACATTTTTTGTTTCATGGAAGTTCTTTAGCTAAGAATGTCTCCACATGGCCACAAGACCACATGATCTATCATATGATAGAAATAACGAAATTATCATGTGATTCCCAGGCCATTAATCTGGAACATGTTCCATAAACAACATATAGGGGTATTTGGAACCCACCCTACCATCTAATTAGTGAAAAATGACTTTTTCTTCATCAGTACTACCTCATGAAACAATCAGACTCATTGTCGTCATCCTCTACAGACTATAGTTTTTTTAAGATACAAAGTATTCAAAACTATTAAAAATTTTAGATTTTTTTATCCCATTATTAGTATTCTAGGAGTTTAATTTCATTATATAATTCAAATATTTAGAAAACTAAAATTTGGAGTATAAAATTGAGAAGAAACATTCTATTTTAAATATTTTGATCCATATATCCTATTATTGTGTTATTGGTCTCATTAAACTCATTTCATCATACCATTTAAATTATACATCATTTGTAACAATGTTATTCATATATTTTTTTTAATCTAAAAATTTAGGGAAAATTGAATTCAAACATCTCTCTATAATTTTCTAGAACCATAAATTCAAATTTCAAAAACATTATATCATTATATTTTTATTATGTAATTAAATCGATATATAATAATCTATTGTCATTAATTTTAGGTTTTGATCATTGAATATTAGAGAGAAGTTTTTGATATTCAAGATTCTCTCTTAGAATAACTTTGATTGATTTAATTTTAATTCAATTGTGTTTATTGTGATTGAAAATTTAATATAAAATAATTTCACACCATCTATAGACCTATATAGAAAAAATAATTTTTTGGAAAATAAGGCCTTAAAAATATCAAAAGGGTGACATTAGATCAAGAACCCATAATATTTCATCATTTATTCCTTGTTCACTGGTGAACTCTCTATCATTGACATTGTATTAGATTTTGATAGAATCACATAACCCTATTTTTGCGGTAATTCATATAAAGTATGAATTTATAAAATAATTTATGTAATTTTTTTATTAAATATTATTTAATTAAAAAATATCTCCAATGATACCAAATACTAAAAAAGTGAAAAAAATTATCAATATCTCATCCCAAAGAAAACACCGTATTTTTAACTAAAAACAATGTTTTTTCCTGAGATTGAAACTCTATTTGTGATGAAATTATAGTTCTTATCTTTTAAAAAAAATAATTCACTTCTTTTACAACTTGTCATAGTATTTAACTAAACTAATAGAATAATTAATTTAACTAAAATGGGTTCTTATAAATAAAATAACACTAAAAATTACTAAATTCTAAGAATATTTAAATTTATTCTGTGAAGAAAAACCAAAAAATTAAACCTATTATAAGTAGTAATGGAAACATTAGGCAGATCTTTGGGACCATAGAACCTAATACCTCTATGGGGAAACATGATTGATGGTGTATCATTATATTCAATCGTATCCAAGTATGCAAGAACTATAAAAATAGAAATTTTATTATTCAAATATTATATATAATATCAATGTTTCAATAAATAGAATAGAAAATGTTACATGGAATTAAAATCTCGTTACATGTTCTAGACAAGTATCTAACACCCTAAGAGTTTCTGAATCATGACTCAAATTAGTCAACTTATTCATCCCAAATTCATCCCAATATAACCACAATAACCTCAACGGTTTTCTAAGTCTATAGATTCTTTTTTAATATAATACAGTTTTATCAGAAGTTATGTGAGTATAAACCAATATATTATCTCATAAAAAATAATGAAAGATATATCACATATCCTATAATAATATAACCTAGATCCAACCCTGATAATTTCCAATCAAAATAAACCACCACCTTGTTGACTGTAATTTTTGATTAATTTTATAAAAAACTAAACATTAAACTAAGTATACAAGTGTATCGATCAACAAAACAATCCATAAGTCATATTTAATGTTTAATACTATCTCAAAATACTAATCCATATAAATATTTACCTTTATTTATTTCTCTTGATACCCTTTATATATCCTCTAAAAGAGAACTCAAGACCCATGAATCACATTTTTTTACTCATTTTTTAATGGTTCATATAAATAGATGAAATTATTGATCAGAACCCCACTAAAATGAACTATAAAATATATTTACAAGGGTATAAAATTCTTTTAAGGGTTATTAGTATTAATTTTATTCTTATCTCTATAATTAAATGTTTAATTGTAATTTTAACAACCCAGAAGGCAGAATTTTTTTCGGAACTAACTATCGAAAGTCCTACAGAAGATAAATCACTTAAACCCACCAAAGAGAGTCCAAATCAGTACCATTTAAAATTATATCATTCCTGAATTCCATTTTGGGGTCCATCACATAATATAATATCTCATTTTGATTGATAAAACCTTCACTAAGTGATCTTTAAATTAAATAATCTCATAAATAACATCAATTCCAGCCATATTGATCATTACATTGTCTATATCACATGTCCTCAACCTCACGAGACATCTTCAAGTCAAACTAACCAAGAAAAAAATGAAAATATGAAACAATTCCCATAGATAATGTGAAATATTTCTTCATATTTAAGATACCAACTACCATGTTCTTATAATATTTATGCCAATAAAAATCACTACAGGATTCATCTTTATTGGAGATAAATTATAGAAATGGATAATATTACTAGAATTTGATGTATTTCATAAGAGTATCTTTAACAAAAATATATCCATAAATAATAGAGTTTGTGAGGTTAGCCTTGTTAATATGGAGAAATTCCCTTGATATATCACTAATTAGATGAGGGAAAAATCAACGAGAGTGGGAATATACTTGATAGATAATTAGATGAATGGGGGAATATGGGAGGGGATTAGAAAACTAGTTAAAATAATGTAATGTAAGGATTATGTTTTAAAAAATTCATAAAATGATGAAAATACACCCACTGAATCTAGGAGTTTAGGGTCACCAACATATTCATAGTGGGACCACATAATGAGTCTAATGTCTCACAATGATGTCAGTGGTCTAAGAAAAAGGATATTTCCATGACCTTCACCACTATGGTCTAATAACACTGAGTAAAGGGATTTTAATTACATAATCCCTAGAAACATGATTTAAGACTCTTCCTCATGTAACTCCACCATAAAAGAATCCCATTTATCATTAAAAACATGACTAAAATTTCTCCATCCTTATCCAAATATCCCAACATTAATTTATACCCACTCCAATTCTATCAAAGGCCAACCCATATCCTGATTCTACCAACCTATAATGATGCATATTGTTAAAAATTTGTAGTTTCAACCTAGGGCACCATGAGATTCCAATTGTTCATACTCAATATTATCACTATAGGGTTATTCTATTCACTATGTAAATTTATAAATTATCTCTATTTTAATGGAATTATAAAAAACACATCCTATAATTTAATCTAATATGTCTTATTTTTTTTAATTTTTTTATCAGACTTAAAATAATCCACTAAAATGTTTGATCATGGTCTGTTCTTAGATAAAATCCTCTAAAAAAACTTAATTATCATTGAGTATTTGTAAAAATAAAACCACTTACTCTTTCCACTCCCCCTATGATGCATTTCTTAAATGTTACCATCATCCCCTATTATTACCACAACCTCTAGAACATCATCACCCTCCCTTTACCTTCTCCATATCAGCATTAGTCACCCCTATTATCTATTAACTATCCATATTTCATTGCCTTATATCCCTATAGTTTGTTATTTGGTAAATGTCATCATATTTTAGGTTGCATTACTTTTTATATAGATTGTGAAAAACTTTCCTAGGTTGGCCTAATTGGTTATCCTTGTAACTTCTCAAAAAGGACTAAGGTAGGCTCTTGATCACTTGTAACTGGAATCTATTGTTAAGGAATCATACTATGATTGATTTGGAATGACATGACACTTTAATAATAATCCTAAATTAATGGAATCTATATTAGGATCCACCATGGGGAATCTATACATTAGACTTCCATGCATAAAAAATAGAGTTTTAAATAAATAAACAACACAAAAATAGAATAATCCAAATAATCACCCAATGAGACATATTAAATAAAATTTATTACTCTCATCTTTTTAGAAAACAAATAATAAACAACCAATTTCTTTTATAATACATAGAGGAAGTGAGTACATCACTAGAATCCAAAATAAGAAATGATAAAAATAAAGTTAAATATCTGATCAAATTGACTAATACATTAGTATCCCAAAAATAAAAGGGTACTAAGTGATAGTGATTTAAAATCCATCTAGCCCATGGTCACTCTCCGCATTTGAAATTTCTATAAATGGACCAACTTTAGCATAAACTAGGAGTGATCATATGCTTGTAACCTATATAAAACAATATAGCTATATAAATACATCAGTGTGTGTGCAGTGTTTTAAAAAAATTATTATTTCATTGAAGATTATATACAGTTTTTTTATAATTTTTTCCATAAATGAATTTTTTTTCATTAATTAGAAAATAGGCTTTCGAGACATTGTGATGTAATGATTACAAACAAAATTCTTACATTATTCTAAAAAACATTAAACCTTTATATCAAAATAAGTATGATGAAATCATATTAAATAATTCCATTAGTAACTTGATTGAAATACTGTAGTGTTTGAAATAAAATAAAACAATTCCTTTTTCATTTAAAACATCTCTCAAAATCCATTTTTATCAACCCATTAGTTAAAAACCCCTTTTTAAATAAATATACTTTTAGAATTTAAAACAATTATTTTAAATTAACAAAGGTAAAAAATCAATGTTACCTTTTACTTTAAATTAATTAGTTCAAACCCACTTTCTCAAAAAATTGAGAGAAACCCAAAAAAATGAAATAAAGAACTTAAGATCTCAAGGAGGAAACAAATCACAATGAAACATAACAATATTATTCAAAAATAATGTAATGGTTCAACAAAAATAATATAATGAGGTGATCCTAGAAATTATGAAATGTAAATCCCCTTGAATATTCAATAAAGAAACAAACATAATGGGTAACTCATTAGAACAAACTGTAATATGTACTTGAGATTCACTTAAAAATACTTAATAATTAGTCTATTGTGAAATCAACAATATCAACCCAAGATTAGCCTTACGGTCTCATTAAGAGGTACAACCTAGTAGATTAAAATCATTATAATTGTACCACCTAAAACAAAATAAATACTAATGGATCACTAATCCATATCCTCCACTTAGTAAAAAGACTTCCAATGAATTTAATAAAATGGGAGTGAGAAATAAATGAATCATACTTATAACACTTTCATCGATGATAAATCAAAAATTAAATCTCAACTCAGCTCCAAAACCCTCTCAATAAATAACCTACCTCAATTCCATAAAAACATAATATAATAAAATATTATTCATCCCCAATAGAAATATTTTATATAAGAAACAATACAAGTAACACACAATATGGCTGTTTCAAACATTAAGAAAAATCATCTTATATGTTTCCAAAAATCAATTTAAAAATAATCTTGGATTACCATGATTCGACAAGTTCAAAAAACCATGAAGACCTTAATTTATTTTTTTATAAAGTAATATTCACAACTGAATACATATTAAAATTTACCCATAATCTCAATTATATAAAATAAATTAAAATGTTTGGCCCAAATTTTTGAAAACATAACTCATTTCTTTGGGGTATCTAATCAATTTTGCACACCAATTCTATACAAAAATTATTTTGAAAGAATATCCTTTAGTATATAATCAAATAAATTGCATGTATAAACATCTAATTTGGAAATAAATAATTATATATCCATATAAAATCCATTATGTAGGGTTTACAAAAAATTTAAACACTTTTAAACCCCTAAAACTGTTTCATAGATAGATGTATTTTGTTAAGAAAAATTTTTGGAAACCTTAATCATTTCATGACATGTAAAATAAAGTTGTTATAAAAAATACTAACCATAATAAAAAAAATATAACCTTCACCTACAATGTATAAATCAAAAAAATGATGGTAATGACATCTATAACCCCTAGACAATGAAATTCATAAGGTTATAAAAACCCAAACCCTAAATATGAATATCACAACCATTAAGGGTCATGGGATAAGAAAACACTAAAGGGGAATTAAATGATGGAGACTAATAGAATAATAAATATGGTTTTACCTTTGATAATGACATGAAATCCATACGTGAAGGGTCTTGGAAGAAAAGTGGAGGAAGGAATGTGGTTAATGATGTCTCCTTTAGTTGGTTACAGGAGAGGGGGGGAGGGAGGGACCAATGGATTTAATAATCATACTTTTTTTAACATTTTAATGAATCTAGGTAGTTCTCATGCTTTAACAAACCTTTTCTATCCCATAAAACTCACACTTGAATGTAATTGAAACCCCACATGTTTTGGTTTCACTATTTATTGACCCATGAACCAAATGTGGATCCTATACTATAATCATTTTGTACAACCCTACCCATTTTAATCTGATTTTTTTCTAATTCATAGACTAGACACCCATATGTAAAATTGATTTTCACATTTTTCATTAACAGCAAAATATTCATGTACTAACCATGAAAAACCAAAATGAACTAAAATACCCATATTTAAGGTGCATCTACATGGTTTCCCCTATCTATGAGATAATCGTGTATAAGATGAAAGATTTTATAAAATGGAAATTAAAACCCCAAAAATCAAACTATTTAAAAATAATACACAATTATTTAATATTTAATACAACAATGACATGGAAGTGTTAAAATTTATATAATATTCTACTTTCTACCACAAAATGTTATTGGAAAGAGTAAAATTAAATTAGATAAAAATCATTTTCACCCATTCCTAGGATTTCCTACATACCATATACTTAACCGGGTATGTGGACACAAAAAGACTATCTCATGAAAGATAATTTTATCATTTTAATCCTACTATCTAACATAAAAAATTATAATACCACCATCCCTTAATACTAATATATGAGTCATATGGTTCGGTAAAAACATAAGGAGGCCCATTATGAAAGGGGAGCTAGAAAATAATGAATTTCTCAAGATCAACAGGTCTGATCCTCAAATATCATCAAATATATCAAAGAATAATCCATGTCAAAATTGTGGAATCAAAATTTTAATGGCTATATTGAATTTCAATAGGTTCAAAAACAATATAAAATTCATCTATAATTGAGATATAAAAGATAAACACTTTTCAGAGAAATGTATAACCAAATTAAACAAAAATAATCAAATCACCAATAGAAATGATAATTCTCCACCAACCATAAGAACCAATTCATTAAAATAGATCAAAATATATTAAAGGGAAAAAACTCAACAGGAAACACAAACCTTAATGTATAGAAATTACAATAATTAATTTTAAAATTTCATAAAATGAGAATGGTAAACATAAATAAATAAAATACATGCCTCATTATGAATCCACATTATATTCAAATTCAGTTATATAATTTGAATGGGAAAACATCTTTAGAACTCACTGGGGGAACAAAAAATCATGATGAACCTAAAATAATATTAAATAGTGAAAATACTAGACAAAAATATAAAAAAATTCAATCTTTATTCAAACTGGAGAATTCACCCAAGTCTTCACATGTGTAACTCAAAAATTACATGCCCCATCACATGGAAATATCATAAAAATCATTAAATAGAATAATCAATCAGTAGGGCATAAAAAACAAAAAAAAAATAACTCTCCAAAATAATGATGGAGGAAATAACCAAAGAAGTCACCAAGTTTGAATCACTCCAGAACACCAAAATCCTCTAAAATATTCATGAATAAATCTTAAAATATATAATCTCGTGATTTTATTCTATTTTTGTGACTCCCACTATCATTGATAATTTAACATAATTATTTATGAATATGGATTTAATATACACTAAAAAGTTATGTCCTTAGATATTTTAATCAATAATCCCAATGGGTTCTAAATTGAAACCACACAAGGGATCTTATCATGTGAAAGGAAACTATAGGTCTTAGAAAATACCACCCATATTCAAACTATCTAGGGTGAATCAATAAACTTTCCAGTATATGTTTCCTAATTTTATTAACTTTCCTAGAAAATACATTGAACTATTTCCATATAGTACATTTGAATAAATTTAAATAAAACATATTTTAGGTCCTGAAAAAACACTCTCTCAAAGAAATAATAATCTATACATTCATCAGTGATTATATCTAGAGAAAAATTATAGCAGATCAAAAAAATTATAAACATGGTCCTTCCCTATTTTCTCACCTAAAAAGACACTCATGAATTCAATGGATTCTTAAAATTTTACTCATAGAACATTTCTACCAAATAACCATTATCATGAATAATTCATAATATATATTATCCTTTAACTAAGAATGTTGGATTGTCTTCCATCAAACTCAACCTGGTTCTTAAATTAACCAATAAAAACTTTATGTTGTAGGGATTTGGTAATTTCTAGAATATTGGATTTTTCCTCAATCCATGTAAACCACTCCATCACCTCATGTAGACCGTGATAAATATAAATATAAGTTTGTTTATTATTTAAGAATGTATAATATGGGGTCCAATGGTAAATAATGTTATGTGAAAACCTATGATATTTTAATATAATAGCATGTTTGATAGCATATATGACACAAAACAATGAACATATATAAAACATGAAATATTATTATTTAAATAAAACCTATATAAACTTACTACTAAATTAGATAGTTTTAATTATATTTACTACTTTTTTTCAATAAATTTGGAGGATTGGGTATTTTTTTATGGGCCTGTGCCTTTCTATTAAGAACTCAATTTTTAGTAAAGTAGTATTTCAAAAAATATGTTTCCTTTAAAAATTGGTTTTAATGTCTATTATGAGATGATAATATAATTATTTTTTACCAATTTTATATTTTTTTATAAAATTTTCTTTTTTTAATTTTTCATCACAAAACTATCTTAAGATGATTTTTTTAATTTTTCTCTAGATTATGAATTTTTAATGAATATTGAAAAATATTAATTTTTATTTTAAACTAACTTAGAAATTTAAATGTTACATTTTTTACCAAAATGGTTCAAAATAATGATTAATTTAAATATATTATTAATATTCTAATTATATTTATTAAAATTATTTTTATCGGTGAATTGTGTATAAAAATATATATACCTAAAAGTCATTTTTTTTCTAAAATACATTTTTTTCACCACATTTTTCATATATATCATTTAATTATATTTTATCACTTATATGAATTTAATTTGATAAAATTTATTAAATATTTGAAATCAATAAAATTAATTTGATGTATAAATTGTAACATAATTTTTTTCATTACGAATAGAAATAAAATAATAAATTTTTTACCACTATTAAATTTCATATGGGTTTATCGAGGGTCAAAAATTAGGGATAAGGGATAAAAATGACCTAAAACATGTCTAATTTAAATTTTATTTCCATATCTATATTCTATACCATTTATTATTTTTTAAGGGTGAAATTTTAAACCATTAGGGTTGAGTAAGACATTAATATATTTTATTCTTTTTATTAATTCTAAATATGTCTTCTTCCCCACTAATAAAAGGACACCCCATCTCATCTGTTATAAAAAAACATTAACTGCATCTTTTCCAGAAAATATCTACCAAAATAGATTTATTACATCCATCTCCATGACCTAGTGTTCTCAGTTTGATCATACATTTATCCTCCAAAGGATTTATGTATAAATATAAAGAGGTTGTCTAAAGGGGAAGTATAGTTCTTAACCATGTGATTTCATTTTATTTCTTCTTATACCTACATATAATATTCTTCAAACAGGAAAAAATAATATCACCAATATATTCTATCTACTATTATTTTAATATATTAATTGAATATACTATATAATTCATATCTTCTTTTAAATGGGTAACAAAACTGTTATTCTTGAGTATAGTGGGATACCACCTTTCAAATTGATGTTATTTGTTTCCTGTTACCTCATATCATGAATATTTATAATGGAGGATTTAATTTGGTTGTGTGTATATATATATATATCATATTTATGAAATATTGATAATTTTATATAATTAATATATCTTATATTTTTTTACCTTTCCTTTTATTGAAAAATGATAATATCCTTCATGTGTACGTGCAGACTACCACCTTCGTGAAGCTATGTGATTATTATTTTCACCACCACATCAAATGAATGGTATATATAAGTTTATTTAAAAAATAATATGTTATTTATATTATTATGATCATTCTTAAATTTTTAAATAATACTTACCTTCATTCAAATAATATCTTTGAAAAATGTAAACGTTACTCTTGAGAACATAAGACCTATCGTTCGCATGATTGCATTGTTTTTCATTTTCCATAACTATATTTATTGATTTATTTTAAATATATAATTTATGTATAAAAAATATAATTATATCATTATTATTCTAGATATGATGGAATAATGACATTTTTTATCGTAGTCAAAATACCAATGTCATTTTTATTATATGGAAAAATTATTATCAAACTGTCTGATGTGAAATTAATTGACTAGGTAATCAAATATAACATGGAAATTAATAAAATAAAAGGTATAATAAAATTTAATAAGGTTATTTATCATTTAAATAATTAACATATATTTTAATTTAAGAAGATAATGAATTTACGTGACGATTCATTATTAAGGTAAGGGGTTTCTCAACTCAATTTCCATTCATTAGGTTAGTCATCTACTTTATTTACTATGTTACTACATGATTATGTGTGAAATTTCCTTTGATTTTAGCATTTGGTATTTCAATACATTTTTTTGAAATTAAATTGGTTACACCAAATCAATTCATTGACTAATTATCATATCAATTGGGTGATCTTTATAAGGGATTTCATCTCAATTTCCAATCCATTGAGAGATATTTATTATTATCAAACTATTTAATTTTATATGGTTTATATAATACCCAAATGAGTTATTTAACATAAATATCTATTTATTCATTATAATTAATTATTCAATTCATGTTACACTTTAAAGAGGAATGTTTAAATGAAATTTTGATCTTGTTTATCTTTTGGATTAGGTATATTTTCTTTCATGTCAATATCATTAAAAATTATTTATAAAATTATTTTTATATTAAAAAATGATTTATTAATGAAATTTTATGTTATCCTAGAATTTTTATATGGTTTTGAAATAATATTTTTATTTTTTCCCTTAAAAGGATTATTTGTTACTTCTTTTATAAAAAAAAGTCGAAAATAATGTTTTATATTTAACCAATATAACATTAAAAGACCTTGCCACCATAATAACCACTTTATACCATTAGATTATTCTATAATATTTTGTATATTTTGTGAATGAAAATATTTATAAAATTTATGTTTCGTTTTAGTCTATAAAAGAATTGATTTTACTATAAAATCTACTTTTTTATTATCATATCTGAAATCTTGATTAATTTTTATTCATTAAATTTTTCTTGAAACATTCAATTTATCATGATCATTAGACATTATATTTATATTAAATATCCATATTATTTGTATCATGGATATGAATATTGCTTAAATCGTATAGCATTTTTACAAATAGTATTTTATTTTTAAATTTATTTGATTAATTGCGGAAATACTGATAGTTCATACTGTTTAATCAATATATAAATTGAGTGACAAAAAATATTTTTTATGAATTGAATTGATCATTCAATTTATGAGGAATTCATTAGATATGAAATTTCAGGGGGGGGGGGTCTCGGTTATAGATATTTCATATATGTAATGAAATTCTCGTGAGAATATTCAGTTTGCCAAAATAAAATGGGTTTTTGGTGTATACTTACCCACATATATATATATATATTAAAATACCTTGGCATAAGGTCTCTTTAGTATAAATATCATGATTTCTAAGATCATGACATACAATAATGATAATATTCTTCATTATGAATTAAGTTATTATTATACATGAGATTAGTTCATTTGATATTATCTATGGATGCATTTGGTTATTGTTTTCTTGATTAAATGGAGTGTGTTTTCAGTTATTTACCTTTAAATATAGATAAATAATTATTGGTTCATTATAACTTATATTATACATAACTATTACTCATTTTCTAACACCACCCTTTACATTTTTCACTTCCTCGGGATATAGAAAAGGATATTATGAATAATATCAAGGATGTATGTGTGCCTTTACTCAATGTATTTTATATTTACTATGAAATATAGGAATTATGAATGTATCTAGTTTTTCATGTCAACTAAACTGATCTATTATTCAGGTTGAGATCCTTTTTATCTTTTACCAATTTAATAATATAGACACTGACTCCAAGTTACTAGAGTTATGGATGTTACATTTGGTATAGATTAAGTTTATTAGAAACCTTGGGAACTATATATTAAATTTACATATCCTATGTGATAATTATAATAAACCTTTATAATAGTTGAGAACATTAACCATTAGAGGGAATTTTATTCTTTGTCTCCATATTCATGATTATAATGAGCAAAATAATTGCATTACATTATTCGGTGATGGATCATGTCATAAGAAAGATAATCAACACCTATATACAATGTGAAATATTCTCTACTTATAAATCCAATACTGTTAGTATTTAAAATAATAAGATAATGGATATATTAGGGTAACATACTTAGCTAATAGTGAATAATTTTACCTGAATGGAGAAATTTGTTATTTCATAATGTGATTATCCTACATTGGATCACTTCATTTTGTATAAGTCCCTTTATTTTAATAGACATACTAATCAATTTATAGATGAATAATATATTAAGACCCTAGAAAAATATTTTTCTATATTTGGGATATAATGAATGTGAAATGGATATTTTGGTCGTTTAATATTTGATAAGAGATACAAGTAAATGGTGGTAATTGATCTAGAACTCTAAAGATATTTAATAAATTGAAAACATGTAACGAATAACTTTTAATGTGATATTCTTAAATAAATACATATATGGAGAATAATGAGATGAAATAGAGATGAAGTTCCTCAATTTAATGTATAAGGAAGAAGAAAGTTTGTTTGTGTATAAAGATAACATTTTAAGATTATACAAGCATTCTTTGGAATGTTTACACAATTTGAAAAGAAATATTTACCATATATTTAATGGTCATAATCCAGTCCTCCAAAGGTAACAATCCTCTAAATGTTTTTATCTTATGACAATATGGTATAATGTTCTATTAGGAAGCTGAAATAATTCTCCAAGTTATATATTTTCAAACAGAGTGAATATAAGGAAGGGAAAACTGGGAAAAAGGAAAAATAAATGAGGATATGGAAAATAGGTTAATGATGAAACTTCCACTTTTGATAATATTGAAAGAAACACCTATATACTATCTAAATTTTTAATACGTTTGTATTAATTTTTGTGAAAGGGGACATAAGGCTTTTGAATTAAAGGAATAGAAATTAAAAACGATAATATAATACTTCATCAATAAATACATGTGGGAATTTTTTAATCTAATGTCATAATTGTCAATGTAACGTACCAAAGAAGGATCCAGGGGGAGAATGCTATGTTTAAGCTACTACTACAACCAAAGTGAAATTATTAATGTATTTATTATTGGGGTCCATGATTTATGTGTTATAAATCATTTATCAATGATATTAATATTATAAGAATAAAAACATAATAGTTTATACTAAAATAATATTTATTTATGGATTTAAATGAATATATCGATTGGTATTGATGACCTAGAAAAATGATTTAATGGTACGATGATATTTTTCTTGAAACCCCCAAGACTGATGGAAATATCAAGCATTAATTATTCCTAATATTTAGATAATAATGTTTAGTTGAGATAATGAGATGATTGACATAGATAAAATAAATAAAATAGTATGGGTAACCTTCAGATTTGTTATATTTGATGACAAAGTGATGAATTTTTAAACATTTTTAGATTTATATAATATATTTTATAATATGTAAGTAATATGGAGAGAGTTAATTTTTAGAACCCACGAAGTTATATTTGAGGTTTTATAGTGATTCAAGTCAATATTATGTTTTATTAAATTATACAATAAAGGTATTAACATGTTTGGTATGCGACATTATGAGTTACTTTATGTTTTCTAGGGATAAATTATTGATCAAATCATTAGGATTTTTGGGTGTGGAATTTGGTAAGACATATTTTGGAGGATTATTGACGATAAATATTTATAGAATCAATAAATATGAACTTTTATGGTTACTTCTGGGGTTTTAAAGATTGATTTAATATATTTGATAAATTGTGATAACAATTTGGTTTTGTTTAACATTTTGAGAATTAAGGATTTAATTTCACTCTTTTAGGGATCATATGATTTTTTTAATGTTAAATTTAATTCTAGAATCTTAAAAAATCATCCTGAATACTCATTTTTTTGAGAAATGATGAAAGAATAAAATTTTACCAATCTAGTAAGTATATTTCTTTATGTTCTTTGTCTATATTTTTAATGAATTCCTCAAATATTTGAAAATGATCTTTAAACTAAAATATTATTCTATAATGATAAATTTTGATGAATTGATAGTATTTTCACCCATAATAGATTTTGTGTTTTATGGTCATTAACTTTATCCTAACAATGTTCTTTATCACTCTCTATCATTTTTTAGGAATTAGTTTCCTCCTCCATGTCGACATTTTAACTACCCACTAATGTTATCCTCTTTGGAAACCTAGGTTTTTGTTATTTTAGATGACCTTTGTGATTCCATATTCCTCTTTTTAAGAATATGTTTTATTAACAATTTTTATGATGTTTTTTTGCAAAGACAATTTTAAATGTCAAACTATTGATTAGTGATAACTGGTTAAAATTTCAAGGAAGTATTTATTTAATTGGAGTAGAATGTAAAAACATGATATTTTAATAGAACACAATATTTAATAGAGTATATGACACACAAAACCGATGCAAAACGACCTATAAAATATTATTATTTAAATATGAACATTATTTCCTAGATGTAGAATTTTAGGGAATGAATATTATTAACTATAATATGAAATATATATAAATGTCTTACTAAATAAAAATTTATTGATTAATTCCAAGTAAATAAGAACTCAATTTTTAGTAAAGTAAATTTTCCAAAAATATATTTTCTTCCAAAATGTTTTTTTTGGAGTAAATAATATAATTAATTTCCTTAAATTTTAGAAAATTTATTTGATAAAATAAAATTGATTTTTTAATTTGGTATAACAAAAATTTCTTATAGTGAGTTTTTTTATGAAAAAAGAGTGTTTTTAATGAATAGTGAAAAGGTGTTTTTTATTGAAAAAATGTATTTTCATTATAATAATTTAGAAAGATAATTTTTTTATTAAAATTTATAAAAATAAAAATTTGTTAATTTATAATATTAATAATCCAATTTTTGTATTTTTATGAAATATTATACTTTATTTTGTTGTAAAAACATTTTTAAACATGAAAAAACATTTTTTTTTTGAACTGTTTTTCTCCAGTTTTGTTGGTTTAACATTAAATCAAATACTTTGAATAAAAAAATTAATATTTGGTTAAAAGGAATATTTTATTTCTATTCATAATGAATAGTAAAATTAGTAAACAATCCACGATTAATGTGAAAATAGGTTTACCTGGGGGTAAAACTAAGGAGATAAGGTTTAAAATGACATAAAAATAGGTTTAATTTATATTTTGTAGTAATATTTAGACAATATATCATCCATTATTTGGGAATTTTATATTTTTTAACCATTATTCTTGAGTAATTCATTAATCTATTTTATTCTTTTTAACAATTCAAACTATTTCATTTCCCCAACAAATATAAAAAGACTCCCTTATCCTCTCTTATATACACTTCAAGATACATTTGGTTTATCTAAGACCTATAAAATTATCATCCTTGCATACTTATATATTAACTAGAGTCCCTAGTTTTATTAGAAATTCATCCTAGGAAAAATTTAGATATAAACTTAATGATGTTGTCCAAAAATAGGTAATATTTATAACTATGCATTTTCATTTAATTTATTCTTATACCTCCCTAAATTATTCATCAACCGTGATAAAATAATATTAAATGTATCTTTCATTTACAGATATTTTATTAAGTTAATAACATAAAACTTATCCATCTCTTATTCTATCAAATATGAAAATAAACTATCATTCGAGTGTACGGTGAACTACCAAATCGCGAACCGAAGTAGTTCATTTCCCATCATCATCTCTCATTAATATTTATAATTATATATTTAATGAGTGTGTATATATATATATATTATTAAGGATATATTTATTATTATTTAAGGGTAATATATCATATATTTTCTTTCCATTATATTCATTAAAAATGATAATAATGTTCATGCGTACGTGTGGACTAGCACCTCCACAAAGTGATGTGATTCTTTTTTCACCACTGCATAACATGGATAGTATATGTATAATTATATGTAAAGAAATAATATGGAATTTATTAAATAATGATCATTATCTAATGATCAAATATTATTTACTAGTTGAAGAAATTCTTATATTATAAATTATTATTTCTACCATTAGAGTGGGTTATAAACCCTTCTAAATTTATAAATTGTGGTTTATAAAAGTATCACTATTATGTCCATGTACCTGTCAATAGAAATAGTCTATATTAATTAATGTTATAATTAAAATAATATCAGTTATATTACATCAGGTTAAAACTCCCTCAAATTCTATGAATAGTTATTTGAAGGTGTTTAAACTTCCACTAAATGATATTTTTTTACTATTATTATTAATTTGGGTTTAAAAATGCCTCTAATATAACAAAATTAAAATTTAGTGTAAAATTTAAAAGTAAATTTTAAGCCCTGTAATCTAAAAATAATAATTTTTTTGAAAAAATCAGATGAGGTTAAAACCATCTCTAATCTAAAAAATTTAAATTTGGTAAAAAATTAGAGGCACTTTTAACAACCACAGATCTAAAAAATTAATATTGGAAAACAACTACTGGGGTGTAAAATCATCTCTAATGTAAAAAAATTATAATCTGTTGAAAAATTGGTGGCGGTTAAAATCACCTCAAATATAGAATAAATTAAAAATATTAATAAATCAATGTAGGATTAAATTTTATAATGAAATATAGGAAATAAACACACACACACACACACAAATATATATATATATATATATATATATATTAGCTATGCACTGAAGCACTCTCGACTTAAAGGAAAATAGACATGGGAAATGATCCCGCGACCTTAGCACCATAGCCCCACCGACCTAGCCACCCAAAATATAGAAAATAATAATTATAATAATAAATAATTATTTAGAGAATTTTAAAAATTACATAAAAATATAATTGATAAATCATATTTACATCATTCATGAAAATATAAATTATGGGTAAGATATAAATATTTTATACAAAATAAAGTCACATCATTATATAGATCATCCAAAAAAAATCATCAAATCATAATTTATTAAACCACAACGCATAAATTGATTTTACCAAAATACACAATTTTCATTAAAAACATTAAAAAATTCAAAAAATCATCATCAAGGTATTCATGAGATGAAATGAATTATCCTCTCCACCAAATCAAAATTAATAGCCTCACCACCAGATGAAAATTAACAACATCATTTCCAAAAACACAATAGGAACAATAAGTAATATCATACTCTATAAAATACAATAGTGGAACATAAAAAATAAATTGTAAAGAGAAAAAATAATTCAATAGGAAATGAAAAAAACCAATCCATTACAACTTTATCACCATTAGTTCATCAAGGGTATAAAATTATTTTCTCATCTGTATTTGTAAATTTATTTTTACTGGAGAGAAATGAACATTAATTATAAAACCATAGTAAGTCTTCACATATCAGTCTCTAGGAAGTTTTATTAACATGAAGATTAAAAAAACATCAATATTTATGTTTTATGTGCCTCTTCAAATTTTATCATTCTAACAGTTTTAAAACCATACCATATTTTTTAAGTGTCCATGAATAACTTTAAATAAATAAAATTTTAAAACACACATTCAAATAATGAAACTTTCAATTTTATTTGATATTTCGTATATTTTTACTATTTTACTAGTTTAAATTTTATAGGGTTATTCAATCACAATCTATTTTTACTTAATGTAATTACATATTTTAAAATATTACTCTATAAGTGTACCAGAACTATAATAATTTATATGTCATATAATTGAATCGATTGCACAATTTCATTTATTCAATATTTATATCTTTTTTGAAATCCTTATACTATTGTAATTTTTTTTTCATGAAAATAAAATGCAACTGCGCTAAAAATGATAACTACATATCACTCACTCATTCAAATTCTATTTCACTTCTATATAATTGATTTCAAAAATTTGTTATTCCCACCACTATTAATCAATCATATTTTACCATTTTTTTATTTTTTTTATTACATAAGTAAGTACTGTTTTCTAGCAATCAGTTTTTAAATATATTACTTCATTATCTTCAACTATGAAAATTGGTCTTACATAGTGTATATAGTAATGGAATAAATCATGTGAATTAATATAAAAATAATCAAATAAAATACCCTAACATTTTTTTAAAAATTCATCGGGTCAAATATCTAAACATTTTACACAAAATACATTCACTGAGCATAAATCAAGTGAACTAATAGAAAGTAAATATAGTATTGGATCAAATACCTAAACAAAAGAGAATGGGCTTGTGAAATTTTTTCTTTAGCATTAGTTACTCCAGATGACCTCACATGATTTGGTGAAGGTTTGTCTTCTATCTATCCTCTATCAACATCAATAATTAAATTACAAATAATATTTTGAAAGCATAATTTTTTTCCATTTATGAACAATAAAACTCTTTAAAAATAAATTAAAAAGATGTGTTTTCAATTAACAATAAAAATTATAAAAACCAATAAATAGATATTATAAGAATTTATCAATGTTAAACAAACTTTATAAAAAGATATTAAAAAATTAATGATATATAATTTTTGTTTATAATGACATCTATTGAAGGAAAATTGGACCCCATTACTTAAAGAACACCAATTGTTGTCTGCGTTTTCTATTTATTTTGGCTAACTTTTCATTATTCCTTTGTAATTTCATTTTATCTTGATTGATATTTGATTGTAGATCATCATATACTTTTAGAGATATATGAAGGATATTATATATAATTCCATTGATACCTCAAAATATTTTAGAGATAGATAATAATAAACTTTTCTAACATGTTCCTAGTACATGACAATGTACATAAACCAGATTCTATTTTCAAGGTATTTCTTTAGAGCATAATATTAATAAAGTATTCAATATTGTGACAAATCCTCTTGTCATTAGTCCACACTAAATTATTTATATATATATATATATATGATATTAATTTTCTATGTCAAAAAAATAAAACATTAATATGAATGATTACACAAATGTTTTTTCATCATCTTTTATCTATGATCCATCAATTGTTTGATATAATGTATCCCATATATTAGTCCTAGCAATATGTTTTCCAAAGTTCTTCCCTTATAATAAAAAATCTTATCCAAATAAATAATATGCAATAAAATTCTAAAAACTTAAAAGATATACTATAATCATGAAAAGGCCTCAACCCGAGTAGCCCAGAGTCGGTGATTACTTTATTAGATTGGAACTAGATGCAAGGTATTTCATCCTAAATGACTAAATAGTTTAGTATTATTGGAAAAATATATAAATAATTTAATTTAAAATTTATTTTAAAACATAAAAAACTATGTTTTTTATATGATAATGACATTATCCCCCCTTATGATATTTATTCATATCAATCACAAAACACATCCTGGTATCCCGGGGAAAACAAAACATAAAAAGGGGTCAGCTAAGATGATTGGTAAGGGTATTTATACAATGAAATATATCATCAATAAATAATTATAATCAATATAGAAAGGTAAATAATTTAATCACATTAGATTTAAATAATAACTTCATGATAATATTGATTGAATAAATGATGATCTAGTAAAACCATATAAATAAGTACATAGAATAGATCATATCCATGTATATTATAAGTAATCGAATAATCACATGGAAATCAATAAATTCTATAAAAATGAGGGAATTAATAATATCGAACATCATAAACATAATATCAAGACCTCTGACAAGACAGTTTAAAACTGTGCATAAAACCTATTTAATTTGGCAAGCTGATTTACCTCATGTGACCAACCGATGCCTTGAGGGGATCTATAATTCAAGTCCCTAACCATCAAATAATAATTTAAATGAATTATTTATATGAAATGGGTAAAACCATATCAACATATAAAATTCATATTGAAAACTACCATATGAAATTATAATACTTACCATAATCAATAAACAGTTCCAATGAGCTTGTACCCTAGTGGTACAGGTTCCTTCTTAGCATCCAAAAAACCTAGGATCAAATTCGGGAAGGGACTAATTTCCGGTTTACTGTAGCAAAAATGTAGTAGGGGCACTGTAGCAGACTGTAGAAGTGATGGAACTGTAGTGGTGGCGACACTTTAACAGTGGAGGCACTATAGTAGGAACTGTAGCAGCATCGGTATTTTAGCAGCCCGGGTACTGTCGTAGAACTATTCATTGAAGAGCCCTTTAGGCCAAAAATAGGATTTCAGGCCAAGTATTCAGGGCACTTGGCATTGGTAATTCGAACAATGTAATGGGTCTCCCTCTACCAAGTCTAAAGAGGTATTCACTTTAAATAATAAAATGAGACTTCAACCCCAACCTTTATAAAAAAAATAAACAAAATCATAAACCACCCAGAGTAATATGGGGAATGGTGAAAAAATTATACATCCTCGGTCAAACTAATTATAAACCATACAATGAAATAATAAGGATAGTTTCATTACAATATATCCTTAGTGGATCATATTTATAATAAGGTTTATTTATATTGATGAATATAAATTCCATGAAATGATCGTTTAAAACTATCTTTAGAAAAATATCTTGTGTACTTTGAGAATCTACTTTTAAAATAAAAATTCCAGAAAAAAAATTTAAAAATAAATTTACATGAAAATAACCATTTAAAATTATAATAAAATATTTATTATGTTTATTTTTCATGATATAGGACAATTTTTTCATGCCATACATGTTAAAAAGGATCCCTTTCACATTTTTGGTAAAATCCAAATGTGCCTTGTTTGGAAAATAGCATGAGGATTATTTATAATTTTTTTGTGAAAATAGAACACGGGTAAAACATTATTTAATAAATAAATAGGATATTTATAAAAACATTTGTCAAACATTTTTATAAATCATATATTTGGATGAAAAATGGATATTCGATCGAAGAGTGAAATAAAGTAAGATTTTCTTTAAAACAGTTTATCCGTAATTTTGTATAGTAATGAGAGTGAAAATGTTACTATTACTTGGAAAATATATAAAATAATAATAATATAGGAAAAAATATTGAGTTTAGATATAATTGTAGAAAAATTTATACAAGGGACACTTAAACATAAACAATCTTGAATAATAATTATATTGTGAAATACACCCTTACCTCTTTTGTAATGTTTGAATCATAAGCCCCATGAAAGAAATAACATCAAATGAAAAAATAAATTACTTTAATAGAAATATATTCATGATATAAAATCTCAAAAGGGTAATTATATACACAATGTAATGTAATTAGTGGTGAATATGGACTTTGTATCATGGAATTAAAAGTGAGACGAGAAACCCTTACCTCATGTTTGAATTATGTTGTATGTGTATGAACTTCTTGTATAATAGATATAGGGGTTACTATATATATATATATTAAATAATAATTATAATACATATATATATCATAACATATTGGTTTTAATTATATTCTTTTATCACCCGTTTATTGATATTTTTTGTTAGAATCACTGTTTTAGGAGATAATTTATTTGTTTTTCATGTATGTTTTGGTTTGGTAATTTCAATACTTTTATTTTTATCATGGTTACATCATATCTAGAATATTAAATAGGATATAAATATCATATATATTCTTTATATATTTATTTATTTTAATGTATAAATTTTATTGAAAGAAAATGGATTACACCATTCATGGAGATGGTAAGTCGTACATACACATAATGTTGTTTCCAATTTCTCAAAGGATAAAAATAAATGTAAATAAAACATTAATTCACATCTAAATAATAATTTTTATGTTATATATAGAATTTATATTAATCTAATTCTTCCTAATTATCATCCATGGAAAAATATAATTTGAAACGTTTCACATTGTTGCATGGAGGTGTTAGTCCACATGTATGCAGGAGTGATGTTATATGTTCCCATAGACTTGAAGGTAATAAGTTAGATATAATATTACATTTAAAAATATCTGATTTGTTAATAAATATATCATATATTAATTAATTTTATCCAAATTGCCTTCATTTTAGAGCATATGTGAAAAATAAATCACATCGCTTCGTGATACAGTAGTTTGTTATACACACGAGCGGTGTTATCATATCACCCCACAAAATGTGTAAGATCCCAGATTCCATATAAGGTATTTTATTGATTAAATTTCAGTTCAATCCCCTTATTTGGTCCTAAATATGTGTTTCCCAAGTTTATGTGAAGACATGTGGGTGTTCCAAGAGTTTTCGATAAGAAACAGGATAAAAAAGGAGTTTTGGGGAATGTTACACAGTTTTCACATAGTTAGTGCAAAATATGTGGAGTATCCTTGTTAACCATTCTTCCATGGAAAAATCCTTATGAATGGTTGGTGAAAGGTTAAGAAAATCATTTGAAATTATTATGAAACTATGCATAGGGGTGATTTTGGAACTGTATCTTCTGCACGGTTTGCACAAGGTTTGGAAAACTGTGTGGGTAAACTGTGCGGCCCAGAAAAGTTAGAAAATTTAAAAAAATCCCATGCCGGGATTTTAAACCCCAACTTGGTATTTTCCTCTATTCTTCCCCTCTCAACCCTAGTGATGATAAGATACCTCCAAGACCTCCCAAGGATCAATATCCCACAATTCTTTGTCATTTGGATTTTCATCTTTTGCGGATCAAAGATCCGGGTAAGGCTAATTTCACTCTTTCTTTTTTTGGTTAAGGGGTTTCATCTTCTCCTTCATTATATCCTAAGCTCTAAATCCTTTATTTTTCCGAGAGATTTAAGTTAAGGTTTCAAATGGTGGTTGAATATGGATTTCTGGATTTGAATGGGATTGCATTCATCATCATATTTTATCTAAGTGGTCTATAAGTTATATCCCATAGATTTAAGTATATTTGAGCATAGGTGTATGTGTTATGTCAATCCTCTTGTTGTGATTTAAATTAATTTGGAGGGATTTGGTATAATAATAATCTAAGTAATTATTTTAAACCCTAAAGATCCCTTTTGGATGTGTCGAGGATGATTTGACCAATTTGGGGCCACCCATGGGGTGTGCCGACCTTTTCGGACCTAGAAATTGATTAGGTCATGTGTGGAATTGATGTGTAATAACATAGAGCCCCTGATGAACATGTCTGTTTAGTTAGTTGGATTGAATATGAAATGTATATGTTTTTACTAGGTTTAATAATTTCATGCGGGGTTGTTTGGCATGGCTTACTAATGGGTTAATTGGGTTAAATGGGATTGTGTCAAATGGTGTATGATTTAAGTTCAATTGCTAAATAGGACTAGTACATATGAAATGACGAGATTGTTAAATTGTAAATGTCTTGTGAGTTGAGAACATGTAAATAGTTTCATGAGAGCACTGATAAATATGAAATAATTTAATATATGATAAATTTACTTGAAATTATTAGTGGGAGAAATGGGTTAATGTATGGACATTTAGGAATATTGAATAAGGAATAAGGGTGGTTGAATTAACTTAAAGGGTTAAGGAATGAAAATGGGAACATGGGTAAATGACTATGAATTGTAATGGGTAAAAGTGTTAATGGGTTATTTCATATTATTAATTCCCATGTTGTTGGTTATGCATTGTGATTGATGATTTCCAATAGCATTGGTTAAGTTATGTTGTGTTATGGTATGATTGTGGTGATTTGATAAAAAATCATTTGAAAATGACTTGTTAGAGTGGGGTATTGACTTGAGGTTCTATTCCTACGGGTCGAGTTAGATTGAGGCTCCAAACTCCACCCAATAAATGCATAGTTTAGGGAAGTGGACAGAGGTTATATCCCCCTAATGGTTTCATTCCACCAAGACTAAGGCTTCGAGGTGAGGATAATGTACTGATGTGATATATGGATCCCTAGTGAGGTAGGTAATTGATTTATTTTCCCTATGCATGGTGATTTATTTCCTTAAACCCTTGTTTTGACGATAATTATGCCTAACCCATGGATAATGTGATCAAAATGGATTAAATAATGAAGGTGGTATAAAAAATTAAATTGGGATAAATGCTAGGAGTTAATTAAGTGAACCTTGGATATCAAATGAAACCATAGTTGTCCTTTATTTACTTTAAATTTATTTTTTACATGTATGCACTATCTATTAGACATTATATTTTATAGACACCTTTGGAGGTGGCCTACTGAGTTTTATACTCACACCATGCTCATGCCACCAATGGGTACCCGAGCAGTTTTCTTGGTTTCATATCCAGAAAAGATCAAGGGACCTACCCTACAATGTTGAGTTGGGCTCGAGATTCACTTGAAAAAGGATCTTGACATTTAGTCAGGAACTATTTGGGGTTTTGGATGTTTGTATTATTTTGGGTTTCATTCACTTTTCACTACTAGCATGGAATGACATAGTTGTATTTGATTTGTTGTTTGTACCCTGGTTTCAAAACATTTGGTTATGAATATTTATTTTTTGTTTCATATTGCTTCTGGTATTTAAATTTTGTTATGTTGTGTCTTAATATGGTAAAGAGGTTATAATCTCCCCCATGTGATTTATTATACCCTCGCCTCTAGTAATCAACATACGGCATATGGGGAGGCGTGTTTGAGGTCATGTGGTGACTTGGCTCGAGGAACCAGGTAGTGGCTTCTTGGTCCGGGATATTACAAAGTGGTATTAAAGGAGTTCTATTGTATTTCATACTATTTGGGGATGGTATAATTAAGACTAATAATTGTTGGGCCTTGGTAATGAGCTCATGCCTGGGAATAGTTATCCAATGTATGGGGGAAAACCCCAAGTCACCCAAGGGGGGATTGATTTTTTATATTTTTTGTTACATTTGAATGAAATTTCACCATTGGGTGGTGCACATATTGTGTGATTTGACAGATTTATGATATTTTCTAATATTTTGAATGTAATGAGTCCATGCATTCATGCATAATTTTAATAAACTAAAGATATTGTCGGCATGCATCATTATAGGCACACATACAGGATGGGTGTGTGGGGTATAGAGATTAGAATGCATTTTACATCCTAGATAAATCTAAAGAAAATGATACCTGAAACTGGTAATGTAAGTAGGTAAATGAAATGAACTCAGATGAATAGTTAAGGAATATTGTGTATAAAGATTTTTTATGACCAGGTTAAAATTTTGGGTTGTGATAAATTGTAAAGGTTGATTTAGTGTCTTATATAAAAAGGACTGCATAATGACAGTAAAATTGTGAAGGAATTCTTTCTAATGAAATGTGTAAATGAGTTTAAATGTTGATTATATCATGTTAGGAAATATGAAATATTCCAAAGAGGAAGGGATTATGTTTTAAAAGAATAAATGGTTTAAATAGGTGTTGATGAAAGAATTGTGATTAAGAAAATTGGTTACCCAATGTTGACAATGAACCACTGTAGGTGTGGTAAAGGGTAGTGTTTAAAGTGTGATGGTGATAGTTGGGATAGAGAATGAAAGATGGTTTGTAAAAGGTTGATAGTGTGAGATATTTTCCATATGTGGATAAATAATGTTGTCCATTCTTCGAATCTTTGGGCAAACGATAAGTTTCAAATGAGAATGATTGGGTTCAAAGGTGGATATCCTCTCTGTTGTCAGTTTTACCCTTGTAGGTGTGGGTTGGGAAATGAGAGTTCCCTAGTTTGAGACTTTAGATTTGTATTGTGAGGCATTTCTAGTTATGAAATAGTATAGGTGGTGTGTTTAGTGAACCCTTAGCAGGGTTGTTGTTGTCGGTTTGTGTGGTGTTGTCTGATAATTAGAGTGTGGAAACCCTCATTGTTGTGACCATACATAGTGCATGCTTGATCCAAAGGATGGTGTCTGTGTCTTGGTGACCTTGTGAGTAGAGACCTTACGGGTTGTTTTTTGAATCCTAGAGAATATTTTTGGCTCGTAGTTCCAAATAATCTGTACACCTTTGTTGTGAAACCTAGAGTAAATGGTTGTTTTGTGTACTTAGAAGAGTGTGCATCAAAACTAGGGTGAGAGTTCCATTCACGAGCATTTCTTTATTCATGTCATGATATGAATATATTGGAGATAAGGACAAGGGATTTTCCTGGTTGTGACTCTATACTAGGGATTTGGTATTGTTCAACCTTCATGGTGACCTATGAGAGAGTTCGGACCGGGTATATAGTGCTTTTGGGTGTGTATCGCACATGTAGATGTTTTAGAATTTGATAGTGGAACTCAGAGTGTTGTATGGTGTGGGTTTGGCCAATAGGGCTAAGTGGGAAGGCTGATGGTTGGGGGTTTCACTCCATTTGTGGTTACGTGATAAAGATTTCATAAAATCAAGGGTGACCTTGTGGGAGGTTAGGCTAGTGGTGCAAGTACCTTGGAATATAAAGCATTGGAAGTGATTTAGAGGTGGTTTCAATTCATACTAAGTACCACAAAAATTTAATAAATGGTATAGTTGTGCATGGTTCTTTAATAAAGAACCCTAGGGTTTTTGAAATGAGGTAATGTTGTTTTGAAGGGTTGTATCATATGGATGTCTGACTCACATTTGGGATGATGATTAATGGAGGTCATAAAGTTGTTTTCGAGTAGAAAAGAAATGGGCAGTCACATGGATGAATTGGTTTGTATGAATGGTTTAGTAGTTGGGTAAGATGTAGAGGCCTCCTCAAATATGATGAGGATGACTAACCATGATACATGGTCGGGTAAGTAAGTGGGTGATTGGCTATACACAAGTTAAGGTTGATTTATGAGAGACTTTTGAATTGAAAGGTGTGGTAGACCGTTTTGTTTGGATTGTTAGTTGTCAGCGACACATCATAAAAACACGAGGGGTGTGGTGGAAGGTGTGACATATGAAATGTTGGTTCACGGATTCTTGGTGGTTTGGTTGTGGATAGATGGTTATACTTGGTTGGAAATCACACCTGAGCGATGGTGGATAAGTTGTGATGAGATGTATTTAGTAGGGGAGCCTGAGATCCTTGGTAGGTTATGGTGTCATATAGTTCTACATTAGATATGGATAAGTGGGTGGTGGTGTTATTTGAAAACTTCTTGGTGTACCTCAACTAGTGAAAATACTTCCCAATATCTTGATGTTGTCCTAGGAATGTTGAAAAGCTCTAGACATATAAAAAGATACATGAGGTTTTTTGGATGGATGAGGGACATCATGAAGTTATACTCAGGGAAACGGTATACTTGGAGAGTGATTATGGGATGTACACCCTCCATGGATTCTGGTGAGGTCATTAGGATGGACTAAATGTCAACAAGTTTCATGGGTTCCATTCATGGAAGCTGGGAATGGGCACTAGGTGACATTCATTTTCTTATTTTTTCAAAAATATAGATATCCATACCTATTTTTTGGGGTTCGTCTTTTTAATGAGAGTAATACATGTTGGTTGGAATACTTCATGGAGATAAATTTTAAGGACACTCCTATGGTGGGGACTGATAATTGAGTCATGGATGTGGAAAGAAGAACATTGAGTTTATCTAATGGCACCGTAATTCCAATGAGGAACATGTGAGGTGCTTGTTAGGTTCCCCAGAGAGGCAATGTGGGACTTAGATGTAGTGGCTGATGAGCCGAGTGTTGGATTGAAGCTTTGGATGGTTCCATGTGAATCTTGTGATGTTTGTAATGAAGTCATAGAAGGGTGTGGTAGGTTATGACAACAGGTCGTGGCTAGAGAGGTTGTGTTCTAAAAGTCCCAAAATGATCACGGTTCGACTCATTTCATTTTTCCTTGGGTGGTTTTAGAACATCTTGATGTTGAGGGAACCATGTCCATGTGATGTGGTACCATACTGAAGGTGAAGCAAATGATGGTCTGAAGGGAAATAACGTCGCGATGGTGGAATTCTATTGGAATTCAAGGATATACCTCAGTGGGTTTGTAAGGTGTTAATGATAGTATTCAATTCAATATGCACCTTGGGAAGGTGATAAGGGGTAGTGTACCATCATTAGAGAGTGGTTTCTTTGGGGAAAATTAGTCGAGGATGGTGTGACGAGAAATGGTAAATATGAATGGGTGTGGTGAGACTAACCCACCTCTGGGTTGAAGTTGTACAGGCAAGTACCTTCTTGGAAATGAAGTGTACCTGAGTGAGGTCTAGTTGACCTCAGTCAATTAATGGATGGTGTAAGAATGTCTTTTTAAATGTTTTTGTCAGTGTGTCTAGATTCCAAAATAGAGTAATGCTCCTATGGATGTTGGGGTGCAATTAGTTGTAACATGTCAGGTGATGTAAAATTTGGGTTGAGGTTCGAGTGGTCTTTCTTCAAAATTAGAGGATCCAAGTAACAAAAGATGGTGGAGATAATCATACCAGATAAATGTTTTGTTGAAGACATGATCAGAGTTTCGAGTTTTAAAGACTAGAGTGGTCACCATTCTGGTGATTTTCTCCTAGAAGAGAGCATTGACATGGGTTTAATTGGTCAAGTAGCTGACAGTTTTGGGTTTCATTTGGATGTATAGTTGTGGAGTGGAATTATCGGGATTTTTTTTGGAAGGATAGTGTGTTTTCCTTCGAGTGATTTCTTTTTTGGTCACTATTAGAGTTGTAAAATAGAGGAAAATGAATCCAAGTTATTTGAGTCAAGATTGTGTAGAGGATCAGGCCGATGGGGTGTTAATTGGTTTCTCAATGATGATAATAATGTGTGTTATCTTTCCGTGTGTTGTGTGTTAGGTGTTGTCACTAAAGTTTCCCCCATGAATTTCTCGTGTTGGTAATGGTTCAAGTGGATGCATCCTTGAGGATTTTATTGGTTCGTGTTTTGGTTTGTGGTGAGGAAGTCTTGAGTGGAAAGTTTCTTCCATTGATCTGTGTTCGGTGGCCTTGTGATGTGAAACCAGAAACATTGAAATTGTGAATAGATAAGTAGGACCTATGGCATGATCTCTTGTTACAGAATTTTGGTGATTCTTAGAAGAGTGGCTCGAGGATGAGCCGTTATAATGTGTGAAGGTTTGTAAGATACTAGATTCTTCATAAGGTATATTCTTTTTTAAGTTTCAGTTTAAGTCCCTTATTTTAGCCTAAATATTTTTTTCCCAAGTTGATGTGAGGAATCGGGGATGTTTTGGAATTTTGGGACATGAAACGGGATGAAAAATGTGTTTTTGGGAATGTTGCACGGTTTGTGTATGGTTAGTGCAAACTGTGTGGAGTATCCCAGGTAACCGTGTATCCATGGATAGATCCTTATACATTGTTGGTTCATGGTTAAGAAAACTATACGGAATTCCTAGGAAACCACATGAAGGGGGTTATTTTCAGGCATTATCTTATGCAGAGTTTGCGTATAGTTTTGAAAACTATGTGGGTGAACTGTGCAGCCCAAAAAAGTTGGAAAAATTTACAAAAATTTCCACTTCATGATTTTAAACCCCAACTCTGGATTTTCTTATATTCATTCCCTCTTATCCATAGTGACAGCCCAAAACCTCCAATAGCTCCCAAGGATCAATATCCATTAATTCTTATTCTTCTGGAGTTCCATTAGTTGTGGATCGAAGATCTCAGTATAGCTAATCCTACTCTTTCTTCTATTTTTGTTTTAGGGGTTGCATCACTTCCTTATCTCTACCCCAATATCATAAACATTTATTTTAAAAAGGCATTTAGTTTGAGGCTTAAAAGGGTGTTTGAATCTGGATTTATTTCTCTTATTGGTAGTTTGTTCATCATCAGATCTGTGGTAGGTGGTCTACAAGTTATATCCCTTAGTTTTTAAGTTGATTTTTGTATATGAGTATGTATTCCTCCTTTCCTTTTATTGTGATTTAGATGCATTTGGAGGGATTTGGTATAATGATCGTCTAAATAATTATTTGAAACCCTCACGATCCCTGTGGGATGCGTTGTGGATGATTTGACCAATTTGTGGCCACCCATGGGGTGTGCCGACATTTATGAACCTATAAATTGATAATTTTTACGTGTGGAATAGATTTGTAATAACATAGATATTAGGAAGAACATGTTAGTATGATTAGCTGGATTGAATATGGAATTTATATGATTTTTTAGGTTTAATACTTTATTAAGGGGTTGTTTGTCATGGCTTAGTAATGGGTTAATCAAGTTAAATGGGATTGTGTCAAATGGTATATTATTTATGTTGAATTTACAAATTGGACTAGAACATATGAAATGATGAGCATGTTAAATTGGAAATAGAATGTGAATTGTGAACCTGTAAATGGTTTCATGAGAGAATTGATAAATATGGACTAAGTTAATACATGAGAAACGTACTTGAAATTATAAATGGTCTAAATGGGTTAAAGTATGTCCATTAATGAATATTGAAAAAGGCATAGGGGTTGTTGAGTGAACATAAACAGTTAAGGCACGAGAATGGGAACATGGATAAATGACTATGAATTTTAATTGTTAAATGTGTTAATGGTTTGTGTCATACTATTAATTCTTATGTTGTTTGTTATGCATTGTGATTGAAGATTTCAAATGGCATTGGTTATATTATGGTTTATTATGGTTTGGATGTGGTGATTTTTTTAATAAGCATGTGCACATGGATTAGTAGAGTGGGGTATTGAATTGAGGTTCTATGCCCATAGGTTGAGTTAGACTAAGACTCTAAACTACACCCCATAAATGCACTGGTTAGAGAAGGGGACAGAGGCTCTATTTGCCTAACGGTTTCATTCTACCCAGAACAAGTCTTCGAGGTGTGGTTAATGTGCTGATGTGATGTGTGGATCCCTATTGAGATAGGGACTTAATTTATTTCCACTATGCATTGTGATTGATTTCCTTAAAACCTTGTCTAGATGATAATTATGCCTAACCCATGGAACATGCGATCAAAATGGATTAAGGAATGAAGATGGTATAATAAATGAATTTGGGATAAATTGTCGGAATTAATTAAATGAACCTTGGATATCTAATGGTACACGAGTTTTTCTTTGTTTGCATACCATTTATTTTGTACATTAATTCACTCTCTATAAGACAAGATATTTTGTATACAATGTTGGTGGTGTCCTACTTGGTTTTGTACTCACTCCCTACTCGGGCCGCCATTGTGTACCCAAGCAGATTTCCTGGTTGTAGGTCAGGATAAGGTCAAGGGCCCTACCCGATGATGTTGATTTGGGATTGGGATGTACATGGAAAATGATCTGGACTTAGATCCAGGGCCCATTTGGAGTTTTTTTCCATTTTTCTTATTTTGGATTTCATTCACTTTTCACTACTAGCATGGAATGGCATGGTTATATTGGATTTGTGGTTAGTACCCTGGTTTCGAAACGTTTGGTTATGAATGTTTATTGGGTGTTTCATTTTTATTCCATTATTTATATTGAGTTATATTGTGGATTACTTTGTATATAGGGTATAGTCTCACCATGTGATTCATTAGACCCTCACTACTAGTCAACAACCTCTTATGTATAGGGATCCATGCTTGAGGTCATGGGACGACTCGGCTCAGGGCGCGAGTTAGTGGAATCTATGTTGAGGATGTTACAGAATGGATATTAAGAAGATATATGTGATATTTTAGTTAAATTTTTATAATTATTTCATAAATATTTTATAAATATTTTAAATCTATCATTTTTTCTTATCATGATTTGTAGTGATTGGAAATAAACAACATCGATTCGCAAGACAATTGTCCCCCATGCACACGATTAATAGTTTTATTTCCCACAAGATAGGAGAGTAGATGGATGTATGTCACGATATTATCATAATAATATCAAAATAAATGGTAGATTTTATTTTTTACTTTAACATGATTGAATAATATTTTAATGATTTCAAATAAGAAAAAAAAATAAAAAAGTTTGTTTTATAACGCTACCTCTTATCCATGGAGCTTCTTTAGATTGGCACCAAAAGCCTTAATAGGATAGATTTATGAAAAAACCAAAGTATATAAATGTTTATAGATGATTAAAATGGTGATTTTTTGGTTATTTTTTGATCTAAATGGTTTGGGAGTTTTAATAAGAGAGGATAGGGGTGGCCTTTTATAAGCGGGGGAGAGGACGCAAATGCAATTTCTTTAAATAATAAAGTGTACTAATCTTTTTTACAAACCAAAAGGCTTAAAAATAAATAATTATTGATCATTATTGGTGATGAGGTTGAAATATGTCCATAAAATTAGTTTTTCACACGTTTTATGTCATTTTTAACCCTTATCTTAATAGTTTAATCCCATATAAACACATTTTCACATCACTTTGGTATTTAATGGTTAAAATTTTCAATTATCAATATGGTGAAAATTAAAATTTAAAATTGTAATATTAAAGAAATTACTATTATTTTAAATACGGAAATTTGTTTCCAAATTTTATTCAAAAAATAATCATAAGTAAATTTAAAATTAAACTAGTAGGCATGTTGAAAAAAATAGATTATCCAATGAAATTTTTTAAAATGTTTAAAAATAATATATGGCAAAAAAATACGAAATTGTTACCAATTACCTAAATTAGTTGAATTTTAATAAAATTAAACAAATTTTACATTAAAAAATTAATATATAATGTAACTTTAAAAAAAATTTAAACTAAAAGGTAATTTTCATTAAAAAAAATTTGTTTTTGACTATTATCTAAAAATTTGTTTTAGAAAAAATCTCAATAATTCACCCACAGATAATTTTTTCATGTAGATTTCAAAAAAAATAACTTTATTCAATCATTATAGAATCCAAGATTCATAAAATTTAATTTAAAATTATGTCTTCAAAGCATGATTATACCACCTTTTAGAAAAATATAGTTTTTAAGAAAGTATTTATTTTTATTTTAAATGATTCTTATTTTATTTATAATAAATAGATAACAAAATAATTTTATTTTATACATGTTTAAACCATAAAATTTTCTAAATTTATTTAGTTCTATTAAAACCTACCAACTTAACAGCTTGGTTATATTGGTCATGTTTAATTAAATATATTGTAATAGTTTACCATTTTACTTTGTTTTTTTACATTAGAAGATATCGAATATATTGAATTTATTTAAAAATATATATATCATATAGTCTCATTGAGTAAAATTATCTAAAATCTTGGAGTTGTGTGTCATATACACTATTGAACACGGTTTTCCACTTTTAGATTTTGAGGGTGTTACATTCCACCCAATAAATAAATTACATCCTCATGATTTAATATTGATCTTGGTTATTAAGGGTCTGAAATTTTAAAATAATATTATTGAAATACCATATCATGAGAAGGATTAATAAAACCTCCTCTTGATAGGAGAAAAATCTAAGTATGCAGATTGTCTGGAATAGTCACATGATTAGATTTCTAAATGAGATAAAATTGGGTGGAAGTGAAGATTTGGACATTGAAGAAAAGTGTAAATAATTATGGAGAGTGATATATATAATTTTTCACAATAAATTGAATCAACTAGAAAATTTAACAACCAAAAATCTATAAATATATAGTTTAAATGAATTTAATATGATACCATTTTTATTTCAAAATCCTTTTCCTAAATTTGAGGGATTCCTTTACTATCTTGACCATGAACATAAAGAAAATATACTTACTTGATATATTTCAATTTCAAACGACAAATTTCATCTTTTGGTTGTTTTTAGATCAAATTTCACTACATTATTTATTCTAAAATATGAATATCAATGATGAATTTTTTATGAATGAACCACTAAAATTTACTTTTAATGGATCATAGGATCAAAAAAAAGAGTGATAATCCCATCCATAGGTCTCTAAATATTTACCAAAACCAAAATAGATATAAAGTTTCTTCATATATATTAATATATAAACATAAACAATAACACCAAAATATATACTTAATTCATTTTATAAGTATTTACTCTTCCAATATATGTCTGAGAAAATTCAATATCAAAATATTTATAAATAAGGTCCCTAAATTTAGGAAATGAACTTACCATTAGATTTTCCAAACAAAATAATGTACCTATTTATATTGTATACCAGATATGTGAATACATTTTTCACCATAAAACCTTCATGAAAACTTTCATTATTCCTCATTACTTAAATAAAACCACATATTATTGAATATATAAAATATATCAAATAATGTTGTAAACTATATCACTGATTAAATAAATTACTTTGCCAACAATTCAATAATCTCTTCTAAGGAATTTCATAGTGTCTAGATTACTTTATCCATATCAATATTATTCCAAACTAAACATTATTCTCTAAACACATGGAACATATTAAGGGTTACCCTCCCTTAACCATGTGTTTTCCAAAAAGATAAATGTCTCATTGTATCACTTTTCATGGTACTATTCAACAGGTGTCCTCAAATTCCCACAAAAAATTACAATAATTCAAACCATAAACTTTTTTTCTTCTTATAAGGTGATTATTAATGAAAATATAATTCTACAATAAAATTAGAAAAAATTAATACATAGTAAAAGTAATCATTCCACTTAATTTTTAAAACATTAACACCTCTTCATCATCTTATTTCATAATACCTCCTTCCTTTAATATGTCTTCTGCATCCTCTTCATCATTAATGATGTAAAACTTTTAAAAAAATCATTGATGACTCTTTTTATGATATTTCCCCATAGGAAATCAATTTGTATAATTATAATACATTTCACATTTAAAATATTTGACGTCGGTGATAGATTTTAGATACCTTTATTCTATTATATTTCATTAATCATACATTCAATATTTCCTCATTAATTAGTCACATTGTCATCCTCTTTTACACACACAAATAATATTCCCATTCCTCTAATAAGATAAATTTTGTGTTCAACCCACATTATTTATATATAGGAAACTTAATCTTCATTCATTCATGGTATCCAAAACTAGAGCTCAAAGAAATATCTACCCTTCTCTAATTTGGTGAGTCTGAGAGTAGGTTATGATGCATGTTATTAATCATATATCGTGGTAACTAATTTTGAATAATTAAAATATCCATATCACAATTCATCAACCCAATAGATTTATAATCAATCCATTTTTTATTGCAATAAATTTTAAATCAATTCCTTCTAGTTAATTCAATAGACTAAAACAAAAAAAATAGTGTAGGAAATAATATTCATATTGGGAAACTACATCATCCTAAAAAATAATTTATAGGATATAAGGACCTAGCCTTAAACCCAACAAAATGATGAGTTTAATTTAATAATTTACATCCTTTAATTTAATTATCTTTTTGGGTTTGATTTTTTATAGAATTAGGTAATAACATATACAAAAAAACATTCAATACAATGTTCACACTTCCTATCATTATCCATTTGTTTACACTATATAAAACGTTTTTAAACAAAACAAGATTTTATTTAATGAAAACTCTTCATAAATCTCAAACTGACCACTTCATTTCCCTTAACGATCCTTAAATTGTGTGAAATCATTTTAAAACCACGGTATGAGAAAAAAATCATAGTAAAGGGCATAAAAATAAGAAAATTTTTATTCCATTGAAAAACATAAAATCCTATGAAAACATTTTTCATAAAAATATCATAAATTCTTAACAAGAAATGGAATTTTCATTCTTATAAAAATATAAAATATTTAACCATTTGAAAAAAAAGTATTCCCATGAAAACCAATTAAGAAGAATAACATTAAAAATATGAACATTGAAGAGAAAGTGTGTTTGGTGGAAAAATTTAAAATAGGATTTGTTAAGCAGAAAAGACCCTTATCACTTTGGAAATATTTAAATTATAATCCCCATGAATGAATGACACTAAAAAACATTACATTACATTATAATAGATAAATTTATGACATAAAATGTCAAATGGGATTTAAATACACCTCATAAATGAATATAAGTTCATGGTATCAAAATATGATTCAACAAAAGGAAATTGAGATAAAGTCCCTTACCTTGAGTCTGACCTGTCACGTGTATCTTTTTAATCATTAATAATTTAATTATATTTATATTTTCTTTATATAGAACATTTTTAATTTTTATTATTAATTTTATTTCTATAATTAATATGTTATATACAATTAATTAATCAATTAAGTTCATTGTATGTTTTCACCATTTTCATCTTATGTGTCAGAAAATGAATTTTAAATGTTGAAAATAGTTAAAGAGTGCATTATTTAAACATATACAGAATAAAAATCCTCATTTTATTATAATATTTATACATAATTTATAATTCTAAAATAATTCATAAAATCTGGTTATGAAAAATGAAGTGTGTTAAGTTCAAGGAGATGGTAGGTCGTACATACACATTAATAAAATTCTTATTTTCCAATTATAATTATCAAAACCAGTAACTAATATACAGAATTTATTAAATGATAATAATATCATTAATATAATATTATAAACATATTTATATCATCCATGTGATGTGGCTATGGAAGAGGGTCACATCACTTTATGAAGGCGGTAGACCACACTATAAGAACAATGTTATCATAATTAAGTGAGGGAAAAGGTTAAAATGAAAAAATATATTGTCTTACCATAATGATAAAAAATTTCATTAATATAATAATCTGGTCATTTATATCACATATAATCATTAAATGTATCCTTATCATTTTTCTTTTGAAGCATTAGTGAAATAAAAATCACATCGCTTCATGAGGCGGTAGTCTGTCATACACATTAGTGACGTTATCGTATCTACAAAAGAATGTAAGGTAAAAGGATATATATGAGATAATGAATTATTGGGTATAAATATTTTATAAATAATATATATATATATATGCTTTATATCCATTATCATAACTGACTCTAAAATGTTTTAATGGAAGAACAAATGACATCAGTTCGCGAGGTGGTAGTCTGTCGTAGAGATGAACAATGATTTCGTAACCCATTTGATGGGAATAGAGATGGTTTTATATAATTCAATTATTATAAAAACATACTAATATATGAGATATTTTGAGTTTTTTATATCATTATGTTTTAATATTGATGGAATGAGGTGGATAATTAAATAAATTAAAGATGTTCTTTGAGAAACATTACCCCTTTTTTCGATATCCTTTTTAAGAATGCACCAAAAGTATTTTTAGATTCTATTTATACCAAAAATAAAACTTATAATATGTTATGATATAATATGGTAAGTTGTTTTTTTATTTATTGGCTGAAAAATAGGTTTTATGGTGTGAATATTATTGGAGATTGGGTCCCCTTTATTAAGTGGGGAAGTGGTCACAGTTGGGATTTTTTTAAAAATAAGTTATCCCAATTTTTTAATATGTTAAAAGGATCCAAATTGGTAATTATTTGTAATTATATGTGTAATGGTCTAAATATGGTCGTACTATATTTTTCTTACATGTTTATAGGTCATTTTTATAATCTACTTTTTAGTTTAATCCCTAGTAAACCTATTTCTACCTAAAGAGAAGTACTTAATTTTTTTAGTTTTAACTATTAATTTGGGTAAAAAATAAATTTGAAACTATTAAATAATATAAATAATTATTATTCAAAATATGTATTTTATTTTTCAAAATTATATTCACATAAGTGTAATTTTTTTAAAAAAAATTAATCCCATGGACACTGTGGGAAAGCAGAGTTTTAAGAAGTTAATTTTTCATGAAAAATATTACTATACTTTTACTATATGGATAAAAATAATAATTTTATAAATTTAATTTAATATTTAATTATATAAAATCTACACATTAAATTTAAAATATTCCTCATTATATACTAGTCTAATTAATTAAAAATGAGAAACATTATTCATTTTAAAACTGTTTTTAGAAAATCCCATTTTTAAACCTGAAAACAGATTTATAATAAAAACAAATATAAATATAATTTAAAATTAATTATGTAAATGAAATAAAACCAAATAATATTTAATTTACATGAAATAATATTCATAACATAATGGTACTTTTAAATTATATAATTTATTAAAAATAAACTTCTTTTTTAAAAAAATTGGTATTTTTTTCTTTTTATTGAAAAATCAATATTTATTTAAAAATAAAAAAAATTCATGATACATAAACTTATATATTTTTATTTCAGATATTACATTCATATTTTATATTTATAATTTTAAAATTAATTAATTAAACATTTAAGCAAAAACCATTTAAGAGAAGACTCCAGTTAAATATATTTTCTTTTTAGATAAAAATTTAGTTATTTTGTTTAAATAATATAACATTCTAATTCATATTAATGTATATGAAAATTATTTAATCTATCATTAACTTTTTGATATATTATTATCCCTATTTTAAAATTGTATCCTCTTAATGTTATTCACTTATTAAACAAGTGGGAATATATTTCCCCCATATCATTTTCAGATTCCCATGTTGCCTCTTCAACCATATAGTTTTTCATAAAACCATATAGTTTTTCATATAACCATAACCTAGTGAATCACTTTATTCCAAAACACTTAATATATATGCTCAAAAATATGAACAAGATTCTCTTTATAAAAAATTTTCTCTTCCAAATGAATTGATTCTATACTCATGACGTGAGATGAAACAGAAACATTTTTCCTTAACAAAAAAATATGAAATACATCGTGTACTTATGATAAACTCAGAGGAAAAGACACTCGATATAAAATTGATCCAAATTTCTATAGAATTTCTTAAGATCCAATGAACAATATAATAATATTCCCTTTCTTATCAAAATTCAAAATGCTAATTCATGGAGAAATTTTTAGAAGGTTGTGATCACCTATCTTAAAATAATGATCCTTTGGCTATCATTATAAATTCTATTCATGCTCTGAGCCATCCTCAAATGATACTGAATCAAAACCACCTTGTAAGACATTTCCTCTACCAAATATAGTCCCATAATCCTCTTTTCTCATACTTCATCTTAATTATCTAGTTTTCGAAACCACTTTTAATATAATGCCTCAAATGGTACCATCATTATACTTGATTCAATACTATTATTTTATGAAAACATAAACAAAGAAAGATGTTGATTACAAAATCCCTAGTAATCAATTGAATATGAATGTATCATATCTTTCATGGGGTAAATATTCCACTCATACTATCCATCATATTGAGGATGAAAAACTCTAATAAAATTTGATTTAGTGCCCAATAACTTCTGATTTCCATTCTAAAAATTAGATTTGATACTGACATCAAAGTATGATAAAATGGAGACATGAACTCCATGTAACCTAATTGTCTCTTTTATATATAGCTAATAATGATAATCTAGGGAAATTTTATCCTAAAATGGAATGAAATGTAACTGTTTATTTAATCACTAAATAGTAACCCAAATCTCATTGATACCTTATGATGTCCTTGAAAATCCCACAAAAAAATCCATGGATATATTTTAACATTTCCTCTCCAGCATTAAAAATAGGTTTGAGAATCCACTATAGTAATCCATGCAGTAATTTATCATGATGATAAGATAAACAATTCATGGTAAATTCAATAATATCAATTTTCATTCCTTCTCACTAGTAATTATCATAAAGGTCATTGTACATCTTAGTGCTACCTGTATGAATGGAAAGTGGAGAACTATGAGCTTTATGCAATAACTATTTACTAAATTGGGAATCCCAAGGCACACATAAGATTTTAAAAAATTTTAAAACACCTTATCTGTCTATACTAAAATCATGAACCTTACCCTTCTTAATAGATTCTATGTTTTCCTATAAATTTTGATCATCCTTATGATCTTTCTTAATTCCTTATTCCAAATTTTACTATATTGAAACAAATAACAAGACAAGGGTTTTTTTCTAAATTGAAAACAACAGGGCCAAATATTATATAATAATTAACCAAAGGTTCATATTCAAAACCTAACGCAGATAATGTAGAATTTTTTTTGGCTCAAAGCATCGATCAATTTATTTTATTTTCCAAGATCGTAATGAACTATGAAATAAAATCCTTGATTAGTTCCATGTATCTTCTCTATATCATGTTTAATTATTTTTGGTTTAATATATTCATCAAAAAATTTGGTCAGTTTATATTTCACAATTTAATCCATACAAATTATGCCACTAAAGTTTTAAAGAAGAAACATCAAAGATAATTACAAATATTTTTTCAGGTCATTTAACTCACGAGGATTCAAAAAACATGAAGAAAATGTAGTTATATGATAATTCTATTTTAAACAAACCAAAGTCCTTTCAATGAATAGTCACTGTAGATAATGAATTCTTCATTTCTAGACGGTAGGGACAAAACATTATAATTCACCAATCTTCTATTCATTTCCTAATAAAATCATCACATTATTTTATCCATATTAATATAACTCATTTTCTTGTTAGATTATACAATAAGATATATATACATAATATTTTTCAAAAAACCATCGATATTAACCTGCTAATCCATGAAAATTATGAATCTATATGATATTATTATTTTATTTAAATTATGTTACAACATTTTTTATAAGGTTCAATAGATATTTTATATTTAGAAAAAAAATATTTCATAGGAATGAAATTTGTTTCAATAAAAACTCACACTTCCCAATTTAGTATATTGTTTCTTTTAATATAAGTTTTTAAAAAAAACATAGGTTTATTTCATGATTATCATGACTTTTAGAAAATACTAAAATGTCATTAATAAGAATAACCAAAAAATTATCCAAGAACTGATGAAAAACTATATTCATAATGTTTATAAATAAAATAAGTGGATTGGAAAACACAAAAATGCATAACTATAAACTAATTATCCAAATGTATAGTCTGAATTGTTTTCATCAGAATTTTATCCTCCTTTAACATCAGCTAATCATACACAAATCATTGGTCAAACTTTTAAAAATTATATATTCCTTGGAGTTAATAAAATGAATCAATGATGTGAGTAAAATTATATTTTTTATTAACAATGATGTTATTGAAGTCTCTATAGTCAATGAAATGTATCATTAGGCTATCTTTTAAAAAAAATACTGAGCCACCCCATGATAAAGTGAACAGTTGTATGGAACTTTTATTCATTAATTCATACAATTTAATTTTAAATTATAAAAGATCCACTTGATCAATTCAATTTGGGGGTCTATAAATACTATTAGAATCATTTACTAAATAAATAGTAAAATAAACCACCGGAAAAAAAATTACACTAGGAAAATAATCTAGAAAAACATACATTTATTCACTCACTAATGGCACATTACTTGTTTGAGTAGTTTCATTATTTTTTACCTTGTGATCTAAGTAAATTTCACTTCCATCTCTAATCAATTTTTTTAGCTTCTTCATATGTTATCAAAGGCATGAGATCATTGATAAAAACTTTTATGTAATGGAAATATATCTTAGCATGGTAAACTGAAATCTAATACATGCCCAAAATGATATAAATTTATAATATTTCTAGTCTAGTAATATTTTCAAAAAATGACATCCTATTGTTAATAATAGAAATATTCTGATAAATCTTAGTTACTTTAATACTCCCACCAAAATGTTTCAACAAAACATTTATCTTTCTTTCATTAGATGATATTCATAATTTATATGAAAAATTATTATAAATGAATAATTTTAATAACCATAGACAAACATGGAATTGAAATAATTTGAATATAAAAGTAACATAACTTCCACCACTTCATTTGACATCACAATATCAACTATAGTAGTATAAAAAATAATTTCCCACCCCATTTTTATTTCATCTTGAGGATTTTAATCCCAAGTTCATATCTTAGGGAACACATTAACATAATGATCCAACATGTTACAACTAAAAAATATTACCATTCGATGGATATTTGTATCCTCAGTAATTGATATTCAATGATTACTTTCTGTTAAATTTTGGGATATATTACTAAACATTCTTCATCAGCAACACTTCCCTGAATTCATAATAAATTATCTAGGATTATTTTACCACACATACCACAATATGGGGAATTAATTTCCTTACCTCTAGATTTATTTTTTGTATGATTTTCCATCACAATCCATTATGACCACTACATAATTTCATTATGAAGAGAAATATAGGAGTTAGAAATCTCCATCCTAACTTCTTCACCATAATGAACAAGTTTATCATTGATTTTAAATTAATATGTAGAAACATTTCTTAAGATAGTTGGTTTTAATCCTGAGAAAAAACTATTAATTTTACTATTATTGTCTCGAATAAATTCTTCCACATACCTAGAAAATATTGTGATGTTTGTTTCACATGTATCCATATAATCTTCTCATTTTTTCCACAATTCCTGCAATTATTTTTCCATTCAGAGTTTAAAAACCTTAGTGAAATATTTCTCAAGGAAAACATCCTTAAATGTTTCTTATTTAATTGAATAAAGATTGTATTTCACTCATGTATTCTTAACAAAATACCAACATCAATCAACTTCATCATCAATATGATAACTGGAAAGAGTAACCTTTTGATGTTCCGAGAACCCCATGACATAAAATATCTTCTCAAGGGAATTGACCCATCCTTTATCTACCACAAGGTTATATGATCTTTGAATTATAGGGGATATTTCCTCATGAAATTCTCTAAAATAGAAATTTTCCTTCATTGTATATTGGGATCCTCTCTAGAATGAATACCACCACCTTTTATAGCTTGGTTCAACCAATCCATCACTGCAGAAAATTGTTATCTTCTAATTCTAAATATCTCAAGATCCTGGTTTAGAATGATATTTTCATCTTGGTTATTTTCTAATATAGCTTCCTTATTCCCTATATATAAAAAAATTATGAATAGAAATAATAAAGAGGTAGAAACGTGGTAATATTCAAATGATATATCATTTTAACTTGACCATATGGTAAAATATTACAAGGGTATTTTTTTAACATTATACCAACCTCTAAAGGTATCTAAACTATACTTTAATACCAGCATTAAGGACATAACCATAAACATTTGTTAATCTAATGTTTTAGTCAATAATTTGCGTTCCTTCACCATAATAAAGTGGACTCTTTATATCATTCTCCATTTTTTCCACCATATAAATCTTTTAAAACATAAAAATATTTATTTTCATAAAAAGTATTCATGAATTTCAACTGTATCACTTTATGTACCTTACACATACTTAAATTAATTGAGAAAAGTTTTATAAATATAGTATATGAAAAAAAATATTAGTATGTGACTTAAAAAAGGAAACTATTATTAAAGTGAAAAATATGATAACCAATGAACATTATTCTCCTTAAAAAACATAACTTTTTAACCATAAAGGTAATTATAATTCCTTAAAAAAGATAATTTATTTCACTTTTAAATGAAAAATTAATTCCATGAAAAATCATTATCAGGCATAAAAGATTCTAGTAGGTACCTTAGGACATCAACTCATAGATCCCTTATAGAACCCCTAAAACCCCTTACGAATTAGAATATCCATTCATACAACTTCATATATAATCCCATAGAAAACATAATCATTACCCAATGAATTAGACCTCTATCTAGGAAAACCCTTCATATAAGCTATAATAGGGTCACATGGCGTTATCTAGGAGCACCCATCATATATAATAAAAAAGACCCATGACGGGAATAAAAAAATTATGATTTCACTTTTCATCATAAAAAATTTGAAAATTTCTTTTAAACTTGTATATAGATCACATTAATATATAAAACTTTCATTTTATTTTAAAAACCATTTTTAATACCATAATTAAAAAAAAGAAAACAAGGTTTTTTATTTAAGAAAACATGTCTTTATATTATTGAATAGTAATATTATTTTAGTTATTTAAATTAATTAGAGCCATTTTAAATTCTATAATTACTTTTATTTCACTTATTATAACATTATATACAATTACTTAATCAATTAATTTTATGTTGGATGTTTTGACTATATTTGGCTTATGTGCCAAAAAGGACTTTGGTAGGTTGACTATGGTAAAAGTATCCATTAGGTAAACAACCCAAAAATAGTATTCATGAAATAATTATCATATTTATACATAAATTATACTTATAAAACCAATCATGGAATATTATAATGAAAAATCTAGTATGTTGCATTCCTAAAGATGGTTGGTCATACGTACGCATGAGTAATGTTTCCATTTTCCAATGATCATTATGTAAAAAAGGTATGTAATATGTAATAATTTAAGAATTATCATAATATAATACATATAATATTATGTTATTAAATATATCATCCATTTTGTGTGGTTATTAAAATATATTCACATTGCTTTGTGAAGGCAATAATCAACATGTACAAGAACAATATTTTCATCTTTATATGAGTGAAAAGGTAATAAAAAAGTTATATTACCGTAATAAATGATAAGAATGTTCTGAATATTAAAATTATGTCCGTTATATCACATAAAATCATAAAATTTATCCTTTTAACCTTACATGTGAAACGTTAGTGAAAGACTAATCACATCGCTTTAGGAGGCAGTAGTCTGCCATTCACACAAGCGATGGTATCACATGTCCTATGGGATGAAAGGTAAAAGGATATATATGATATAATTTCTCTAGAGGTAAAAATATTCCATAAATATAACATATATACCTTAAAACCATCATCATACCCTTATGTGAATTGTGTTAATAGAATAATGAATGACATCGGTTCGCAAGGCGGTAGTCTATTGTATACACAAATGATGATTTCATAACTCATTTGATGAATGTGGAGATGGTTTTAAGTTCTGAAAATATTTTAATAACATCCCATTATATGGAATATAATGATTATATTATATTATAATGGTTTAGTAAAAAATAATGGTGATGTAGAAAAAAATAAAATAAAGATCCTTGTTGAAGTACATTATGTCTTCTTTGTGTATCCGCCACAAGTTTACACAAAAATATTTTATAAGATGGATTTATGACCAAAATAAAGATTATTGAATTATATGATAGAATTATGGATGTTATTTTGGCAGGTAGTTTCTGAAAAAATTGGTTTTATGGTGTGAAGAAAAGAGGATATGGGTGGCCTTTTAAATGTGGAGAGAGGACACACTTAGTATTTTTGAAAAGAATTGAGTGATACCACATTTTTAATATGTAGAAAGAGTAAAACTCATAAATTTTATAACCTCATATGACTTATTGTATAAATATGTATAGAAAATAGTACTTATAAAATTTTATCGGTCAATTTTACACTTATCATTTTAGCATAACCCCCAGTAAACCCATTTTTTCCTTAATCAAGGTAAATAATTTTTACTATTTTCATAATTAGTTTTGGAAAAAAATCAAGATGACTTTATTAGATAATATAAATTTTTCTAATTAGAAATATTTAATCAATTTTTATAAGTTTCATTCACAAAAGATTAAATATTTAATTTAAAATTAACCCTGCAGATGTTGTAAGAAAGATGGGTTTTAAGAAGTTTATTTTTCATGAAAAGATGAGTGTATATTTACTCGATGAAGAATAATAACAATTATATAAATTCAAATTAATATTTAGTGATATATAATATGAAAATTTATTTTAAAAAATTATCCATTATGGATTATTTTAATTAACTAAAAGGTTATATATTTGGAATTTTAAAATAGTTTTTAGTAAAACTCATTTTCAAACAGAAAACAAAATTATACCAAAAACAAATATAAATTTGATTAAAAAGAAATTAATTGGAATAAATATAACTATATATTAATTATGTTGCCAAAAATAATATTCAAAACATAATGGTTGTTTAAAATTACTTGATTTATTGAAAAAAAAAATCCTTCTTTAAAAAAAATCAGTAATTTTTTACTATTCACTAAAAAATAAATAGTTTTTATAAAATACCAAAATCTTTCCAAAGGAAAATTTTGATATTATTATTTTAAAAATTATATTAATATTTTAAAACAATAATTATAAAATATATAAATTTAAAATTTAAATTAAAACCTTATAAAAAATATTTTATTAAAAATTAGTTTCTTTTCTAAAACAAATTACGTATTATTTTTATAACTAATATAACTATATAATTAATATTAATAAATATGAAAATGATTTATTCTATCATTTACTAGGTTTTTACAATGGATGTTAAAATCATGACACGTTCTTTTCAATATAATACACCTTATGTTTAATCTTAGGCTATTCATGGTTATTATATTTTCAAATTATTCATAATGGTTCACAAAGATAATTTAAATTAACCAATAATATCCCCTAAATGTGTCATAAAAGGTGTGTAGTATGGATCATTTTCATGTACGAGGTAATTCTCAAGTTAAACATGAATAATCCTTCTCAGAGTTATTACACTTAGGTACATCTACTCTAGAACCACATCCACTTGTAGTATCTAGATAGGGGTGTATTTCTAGAAAACCCCATTTAATATCATATTTTAAAAACATTAGGATTTTCTTCAAAGTTTATCCTCAAATTAAATCACAGTCTTATGTTCACTGATCTATATTTTCTCAAGTCTTGTTCTAAAGGTTTCTACTAAACTTCCTCAGATACCAACTATAAAAACCTCAACCCTCGTAGCCTAGAGTTAGTAGTCACTTTTTTCATTGGAAATAGATACAATGTATCACATCAAAAATTATCGAATATTTAGTAGTCATAGTAAAATGGATATATACTTTAATTTCACATATGTTTAAAAAAAATACTACATAATATTTTCTTTTAGAACACCATTATTCTCCTTAGCATATCCTTGAATTTAATTCACAAAAATACTATTAAGTATCCAAGGGAAAATAAAAGAAAATAATTAGTGAGATTAAATTCTCAGTAAGGGTATTCATATAGTGAAATATATTATGAATAAATACTAATAATCAGTATGGAAATTTAAATAAATAAAGCACATTCCATTAAAACAATAGTGTGAGTAAAAAATAATTGGAATAAAAGATAATCAAATAAATCGACATAACTTCTCACATGAAATTGAAATTTATCCATGGATATTATAAATAATAAAAGAATCGCATATAAATAAATAAAAGATCCTATAATTAGGTCATCGGAATGGCCCGAAGGCCTTTATTTTTTTATTTTTCATAATCCACCTTTCAAGGGGTGAGGTGTAACCCTTACAAGGAATGAAGACTTAGATAAAATTACATGACTCATAGATCTTAGAGTGTATCACCCAAACAAGTCAACTAGGAGCTTCTCCTCCCCAGCATATGTCATGATATCAGCACTCCATTTTCAGAGGGATGGTCGGCTAGCTGTCCTATGCAAAGCTGCATAGGCCTAGTACCAATGGAAAATTTATACCCTCTCATTATTCCAAATCCATTTAGCTCTACTATAGTGGATGTACCTACCCCAAATCATCATCTGAATCCATGCTCCTTATAGTCGAACTGGTACATCTGAAATCAAGTGGCCCAAAGGCATTGGCGTGTCCCTAAGGCCTTATGGTGTCCCAAAGGCCTTGAGAATCAACCATCTTGAAGGCCTGGGGTGGCCCGAAATCCTTGCAAAACCTGAAGCCCAAACTGGTGGCCCAAAGGCCCAAATGGATGAATATTTCTTGCTGCAAAGTATTGAATAGTACCTGCTACAATACTGCTACAGTAACCCAGAAATACACCTCCACCAAGATTTGATCTCGGGTCTCTTGGATGCACCTACCGAGTCCTCACCAAGCAGGCTGAGTCTCATGTGCTCTTAAAATAAGGCAATTCATAATTATAGGAAACATAAATATATTGTTATGTCCTTTTACAATAAAGTTTAAAACTATGGGTAAAAACCAATTTAATTTTTCCAACTGATTTTTCTCATGAGACCTAGCGATGTATCAAGGTTCTATATAATTTCTAGACCCACCCATCACAAAATAATTCTAGTCCATTCCTCATATAAAATGGGTGAAAAATATTCAAAAAAAAACATTCAGATGGAAAAATAAAATATAAAAAATTAATTCTAAATGTAATCAATAAACATAATCATAAACCATATATATTAATATGGATAATCCTAATAAAATAGTACATACCTTGTAAAACTGATCATAAACCATTTAGAGAAATAATCATCATGGTTTCATTATAACATATCCCCTTTTGAGTATATGTAGAATAAGGGTTGTTGTCAGTGATAAGAAAATTACAAGGAAAATATCTTTCAAAACATTTTTGAGGAAAATAACCCATACACTTTAAATAAACTTTTAAAACTAAAATTACACAAAAAATATTGAAAATAAATTTATTTCAAACTATAATTTTATATTTATTAACTAATATTTATAATATTTATTGGTTATGATGATAGGAAATTTCTTTCATTCCCACATGTTAAAAGAATATTTCTTTTAGAATTTATGTAAAATTTTAATGGCCCTTGTTTGGAAAATGACCAGAATATTTGTTTTCGAAAAAATATTAAAAATAAAAAATGTTAAAAATATCAATAATAAATCATTTGGTGAATGATAAAATAATTTTTAGAAAACATGGATTTGGATGAAAGTTTATTTTCTACTGAAGAGAGAAAAAAATCAGTTTTTCATGAATACATTTCCTCAATAATTTTAAGAACCAAATAGAGGGAAAAGGGGAATATTAAATAAAAATTATTATAAAAAACTATATTATAATAAAATAAATTATTTAATACATAAATATAAAATATTTCCCCCATGAGATACATAAAGATAAACAAACATGAGTAACTATGAGATTGTGAAATACACCCTTACAACATTTGTAATGCTTGAATATTAATCCCAATGAATGAAATAACATCAAATTAAATGTTAAATAACATTAATAGAAAAACAGTAATGATATAAAATATAAAAAGGGGCACTATGTTCACCACAAAAAGTACTAAGTGTTGATTAATACATGTGTCTCATAGATGTAAAAGTTAGATGAGAAACCCTTACCTCAGGTTTGACTTCCTTCATATCTATCTAAAACTCATATATAATAAATAAATGTTTTTTATAAATATATTTAAAACCATATTCATATATATCTTACCATATAGTATTTAATTATAATATTTTCCACTCGTTTATTATCACATCTTTGTTAAAATCACTATTTAATGTGACAATTGTTTCATTTTTCATATACGTTATGGTTCTGTAATTTTGGACCTTTTTTGATGATAATGGTTCCATAAAATATATAATGTTAACCATGATACTAATTTCATATATATTCATTATATATTTATTTCTAGTAATCTATAAAATTTAGTGATTTAATATCAACTACACTATTAATGGAGTTAGTAGGTTGTATATACGCATAAACATTATTTACATTCTCTCAAATGGTGGAATAAAAAGTTAATAAATTATTAATTAACATTTAAATAAAAATGATAATTATATATATAATTTATATTAATAAATTATATTCTTATTACCTTCCCAGTAAAATATAAAATGAAAAAAATTTAACACCACAATGTGGAGGTGTTATTCCATAAGAACACACGAGCGACATTATTGTTTTCAAATGGATTGGAATGAAGGAATTTATATTTTATATTAAATTTGAAAAAAAATTATTTCATATATATGAAATATATTCTTTAAATTTATCCTTAATGTGTTCTTTGTGAAGCATAAGAGAAAAACAGATCACATCATTGTACGAAGTGGTAGTCCGTTGTACACATGAGAGATGTTTTCAGCCGCCCCCGCCCCCACAGATTGTAAATGAATAATTTAATGTTATATTATAACTAAATAATTATAATTATTTCAAAAATATACTATAAATATGTTAAATACATCATTATAACCATTTTTGAGAGGTGGTGATGGGAAATGAAATACATTTGTTCATGAGGTTGTAGTCCGTTATACACATGTTTGACGGTTTCATTTCCATCTTGATAGAATATGAGATACATGTAGGTCATGATATTATCATAATATAATATAATAATATGTTTTATAATTTTTTTATAATATTATCTTGGTTGAATGAAATATTAAGGATTTCTATGAAGAAATAAAATAAAAATGCTTTTTTAAGAACGTTGCATCATATTTGGAGTACTTTTTTTGTTTGCATCAAAATATTTTCTAGGTTAGATTGATGATCATAAAAATAGATACAAGATTTTTTAATAGTATTAAGGAAAGTATATGGGTTGTTCTTCTAAAAATGTTTTTTAGAAGTGTGGAGAGTAGACGATAGGGGGTGACCTTTTGCAAGTGGGGGAGATGACATAGATGGAATATTAGAAACAAAATAAACTATATACACATTTTTTAATTTCCAAAAATCTAAAAAAATGGTTTATTGTATAAATTTAGAAGTGATAAGGTCAAAATATTTATATAAATATTATTTTGAAATATTTTAGGTCATTTTTAACTCTTATCTTCTTAGTTTAACCCCCCAAGTAAACCCCTTTTCACTTTAACCGTGATTATTATTTCATATTGTTTTCAAAATTAATTATAGTAAAAAATTTAGTTTCAATAATTATATAATATATATTATTATCATTAAAAATATGGAATCATTTTTTTCAAAATGAAATTTACATAATTGTTATAAATCAATTTAAAAGTAAACCCATACAACTGTGAAAAAATGATTTTTCCAGAGAAAAACATTCAAAAGATTAAAAGTTTTATATATCAAAATTCAATTTGAAATTTATTATTATGAGATAAATTATAAAAATTGAAATTTTGTTTATATAACTTCACATTAAAACAAAATTATAATATATTTTAACGTTGAGGTTATATAAAACAAAATACAGTTTTTATTGAAAAAATAGTATTTTCACTATTCGTCAAAAAAATAATCTTTTAAGATAATTTTTAGAAAAATAACCCAAAGATAATTTTTATTGATAGGTTTAAAATTTTAATTTTACTTTTTAAAATAAATTTTATAAATTTTTTGAAAATTATTTTTAAAATATATGTGCAGAGCATAACTAAACAACTTTGTAAAAACATAAAGTTTCTCAAAAAAAATTATTTTTGTTTCAATGATTTGTGTTTTATTTATAATCAATAGATAATAATTCAATTTTATTTTGTATATTTTTTAAACCATATAATTTTTATAACTTATTTATTCTTATTCATACTTTCCAAAATAGTGGCTTGGTTATATTAATCATGTTTAAATAATAATATTTTTATAGAGTATTGTGTTTCATTTAAACTCGATGTTGCATGCATCCCAAGATATCAATGTGATTGGATTTATATAAAAAAAATAACATAAAGTTTTAGGGTGTTATAATATCTTCTAATCTTGTTTTTTTGTGTCATATACTCTATCATACATGTTGTTTCTCTTTTAAAATCTCAGGGTGGTACTCATATCTTCTTTAAAGTGGGATATTTTTTCATTCCCGATGTATGTCGAATTGTTTGATTGATAAAATTTAGTTTATTTTTCTTAAACATGTCATGCATATATAAAGATGATCATTTTAGTAATAAGTATTGAATATAAAAAAGTCAATTTTTAAATATGGTGGTAATAAGAAAATATTAAACTAAATTATGTTTTTTCTTATCATGATGAGGATATAACTTTTACATTTCTCTTTTGTTTTACCTTTTAAAAAATTCCACTCACAATTTAGTTCTTTAGTGAATCTAGAGTAATAATTTCTATGATACAAAACTGCACTATTATATCCCCATATTTTCCCATTTCCATCTCAGAAAATCACTTTTCCAATTTATCATGTGGAAATTTAAAGAAGGGATTTGAAAACAAAATAAAAACATTTGTTGTACATTTCTAAAATAAAACATAAAAAATTATTAAATAATGAAAATGAATACCATAAAAAAATCATCATAACACATAATATTTTAATGAATTTTTCGTTCATTTCCAATATTCACAGTCAATAAGAAATTTAGTCCTTGTTATATGGATTATTTAATTTAAAACTAAACCTCCTCCATCCCCAATTGGATGGGGTTCATCAAAGTTCCCTATATATTTTTTCGTTCAATAATGTACATAATAGCCCCATTCACAACTTTTTAAATTTTTTCACACCCTCCAAATATATTCAAGAAATTAAATAAATTTATAAATTCATTAATTGAAATAAATATTGAATTAATTAAATTGAATGTACCTATAAAATTGGATATATAACCACTTTATTATTTTTCCATCCTTACACCAAATGATTTCAGAGAAACATTCACATCCATCTCAGACTCAACATTGATATAACATTCAAGACTATGAAGTTTAGGTTTTTCAACTTCATTGGACTTTGATAAGGTGAATTGTGTTGATTGACTAAAATATGAACTTGTTTATTGGCGGAGAACATCTCTAGTTATTTTCACTCATGTTGAGCTGGATGGAACATATTCATTTGAATAAGTATTAATATCTACATTGATCTATGATGATCGTTTATATTATTCATTTATATTCCAAACCCTATTATTTTTTGACTTAATCCTATCTATATAGTTATTATAAACATAAAATGTTTTGAAGAAACAATTATAATGTGGTTAAAAATAAAAGTTAACAAAATTAGATCACAATATCATTTTATTGATAGGCTCAATAAAAAATTTCAAATTTAACATGTATACATCTTCTATCTTAATATTATCATAGTTACCAAATCCATGAACAATATTTATAAGTATAAAAATTCCAATAAATCTGTTATGGATAACAATTATAAATAACTATTCTCATTTAAAAAAAATATTTCTAAGTGAATTCAAGAAAAATACTATTTCATAGGAATAAAATCCTTATAACCTACTCCTTAAATTACTAATGGTATTAATGTTAAATATATATTTACTTTTAGTTGATGTTCAAATGGTTTCAATTATTAGGTACAACAATTTGTGTTATATCTTCAACAATGTCTTTATTCATTCTTTATAGGTGATATAGTTTTTGTTACACCATCAAAAAATTTATGTAAGTTGACTCAATCTACACACACTTATTATCATGTTCCATGATGTTATCAATAATTTTATTTAATTATAAAATTTTAAAGACACGTTAATTGTTCTGACTTGTGCAATATAGTGTACAGAAGAAGTGTTAGTAATGTTGACACCTCCCCTAATATAACATAGAAATCATTGAAAATGGAATTTTATATAATCAAACACCTGAAATATCCTTGATCAGTTTCATTATAAATATTTAACACAACCAATTATTACAAACATTCTATATATATTTTTCAAATGCACATATATTTCATTGATTTATATTACAAGATGAAACAAGTACCACAATTAATTGAAAAAAAAGTTATTTTTTAAAAAACATCTTCTCTTCAAATAATATTAAGTAAAAATGAAACATAATGGTTTCTTATAACATAAAAAAATTAATACCCACAATATAAATTTCCCGCCAGATAAAATGAAAACATAATAAATATGTTTTATCTCCTAAAATTGATCATAACCTTCCAGATAAAATGAAAACATAATAAATATGTTTTATCTCCTAAAATTGATCATAAATCCAACAATTCTGATAAACAACTGCATGTATTTAATCTAAAATATTTTATTATTCCCAAAATTAAAAAAAAACATCATCATATTTCTATTCTCTTGGAATGTAAATACTTCCACTTTTATTTTAGAAATATTTACTCAACCCTTATTCATAAAAAGGTGTATGTTCACATATATCCACTTCATCTTCACCCATATCATACAAATCTTTAGACCTAAAATAAACCAAAATAGTCTATTCTGGAGAAACCTTGACATAATAATCCATTTAAACATGAGATACATAAAAAAAAGGTTCATTTTATTTAAATTCTCTATTGTGAATCAATTTACTAAAATTGAAAATAGTAAAATCCAAATCATCCATTTTAAAACATCTATCAGTTTTTGTATCAGATCATATTCACTTTAAAAGAGTTTCATATTTTACATAGTAATTGATCTCAATAATATCTTTAAACATCGAATAATATAAAAAATAAATGTAAATTATATTTTCATTATAGTGACATAAAAACATCAGGTTATAGAAGTCATTAACAAACTATAATAATGTGTTCTTAATCCTTTTTGAAGACCTAATTTACAAAAAATGAATCCATTGATATTGAATGTAGAAAACATTTTAGCATTTTGAAGAGGTCCTTATAAAATATTCTTTAAATAATATGAGATAGTACCAACCAAGTCTTCCAAAAAATACCTAAAAAATAATCTTAAAGAAAATATTTCTCAATTAATGTTGAATTATCATTCATTAATTTCACTAACCTGTCTAGAAACATAATTGAAAATTCCTTTATTTACAATATTATAAACTACAAAAGTATAGTGTATCTGACTCCCCATTATTCTCATCACATGTAATGTGTATTAATTACAAGTAATGATTATTGACATAATAATAAATACACTTAAAATAATGAATTTGGAAACATAAATTGAGAGACACTCTATAAATGGATCCACCCCTTTTAAATTGAATAAAAAAAGTTTTGTCACATATTTAATATCAATGAAATATAGGATAAAATCAAAACCACTCCTTACTAGTCTTCTAATCATTGAAATTATAGTGTATACTTTAACAATTTCCACATAATTTAATTCATAATTAATACAAGTTTACTAAATTAATTTATTATCAATCACATATAAATATAATTAAAGAAATGGAAAACAATATTTTGATATATACCACAAAATAATAAAACATTCTTGTTAAGACTTAATAACAACACAATATTTTTAATGCCCCAAATATCTAGGTAAAATAAAAAAATCATAAATAAATACAATATATTATGTTACAAAAAATATATGTAAAAAATTATATTTAATTCCAATAGGATACAACCATCAATATTGTACCACCCCACCCAATAATAGTTCACAAACTAGATGAATGAACAAGTGAATCCTGACATTAAAAGTTTTATGAGAAATAATATCTACAAATGAAAACGGTGTGATAAAAAATTGAGCATGTAAATTCAAAAGATCAATAGAATTTAAAACCTTACCACATATTTGTCGAACAAATCACATAACTCTATCAATATTTCAAATACATTAATAATAAACACATTATGTACCACAATTCAAATTAATTTCTCTATAATAACATGAAATTCATCAGTTTTTGAGCTGAAATTTTTACAATATTTCATATTTATACATGTATAAATTTATCTTTAATAAACATCGAGCAAATTCATATTAAAATGTAATTTAAAAAATGTTTCATTCATTTTATTTGTCATTATAAAAAGAAATCGATGATATTTCCCCTTGTCACATACCAAATCCTATCTCCAAAAAAACAGGCACCAAACCTGGCCCGTGTCAAGGCCCAAAGGGTGTAACCTATCCCCATGGGCTGGAAAAAGTGTCATAGTATCATATATTCTGGTTTGGGAATGATTTACCTGAATATGGGTACATAAAACATAAAACAATCGATAAACTGAATCTGAAAAATTTATACCAAACAATATTTAAACAAAATCCATAACTAAATATATAGGTATAAACATAATACAAGAGGTCCAAATACACAATTAAATAGAATCAAAACATCACCAAGGATTCCACATGACAAGGGTTCATCACCCACAAGCCGTCTCTACAACGTTGCACCATGGATGGGAACTAACACCCTAAAACACCATCACCCAAATCCTTTCCTTTACCAGTGTCAAACATGACCAATTATACTTACAACCAAGGTGTGTATGTAGGGTGTGATCCTAATAACAATAGGATAACACCAAGAGATTCCACAAAGTAAACAATACAAGATAAAAACCATGCCATTTTTTATAAACAAGAGGTAGTGGAAATAATTTCTAAAGAATGAAACATTTAAATGTAAATAGTTTTCAAAGAAAATTTTTCATGAATGAGAAATTCAAATAAAACTTGTATGATACTATATTTTCTTGAAAAAAACCACCCTATGAAAAAGATAAATACAGAATAGTCAATGAGCACCAATCTTGGGAACACCCCTAGGCACTAGGTAGTCTCGGGCCCCATGTACCCCGTACCTCGGTGTTAAGTAACCATAGAAAAATATGTTCTCATACATGATCCACTAGTAGGGAACATACCAATAACCTAGTGGTCCCAAATCATCATCAACATAGTTTTTTTAGGGTTTTTTTATCCATTTTCTCAGTGAAACAGGGATAAAACGCATCCAGATCACTAGTATATTATAACATATCCGACCTCTTAAGTTCTTGGGTTTCCCCCATTATGATCAAACCATGATCTCAAGATAAAAAAATCCATTATCACATAAAAATATCAGTTCTGTTCATAATCAACTCAAAATAGTAGCTACAAATTTTTTTCACCACTTGCACCACTCAATAAAACCTTTAGGATTTCAATAAAATAACTTCACAAAACATAACAATGTTTTGCCCAAAAAATACCTTAAAACCCCACTTTGAACACCATTTGCATACCCATATTTATAAAAACATAATTTTCAGCACCCAAATCATTTCTATAAACCCATTACATGATTGATAAAACAGCCTCATTTTTCATAACATAAATAGACATGTAAAACACCCAATTAAAAACAAAATTGGTACCCAAAAATAATTTACATAACAAACATCACCAAAACCATATTTCACAGCAAGGATAATGGATGATAAGTGTGATAAAAATATAAATTTACCAAATCTGACTCATCTAGCATTGATTACCCATGTAATCACCAATCACTAGTTTCCAAACCCTTGAATCTTTGTGGAAAAGTTAAACCGAACCACCACCACACAACTAGGGACATATTTTAAGACTAAAACTACAATAATAGACCTTGAAAACCAAGATCAAAACCTTGGTCCGAATCCCCACTTTCTGGATATTATAAAATTCAAGAATAATTGGGAAAAACCCTAAGAAAAATGAAACACCTTAAGAAAATGGGAGGAAGAATGAAGGAGACCCACTTACTTGAAGGATCTTGAAAAAATCTCCCCAAATACACCAGTAGATGAATTTAAAAATTGAAAAAAATGAAATTGAGGTTTTAATATGTCTGAGAAATTCATGTTAGAACTGAAATGGGGGAAAGAGAGAAAGAATTGAAGGTGTTATGAAGGAAAAAAGTTACATCTTCAAATATAGATAATTTCAGAAATCCTAATAATTTCTCCCTAATTCGCAATCTTTACGATCTCCAAAGATGGGGGAAAGAGAATGGGAGTTATACTAGGTTCAGTGGGCTCAGGTGAGACTTAGAATCACTAAAAAATCATAAAAATTAAATAAGATATTAAATAAACAGATTTTTTAAAAAAACTAGAAATGGGCTTCCGGGCTGGCCTAATTCCATAAATAAAGACCCAAATCCACTATTATTATGGATTCCTAAATGGTAAATATTGAAATTGTGGTGTTAATAGATCATGGGAGGTCATTTTGGAAGTGTAATTGGTGCTAAATATTAAAAAAATGAAAGATTTATAAAACAAACAAAATATGTTTTTAAATCTGGAAATGTGCTCACGATTTGGCCCAAATCCTAAAAACTAACCCTTCCTCTCAAAAATGCATGGGAAAACCCAAAAACAAAGAAATAATGGGAATTATATTAAATTTAACTTTAAAATAATTCCTATATGTGATAATTCTCCCCACCATGAAAGACTTTCCACCCTATAAATTCAACCTTATGCTTGATCGGAAAACAAGAATGGGTACTTCTTCTCGACCCACAACTTCCAATACCAAGTCTCATGTGTATCATTCCCATTATTCCAAATAACCCAAACTAGGGAAATATAATTTCCCCAAATAACATTTTCTAGTAATTACACTATTCACACCGGCCACTCAAAAACATATAAATCGGGCTCAATATCGAACTCCTCCTAATTCAGTACATGGGGTGGATCCAGTTTGTATTTCTTCAACTGTGGGAAATGGAAGATATAATGGATTTATGTCAACTAATAAGGTAAAGTAAACCTTTATTCCACCTTTCCAGCATTCTCATTGATATCACAAGGTCCAACATACCGCAACTTCATCTTCCCTTATATTCCCAATCGACAATGGCCCATAAGAGGGGCCAGTTTCAAGAATAACCTATCACCCACAGAAAAGTCTAGGTCTCGAAACCTCTAGTTAGTATATGATTTATGGAAACTTTAAGCTTTAAATAATCACATTCTAATAAACTTGACCTTATCAGACGTCTCCTACACAAGAATCGTCCCCAACAATGAGGTCTCACCTACCTCATCTCAACACAGGGGGGACCGACAAGGCCAAACATAGAGAACCTCATAAGGAGCCATTAGAATTGATTATTGGTAACTGTTATTATAATAAAACTCATCTAATCCATAATGTATATCCCTAGAACCTCCAATGTCAAGAACACATGTACGGAGCATGTCCTCCAGAATCTGATATACCTGCACTGTCTAACTATCTGTTTGAGAACGGTATGTCGTGATCTTCTTAATCTGAGACCCTAAGGCCTTTTGAAGGTAATCCCAAAACTGAGAAGTAAAATGGGGGTACCTATCTAAGATAACTACTGATGTAACACCATGGAGCCTAACCACCTCTTGAATATATAAACGGCCCAACTCATCCACTTTATCTATATCTTTGATTGGAATGAAGTGGGATAATTTGGTTAGATGATCAATCACCACCCAAATGGAATTCTTACCTTGAGGTGTATGAGGAAATCCAATAATAAATTCCATGGTGACCTCATATCACTTCCATGTAGTAATGGGTAATGGATAGAGAAAACTGGAGGGCCTTTTCTTCTCTTCATTCACTTGGATTCCTATGTAGCATCTCGAAATGAATTCTGCAATGTCTCATCTCATACCAGGACACTAGAACTACCGACGGAAATCATAATACATCTTGGTGGCACCCGGATAGAAAACCCACTAAGACTGGTGGCTATCCTACATCACCACCTTCTAAAAAGATAATGATACTACCGAATGGACCTTGAAGCACATGATGCCCTTAGGAGATGATGACCAGTCAGAGAACGTCTCCCCACCATGAAGAAACTACTTCAATCACTGAAAAAGTTCATCACTAGGTTTTTCCCACTAAATCAACTCCAAGGTAGAAGGAGTCAATAGAAATATCTCCAGGAAAGCACCTCCACTGTGATTCTTATTCTCCACACACATCTGAGAAAAGAGTGTCATTAGAGTCCACTCATCACAAGTGTTCCTCAAAGACTGCACTGGGAATATTCTACTCAAGGAATCGGTCACAAAGTTACTCATTCATGTGGTATAGACAATGTCAAAGTCAAACCCCTACAAGTACTCAATCCAACAACACTACCTCATGTTGAGGTCCTTCTGAGAGATGATATAGTCCAAGGTTTTGTGATCAGAGTAGACCACAAACTTCTCCCCAAAGTGGTAGTGAATACAAGTCTTCAGAGCATGCATTACAGTTTTTAACTCTAACTCATGGGTAAGGTAATTCTTTTCATGTAATCAGAGTTAGCAAGAGCCATATTGCACCACATGATCACCCTGCATAAGCACGCAACCAAGACCCAAACCTAATGCGTCACAATACACCACATGCCCCTTTCTGGCCTCTGGAAAAATCCTAATGGTGGCATTAGTCAAACACTTCTTTAGCTACTCAAAGGATGCTTGAAATTCTGGGCCCCAAAAAACATCACCCCTTTCTTGGTGAGTGCGGTCATCGATGATGAAATCCAAGATAAAACCCAATCAAACCACCTATAATAACCATCTAGGCTGAGAAAACTAATGATCTTGAACACATTCTTTGTATGCTCCGATGACATTACTGCACTAATCTTCTTGGGTTCCACTGAAACCCCCTACTCCTAGATCACATGCCATTGAAATTTCAGCTCCCTGATCCAGAAAGATCATTTGGACAACTTTTCATAAAGTTAATTCTCTCGCAATGTTCCCAGAACAATCCTCAAGTGATTCTCATGTTCCTCCTTGGATCTCAAATAAACTAGGATTTCATCCACAAATACCATGAAAAAAGAATCAAGATATATATGTAACACCCTGTTCATGAGTTCCATAAATAGCACTAGAGCATTGGTCAATCTGTAGCGAATGGCCAAGTACATGAAGTGGTCGTACCTTATTAGGAAGGATGTGTTTGGGTTATCTACCTCTTTCACCCTGAGTTGATGATATCCCGAACGCAAGTCGATTTTAGAAAACCACCTTTACCCCTTCAACTGAATGAACAATTCATCTATTCAGGGAAAAGTATATTTGTTCTTTATTGTTACCTTATTCAACTTCTGGTAGTCAATACACAACTGGAGAGATATGTCAGCCTTTTTCGCGAACAACAAATGATCATCCCAAGGAGAGATGCTTGGGAAAATGAATCCTTTGGATTCTAAGTATTCTATATGTATCTTCAATTCCCTCATTTCTGTGGGGGCCATGCGATATGAGGTAAAATATATATGTTGTGTTCCCAGCGCCAGATCAATCGAGAACTCCACATCCCGCTCCAAGGGAAAACCAAAAAAATCATCCGAAAATACCTCCAAAAACTCATCAACTACATGAGGTAGTCCACCATCAGGTGCATTACCATCATCCTCGATCGAGGGTGATGATAACTTAAAAACAAGATCTCATAACTTCGGGAATGGAGGTCCCACACGACTCGACTAAGTATCACATTCCCCATGAAAAACCTGATGACTCCCATCAGGTGTCATGAAACTCACTCAACACCTATAGAAATCAATTTGGGATTGAAATATTAATAGCCAATCCATTCCAATTATTATGTCAAAAATTTCTATATTTAAGGAAAAGAGGTCCCACTACATCTCAACCCCTAACATGGAAAGCATACACGGAGGGCACCTGAGACCATGCTCTTTATTCTTTCTCAGTGGCACCACCAACTCCATCGCAAAAGAAAAAAAATTAGTTGGAAAATATAGAGTCTCCATAAAACAGGAAGAAATGAATGAAACTAGGGCACTAGTATCAAAAAGAGTAGATTTTATAGAATATTCAATCAAATGGTGCCTTGAACTGTCGATATTCCAACCTTTGATCCTTCTGGTGCCTGATCCACCACAAGGAGATGTCCGGTCTCTTCATGAGGATGACCACTAGCCTTCAGATGTGCCCTAAACTAGATATTCCCAAAAGTGGACCCAGCCCGATGACCATAGCCACCAAATCGAGGTTCCCCCATCCTCGACGGCTCTGACTGGCCTTGAACTCCTCTTGAAGCCACTGACCATGTCCCAATAAGATGTGGTCCTTCAACCCCGAAAAAGCGTTGTAAGTGAACCATACCTATACATTGATAACAGGGCTTCAGAGAAAGTGGTTAAGAAAGTCGGATGTGCCTCGGTCTCCTACACTGGTACCACATGACCAATCTCACATCAGAATCTAGGGATCAAAACTCTCTGGAAGAGTGGCCTGAACTACTACCTCCCTTCTTCACTTGATCCTCCTTCTTCCTTTTCTACTATGAAGATCTACCACTTCCCAATACTGATACTATCCCAGAGAAACTAGACCTCAATTTCTAGTAAATTTCCATTATGAATTCCTGATCAACGACCTCATCATAGGTCCTCATCTTAAACAAGAAAAACTGGAAGTATATCTCTGGTCGTAAGCTTTTCTTAAAACTATAGGCCTTTGCTTTCTCATTAGAGAAGATTTCAGGCAAATACGGAACCAGCTTAGTGAAATGGTTTGTAATGGCTCGGACCTCTTTGGTCCATTACTTTGTGAAATGTGGTGCTAGAGGTGTTCCGGGAAGTCAAGGTGACTTGGGGTGTGTTTGGGTGGACTTTTGAGGAATGTTAATGGGTAATAGCTTTCACACGGCTGGCGCATAGTTTGCCTAAACCGTGCGGCCAAATCGTGCAAGGCTGGTCTTGAGGGAAGTGGCTAACGCACGGTTAGTGTACGGTTTACCTAACTGTGCGGACTAACAGTGTGAGGAGGGGTTGTTAAGGCAAAATCTTGTGCACGGTTAGTGCATGGTTTGTTAAACCGTGCGACTAAGCCATGCAGGCACTTAAAGTCAGATCCTGAAATTGTGGATCTGAACACTTTTGCCACTAAATGGTTCTTTTAATCACCTAAGTGTTCATAACTTGGGATTACCCTTCCTTGGAGGTATAATAACCTCTCCCAAGTGTTTTGGACGCGACCCGAAGGCTTTTCTTGGTGAATCGAAGCCGGTTCCTTGAGGTATGTGATCGTTCATTCTTTTTTTATTATATATTCTTAGATCAACTCCTTCTTTTCCCTTTATTTATTAAATATACACCCATTAAGGGTAGATCTATGTGTGTGTATGTCGAATATGATGAGTCTTGGTCTTGATCTTTCTAGGAGGAGAAATCTAAGGCGGGGTTTCAGAGAATCAGCCTGGGTTCCTTGATTGTTCCTTGACCATTGTGGTTTCCGTCAAAAACCTTTGGGTAGGTATTTTACCTTCGTCTCTCTAATTTTTGCATCATGTGGGATGGGTGTCCTCTTGATTTCATGAGACATAGATGAACTAGTTTAATGAATATAATAACTAGCTTAATTAACGGGGATGGGGAAGTTGTTATATTTATCTTTGTTTATCCTATTGTTATGTTGTGAATTGAATAGGCTTATGTCTACTGAAAATCACGGTCATTGGGGGACTTTTTCTTTCACAATTAAATGTTTCCCTATCTTTCTAGACCATTTTGTGGATGGAAACCTTGTGGAATATGGAAATTGGTTAATCACGCAATGTTGGCTGATTAAATGAATATCTATAACCCTTGTGTGATCACCCCGGTTGAACAAAATGGAATAATGAACATGTGGGTGTTGGTTTGGTTACGTTGTGTGTGAAAGGGGGGGGTGAATCCTAGGTTATTATGAATAGGGTGGGAAGTGGGGCTACAGTAAATGATATTAAAGGGGAAATGATGTGGCACGAGCCTTGTTTTGTGATACGGTTGTGGAGATGTGGTTATAATGGCAGCATGGTTGCAGTAATGGGTTGTGATATTAAAAGAAACTGGAAAGTTGATAAATGAACTGTGGGGAATGATAGTGAATTAAATGAGGGAACAATCAATGGGGATTTATTGATGAGAAAAAGGTTGGTTTTGTGTTGCTTGTGTTCTATCTAACTTGATTTGAGGTTGGCAGGGTTTCATTCTACGAAATGCTTGACCTGGTTTGACAATTTCCTAGTAGTTAATGAACTAAAAAACTAATACTGTTGAAACATGAAAAGCTAAATGGGGTTGGGTTTGTTTGTTGTATGCATGCCTCATAGTTGCAGTGCCAAGGCATAAGCTCAGTTTCTCTCTTTAGAAGCCATAGGTTAGATTGTGTGTTTTGTATGTATATATATATATATATATATCTTTGTTTTTTGTTTCACCACGCCCATGTTGAGAACCTAGTGTCGAACACTCACATTTCATGGGAGAAGGTGTTTTCCCCTTAGTTACTAGCTCTTTCCTACTCCTTTTTCCATAGGCTGTGATGGCTTGAGGAGACCTTAAACCCAAGACTCTTTAGGTAGGTTTCGATTGGTGTAATTTTAGCCCAAGACTCTTTGGGCAAGTTTACTATTCCCAAGAATCTTCGGGATGAGGACCAGGTGTGTTCGGGCGGGGATATGATATGTGGTTTGAGAGGCCCTGGTGTGTGGGGGTGGTATATGTGGTTTGTGAGCCCCAGGTGTGTACGGGCGGGATATGTGGTTGTGAGGCCCAGGTGTGTGCGGGCGGCATATGTCGTTGTGAGGCCCCGGTGTGTGCGGGCAGGAAGAGTGTGGTAGCGTCAGGACGTTCGCTGTTAGGAAGAGCAGCTAGCTAGTGGGGGAAAATGGTGTGGGGTACCAAATACTCTTTTTCTTATATACTACTTCCTATTGTTTTGTGTTTTTTGAGAGTGTGGCTAGTGAGGTTGGGTTGATAGAATTCCTTGCTAGGTTTTGGTTTCTTCTATTGTTCTCACGGGACATTAGGATGTCTCCCCACCTGTGCACGAGAGCTTTAGGTTTCCCTACTGAGTATACTTGTATGCTCACCCTACGTTTACTTTCAGGTTTCTAGGAGGACTATCAGGGCCGTGCGGGACACTACTAGTCGGGGCAATTGGAGTTGTTGCAGTTGTTGTACTCTTGTTTCTTCTGGTATTGTACTTTTGAGTTTTCTTGTACTTGTACCTTGTTCCAACGTTGTTTAAACAAGCATGTGGGATTGGTTTGGGTTTATTTTCATTTACTTGTCCCTTTTTATTTTGGTTTTTGACTCATCATATTTCCTGATCATAAATAATAAAAAGGGTAATGCCTCCCATATTTGTGAAAACTCATACCCTTGGTGCTAGTCGCCACTCCGGGGCCTACTGGAGGCGGGACTCGGGGGTCATTATCTTTGTTTCACCATTGCCAGCTTAGAAGGGGTATCCTTGGTGGGAAGGGGTTGTGAAAGAATGGTATCAGAGATGATGGTTGAGAGATAGGATGGAGTCTGGAGTTAGGCACAATGAGTATTACATGGGATGGTAGGGAAATAGTGTTAGGTGATTTTGGTGTGTGACATAGGACAGGGAAGACTAGTTAGAACATGGGATTTTAGGGCCCACTATGATCTGATACGAGGACTCTAAGCCTACTAAACGACCAAGTGAGACTACATTGATTTCAGGGTAGAGACCCTAGGGAAGGTACATGCATCATCAATTTTGTTTTTTACTTGATTTGGGTGTTCTGGGAAAGAAATTGAAATATAGTGATAAAATGAAACCCTGAGAAATTTCCTTACTACTTTTCCTTATGCGATCTCTGTTTACCGTACAGCTATGGAATGTGGACGTTGTCCCTGGGTAAATCAGAGAGTCGAGGCCCAGCATATTTAGGCGGTCGATCAGTTAAGGATTGACCGAGAGGAGGAAGATGACCAGTGGCAGAAGACTCTCCATTATTTCCAGCAACAAACCCTCAAGAAGTACGAGGGTAGTACTTCAGATAAGGAGATGGAGGGATAGCATGAGGATCTAGGGATCTCTTTTACTTTGATCCGTGCTCCGAGGGTGTATTGGGTTCCCCTAGCAGTTAGTCAGCTGAGAGGTGCGGCACATCAGTGGTGGACCCTCTACCTCGAGGAGAGGTCAGAGGAAGAGGTTCCATGGGATGACTTTGAGAAGGAGTTCCGAGAGGAATTCCTTTCATCCATGATCAAGGCAGAGAAGAATTAGGAGTTACTCTCCCTACAGTAGGGGAGTATGTCAGTATGATAATTGGGGATCAATTTCAAGGGCCTCCAACGCTTTTCTCAGGATTTCATTCTAGATGAGGAGTCTCGGGAGAGGCGTTTGGAGGAGGCGCTTCATCCTTTTCTCCAGTATGCTGTCACCCCCTTCACCCTTCTGACGTACTTGGATGTATAGAAGAAGGCAAAGGTTGTAGAGAGGATTCACTCGTAGGGAGGTGCACCACAAGAAGGGATCCATCCAGGTTCATCGAAGGGGAAGGCAGTCAGCAGCAGGTCTCCTGCGACAGGACCTTCCAGATTTAGGCCAGTGGGGAGCAGGCCCCAGCAATTCCAGTTCAAATATTCGGGTCCTCATCTCTTTTTCACTTGCCTAGGACCAAAGTGTTTCTCTTGTGGAGTTTTTGGGTACATTCCAAGTCGGTGCCCAACCTGATCTCAGTACGGTGGAGTTGGGACGGTTCAGCACACGCCTCAGCAGCTCCAGCTGTCGGCGAGGCCCTTCCAGTAGCAGCAGGACCCTGGTCCTCCGAGGGAAGACTTTGTAGGAGGAGGCCAACCTTAGGTTTCTCCTTAGGGACCTTGACCAGGGTGTGGTTGGGGAGGTGGTCGACATCAGAGAGGCAGGGGAGCTGGGATTGTACAGTTACACGCAGCAGAGTTGGCAGCTCCGGCGGGACCAGAGGTGGTGTGAGGTACGATTTGTTTGTTCAGCACTCTCGTTTTTGTTTTGTTCAATTCGGGATCTTCACACTCCTTTTTTACACCCGGTCTATCCCATTCATTGGGTCTAGACATAAAGAGACTTTTCGTACCCCTGTTGCTGAGTACACCAGTTGGAGGTCAAACCAGCGTATCTTGTGTTTTTCGGGGATGTGGGCTGACGTTGGGACCTCATCAATCTAGTGGGGATCTTCTTTTTCTATAGATGTAGACATAAGATGTCATCCTAGGCATCGACTGGTTGTTTTCTGTTAGTGCTGTTATCGACTGCTTCTGATGAAGAGTCGCGTTCTCCGATGTGGATGGGCAGCGTGTAGCTTTTGTTGGTGAGAGGATCTATCAGGTGGGAAGCCAGCATTTGAAGCCTACCCTTTCCTTGTTAGGTGGGTTATCAGTGGGTTCAAATGATACAGAGATGATGGATGTACTAGAGGTTTTTGGGGAGTTCCTTGATGTTTTTCCTGAGGAGGTTGTGACTCTACCCCCCCCCCCCCCCCCGACGTGACGTTGAGTTTGGGATATACTTCGAGCCTGGTGCCCATCCGATTTCAATGGACCCTTATTGGATGAAACCTTCAGAGTTGCGGGAGTTGTAGATTCAGATTGACGATCTGGTGGATAAGGGTTTTGTGTGACAAAGTGTGTTACCATGGGGTGCTCTAGTTTTGTTCTTGAAGAAGGCAAATGGTGGTCTTATGCTATGCATAGACTACCGAAGGTTGAATTAGTTAACTGTCAAGAACCGTTACCCCCTTCCAAGGATATATGATCTCTTTGACCAGCTGAGGGAGCATATTGGTTTTCTAAGATTGATCTACAATCTGGATATCACCAACTGATGGTAAAGGATAGTAACATCACGAAGACAGCTTTCAGGTGCAGGTATGGGCACTTCGAGTTTGTAGTGATGTCGTTTGGAGTTACGAATGCACTAGTTGTGTTCATGGGACTTATGAACCTTTTCTTCCGAGAGTTTCTGGACTGGTTCGTCATTGTGTTTATCGATGACATCATGATCTTCTAAAGATCAAAGGAGGACCACGTTGAGAATCTTAGGGGAGTCTTGGAAGTCCTTCGACACCACCATCTTTATGGAAAATTGTCGAAGTGTAATTTCTTGACGCAAGAAGTACACTTCCTCGGGCACGTGGGGTCTCAGAATGAAGTGTCAGTGGACCCATCAAAGGTGGAGGCAAATGTTTCTTGGGCGTAACCCAAGAGCGTGGTAGAAGTTTGTAGTTTCTTGGGGTTGGAATGTTATTATCGGAGGATTGTTTCAGACTTCTCTCGAGTTGCTTCTCCATTGACAGCTTTGACTAGGAAGGACTAGGTCTTCCTATGGAGCGAGCAGTTCCAGAAATCTTTCGACTTCCAGAAGGATAAGTTGGTTAGTGATCCAGTACTCAGGTTTCCAGAGGAAGGATTGTTGTATGAGGTGTTTTGTGATGCTTATAGCCTTGTTTTGGGGTGCATGCGGATGCAGAAGAAGGGTGTGATCTATTATGGGTCTAGGTAGTTGTGCCCTCACGAGCATAACTATGCCACCCATGACCTAGAGCTTGCAGCTGTAGTGTTCGCACTGAAGTTGTGGAGACATTACGTATTTGGGGTGCGCTTCATGGTCTTTTCAGATCACAAGAACTTATGTTATATCTTCTCCCAGCATGACCTAAACTTACGGCAGCGGAGATGGGTTGAGTTTCTCCAAGACTATGACTCAGAGATCTCTTACTCTGAAGGTAAGGGCAACGTTGTGGCTGATTCCCTGAGCAGGAAGTCGCATAAGGAAGTGGTTCAAGAATCCGCTGATGCGTGGAAAGCGATGGGAGAGTTGGCTGCCTTCCACATGGATGCAAGAGTAGATGGTGTTAGAGGCAGTTTGTTTCATATGACGGTACAGTCCTCCTTATTGCAGCAGGTGGAAGAGTCTCAGTGGAGAGACTCTGAGGCTGAAATAATGTGGGATCGTATCGATCAAGGAAATGCTCTAGAAGGATGGTCAGAGGATAGCCGACATCAGATGCTTTTTCATGGAAGGTTGTTTGTTTCGGAGGCGATGCATGAGGGAGTTCTCTGTGAGTTTCATAGCTCAGCCTTGGCGGTACATCCAGGAGTTTCAAAAATGTACCGAGGCCTGAGGGAATAGTTTTGGTGGCCTAGGGTGAAACGGGCAGTGGCAGAGTTTGTGGCTAAGTGCCTAGTGTGTCAGCAAGTAAAGTCTAAACACCTTGTTCCCAGTAGATTGTTTCATCCTTTAGATGTCCCCGAGTGGAAGTGGGATGACATTTCAATGGACTTCCTCACAGGACTACCAAGATCTTAGGGTGGTTATGATGCTATCTGGGTATTGGTGGATTGACTGACGAAATCAGCTCACTTCTTAGAAAATAAAGGGTCGGGCCCGGTGAGTACCTTAGCACATAGGTATGTAGACGAGTTGGTTCATTTGCATGGAGTTTCGAAGACTACCTTCTCAGATCAGGATACTTACTTTACCTTATGAGTCTGGAGGGTGTTACAACATGCTTCTGGCACCCAGCTATGCCTTAGCACTGCTTTCCACCCCCAGACCGATGGGCAGACATAGCGGACTGTCAAGACGTTGGAGGACATGCTGTGATCATGCTTTCTGGATTTTGGAGGATCATGGGTGTGGAAATTTCCTTAATAGAATTTTCATACAACAACAGCTTCCAGTCTACTACTGGCATGACACCGTTTTAGGATTTGTATGGAAGACCATGTAGTTCACCCATTTGTTGGGCAGTGGTTGGTGAGACAGGTGCTCTTGGTCCAGAGGTAGTACAGAGCACCATAGAGAAAGTTCTTCTTGTGCGTGAGAGGATGAAAGCGGCTCAGGACCAACTGAAGTCTTATGTTGATCGTCGGAGGAGGCCCCTGGATTTCGAGGTAGGAGATCATGTGTTCTTGAAGGTTTCCTCTCAAAAATGATAGAGGAGGTTTGGGAAGGGGAGTAAGCTCTCCCCTAGGTTCGTCGGACCTTTCGAGGTGCTTAGGGGATTCGGTGAGGTGGAATATCAGCTGGCCCTGCCACCTCAGTTGGAGAAGGTTCATGATGTCTCCCGCATCTCCCAGCTTCATCGATACTTACACGACGACTCTCACGTTATCAACTGGGGAGATCTAGACAGGGGATACGATGCGACCTTCAAGGAACAACCAGTCAGAATCGAGGATCGTGAAGAGAAGGTGATCCATGGATGAACCATCACCTTGGTTCGTGTGTTGTTGAGGCATGGCGGCCTCGAGGAGAGCACTTGGGAGCGGGAGGCTCAGATTCACGCTCAATACCCGAAGTTGTTTTGACTTGTGTTTGTTTTCTTCTTATGAACTTTTTTTTGATGTTATACTCTGTACCTTTGTTCTATGTAATTCTTGGCTTGTCGGCCATGAGACGTTTTGTTTCCTTATTCGCGGGAAGTGTGTAACTTGTCTGGATGTGTGGGGGAAGGGAAGAACATGATCCTTAATCGAGACGCATTAATGCGGATGCGATTGAACCCATGTGGGAGAGTCAGTGACGCCTAAAGCGGATAATATCTCGACATGGGAGAAGGAATTCCCCAAGCCATGTGTTTGAGTAGTGTATTGGTTGTACGATGTTGGGGGCAGTGTAAGTTGGAAAAATCCTAATATATGGAAGTGGTAAGTCCCAACTCTTAATCGAGACGCATTAATGTGGATGCGATTAAACCCGTGCAGGAGAGTCAGTGTTGCCTAAAGTGGATAATATCTCGACATAGGAGAAGTAATTCAAAACACATATGATTAGGATAGTGGTTCCATTCCTGTTATGATGAGATCCCTGAGAGGTATCTTGTGGGGTGGTTATTTGGACCATTTCCCCTTTTTATGGGTTGGATTTTAATTCTCGGGGACAAGAATGTTTTGAGAGGTATCTGATGTAATGGCTTGGACCTCTCTGGTCCATTCCTTTGTGAAATGTGGTGATAGAGGTGTTTAGGGAATTCATGGTGACTTGTGGGTGTGTTTGGGTGGGTTTTGAGGAAAGTTAAATTGTAATAGCTTTCGTACGACTGGCGCATGGTTTGCCTAAGCCATGCGGCCAAACCGTGCAAGGCTGGTCTTGAGGGCAGTGGCTAACGCATGGTTAGCACACAGTTTTCCTAACCATTTAGACTAACCATGCGAGGAGGTGTTGTCAAGGCAGAAGCTAGCACACAGTTAGCACATTGTTTGTTAAATTGTGCGACAAAGTCATGCGGGCACATAAAGTCAGATCATAAAATTGTGGATCTGAACTCTTTTTCCTCTAAATGGTTTGTTTATGCCCCTAAGTGGCCATAACATAGGTTTACCCTTCCTTAGTGGTAGAAGAACGTCTCCCAAACATTATGGAGGCGACCCGAAGGTTTTTCTTGGCGAATTGAAGCCGGTTCCTTGAGGTATGTGATCGTTATTTCTTGGTTTCTTAGATCTTCTTAGATCTACTCCTTCCCTTCTCTCGGTTTCTTAAATCTACACCCGTTAAGGGTAGATCTAAGTGTGTGGATGTCAAATATGATGAGTCTTGGTATTGATCTTTCTAGGAGGAGAGATCTAAGAAGGGGTTTCAGAGAATCGGCCCGGGTTCTTTGAGCGTTCCTTGACCGTTGTGGTTTTCGTCAAAAACCATTGGGTAGGGATTTTACCTTCGTCTCTCTAATTTGTGCATCATGTGGGATGGGTGCCCTCTTTATTTCATGAGACATAGTTGAACAAGCTTAAAGAAGATAATAATTGGCTTAAAGAACTGGTATGGGGAAGTTGTTATGTTTATCTTTGTTTATCCTATTCTTATATTGTGAATTGAATAGGATTATGCCTACTGAAAATCACGGTCGTTGGGGGCCTTTGCTTGTGCAATTAAATGGTTCCCTATCTTTCTAGAGCATTTTTTTATGGAAACCTTATGGAATATTGAAATTGGTTAATCAAGTAAAGTTGGCTGATTATATGAATATCTGGAACCCTTTTGTGATCACCCCGGTTGAACAAAATGGAATAATGAACATGTGGGTGTTGGTTTGGTTACGTGGTGTGTGAAAGGGGGGGGGTGAATCCTGGGTTATTATGAATAGGGTGGGCAGCGGGGCAACAGTAAATGTTATTAAAGGGGAAATTATGTGGCACTAGCCTTATTTTGTGATACGGTTGTGGAGATGTGGTTATAATGGAATCATGGCTACAGTAATGGGTTGTGATATTAAAAGAAATTGGAAAGATGATAAATTATCTGTAGGGAATGATAGTGAATTAAACACGGGAACAGTCAATGGGGATTGATTTATGAGAAAAAGGTTGGTTTTGTGTTTCTTGTGTGATATCTAACTTGATTTGTGGTTAGAAGGGTTTTGTTCTACAAAACGCTTGATCTTGTTTGAAAATTTCCCAGTAGTTAAGGAACTAATAAGCAAATACTGATGAAACATGAAAACCTAAATAGGGTTGGGTTTTTTTGTTGTACGCATGCTTCATAGTAGTAGTGCCGAGGAATATGCTCAGTTTTTCTGTTTAGAAGCCATAGGTTGGGCTTTCTGTTTGGTATATATATATATCGGTATCATTGTGTTTTGTCGCACCCCATCCATGTTGAGAACCTAGTGCCGAACACTCCCATTTCATGGGAGAGGGTGTTTACCCTTAGTTACAAGCTCTTTCTTGCTCCATCTTCCATAGGCTGTGATGGCTTGAGGCGACCTTACACCCAAGACTCTTCGTGTAGGTTTCTATTAGTGTGATTTTAGCACAAGACTCTTCGATCAGGTTTACTGTTCCCAAGAATCTTCGGGATGAGGCCCAAATGTGTTCGGGCGGGGATGTGATATGTGGTTTGAGAGACCCAGGTGTGTGCGGGCGGGATATGTGGTTTGTGAGGCCCAAGTGTGTAAGGGAGGGATATGTGGTTGTGAGGCCCAGGTGTGTACGGCCGGGATATGTGTTTGTGAGGCCCAGGTGTGTGCGGGCAGGATATGTGGTTGTGAGGCCCATGTGTTTATGGGCAGGAAGGGTGTGGTAGCATCAGGACATTCACCATTAGGAAGAGTAGATAGATAGTGGGGGAAAATGGTGTGGGGTAGCCAATACTCTTGTTTTTATATGCTACTACCTGTTGTTTGGTTTTTTTGGCGAGCGTGGCTGGTGAGGATGGGTGGATATAATTCCTTGCTAGGTTTTGGTTTCTTCTGTTGTTATCACGGGACATTAGGATGTCTCCCCAACTGTGCACGAGATCTTTAGGTTTCCCTACTGAGTATACTTGTATGCTCACCCTATGTTTACTTTCGGATTTTTAGGAGGACTACCAGGGTCGTGTGGGACTCTACTAGTTAGGATAGTTTGATTTGTTGCAGTTGTTGTACTCTTGTTTCTTTTGGTATTGTACTTTTCAGTTTTCTTGTACTTGTACCTTGTTCCAGAATTGTTTAAACATGCATGTGGGATTGTTTTGGGTTTATTTTCATTTACTTGTCCTTTTTTATTTTGGTGTTTGACTCATCCTATTTCCCGATCTTAAATAATAAAAAGGGTAATGCCTCCCATATTTTTGAAAACTTATACTTTTGGTGCTTGTCGCCACTCTAGGGCCTACTAAAGGCGGGACTCGGGGGTCATTATCTCCCTTTCACCATTTCCAGCTCAGAAGGGGAATCCTTGGTGGGAGGGGGTCGTGACATGGTTGAAATACTCTATCACAGAAAGATCCCACTAGACATGATCCATGAACACTCCGGACTAGGCATATGCCAAGACCTCAAGGAAATATTTTTCATTAAAGACAACAATGAAATCACCCCACCTCATCCGCCCATTCTTCCAAGTTTGAAGTACCGATTCCCACCACCTGAGGTTGGGACCCTCCAACAAAAAAGAGGCACACTTCACTTTGTGCTCCTCTGGTGTATCCAGGAACTTGAACATGTGCTCTATATTTTCGATCCATTCCTCTATTTCCTGTGGTTCTATGATACCTTGGAAGGTATGAGGATTAATTTTTAGGAACTACTAGTTCTTGTCCTTCCAAGATTCAGCCTCATATTCTCTAATAGGATATAGAACAAGATTTTTTTCATTTCCTTGTGATTGGACAGTCCAAACCACAGCCTCTTGTAGTCTATATTCAAGTGGCAAGGGAGAAATCTCTCCAGCTTCCTCCCATGGGTGCATGAGAGGTTTCTAAGAAGGCATGTTGTTACAAAAAGGAAATAGTCAAAAGAGAAAAAATAAATAAAAAAATTCTGAAAATATCATAAATTACATCAAATTTAAATAATCCAAAGACATTACAATGATTAAAGGAACAACTACCCCACCCCCACCTGATGTCCACGTGTAGTCTGTAGCCCACGCATCTCACCTGGAAGTGAAGTCAAACGAACAATTCCAATATCCCATGGTGACTTGAGGTTTTCCAAGAGAGGTGTGGGCCAAGCACCCTACCCATAACCAAAACATCTATAATTGACAGTCTTATCTCCTATTTATCCCCCAATTAATCTCAAAATAATAATACAACCCAAAAACATTAACCTCTTTTGATACCATTTTGTCATGAACTAAATCTAGTCGCCAACAAAACCAGTGCCAAACCTAACCCGTGATAAGGCCCAAAGGGTTTCTCCTATCCCCTTAGACTGGAAAAAGTTCTCGGGTATTATATATTTTGGTTTGGGAATTATTTACCTGAATATGGATACATAAAACATAAAAAACAATCGATAAACCAAATCTGAAAAATTTATACCAAACAAGATTTAGAAAAAGTCCATAACTGAATACATAGGTCTAAACATAATAAGAGAGGTCCATATACACAATGAAATACCTTAAAAACATCCCCAAGGACTCCACCTGACAAGGGGTCATCAAGCAAAAGTCATCTTCACAACGTCGCACCATGGATGGAAACTAACACCTCGAACTGCCATCACCCAAAGCCTTTCCTTTACCCATATCAAACTTGAGCAAGTCTACTTAAACCCAAGGTGTGTAAGTAAGATTTGAGCCTAATCCAAATAGGATAAAACTAATAGTTTCAATATAGTAAACAATACAAGATAAAAATCATTCCATTTTTGATAAACAAGAGGTAGTGGAAATAATTTATACAGAATGAAACTTTTAAATGTTAACAGTTTCCAAATGTAATTTTCCATGAATTGGAACATTCCAAAAAAACAAGTAGGGTACTGTATTTTCCAGCAAAAAACAATATATTCTGAATATAAATACACAAGATTCAATGAGTACAAAACTCAGGAACATGCCTAGTCACAAGGTAGTCTCAGGCCCCATGTACATCGTACCTTGGTGTAAAGTAACCATAGAAAATATGTTCTCATGCATGAGCCACTATTAAGGAACATACCCATAAACTAGTGGTCTCCAATCATCATCAAAATTGTTTGGTTAGTGTTTTTTTATCCCTTTGCTCAGTGAAACATGGATAAAACCCATCCAGATTTCTAGCGTACTAGTACATATGTTCCCTCCTAGGTACCCGGGTTTCCCCCATAGTCCTCAAACCATTATTTCTTGACAACAAAATCCATTATCACATAAACAAAAAATTTCTAGTCATAATCAACTCAAAATAGTATCTACACATGTTTTTCACCACTTACGCCACTCAAAAAAACCTTTAGGATTTCAATAAAATTACATCACAAAACTTACAATGTTTTTCACACAAAACCCCTTTAAAACCCCCACTTTGAACCACATGTCCATACCCATATTCATCAAAACAGAATTTTCATCACCCAAATCATTTATATAAACCCATTACATGATTTATAAAACAACCATGTTTGGCATAACCTAAAATAGAAATGTAAAACAGCCAATTTAACACAGAATTGGTAGCTTAAAAACATTTACTTAAAAAATGTCACCAAAACCAAATTTTTCAGTAAGTATAATCGATGATAAGTGTGCTAAAAATATGAATTTATCAAATCTAACTCGTCTAGCAATGATTACCCATGGAATCACCTACCACAAGTGTAAAAACCCATGAATCTTTGAGTAAAAGTTCAACCGCACCACCGCCACACAACAAGGGGCTTAGATCAAGCCTAAACCACAAGAATAGAACAAAAATACCAAGATTGAACCCTTGGTTCGAATACCCACTTACTGGAAATTAAAAAATTCAAGAATAATTGGAATAAACCCTAAGAAAATTAGAGGAATAATGAATGAGACCCACTTACTTGAGAGATCCTGAATAAATCACCCCAAATACACATGTAGATGAATTTAAAAACATCCAAAAATGAAAGTGAGTTTAGAATAAGTCTGATAAGGTCATGTGAGAAATTAAATGGTGCAAACAGTGTATGAATTTAACGGGTTATGAAGGAATGAATTTGTGTCTTTAAATCTGGATGATTTGAGAAAGGCTAAGAATTTCTTCTCTAATTCACAATGCATACGAGCTCCACAAATAGGGAAAAGAGAATGGGGGAGCTCTTGGGTTCAGTGGGCTTAGGTGAGATTTGGAATCACTGAAAAATCATAAAAATTGAATAATATATTAAATAATCAATTTTTCAAAACTAAAAATGGGCTTCCAGGCTGGACCAATTCCTTAAATAAAAAACCCATGTACAACATTATTAGGGATTCCTAAAGGGTATATATTGAAATGGTGGTATTAATAGGTCAATGGAGGCAATTTTCGAAGTATAATGGGTGAAAACTATTAAATAATTAATGAGTTATAAAAGAACCAAAATTGGTCTTTAAATTTTGACATGGTCTCATGGTTTACCCCAAATCATGAAAACTCGCCCTTTTCTACAAAAATTCATGGGAAACCCCCAAAACAAATAAATAATTGAAATTAAATGAAATTTTCCTTTAAAATAAGTCATGGATGTGAAACCCCTTATCATCATGCCACAAATCCATTCTTATGCCCCTTTTTATGATATTTTTAGGCCTTAAGATGATTATTTATCCTTCCAATTTCATTAAATAAAGTATAAATTACATTATCATATACATTGTTCACAATATTCACGACATTAATATTGTGACATGACATGTTATACTCCCAAAAAAATAATTTAAAAAATATATAATTTCATATTCTTTTTTTTTATCTATCCTCATTATTATTAACATAATCTTTCTTTAGTTTATCATCCTATGTTATTGTCTCCCAAAATTAGTAATTTATTGTTTCTACCTATTTTAATATCTCCATGACTAAAAAAACATGGAGGTTTCTGAAATTCCATATTTCCATCAAAATTTAATATCATCAATCAAAATTAATAACTGTCAATAAGAAATCGATAATGCCCCAAAAATCACCACTTTCTAATATGAGGAGAATTCAATGGACTTGTGTCAAAGATACAAGTCAGACATAATAATAATGTTTAAGGATTCCATCAACATATGTTATAGAGTTTTGTAAAGTCACTGATTGTATACAGTAATGATACTCTCATTTCAAACTTTTCATACACAGTGGCATTATAATTTTCAACACCATCCACTTGAAACTCTTTCAACACCATAAAAAGGGGACTCAAATATGTACCTGGGTCATTTTATGTAATATTTTCCAATATAATGATCATTTTAAGTATCATATATTATTTTTTAATACATATCTATGGTGGTAGAAAATATGGACTCAATATTATAGTCCAAATATTATAACATGAACACATGGTACTAAAAGAAATAAAAACATCAGTTGTAAGACCATAGAGAACATTTTGATGAACTAAAAAAATTTAGAATGTCTTAAATTAAATACCTTACATGATTTATAATCTCATGTTTTCCTCATCAATTCACCATTACATTTTTCAATTTCATTCCAATTCATATTCTTCAATGTTTTACTATCCATAAATAACCATTGAATCCTTTTATTTAGTGGTAAATAATAGAATAGTTTATTTTGATGTTTCTACTTTATTCAAATGAAATTTTCCATCCATATAGATTTTTCACATTTATTAAATATTACTTTGTCCTTATCATCCCCCCAATAAAACAAGAATTCATTTGGACAAGCATGTATCTTAGTATAATTAAGCTTAATCTTAATGAATATTTTATTAGCCTCATAAAAAGAGTTGGATATTTTTTATGCTCAATAGAATCTATTATAAAATCCAAAATCGTCGTGATTACATTACCAACCATTCCATGAAAACACTAATTGTGATATATATAAATTATAAAAGACAATTTGGATTAATTTTTTAAAAAAATTATATATATAATTATTGATTCCCATCATTCAATAAATCAGAAATTTGTTTAGAAGTTTCAGCAATGATTACACTAAGAGATGAGTATTCTACACTTTCCTTATGCATATTAATAAACACAAATACATAATTGAAAATTTCTTATATAGGATCTAGAGGACCAATATTATATGGATAATTTTCATTCTCTTGTTCTCTACTAGACAATAGTTTAACTTCATTAAATTATCCATGTTATACAGACATGGTGAATTCAATTGGAATTGTTTTTGATAAAAATGGGAATAAGATTCAACTTTGGTCAACCAATTCTTATATTTGTAATTTTGAAAAAGATATATTATTCTTCCCTGGATAGATTTATCCCCAAACACAAAATCATGAAATTTATTTAATCCTTCCTTATACTCGTCAATTATTCTTAACCAATATATACATGATTTATCCATTTCAACTAAATTAAATGAAATAGAATATATCAATTATATTTGTTTAAATAAAAATAGGAAGAAATTATTAAGATAATAATAGGTTTTATAATGTAAAAAAATGTAATGATATTTTCTTCATAAAACACTTTCATTAATAAATAAAAATTGAAATATAATTTATAGTTAAGAAAATTGAAAACTGATTTTCTTAAAAGTATATATTTTCCATTAAAAACATAAAAAATATTCTTTCATTTAAAATAATTATATAAAAATAATTATAATTGTGTTAAAAATACTCATAATTCAGAATCCTTTGGAACTACATATTGAATAATGCTCATAACCATTATTAGTTATGAAAAAATAATTTGAAAAATAAAAAATCTATGTTCAATTTTTTTTAAACACAATACACTATAATTTTATAATTAAACATCTTAAATAAGTTAACTTATTATAAATTATAAGAAGTTAACAATACCAGAATCCAAATACTAGATAATATAGATACAAAGAAAATGTTTGCTAAAAATTATGCAAGGGTTTTATAGTGAATGTAAATATTTTTATAAATAAGTAGTGATTCCAAATTTAATAATCAAAATAATAATATCAATTCTAATATTTTAGAAAAAAATTGACAATTAATTTTCTACATTAATTGAAAAAAACACAATATCCAAATAGAGGAGTCAAATTACCACATTGACAAAACACTAGGTCTAGAATTAGTATACTTGAGGTCCAAAGTATTTTTTTACCTTATAAAAATAATATATATATATATATATATAATGATTTGGTGTGGGGTTTTTTAGGGTTTATAATAAATAGGTAAAATGAGGATAATTCCTACAACCAACTTATCATGTGAGGGCATCCATTGTGTTCAATTTTCAAGAGTGAGACCACATGGGAGGGTCTTATCCAAGGGGTTTTATATGAAACATACATGTTTTCATTGAGGATAATTTTATTAATTTATTGGAGTTACATGGATACCATTACATGATGTGTAGAATACTTAATCTCAAATGTCATCATGATATGAGAGAGATTGGGATACCTCAATAACAAGGGGAGGGGGAAACCTCACGCTCAAGAGGTGGACACAACATCCACATCTAAGGGAGGGGAATTTTCATGATTGGAGGCCGGTGAATCCAAGTCTTATGGAAGGGTGGGGATAATTTTCATTCTGAGAGGCAAGTGAATCTATCATCTATGGAATGGATGGGAGCATTTTTGCAATGAGTTGAAGGGGAAGCCATCAACCTTAGTAGGGAGGGGAGTGTTGGGAGGATGGGAAGCCATCGACCATTGTAACACCATGAGTTTTTATGAATTATTTTTTAATTTTTAAATTAAATTAAATTTCATTGATATCTTATGTTACATGCAATAGTGATTTTAATTTTAGTTACATATACCATCGAATTTTAATAGACCATGATTTATTATTAATATTATATTCAATCATGACCATATAACTTAGCCATTAAATAATGTAATAGGAAGAGTAATAACTAATTCCTAAATATTATGTATAATGGTTTTATATAAATGGAACACATTTAAAAGAAAAATAATTAATTTTTAAAAAAATTCATATATGGGTCGAAAATAATATTTTCTCAAAAAAATGATTTTTATTTATTTTTGAAAAAAATAATAAAATTAATTATTAAAACATAAAATTAATATGATAAATTAAAATAAACTTTTGAATAAAAAATTTAAAAATGGTCTTAGGGTTAATTTTCATTATTTTTCTAAAAAGATTAATTTTTTAGTGTAGAGTGTTAAATACTGGGTTTTATTTAAAACAACAATTTCCATTAAATAATTTATAAGGTTAATTTTCATTTTATAATGGGTTTAAAAAAAAATTACATCAATTATGTATCAATTAATACAATTTATGTCATTTTAATAATCTTTATATTTAATTTTTAATTAAAAACGTTTTAAACATATGAATATTCTCTCTTTGTGAAACCACCTTTTGTCGTGTTTTTGGGTTAAATATTAAATTAAAGATTTTTACTTATGTTACATGAACTATAAAAAATAGATTATATATATATTTATAAAAAATTATATGATATAATATAGTGAACCTAATGTTTTACCATAATTAATATTAAAAAATATAAAAAATATTTATCATTTTTAAGGTAAAAATAGGGTTACTCAGGGATAAAACTAAAATTTTAAGGGTTAAAATTAACCCAATAATTGTCTGAAACCATTTTTCTATACATATTTAGACTCTGTATATTATATGATAATGAATTTATCATTTATTATCCTTATTGAATTAGAAGAATATGGGTAAATCTTTCTCTTTTAAAAAATTATGAGTGTGACTCTCACTTAACTTATAAAAGGCCACCCCTTATCCTCTCCTCCTCACACTTCCAAAACCCATTGGATTGGAAATTAACTACACAAATAGTTTCCTTAATTTTATCCTCCTATATTAAGAGCCTTATTTTTTTATAAACCTAACTTAATAATCTTTTTTGAGAAAAATAAAATAAGTTTTCTAAAGAAGACATAACACCCCTAACCGAGCGATTTAGTTTATTTCTTCCTCCACCTAGTAATTTTTTTAAAAAAAATAGTATATAATAACATCAGTATAATAAATATACTTATAGGTTTTCATGTTAAGTAAATTATATTTAACCTTCTATCCTTCCATCAAATGGGATAATAAATCATTATTCATGTTTACGACGGACTACCTTCCCACGAATCGATCTAATTAATTTTCAATCAAAACCTATCATGGATGAATATAATGATGGATTTAATGTTTATATATTATATTTATGATATTATTATTCTTATTTAATTATTATATAACATATTACTTCATTATTTCCTTTTTTTGGTAATATAATAACATTACTCATGTGTACGATGGACTATCGCCACGCGAAACGATGTGATTAATTCACGCTTTAAATGTAAGGTAAAAAGGAATTTATTAAATAAAATATGTGATATAAATTCCATTAAAATTATTAAATAATTTTAATATATTATTTATCTTTATTTCTTTCAATCTATTGAGAAAACGGAAATAACTTTCTTATTTAAGTACGAGCTACCGTCTCCGTGAATAGTGTATTCCATTTCCTATCTCAAACTCTGGTGGAATACTATAAAAACATATATAATGAATATGTTTTATATTTATATCATTTATAAAATTCTGTATATGATGTAAACGGGGTTAATTTAAGAAGTCCCTAAATAAAAAATAAAAACATACATGATAAACAAAGCAATTATTTCCTGAAAAGTGACTCTAGCATGGAATTATTATCATACTAGTAATAAAAGGTAATCATTAAATAATATATAATATGATATATAGATATTTACAATTTTCTAATATATTTATAATAAAATAATATTTATTTGATAGGATTTTTGAACGTGTATGATGGATGATGAGACTTAAGGTAAGGTATTTTTGTCTCAATTTGTCTTCCATGAGACATATGTTATGTTATGCACCTATATTCATTCATAAAGAGTATATAAAAGAAATTTTTCATTTAATATAAAGAATTTATTTTTTTCTCGTGATATTTTAAGTTTCATTTATTATTATTACCTTATGGTTAACATAATTTAATTTTACCAAAGTTGCAAAGATTTTATGTTACAATCTCATAGTTTATCAGGACTGTTTATGATTTTCTTATTGATGATAAAATTTTATGATTAATATCTTAAGAAACCCATGAATTTTCATCCCCAATGGGGATGTATTAATAATAAATTTATTTCCTTCATTTTCTTATCTTTATTTACTAAAGTGTTGAAAATAATTTTTTTTGGAAAAATCATCTTCATCTCTCTCTCTCTTCAGCTGAAAAATAATTTTTCCTTACAAAATAATTTATTCTACAAGTGTTTAAGTTTTTTTACAATTATAACAAAAATTATAAATTCATTTTTACCCATGTTTTATGTTTATAAAAATTTGAAAGGAAACTTCATGTTATTTTCTAAATAATTTCAGTTTGGATTTTACCAAATATGTGAAAAGAATTTTCATTTTTTATATGTATAGAAAGAACATAATTATTTTTTGTTATGAGAAATAATTTTCTTAATATTAATTTATAATATTCCATGTTTATTTTCAATGAATAATATTTTGAATTTTTTTTTGTTTTTAAATAGTGTTTTTTAAAGAAGAAAGTATATTTTACTCAAGAAATGATTTAAATTTTTTTTATAATCCTCCTATATAAGTTTTGAAGCATATTTTAAAAGAAAAGGGTTCCAAAATATTGTAATAATTTTTATGATTAAAATTTTATTTTCAATGAAAGGTTATTTTCTTTAAAAATGTTCTAATTGACCTTTTAAAACCATTTTCCATATAATATGAAATCCTATGACTATACTTATCCTTTATAGAGGATATAATCTAACTATACAATTCTTATTAATTCTCAAAATGGTTTATGTTTATGATAAAAATATGTTTATGAAACCCATTTCTCTAACATCGGTTATTCCAAGATATAATTATTTTGACAAAATCCTCTTTTCATGGGTTATTATTTATGAAAATGATGAAATGATGATGAAACTTATCACTTTTACATAGTTTATGACATGATCAAATTTTTACAAAAACTCTTTAATTTCATGGGTTATGATATGGTGAATGTTTTATGATCTTCTGGAACACATGTGTATGATTATCATTATTTAATGGTGGGAACTATATATCCCTCCAATGTATTGGGTAAATATTCATATCTCATGACATATATAGGACAAGAATGGGGAGTGAACCTAGTTTAGTAAGAGTATTTTACCACTATGATTATCATGGGAATGAACCATGACTACTATGATGGTTTAGGAAGTGAACTCATTCCACTATGATATCCTTGTATGTTATACTTTTTTACTATGGAAATGATATGTTATGCTTTTGTGTAGGAAAACATTCAAAATCTTATGACAATTTTATTATCTTATGGATCAGGTTCTTTGGTTTCCTTATGATTCATGTCTTACAAACTATCAATATTTATTTAATGACTCAATATTATGATATATGGTATCAAGGTTATTATTTTAATGTGTTATAATCATATTCTCATACCCTAATGTTCATGTTATTCTTACTTATCTCCCTTTTTTCCTTTACTATGAATATAGGACCACACATTCCAATGTTACTTTTACCCAATTTATGAAGAAATGTATTGTGTGTTATTTTTCTAAGAAGGTTTATAGATATAAATAACTTAGCATTATATGATGTATTTCACCTATGAACAAGTTTTTTATTATTATTAGTTTCATAAGGCACCATACCTTTATGATATTAGTCTATTTTTTTGTGTAATGTAATGAAAGTTTATCAAAAAAAATGATGTAATATCCATTTTAGAAAACATCAGTTCACTATAGTTGGTGTTAGAGAATAGTTTGAATTAACCTTTGAAATCTAGGATGAGAAAAAATAGTGATTTCCCTAAATACATGTCTAAGGATGAGTCTAAGGATGAGTCAATGTATGAAAAATTTCTTGGAATTTTGGTAAAGGATAGAGTGAGTGGTTTCTAAGAAATTACATTACTTTATAAATACTAAATGTAGATATGGTTCTGGTACAGAGGTACCTAGGGGTAATAAATCCAAAAAAATAATTGTTTACCTAGACTCAATCATAACTTGGTACATGATAAGGTCCCTTGCTTCACACAAAGTTTTATAATCCTGAGGGATATGCTTTGGAAATTAAAAACTCATTTTGATCCATCATGAAGGATTTAAATAGCTAATGACTTTGAATAACTTAGGATAAAACTATTATTTTCATAGATTAAAAATAAGGTTTCATGATTTATATATCCTATATGTGATTCTTCATTATTATGTGGTTTCCCACTATGATAATATTTTCTTACACTATGATTTTTGGTTTTAGTAGATGGATGGATCCCAAAATAACTATGTTAATTAACAGTGTGACAGAAAATGCATTTACTTTCATATTGATTAGAAAAACATTATGGTATATCGAATGAGAAATTTCATTGATATTCTCACTCAACATTGTCAATAAATTAATCATGTGGAAATTCCAAAAGATAAAATGAGGGAACACAATTATGTCGACTTGTTTAGGACGCAACACCCACCATCCATCAGTGGTTCTGATGATCCGCTATTTACATACCATTATATTAGTACCATTGAAAATATATTTTCTATTTTCCAATTTTCAAAATATGATAATTTCATTTTAGATGTCTATCATTTGGAATGGGATGAAAATCATTGTTAAACTCCCATTTAGAATACACGGGAACTTGGTGAAATTGATTCTAAGGGTTGGAAGAAGTTCAATAAATTATTTTTAAATAAGTACCTTCCTTATATTATTCATAAAAATATTAATAAGGTGAACCTGGAGCTAAAGAAAAATGATGATGAATTAATTGGAACATATGAAGGAAATTTTAAAGGACTTTCAAGGTATGCTATTGGTATTATCGTCCAACCTGAAAATAATGTTGATAGATTCTTCAATGGAAAAAAACCAAGTCTCTGAAGGGAATTATCCATAAGTGACATAATTAGCTATGAGGATATACTTCTATGTTCTATCTAGGTGGAAATTGATGTCTATGTTACATATCAATCTCACAGTATTTATAAGAAGATAAAAAAAATTGAGAGAGGAAGAGGAGTGTTTCTTTATGCCTAAAGTGTGGGAAGAAACATAGAGGAAATTCTAATGAGGGAATTAGTAAATTCTTTAAGCATTTAAGGTAAAGTAATCATGAAATTGAATGTCGAAGTGATGGAAACTGGTCAACTAATTATGAAAATATATAGATAGATCCAAATAATGAACCACCCACACTCTAGTGATTCAAATTCAATGAGTATAGGAATTATTCTAACTATTTCCAAAATTTTAAGGTTAATGATGATGATCAAAGTTTGAAACCTATTAAGTTGAGAGACAATGGGAAATATCATACAATCACTATTTATGATGAGGGGTGTAATAATGATGTGGTGAATGGCACACATACCCCCAGTCAAAAACTACTATGGTCTTATTTTACTCTATATATACTGAGACTTTCATATTTGAAGAATTTCATAAGAGTATCGAGATTCCACCCAAATGGTTAAATATATAATTAATAGTTAAAACTCTTAATGGTATGATGATATCATATCAAGTCTTTGATTCTTCTCCAGTTGAAGTTTGTGATCATATGATTTATGAATATCCTTTCATCCTACCTCAATTTTAATTTGATGTAATCTTAAACATTTATTGGATTTTTCTACATAAATCCTGCGTCAATATCCATGGAAGGGAGGTCACGTTTTATATTACCAGAAAATAAATGATTATCTATCAATATTATGATAAATATGAACTTCTAATGGAAATCATATCCATTAGGTTTTGATTCCTATTCTTGAGGGGTGTTTTTCTCAGATGGTTGGGGTGCAACTCAAAATCAATTATATGCCTATTATGTGGGTAATTTTTATGTACTTCTTGAATATTTTCTCATCCTTCCACAAAAAGATGAAGTTTAGTTCTCAAAAGGAATCATACTTGATGTCTTGCCAATTTCAATGAATCCCTATAGAATGGCCCAAATTAAGTTGAAGGAGTTGAAAATGCTTCTCTGTGAGAACCTTGAAAATTGAACCATTTTTTCAAGTGTGAAAGATTAGGGTGAACCAGTTATTTTTTTAAAATAAATATGGATATATTTAAATCTATATTGATTTTTTGTAGCTAAACAAGAGGATTGGCAGGAAAAAGTATCATGTATTCCATACTATTAACTTATTTTATCAACTACATGGAGCTCAATAATTTTTCAAGATTGACCTTTATTCTAGATATCCTTAAATTTGGGTTAAGAAGAAGGATATATAGAATGAAACACTTTTCACTAGGTATGGACACTATGAATATATATTGATTCAGTTCCATCTTACTGATTCCCTCACTATCTTCATGGATTTAATGAATCTAGTCATTAGATATTACCCTGATCAGTTTTTAGTAGTCATTATAGATGATATTATTATCTATTCTAATAGAATAAATGGTCAGGAATATAAAATTATAATTACAATTAATACCCCAAGAAAGGATAAACAATAGGAAAATTTAAAAATTATTAATTTTGACCACAAAATCATTCATTTTTTGGCCATATAGTCTCAAGAGAGGGAATATCTATAGATTCAGTAATGACAGAGGCTATTGAGTATTTCCAAGACCAACCATGGTGAATGAGATCCATAGTTTTCATGGTTTAGCTAGATATTATCGATTGGTTGTTGATATTTTCTAATTACTATCCAATACACAACCTTAGTTAACACAAAAAGGGTCCAAGTTCCCTTAGATAGATGAATGTTAGGAAAATTTCAAGGAACTTAAGAGAAGATTAGTTAGTTCACTTGTTCTTACATTAACCTATAGCAGAGAATTGTTTGTAATATATAGAGATGCATCCATTATGGTTTGGGTTGTTTTATTAAAAATAATAATATTGTTGTTGATTATGCCTCAAGAAAATCGATGTTTCATGTGAAAAATTACCCAACACTTGATTTGGAGCTAGTTGTGGTAATGATTTCATTAAATATATTGAGGAATTATCTTTACAAAGAGAAGTGTGACATATATACCAATCACAGAAGTTTAAAGTATATATTTGTACTTAATGATGTTAATATATTCTAGATAATATGTTTAGAGTTAAGAAAATATTATTACTACTATTTACATTACCACCCCGGTAAGTAAAAATGGTGTTTGATGCCTTGAGTTAAGTGAATCATGATAGATTATCCACAAAGAGTATCACAAAAGCTCTAATATTTATGGATATTCAATGTACGGATATGAAAATACTGAAGGAAGGGGAGAAATATTGTCTTTTCCAATTGAATGTTCAACTATCTATCTAGGTAAATATTAATGAGGCATAAACGAAAGATATAGATCATTAAAAGAATGATTTAAATGTTTTTTATTTTAACCTTTTTCATGATAAAATGATAATATTGAGGAACTGCATACGAGTTCTCTATTTAAAAAATTTAAATCATGGTTTATTATAGGGAGATCATAGTTCTTTATTATTTATTCATCCTTGAAATATGAATTTGTATAGGGATTTTAAAGTGTATTTTTGGTGGAATTTCATGAAGGGAGTTATCATTGATTTTTTGTCTCAGTGCATGGTATGTCAATAAGTTAAGGTTGAGAGAAAAATTCTAAGGGCATGTTACATCTGTTACTTATATGTGGTTGGAAATGGAAAAATACACCATAGATTTTTTCATCAAACTCCCAAAAATATCTAAAGGGCATAATGTTATATGGATTTAGTCGATCACCTAACAAATTCATCACAATTAATTTCTATCTGAGAAGACTTCTCTGTTGATCATCTTCTAAGAATATACATTAAGGAAATAGTAATGTTTCATTGACTACCACATTGAATTGTATATTACCAGGATCCCAGTTTTACATCATAGTTATAAATAATTTGACAACAGGGTTAGGATATAAAGTTATGTTTCGACACATCATATCATCCTCACTCATATTTTCAGTCTGACAGAAAAATTAAAACCCTATAGGATATTATAAGATCTAGTTATATGTATTTCAATGTTTTTTTGGATAAAAAACATCCTCTATTTGAGTTTACAAACAGTAATAGATTTTACTCAAGAATTCAAACGAATCATTATGATACCCTTTATTGAATGACGTGTAGAGCTATGACGTGATGGAATGAATTTATAGAATAAAAGCTATTGGAGCATAAGATAAATGAATAAATTGATATGAAGGTTAGATCCATTCAATAAAACATCAGGTAGCATAGATTTATAAGAAAATTTATGATGATATTCTCTAGTGTGATCTAGAATTTGATTTTGTTGATAAGGTGATTCTATGAACTTCCCCAAGGAAGTAGGATAAGAGATTCATAAATAAAGGAAAAATTATCTATAGGTATATTGGTATCTTTGAAATTCTTGATCTTATCAAGATGTCAGACTATCATTTTTCACCACCACTAAATATCCCTCATGTTCATGATGTGTCTCATGTAACTCTCCTAATGAAGTACATAACTTATCCACCACTTGTATTGATCTCAGAGGTTGTACCATGGGAGAATGATAATTTTTATGAGAAATAGTCAATAGATTTTTTGGATCATATATTGAATGTTCTAAAAACATGATCACTCACCAAGTAAATGTATTGGGAAAAAACCACAGGTTTGAAGAAGCTATGTGGGAACCAAAGGAAACGATGAGGTAGAAGTATCATCATTTATTTATATTAGAGTAGATATTTTAAGGGAGACATTCAATTTTAAGGGGATTATAAGGTAACACCCATTTATTTTATGAATTATTATTATTTTGAATAAATTAAATTTCATTGATATCTTGTGTTGCTCTAAACACTGATTATAGCTTGTGTTACATACAACACCAATTTTTAGCAGACTGTGATATATTATTAATAATATTATTTAAATGTGACCATTATAACCATGATGTTAAAATTAGATATATGAATAGTAATATATAATTTTTAAATATAACATATAATGGTTTTATATAATAGAAACATATTAATAAAAATAGAACTTATTTTTTATAAAAGTATTTGTATGTTTCGAAAATAGTATTTTCTTAAAATTAAATATTTTTTACTTCAATTATTGACCAATAATAAAATGGGGTTTTGAAAATTTTATAAAATTAATTTTATAAAATAATCTTTATTTTTTAAAATTGGCATGTCAAAAATATTTTATTGTGAATTTTTTAGATTTTTTATAAAAGATTAATTTTTATATAAATAGGGAAGAATAATGTGTTTTATTGAAAACAACCTTTTCATTTAAAGATATTATTTGGTTTCATTTTTTTATATTGGTCAAAAATGTGAAATTACCATTATTATTTATCAATTAATCTAATTTATGTAGTCAGAATCATTTTCATATTAAATTTTGACATAAAAACTATAAGTAATTGGCTTTAAAAAATTACATAATCTTGAATTTTAGTCAAGAACATACATTAATACATATTTAGGATCTTTTCGGGATTATAATTTTAGAGAATTTTGATATCTTACATACCTAACATACCACATTCATACAAAGAGGATACTACTAAAAACAGTATCCATTTTTTCAAAATATAAAACATTAAAACTTAAAAAATGATTTCTTTGACAACGCATCAAAACATTCATCACTACCCCCTTATTTATATTACCCAAACTTATATCCTATGAAAAACATTTTGAAATCTTGGGATGAGTATAAAACATAGTATGGTATATAAAGAAAGAAATTGTTAGTCAAGTGGTAACATAAAAACCCATAAAACAAATAATCATAAAAACACATATGCATAAAAACATGATGTACATACCATTGGACATATTTACCATAGCACTATTAAATTAACCCTTGCACATTGAATAACCTTTTGGTCAATATCCATCTCTATAGTTCCCAATGCATTGGTGAGCTATAATGGGGCTCACTTGTCATATATTGAGCTATAATAGGCTCAACCCAATATATATTGAGCTATAATAGGGATCACCCATCATATATTGAGCAATAATGGGCTCAAACCAACATAAAAAATGTCTTAAGAACATATCATGAATAAATAACTTCATAACTCATTTACACACTTGAGAAAAACACATTATCAATTTCAAATACCTTTTTTGTATAAAATTTATTTTAGAATATAAACATCGTACACATGATAATTAAATCATTTTATTCAAAAATAACTATGAAAATATATAACAGAGATATTATAGTAATAAAACATTATAAAATCATAATATAAAACTTATAATATTAATAAAAATAGCAATCTCATTGTATTTTATAAAGGATACGTTTAAAAGGATTTAAGAGGACTGTTCTTAACAACTACCTTAACATTGAAGAGAGAATTGATTAAATTAAGGGATTATATATATATAATTTAATTTCACATAATAAAACATATACAAAAAAATTACATTTTACAAGTCATCTTATCATAATAAAAACCATTGAAGTTGAAGGATAACCCAAAGAATAGAAATTGGGTTTAGAATCTACTTACGAAATTTCATCAGGGTAATGGATACACATAGGAGGGATTAATGAGATATAAATGGGTTATATAATGATTAATATATCATTATTTAAGAATGGGGTAGGTTATAAAACATACAACACCATTAGGAAATAAAAATTAACGAGCATAACATATTGGTGATTCTTGAATAAAAGTGGGAAATAGAGGATCCCTTACCTCAGATTTGACACCCCCAAACTTGTTTAAACCTCTTATATGAAAGTTCAAATAGTGTTATTAATATTTTAATGAAACATATACATTTTTATAACACCTTTCATGATCATTTTATAACATCATTCAACCTATTCACTAATAATATTTTTTTAATTCCATTGTTTCAGGTTTGTGCATTACATGGTTTCCTAGAATGGTTCGTAAAGGATATTCTTGTTGGTTGGAAGTGAAACTCCAGAATTGGAATGGAATGGTATTTTAATATTTCTATAACCATAATGTAAACCATATTTATTTTGAATTCTAACATGATGATGATTCATAAGTTAAAACATTATTGATATTTGTTTATGTCATTTTGGTGATTCGTTGATCATAATGAACTAATTTTGTTTTATAAATTCATAAAATGTGTAAAAAATGATTTAAGAATCTTATATACGATATAATAAATAAATTATAATTTTTTTGAACCCTGAAAATGGTTACATGACTAGTCTTTAAGGAAGTAAAAAAACTTGAATTCGCATCATTCACGATGTCGGTAAATCAACACATCACAGAAGGTGTTTTAATTTCTTGAATAAGTGGGAGAGGAGAAGAGGTATAATGTTGAATCTTAAATAAACATGATGAAATATAGAATATTTATGATATTGGATCATTCATGTCTCTTGGATAAGGTTAGGTAAAGAAATAAGAATATTAGAAAATAAAATGAAAATAAATGAAAGAAAACAAAAGAGGATGTTTAGCTCTTGATCTTCTCTCTTTGAGATCCTTCTTAAGACCCTTGTTTTTGGAATTTTGGTGATACCAGTATGTCTTGGAAGTTATTAAGGGGCTTTATAGGAGTATTTGGAAAAACTTTGGAATGGCCTAAGGCTTTAGAGGCGTGGGAGGAAGAGTTGGGAGTGGGTGGTATTTATATTGGAGGAGAGGAGGAGTTTTACTTTATTTTAATCATTATTTTATTATTTTGTCACAAGACAAGAAAGAGTGATGATTATAAGACCAAAAATAGTAATAAGTTTATGTGAGTTTGAACTAATGGTTTCTTATATCATCAATGATGTAGGAAATAGTGTATTTATCTCAAAATGTATTTATATTGTAATTACCATATTTTATTATTCACCAAAAATTCATGTATTTTCCGGAAAATTTAAAAAATTCACCCTAACCATTTTTCAACGTATTGAATTAAAAAAGGAACTCCATTTTTTGAAATTAAATTTCTTAAATATGATTACTTTAATTTTTATATAAAATAATATTATATTCCAAAAAACAACAATTTTAAAACATTTATTTACTTATTCCAAGATAAGGGTATATCATAACTTCAGTTAAATATTATATGTATAACATCATAGGTGAGGTTTCTATTCATAAGGGTGTGTTACTATTCATAAGGGTAACATTACTATTCATAAGGGTATGTTACTATTCACCATAAATTAATTTGGCCTTATCAGACTCTAAATAACTTACTGATAGCAACCATGTATGTTCGTTTTTCAAAATTCCAAACACAGAAGTTGGAGAATTAAGTTCAGTGATAATTATAAATATCTACTTACAAAAATGTTTCAGGAATTTCAATTTACTTTTAAAACCTTGGGGTGATACATTGTCCCCACCTTCTGGAAATTGTATCCTCGCGATTTTATTTACTTATTAAACAAGTGAGGGTACCTATCCCTCATAACATTTTCATATTCCCATGTTGCTACTTCAACCATATGGTTTCTCCCCAAAACATTTACCTGGTGTATTACCTTATTCTACAATACTTTCTCTCTCTGATCATGAATCTGAATAGGTTTGTCTTCCTTTACCTAGTGTATTACCTTATTCTGCAATATTTTCTCTCTCTGATCGTGAATCTGAATAGGTTTGTCTTCATAAGAAAGGTTCTCTTCCATCTAAAGTAATTATGGGCTCAAAACATGAGATGAATCTGGTACATACTTTCTCAACACTAAACAGTGAAATACATTTTGTACCTAAGACAAACTCAGAGGAAATGATACTCGATATTTAATTGGTCTATCTTTTTCCAGGATTTGAAAAAGACTGATGAACTGTGGACTTGGATTTCTTTATTACCAAAGCGCATCACACCTTTCCAAGGAGAAATTTTAAGGAAAACATGGTCACCTACCTCGAAAGAGAAGTCTTTACTTCTATTATCTTCATAACTTTTATTCCTACTCTGAGTTATCCTCTTGTGCTGTTGTATCATCTTCACTTTCTCAGTGACTTTCTCTACTAATTCTGGCCCCATCGACATTCTTTCACTAACTTCATCCCAAAACTCAAGATCCTGACACCTCTTCCCATAAAATGACTCAAAAGGTACCATATGTATATAAGAATGAAAACTATTATTATAAAAAAATCAACTAAAGAAAAAATTTGATCTCAACTTCCCTGGTAATCCATTGAATATGCTCAAAGAATATCCTCCAAAGTTTTAATCATTCGTTCTGACTTCCCATTAGATTTAGGATGACAAGTTTTACTAGATTTTAATTCTATACCCAACGACTTCTAAAGGACCTTGTTAAAATTAGAAGTGATCCTAGGATCTCATTTAGATATAATGGAAAGATTAACTCCATGTAAGCTGACAATATCATTGAGGTACAATCAAGAAAACTGATCCAAATACATTGTGTCATGAATATAAATAAAATGTGAAAATTTAGTCATCTGATCAACAATAACCCAATCTTCATAGTTACCTTGATAATTAATTGGTAGTACCACAATGAAGTCCATGGATATATTCTCCCATTTCCTCTCTGGAACCGGCAAAGTCTGAAGCATCCCCATTAGTAATTTCTACACAACTTTAACCTGTTTACATGTCAAACATTTCATGGTAAAATCCATCATATCTCTTTTCATTCAATCCCACATGTAATACTCTTAAAGGTATCTATACATCTTAGTACTTCTAAGATTAACTAAAAATAGATAACTATGAGCTTCACACAATAATTATTTCTTCAACTAGAAATCATAAGGCACACACATCCTTTTTCCAAATCTTAAAACATAATCATTATTAAAGTTGAATTCTGAAAACTTACCAATTTTACGCAATTCTACCTTTATCTAGATCTCCCCATATTCCTTCTTTTCTTGCTTAATTCAATCCGACAGAGATCACTCCACTAAAACCTGAATGAAAATATAGAAACTTCCTACAACAACATCTTCTATGAAAAAATTCAACAAATCATTTAACAAAGGATCGCATTCTAAACATATCATTGTTAATGTAGAATTAATTTTCTAAATCAATGCATCATCCACCCTATTTGATTTCCCAGGATGGTAATGAATCGTTTATTCATAATCCTCAATTATTTTCAGATATCTTCTTCGTCTCATGTTTAATTCCTTCTGAGTGAATATATACTTCAAACTTTTATGTTCATTATATCATTTACATTTGTATCCATATAAATTATGCCTCCAAATTTTTAAATCAAAGTCCATAATTTCTAATTCCAAATAATTTGTAGGGTATTTTAACTCATGGGGTTTCAACTGACATTCAGGATATGCAATTACTTGATTATTCTTCCTCAAAACACAACCAATTCATGTTAATAAAGGATCACATTAGATGAAAAACTCACCATTTCGGGAAGTTAGAGTCATAATTGAAGCATTAACCAATATATTATTCAGTTCATGAAAACAAACATTACATTCTTTTGTCCAAATAAATTGAACCCCTTTTCATGTTAACATAGTTAGAAGACTAGATAAATTTGAAATGTTTTTAACAAACTATCAGTAATAACATATTAATCCCAGAAAACTACGATTCTATATAACATTTTTAGGTCTTGGATATCCATCAAACACTTTTTTTTTGGAATGATTAACTATTATTCCATCCTTATTTAAAATGTTCCAATGAAAATAAATTTTTTTCAACCCAAAAACAAACTTTCTGAATTTTCCATACAGTTTCTTTTATTTTATGGTTTGAAAAACAACTCTTAGATGTTTTTTCATGGTCTTATTTACTTCTACAATACACCAGAATTTCATCAATAAACACAACCAAAAACTTATCCAATAACTCAAGAAATATTGTATTCATAAGATCCAGAAATACAACGGGTGAATTATTTAACCCAAAAGGCATAACTACAAATTTATAATCACCATATGTAGTACGTAATTCAGTCATTGGTCTGTCTTCAACCTTTACTTTCAACTGATGGTACACCAGCCATAGGTAAACCATTGAAAAATATTCTTGATCCCTAGAGATGATAAAAAAATCATCGATATGAGGAAAAAGATACTTATTATTAATAGTAATGTCTTTCAAGGAACTATAATCAATTGAAAGTTTCATTGGACCATCTTTCTTTTTAACAAACAAAAGAGGATCACCTCATGGTGATGTACTGGGTCGGATGAATCCTTCATCTAATAATTCTTGCAACATATTTTTTAATTCCAAAAGTTCTATTTGAGACATTCAATAAGGGGGTTTAGAAATTAGCTTAGCACCAAGAACTAAGTCAATATTAAACTCAACCTCCTGATTAGGAATAACCCCAGTCAAATCATTAGGAAAAAACATCCAGATATTCATTTACCATTAGTTCATCATTAATATGGATAGTTCCCCTATCGTCAAAAATATGTGCAAGATAACTTTCATTTCCATGTTTTATCAGTTTCATAGCTTCTTGATATGTTATCAATTTTATGGGTTCATTCTTGTACACAAACTAAAACTCTTTCTAAAAAAGAAACTTCTTTTTCTCTACGATCTCTCTTAGCATGATAAAAAGAAATAGAGTCCTTACCCAGAATAACATCAAACTCTACTAGAAGAGAAAACAACATGGTTTGCAGGTAAACTATTTCCAAAGACATATATAGGTAGATTGTTATAATTTATTTTCTCCACAACATTTCCTCTACATGTTTTTACCTTGAGTTCTGGTTTCATTTCATGAGGTTGAATTCCCAATTTTTCTGAAAATTTCTCAGTAATGAAGGAATGGGTAGACATTGAATCGAACAAAACATTTGTGAAATATTTAAAAATAATAAATGTACCTGATACCACCCCATTTTATGGCTCAACATATTCTGAAATAGTTTTAAAGGATTTTACCACACCCTTGTTCTTCCAATCTCGTTGACTCCCTGCCTAAGTGACTTGCTACAGACAAACATTAGAAAAATGATCCAATTCCATACAGTTAAAGCATATCACCATCGAATTCTCATTAATTTTTTGATCATTTTCCTTGTACTCAGGAGACATGTGTCCAAACTTTCCACATCGGTATAATTTCATATAATTTACAAAACATTCACCAGGATGACTTTTACAACACTTTTCACAAGAAGGGAAGTTGATTTTATTACCTCTAGACTTCTTTGACAAATTCTTCCTCAATGCCTAAAAAATAAACACTTCTTATTCTTTTCATCACGTGGCACATAGGTGTCAACAGACTCAATCTCTACATTTTCAGCATAATGAACAAGTTTCTCATAGCTTTTAAACTCTTTGAATCCAAAGATCTTTTAAGGAAAGTTATCAAACCTGATTAAAATCTATTAATTTTACTATCAAAACCATGAATAAAATTTGGTATGTACTTTGATAGTCTTGTAAATTTATCTTCATATGTAACCCCAGAATCATATTCCTTATTATTCCTTTCTAAGAATTTTTTCTCCATTCTAAGTAAAATAGTTTAAGGAAAATATTTTTCCAGAAAAAAAACTCTTAAAATCATCCATTTCAAGTCTATCATGATCATCTATTTATCTCGTATTATTAACAAGAGACCTCCATTAATAGGATTCACCTTGCAAATGATAAATTATTTTATTAACTTTTGATATTCCAAACATTCCATGACATAAAATATCTTTTATAGAGCATTGATCCATCCTTTAGCTATCACTGGATTTGTAGTTCCACAAAATGTTGGATGATGTTGCCTTAAAAAATGATCCAAAAAATACATGCTTATTCATGGTAGATCATGTTCATCTCTAGCTGGGAAACCACCACTATTTATTTACTGAGTCAACTGATCCATTGCTGTCACAAATTGCTTTGTTCTGATTCCCACCATTCTAGGCTACATATTCAAACAGACATTAGCCTCTTGGTGACTTCCTACTTTAGCATCCTTGTTTCTTCTATGGAAAACCATTATTAATGGAAATATTTTATATTAAGAAACCTAGAAACAGTTAAATTCTATAACATTTCAAATTAACCATTTAATAAAAATTAGCTATGGTATTTTTGTAACATAATCATAACCCCTAAAATTATGTAAACCATCCTCTGATACCAACTATAAGGACTCGCCCTTAAAATGTTACTTAATATTGAATTTTAGTCAAGAAAATGAATTATTACACATTTATGATCTTTTTGAGTTTAGATTTTTAGATAATTAGGATATCTTACATGCATAACATACCACATTCATACAAATAGGATACTTCTAAAAACAATATCCATTTTTTTCAAAATATAAAACATTAAAACATAAAAAATGATTTCTTTAACAACACTCCATATCATTCATCATAAGTCCATTATTTCTCTTACTAATTTTTATATCCTATGAAAAAATTGAAATCTTGGGATGAGTATAAAACTCGGTAAGGGATATAAAGAAAGAAATATTTTGTCATGTGATATCATAAAAACCAAGAAAACCCATAATCATAAAAAAAACTCATATGAATAGAAACATTGTTTAGTTTCCTAGGGATATATTTACCATATCACTCTTAAATTTACCCTTATACATAGAATAACCTTTTGGTGAACTTCCATCTCTAGAGTACCCAATGTATTTGAGAGCTATAATGTGGATCACCAGTCATATCTTGAGCTATAATAGGATCAACCCAACATATCATGAGCTATAATGGGGATCACCCATCATATCTTGAGTTATAACGGGATTAAAACAACATAAATAATTCCCAAGGAACATATCATAAATAAATCACTTCATAACTCATTTACACCATTAATCAAAACACATTCCCAATTTCAAATACTCTTTTTTAATAAAAATAGTTTTAGAATATAAACATCATATACATGATAATAAAATAAAATTATTCAAAAATATCTATGAAAACAAATATTGGAAATATTATAGCAATAAAAAACCATGAAATCAGAATATAACACTCATAATATGTAGAAAAAAAATAATATCTTTGTATTTTATAAGGGAGACATTTATACGGATTTAAGTGGAATGTTATTTACAACTAACATAACATTGAAGAGTGAATTTATTATATGAAGGGATTATGTATATATACTGTAATTACACATAATAAAATATAATTTAATAAAATTACATTTCACAACTCATCTTTTCATGATAAAAACCTTTGAAGTTGAAGGATAACCCAAATAATTGATATTGGGTTTAGAATCCACTTATGAAATTTTAGCATGATAATAGAAGCACAAGGGAGGTATTTAAAAATATAGAAATGGGTTACATAGTAATTAATATATCATAGGGGTGGTATGGGGGATGTTTTAAAACATACAACACCATTATAAAATACACATTAAATATCATAACATAGGGGTGGTTCTTGTAAAAAAGTGAGAAAGAGAGGATCCATTACCTCGGGTTCGACTTCCCTCAAATGTATTTAAACCTCATGTATGAAGGTTAAAATAGTGTTATTAATATTTTATAGAATAATATCCATGTTTATAACACCATTCATGGTTATTTTATAATATCTCTCAATCCATTAATTAATAATATTTTGTTAATTCCATTGGTTTGAGTGGGTGCATTAAATGGTTTCCATGAGCAGTTCGTAAATGATGTTCTCTCCGATTGGAAGTGAAACTCCAAAATTGGAATATAATTTTATTTGAATATTTCCATATCCAAAAATTATACCATTTATCCTTTTGAATTATTACATTATGATTATTCAAAAGATAAAATATTATTGATATTTGTTTAGGTCATTTCGGCGATTCTTCGATCAAAATGATCTCATTTTGTTTTATAAATTGATAACATGGGTAAAAAATGATTACAGAACCTTATATAAGGTATAATATATAAGTTAGAATATTTTTCATCTATAGAAATGGTTTCATGACTTGTCTTGAATAATTCAAAAGAAATTGAAATCACATCATCCACGATGTCGGTAAATCGACACATCAAAGATAGTGTTTTAATTTCATGAATAAGTGGGGGAGGAGAAGAAGTATAATGGGGAATCCTTCATAAACATGATGAAATACATAATATTTAGTATAATATATCATTAATTTATCTTAGATAATATTAGGAGAGGAAATAAGAAGAATAGAAAATAAAATGAAAATAAATAAAAGAAAACAAAAGAGGATGTTTACCTCTTGACATCTTCTCCTAGAGATCCTTCTTAAGGCCCTTGTTTTTGGACTTTTGGTCATACTAGAAAGTATTTTATGTGTGGAAGGGGATTTATAGGAGTATTTTTCAGAACATTTGAAAGGATCAAATCTTGAGATGTGTGGGAGGAAGAGAGGGGAGTGGGTGGTATTTGTAGAGGAGAAGAGGAGGAGTTTTACATTATTTTAATCATTATTTTATTATTTTGTCACAAGACAAGCAATATTTATGATTAGAAGACCTGAAAATAGTTATAATTGCATTTGAGTTCAAAATAATGGTTTCTTACATCACTCATGATGCATGGAATAGTGTATTTATCATATAATGTATTTATACCGTAATTGTCGTATTTTACTATTCACAAAAAACACAAGAATTTCAGAAAAATATCAAAAAATCACCCTAAACATTTTTCATCATGTAGGATTAAAAACTGAACTCAATTTTTTGAAAATAATTTTCTAAATATTATTAACTTAATTTTTATGTAAAATAATAATTTATTCCAAAAACAATAATTTTAAAACACTTATTTTCATATTCCAAGATATGGGTATTTCATAAATTCAATTAAATATTATATTTTTACTATCATAGGTGAGGTTAGTATTAATAAGTGTATATTACTATTCATAATGGTAACATTACTATTCATAAGGGTATGTTACTAATTGTCAAAAATTATGGTTGTCTTATGCGACTTTATATAACTTAGTGATTGCAGCTGTGTATGTCCATTTTTTGAAAGTAAAAACATATAAGTGAGACAATTAATATTAGTGAAAATTAGAACTATATAATTAAAACAATGTTTCATTCATTTCAATTTAATTTTAAAACCTTGTGGTGTTACAAAAACTTTTTTAACTGTTGATCATTTTCGCTTTTGAGAACCTCATTGTACCTACAGGTTTAATTTTAATTAAAAAATTTCAACTTCAATTATTGGAATTTAGAAAAATGGATTCTATATTTATAATATTAATAATTTATTTTATCTAATAGGGGAAAATGAATTTTTTGACCATTAAAAATTATTTACCACAGTTAAGGTAAATATTCACTTACGAGGGAGTTATGCTAAAAAGGGAAGGTTAAAAATAACCAAAAACTTTTCTAAAAATTGGATGGAAATATGTCATCCTTATATTTTAAATTCTCTAGAATATTCTATTTTGGAGCTTTTTTCTTGATAGAAATTCTGGTATAAATTATTCTTCTCAAAAATTACAAGTGTACCACTCACCTAACTTATAAAAGTCTGCCACTTCACCTCTACTCTTTAAACTTAAAAACCTTTTTTTAATACAATAACTACCCAAATAAATTTCTTAATTTAAACCTCCCAACATATAATCCTTGTTTTGATCATAAACCCAACATAATAATCCTTCAGTGGAAACTAAAAGAAGTTGTCTGAAGAAGAGGTAAAAGCCCTAGCCGTGCATTTTTTAATTCTTCATCAAAATCCTTAAACTAGTACTAAAACATAATTATATAAAAATATCAGTATAATAAATGTATTTATATTTATTTATGTTAATGGCATGAATTAAAACCATCTACTCTTCCATTAAATGGGATTCCAAATCATTATTCATGCGTACGATGGACTACCACCTTACAAAGCGATGTTACTCATTTTCCATCATAGCCTCTCACAATTGGATATAAGGATCTATTAAAAAAATTATATTATATTTATTAAAATATTATACATTTGGAATTATTATAACACATATAACTTCATAATTTTCATTTTTGTAGGAATATGATAACTTCGCTCGTGTATACAGCAGACTACAACCTCACGAAGTGATGTTATTCATTAACGATTTAAATAGAAGGTAATATGGATGGGTGTAATGAAAATATGAGATATATAAGACATGAAAAATGATTCTTTAATGGAAATATAGTTTTTATATTTCTTTATTTCAATCCTTTGAAGAAATGGAAACAACGTTCATGCGTACATACAACCTACCATCTCTATAGTGGTTTATTTAATTTTCTATCTCCACCTATTATAGATTACTATAAAAAATATGTTCTAAATATCCATGATATTTATATAATATATAACATTATAGGAATAATTTATATGAAATACATATCAATTATATCTTTAAATGAAACTTTAACATCAAGTTGTTAATAAATAGGAAATAAAAGGTTATAAGTAAATAATATATGGTACTGTATATATATATATATATATTTCTTTGTAATATATGTTTTTCCAACATATAATTATTTTATAGGAGTTTTAATGTGTAATATAGAAGTCAATACATATGGTAATGGATTTTTGTCTCAATTATACTTCTTTGATACATATGTTATATTATTCACATATATTCCTTCATGAGGTATCTATATAGTCCCTTTGATATGTAATATTGTTAATTTATTTATAATCATGATATTATAAGGTTATTTTAATATTATTATTTTGGGTTGCAAATAATTCAATGATACCAAAGTGGTAAATATTTTATGTCATAATCTCCTCATTTATCAATATTGTTTATGATTATGTTTCTAATGATAAAATATTATGATAAATATCTCAAGAAACTCATTAATCTTCTTTTATTATGTTTATGTATTTAGAATAAATATTTTCACTTCATTTTCATCTCTTTATATACTCATGTGTTCAAAATAAGGTATTTATTATAAATCATTTTTATCTCTCTCTTTGATTGAAAACTCGTTTTTCTTTCAAACCAATGTTTTCAAAAAAAATTAAAAATGTTTGCAAAATTATACAAATGATTTATTATATAAATTTTAACCCATATTTTAATTGTTACAAAATTTATATAAAGGAATATTCATGTCATTTTCTAAATAATTCCCATTTGGATTTTATCAAAAAAGTTAATGGAAATATTATTTTAACATGTATAGAATGAACAGAATTCACTTCCATCATGACCAATAATTTCTTTGATTCCTATATCTTAATACTATTGGGTTATTATCTATAAATGTATTTTTAAAATGTTTTATGTTTTAAATTGTGTTTTTTAAATAATAAAGTATATTTTTATCAAGAAATGTTTTAAATGATTATTAAAGACTCCTTCATATGTTTTCAAGTATATTTTCAATGAAAATGATTTTCTAAATATTTTATGATTTTTTAGGATTAAAAGGTGGTTTTCAAGGAAAATTTATTTTCCTCAAGAAATGTTCTAATTGATCTTTTAATGATGTTTTTCCATCTAATATGGCATCCTTTGATGTAACTTATAACTTACTAGGAGTATAACCCAAGGGTACCATTTTATGTATTTCTCTAAATTATTTATCTTTATAGTGAAAATATGTGTCTAAAACCTATCTCTCTTATAGGGTTTATACCATGGTAAAATACTTATGAGACCATATTCTTTTCACATGTAATTATATGAAGAAATAATGAAATTATTATCAAACATGTCTCTTTTCCTTAAGTTATAATATGATGAAATATTTAAAAAAACCCATTTGATTTAATGGGCTATGATATGTGGTATATTTTATGATCTTTTGGAAAAAATACATATGATTTTAATTATATGAATGATGGTAAATATATCTTCCTCCAATGCATTAGGTAAATATTTATATCTCCTTGAGATATAAAGGATTAGAATGGGGCTGAACTAAGTTTATTATGTGACCGTTTCTGGTATTGTGGACTTGGGATTGAACTCTAGCCACTGTGATGGCTTGGGGATTGAACCCATACCACTAAAACATCCTTTGAAGTGAGCCTTGACTACTATGGTAATCATTTTCTATGGTTATATGTATTCCATAATTCTATGTATTATACTAAGGTTATGATCTCATGGATCATATTTTATATTTTCCTTATGATTCATGTCTTATGAACTACAAATATTTATTCTATGAATCTTGATTATGATCTTTGATATGTATAGTATTGTTTACTAATTTTATTATCATACTCTCATATCCTTATGCTCATTTTATACTTACGTATATCCTTTTTTACCCTTACTGAACATCTATTCTCATTCTTACCTTTGATTCCATTTCTCAAGATATGAATAAATGTACAATGTATGTTTTTTCTAAAAGGGTTATAGATATGAAGAACTTAGTGGGAGATTATTCAGTTCACTTATTTACAAATTGTATATATTTTCATGTTTCCAAAGGCATTATACCTTTATGATCCTCAGGGATGTTTTTGTGTAATGTAAAAAATTTTCATCAAAAAATTATTTAATATCATTATATGAAATTTCTGAGTCAATGTAGTTAGTGTAGGTTGTGGGGAACTCATATCTGCCACAGGATAGGGGAGTGTTGTTTGGGGTGATGACCAACCACAAGGGGAAATAGGGTTCTTATGGTGGGTGTAATAGCTATTAGGGTAGAATTTATAGTAAAGAATATAATAATTATTGGGGGATATTGTTAACCCATTATGATTTTTATTTAGAGATGGTTTAGAATAACCCCTTCTAAATTTATATCACTAAATACTAATTTTTCTATAGTGTACCTTTTTATATCATTATAATTTAAAAATGTAAATGTTACTCATGTGTTTGTATACCCTTCCATCTCTAGGATTGTAATATAGTTCATCTTTCATAATTGTATTTATTGATTTGTTTTAAAATTATAATTAATGTATAAAAATGATAATTATTTCATGATTATTATTCTACAGGTTATGGAACATTGACCTTTTTTACCATAGTCAACCAACCAAATCCATTTTGGACACATGAACCGAATATAATCAAATCATCCAATATGAAATTAATTGATAAAATAATTAAATATAACATGGTAATAAATAAAATAAATGGACTGATAAACATGAAATGTTTTCATAAGAATGAATGTTATTAAAATAAGTCTATTATTCAGGATGATAAAGAGCATTTGTAATTAGTTGTATATGAGGTAAGGGGTTTCATAACATAGGTTCAATTAATTGGGTTATAATTAATCTTTATTTACTATGTTATGTTATTATTAGGTGAAAAGTGATCCCTAGAAGTAATATGAGATATTTCCAAAAAAATCATAATTTCATTGTCTTTACATAATCACTTCATTGACTAATTCTCATTTCAATGAAATGATCAATGTAAGGATTTCATCGAAATTTCCTCAAAATTAATCCATATATTGTGTTAATCACCTCTTTACATTTATTTGGTTTATATAATTTCCAATTGAGGTATTATAAATATGTATATATTATTATTCATTATTATTAATGATACATTTCAATTTACTCATTTACGAGGAATTTTTAAAAGAAAAAATGACATCATTTCTATTTTTGATTAAGTATATTTTTCTTCCGTGGGGATATTTTTTGAAGTTATTTTACATATTTCCTTTTTATTAATTTAATTATATATAATGTTAATTTTATTGTGCCCTTTAATTTTTATATGTTTTGAAAATAATATTTCAATTTTTACAAAAGGGTCATTTTCAACTTTCTTTTGTAATAAAATAAAAAGGAATGTCTTCTTTTTAACATATATGGAATTAATGGAATTTATCTATATAATAACTATTTTACACACATTTCTTTACACTATACTATTTCAATGACTTTGAAAATGAAAATATTTATGACAACTAGTGTTTTATTTCCATTCTGTAAAAGAATAGATTGTACGAAAAAAAATATACTTTTCATATGGTCATCCCCCATATCATAATTAATATTTGGACATTAAATTTCCTTTGAAACATTCACTTATTTATTATAATTATACATTACATTTCAATTAAATATCCATATTCATTTTTTCATGGATAATAATATTACCTAAACTATATACCATTTTTACATATGGAATTTTATTCTGTAATTTATTTGATTGAGTGGGTAAATATTGATATATTGTATTATTAACTAAAAACATTGATAAGGAATATTCTTTATAATTTAATTTTATCATTAAATATTATAGAAATATAATAGAAATGTTGTGATGAGTGGTTCTTGATTATAGATATCCCCTTAATGCATCTATTTTCTTAGGAGATGGTTTAGTTTGATAAAATTAAAAGGGTTTTTAGTGTATGCCTACCCATTAATAAAATTGTCTATACACAGGGTCTTAATGGTAAATCTTTCATGATGTATGGGATCATGAAATCCAATATTAATCATTTTCTTTATTGGAAATTAATTTATTATCATCCATGAGATTAATTCATTTGATATTATCTATGGTTTCATTTTGTTTTCATGTTTTTTATTAAGTGGAATGTGATTTTAGTTATTTACCTTTCTATATTGGCTAATATTTATCAATTAATTATATATTCTATTGTATGTTACTTGTACTAAGAAACAGTTCTCAACCTTTACTTACTTTATTTTTTCATATGATGTTAATAAGGATATTGTGAATAATGTCAACGATAAAAGAATGTTTTATGCTATGTATTTTCTATTTCTAATGAAATATGGAAATCATTTATGTATTTAGTTTTAAAATAATACTAAATTGATCGATCATTTGGGATTAGATACTTTTTAGCATTTACCAATATAAAAAATTAAACCCAAACTCTGGGTTAGTAGATTTGGGGTTGTTATAGTTTGATTCCACTACTATTTTTAGAGTATGGGTCTTGTAAAATATTGGGAAGTCTAGACATATATGACTTACTGAATCACATTTAGAATTACACCAATAGAGGAAATTTTCACATTCCATCATACTAGTATAAAATGTATTTATCTTGTCGACCCTTTCACGTCATTTATTTTTAACCGATGTGAAAAAGAAATGTATATTGGTTTATCACATTGGTTATAGGATAAAAAACATTAAAAATGAATTATCCTACTTTATCATGTTGGTTATATAATAAAAAACATGATAAAGGGAGTTTTTACATCATTTATATATAATAAACGATGTTATAAAGCAAATACCATTACATTATAACATCAGGTTTTTATAAATGATGTGTTAAATCAATTTTTCACATCGATTTTTGTATAAACGATGTGAAAAATCAATTAAAATTAATTTATAATTTCAGTTATTATATAAATGACTTGATTAATACTTTAAATTTTTATTAATTCCCCTTTTTAATCCTTTGGGTGTTTTTTGGTCTGGTGAAAGAAGACTTAGTTCTCTCACCTGTGGAATCCCTAACCTAGTTTCTTCAATCTAGTGGCCTCCAATCTCAGTTTTCCAGCTTCCCACATACTCATTTTTGTCATCACATTTGATATGATCATCTCAAAACTCTCAGGTAAGCCTCACACACCTCACTTTCTATCACTCAATGTCACATAATCCCTAACTAACCTTTATTCGATCATGTTTACAAATATCTTACATTACCATCTTGTTTAATCTCATCATGTTATCTCATATATTTCCTTTACATGTACATGTGATTCTAATTATTCTTCTTATAATCTTATTATAGAGAGAAACATCTGTAGTTTTGTGTGTTCTATTGGTTTTTTTAGAATATTATCTCATATATACTTTACAAGCATCTCCTTAGATGCATGACTGGTCATTTTTGAAGTAGATTAATTTTTCAAACATAAGTATACATATATTTGAGATATATTAAATTTATATACTTGAATGAAAAAATAAATAAACTAAATAAATGACCAATCCATTTCATTAAAATGAGATAGGGTATTTATGAACAATTCATAAATTATAGTAATTATAAACATGTTATAATTATGTTATGAATTATGGAAATTCCATAACTATATGTACATAAAAATTTATACTCATTATCAATATGAAATCTTCCATACCAATTCCATATATTTTATTTTACCTTAAATATATGATATTAAATTAAATATAAATATTTTATATTTTAAATTTTAATTATATTATGTAAACAATTTAAAAAATTTAAATATCACAAATTTAATATTATCAGAAGTTTCATCATATCAATTACCAAAAATAATTTTTATTTGATTGAAATAAATTCTAAAATAAGGCCTTCTAAATCTTTAGATCATTCTTCATTAAGAATTTTGATCATTCTAACATGATCTATGTAGTGTCATTACATGGTGAGGACCCACAGTAGATCCCCTCAAGTGTTGACCCACACATTCTCCTTTAATCTCTAAACAATGGAGATGACTTATGTGGTGCTAGCATGGATAAATGATTATATTGTTCTATTTACCGTTTATCACTACAAATTACTTTTAGCTTGAATGAGACTCTCCTATTCTTATTATACATTATTTGGATTCTAGAAAATAATTTTCAATTTAAATTTTTTCTAATTTCATTCATATGTAAATAAAAAATGAGGGAATATAATAACTATATTTTATTTTGAAAATTACTTCCATGAATATTTTTTAATGATTTACCATTTATATTTAAAAATATCTTACATTATTTTATTGACTTTATAATTATATTTTTCAAATACACACATATTTTTTTCAAAATTATGTTACTTTCAAATTATGTAATATTTCATATAAATTTACAATTGTATTATCTTTACAAGATATATATTTCTGATATTTTTTATATATAATTTTGATTAGAATTTAGACTAAGGAACTTTGAATAATTGATGAATATGAGGAAGGAGGTGATTCCTTTTTAGAATTTTCTGAAGGAAATGTTCCAAACAATGACATGTTTTTCTTTTCATGCCTAAAATTTTAAAACTTGAATCATTTGAAAAGCATAGAGAACAAGGATTATTTAATTTTTTAGGATTTTAATCTGAATTAAATCCCTTGGATTTGGAATGTTGAAACAGTGAAGAATTTTATATATCTTGATGATGAATCTTTGTAAGATGATGAGTATGATCAAATTGAAGAAATGGTTTATGATATTGAAGTTGAACAAATTGAGAAAGAATCAAAAATTGAGAATCTATATGGAGACGCTGAAAAACCATTGTATATATTTTTTATGGAATTTATTGTTTCATCTATGGTGTTAAGATCGATTAACTTGTAGGTGAAGCATAGATAGAGTGAAAATAGTTTTACAGAGTCTCTACAATTGTTGAATGGTATTCTCCCTAAAGACGATGATCTTCTAGATTCACATTATAATGTGAATAATATATTATGCCTGATAGAGTTAGGGTATAAAAAATTATGTGATTTCCCAAATTATTGTGGTATATATAGGAAGGAATACAAATTTCTTTTAGGTTGTATTAAATGTGGGACGTCACAGTATAAGCTGAAAGAAAAATTATAGGATGATTTAGAAGTTGTAGAGACCCTAGCCAAGGAATTTGGGTATCTTCCTATAATTCCTCATTTTAAATGATTATTTTATAATTTAAATGATGCAAAAATGTTAAGATGGAATGCTGATGAGAAGATATGTGATGGTAACATACATCATCTAGTTGATTTTTCATAGTGGAAGAAAATTGATCACCAGTTTATTATATTCAGAAGTAATGTTTGAAATCTTAGACATAGACTTTTCACAGATGGAATGAATCCATATTTAAGACTTAGTAGCACACATAGGTCATGGCCTATTTTATTGGTAATTTAAAAATTATCTCATTAATTTTGTATGAATAAAAAATATGTCATATTGAGATTAATGATTTGTGGACCAAAACAACTGGGAAATGATATTGAAATTTTATTTTCACCATTAATTGATTAATTGAAACTGTTATGGGAGGATGGTGTATGGGTGTATAATAATTATAAAATGGAATATTTTCAACAGCATGCAATGATTATGTTCACTATAAATTATTTCAAATCACACGAAAGTTTTTTTGGATATAGTGTTAAGGGGTATAAATCTTGTCCAATTTATAAACAAAATACATCATATTATAAACATCATCATGGGAGGAAAATAGTATATATAGTTCATTGAATGTTTTTTCCTATGGATCACTCTTATAGAATATTAAAAAAATATTTTGATGGTTCACATAAATTTTATATTACTCCAAAACCATATCTACTTATTTGTATTTTGAGAGGGTGAAAAACATTTATGTGACATTAGGAAAGACATATAAATATCGTAATGATAGAAAAAATTGGAAGAAATTGACAATACATTTTGAGATAGAATATTGAAGATATCATGAGGTGAAACATAAAATTTATTTCATGCATGTGGAGAAGAATATATATGAATGTTTTATTGGAGGATTTATATACATTAAAGGAAAGAGTAAAGATGGTTTGAATGTAAGAATAGATTTACTCTCAATGGGGATATGTTTGGAGTTGGCTCTCACTCTTGATGGGAAAGGAAAATTCCTACTCCCAGCTTGTCATACCTTATCCAAGCGAGATAAAATTATATTTTTTCAATTTCTTCTTGATATCAAAGTTCCACATGATTATCCTTCAGATTTGAAAAATATTGTTTCTTTAAAGGATTTGATGTTGGTAGGTATGAAATCTTATGACTGTCATGTCATGATGTGATAGCTCATACGAGTTGCATTGTGTGGAATATTTCCCACCCATATTTGAATGACCATCGTGAAGGTGGGTTATTTTTTAAATTAAATTTTTAATAAGGTGATTGATTTTAATTCATTGAATGCTTTAGAGAATGAAGTGGTTTCTATAATTTTTTAATTAAAAATGTATTTTCCTCCATCTTTTTTGATATCATGGTGTATTTGATGTTTATTTAGTGTGAGAAATAGAGAATTGAAGACTTGTATATATACATTAGATGTATAATTTTCAAAGGTATGTGAAGATATTTAAGGGTTATGTTAATTATTCATATCGACCTGAATCATTTATTTTTGGGAAGTATATTTCTGAGGAGGTTGAAGATTTTTTACAGGCTATTTTTCTACATTGGAGAACATCATTTTACCTATATCTCACCATGAATGAGTAAATTATGGTGGAAATGGGATTCATGGATTTATGTAAAAATTTTGATAGGTGAACATATAAAGAAGGTACATTTATATGTCTTGAATAACACATATTATGCTCAACCATATATAACATTGAATATTAATGTGTTAAAACAAAGTTATCCAAAGATGACAAATGTGTGGATTTTGATTGACTATAACAAAACTTTTTTGTTGTAGTATAAAGAAATTTTTCTTGGTAAACCAGATGCATCAAAAACATTGAGATGGTTACTAGGCTATCTAAGTTTACATTTGATAACATTGTATATATATGACATTAGAGGAAATACTTTTCATACGAAAGATTAGGGCAACAGAAGTGTGGTTCAGAATAGTATTGTGTTGGTGTTCACAGTAGAAATGCATTTTTAGAGTGAAAAAATAAAAAAAACCCAATCTCCACATCATCATCATATTCTGGAGTCTTTGAAGAAATATGGGAGGTTTATTACATTAAATTTATTTTTCCAGTGTTTAAGTGTAAATGGTTTATCTGTAACAATAGTGTCTAACATGATGAATTTGGAATAACACATGTTAATCTGAATATATTGGAATACAAAAATAATATTTGTATCATGGAAACACATGAAAAATGAATTCCCTATGTTCTTTATCAATCTGATATGCAGTTTTCTATTATTTAATAAGGTAAAAAATAGTATGTTGGTGCTGATAAACTTGATGAAAATGTTTATTTATATTGGATCAATACATATGTGGATCGATTAACAAATAATACTTATAAGCATGTTGTAAAAATGGTTTATTCCATATGGAACAATCGTAATGATAGAATTTGGGAAAATAATATTTATTTATTCCAAATATTATAGGAAACATATATTTAATCATGGTTTTCTTTTTAAAATTTCATAAGTAAGATATTTTAATTTTATTTTATTTATTAAAACATATATTAATACTAATAAGTTAAATTGTATATTTATATTAGTGTATAATTTTATAATTTTCCACACCTACCCTTACGTAACATATTTATTAATTGATATTTTTGAATTGAAATTATTTTAAATTTAAAATTTAAAAAAAAAATATTATATAAGAGTATATTATAAAAAAATTATTTTTTTGTAAAACTAACTTACCGTGTTGGTGAAGTTTTACTATGTCATTTAATATCTCATTAATATTGTGTTATTTTCATTAATTTATGAAATTTTATATTTTAATAATATTTTTATCATTTTAGTAAACTATAAAAAATATGAATAAAAATGTGTTACATTTATTTTATATTAATTTTTTTTGATAATTTTTAATTATTTATTTACATGTGTATTTATTTATTGGATTTTTATATTTTATACTAATTGGTGTTAATTTTATTTGTATAATATTGACAGATCAATCCTCTGATCCACTACATATTTCTTATTGATGATCGCACTCGTACCTCTAGGAATGAATGTACACATGCTTCTGTTGATGAGGCTCCTCTCCCTTCTTTACATGAGACATCTACTTCCACATAGGGGGGAAAGAGTTCACGGGTTGGTAAATAAAGAACCACACACTTACCAAAATTATTTGTTTCTTATAGCCAGGAATAGAGGATACCAGTAGACTTTGATTGTAATAATAGTCCACGGGGTTCAAATTAAAAGCAATTCAAGTCTTTTGTATCACTTCAAGATAAAAGAAAAGTTGTTATTTTGATTGATAATTGGAGAAGTATTGACAAAGGGACATTATCAAAATTGTGTGAGATCATTTTGATATGCTTATTTGTCGTTATTTTACTTACATTGAAATGTTTATAGTAATATATATTTTTCCACTTCTTATCATATGATATATGATATACCTGATACTGGAGAAGTAAAGAGGAAATTTCTATCATTTGATTTTATGTGATAGAGGGATTTTAAATCATCCCACACATCACAGTTCATTTTTGGGAATAGAAAACAAGAAAATCCATTTAATATATATCCATTCATAGATGAATATACATGGAAGCAATTTGTTGAATGTAGACAACGAGAAGATTTTTTGGTAAGTGAAATGGTACATTTTTATAAATTTTTTAATATCAATGACCATGTTAATTATTTATTTATTCTTAATTTTTAATATAAAACAATCAAAGAGATATCATCAGGATATTCAAGATAGAAATTTATACCCTCATATGTTATTTTAGGGATGGAATACATTATTGGAATAACACATGTTATCATAAAAACTTCAAAAGATGATAGCTAAGCCTATAGGGTCTATAGAGGTTTCCCCCACAAGACATGAAAAATGGAAGAGGGATCAGATGGTAAAAGGGACAATATCATATAGAAGATTTATAAGTTATAACTGATAAGATTTTATGATGTTTATTTTATTTATTTATTGAAGTTAAATCAAGTATTTATATATTTTGATTCATTATAGATTTTATTATATATTCCATAATTGATTATCTTGAGGAAAAGAGTAGATAATGGGTCTTTTTTACTGATGGTAGAAAGCATATTTTAGCTACACCATTAGAAAATCCCCAACACCCATGTCATTTATGAGGATAACCAGTAGGTCTATTAGTAAGAAATTTGTTTCCATGTTTATAAGCTTCTTCAAAGGATAATGTTTATGAAAAAATAGATTTTTTAGAAGAAAAAGTTTAGGATATTCAACTGAAGATGGGGATGTAAAGACTCGAAAATTTCAAGGAAATTTTTTTCTTAAATTATTTGGAATTTTACGAGTCTGTAGTTTCTGACGGAACCTGATTCTGAGGCCCAGTGTTCCCAAAATCATTTTCTGAAGTTTTGTTCGGGTATGTTCAGTAAACGTACGTGCAAGTTTTTCTATCTTTTGAACCGGTGCTCAGAATTGAAATCTTACGACATCGATAAACCCGCAACGTCAGTATTTTCTTAAGAGGACCTTTACCACAGTTGTGTTTTATCGAGAGGAGAAGTTAATTTTTTGGGTTTGTTATTAAAACAAATAAAAATATGATCAAGATATTTTTTTGTTAGTGGTGGTTAAATCCACCAAAGGGAAGTTGTAAGTGGGTCCACCTTCCCACATAACCTCCCATGAGAGGATAATGTGTTGTGGGGCACACACAAACAACAACTCTTCAAATTTCCCTTGAAACCCTTGGAACTCCCCGTTGATGGGGGTTAAACTCTCCAACTCCCACCTTCTCTAATCAATGTTCCAACACCATCAAATTAATTAATTTAGCTCCCTCAATTAATTAATTAATTTGATTTGATTATTAATGCATGGAATTATTAAATTGGGGAGGCAATTATTTCATTTTCTTGGAAAATATTCTGTGGGAAGACTTTGGGAGAATTCACCCTCTCCAATGAAGAACATGAGGAACAATATCCTATTGACGAAGAACACCTCCTTATACCTTCTTCAAGTGGGGAAAGAACTTGAGGAGACACCCATGAGGAATGCTCGTCATCATTCTTCTTCCTATGCGTCAAGGGAGAAGTTGTTGCCTATGAAGAATGTCGCCAACAACGACGCTTACTCCTCGGACGCACCTCGACCTCAAAAAATCGACGTCGCCTTCCCGCGACTCCGTTAGGCTATCACTGAATACAAGGAATGGGTTCATTTTGATTTAATTAAATCTTAATCCCTCATCGTTTATTGTGGTTCATTTTCGGCCATTTGTTATCAACTAACATTGAGGGCGTGGGCTAAACAAACACGGCCTGAAGACCCTCTGTTGGTTCTTGGATGATTGATGACGGTTGTGGCACAACAGCGCCACCGGAAGAGAGGAACTCGGTGAAGCATCGGTGGCCACTGAAGGAACGACTGAGAGAGGAACCAGCGGCACAAGGGCCACTGGGTTTCCGAAGGGAAGCGGTGTCACTGCACTGCTCTAGAGAAGAACCGCGGTGCCGTTGTGCCGCGGTGGAGGTGTGGAGGGGGCCAGCCGGGCCGGCCGCCATGGAGCTGGAGAGGACCGCAACCAAAGGGCCGTGGTGGATTAAGGAGGGAGGTTGGGTGAGCCGGTCGCCGGTGGCGCCCCACAAGGTGGGACCCATCGAGTCCTGCGGTTACCAAATACCAGCGCCTTGCACTAGTCGTTACGAGCCACAAGGCGGTGGGGTTTCTCCCTCCCTTTGTGCGGCCAATAGGCCAGCCAGGCCGGGCACCACATGACCACCCAGTCGGGTGCCACACGGCCAGCTGGTCAGGCGCCACATGGCCAGCTGGACACTAGGCCGGGCCGCCCATGCAGGCAAGGCCGCCACTTCGGGTCGGTGCGCCCAATCCAACTAGGCCGCCACTTCAGGTCGGGCCTTCACTAGGTCGGGCCTGCCCATCGGGCCGGGTTGGACCCGCAGACAGGGTCAGACCCCTGTTCGGACCATTTAACCCGAAATCAGTTTTTCATCTGTAACATGGGCTACAGGTGTCCTATTGAAGAACCGTCTGTGGAAACGGAAGGATTAAAGTAGAACTCTACTTTTGGCATACCCCACTTGAGGTTTGGATGTAGTTGGGATACAGTTGGGTTTGTTTAAGCCTAAAAACTAACCTGGACCCTGAAACGAAAATGTCAATAACTCTTAGACCGGGCGTCCTATCAACGCACCATCATTTGTGTAGGATTCCTTGGATCTAGATGGTCATTTCGGTATATCACACTCAAGGTTTTGGCGATGTTTGGAAAATGGCCAGGTTTGGAATGAGCGTAATTTCAACTAAGTCCCTAGAACGTAAATGCTAATAACTCTCAGACCGGGCGTACAATTAATGCACCATCTATCGAGTTAGGTTCTTTATGATGAGACAGAATTATGGGATACATCAACTTAGGACTTCATGATAGTTGATGTATCGACACTTGGCTTGAGAAGTGGACCCTCCCAGAATCGAGTGTGATGTGTGCGGGAACCTTAGAGCTAGCTGCGACTGTGATGACTACCGTACTGGAATCCTCTGTGGGTTCGATGATGACAACTACCATACTAGAATCTTACATGGGTTCGATAGTGACAACTTATGTACTAAGATCCTGCGTGGATTCAACGGTGAAGACTTCTGTACTAGGATCCTACGTGGGTTCGACAGTGATGACTTCTGTACTAGAATCCTACGTGGGTTCGATAGTGACGACTTCTGTACTAGGATCCTATGTGGATTTGACAGTGACAAATTCTGTACTAGGATCCTACGTGGTTTCGGCAGTGATGACTTCTATACTAGGATCCTACGTGGGTTCAACAATGACGACTTCTGTACTAGGATCCTACGTGGGTTTGACAACAATTACTATTGTTCTTGTATCTTGTGAGTGTCTAACAGTTTGAATTCTATTCTTGTATTTTATGTTGGTTCGACAACTTAGATTAATTAGTGACTACATCTGATCATCTCTATCTCTATACGAAATATGTATACCTATGTGATTTGAGTCATGTCTTTCAACCATTATCATCATGGTGATTGACTTTACTTCCTGTGTGGATTGGTTTGTGTTTGGGCTCGAGAGTGGGAGCCGGGCTGAAATTGGTAACTTAGGTATATGTATGGTCATTTACCTAAGTAGGGTTGGTTGTTACTTCATGGTTGTATCTTTCTTATTTTTTTATCCTTATTTGATATTGTGAGACATTGCGGCTCTAGAGGTCCCTACGGAGTATTGTTATACTCACCCCTACACGGTCTATGCTCTCACCTGGTTGTGTTGGATGCAGATGATGGACAACGCTGACGGAGGCCGAGGGCGCCATGACTGGACAGTACCTGGAGGTGGACCTTGCGACGAGTCAGCACACGGTGGAGATTGACGGACATGGGTGCTGATGTGGCCATTTGTACCTACCCTTCAAGTAGGAATCCACAGAGGAAGATCTAGAGGCTGCTCTTTACTTTCAGCTGTTTGTCCCATTACTTGTATTTGTTGTTCGTTGGGTTTGTATACTGGCCCATTTACTTTCCAGCACACTCTTTTTTATTCAGTTTACATTGTTTTTACTACCTGTTGTGTACTCTATTGTTTTTTTTTACTTTTATAAATGTGATGCCTACCTAGCTTAGGGATTTACGCCTTTGGTGCTAGTCGCCAGCCCCTGGCCTATGGAAGTCAGGCTTGGGGTAGTCATGTAAAGGGCCCCGAGGACGGGTCGTGACAAAGGGACAACATCATAGCTTTGATATAGTTGATGTTTTCAGATGTGTAAGGATTGTTTCGAACTTCCAATATGACTCGTCAACCTCTTCCAATAGATCTTACTCCTCCTTTTTATCCTACTCACTCGTCTCTTCCTTTAAACCCCACTCCTTGTTATCTTACCCCTACACCCTATCCTCCACAAATTTCATTTACTGTGAGTTATATGTTGATGATCATCATCATATTCTTTCATATAGGATGATTTATAATATAAGATATACCATTTGTCATCAACAGATTGAGATAGAATATCATAGGATCACTATATAGGATATTGTATATAGAGCCGCAAAAACACCATGACCAAAAGATGAGGAATGTAGAGTTGTACAAGGTATCAGTAATTTTTTATTTTATCCATCTTTACTACTTCGATTTATTACCATAGAGATATGTATATATGTTATATTATATTTTATTTTGTTATTAAATATATTTTCCCATTTTAAATTTATATATTTAAATAACTGTTACAATAATAATTTAAAGTTAATGAAATATTGTAAAGATAATAAAAAATTTAATGTGTCTTGACTTCAGATATAGATTCTACTAGTCTTGATAGATTTTCATCATACTCAAAAATTTTGTTATAAGTATATGAGATTCTAATTTATATTGTTGTTCGTGTGAGTGAAATGACTATAAGTATTTTGAAAAATTATATCATGGAGCTTGTAGCTATAGATCAATTGGGCATCAACATGATGAAAATTTTTCCATGTAAGTCGATTAACACAATTTCCCCTTCCTTTAATTTATTGAACATTTATAATTATGTCTACATTGTTTTAGGTATCTATTTAAAAATTTTATAGAGAATTAAAAGATAAGATTATATGGATTTTTGGAACTGTAGTTTATTTATGTTATATTTTTTACAATGAATGATTATGAAATAATAGTTTATATAAGTGAAATATTTTAGAAGAATGTCATCATTTAGTGTTGGATGTTTACAATCTTCAAGCGAATGAAACATTTTTTCTCACAAAGTGTTATATATCACTTAACATATTAATAAATCATTTTAAAGTTTATTTTATATTCATGTTCATTGGATGTAGGGTGTCTTTTATCAAATAGAGAATATGTTTTACGATTATACTCTATCCATGGTCAAGAGATAGAAAATTTTCAGAATGTATTGAACATGTAATTTTGATTATTTTGATACTTTTTTACATTATAATGAATAAAATTTAATTTATTCATATTATTTTCAAACATGGAATGGAATTTCATTCGAGATATGAAAAGAAGAAGGACTTTAAGATCAAACTTGTAAAAGGTAAGGTTAATTTTCATTTAAAAACACAAATTTTGGATATATTCCTTAAAAATGTTATTTTGAATTAAAATATATTTTAAATATTGTCATAAACAAGAAGGTGTAAAATAATGTGGATATTATGTTTTAAGATTTATTTATAGAATAATTTCAACCAAGACAGGTATAATGTTTTAGAAGGTTATATTTATTTATAATTATTTACTTAATATTTCATATATTTTATTGAAAATTCAATTTAAATAATTTCTGTATTATTTTTTAGCTTTTTTTATGACCCATGAACTTATGTGTAGAAAATTTGAGATATTTAAAAAATTAATGCGATAATCATTTTACAAATTTTATTGAATTTTAGTTTATTTTTAATATACATTTTAAATTTCAATGTTCAATTGTAAGTGTCTTTTATTGGTTTCTCTTTCCTTTTATGATATTCTTTTTACTTTTGGTTGTGGTTTTGGTGGAGGATGAATCAATGACCAATTTATAAAAAAAATGTCTTTTACATCTGTTATCCAATAACCAGTGTGAAAAACAATGGCTTAATTTGGTTTTCTAATTTAGTTATCCAATAACCAGAATTTAAAATATTTTTCCACATTAGTTATAGAATAATTAAAATGGAAAACCAATTAAAACTATTAATTTATAACATTTTTAGTTAAATGATGTGAAAAAGTTATTTACAACATCTCCTCCAATAATGTCTCTTAAAAACCGACATGAAAATGCATAAAAATAGATTTGGAATATTATTTTATGAACTAGTTTCATGACCTATATAGGAGGAATATATAAATAACATGACACATGAACTCTACCCATTTATATGTCACAAATCAAATCAAACACTCATGGTATAAAAAATTGATTAAAATTAAAGAAAAAATTCAATAAACTAAAACAAACATTAAAAACATTATTTATTTAAAAACAATAACCTATAAAATCTATACCGTCCTCATTGTCTTAATAAGGTAAGAGGATATTATGTCCCCTTAAGATAAATCCTCAAGATTCCAAAGTATTTCAATAAATTTCAAGGGCTTCATTAACAGATGGAGGATGATTTTCCCTTTGAAAATAAAACTGGAAACCAAACATGGAATAACCAAATAAACTACTACATGATGAATATTATCAATGAAATACATCTCAATGAATTAAATTTATATCAAAATCAACTACAAACGTGTACCATTTTGGAATAAAATAATTCCAAAGTATAAAGTATAATAAAAAACCAACAAAACTAATAAAAACACAAAACTCCAATTATCTAACAGGATCTAAACTCATACTCCAAAAAATATCCCAAGTATCACTAAGCACCACTAGATAATTGGGATACATTAAATTTGACCATTTACTAATAAAAGACATCTACAAAAGCACTAATGTTACAAATCATGGTTGAGTAATAAAAGTCAATATTTTTTTTTCAAATAGCATCCACATTCATCCCACTATTATAGAACACGTAGTACATTTATATAAAATAATTTATATATAAGAATTGAAAATATTTTAGATCAAATAATGAAATTTAATACAAAAATGGTTTTCCATACCATGAAAGTTTCAGAGGAAAGAAACAAACAATACTTTGAAACTATTTCATAGGTTCCACTTTGGCATAACCATTCCATTCCACATATCCACATATCCAACCATGCATGATACTTGGACCACCCCATACTCGTGAATGGTGAGTCATCCTTTCACTAATACATCACTTAGTGAACCATTTTAATGGGGGAGATACTTGACCCTTATCCATCCCACTAATTATGGGGGAGGGGGGACTTCTTACCCTTATATTTTCTGAATACCCTTGAACAGATATAACTATTATGAAAAAAAATACTGAAACAACCATTTCAACAATTTCAATAAAACCATTATTTTATCAGAAACCTTTCTAAAAACCATTTCAATAAATCTAACCTTTTATTTAAAACACTTTTCTAGACACCAAAACCACACTATACTTTTAAAATCATCATTTTAAAATCATGTTACCAATTTCACTTTCCACAAAAACACCCAATTTCCACAATACTCTAAAATTTTACCAAAGAATGATTTAAAAAATAATTGAAAAATAATTAAAAAATAAATTTTACATATAACCAATAATTTGAAATCATACCTTCATGTTCAAAATAAAGGAGTCGATAGTGAATCCACCTTGCTTGATAAATTATGAAATAAACAAGAACGACATGAAAACTCCCACACAACTGGGTTGAAACTCCAAAAAACAAACTTAGATATCTTCCCCTATTATTAAAAACCCAAAATTAATCATATATGGTATAAAAATACTTATTTCATTCCACAATGGGTGTATATCTAAGAAACTGAGAGAGTGGGAGAAGTATACTTAAGGAAAACCACCAAAAAAGATTACTTATTGTAAGAATTGAGATTGAACGCACCATGAAATGCCTCTGGATCACTTCCAATTCGATGAGAGAACCCTACAATACTTTTATGAGGAGGAAATATTTAGTTTGGGACTTTTTTTGTGAAAAATGGGTTATATCTTAATCCTGACACATATCAACTTTTTTTATCTTGTTTTTGAACCGTGCATAATTATTTACATAGTTAGAAAAAATTGTGTGCTAATCGTTTTCTAGCCACTACCTCAAGATGAACCTCAAATAGTTGGCCATAAGGTTAGAAAAACCATGAAACAACCATTAAATGTCCCATAGTCTCACTTTTAACAATTTCTCTTAAGTAGCCACATAGTTTGGACAAACCGTGCACCTACCAGGGCGCCTTCTCCTTAGACTATGTCTCAATATGCATGGTTTCCATTCAGGGTTTCATAGTTTTCACTAACTTTTCACAGACCATGATCCTTTAGAAAAGACCATAAAACATTCCCAAAGGTCTCCAAACACTCCCAAACATAACCCCAAAAATTATATAATTAAAATATAGAAAATAAGGGTCACTTACTTGTATTTGTGGGTTCTATTATCTCTCCACCATCGTCCTTTATATCCCTAGAAATTAGACACCATTGTTATTCTAAAATATTTTTTTCCATTTCTTGATCATTTCATTCTTGCATTCATAAGTCTCTTCATGGATCTAGACATGTGGAAAAAAACCAATACTAAACCAATTCTATTCCCACATAAGAATTTATCTTCTCTATACATAATCTATATCAGTACATTTACCAACAAATAATTCGTCTATAGGTAAACAATGTCTCCTAAAATCACATGGTTAAGATTGGGCTGATACTTTTTTCTACTGAGATATATGAAACACATTATGCACCACACTAAAAAAAGGTGGTATTTCCAACTGATATTACACCTCTGCAATCCATTCCAATATCTCAAAAGGGACTATGTTTCAGGAGATAAATTTATATGCTTCCCAAAATGATATACAAACCTTGGAGAGATTCTTGAGAAAACATGACCACACACCTTAAACAAAAATAGTTGTTGATGATGATTTACATATGATTTCTGACGAATCTATGTTGTCTCCATTCATTTCAAGATAAACTGGATCTTCTTTATTGTTTCTTTAACCATGATCACCCTAAACAGTGATGTCTCACTTATTTTTACCAAAAAAGGTAGATAAATACAAGTATGGCCATAAAATGATTCAAACAGAGCGATATGTATCAACGCCTGATATCTGTTGTTATACGACAACTCCACTAACGACACATACTCATCCCCTGAGCCACAAAAATACTTTACAAAATCCCAAAAAATGCCTTCAAAATTTTGTATCTTCCTTTCGAAATTCCCATATTTTTGCAGTTGATACATCATACTCATGGTCAAATAATTCCCAAGGTATTTTTGTAAGGATGTCCAAAAATGAGACATAAACCTCAGATATCTATATGATACTATCGAAAGTGGTATGCCACGACTCTTTACCACTTCTCTAATATAAATTTTGGAAAATTCCTCCACAATATGAAATTCATGAATAGGAATTAAATGATCTAATTTTATGAGTTGATCCACTATCACCAATACGGTTTCGTGTTTCTGAACCATTTTTGGGGACCTATTACAAAATCCATAGCTCTCTGCTCTCATTTCCAAGAAGGGATAGGTAAATACATCAACATACCAACTGTTCTATGATGCTCTGCCTTTACTTGATGACAATTTAAGCATCTCTAGAAAAACGTTTCCACATTCTTTTTCCTACTCATCCACCAAAACTCTACTTTAAATGCCTTATACATCTTTTGTATTCGAGTATGAATAACCCATATAGAATGGTGGTAAACTAAACAAGTTTCATATGAAAATACATTGGTACAACAATTCGATATGAAAACCATAAAACTAAACTCCCATCTAGTTTCCATCCCTCAATGGTCTCCCCACCATTTATTTTTGACCTCATATCCATACATTCTATATTGGATGCATGTTCCTCTATAATGTAAGTCAATCATATCTCATTGGCCAAAACTGTGATAATGAGATTTCCAAATCCTATAAGTGTCTCAAAACACTTATATACCCAAATACATGATAACTTGAATTTCATCATAAAATGGTTTTCTATGTCTTTTTATGCTTTATATTTCATGTCCCAACAATCCTACCCCTTTCTAAAAACCTGACCCTAGGAATAGTTTAGAATAAATTTCAACTCTGAGACAGATGGAAGTCATGACTACTATTCCATAGAACTATTTTGACAGACCAAGACTAATACCACTAGTAAAATCCCACACCTCATTGCTGGATTAATAAAGAGGGAGGATATTACTTGTCCTTAACATATGGGGGATGATTCTCCCTTTGAAATATAATAACCAAAAAAACATGGCATAAACAAATAAAACACTACATGATGCATGATATAAATGAAATAAAACTTAGAGAAATACCATTTATATGAGTACTGACTACAAAATAGTACCACAATAGAAGCAAATAGTAAAAATGTATGCAGCGGGAGAAGAAACCAAAAAAATCAACAAAAATCACAAAACTTCAATGCTTTGACATTCTCTAATCTCAAACTCCACAAAACATATCAAGTATCAAAAATCACAAATAGATAAGTGTGATACTTTATCTTTTCCCATATCCTAATAATAAACATCTACAAAAGAACCAAAGTGCAAAATAAGGGGTGACTAATGAAACTTAGTAGGTTTTCTCCAAAGGAAATCCATACTCACATCAGTAGAACAATTGAAAAAAGATTATATCAAATACAATAATATTAATACAAAAATAGTATTCTATACTAAAATAATTTCCGTGGAATGAAAACAAATAATGATTTAAAACTATTTGACAATTTCAATTTTTTAATAACCATTCCATTACTCATATCCACACATCCAACCACTCATGACGCCTAGACCTCCCTATACTCATGAGTGGTGAGTCACTCTTTCAATAAGTTGTCACTTAGTGAACCATATTTATGGGGGATGGAACTAACCCTCATCCATACCACGAATTATGGTATAAATCCTTACCTTCTTCCATCGTAAATGTACATGAAAACAGACAACCATTATGCCAAAAACCAATGCCAAAACAATCATTTCAACCATTTCAATAAAACCTTACTTTTATCATAATCCTATCAAACAAACCATTTCAATAAAAATATAATTTTGTTGAAAACATATTTCCATGCATCAAAACCATATAATTATTTTAAAATCATAATTTTAAAATTATTTTACAAATTTCACTTTCCAAAAAAACACCCAATTTCCATAATACTCTAAAGTGTCACCAAAGAAGGTTTGAAATAATCATTTCACAATAGTTTCACAATAAATTTCACATAAAACCACTAATTTTAATTCAATGATTTAAGTTATAAATATAGGATATTATAGTGAACCAACCTACCTCAAGACATTATGAAAAATCTATGAATGGCCTGAAAATGCCCACATAACTAGGTTTTACTACTGGAAATATAAGTTGTCCCAATGGACTTATACCCACGGTTTTGAAAAATCTATGGGTATAGGTGGCTGAATGAAACCCTATATCCACACTTTTTCCAAAACTGTGGGTATAGGTTCCTCACAAAAACCAAATACCCATGGTTTTTTTTAAAACCATGGGGGTAAGTGCCTCACAGAAACCCTATACACATGGTTTTTGAAAAAAAACATGTGGTAGGTTCCTCAAACAAACCTATACACATGGTTTTGGAAAAAAATATAGGCATAATTTCCTTATACAAACCCTTTACCCAAGGTTTTTCCAAAACCATAATTATAGGTTCCATCTATAACAATGGTTATGCAATAAACATTAGAATAGTTTCCTTAAACAAACCATATTCCAATGGTTTTGGAGAACAGTTAGTATTGGTCCCAAAATTTTGGGGACCAATACCAATGATTCTAAAAACCGTTGATGAAGGTCTATATCAATAAGTTTGAGAACCATTGTTATAGATTCCCTGATTTTTTTAATTATTTTTTCAAATATCATTAAATGCATCATAATATATATTATTTTTTAATATATATTCATATAAATATATAGATATATAGATATATATTCATAAAGATAATTATAGCTTAGTGGTTAGGTATTTCAGATATAAGTGAGAGGTTCTAGGTTCAAACCTCGATTATCACTTTTTTCTGCATTACCTATACCAATGGTTTTAAAAAAAGTTTTTATAGGTATATACCAACAGTTCCCAAATCATTGTTATTGAACTATATCAACGATTTCAAACCATTAGTATAGACCTATACCAATGGTTCCCAAACTGTGGGTATAAGTCTATAATAATAGTTCTCCAAAAGCTGTTGGTATTTGTCTATAATTATGGAATAGTGGTCAACAACCCTCCAAACCAATGGTATAGGATATAAATATGATTTTTGGGCCTACACCAATTGTTCAAACCATTGGTTATGCTGTTTTTTTGTAGTGTTGAATCCCCAAAAAACCTGACATATATCTCTTCCCCTATCATCAACAAGACAAAAACTAATCATATATGGAATCAAGAATCATAGATCTGTTTACAAAGAAAATATATCTAAGAAAATGTGATATAAGAAGAATTATATCTAATAAAAATCACCAAAAACAACTAATAATTATGACATACCCTAATAATAAAGATTCAACGCACCAAGAAATGCCTCTAGATTGCTTCTAATTCGATGGGAGAAGCCTCTACTACTTTTGGAGAAGAAAATATCATGTTAGGGTTGTTTTGGTGGGAAAATGAGGGGTTATTTCTTAATCCTAATCTATATCCACTTTTTGTGGATCTAATTTTAAAACCATACACAATTAATCACATGGTTAGGAAAAATCATGCACTAACCATGCACCAGCCACTTTCTCAATAGGAACATGGCATGGTTTCCCACATGGTTAGACAACCCATGTTCCAACCATGAAAAATATCACTCTACCAATTTAAATGATTTATCCTAGGCATCCACATGTTCTGGACAAAACATACACCTACTCGTGTTCCCACACCTTGGCCTCTATCTCACTATGCATCGTTTCTTGTAGGAGTTTCACAGTTTTCACTAATTGTGCACCTTTAGAAAAGCCCCAAAAACATTCCAAATTGTCTACAAACTCTCCCAAACATTATCCCACAAAATTATATCCTTAAAATAATTTAAATAATGGTTAACTAAATTCAGGGGGTGCAACATCACCATTTTTATTTGAGTATACGAAATTATCTTATAAAGGAACACACACCTTGAAAATATTTCAATACATTTTTAAAAATATAGAAACTCCATTGAAAAACTCAAAATGAGTTTAAAAAACCTACCTCCCTTTTTAGGAATCCAATAATATTATGTAAAAATACATTAAAATTTAAAAACACCCTATGAATTTCATTATAAAATAATCCACTTTTAAAATCACCTCACAAGGTTCACTACCCATTTAAAAATAAACCATTTCACTTAGTTTTAAAAAACAAAACATTCCATTAAATTCTCATTAACACAAAATAATCCTTCAATCCCAAATTAAATGAAATAATTAGACAAATAATTTAACTTAATCTACCAAAATCATCAAAAATTCATAAAAACCATCATTGCTTCTTCTCCAAAAAATGAATATAATTTTAGGAGTGATTTAGCATCAAAATATATTAAAAATGAAAATCCATAAGGAATGTAGAAATATTCATGATTTGGATGAATGGCTTGGTGAACCATACACCAAACTTATGATAGGATATGTGAATATTATAAAACCATTCACATGGTCTTCTAATTGTTTTATATATCATTATAGAAAATTGTATGGAACTATTTTGTCCTATATTTTCACCCCCATAACTCAAAGAAACCCCCAAAGTAACTGATTAAACTCATTATGAATTATAATACCATAAATTAAAATAAAAATACATCAAAAATAATAAATATGGAATTCAAATTCAAGAGGTAAATCTATACATTATGTGGAATATAATGTTCATAATTAGAAGTGGTGATCAACAGCCTACTCATGACCTACCTCATGAGTTCTGATAGTCCTTTTCAATACATTAATGATTCACCTAACTAATAATATGTCACTTTAACAAAATTTACTAATGAAGTAGTCTGTACCAACCAAATAAATCAGCATGATACCTCTACTATAAGTCCAAATATATGTTCTTGATCACCATAGGCTGACAACTAGTTTTAGTAAATCACACTGCGAATGAGTGGAAATGGTTTCATCCTCAAATAATAATACAAAATTATTAGAATCTATCCAAGAATATATTATAGTGCATGTATACATTTTACATCCATGAATAATAAATAAAAAACATTAAATAGATGAATAATAAAAACATGACATAAACCAAATAAACAACCAATAAGAAATAATCAATAAAAGTATACACTCTCAACCTTTAAACGAAAAAATTAAAAAAAATATGCTTACATTTTTTATAAACAGTGGTAGTGAGTATATCACATGAATCCAAAATAATTAAGGATATAAATAAAGTGCAACAACTACCCGAAAGTTTTGATACATCAATATCACAAGAAAATAGAAACTGGGTGATAATAATAACCACTCCATGTGAGTTATGGTCACTCACCACATCTTATCACCTCGATCAATATTATAAAATGAGAATTAACAAAGAGGTTTCATAAAAATTACACCTATATGAACCATGATCCACACACACAATTCAATATATATGTATCATGTTAGATAAATGGACCTATTAGTATTTCACATAAGAGTCTATAAATTTCATTTTACAAATAAAATCATAAATTATTTTTTGAACATATTTTAGAAAATAGGTTTTCCATATATGGAAATAAAATTAAAATAATTAAGATACTTAAATCATTTTCATAATAATTTATCAATTAATATCTAAAATTTGGATGGATCCATCACTTTAAATAAATACATTAACACCCGGAAGAAAGGACTTTAGAGTTTTAAATAAAAAAGTCTTTATTTTCATTCAAAATATTTATCAAAACCATTTTCATCAACATATATGGTAAAACCCACCTTGTAAACCAAAATAAATTTGTGTATTCAAAACATTTCTTCAAAATTTATAATTTAGAAAAGATACCTTCTAATTTAAGGTCATTCTTTCAAAACAACAATCAATAAAACTTTTAATTAAAACCAAACCATTAAAGAAGGAGGATATAATCCCAATAAGGAACTATAATATCAAAGAGACATTACATGAATAGATAATAATAATTTTAAGGTTCAAAAAATAAAAATATTTATAGGGGATACAAGAAAGTATGAAATGGAAATTTCATAGAACCATCAATCTCAGAACAATCATCATGAGAAATTCACTAGGGCCTAGAAAAATATAATCCTAGACCTCGCTTTAGAACACCTAGGAATTGACTGATTTATTTCAAACATAAAAAAATATCAACAATATATTATCATGTTTTTATAACCCATAGGTGACCCATAATAGAGTTCCATAAATATTTGGGAACTATATATATAAAAATATACACGAGTGGAGAACTCGTCCAGATATTATACTTAGTACAAATGTTTTCCAATAAATAAATCCAAAATAGGTACGAAAAAAAGTTAAACATATATGAAACACATTAATCCTAGAAAAAACACAAAAAATAAATATCATTTTTCCTTTGAATCCCTACCATGTAATAACCCCTTTAACATCCATCCAAGCATCACATAAAAAATATAATTCATTCCAAAAACAAAATGTCTATGAATGAAATAGTACATGAGAAGAAAGACATGGATATCACAAATTTTAATAAATTTTATTCTAAAAATTTTCAAATGGGACTTTTAAAACAAATCTCAAAGACTAATTTTATTCAATTTGAAAAAAAACATGGAAACTTCCCTTTTAAATCAATTGAAAACTAAAATTTTATTTGAAAACACCTTAAAAAACCACATGCCTATAAAGTATTAAAATAAATAAAAGGGGAAACAACATTCCTTTTAAAAACATAAATAATTAATTTTTAAAATAAAATCAGTGTCCCACACCATTTTTATTAAGATATTAATTTTAAAGAATACAGTTAGGAATTTAATCAAGCACTCGAAATGAATAAAAACTTATTTTGGATATAAAGAATTCGATGTAAATATGAAACCATTTTTTCCAATAATAGAAGACAATAAACCAATTTTCAAACCATAAAATTGGTATCACATAAAGATTCGAATTTCCAATAAAAAAAATTGGAAACCTCAAGCATTTCAAGACATTAAATAAATAGATTTTATGAAAAAAAAATATACCAGTCAAGAATAAACCCCTCACCTATAATAGTGGAAGAAAAATTAAAAAAGTAAAAAACTTTATAGGCCCTATAAAATTAAATATGTAATGTTATATAATGAAAACTAAAAATATGACTCTTATAATTTCTAGGGTTTTGGGGGAATAGAGGGAGGGATAATAGGGGAAAAACAATAATGTGTTTGTATTAGGGAATACCTTGAAATGCATGGGTTTAGACTATTATAATTAATGAGAATTATTGTGGGAATCCCTTAGATATCCTTGGTGGTTGTTCATGCAAGAATGGGGGAAAGGGAGGAACATAAGGGGTAATAAACTTCATGGTGCAAAGTGGAATTTCACTTTTGAGGGAATTTGGAAAGCTCAAATGATTTAAAGTCATGGTTTATAAAACCATGTTGTGACCATTAATATCACACTAGAATGCAACTATATTCCCACATGGTTTAGCCACATAGTTTAAGAACACATATATTAGTTGAGTAGTCCCTGAATTAATCAAGCTATAAAAACCAATATGATTCTAAAAGCCATGTATAAAATATCTATAAGTAAAACTAATCTGCACAATTTCCTGTGGAATTTTTACAGTCATGCACTAACCACGAGACATAAAAATTAACTATAATCCTTATATATAAAGGTAAAATGTACTCTCTCCACCAATTGTGCAATAACCATAGTGAATAGTAAAACTCATTGAATAACCAATGGAAAACTCTAAACCAAAGAATTTTTTAAAATATCCCATAATTATTAAACATTTGACACAATAGTGACAAGTGGTGTTATAATGATTCTCTTGTCTTTATTTTGTTTCTTATTATTATAGAGGATCTCAAATTTTTATGATTTCCAATCATATGATTGATGTTTGATTATTTTATTCCCATTAAGGAATATTTTTAGGGACCCTAATATCCTTGGGGAGGCATGTGGGGATTTTTCTAATATTTATAAGAAAATCTAATCTTATGAGTTAAAAAAATAATTCTTCTAAAAAAACTTATGGAATAATTAAAAAAATTTAGAGATAATTTTTTTAAATAGAAAATTTTTATAATAAATTAACCTCTAATATGGACATTTAATCCCTTTATTAAAATCTTCAAATAATATTTGGATTTATGGGATATTAAAGTTATAATTAACTAGCTCAGGTATAGGTTAAAAAAATTATAATTTCTTATCTGATTTATTTAAATAGAATGAGAACTGTAAATACATTCATCTCATTATGAAGGAATATAGTGCTTGGATCGATTTTATAATTTTTATAAAAAATTAAGTGGTAGATTATATTTAAAATATATCTTTCTATATAAATTTTATTTATAAAAATATTTTTATTTTTAGGATTCAACCTAATGTTGATAAGCTCAAAAATAATTTACTTAATAAATTTACTTCTCACGATAACATTCATGAAGTGATCACTTCCTTAAATAAGGATAGTTTCCATGTATTGGATGGTATTCTTGTATATTGAATCGTTATTTTTTATACTATAATAAAAGACCTTGTCTTTGAAATGTGATATTTTATTATTGGGACCCCTATACCCAAAGACATTACTAGTTATTCAATTGTTTTAATTCCAAAAAAATAAAACCCATATTCCTTTCAGTAATTTTGATCCATTCTCATTCAAAAAGTTATTCATAATATTTTCATGAGAATTATAACTATGTGAATGAATTTTTCATTGATTCCTTGATTTTTATCTCCATTTTTCAATAATTAAAAATTATATTTTTAAACCCCATATTTTTTATTTTTTTTAAATTATCCCTTGAATTTTTATCCAACACTCCATGAGCATTATATTTGGTATACTAAATTCATTGAATAATTAAATTATAAGTGTTGGATTAATAATAATATAATTAATGTGATGATATTTTATTTTTAATAACAAAAAAGTAGTTTTTATCAAATCTATACACTACACCGAACATCTTTGGGTTTTCTTTTATATAAAAAACCTTTCCATTGTAATTATCATCAATAAAAATCATGGTTTGACCTTAATTATCATTCATTTACGATAATTAATATGGGAAAGAGATCTTTTCATGAAAAAATATACTCATGTTTCTTGGTGCAGTGATTAGATTTTTTTAAATAGTTATAAGGTTATGGAAAATTTAATAGCTTCACTATTTGTTAGGAAGATCTAATATAAAATATATATATGAGTTTCATTAACAAATATTTAATTTATAATTATTGGTATACTATTTATATTAAACTTTTAATAGAATTTATTTTTTATTATATATATTATAAATTGTATTTAAAATTTCGTGTTTTTTTTTACTGTTTATTTTTTGTGTATGTTTGAGGATTTTCAATTTTATTAGTAACATAATTATAATTATTTAGAAATAATAGTTAAATAATTTCATTTAATTTTAAATAAAATTTATTAGATATGGATAAATATTTGATTACATTTCAAAATAAAATAGATCAGTATGTTAACGGTTAACAAATATTTTTAGATTTCTCAAATATAAATTGAGCCAATAATGGAAGAAAAAAATTATTGATGTCATAAAAGTAAATTTAGATGATGTTTTAAGATGGATGATCTATTTAATAACATGATTTCAAAACTATTTCCTCAAAAATACATGTGGTGTGATATGGCATGTAAAATTAGATATTATATAATCTTGGAGCATTTATGTTCAACATGAAAATGAACAAGATTATTCCCTTATAGTGGATAATGAAATTTACTAGTTGAAAAATGATATTTTTATCATGGTAGGGAAACATCATTAACATTGTAACACATCAATTGATACATCCTATGTTTTTCAAGATATTGATGATGTTTTTAGAAGTCTAAAAGAAAATTATCAAGTGGAAAACATATTAAATAATAATTTTACAGAGACTAGTATAAGGAATACTTACCTATGTAGATAAATTAATTTTCAAATTTATTCAAATATTAGAATAAAAAAATATGAAATATGTTTTAATAATTGAAAACTATTTCTCTAAAAATGCTATAACATATCAAGTTTCATTTTGGTATTACAAATAATGAAATTTCCATGATATTATAATTATTTAATTATGAATTGGATAAAGTTATGATCCCATTATTATTTTATGATATGAATATGGTTATTATAAATATTATTCTTAGTTATAAAAATATATACATATTTCCCAATTATTGGATATTATATTTTGTCGAATATTTTAAAAAATAAAAAATAAATGTTAGTTTAGTTCTATATGGAACTAAAAAATGATGATGCTTGTATGAATCATCATACCTCTAAAAATAAATTGAAAATGAAAATTCCAGTAAATTTATTTACATTATTTTCCTTTTACACCATAATTATAATGATACATTATGTATTATAAAATATTTTATCATATTAAGTCACATAATATAGATAATAATGATGATGATGAATTTATATGACATTTAAAAGAATAAAAATCATGTAATTATATTGATTCATCAAAACTACATTTCTATTATCCTTGAAATTCATGATTGGGAATGGAAAGTGATTGATTAAAAAATTTTGGGGCTTTATGTTGAATTTAATTTATATGAATATTTATTTTGATCCCTTATAATAGTTCTCCATATATATATATAATAAACTTCATTCAATATATAAATGATTAATCCTAGATAGAAGAAAATTGAAAGTGAAATTGGTATCTACCTTTATCCTCTTATCCATGAAATATTTGAATTATAGATTTATGGTGAAGAAATATGTTGTGTATTAATCATAAAAATAATCAAAATGTATATTGGCCTAATATAGACCATCGATGAATATCCTAGAATAAGAAATTTGGTTAGTTACAACACACACACGTTTGGATTTTCTAGTATGTAATATTGACTTTTTATCCAAACAATTGTCTTATAGTATAATTTGGTGATTCATGTTCCATAATTGATTATTTGACACATCTCATTAATTTAATTATAATACATAAATACTTAATAGAATAAAAATTATTAGAGGCATACATCAAAATTTTTATTGGGACCATAGGTTATGACATAATAATAAAATGTTGGTATAAATCCAAAAAATATTTTCAACTGAATTTTGGAATGAAATCAGTATAAATACGATATTATATAAGTAGAAAATAGAAATAGAAGAAAAAATTAATATTTTTAAACTTATATATTATGAATATTTTTTTTAAATTTCATAGTATTTATATTATGTAGATTGATAAGAATGAATATGATAACGTAATTTCAAATTCCATAAAGATACATGGAAAAAATGATCATCCAAATTCTTATAATCACTTAGAATAACTATATATCAAGCATGGTAAATGTAAAAATTATAATCATAAGTATCTAGAAGTTTTTTATGCACTAAAAATTCAATTAAAATAAGTTTTCCAAAGAATATTATTAAATATAAAAGTACCTAATGGTTGTTCAACTAACATTTCATGATATTTTGATTTGAAATATTGTAAATTACATGGAATGAAATTTTATGATCCGTGTATTTTTATAGGGAATTTATAACTTTTAGAGAACAATAATTCTTCTCTGTGTAAAATAAACACTGATTTAATTAATTTTTTCACATTCATTAGATAGATATATAAAAAAAATACAAAACAAAATTTAACTATATAACCTTTAGGGAGAAATTTTACATATGTTTTTTCATTTATAGATGAAATTTCCCCCATCATTTTTCACTATGAAGATTCATTTAACTGTGTATTGGATAAAGAAGTAAAATTTTTAAGACTTATACATTATCAGTGGATGTATCCCATTGAGTGGTAATTAATTTTAATTTATTTCTTATTAATGAATTACTAAAATTATATTCAATACTTTTTATTTTTAATTATTAATTTCTTACTCTTTTACATTTTGTGTCATTGTCAGTTAAAGACTTATGTAAAAATTAAATCTCAACCAAATGGTGTAATTATTGAAGGTTTCATAGAATAAGAGTGCATGTCCTTTTATTTGTTGTATTTATATTTTATAAAGGCAATATTTAATCGAGTGGGACATGTTTATGATAATAAAATCCATTCTCAATATAATAATAAGTCATCAATCATTTAAACTTTAGTTCAAGAAGATGGAAATTTCACCACATTTTTATCAATATATTTGTAGTTAATATAGTTACATAGATATGTTCCACTCCATACTTATATTTTTTATCCATATATGAATCAATAAAATGAAAAAATAAAAGTTTCTTTAGGATTTTAAATTGAAATGTATTAGGGATCATGATAGTTATTAACAAAGAAATTAATAAATGGTTTTCATATAATTATAGTGGAAATACTAAACCCCCTTGTATAGTGTTATAATGAATTGAAAATAAAAAATATAAATATATATCATAGTAACAAAAACAAAGTGAAAATAGATTATCATTGAACTAGGAAATAAAAGAAGAATCAAATAATTAAACATTTGTGAACCATGTAATGGTAGCTTGATATGTATCTAAATTTAAAATAAAAATAATACAAATAGAGGAATTAGTTGATACAAATAAACTAAAAAACATCGATCATGAACCCCATATTTGTCTTGTCTCCAAAATCCAGGCCACCCAAAAAGAAACAAAAAATATCGACAATAAGGTCACATTCCCATTTTCAAACTTGAACCCATGTAATCTTCTCGGGTACCAAACGGTGGCCTAAGTCGGGTGTGTATAAAACTAAGTATGTCAGAATAACTTTGTCTAAAAAATATTTTAGATAATAATTTTATTTAATAAAGAAATAGATATGTGTATTAATTAATCAATTAATAAAATACATCAATTATATAGGTTTGACACCATCCTGTAATGTTTCTCAGCATGTAACGCAACCATGCCAACTATATCCATAAGCACAAATAACTTGATTCAGTTCCATGTCAGTATGTATCTAAGAATGTTACAAAAATATGGGCCATGCCCTCTATATAATAATTACAACATGTATTAAGGCATAGCCCAATATATAATCATTTAAACATGTGTCACTGGTCGTAGCTAGCTATATAAGAATTACAACATTAATCAGGGCATGGCCCACTATATTAGCATTATAACATGTGTCATTGGGAATATCCACCTATATAATCATTACAAAAGTAGTCAAGGAATCGCCAGATATATAATCATTACAGCAAGGATATCATAATATCACATCATAATCCTTAATGGTTAATTATGAAAATTACCATTTTCCATTAAATTTAAATTTCATTTATATATAAAAATTTTGGCAACCATATTAATATCCCATTATTTATTACCAAAGTGATTCTCTTTCAAGAAATCACCAAAAATCCAATATCATCCAAAACACAATTTAATCCATTAGCCAATTCAATTTTAATCAAAGGTTTATTCACCTAATTGGTAGACATAATCTTGGTAACATCAACAATTAAATCCAACCAATCCATTCTATTATTTACAATTAACTAATTATTAATTTAATTAGAATTAATGTTGCATTGGTGAAATGAAAATATTGAACATACATGATAATTATAAAACCATAGGGTTAAGGTTTAGACCCTTGCCTTAATTGAGCGATTAAGAAAAACAAAAAATGGGCAATTCCATTGGAAAAGAAGGTGAGGAATATCACAAGAAGGCACCTAGATAAAAAAAATATCAAAATGATTCCACAATAGAGATCAATAGAAAACCCCACTTTAAAGGAAGAAAGAGTGAAGGGGAAGAATACCAAATCAATACGAACTACCAGTGATCAAACATAAAGTCTTAACATCCAGAGGTGATGAAGTCACCTATGAATTTTTAGGAGTCTTTTTGGGTTTAAGAGGATGTAAAAGAATGAATTAGAGAAATATAATCATCCACACTTCCCACATAAAACCACTTCTCATGATAAATACATGGCATGTAATCCATTAACCCATTGTGTATTTATTTTAAATGGGATATGTTCAAAAAACTATTACCTTGGAGTAACTATACTCAACATTTATATGACTTGAATTCTTTACATGATGTGTAAACACTACATGACCTACATAGGTTTACTACATGTTTCTATAAGCAATTACACATCTTATAACCTGTACATAGTGTGTAAATGCTCTGTAGATAGTTTTCCACAATGTTTCAACAAAAGGACCATAACCACCTACAAAACCATATTAATCATGAAAAAACCTACATAAACCCATATAACACATTTATAACCAAACTCAATAAATTAAAATAAACATACATCTTTGAAAATAAAGTCATTTTTCATAAAAGTATCTCTATCTCTGAATAAGCCTTAGCCTCCATAGTTCAATGAAAAAAATATCAAAGTGCAATATACTTGGAAAAAGATAGGATATTAAAACCTACCCACCATATAGAAGCTCATCCCTGAACTACTAGAAGAATCACTGTGGGTCTTAAAGAATAAGTCCAGACATTGTGCTCACATATCAAACTCACCATTCTAGGTATACTCTAGAACACTATCATGCTACTACTGCACTAAAACAAGAGGTATAATCCTACATCATAGATACTTTTCACTATGGTCCAAAATCTATATTGGATACTTCTCAGAGGATACATTAACACAAATCTTGACATAATTGAAATCCACCATATGTGAAGGGTCTTGATAATATATCTAAATATGCAACATATGAAACATGTTTTGAATGTAACTTTAGTGTTGTGGATGTTCTAATCATTATTCCACTGGACTAAACCTATTCACTATCTCAAATGGCCTCATAAAACTATGTAATTTCTTTTCTTATTTCCTAATACAGCATTACCACGACCTAGGTGTCTCCTAAATTAAAATTCAATGATGAAACTAGAACTCCATAGTTTATCTATGATGATCAGCATGGGATTTATACCTGCTCTACACAACCATTGACCACCTTCAAATTAACTTCATCTACTCAGATGTCTCCTTCATGAGACTAGTTCTAACAAATGATCACTCACTGGCCTCTAACCAACAAAGAGGATATGATATGACCTTCCATAAAAGGCATTGAAATCTTCCATCTGGATTGATACCTACATTCTGTTATTATAGGAAAATTCCATGAGTTCTATATGATTCTCCCACGGGAGACTAAAATCCAAAAAACAGGTTTGTAGAATGTCCTCCAAAACCTAAATATTCTTCTATGATTGACCATTAGTCTGATCATGATAGGATGTTCTCAAAATAACCTATGATCTTAGATCCATCGGAAACCCCTTATAGAACCATAATGTGAAAGGAAGATCTCAATCAGAAATGATACTACTCATAAAACCATGAAACCAAAATACCTCATACACATAAATTATACCTAGATCATTAACTTTTAAGGTCTCACTACTAAGAAAAAATTGGCCTACCATCATAAGATGATCCATGATCACTAACATTGCATCACTATTATGGGTTGTCCATTGTAATCTTGTCACAAAATCAATAGTGAAATTATCCCATTTCCACTCTGGAATGAGAATGTGTTGCAAAATCCGTGTTGCCCAATGATTTCCAGATTTCACTTGCTAAAAAGTGAAATATATCGCCACAAAACTTGATGCCTCCTTTATTCCTGACCACCAATACTATGTACGTTGATCAAGATATATATTTGTCAAACCAGGATGTACAACCCATCTAGAAGCATGAATTTCTCTCATCATGTCTTCATGAAAATCCATAATAACCCATAATCGGTCATAGAAAACTAGAAAATTTTCACTACCAAGAGTCCATCCTGATAGTGTATCTCTAACAAATAGTTTATCTCTCAAAAAGGAGACCCTAGATTGGATAAATTCTTAGTATTTATCTGGTTTAGAATCATGGTTATTATGGATGAAAAAGTAAGAATTACTCATCCATAAGACTCATGAATATCTATATGCATATATGAAAAGAGTCCCATCATATAGCGCTATTTTCAAGACTCCTGAAATGCCTATGTCTTCATCTTTCAACTCAAATAATTGACAATGAAATTTCTCTTTCCCATTGTATAAGACAACTCGACGTCTAAGTACTAAAAATACATGAATCACTTCCTATGTCAAAGGTTCTAGTCCTACTGATAAAATTTGTACTTGAGGATATTGTAGTCCTTGTGTACCACAATCCTCTAACTAATAATATAATTCCACAACATCTTTGAGCATGTAATACCATAGCTAACTCTGGATATTTAGTAGGGTATTTCCTCTTGTGTCATCTAACCTGTCTGTATCAATATGAAACCACTCGATCCACCTCATTAAAACTTCTCTAATTCCAACTCTAGATGCGTCAAAGTACAAAGTATATTCTTCACCCAACACAAGTAAATTGAGGATTGGTGATTAAGGAAACCTACCTTTTATCTCTTGAAAATATGCTTCATAAGAATCCAAACAAACAAACTTCACTCCATTTTTTTAGACTCTATCATTTAAGATCCTAGATATGATAATTCCATGATAAATAATTGATAATGACATGATAAACCCCGCAAAAATTTAATATTAAATACATCATAGGGTATTTTCCAAAATACCATGACTGTAAATATTTCTATGTCTACAGACACTCCTTCCACTGAGATAACATAACCCAAAAATTTCACTTTATCAATCTAGAAACTATAAATTGTTAGCTTGGTGTAAATCTGATTCTCTCTCAATATACTCAGGACAATATCAATATTTTTTCAATGTTCTTCTTTTGACTTCAAGTATACTTATATTTTTTTGACAAAATGCACCACAAACTGATCTATTAAGGATAAATATCGAATTCATTAAGGCCATACATACTTCTAGTTTGATCATCAAACCAAAATACATCAATATAAACTCATAAAATCCATAACTTCTCCTAAAATAAATTTTAGGTATGTCTAGTAGTATCACCCTCAATGATTCATATCCAGATCTTGAATCGATCTTGGGTAAAATCTTATCACATCTCCACTAATCAAATAGATAATCGATATGTGGAAGAGGATATCATTTCTAGACCATAATCTTGTTCAATATTTGATAATCCATACATAAGTGCGAGGTACCATCATCCTTTCTTGGAAAATATAATTGGAGAACCCCATGGAGACATACAAGGACATATGAAACCTTTAGATTCAAGGTCTTCCAAATAAATTATCAATTATAGAAGATGAAATTTTGTTATCCTATATAATGGAAAAGGAAATTTCTCAACACTCAACACCAACTCAATCATGAACTTTATATCTTTCTCAGGTGGTAAGCCATATAATTCACTTATAAATACATCCTAAAAATGTTCTACCACTAGTGTAAAATAATCCTGCTATATTCCATCATCATCTAGAACAAGGATAGTAATCTGAGCTATGAGGCAATCGATTCTTCACTAAATTGATCATTCACAACGAACATGTAGATCCTAATAACCCTTTTGAGAATAGATTCCACCTTTTGGATATAGAAAAGTAACTCTCCTTCGAAAACATATCATATGATCCCGGTATAGAACTAAACAATTCATTCGAGGGATAAAATTGAAACTTGTCATTCCTAAATCAAATGGATACCACAAGAAACTGTAACTTCATCTCTCTAGAGAACACACATAACAATGTTAGATATACTATGAATATACACCCAATAGTTTTTATATGGTTAAAAAACCATCCATGATTTCCAAAACCTATTCCAAAAAAATTTCAAAAAGATATGATAAAAAGAAATATGATATTAATATATCAATACAAATTCATGAAAGGGTATATGAATAATGAATTTTATCAATAATAGTAGAAAATCCTAAATTGATTGTAGCCATAGTAGTATATATAATGTGGATATGACTATCCCCTCTACCTTCGAATCGATTATAACTCCTCTGGGCTATTTCTTATGTAAGATACTCTTTTTCCTCCATTGGGGTATCACATACCATTCCTCGACCTGAACGTCCTATAGAACTCCAGATAATTTTCTACTGAGGATTATTTGAGTCCTTCTAATATTCTAGTACCTATATTGATCCACTTCCACTTCAATTATGTTGTATGGACCTAAAAACATGTGTAGGTGTACATTCTACCACAATATTGACACTCCAAAGAGGGGTATGAACACTGGGGCCGCTTCTGGCCCATCTTTCCAAAATGATAAAACTACAATGGGAAAGGATCTTGGGATGTCTATAAACTTCCTTGACAGATATTCCCACTATTTATTTGGAGAAAACTGTCATAGAAACACTTATTTCCACTAGAAGTGGGGTTCCTTGTTCACCATGCTGAAATAGCCTGGATTCTTCTCAAGGACTCTTCTAGATTCAATTCCATTATGAGTTCCTCATTCATCACATCCTCAAAAACTTCTAATATGGAAAAAAATCACATATGACCTTATCTAATATTGAAGGACATCCTGAAAATGTCTCTCCCTATAGATTTTATCAACTGTTAAAGAATATACAAATCATTGCAAGTTAGTGAAGCTTCTAACATAGTTCGAAACTAACATTCCCTCGTGTGTTAGGTGTATGAAGTTATGATCCTTCCCATACCCAAACATCGTTGGATATAAATGGATTAGGAACATTTTCAGGAAGTCCTTCTAAGGTTTTGTTTCATGTTGTCCTCCATGATCCAAAATATTCTAACAATGTTTAGCAGGTCCAAGAAGCATATATGCAACAAGCTTACAACACCTTTCTGTGGGTGTGTAGAGATGCTTGAAGACCATCTAGACTAACTCGGTCAAGAAATTGGTTTCCAGGAGGCCTCCTTCCCCAGTAAAAGAAGGAGTATGATACATCTCTAACTCTCTCATCATCTCATACAACAAAGGCATAGTGTGAACATAGTCTCTTTCAATGGATCACATGACCCTCATGATGTTATCATGATGTTGAACATCCATATTATCCTCATGAGAAATATAAATCTATAACTCAGTTGTATTAGTAGCATGCTAATTTTCAATAACTTGATTGGAAAAACCAAGATGGTGAGTAGTCATTTTTCCGACAAGGCAAACACAGTCCTTAGAACATAGGCTAAACAATATGGTCAACCTTAACAGGTGAAAAAAATAGATAACTACTTATCATGTTCTCTCTAAACATGGAATTGATGTTTTTTAGCATGACATATCAGTTCATTTATTTTCTTTATCAGATATAACAAGAATATTATATCATAGTTCATATAGGAAAGTATATACAACTTGTGATAAATATGTCCATTTTAAGGACAATTCATTTATATATATATTTCTATGTGCCTATAATAAAATATAAATAAACATATAAAATTATAATGATCCATGAGTAGAATCATCAAGAATAATAATATCATGAAACAATAATCATCACACAACATGTGAATCTCCCTGGGTGAAATACCATCAAATGTAACAAGAAAACATCATAAACAACAGTCCCATCTTTGGGAACTCGAATATTCCCCCATAAATGTGTTATATAGTCCCATGCACAAGCTCATTACCAAGTCTCGGCACATCCTAGTCTCCTTTCTATATTTCCTAAATAGTAAATAAATAGAATGAAAAACCTCCCTTTGATACCACTATTAACATCCCTCGATCTGTTACTCTCTCACATAGCCCAGAAGGGTTGGTTATGAGACCTCAAGTGCACCTACCCATAGGCCATAGGTCACTGACTAGCATCATGGGTGTGATCAGTATAGTGGGAGACCATACCCCATGGTGTAGAGTTAAAATGTAGCCAAAATTAATAATATAAATAAATATTAGGGTAAGAAAAACAAAACAGAAACAAAATAACATATAACTGGTAAAAAAGGAAGAAAGAAATAATAAAACAATATTGAACCTTGTAATGAAATCTTGATATGTATCAAAATTTCAAAAAAAAAAAAAAAAAAAAAGAATCATCTAACACAAATAAACTCTAATTCCTTGGTCTTGAACCCCATGTCAGCCCCATATCCAAACTCTAGACCATCCAGTAAGCAACAAAAAAAGTTAGTAACAATGACCTTTTCCCTAGTCCAAACCTTTATCCATGTAATTTTAAAGGGGTACCAAATGGCAGCCCTAGTTGGGTGTGAGTGAAAATCAATAGTTCAAAACAACTATGTCTGAATAGAACAAACTGATAATAAGTGTCTGCAATATGGTGATACACGGGTTTATTAATTAATCAATTAATACAATACATCAACCAGCCTACTTCAACACCATTCTAGAATGTATCTGAGCATGTAACATAACCATTAAAACCATATCCATATACCCAAATAACATGAATGGACACCATGCTAGTATGTCTCTGAGCATGTCACACAAATCTAGGATAATCTTGATATATAAGAATTACAACATGTTTCAGGGCATAAAATAGTATATAATCATTTTAGCATGTTTCACTAGGTATATCCCGCTATATAATCATTACAGCATGATACATGGAATGCCCTTATATATAGGCATTACATAATGTGCCATTGGGCATAGTCTATTAGATGAGAATTGTAACATGAGATTGGTCACAATATCACATCAGGACCTTTAATGGTTAATAATGAAAATTACCATATGTCTTTTAATTACACTTATATTTACATATCAAATTATTAAGAGCTATATGATAAGATCATAAGCTATTACCAAAGTAATTTTATATCATTAAATCTACTAAAATATCATATCATTAAAAATAAACTTTAAGCTATTATCCAATTCAATTTTAATCAAGGGATTATTCACCCAACAAGTTGTCATAAGCCATGTCAGACCAACAATTGAATCCAAAACATATTTCATTCCATTATTTACCAATATTAAAAGATTAATTTAATTAGAGTTAATGATACATTGTCCAATCACAATATTGCACATACATTCCCATTATCAAACCATAAGGTTATGGTTTTGACCCCAACCTTAATCTAGAAATTAAGAAACACAAAAAATGGGTAACATATATGGAAAAAGAGGTGACGAATATCATAAAAAGAAACCCATATCAAATAACAACAAGATAAACTTGTTTCTACAATGAATATCATGATAAAAAAACATATTTAAATGAACAAAAAATTATAGGGGAATAAGACTAATTAAAGGTGACCTACCGAGGATAAAACATCAACCCACGATGTTCAGAGTTGATGAAATCACCACAAAATCACTATAAGTATTTTAGGGTTTGAGAGGAGTGGCAGTAATGAAGGAATGAAAAGGAATCATCCACACTACCCACATAATATCATTACTTGTGATAAATACATAGTGTGTAATCCATTAAAATATTGTGTATTTATTTTTAAATGGATACACTAAAAAACATGTCCCCTTGGGGTAACATTTAACCCTACTCAAAATTTACATGATTATAATAGTTTACATGATGTGTAGCCACTTCAAATACAATATGGGTTCATGAAATGTGTCTGAATGTAGTTATATGTCATATAACCTATATATGGAATGTAATTTCTCTTTAGATATTTTTCATCCTAGTTTCATCAACAGGACCCAAGCCTCATCCAAATCTTTTCAACAAATGAAAAAACCACATAAATTCATATAACATGTTTATAACCAAACTCCATTAATTCAAATAAACATTAATCAATGAACGTTGGTCCATTTTTTCAAAAAGGCTCTCCTTATCTAAACAATACTATCTCACCATGGTTGAATGAAGAAAAACTCCAAGTGAAACATACCTGAAAAAATATGGGATACTACTTCTCTCATCTTTTCTCAGTTATCGAATGTTGGTGATCATGAGAAACTTGATCTATATATTTTTTTAATCAATAAAAAATTTTATATTATGTAAATTTTATTTTTGAAGATGGATGGAGCGTTTTTTCACATGAAATTGATGGACATGTTTGATATAGGTGGAAAAAATGAAGTAAATTGCGACAGAGAACTCGGTCAATAATAACATGTTAAATTGTTTCTCCCTAAAGATATTGAAAATGTTTATCATATAAGAGGTGATGAATATGAATGTTCTACATTGTTAATGTAACACCCCAACCCTAGTTACCCAGAGTTGGTTCATTATTACATAACATTAGCATGATCACAAAAGATCAAGTCTTGAAAGAACAATTGTTTTAGTAGCCTTGGAAATACAAGATACATTCATAAGTTTTACATTACATTATAAAATGAAAAACTACGACAACATAGTCCCCGTAGGCCACACTCATATCCATTAGACTATACCAGTAAGTCAGTCATAATATACTTCTTTGCATCCTGGGAAAAATAAAACATAGAAAGGGGTGAGATCAAATGCTCGGTAAAGATGATAATATAGCAGAAAATTTCATAAATAAGCACAAACATTTAAGGCAATTTAAGACTAAAACAAAAGCCTTTTAAACATGAACATCAGCATAATATGGAAAATATAAAATCAAATAATTACATTTAATTATTCAGATGGATATTCTAGTAGTCGAATAATCACATGCAATATCAATAGCGACTTTCATAATGATGGAATACATAATTCCAGATTTCATAACCACATAGTCTAGGAATTGTGCCAAAAATAAAAATAAGATTTTTTTAAGGACTTGTTCCAAGACACTAGTTTGTCTCATGTGACCTACCTATGCATCGAGGAGCTATAGTAGGCTCCACCCATCATTTACTAAGTCCAATGTATTCCTTATATGAAAAGGATTAAACATAACGTAATCATTTGTATTAAAACTAGCATACGAAATGTCAATAATTTATTCATAAACAATTAATGGAATAAAAATAACACATCCACAGTAAAAAATATCACAAAACCATCAATAAAATATGGAAGTTTTGTATCATAAAAAAACAACTTCAAATAAACTCACAATCCATCAAAAGATGTTGACAAAGATAAAATCAAAACCTTTTTTTAGTGAAATATCTATTTCAATTTTGAAATCATTTAAAATTAATAAAATTATAAAAGAAAACATTTATTTTGAAAATATTCTCATAAAACTATAAGGGAAACTTTTATGATGTTATAACTGCTGATAACAGTCGCACCCACTGTATAAGTTAAAAAACATTCTTACCATAATTTTGTCGAAAAGGTCATAAGGTACCTTGTTTGGAAAACGATGGAAAAATTCCTTTTAACCCATTTAATAAAAAGTAAAACAAAGGTATAAATGATTGTAACCCATAGTCTAGTAAATAGTAAATAAAATTTGGAATACATTTTTAAGAAACAAGGATGTGGATGATAAAGAAGTCCCAGTAGATACATACATAAAAACAACCTCGGATAATAAATAGATTGTGAAATTAACCCTTACCTTGTACTTTTCCTTGGTCGAGGGTAGGTTGACCTTATGTATAATGGTAAAATAATTGTTATTAAATTATAAAAGAACCATATACATTAATTTGATATCATAAATGATCTACTAATATTGATTTGATAATGATATTTTAGTAGTAACATTGTTTCGTGTGTTAACTGATTCGTTTTCCTTTATATTTTTTGTTACATAAGCCAGGTTTGTTAAAGATAGGATGTATTTGATCCATATAAATAATTATATTATGTTCATAAATATTATTTATAATCCAAAAACAAATATTATTCTTGAATGATTATGATGGAGAATGAATCTCATCGCGTTCTTGGATACGGTAATCCGTACGTACGCACGAGTGACAATATCATTTTTTTTTATATTAAAATCATATATAATTGGATGTATTATCATATATATGGAATAATTATCATGTTATATTTATTATTTACATCATTTATACTCATCATTATACATATCCAAATGATTAAGTGTTTGAATAACAAACTACACCACGGCGTGGAGACGGTAATCCGTACGTACACACGTATGGTGACTTTATCATTTATATGATAGATAGAATAGTGAATATGGTTGTACCATTTTTATAATAACAACATAGTATATAGAAGATACTATATTTATTATTTTATAATGGAAACAACAAATAAAGAGGAAGTGGAAGAAGAAAAGAACTTGAAAGAGGTGATGAAATATTTACCTCTTCTTCAGGTTCTTCCTTTTGATTTGATCAAAATGGATCCTTAGGTTGGCTTTCTGACTAAAGGAAGGCCTCTATAATGAAGGTAGGAAGGTTGGGAGGATATTTTTATAGGTTTTGGTCGAGCCAAAAGTCTTTGGAGGTGTGAAATTAAGAGAATGGGAAGTTTCCTTTTATAAGAGGGGTGAGGGGCACCTTCGGAAAAGATTGAAATATTATTTTATAATAAAATAATTTTCAGTTTATAATGGCTACAAAATGATTTATTTTGAAGCAAAGGTGGGGATAGGTCTAAAACCACTCAATAAATAGGTTTTAGAAAGTTTTCGGTCACCATATTAACCTTATCTTTTAGATTTAACTCTTGGTTAAATAGTTTGGCATTTACCATGTCTCTTTGTATTTTTATATTATATGGTTAATAAACTTACTATAAACTACCAAGAGAACTGAAATATATTCATTAATAAAATATATAATATTATTAAGTCCCTTTGGCCGATCCTTAGAATTTTAGAAATATTATATCAACCGATAATATAATATTTGTTTTAAAAACTCAATTATGTCAATTATTTAATAAATGATTCTTGTTAAACTCCTAACAACTTTATTACTTAGAAATAAATTCATATGTTCAATAATAACATGTCATATTAACCTATAAAATTATTTTAATTCATCAAAAGTCTCAAATTACATTTATTTGTATATTTATAATATCAAATATATTAATATTTCATTATTAAGTTAATTAATGTGTCATCATTGTGTAATAAATAAATTAAATTTTTTTAAGGAATTAAAATTATAAATAAAGTATCATTATTTAGGAAATATTTTTACATTTATAATGAATATTTATAGTCAAATTTATCTTATGTATAACCCTATATTAAAAATGGTTTAGTTATTAAACTTTGATTTAACTCTTTTAACTCTTCTTTAAATAAAATAATAATAAACTTCCTAATCTAATAAAAGTGGACTTAAAGGATCATATTTTATTTATAAGAGTATTTTTGGTCGAATTACACTTATCCAATAGAATTAGTACATGTGTTAGTGTAATAATAATATCATTTTTACCCTTAATTTCCCTATCTACTTTATATCATGGAAAATAAAAGTAAAAATTTACTATTCACAAAAATTTATTTTCATCTTATTGAACCATATTTTTGTTACTGATATCAACTGTGTCTCTCAAATTTTTGAAATTCCCCTCACAAAAGCGATAAAATTATGTTTTATGTGAATTTTCAAATTCTCCTAGGAGGTGGGTAAATGGCGGTGAAAAATTCAATAAAATTTTATATATATAATATTATTTCAAAATGACTCCAATAAATTACATTGAACATATATAGGTATTATGTATCTATTTTGACCTAAAATAAATTTAAATAAAAGACTGTTTTAAACAATAATGCAGTGTTTTTCACTATTCATCAAAAATTGAACGTTTTCAGAAAAATACCAAAAATTCACCCTAAGATAATTTCAATATTCCAAATCTAAAAATGAAGTTAATATTCATAGATAAATTTTATAAAATTTTAAAAATTGGGTATTACTATTCATAATGGCTAGTTTTATTGGTCACGGCGTGTTAGAATCTTGAAGTTGCATTCAATGTAAGCTATTGCATATTCAAAGGGAAACGTACCGTGGAAGCTTGGTGTGTAACATTCGTCCCTCCTTCAAATAATTTCATCCTCGAAATTTATATAATACTAACACACAAAAAGATTCAGGTGTTTCTTCATCATAAGTTCATCTGGTTCCCACATTACCTCTTCCATATTATGGTTTCCCCATAGAACCTTTACCAGACGAGTCATTCGGTTTCTCAGCACTTGTTCTCTTGTATCAAAAATTTTGACAGGCTCTTCACAATAAGACAGATCAGGTTCCTGTTCAATTTCCTCATAGGTGAGTACATGCATTTGGCTAGGGTTGTATTTTCTAAACAGTGATACGTGGAACACATCATGAACTTTGGAGAGACATGGAAGAATTTCCAACTGATAATCTACAACACCAATACATTCTAGAATTTTGAAAGATTAAATGTACCTGGGACTCAATTTACCCTTATTACCAAAATTTATAACACCCTTCCATGGTGATACCTTCAAGAAAACATGATCTCTTACCTAAAATTCCAAATCCTTCCTTCAGTTATCGGCATAGCTCTTTTTCCTACTTTGGGTTGCTTTGATGTGGGTTTGGATAACCTTCACATTTTCCTTTGTTTCCATAACAAGTTCTGGGCCTACGAGTTTTCTTTCACCAACATCATCCCAACATGTTTTTGTGCGAAATCTCTTTTCATATAATGCTTCATATGGTGCCATATGAATACATGAATGGAAACTATTTTTATATGAAGATTCTAGTAGAGGAAAATATTAATCCCACATACCTTGAAAGTCAAGTGATCAAGATCTCAACATGTCTTCTAAGGTTTGAATAGTCTGTTCTGATTGTCCATCAGTTTGAGGGTGGTAGGTAGTGCTTAAATGAAGTTCAGTATCCATGTATTTTTGAATAATTTTCCATAATCTTGATGTAAAATGGGAATCATGATCAGAAAAAATCGATAAGGGTACTCTATGAAGTCTTACAAATTCATTCATATATAGTCTTTCTAGATGTTCAAGTGGTAAATCTTGTCTTATAGGAAGAAAATGTGCTGACTTGGTAAGATGATCAATAATGACCCATATTGCATCATTCCTTCTAGGAGTCTTTGGTAGCCCCATGACAAAGTCCATCGTAATATTATCCCATTTCCTCTCAGTTAGGGGAAGAGGTTGCATGACACCTCCAGGTTGTTTCCTTCCATGTTTCACTTGTTGACAAACCATACAACTTGACACAAAATCAACACTCTCCCTATTCATGTTGTCCCACCAGAAATGTTCTTTAAAATATATATACATCTTGCTGCTACTAGGGTGTATAGAGAAACTGGATCTATGAGAATCATCTAACAATTCTCTTTTTAGATCCGGTATATTGGGAACAAAAAGTCTCTTCCCAAATTTCAAAATCTTATCTTCATATATGAAGTAACTCAATCTACCTTCATTCACAGCTTTGATATTTTTTTGAAACTCCTCATCATCAGCCTAAGAAATTTTTATCCTTTCTATTAAATATGGTTTCGTAATGATTTGAAAAAGTATTGATGTTTCACCTTCCATGATTATTCCCATATCCATTTTCACTAGATAATGAAAATAGGATGCCTTTCAACTCTCATATTTTTCAAATCTCCATGATTTTTTCTACTCAAATAATATTCCACCTTATTTGCCTTCCCTAGGTGGTAATGTATTGTGAAATCATAATCCTTGAGTAGTTTAAGACATTGTATTTTCCTCATGTTGAGTCCTTTTTGTGAGAAAATATATGTCAAACTCTTGTGATCAGTATAAATCTAACATTTTTTACCATAGAGATAGTGTCTCCATATTTTCAGAGAAAAGATTATATCTGCTAACTCAAGATCGTGAGTAGGATATTTTTTCTCATGAATTTTGATATTTCAGGATGCATAGGCAATAACTATATCATTCTGTATAAGGACACAACCAAGTCCTTTCTTTGAAGAATCACTATAAATAACAAACCCATATTTCCCTGATGGTAGAGTAAAGATAGTAGTATTAACTAATATTATATTCAGTTCTTCAAAAAATTATTCACATTCTTTTTTTCAAAACAAATTTAACCCCTTTACATCTGATCTTGGTTAATGGGTTAGCCAATTGGGCAAAATTTTGGAAAAAATTCCGATAATAACCTGCTAAACCAATAAAACGGCATACCTCAGTTATACTCGTCGGTGCTGGCCATTCATGGATTACCTTGGTCTTTAAAGTATCAACAGATATTCTATCCTTAGAGACAATATGTCCAATAAAAGAAATATCTTGAATCCAGAATTCACACTTACTAAACTTCTCGTATAGTTCATTTCTTCTAAGGGTTTTCAAAATGGTTCACAAGTGATTTTCATGATATTCATAGCTTTTGTAGCGTACCAGGATATCATCAATAAATACCAATACAAATTCATCAAGATATTCCTTGAAAACTCTATTCATTAGATCCATGAAAATAGAGGGTGAATTAGTCATCCCAAAAGGTATTACTGTAAACTCATAATGCCCATACCTGGTTTGAAATGCTGTTTTCAGAATGTCTTCCTTCTTTGATATCTAGATCGAAGTTCAATCTTTGAAAAATATTGAGATCCATAAAGTTGGTCGAATAAATTATCAATGTGAGGTATGGGATACTTGTTCTTTATTGTTATATCATTGATCTCCCTGTAGTCAATTCACAACATCATAGATCCATCTTTCTCATTAACAAAAAGGATAGGGGCTCCCCATAGAGAATAACTAGGGTGAATAAATCCTTTATTACTCAACTCCTTTATTTATTTCTTTAGTTCCACTAATTCCACATTGGTCATTCTATAAGGGGTCTTCTATATGGGCCTGAACCAGGAATTAAATCAATGGAAAACTCAATTTCTCATTTTGGAGGATGTCTAGGTAAATCCTATGGAAACACATCAACATATTCTTGGAAAATAGGTACACACTCTATTCAAATATTCTTTTCCACAACCCTAGTTATTTCATTCTCTTATTCACTAATAAATAAACTTAGTAGAGCTAATGGGGGTGGATATATATAAGAATTAGGTGGTGACGTTTCTGCCTTAAAGATAAGGTACTCCTTATCATCATCAAAAATTGTAACCTCCTTCTTCTTAAAATAAATTTTCACATCATGGTCTGAAAGCCAATCCATTCGGAGGATTATATCATATTCAATCATGGTTATGATGATGAGATCAATAGAAAAAGAAAAATAATATTCTCTAATGGGAACTAATTCACAAAAATTCGTTGTGTTGATACTTCCCTTAAAAGTTTTGACTCACAAATCCCTTGTTAAGTCAAATTAAAAATATCTAATTTTCTTAGAAAACTGGAAAGATATGAAATAATTTGATGATTCAGAATCAAATAAATCTTTTTCTAAACATGATTAAACAATTAAATTACATCCCACCTGGTTTGTTGGAGTTTCAACCTTAGCAGTAGTGATAGTATAAGCTTGGCTTTGCTCCCTTGTCCTTTTCTAAGGTAATTTCCCTTAGCGCTTAGGATATTCAATGGAATAATGCCCATTTTATCTACAATTGTAGCATTCAATATTGAAAGCCTCTTTCTTCCCCTTGCAATCATGAGCTTGGTGGCGTTTTTCACCACACTTGTAATAGACCCACATTCCCTTCAGGCAAGTACTAGGGTGTTTCTTCAAACATTTACTATAGAATGGATATTCAACATTTCCCTTCTTTCACTTATTTCCATTTCCAGAGTGTTCAACAGATCTCTTCTTCTCCTGCTTTGCTTTAAAGTCCTATGACTTAGAGAATTCTTTTTCCATCTTGATATCACATGAGACAATATCTTTATATGATGAGAAGGATTATGAGACTAATTCCTGATGGAGAAATGGTTTTAAACCATCAAATAATCGATCAATATTACTCCTTGGGTTACGTATATAATATACTGCATGCCTTGCTAACATTGTAAAGTTAGCCTCATATTTTGTGACATTCTCATCCTCTTTTTTCCTTAGACTCAAAATTTTACTTTCCATATCTGCTCGATGGTCACGAGGAAAGTATTTTTCTCAAAAAATCTATTTAAACTCCCTCCATTCCATATTTGATACATCATCATCTTTCTTTTTGTTTGGAATCAATGACCACCGTTGATCTGCATCTCATGTGAGGCGATAAACTACCATGAAAACCTTTTTCCTTTCACTACTCCCCAAAGCATGAAATATTTTCTCTATGGAATTTATTTATTGCTCAGCTACTAATGGATTCTCACTCCCATTGAATGTTTGTGGTTTTTTCCTCATGAAGAGCTCTAACATTGATCCTACATATTGTGGATCAGGGTGCTCCATACGAGTAAGGTTATTATTCATAACCTGAGTGAGTTGTCCCAGTATGGTGATAAGCTAATCAGCACCAATTCCTTCACCATCTCCACTATAATTATCTTTAGTAGGAGGGAAGTCCCTACATGGATTATGTGAGTTGATAAAATTTCCATTCCTTCCACTATGTGCCATTTCTAACAATGGAATACACTAGATTTGTTTGTGAATCTTAATACATAAATCCAAACTTGTAAAACACTTAACATAAATTGAACAGTTTATGGATATAATCCATAATCATAAAAATGATTTCTTAAGGAAGTATATTGCAACCCAACCTTTTATTACATTACTATTACATCATTTTAAATATAAAAAACATAATAGAATTGCACATAGAGGATCCAATGGTTTAGTGCCTTGGGAAAACAAGGACCATTCATAAATTTTACAACATAAATCATAAACAATCATTTAATTCCTTCTTCATTAGCTTCTTATTGGTACTTTCCCTCTCTTTAGTACATGTAGTCGCCTGGGGAAATACATCAAAAAATGTGTGATCTAAAATCTCTGTAAGAGGATAGATAAGAACAATATAGCATGGGGTGAGCATAATCATAACATCGGAAAAAGATCATGAACATGAGAGGAAGCATAAATATAAGACTTGAAATGTGGAAATCTATAAAAATGAAACATCATGTCTTAGTGGTTAACTACCACACATAATTGTGAACAAATATAGAATCTTGTACACATAATTTCACATTTACTCATGAGATTCATCAATTTACCCAATGTATTAGAGTGTTGTATAATTCTGGGTGCACCCATCACATTCAAACATTGATATTACGCTATATAATTCCAGGCACACTCGTCAGATCATAATATTATCATTATCTTGCATGACAGATAGAAAATATATCTATAATGAACAAAACTAACCCATTTAAAGGAATGTTTTTCATCTCATAATAACACATTCATAAACATTGGGTTCCCAAAACAAAGAGGGAATAACAAACTAGATACAAGAACCGTCAACCTTGAATGAGAAGTAAAACGCGAGTTCTTAAAACAAAAGTTCTTTTTGAAAACAATTTGTTTGACATAAACAATAGTGGTAATCATGTATATACCAATAAAGGAAATAAAATTATGAAAAAATGGTTTTTTAGGAGTAACTGTATCAAAAATGGAGTGAAAGAGGGAGAACCTGAAGGATGAAATTTGGGTTCGAGAATTCCCCCTTACCTTGTATCTGAACGCTTACTTCTCTTTAATTTCCTGTATAATGACATTATATTCATTAATTATAAATTCTAGAACCTTTTATATATGAATAGGGTTCATTATGGTTTCATTATTTCATTTTATGTTCTTTTGGATGACTTATAGAGATTAAAAACATTGTTCGGGGATGTTCGCTTTTATGGTTTTTCTTGGGTGGTTCACTTGTATTCATAAATTGAAGTTCGGGTAGAACATGGGTAAACACCCAGAACTGATATTACATGTTTTTAATGACATTCCAGAATTTAAAATTATCTTATAATGAATTATATTATATACCATGTGGATGAATCTTTAGATTAAAATTAAATGATGGTTGTTTGGGTTAATTTGGGCGGTTTTTCGATCACAAAGAACTTGTTTTAATTTATCACTTAGTAATATATACATATGATAGTTCTAGAACTTTAAATGGAACATAATACATATAACATATTTTTGTTCAACCATAAAAATGGTTTCATGACCAGATCTTAAGGTAGAAATGGAAGAAGAAGACATGTTGTTCTTGAAGATGATAAATTAACACCTCACAAATAACGTTCTCTTTAATAAAATAAAAAGAAGAGGAGAAAAAAGGTTGGATGATATAATATCTCATTAGTATCATAAAATTTCAGTATATTCATTATACTGGATTTACCATACCATTTTCACAAAGATAGGTGGATAGAGAATAAGAAAAGAACTTGAAATTGAAAGGGAATTAAAGGAGAAGAGGGAGAGAAATTGGCTCTTGAGTCCTCCTCTTGAGATCCTCCTTAAGGGCCTAAGCTTGGTCTTTTAATGAGACCAGAAGCTCTTGGACGTGGTTTAGGGGCTAGGTAAGATGCTTGGGAATATATTATACAAAGATTGATGCTTAAGAGGTTTGAGGCAATGAGGGAGTGAAGGGTGGTATTCATGGTGGAGGGGAGAGGGGTTTTCTTAATATAAAATTCATTAGTTTATTATTTCCCCAAAAGACAAGAAATAGTGAGTATTACATGACCAAAATAGTAATTTTATAATTTAATCTAGAACCAAGTGGGCTTACATCCGCAGAACATCACACATGACTCTATAATTAGCTTATTTATCTTTTTTTAAAATTATGGTAGTTCATTGTTCATCAAAAATTCAAGTATTTCAGAAAAATCCCAAAAAATTCACCCCAACCATTTTTCTATATGTAGAATCCAAAAATGATGTCCATTATTAAAAAATAATTTTTTAAATATGATTAATTTAATATTTAATTAAAATCATAATTTGTTATTAAAAAACCAGTTTTAAAACATTCATTTACTTATTCTCTAATATAGGTACATCATACTTTCACTTGAATATTATTTTTATACTATAATAGGTGAGGTTACTATTCATTAGGGTATATCAATATTAATAAGGGTATTTTACTATTCATAAGGGTATTTTACTATTCACCAAAAATTATTTTTGTTTTATTAGACTCTAAAAATAATTTTAAACACAACTGTGTATGTCAGATTTTCAAAATTCCTAAAAACGAAGTGAGAAACATATGATTAAAAGCCACTTAGCACTTAGTAGTTCATTATGTTGTGTTTTTCATGTGATTTTATGACAAATTTATAAGAATGGAATTTCTATTGAAAAGCATTGGGTCATTACATTCTTCCCCCCTTATGAAATTTCACCCTCGAAATTTCAATTTACACAAACAGGTGAGGGTACTTCTACTTCATCACCTCTTCTGGTTCCCAAGTAGCTTCTTCAAACTTATGGTTTCTCTACAACACATTGACAAGGAGGGTTTTATTATTGCGTAGAACCTTATCTCTCTGGTCCAGAATCTCTAATGGCTGCTCCTCCTGAGAGATATCATCTTCCAGTTGTACCACCTCTGAGTTTAGCACATGTGAGGGGTCTGGTATGTACTTCCTCAGGAATGATATGTGAAACAAATCATGAACTTGATCCTTATTCAGTGGAAGTGAAAGTCGATAGGCCATGGATATTATGTGGTAAAGGATCTCAAAGGGGCCAATGTACCTTGGGCTTAGCTTCCCTTTCTTCTCAAATCGCATGACTCTCTTCCATTGAGATACTCGAAGGAAGACTTTATCTACAACATCGAACACCAAGTCCCTTCGACGGTTGTCAGCATATCTCTTTTGCTGACTCTGAGATGCTCTAATGTGTTTCTAGATGACTTGATCCTTTTCTGTCATCTCTTAAACAAGATCGAGTCCAAGTAGATTTCTTTCTCCAACTTCATCCCAATAGTTTGGAGTTCTACATCACTTTCCATACAAAGCTTCATATGGAGCCATCTAAATTCTCGAGTGGAAGAAATTTTTGTATGAGAACTCAACCAATGGTAGATGCTGATCCCATCCACCTTTGAATTCTAGATATCAGGATCGTAGCATATCTTCAAGTGTCTGAATAGTCCATTCAGACTGGACATCAGTTTGGGGGTGATAGGTCATGCTTAAATTTAAGTCAGTACTCAAATCATGTTAAAGGCTCCTCCAAAATTTATATGTGAACCTCAAATCATGGTCAGAGACAATTGAGAGTGGAACACTGTACAGTCTCCCCACTTCCTTCACATATATCTATGTAAGTTGTTCAAGAGAGAGATATTCCCTAATAGCGAAAAAATGGGATGTCTTGGTGAGTCAATCAACCACAAACCACATCACTTTATTTCTCTTTGAGGTCTTCGTGAGACCCGTGACAAAGTCCATAGTAACATTTTCCCATTTCCACATGGGTATAGGAAATGGTTGCATCATCCTTTTGGACTTTTTTCACTCTACTTTAACTTACTGACATACCAAGCACCCTGATATATATTCTACAATCTCCTTCTTCATGTTATCCGACTAGAAGTGTTCTCGGAAATCATGGTACATCTTGGAACTCCCTGTATGGATAGAGAAAGTTGAGCTATGTGAATTTTCCATTAACCCTTTCTTTATCCAGGGTGATAAAGGAACACAAATCCATTTTCCATACTGAATCACACCATCATTTTCGACATGGTACTCTTGAATCTTCCCTTACTTTACTGCATTCACCCTCCTTTTTACATCCACATCACCCCTTTTTGCTTCTTTAATATTCTCTTGGATGGATGGTTGCGAATTTGGTCAAGGTAGGATGTATCCTCTTCCCTTATGATTTCCAAATATATCCTTTGCATATCTAAGAAGACAGGGTCTTTATCAATCCATAACATGCATAGAGTAGCGGGGTCCTTTCTACTTAGAGCATCAGCTACTTTGTTTGCCTTTCTAGGATGGTAGTGAATAGAGCAATCATAATCCTTGATTAGCTCTAACCATCTCCTTTGACGCATGCTAAGATCCTTTTGTGTGAATATATACTTTAGGATCTTGTGGTAGTTTTATGTTTCACACTTCTCACCATAAAGGTAGTGCCGCCAGATTTTAAAGTCAAAAATCACAGCTGTCAGCTCTAGATCATGCATTGGGTAGTTCTTATCATGTATCTTCAACTGTTGTGAGGCATAAGTTATCACATTATCATTTTTCATGAGTACACAATGCAACCCTTTCTTTTAAGCATCACTATATATCATAAAACATTCTCCACTTTTCGATAGTGTGAGTACAGGTGTAGTGACCAGCGTTCTCTTTAGCTCCATGAAGATTCCCTCACATTGTTCCGTCCATACATACTTTACCCCTTCACTTGTTAACATAGTTATCGGTCTTGACAATCATGAGAAGTTTCTCACAAAACATCGATAGTACCCAGCTAATCCAAGAAAACTACAGATTTATATGACACTAGAGGGTCTGGGTCATTCCTTAATCGCCTTTGTCATTGAAGGATCCACAGATATTCCCTCACTTGTGATCACATGTCCCAAGAACGTGACTTGTTTCATAAAAAAGTCACACTTTCTGAAATTGGCGTACAACTTCTCCTTTCTCAATGTCTCCAGCACAAGTCTTAGATATTCTTCATGTTCCTCCTTACTCTTGGAGTATAAGAGAATATCTTCAATAAACCCTACCACAAATTTTTCAAGGTAATTTCTAAAGACTCTATTCATCAAATCTATGAATATAGTATGGGAATTAGTAAGTCCTAAGGGCATCACTAAAAACTCATAGTTCCCATACCTTGTACGGAAGACAGTCTTCTGAATATCATCCTTATTCACCTTTAACTGATGATATCTAGAATGAAGATCCACCATTGGGAAGTATTGAGATCATATTAACTAATCGAACAAGTCTTAAATCCTTGGAAGAGGGTACTTGTTCTTTATGGTGATCTTGTTGAGTTCTCGATAATCGATACACAACCACATTGTTCCATCCTTCTTCTTCACAAAGAGCATAGGTGCACCCCAAGGTAATTCACTAAGGTGTATGAACCCTTTGTCCAGATTCCCTTGGAGCTGCTTCTTTAACTCATCCAGTTTGATAGGATCCATCCTATAGGGACACTTTGAGATAGCAGTAGCTCCGGGTATGAGTTCAATTGAGAACTCTACCTCATGATCTAGGGGAATTCCAGGTAACCCTTCAAGAAATACATCACTGTATTCACTCACTATGGTTGTTTCCTCAATGTTTGAACTATCCTTCGACCCAACCATCTGGGAGAGGTATGCTTCTTCATAGGGAATCAACATCCCCAAAGATGAATGACTTTTCAAAGTAGATTTATGATCTTCCTTTCATTTGTATAAGAGCTTGGGATGGTACGGAATATGAAAAGATATTTCTTTTTCCTGACATTTGATATGTTCCCTATATAACAAGATCCAATCCATTCCCATTATAACGTCGAATTACACCAACGGAAGTATTATGAGATTTACCGGAAGAATCTTCCCACATATACCAATAGGAGAAGAGTCAAACACTTGGGTTGCAATGAATTCACTAAATGGTATTTTTACATATATATCTACATAAAGGATTTGGTTATTTGATTCTATAGTTCTAGCAAACATACAAGATATAAACGAATGTATAGAACCGGAATCAAATAAGAATTTTTCCATTCTTGAGTTAATAAAATGTGTACCTTGTATGACTTCATTATCTTGATCCACTTCCGCAGTAGTGATAGTATAAGCCTTTTCTTGTTCCTTGGGCTTTGGTGGTTGCTGATGTTGATTACCCTCAAGAACTCGAGGTTTAGTGCACTGGCTTGCATATTGCCCTAGCTCCCTAAAGTTGTAGCATTGAACCATGGGTGGTTCTCTCCTTTCTTCCGCTACGTTATCCTTCCTTTTCATGTATTTTCGACACTCTTGAGCATGATGTCCTTCTTTCTCACACTTGAAGAATTTCCCCATCCCTTTAAGGTAGTTCCCATGTTGCAACTTCCCACATTTTTGGCATGTGGGTCATTGAGTTTTCTTCCCACCTTTATCATTATATCCACCATCTTGAAACTCCATATATCATTTCTTATCACCATATCCCTGAGACCATTCTTCAAACTCCATATCTACTTTAAGAGCACACTGAAAAACTTTTTCATAACTCTCTAAGTATCCAATTTCAAGAGCCTTTCGAAGGTTTCGTTTTAATCCAGTAAATAATCTATCAATTTTTCTATAAATGTTGATAACAAAACCCAAAGAGTACCTTAAAATCCTTGTGGATTTTGCTTCATAGGTTGTGAAAGATTATCCTTCTTCTCGCATAACATCTATGAATTATCTCTCCATCTTTGTGTAAAGAGTTTGTGGGAAATACTTATTAAGAAACAAGATCATAAAGTCTTCCCATTCCATCTCTTCAATTTTCTCCCTTAGCTTGGTGTTCTTAATGAAAGCCCACCATTGATCGGCCTATCCATCTAGACGAAAAATGGCTAGAGTCGGCTTATCCATGTCAGAACATTGAAGAACAGAAAAGAATTTCTCCATGGAGTTGACCCACTATTTTTCAACTAGAGGATCGGAAGATCCACTAAACGTCGGTGGTCTTTGTCGTATAAAACATTCGATACCAGTTTCTCTCTCTTTGGTGAAGGAGGTAATTCCCCATTATTGTGGTTAATATTTTTAACCTGATATAATTGGGTAAACATCGCTATGATGTTCTGAACTCCACCTCCCAAATCATTGGCGATGTTGTTCGGACAATCGTTTCATTGGCCCTCACATGAGTTGTTGGCTTGGTTTCTCCCGGTTCCCACCATTTTCTAAAATAGAAAATGTTTGAAAAAAACATAAGTCAACAAGTCATGAATATCTTGTTCATTTAAACAATTAATAACATAAGGGATCCCTATGTAAAGATTCTTGTGTGCATATTTGTACTTAGACTCATGCTATATTTTTTTCTCTAGGGTTCACTAATCCTAATTCTCAAATTAACGAAACCTTTCCTATGATACCAACTATAGCGACCCAAAATTTTCTTACATTATTATTACATAATTTTAAAGATAAACAACATAATTGTATTACACATATAGGATCCAATGGTTTAGTGTCTTTGAAAAAATAGGACCATTCATAACTTTTACAACATAAATCATAAACAATCATTTAATTCCTTCTTCACTAGCTTCTTATTGGAACTTTCCCTCTCCTTAGTACCTGTAGTCACCTGAGGATATACATCAGAAAAGGGGTGAGATAAAATACCATTAAGAGGATAGATAAGAACAATATATCATGGGTTGAGCATAATCATAACTTGGGAAAAAGATCATGAACATGAGCAGAATCATAAATATAAGACTTGAAATGTGGCAGTGCATAAAAATGAAACATCATGTCTTAGTGGTTAACTACCACAAATAATTGTGAAAAATGCTATCATATTTTCCAAATAATTTCACATTTAATCATGATATTCATCACTTTACCCAATGCATGGGAGCGCTGTAAAATTCCAGGTGCACCCTTCACATTCAAACATTCATATTGCACTATATAATTCTGAGCTCACCCATCACATCATAATATTACAATTATCATGCATGACACATAGAAAATATATCAATAAAGAACATAACCAACCCATGGAAAGTAATGGGTTTCATCTCATAAGAACACATTAATAAACATTGGGTTCCCAAAACAAATAGGGAATAACATACTTGATACAAGAACCATCAACCTTGAATGAGAAGTAAAAGGTGAGTTCTTAAAACAAGAGTTCTTTTGGAAAAAATTTTGTTTGACATAAACAATAATGGTAAACATGTATATCCTATACAATTAAATACAATGGTGAAAATTTGATGTTTTTAGTAGTAACCATATCAATAATGGACTGAAAGAGGGAGAACCCGAAGGATGAAATTTGGGTTCATGAATTTCCCTTTACCTTGTATCTGAACGTTTCTTTCTCTTTAATATCATCTATAATGACATTATATTCATTAATGATAAATTTAAAAACATTTTATACATGAATAGGGTTCATTATGGTTTCATTATGACATTTTATGTTCCTTTGTATGACATATAGAGTTTAAAAACATTGTTCGGGGATGTTCGTTTTTATGGTTTTTCTTGGGTGGTTCACTTGTATTCATAAAGTGATGCTCGGGTAGAACATGGGTAAACACCCAGAAATTAGATTACATGTTATTAATGAAATTAAATTATTTAAAATTATCTTATAATGAATTATATTATATACCATGTGGATGAATCATTAGATTAAAATTAAACGATGATTGTTTGGGTTAATTTGGGCATTTTTTCGATCACAAAGAACTTTTTTTAATTTATCACTTTATAACATGTACATATGTTAGTTACATAACATTAAATGGGATATAATACATATTACATATTCAGGTTCAACCATAAAAATGGTTTCATGACTAGATCTGAAGGTAGAAATGGAAGAATAAGACATGTCGTTCGTGAAGGTGATAAATTAACACCTCAAGAACAATGTTCTATTTAATAAAATAAAAAGAAGAGTAAAATGGGTTAGGATGATATAATACCTAATTAGCATCATAAAATTATAGTATATTCATCTTACTAGATTTACCATACCATTTGGAAAAAGATAGGTGGGGAGACAATAAGAAAAGAACTTGAAATTGAAAGGGAATTAAAGGAGAAAAGGGAGAGAAATTACATCTTGAATCCTCCTCTTGAGATCCTCCTTAAGGGGCTAAGCTTGGTATTTTGATGAGACCAGAAGCTTTTGGACGTGGTGGAGGGGCTTGGGAAGATTCTTGGGAAGAGTTTAGACAAGGTTTGATGCTTGAGAGGTGTGAGGGAATGAGGGAGTGAAGGGTGGTATTTATAGTGGAGGGGAGAGGGGTTTTCTTAATATAAAATTCATTAGTTTATTATTTCCCCACAAGACAAGGAATATTGAGTCTTCCATGACCATAAATAGTAATTTTATAATGTTATCCCGAACCAAGTGGGCTTACATCAGCAGAACATCACACATCACTCTATAATTAGCTTATTTAGCTTATTTTTTGTAAATTACTGCATTTCACTATTCGTAAAAAATTCAAGTATTTCAAAAAAATCCCAAAATTTTCACCCCACCCATTTTTTGACATGTGGAATCCAAAAATGAAGTCCATTTTTCAAAAATAATTTTCTAAATATGATTAATTTAATATTTAATTAAAATCATAATTTCTTATTAAAAACCCAGTTTTAAAACATTCATTTACTTATTCTAAAATATATTTACATCATACTTTCACTTGAATATTATTTATATAATATCATAGGTAAGTATACTATTCATTAGGGTATATCACTATTCATAAGGGTATGTTACTATTCATAAGGGTAGGTTACTATTCACCAAAAATTATTTTTGTTTTATTAGACTCCAAAAATCCTTTTGAATGCAACTGTGTATGTCAGATTTTCAAAATTCCCAATACAGAAGTGACAAACTTATGTGTAAAGGTCACTTAGAACTTAGTAGTTCATTATGTTGTGTTTTTAATGTGATTTTATGACATATTTATAAGAAAGTAATTTCTATTGAAAATATTTGGGTCATTACATTCTTCCCCCCTTATAAAATTTCACCCTCTAAAATTCAATTTACACAAATAGGTGAGGGTACTTATCCTTCATCACCTCTTCCAGTTCCCATGTAACTTCTTAAAACTTATGGTTCCTCCACAATACATTGAAAATGTGGGTTTTCTTGTTTCATAAAACCTTATCTCTCCGGTCCATAATCTCTACCAGCTGCTCCTCATAAGAGAGATAATCTTCCAGTTGAACCAACTCTGAGTTTAGTACATGTGAGTGGTCTAGTATGTACTTCCTTAGGAGTGATATGTGAAACACATCATGAACTTAAGCCATATTCGTTGGAAGTGCAAGTCAATAGGCTACGAATTTTATGCAGTTAAGGATATCAAAGGGGATAATGTACCATGGGCTTAGCTTCCCTTTCTTCCCAAATCACATGACTCTCTACCATGGAGATATTTGAAGAAAGAATTTATCACCAACGTCTAACTCCAAGTCCCTTCAATGGTTTTTAGCATAGCTCTTTTGCTGACTCTGAGCAGCTATGATGCGTTTCTGGATGAGTTGAACCTTCTCTGTCATCCCTTGAACAAGATCAGTTCCAATTAGCTTTGTTTCTCTAACTTCATCCCAACAGGTAAGAGTTCTACATCATTTTCTATAAAGAGCTTCATATGGAGCCATCTGAATACTCGAGTAGAAGCTATTTTTGTATGAGAACTCAACCAATGAAAGATTCTAATTCCATCCACCTTTTAATTCTAGAGAGCAGGCTCTTGGCATATCTTCAAGTGTCTGAATAGTTCTTTCAGATTGGCCATCAGTTTGGAGGTGATAGGCCGTGCTGAAATTTAATTCAGTACTCAAAGCATGTTGAAGGATCTTCCAGAATTTAGATGTGGACCTCATATCACGGTTAGAGACAATTGAGAGTGGAACACCATGCAGTCTCACCACTTCCTTCACATATATCTTTGCAAGTTGTTCAAGTGAGAGATCTTCCCAAATAACGATAAAATGGGAAGTCATGGTGAGTCGGTTAACCACAACCCATATCACATAATTTCACTTTGAAATCTTCAGGAGACTCATGACAAAGTCCATAGAAACAATTTCCCATTTCCACATAGGCATAGGCAATGGTTGCCTCATCCCTTTGGACTTTTGTCACTCTGCTTTAACTTGCTGACATACCAAGCACCTTGATATATATTTCAAAATCCCCTTCTTCATTTTATCCCAACATAAGTGTTCTCAGAGATCATGGTACATCTTTGTACTCCCAGTATGGATAGAGAAAGTTGAGCTATGTGCATTGTCCAATAGCTCCTTCTTTATCCCAGGTGATGAAGGCACACAAAGCCGTGTTCCATACCGAATCACACCATCATCGTCGATATGGAACTCCTTCATCTTTTCTTATTTTACCACATTCACCCTCTTTAGTATATCCACATCATCCCTTTGTGCTTACTTAATATTCTCTTGGATGTATGGTTGCGTAATCATTTCATCAAGGTAGGATTTATCCCCTTCCCTTATGATTTCCAAATCCATCCTTTGCATATCTAAGAAGATAGGGTCTTTCTCAATCCGTAACATGGATACAGTAGCGGGTTCATTTCTTCTTAGAGCATCAGTTACTTTTTTCGCCTTTCTAGAATGGTAGTCAATAGAGAAATCGTAATCCTTGATTAGCTCTAACTATCTCCTTTGACGCATGTTGAGATCGTTTTTTGTGAATATATACTTTAGGCTCTTTTGGTCGGTGTATATGTCACACTTCTCACTATAAAGGTAGTGCCGCCATATTTTCAAGGAAAAAATCAAGTCTGCCAGCTCTAGATCATCTGTCAGGTAGTTCTGCTCATGGATCTTCAACTGTCGTGAGGCGTAGGCTATCACATTATCATTTTCCATGAGTATGCAACCCAATCCATTCTTTGCAGCATCACAATATATCATAAATTTTTTTCCAATTTTCGGTAGTGTGAGTATAGGTGCAGTGATCAAACTTCTCTTTAGCTCCTTGAAGCTTCCCTCACATTCTTCCATCCAGACATACTTTACCCATTTCCTTGTTAACTTAGTTAGCAGTCTTGACAATCGTGAGAAGTTTCTCACAAAACGTCGATAGTACCCAACTAATCCAATAATACTAGGAATTTTTGTGATACTTGAGGTTATGGATCATTTATTAATTTCCTTTTTCTTTGAAGGATCCACAGAAATTCCCTCACTTTTGATCACATGTCCCAAGAACATGACATGTTTCATCAAAAAGTCAAACTTGCTAAACTTGGCATACAACTTATCCTTTCTCAATGTTGCCAACAAAAGTCTTAGATGTTCTTCATGTGCCTACTTTCTCTTAGATTAGATGAGAATATCATCAATAAACACTACCACAAATTTTTTGAGGTAATATCTAAATACTCTATTCATCAAATCTATGAAGATTTATGGGGCAATAGTAAGTCTGAAGGGTATCACCAAAAACTCATAGTGCCTATACCTTGTACGGAAGGCAGTATTTTGAATATCTTCCTTCCTCACCTTTACCTGATTATATCTAGAATGAATATCCACCTTTTGGAAGTATTGATCCCCTCTTAACTAATCAAACAAGTCATCAATCCTTGGAAGAGGATACTTGTTCTTTATGGTGATCTTTTTTAGTTCCTTATAATCGATACAGAACTGCATTATTTCATCCTTCTTCTTCACAAAGAGCACTAGCACACCCAAGATAATGCACTAGGGTGTATGAACCCTTTTTCCGGATTCTCTTGGAGCTGCTTATTTAACTCCTCCAGCTCGATAAGAGCCATCCTATTAGGAAACTTTGAGATAGGATTAGCTCTGGGTATGAGTTCAATTGAGAACTCTACCTCATGTTTTGGGGGAATTCTAGGTAACTCTTTGGGAAATACATCACTGTATTCCCTCATGATGGGATTTCCTCAAGGATAGAACTATCCTTCGACCCAACCATTTGTAAAATACATCACCATATTCCCAACAGTTGTAGCATTGAACCATGGGTGGTTCTATCCTTTATTCCGCTGCATTATCATTCCTTTTCATGTCTTTTCAACACTCTTGGGCATGATGTCTTTCTTTCCCACACTTGAATAATTTCCTTGTCCCTTTAATGAAGTTACCATGGGGAAACTTCCCACATTTGTGGCATGTGGGTCATTGAGTTTTCTTCCCACCTTTATCAATATATCCACCGGCTTGAAACTCCATCTTTCGTTTCTTATCACCATATTTGTGGGACCATTCTCCAAACTCCAACACCACTTTAAGAGCACACCAAACAACTTCTTCATAACTCCTGAAGTCTCTAATTGCAATTTCCTTTTGAATGTGTCATTATAATCCACTAATGAATCTATCAATTTTTCTATCATTGTTGATAACAAAACCCGAAGCATAACTTTCAAGCCTTGTGAAATTCGCTTCATAGGTTGTGAAAGATTATCCTTCTTTTTCTTTAAGATCTATGAATTCTCTCTCCATATTTGTGTGAAGATTTCATTGGAAATACTTATTATGAAACATGATCCTAAAGTCTTCCCATTCCATCTCTTTAATTTACTCCCTTGGCTTGGTGTTCTTAATCAAATCCCACCATTGATCGACCTCTCTATCTAGACGATAAACAGCTAGAGTCACCTTCTCCATCTCATAACATTGAAGAATAGAAAATATCTTCTCCATGGAGTTGACCCACTATTCTGCAACTATATGATCTTAAGATCCACTAAACGTCGGTGGTCGTTGTCGCATAAAACATTCGATCGCCAGTTTCTCTATCTTTGGTGAAGGGGGTAGTTCCCCACTATTGTGGTTATTATTCATAACCTAAGATAATTGGGTAAGCAACTCCATGAAGTTATGAACTCCACCACCCCAATCATTGGGGATGTCGTTCAGGAAATCATTGTATTGGCCCTCGCATGAGTTGTTGGCCTAGTTTCTCATGGTTCCCACCATTTTCTAAAATAGAAAAGGATAGAACAAAACATAAGTCAACAATTCATGAATAGATTATTCATTTAAACAAATCATAACATATGGGATCCTGATGAATAAATTCTTGTGTGCATATTTGTACTTAGACTCATGCTAGTTTTTTTTCTCCAGGGTTCACTAATCCTAATTCCCAAATTAACTAAACATTTCCTTTGATGCCAACTATAGTGACCCAACATTTTCTTACATTACTATTACATAATTTTAAAGATAAACAACATAATAGTATTATACATAAAGGATCCAATGGTTTAGTGTCTTGGAAAAACGAGGACCATTCATAACTTTTACAACAGAAATCATAAATAATCATTTAATTTCTTATTCACTAGCTTCTTATTGGAACTTTCCCTCTCCTTAGTACATGTAGTCACTTGAGGATATACATCTAAAAAGGGGTGAGCTAAAATATCAGTAATAGTATAGATAAAAACAATATAGCATGGGGTGAGCATAATCATAACATGGGAAAAAGATCATGAACAAGAGAAGAAGCATAAATATAAGACTTGAAATGTGGCAATGCAAAAAAAGGAAACATCATGTCTTAGTGGTTAACTACCACACATAATTTTCAACAAATATGGAATCATGTCCATATAATTTCACATTTACTCATAATATTCATCAGTTTACCCAATACATTGGAGCGCTGTAAAATTCTGGGTGCACCCGTCACATTCAAACATTCATGTTGCACTATATAATTTCGGGCGCACCCGTCACATAATAATATTATAATTATCATGGATTCCACATAGAACATATATCAATCATGAAAATAACTAACCCATATAAAGGAATGGGTCTCATCTCATAAGAACACATTCATAAACATTGGGTTCCCAAAACAGAGGGAATAACATACTTGTAATAAGAACCATCAACCTTGAATGTGAAGTAAAAGGTGAGTTCTTAAAAGAAGAGTTCTTTTGGAAAACATTTTGTTTAAAATAAACAATAGTGGTAAACATGTATATCCCAGAAAAGTAAATAAAATGATTAAAAAATGATTTTTTTGGAGTAACTATATCAAAAATGGAGTGAAATAGGGAGAAGCTGAAGGATGAAATTTGGGTTCGCGAATTTCCCCTTACCTTGTATCTGAACGCTTCCTTATCTTTAATGTCCTGTATAATGACATTATATTCATTAATTATAAATTAAAGAACCTTTTATACATGAATAGGGTGCATTCTTGGTTTCATTATGTCATTTTATGTTCCTTTGGAAGACTTATAGAGTTTAAAAACATTATTTGGTGATGTTTGTTTTTATGGTTTTTCTTTGGTGGTTCACCTGTATTCATAAATTGAAGTTCAGGTAGAACATGGGTAAACACTCAGAACTGATATTACATGTTATTAATGACATTCCAAGAATTTCAAATTATATTATAATGAATTATATTATATACCATGTGGATGAATCATTAGATTAAATTTAAATGATGATTATTTTGGTCAATTTGGGTGGTTTTTCGATCACAAAGAACTAGTTTAAATTTATCACATAGTAATATGTACATATGTTAGTTCCAGAACTTCAAATAGGAAATACTACATATAAAATATTCAGTTTCAACCATAAAAATGGTTTCATGAGAAGATATGAAGGTAGAAAGGGAAGAAGAAGACATGTCGTTCTTGAAGGTTATAAATTAACACCTCACGAACAAAGTTCTCTTTAACAAAATAAAAAGAAGAGGAGAAAGGGTTTTGGATGATATAATATCCCATTAGTATCATAACATTTTAGTATATTTATGATACTGTAGTTACCATACCATTTGGATAAAGATCGGTGGGGATAGAATAAGAAAAGAACTTGAAATTGAAAGGGAATTGAAGGAGACTAGGGAGAGAAATAACCTCTTGAATCCTCCTCTTGATATCCTCTTTAAGGGCCTATGCGTGGTCTTTTGATGAGACCAGAATCTCTTGGACGTGGTGGAGTGGCTAGGGAAGATTCTTGGGAAGAGTTTAGAAAAGGATTTATGCTTGAGAGGTGTGAGGGAATGAGGGAGTGAAGGGTGGTATTTATAGTGGTGGAGAGATGGGTTTTCTTAATATAAAATTCATTAGTTTATTATTTCCCCACAAGCCAAGGAATAGTGAGTCTTACATGACCAAAAATAGTAATTTTATAATTTAATCCCAAACCAAGTGGTCTTACATCAGTAGAAAATCACACATGAATCTATAATTATCTTATTTATCTTATTTTTTTGTAAATTATGGTATTTCACTATTCATAAAAATTCAAGTATTTTAGAAAAATCCCAAAGATTTCACCCCAACCATTTTTTGACGTGTAAAATCCAAAAATGAAGTTCATTTTTCATAAATAAATTTCTATATATGCTTAATTTAATATTTAATTAAAATCATTATTTATTATTAAAAAACCTGTTTTAAAACATTCATTTACTTATTCTAAAATATAGGTACATCATACTTTCAATTGAATATTAGGTTAGGTTACTATTCATTATGGTATATCACTATTAATAAGGGTATGTTACTATTCATAAGGGTAGTTTACTATTCAACAAAAATTATTTTTGTTTTATTAAACTCCAAAAATCATCTTGAACACAACTATGTATGTCAAATTTCCAAAATTCCCAATACCGAAGTGACAAACTTATGTTTAAAGGTAAATTAGCACTTAGTAGTTCATTATATTGTGTTTTTCATTTGATATTATGACATATTTATAAGAAATAAATTTCTATTGAAAAGCTTTGGATCGTTACAAAGTATATACTCATAAACCCGTCCTAATGGTTTGTAATGAAAATGAGAATTATCCTAAGCATATCCCCCGGGAGTGTCGTAACCAAGAGTGTAGCAAAGCTCATTTTCATGCACCAGTTCCTATTCAAGTTTATCTCAAAGCCATGTTTTTGAGTTTTAACCCTAGTTACATCTGTGCCAGATCCACTTCTACCTGCTCATATCCATAAAGGGATGTATTTCTTGGAAAACTCACAAAATATCTACCGTACCAAAATTCTAGGAAATTCATCTATACTAATCCTAAAAGTCTATCTTAGGGTAATGTTATCAAATAAGAGTTTTTCTAAATCTATCTTCTAATTTTTTTACTAAACTTCCTCTGATACCAACCGTAACGCCCTGACCCTAGTTACCCAAATTCGGTGCGTTATTACATAACATTAGCATGATCACAAAAGTTCATGTCTCGAAAGACCGATTAGTTTAGTAGCCTTGGAAAAACTAGATACATTCATAAGTTTTACATTACATTATAAAATGAAAAAATACAACAACATAGTCTCCATAGGCCACACTCATATCCCTTAGAATATCCTTGCAGGTCAGTCATAATATACTTCTTCGTATCCTGGGAAAAAAATAAAACATAGAAAGGGGTTAGTTCAGATGCTCAATAAGGAAAACAATATAGAAAAAACTTTCATAAATTAGAATAACCATTTAGGTAAATGTATAACTAAAACAAAAGCCTTTTAAACTTCAACTTCATCACAATATGGAAAAGATAAAATCAAATAATTCCATTTACTTATTCACATGGATATTCTACTAGTCTAACAATCATATGAAATATCAATAGCCACTTTCATAATGAAGGAATGCATAAAGCTAGACTTCATAGCCACATATTCAAGGCCTTGTGCCAATACTACAAATAATATTTTGTCAAGTACTTTTTACAAGACACTAGTTTGTCTCATGAGACATACCGATACATCGAGGAGCTATAGCGGGCTCCACCCATCACATAACAAGTACAATGCATTCCTCGTATGAAAAGGTTTAAACAAAACATAATCATTCGTATTAAAACAAGCATATGAAATATCAATAATTTATTCATAAACCATGAATGGTATAAAAATAACACATACACAGTCAAAAACATCACAAAACCTTCAATACAATATAGAAGTTTTGTATCATAATAAATCAACTTCAAATAAACTCACAATCCATCAAAGGATGTTGACATAGATGAAATCAAAACCATTTTTAGAGAAATATCTCTTTCTATTTTTAAATCATTTAAAAGTCATATAATTATAAAAGAAAACATTTATTTTGAAATTATTCTTATAATATTTTAAGGGAAACTTTGACGATTTCATAACGGAAGAAAAGAGCAGCACCAACCGTTTAAGTTAAAAAACATTCTTACATTAATTTTTTTGAAAAGGTCATAAGGTACCTTTTTTGGAAAACGAAGGAAATATTACATTAAAACCATTTTATAAAATGTCAAACAAGAGTATAAATGATTTTAACCCATATTCTAGTAAATAGTAAAAATGTTTTGGAATACATTTTTATGAATGATGGATGTGGATGATAAATAAGTCTCAGTAGATACTTACGTAAAGACAGCCTCGGATAATAAAGAGATTGTGAAATTAAACCTTACCTTGTACTTTTCCTTGGTCGAGGGTAGGTTAACCTCCTATATAATGGTGAAATAATTGTTCTTAAATCATACAAGAACCATATAAATTAATATGATATCATATATGATCTTTTAATATTGATTTGTTAATGATATTTTAGTAGTATCATTGTTTCGGGTGTTAACAGATTTGCTTTCCTTTATATGTTTGGTTATGTAAGACGTGTTTTTTATAGATATGATGTATCTTATTCATATAAAGAATTATATCATGTTCATAAAAATTATTTTTATACATAAAATGAAAATTATTCTTGAATGATTGCGATGGGAAATGAATCTCATCACGTTCATGGAGACGGTAATCCGTACATACGCACAAGCGATAATATCATTCTTATGATATTAAAATCATATATAATTGGATATTATATCATATATAAAAAATAATTATCACATTATACTTATTATTTTCATCATTTATTCTCTTTATTATACCCATCCAAATGATGAAGTGATTGAATAACAAACTACACCACGGCGTGGAGACGGTAATCCATACGTACACATGTATGGTGACTTTGTCATTTATAGGATGGATAGAATAATGAATATGGTTGTATAATTTTTATAATAACATAAAAGAATATAGGAGATACTGGATTTATTATTTTATAATGGAAATAACAAAGAAATAGGAAGTGGAAGAAGAAAAGAACTTGAAAGAGGTGATTGAATATTTACCTCTTCTTCAAGTTCTTCCTTTTGATTTGATCAAAAGGGCTCCTTAGGTTGGCTTTATGACTAAAGGAAGGACTCTAGTATTAAGGGAGGAAGTTTGGGAAGATATTTTGGTATGGTTTGGCTGATCCAAAAGGCTTTGGAGGTGAGAAATTAATAGAATGGGAAGTTCCCTTTTATAAGAGGGGTGAGGGGCACCTTAAGAAAAGATTGATATATTATTTTATAATAAAATCATATTCAGTTTCTAATGTCTACAAAATAATTTATTTAGAGGATAATGTGGGTATAGATTTACAACCACTCAATAAAAATCTTTTAGAAAGGTTTGGGTCACCATATTAACTTTATCTTTTAGATTTAACTCTTAGTTAAATAGTTTGACATCTATCATGTCTCTTTGTGTTTTTGTATTATATGATTAATAAACCTACTATAAACTACCAAGAGATCCTCAATAAGTTCATTAATGACATATATAATATTATTAAGGCCCTTTGGCCTAACCTTATAATTTTAGGAATATTATATCAACCGCTAATATAATATTTGTTTTAAATACTCAATTATGTCAATTATTTAATAAATGATTTATGTTAAAGTCCTAACAACTTTATTACTTCAAAATAAATTCTTCTGTTCAATAATAAAATGTCATGTTAACCTAAAAAATTATTTTAATTCATCAAAAGTCTCAAATTGCATTTATTTGGATATTTATAATATCATTTATTTTAATATTTCATTATTAAGGTAATTACTACATCATTATTGCGTCATAGATAAATTAAATTATTTAATGTCTATAAAATTATAAAAAAAATATCTTTATGTAGGAATTATTTTTATCTTTCTAATGAATATTTATAGTAGAATTTATCTTATGTATAACCATATATTAAAAATGGTATAGTTATTAAACATTGATTTTAACTCTTTTAACTCTTCTTTAAATAAAATAATAATAAATTTCCTAATCTAATCCATGTGGACCTGAAGGATCATATTTTATTCCTAAGGTTGTTTTTTGTAGAATTACATTTCTCTAATAGAATTAGGACATATGTTATGGTAAAAATAATATCATTTTTACCCTTAATTACCCTATTTAATTCAAACCGTGGTAAATAAAATTATTAAATTGCTATTCACCAAAAAATATTTTCATTTTATTGAACCGAATTTTTCTTACAGATATCATCCGTGTCTCTCGGATTTTTGAAATTCCACTTACAAAAGCTGTAATATTATGTTTTATGTGAATTTGCAAATTCTCATATGAGGTGGGTAAAAGACGGTGAAAAGTTTAATAAAATTATATATATATAATATTATTACAAATTGAATCCAATGAACTACATTGAACATATATAGGTATTATGTATCTATTTTTACCTAAAATAAATTTAAATAAACTAATTAATTATTTAAATAAAAAGATGGTTTTAAACAATAACGCAGTGTTTTTCACTATTTATCAAAAAATTGAATGTTTTCAGAAAAATACCAAAAATTCAGCCAAAGCTAATTTTGATATTATGAATCCAAAAATTATGTCCATTTTGATAGATAAATTTTATAATGTTTCAAAAAGTGGGTATTACTATTCATAATGTCTAGTTTGATTGGTCGCGGTATGTTAGAATCTCGAAGTTGCATACAATGCAAGATGTTTAATTCTTCAAAGGGAAACATACCGTTGAAGTTTGGGGTATTACATTTAATTAAGGAAACAAATAATAATATAAAAACCCAAGATGAAAATTATTTTAACTATTAAAGTATTTTTTAATATTTAATACCATATATAAAAATGTAATTACATGAAACTATTGTATGTTTTTTTATAAAAATGGAATATGAATATTAGTTTGAGTTTCTTATAATACTTAATGTGCGCTCTATTTTTTCATGTTAATTAGAGAATTGAAAATTTTATGATTTTTTATTTCAAATATATATTTAATTGAATAATTTTTTTTAATATTTATTAATGGAATTTCATGTTAAATGAGGTTTATAGTTGATATCCACTATATAGTATGATATAGTCTTTCTACTATTAATATGAAATGCACATCAATAAAAATATTTGACATTATACCCAAACTACACTCGGTACACTCGTTTATTACCATGTATATTTATAATAGTACTATTTCAAATCATGTTAGTTTGATTTTATCCACAGGTTGGTCAGCTAAAGTGTAATCATATATTATACAATCCTAGAATTAGTTTTCATCCTGATTTTATTGGATTGACATTATTATTAGTATTTATTTCAAATTTCTAATATTTAATACTTAAATATCGATAATAACTTCATAGTTTATATGTTAAATAGTTTAAAATAACAATTTAATGGAGATAAATTATTAGTAACATTGGTTTGTTCTGTGAATTTTAATATGACTTTTCAATGAATTTTCATTATGTGTTGTTAAAAAACTAGAAGGATGTTTGAATTTTCAATAAGAGTTTTCAAATTAAGATTAAAGTATTTTATTCTTTATCTTAGAGATAGTGGTTGGATTAGTGATTTTTAATTGGCTACTACATTATGTGTCTCTATTTCATAATTACATAAAATGAATTTTATTTACTTTATTATCATGTAATTAATTATTTTAAATAAAGGAATCAGATTTGCGATGTAATTTGAAAGCTGGTGACAAACAAGAAACAAATGGGGATATCTAAGGGGGTATGTATTAATAGACCATCCAATGTGTTTAAAAATATTTTATGACATACAATATTTATGAAAACCTTGAATGTGAATATTTTTTATCTTAAAATATTATGTTAAAGGTAGAAAAGAATTATTATTATATTGTATTGGGTGAATATATTATATATTTTTTGGATGTTTGTTTTTTCAATTTCATTGAAGGAAAAAATAGTTGGTTTTGGGACACATGTTTTACTACACATCTATAATTAGTGTATTTTTTAATTCCATTAATTATCTCAATGTGGTTTTAGCCAATATTAATAAATTATAAGTAGTTTTAACCAACATTAAATATTGTAAAAACCAAAAAATACCCTCATATGTTACAAGGATTTTTGAAACTGTAGAGAAAATAATTACTAGTGGTTTTATAACATAAACTTTACATGAAAAATGATGTTAATTATATGAAAAATACAATTTCTAGGTAACTTAGTATTTAATTAAAATTTTAAAAACCACCCTTAATCAAGTGGAACTATAACCAAATAGGTTTTTTTCCAAAATCACAATAAATCTTCATTAGATAGTATTATTCATCACTAAATGAACATTGATGTACCAATTCATGATGATTTTAATAGAAATCATAAAATAGTATTGTAGTGTTTAAAACCACCATATATCAAAAAAAAACACCATTAATTATATGATATATTTTAGTTATTATTTATATTTTTGGGATTGAGTAAGCTAGTAATGTGAGGGGGGTGGGTTTTTGACCATCACTTTAATGGGTATTTAGTTGGAAAAAATATCATTCTCATCATCATCATCTCTGGTGGGATCTACTCTTTTTTTATCAATAATTAAGAAATTAAATTCACACATCTAATTTTGTATATGATAATCAATATTCGCCTATTATAAAACAAAATGATTGGGTTGTAGCACTAAAAGATGTTTTATATGTCTTTTCTAAAGGATAAAAGTCATAATCCCTAATAATATTACAATACTTATAGTGCATTATAAACCATTAATTTTCATAAATTAATTCTTACTTGTCCTATTATCCATATATAGTATATATCATTGAATTTAATTTTTCATATCAAAATATTTTTAAAAATGTTTTATGGAAGGAATTAAATTATAAATGTTAAATCTAAATATTATATATATATATATTGTTTTATATAATTTTTCTATTTGTGGAAATATATTTTATTTACACATAATATTTACAATTTATGTTTAATGTATTTTTTATTCTTTAGAGTTTTTACTTATTATATTCAATTTATAATTTTTATCAATAAATTCATTTTATAAAATATTAAATACTTTTTGGATTTTTAAAATATTTAATTTATGTTATAAAATATGTTGTTTTATATTCTTAATGGATTCTATTTTTTATAATATATTTCTATTCTGTTTATATTTAATATATAATATTTTTTATTTTTAATATATTCTATTTAAAGATTGTTAAATATTTTTAAGTCTTTAATATATTTTTTTATTTTATTTTTTATCGTATATAATATATTTCGATAAATATATTCTTATATTGTTTAATATATTATGTTATATATTTTTTATATTTTTTATTTTTAATATATTCAATTTATAACATGTTTAATATATTCTATTCATGTTTAATATATTTAATTTCATATATTATGATTGTGTTTTATATATTCCACATAATATATTATGTTTATGTTCCATCTATTTTTAATATATTATGTCAATAAATTAAAAACAAATATTTCTTTATTAAAACATTTTCTTTATATTTAATGTTATTTGTGTCTTTTTCTTCTATAACTAAATGAATTCCATGTTCTTATATTTGAATTTTTTTAAAATAAATATATACTAAATTACATTATATATAGGTAGTGAAGGTTTGATTTAGGTGGTGAGTTAATGAACATTAATCATATGGGGAACTGGAGGCGATGCATTGTAGTTAAGCTTTTAAAAGATAGTATTACGTAGCGTGGATAAATTATGTTGAAAATTTTTAAAAATAAGAATGAAAAACTTGATAGTTTTCAATATTGTAATTCTTTTAATTTATGTGAATATTTTTTTATATATTGATATGTGGCATAAAAATCTTTGATACATTTATTACTACTTTCTATCGTTTTAACAATGTGTAAATTTATAATATTAGCTATTTTTTGGTAGAAATAAAAATTATTTAAAACAAAAAATTTACTTTTTTCCACATTGAAATGATTTGTGGTTATTCAAAAACTACTATTATTTTTTAAAAAAAATTAGTTTTTATGATCACAATAGAATAAAATTTATTTTAATTTAATTCTTACGAAGACTTGAAAATTTAATGTTGGGGAATTTGTGAAATTTTGATGATTTTTTAATATAAAGGGTGATATAGTGACTTTATCAGTCTAGGAATAAAATTTATAGTTTTTCCTTGGATTCAAGATGAGATTTTTACCCTTGGTTTCTATTTTTATTGTTTCATATGGTAGTTTCTAATTCTATTAAATGTCGGGTAATAATGGAATTAAATTAAGTAATTAATTATTTAAATAATTCATTTTAATAGACTTTTTTATAAGATAAATTCAAGTGATATAATTTATTTTATGTGGTGGTGATGTCATAAAATATTATAAGAAAATAATATTAGATATTTTTTATGTTTATGAAAAAACATATTAGAAACATTAATTTTGATATTTGAATAGGGGAATTGAATTAGAAAGAGGGAGAGAATGTAATGGTGGAGACTTAGGGACATTATTACATGGTTTTATGGGATAAAAAAATTAATATCATTTTATATATTTTCAATTTAGAAAAATTATCCCCATTACTCTATAAAAACATTGTTAAATCAATTTTTCATGGATGATTAATTAAAGATGGTGGTATAACTGAATTAGATAATTTTTTGGGATCATTAGAGGATTATATATTTTCAATTGTCAACTAATTTAGGTAGGTGAGTCAAAATTATATTTTCATATTAATCCTAGTTAATTTACCACGCTTTTATTTTTAAGGGTTGGGTAACTAATTAATTATATTTACTAGATTAGTATTATTTATAAAATTTAAAATATGAACATGGGGTAATTAAATTAACATGAATCTGGTAAATTATAATGATTGGTGAATATCTGATTAATGAATTATTCTACAGTAATATTTGAGATTGAATATAAATTTTATATGGTAAATTGTTGATGGAAATTTGTTAATCATAGAAATAAAATATAAAAATAGATTGAAAAATATAATCTATCATAATAGAATAGATTTAATTATAATTTTAGCAGATTAGCTATGGTATTGATATTATGATAATAAATTTTGAAAATATTAAAATAATGTTGGGTTTATCCTTATATAGTTCTTAAGATGAATATGATGATAATTAATCATTTTTTAATTTTATATAAATTACTTGATAATTTTATTTCTTGAATTTTGAGTTTTGAATTATGATTTTTATTTGGAAAATACTCTATAATTGTTCAACCCATTTTGAACATTCCAAGTTGGCATGGAATCCATGTTGTTTATAGGATAAGTGTTTCAACATTTTGGGTAATATAATGGGTGAGGTAGTAGTGTCTTAAACGGGGTCCATGACACATTGGCATGGTATCATTCCTATTATAGTACATAGGGGATTTGGTAGTGAATTATATGAGGTTCTGTAGATTTTGTATGATCCATGATGTATTTTTAGAAGTCAATTTCATATTATATAGGAGTTTTTGTCATGAACCAACCCCAACCGACCCTGAACCAGTCTGCGACATGTCTCGAGGGGCATTCATGATCCCCAAGGGATATAAACTAGTGTCGGGCATCAAAATACAGCTATTGGGAATGATTTTCCATAAAAGATAAATAAACAAACAAGAATAAATAGAATTATAACAATAAACCCTAGAAGCAGAAAAAAAACTAAACAACTAAACATTCCTCTGTGTGACCATATAGGTCACCACCCAACTCAAAACCACATTTGCTCTGAGAGTGATCCAGCACTGAAGGAACCTGAAGAAGAAGAAATAGAACATGCAACTGAAAAGATAAGACAGGCGTGAGCTCCAAAATGCTCAGTAGGGATTCCAAAAGTGAATCACAGAATTCATGTATTCTATTTCCCAAAACAATCCAATGACACAAGTTTGAAATACAAATATAAAAGTAGGCTTTTTCACATTTTAAAATAAACAACATGTTTTCCCATTTAAAACCCAACACACGCTACATACCATTTCCAAAAATCATTTTTATTTTTATAAATAAAATCCAAAATAGAATAAACCAAAGCTGGGATAGAGTAAAACAAGTAAAACGTGCAAACTGAAAAAAAACTAGTGCAACGGAAAGTAAAAAAGAAGTGTAAATAATCTAGTAACCATGGGTGATCCTAAACATCCCTAGAAGACCCATGGAAATACTCGGTTTTGGAACCACCTAACGGCGTATGGTGGAACTCCTAAGTATATAACCAACTGGTTGCCCTATAACTGACCAACCGTGTAGAAATTCTCTCCTGGCTTAACAACCAATTGAGGGGGTACTAACCCATCTAATCGGGTTTTATTAGAAACCATTACTCGATCATTTTAAATATTCTTAGGAACCCATGGTGGTTACAATAATACCGTGTAAGTAAGAAGACTCTCTCACATGTGACTCATCTCACTACACTTACCTTCCCCAAATAGGGACACTTCCTATGCATTCACCTATAAATGGTTACCCTAGACATGAGTTCCCCCAAATACACATTCAATAATTTCACATTAACAAAGTTCCAACTAGACCATCACATCACATAATCATTCAAACCATCTTTTAAAACACCTTAAGTTTCCAACTGGGCATTCAAATTTTCCAAATCACATTATTTTCAAAAATTCACATAAAACATCACCTTTAGAAGTACAATGCCACATGTGCCTTCAAGTTTACACACCCAAATACATTTACCAAAATAGTTCCAAATCATTTCTATAACCATTTCCAAGTATACTATATCAGACAGGCCTTTAACTTTCTCAAACTCCCACCAAAACACATTTTAAATCCAAACAACCAAGTTTTAACGAACACATTAAATCGATTCCAATAAATCATACAAAGGGACCCAAACATCATTTAGAAAACAAGGAATACTTTCACAAAGTTACCATTCACTTTCAAACCAAACCTAAACGTACCCCAAAACACCTTTGACCCATGATTCACATTCCAATATTAATTTAATAAATCAGTTACCCAAAAAATAAAATGTTTTAAAGGAACACAATAAAGTCTTTCATCACAATTTCACCAATTTCACATGCGGATCCCACTTTAAAACCAATTTCATACTCAAACCCTTCAAAATTACTTTTTCACCTTTCCAGTCATTTCAAAGTTTCAGATGGTGTTCCCCTTTAAAACATTTTTTTTATTCCATCTTTGAGTAAAAGATGCCACTTTATGAAATGTTCTCAAAATCCCATATGCCAAACACACACACAAACCCATTTTCATACAACCAACCAAACACATTTTCGTTAAGGTCCACACACTAAATCAAATTTACCCCAAATACACTTACTAAATACATTTCTAGAATTCTTCTAAAGTCATGTGCAACTCCAATTTTCCAATAGCTTATCAATGAGAATTTTCAAACTTTTGTAAAAATATTCTCTTTTATAAAACATTCCAAACATGTTCATAAAATTACTAAAACCAGTGAAAGTGTATATGCATAAATAAAGAATTGATTCAAAACTAACTTTAGAAAATCCGACTACCATAAAAACACCATAACAATCAAATTAAATGCATTACTAATGTGAAGACTATATATAAAAATTTATTAAAATTCCAAAGCATCAAATAAATTGCTTCGAAAAGGAAAATCAATGAAACACCTACCTCAAACACGTGGGATTGCGACGAAACCTTCAATGGAAGGATGAAATGAGCCTTGTGGTCCCTTTACACACCCTAAATTCCAAGAAAACCAAGATTAATATCAACCCTAATAATTAGGGTTCGACCAAACAATGAGACATATGTACAAAAACCTCCGTGATGGAGGAATCCTTACCAAAGGGAGAAACTAGCCATGCAATTGGGGAAGTAGCTGGAGGAGATGATGTTGGAGAAGGAGGGGTTTGAAATGGTTGTCCAAGTGGAAGGAACGAGGGGCCTGGCCAGAGTGAGGGACAATGTGGGTAGGGCCATGGTTGGAAGTCGACTGGACGGGGGAGGTCATGTCGGACCAATAGGGGGATGTCGTGCCAGATGAAGGTCGTGCCGGACAGAAGGGGGATTGATGAGGGCAGAGCCGGCTAGGTCGGCTGGGCGGTGGTGACCGGAGATGGAAGGGGGTGTAGGGTCCTGGGTGAGTGTGGAGAGGTGAGCAGGGAGGTAGGAGCTGGGTGCATGCAGCAGGGCAAGGCGGCTAGCCAGAGGTGCGGTGTGGCCGGAGTAGGAGAATGACAGGAGGGGAAGGGCTTCGGGTGTGCGCAGGTGGACGAAGGGGAGGGTAGAGGGGCGGCTCGCAACGGGGAAAGGGGGGGTGCGGGTAGACTAGGGTTTGTTGATTTTTTTTCATTTTCTCATTATAGTAATAATATTACAATAATAATATTACAATAATAATATTATTACAATAATAATATTATTAAAATAATAATAATAATAATATCATTAATAACATTAATATTCTTAATAATTATAATAATAGAGACAATAATAATAATGATAATAATAACTATATTATTAATAAAAATCATACTATTGTTATTATTATTATGAAACATTTTATAATATTTTTTTTAATTTAACTTAACATAATTTATTTTATTTATTTATTTATTTTTAATTTACCATTTAATTAATTCATTTATTTATTTTGAATACTAAGGCAGTTCCACTACTCACATGTATTCCAACGCATGGTTGAGTAAACTGCGACCAAACCGTCCCACCCAGTACTACCTGCTTGCTAGTTCAATTCGTGCACTTGTCACGTAGTTCTATAAACTGAGTGCAAGTCACGCACCATAACTCTGACATAGCTAGGCGTCAATGCAGGAACCACGTAGTTACTCCTAAGCACGCGGGGATACCATTTAGAAATGGAAAAAGAAAAAAATGTCTGAAACCCAAAAAATAATTAAATTAATTAAAATTAATAAATTAGTCATGCTGAGGTGTGACAATTCTCCCCACCACAGAAACTTTCTACCCACAAAAGGTCATGAACCCATATGTTTGTCAAGAATTGATTCCATGCCTGAACAGAGGCATAAGAACCAAAGAAAACTGAGAATCTCGGGATGACCATACTCTACATAGGTCACACCCGACCGATTCAATAGAAAACTGAAGCCTGAGGTTGAGGAGAGAACACGAAGGTGTTCTCCCAACCACAAGAACTCAACTAGGGTATCAATTTCACAGCCAAACATGCCACCCCAGGAAAGGGGGCCACCAAGAGAACTCCCAACCGATCCAAACTAACTTTTATAGTAAGAACAGACAACACCTCAACTGAAACATGGAACTCTCGACCCGGACAAAAAACTCTAAATACTAGAGAAAAAACCCCAAGAAGAACTTAACTCAAACAGTGAAACTGAGTATAACCACAAGCCTTAACTCCTTCACAAGAACTTATATCTCTAAATTAAAACCGCTAAACTATGATCAACTCATACAGGTCCAAATACACTTTTAAGAAAATCTTACAATTCATAAAACCATGATCAGACAAAAAAATTGAATTATAATAGAACATGTTCGTAATAGCCCCATGATAAAACAATGAACATACAACAATGTCAAAACGTTAACAGTAGAAAAATGAGAATAAAAAGTCCCCTGCCAACATGGAACACAAAACCCAGACCAAGGATTCACACCCCTGGAAACTCTTGACTGTACGCGAGCTTAACATCAAGACCTATAGCTGGGGATCTGATGGTTGAAGCATATCCTACCATATAGTCAGGTAGTAGATTTCCTCTGGTCAGACCGTCTTCTTTAGGTGAGGCTTCCTGTAAAACTTCTCCAAGTGACCCAGATAGCCTCAACGATGAAAAGTCTTCAGAGGGATGCGACATGATGGCTTCATGTGCCCAAACCGGCCACACTTGTGGCACACCACTGAACGGTCCGACGAAGTGGAATCTAAAACCATTGTAGTGGACTCTTTAGAAACAGGTCCCTCTGGAAGACCCCACTCACCAGATGGGGAACCTTCATGAGAAACTGGATTCACTAGATTGCTAAGCACCTACACTCTGGAGACCAACTCAGCTAGAAACACCTCATCCACCAGCTTCTCAAAATAATGGTCCTTAGAAGGGAGGACTCTATCCTTGATATTTGTAATAAGACCCCCAATTAAGAGAGAAGTCTTCATCAAATCATGTGACGTTTCCTCTAGAGAAAAGGATACAAGTTCCTTGAAATGGCCAACATATGATTTCACCATCTGTTGTCCTTATTGAATATTCATTAGCTCTTCCCTTTTCTTCATCTTCACCTCTTCAGGTATAAAATATCAGATGAAGACAAATTTAAAGACATCCCACATCATCCCAACTTGCATTGATGGTAGGGTGAATAACTCCCATTTTTTCAGAGATGGGCCTTCAAATAGACACAAAATAGCATGCACTCTAACTTCTTTGTGTGTCCCTAATACCTTGAAGACACACTCGACCTCTTTAAGACACTATGCTACCTCTAACAGATCCCAATCACCATGAAGGATAGGAAATGTCATAAAGGACCAAAAACTAGGCATGACTTATCAGAAACTCTAGGGACCTTTATGGGTGTAATTTCCTGAACAACATACAAAACATAGAGCCAAAACTGATATCAAGTTGAAGAAACATCAAAGAAAATGCCTTCATACAAAACAACCAGATCAAAAGAAACAAGAAAATACAAACACAACTCAAAAATTCCTCTTTCAAAATCACTATTCAATTTTAGATTTCAAAATAACCTTCCTTCAAGGCGACGTTCCAAATACCAAACCCAATTTTCAAACCAAATTCAATTTTTCAAAAATAATTTCCATTTTTCATTTTCAAAAATACACTTACATAAATTAAAACCAAAACAAAACCCATCTTACAACAAACCATCGAGACAAGGAACTAGCAGTTATGCTTAACTTTGTGACATGGTAGTGAGAAAAACCCCAAGCCATCGTAAATGACTAGGAGAAGATCAACCATGAAATCAAACTCCACTTGGGTCACTAATCCATGTGAGGTCACGACATGACACTAGTCCGCCTCTATTTTCCTTACTAAATCCCAAAACAAAAGCATAAGACTCAAAACTCATACTACCCCTCACAACTCGAGGTTCAGAATGAGAAAGGGTTTATAACACCATTTTAATACTTTCCTCTTGATTCCTGATAGTCCTAATATCCATCTACTGAACACCCAAAATAACAAGGGTCTCCTTTGATACCATTTTGTCGCAAACTAGCCCAGGCCGACCCTGAACCGGTCACCCGAGCTGGTCTGAGGCATGTCTTGAGGACTGTTTCAGATCCTCACAGGCTGACAACTAGTGTCGGGCATCAAAATATAGCTATTGATAAGTATTTGTCCAATAAAATATAAATAAATAAACAAGAATAAATATAACGATAACACTAAACCCTAGTAGTGAAAAAAACTGAACAACTAAACATACCATTTTTTGACCATCTAGGTCACCACCCAACTCAAAAACACATTTTCTCTTAGAGAAATCCAGCACTAAAGGAACCCAAAGAAAAATTTGAAGCTATAACTTAAAAGATAGGATAGGTGTGAGCACTAAAATGCACAGTAGGGATGCCAAAATAAAACCAAAGAATCCAAGTATTCTCGTTCCCAAACTAATCCAATCAATCAAGTTTGAAATACAAATATAAAAGTAGGTTCTTTCACATTTTAAAATAAACAATGTTTTTTTTTCCTTTAAAAACCTAGCACATGCTACATACCATTTCCCAAAATCATTTTTCATTTTATAAATAAAATCCAAAACAGAATAAACCAAAGTTGGACTAGAGTAAAATAAGTAAAAAGTGAAAACTGAAAATAAACTAGTGCAATGGAAATTAAATAAGCAATGTAAATAATCCAATAACCATGGGTGATCCTAAACATCCCTAAAAGACCATTGGACGTACTCGGTTTCAGAACAACCTATCAGTGTATGGTGAAGCTCCTAAGTCTATAACCAACTGGACGACCTATAACTGACCAATCCTGTGGCAAATCCCACCTGGCCTAACTAATAATACAGGGGGTACTGGTCCATCTAATTGGGGTTGATCAGTAACCATAACTTGATCTTCTAACTGATGTTCAGGAACTCATAGTGGTTATAATAATACTATGTAAGTAGTAAGGCCCTTGAATGTGTGACTCATCTCACCACACTTTCCTTCCCCAAACACGGGTGCTTACTGTGTGTTCACCCATATAGGGTTACCCTAGACAAGAGCACCCCCAAATACACATTAAATCATTTCACATTAACAAAGTTCCAACTAGGACATCACATCACATAAGCATTCAAACCATATTTTAAAATACCATAAATTTCCAACTAGGCATTCACATTTCTGAATCACATTCTTTTCAAAAATCACCACAAAACATCACCTTTATAAGTATAACTCCAAATGGGACATCAAGTTTACACACCCAAATACATTTACCAAAATAGTTCCAAATCATTTATAATACCATTTCCAAGTATACTATATCAAACGGGCCTTTAACTTTCTCAAACTCACACCAAAACACGTTTCAAATCCACAAAACCAAGTTTTAATGAACACATTAAAACCATTCCAATAAATCATACAAAGGGACCCAAACATCATTTAAAAAATAAGGACCATTTTCACAAAGTTACCATTCACTTTCAACCCAAACCTAAATGTACACCAAAGCACCTTTCACCCATGATTAACATTCCATGATTCATTTAATAAATTATTTACCCAACCAATAAAAGGTTTTAAAATAACACAAAAAAGTCTTTCACTGCAATTTCACCAATTTCACATGCGGATCCCACTTTAAAACCAATTTCAAACTCAAACCCTTTAAAATTACTTTCACACCTTTCAAAATATTTCAATGTTTCAAACATCGTTCCCCTTTAAAACATTTTTTTCATTCCATCATTGAGTAAAACATGCCACTTTATGAAATGTTCCAAAAATCCCTTATAACAAACACACACCCAAAACCATTTTCAAATAACCAACCAAACACACATTCTTTAAGGTCCACACACTAAATAAAATTTACCCAAAATACACTTACCAAAGTCATTTCCAAAATGTTTCTAAAGTCATGTGAAACTCCACTTTTCCAAATAGATTATCAATGAGCATTTTCAAACTTTAGTAAAAATGTTCTATTTTATAAAATGTTTCAAACATGTCTATAAATTTTCTAAAACACGTGAAAGTGTATATTCACAAATAAATAATTGATTCAAAACTTTCTTTAGCAAATATGACTACCATAAAAACACCATAACAATCAAATGTCACGCATTACCAATGTGGAGACTATATATAAAATTATATTAAAATTCCCAAGCATCAAATAAATTTCTTTAGAAAGGAAAATCAAGGAAACATCTACCTCAAACACGTGCGATTTTGATGAAACCTTCAACAGAAGGATGAAACGAGCCTCATGGTCCCTTCAAACACCCTAAAGTCCAAGAAAACCAAGATTCCCATCAACCCTAATAATTAGGATTTGACCAAACAATGAAACCTAAGTTCATAAACCATTGTGATAGAGGAATCTTTACTAGAGGGAGAACCTAGCCATGTGGTGGGGGCAGCAGCTGGAGGAGACGCTGCCAGTGAAGGAGGGGTTCACATTGGTTGGTCTAGCGGGAGGTCGAAAGGGCCTGGCCATAGCATAAGACAGCGAGGGGAAGGCGGCGGTGAGAAGCCGACCGGACGGGGGAGGCCATGCTAGACCAGGAGGGGGAGGCCGCACCTAACGAAGGTTGTGCCAAATGGAAGGGGGCTCGGTGAGGGCCGAGCTGGATGGGTTGGCTGGGCGGCGGGGACCAGAGACGGTAGGGGGTGCAGGGTCCCAGGCGAGTGTGGAGGGGTGAGCAGGGAGGCGGGAGCCGGGTGCCTGTGGCATGGTGAGGCGACCGACCGGAGGCATGGTGTGGCTAGAGTGGGAGAAGGCTAGGAGGGGTGGGCCTCATTTGTGCATAGGCGGATGAAGGGGAGGGGAGGGGTGGCTCGCGACGGGGAAAGGGGGTGCGGGTAACCTAGTGTTTGTCAAAATTTATTCATTTTATCATTATAGTAATAATATTACAATAATAATAATATTACAATAATAATATTATTAAAATAATAATAATAATATCATTAAAAACATTAATATTATTAATAATAAAAATCATATTATTATTATTAAAAATCATACTATTGTTATTATTATTATTAAAAAAATTATAAAATTTTGTTTAATTTAATTTAACTTACTTTATTTTATTTATTTATTTTTTTCATTTACCATTTAATTAATTCATTTATTTATTTGAAATACTGGTGTAGTTTCATTTCTCACCTGCAATCTGATGCATGGTTGTGAAAACTGTGCCCGAACCATGCCACTGGTCCTTCCTGCTTGTAGGGTCAAGTTGCGTGCTCGTTGTATGGTTCTATAAATAACATGTGAGTCATGATCCATAACTCTGACACACCCATGTGTTCGTGTAGGCACCGCGTAGTTACTCCAAACCATGAGGGATGACTGTGAATAGTGGAAAAAGAAAAAAAAGTCTAAAACCCAAAATAATAATTAAAGTAATTAAAAATAATAAATCATTCATCTCGGGGCGTGATAGTTATGCTACCTTAAGAATTATTTACTTTTCTCAATGTATATAATAGAGCTTATAAGATGGGTAGATAAGGGTAATGGAAATAAAATTTCTTATAATTCTTTAGATGAACCCCTCTTGTATAAATAGATGGAGGTGTGGACATTATTGTGTGAGGTGGATGATGTTATTTTATTGAAAAGGTCATCCAAAGTGTTTTGGATGGTAATAATTTTATAGAACTTATTTACACAAAAAATTTAAGGACTTATGTTATAAAATGATTTACCCTTAAGGATCACGTTTTAGTGGGCCTATGTGGGAGCTAGTTATATGTATGTGGTGTGATTATATTACCTATGAATTTTTATGTGTAGTATCCTGTGTGGGCGATAAAATAAATTGTATGGGTATGAATCCAATTGTGGTACGTGATGATAATGAAAATTATGATGATGGTGTTAATGATATGACCCATTATAGTGGATATGTGATATATAATAATGATATTTCGGGTTGTGGTGTGGAGAGTCCTTGAGGGTGGACACCTGATAATACAATGAGAATATCGAATGGTGGATAAATACCACACTAATTTGGTTTGTGGTGGGTATATATTTTTTGGTGGAAACATGAAAAATAGTGAGGTCCATATAGGTGGGATGCTACCCTGCCAAAAAAATTATTTACTGAGGTCCCTATGAGTGAAAAAATGATTATGGATATTCTATTTTTGTCTCTTTGGGTGGAAATATACAGGGAGGTCCCAATGGGAATATATATATCTAAAGATATTATATTGAGGCCCCTTATTATGTACAACTTATGGATTTTCTTATATATATTGGACTTTTATTTTTTTTATCTAAATTTATGGGGTGCTTTATGATATACGAAGTGCAATGATTATGAGGAATGAGATGGAATTTGTTTGGGTGGTTGGTTTTAGAGGATAAATGAATAATTATTTTATTTCATATACTTCTTAAACAGATTCATCAGAATGTTTCATTCACATGTAAAAATGATTGTTTCATAGAGTATATTTATATTCTCACCCTAATTTGTTATGTAGTATTTTTTTGGAATAATTAGATATATTTTATTTTATTGTTGGGTTACCTTAACTCTAGAAACTATATAATTTCTAGAGGTGGTGAGTAGTATTATATTTAACTAGAGTTCTATAGGAAATGATTAGATTTATAGTAATCATACCACTTTTTTGGATTTGTATTACCTGACATTCATTTTACATAAATCATTATTTTTTATTTTCAGGATATATTATATTATTATTGATGTAATAAGGACTATATTTATAAAATATAATATTTTTATAGATAGTATATGAAATCTAACTATTCAACATAGATCTATAGGTATATGTTTTCAATTTTGAATCCAATTAGAGTTAGGATAGGATATATGTGTTAACTTCTAGAGTGATTCTATTTCTCTAGAGTAGGTAGTACACCATCATCTAGTGGGACCCAAGGATTTTTTTTTTGCTTCTCTTATATTTGTATGGGTAATTTCTAGGATATATTACTATATATTTAAGCTATATTGAAGAGTATTGTGAAACAAATAGTTATTGATTGAACACCATGTTAGTTTCATCTGCCTCCATTGTAGAAATTTCAATAGTAGTATCATGATAGACGTGGGTAGGGACCATAAATACAGGTCCATATAAGAATATAACCACATAGAAGATCCCATTTTCCCCAAGGATAGAGAGATAATTAATAAATAGGTATAGGTAGGGTTCTAGGATAAGGATTAGGAGGAGTTAGAAGAGTATAACTCCAAGTAGAAGATGTTAAATATGTAGATAAACCCGTGATTATTCAAGGTTTTATTTTTTTACTCCACCCTTACTTCAATTCTTATTGACACTAGTTCATTACATTATTTTATCAACCCTTCCATTAATTATAGAATACAACTTTCTATAAATAAGAATTAAGTTCAATTGGGAATGAAAAATCTAGTGAGAGATCAGACAAGGTTGATAAATGTTTTTGAGTATAAACAAGTTTTGGGGAGAGATTTTTTCTCTTGGAAAAATGTTATACCATAAATGATACCATATGATGTTATCTTTTTATTTATTGGATATACATTATTCAATTTTTTGTTTATTTATATAGATGGATGGTGGTTTTTTATAAATTTAATGGTGATCATGTGGCATTTATTAGATAAAGGGACATATATTTAGTTCATAGGTAGATTGAGACACAAATTTTAACATCATTGTTGTAGTGTCTGATTTTTTGTATATCTAATGTGGATACGGGGTAGTTTCCCCAAGTTATGAGGGAATATATTGTTTTTTCTAGAGAAAACTACAAAACTACCACTAAGGTGAGATATTTGGTTTGGTATTAATCTATTTATAGGTGATTCTCCTTTTTTAAAGGTAATATATGTTATGTTTTTAGTGAAACATTAAGATTTAAGGATTTATATTGATGAGTTATTAAAATTAGGATTTATTCAACATAGTGTATCATCATGTGTCACTCTAGTTTTGTTCACAAATAATCATTATGAGAGATTGAGTTTGTATATAAAATACTGGTAGTTGAATTATCTAAAGGTAAAGAATAAGTATCCCCTTCATAAGATAGATTATTGTTGGGAAAAATCCCTCAATATAACATTGACTCATTTTTGTGGTGTTTGTGTTTGTTGAAAAACTGGGTTTTCTTGCTGACAAAAAGGGTTTCATTAGTCAGTTATGGTGTTTTAGAGATATTGTTCACAACCTATTTTAAAAAAGAACCATGTAAAAGGAATGGATGATCTGAAGGTCATACAAAAAGAACAAATACAATGTGAAAACATTTTCTTGTGTTTGCCAAATTTTTGGGCCTCAAAATCGAAAAATGAAGAAACATATTTTTGGAAAAGGAAGTCGCGTGAAAGATTGAAGGTGATTTCAAAACATGGAACAAGGAATGTTTCGATATCCAAATATTGAAAAATGTAAAAGTCTTAAAGTGTAGAAATATTTGGATATATTCTTGAAGGATGAGTTTTTATGAAAGAATATTGCACACCCAATGTGACGTCAAATTGGGTTTTTTGCACACAGAGTTAATCTTGCGTGATGCAGTGAATATTCCATGTAAGGGTTGGAAATTCTTATAAATAAGAGGTGAACCCCTCATTGGAAGTAGCTCAACACTTAAAAAGAATCTGAGCACTGGATCACATAAAGAATTTAATCAAAGGGAGTTTCGGGAGATATTTTGAGTTGTGCGGAAGCTAATAAAGTTTCACGTAATATTGAAGTTGCACGCAAGGGGTGTTTCATGAAAAAAGTGGAATCTTTTGTGCAAGGAATTAATGTTATTTTCAGGATGCAGAAAGTGTTGCACTAAATATTTGATGTTGCCCAGTAATATTGTGGTAAAGTTGTGTCCATCAATGGATTAAAATGGGACATCAATAGAGCATATACATATAGTGGAGGATACATTCATTATAGATAATTAAGGGACCTACAAGTATATAAACTTTGAGTGGATATTCTAAATAATAAGTGAGCATAATTTAGTTGAGGGAGTCGTGAGCTTTCAAATTTTTATTGGTTGTAAACCATGAGGGATAGTGAGCTCACTTCAAACTTTTAAACAATAGTGTACTTAGAGTCGATTTGGTACATTGGTAAATCACTAGTGTATGCTCCTTGGATGTATCCCAGTAAGGGTTAATCAAGTAAAATTTCTATGCCATGTGCATGGTTTAATATTTGTTCATACTCTACAAAATTAATGAGAGAGAAGAGAGATTTTTTCAAACAACCACTACTGGAAATTTAGGCTATATCCACGGTTCTAAACTGTGTCTATAGGCCCAAAAACCGTGGTTATAGGTTATACGCACAATTTCATGAACCATGGATGGTATTGGCGTGGCTATAGGGTCAGCATTATATATGCTAATGAAATCCACGGTCACTGTGGCTAAAACCCTATAGCCATGATTTGAAATAGTGGCTACAGGCCTATTTCCACGGTTGAAACCGTGGCTATAGGCATTTTTCCACAGTTTGAAACCGTGGATATAGGGATTTTCACTACATAAAAAACCATCACGGTTTACTATGCTGGCTGTTGGGAGGACTCCACCAGCACCCCCCACCCCCTGAACCTTGCACCCCACCCCCATGCCCCCTCCTCACTGTACACACCCCCTCCCCTAGACCGCCCCCCACCCTGCACCAGCACCCCCCATACAAGGTAATCCAAATCATTTTCACTTGAACCTAAAAATAGATTGAGGAATTCCTCTTGCCTTCTCTTACATTATTCCTACCATCCCAAATAGTCCCACACACATCCAAGAAAAAACATAAATGAATCATAACCTCCACCCCTGGATCTCCCCTTGGAACAAGGCCTCAGTAATCTCTTACATGGAGTTCCTGCTGCTGTTGACATTCAGAAATTGTCCATAAACCTCCAGATCCCCCTCACCCAGTCACTCTAAAAAAATAAGTTCCAAGAAGATTCATAGTGTGGCCTTTTTATAATAGTGATATCCAGAGGCCAGAGTCACCCCCTAATTCTAAATATTCTCCTCTATTGGAAGTTCTTGATGTCTCATTCAGCAAACAAGAAAAATCATTTGGTTTGGGATATCCTTGTACCAGAGTTTCAAAGCCCATTCGTTCATCCCGCATCTTACATAAACCAAATTTCTGAACTCCCTGCTCCTACACACCTCCCCTGCCACACCGCCCTACACCTTGCACCCCACCCCCGTTCCCCATCCTCACTGCACACCCCCCCCCCACCCCACCCTGCACCAGCACCCCCCAATTAAGGTGAATATAAAGTAAAAAACACAAGACCTGTAAAATAAAAAAATAGTAACAATCTGTATAAATATGTGTGGGAAATGAGCATAAAATTAAGTTGTTTACTAATATTAATTACTTTAATATATCCCATAATATGTTGGGTTTGTGAATATAAAGTAAAATAAATAAAATAGCAACAATCTATATACAGATAACAAGGGTGGTCCACCAAGTGCTAACAATGTCACAACGATACACAAATAAGTTCCAATATATTTTTTGTTTGAAACATTCCTGATAGCATCAGTAAAAGCAAGAAAAGATTAAAGACTTTTCACTAAGGATGCTCAGAATTCATACAAACTAAATAAGTGAAATCTGATTAATTACATGGTAACAAAAACTATGTAAACTAGAAATATGTCAATTCAAGTAAGTGTTGTTTAAACATACCATCAACTTACAAATCATCAAGGGGAATGCTAGAAAGGGAATCAATTAGACCAGTGAATTGATTGATCTGTAAATACCTAAATAAAGCCATAAATACATTAAAAAATGATAATTATCTTAACTAAAGTCTCAGCTGCTTACAGTGTACCAAGGCTTGAAAGTGACCCGAAACTGTGAGGTAAGTTCCCTGTAATTGAGTTGTATGAGGGATACATGTATGTGAAACAAATCATTATAAAATAATATTCAATTGAACAAGAACCTTCTAACATAACGGATTAAGAAAAGAAAAAAGTGGGCTCAATAAATGAAAATAAAAATATGAAATGACTCTAAAAGGATTATTTACAGAAGCCCCCTTCCCCCTGGAATGAATCCCCCCCCTACTGGACCCCCTGGGATAGCAGCCCCCCACCCCCTGCTAGACCCCCCCTAGACAGCCCCCCCTGGACAGAAGCCCCCCCCTGCTGGACCCCCTGGACAGCCCCCCCAGCTGGACAGCAGCCCCCCCTGTTGGACCCCCCGGGACAGCCGCCCCCCCACCCCCCCTACTGGACCCCCCCTAGACAGCAGCCCCCCTGCTGGACCCCCCTGGACATCCCCCCTGCTGGACAGTAGCCCCCTTCATATTAGGATGATCTCCTTGATGTATTTTTTGAACATATTGAATGTTGGGTCGGTTGGGACTGGCTAGTTTATTGTGGTATTCCGTACATAAATGGAAGAAATTGGAAAGGTACCATGCAATTTTAGGCATTAAGGTAAGCATTTAATGGGTGTCATGACCATTTGAATATGTTAGAGGGTCTTGACACATGAACTAGGCTTTAAAAATAATGACATAGTGGCTTCCAAAATAAAAAGGAATGATTAAAAATAGAATATGGGGAGGGTGAGGTTATCCTAGGTTTGTGGTAAAGGTCCCTATGCATAAGGATAGTAAACATATTTCCTGTAATCATCATCAAAATTTGACGATCCCATATTTATTATTTACTGTACATGGGCTGCAGTAAAATTATCATTCTTTTATCCCAAACTACACATGCTATAATTTTGTATTATATTGATAGTGTGGGGTCGAACCCATGGAGAATGTTTGGTAGAATAGAAAATTGGACTCTAAACATTTTTTTAGGAGTTCTCAAAATTTGTATTGGTTTTGGGATATGATTGATGTTATATATTGAGTTTTGTTTAACATTTAGTAAGAAATAGGGATAGCGGTCTATTTCGGGATTGAGGTAAAAAGGATGACATTGGTCCTAACATGGAATAATCCTAGAGATTAGGCTTCAAAGTGGATTTTAAAACACTATTTTGTCATGGAAAACCCAAAATAGATCTATATAAGATTTAAATATTCCTTAGTTTTGATTTAGCTAAAAACGATGATTCTTTAATCCTAGTTGTAATGGCAGAAACTGGAAAATGGTAATAGTCATAGCTAACTTAACTCTAATCAGGCCAAGTTAAATCATATAAATATAATATGGTAAAGGATTCATAAAATAATTTAATACATAGAATTTATTTTACATTATTACTATCATTTGGGTTAGATGGTTCTGATTTATAAATTCAATAAGATCATAAGACTCATACAATCAACCCTTCCCCTTAGTGGTTTAGCCACTTCGGACTATGATAATTACTATTGAAGAAAAAAAATTAGATTTGATTTGGGAGAAAAAAACAAGGGAGAAAATGAGAATTTCTCCCTACCCCCCCCCCCCCCACCTGCACACCCCCCTGCCCCCTCTCCCTGCCCCCTTCCCCCACCTACACACCCCCCTGTCCTCTCCCCTTCCCACCCACCTGCACACCCCCCTCCCCTGCCCCTCCACCTCCCCCCCCCCCCACCTGCCCGCCCCCACCTACACACCCCCCCCCCCTGCCCTAGCACACCCCCCCTGCCCCCCACATTCACACCCCCTTGCCCCCTCTCCCTGCCCCCTACCCCCTGCCCCCACCTTCACACCCCCTGCCCCCTCCCCTGCCCTCCCACCTGCAAACCCCCCCCCCCTTCCCCCCACCTGCACACCCCATGCCCCCACCTACACACCCCCTACCCCATCCCTCGCCCTCCCACCTTCACACCCCCTCCCCCTGCCCCCCCCCCCCAACCTGCACACACCCCTCCCCCTACCCCAGCACACCCCATGGCCCCCCACCTGCACACCCCCCTGCCCCCTCTCCCTGCCCCCTACCCCCATCCTGCACACCCCCTGCCACCTGCCATGCCCCCCCACCTACACACCCCCTTCCCCCTGCCCCCCCACCTTCACACCCCCCCCCCCCCCGACCCCCTCTCTCTTCCCCCTGCCCCCCACCTGCACACCCCCCATGCCCCCTCCCCTTCCCTCCCACCTGCACACCCCCTCCCCATGCCCCCCCCCCACCTGCACACCCCCCCTGCCCCCTCTCCCTGCCCCCGGCCCCCCACCCGCACACCCCCCTCCCCTGCCCCCCACCTGCCTCCCCCACCTGCACACACCCCTCCCCCTGCCCCAACACACCCCCTGCCCCCCCACCTACACACCCCTCTTTTTTCTTAAGCATTATTTAATTCATCTTTTGATATATTTTTCAACTTATAATGACTTTCATATAGAGCAGTTAGTTGTTAAATTTTTTTCCAACTTGGTGATTTGAATGAAAAGATTTATATGATACCTCTTGATGATTATCCTACTGAGTTCGAACCAAAGAAAGTATGCCATTTAAATAAATCTTGTTCTGGCCTGAAACAATATTCATGGAAGTGGCGTTTCAATTTTGATTCATTTTTTCTAGGTAACAAGTTCATTAGCATTCATTATAATGCCTTATTTTATTTAAACTCAACTAAAACCAACATCATTTTCCTACTATTTTATATTGATGACATGATCATAATTTTAAAAGACATAAATATGATCTCTATTGTTAAATCCCAATTTAAAATTATGTGTTAAATGAATGACTTAGTTGTAGATAAGAAAATCCTATGTGTTTAAATCATTAGGGATAGAATGCATAAACTACTTTATCTATCTTTGCATGCTTATATTTTAAAATTTAAAAATAGGTAAATGTTGGAATGTCTCAGTCTTGTTAATTTCCTACATGAACAACATTTTAAATTGTCCTTTAATCAATCACCTACTGCTGAAGTTCATGTTGAATTTATGTCTAGAATTCCTTATTCTAACATTGTTGGTTGCAAAGCGTATTCTATGATTTTCTCTAGAACTGATTTTTCAGTTTCTATATGAACTCTATGATGGTTCATGGGCACTCCAGGGAAGCTATAATGGTATTCCCTTATAGTGTATCTAGAGGTATCTTTCTTTTACTTCTAATATTTCATTATTCTGTGGTACAAATGTGGATACTACTTAAATTATTTATGGTTTGGTTGATGATAACAATACTGTTAATGTTGACAATTGTAAATCCTTAACTATTAATGTGTTTACTGAATTTGGAGGTTTCATTTCCTAGAATTGAAATATGTAATATATTGTTGCACTTTTAGCTAATAAATTTGAATACATATCTTTAACTGAGGTAGTTAAAGAAAATTATTGATTGAGAAGTCCTGGCGGTAGGTCTATATCTAATACTAGACATAGTTAGCTTAAGGTAGATCTACAGATTATTAGTCATTCTCATTCCCAATAAGATATGGTAAATATTAATGATATTGAACAAAAAATCAGTGTAATCAGATGCATGGAACTCTTCATAAATTACCAATCCAAAAATAAAATTTACATCAATAGTGAGTCTCAATATCAATATCATCAGAATCATGATAACCCTCATCCACACCTCCTACTGAAACACCATCACCACCTCTCACACCACCAACATCATCATCGGCTTCTGCATCCAAACTGGCACCCGCACCAGGTCTAGCACTAGGTCCGGCTCTGGCTCCGACAGAAGAATCTACATTAGCATAACACATCGACATCAAAAAGGCATCAACCATTGCAGCTGATTCTAGTGTATGTGTAGAAGAAAGGGTACACATAAATTTCATCATATTTGCAGTTATCGCCTATTCTAATTTTTGACTTGCTTCTTTGATTGCGGAATTCATTTGTTCCACTGTGAAAAAACCAAAACCAGTACTCTATGAAACGTTAGTAGACCAGTATCAAGATGGTACAATCTTTCTCCCAGTTCAACAACGCACTCTACCCTGATGCTCATCTCCTAATACCTGATGTAGATGATCGTTTGGGCCCAAATTGTCAGGTTCTTTTTCTGCCAATACCTCTAAAGCATTATTTTGATTGATATATAACATAAATTAAAATGATAAAATAATATAATGAATTAAATTCAGTAAAAATCAAAGAAATTGAAATATACTTACAATCGCCTTCTCGGTGTCGGGATTTGGCACAGTATCATCTTTATTTTTCCGACTTGTACAAAACAAAGTTGAGCGAGGAACGCGACCCTCGATATTCGATTCCTTTTTTTGGAAAAAAACAAATAAATAAATCAAAATTGTAAGTTAAAAAAATTACACTAAACAAAGATAAATATTTTAAATGTTAAACTACCTGCGTCTTCTCATGATTTGGTAATGAAGTGTGTCTGTGAGTATAAATGTGTTTCATTGCACTATTGTTTGTTTTATTTCTGTTTGATTTCTCCTATAAACAAATAATTATATATATTCATTAACATAAATAAAACAAGTAATTTAAAATCGTTTTCAAATAAATAAATGAATATATATATAAATTTAACAAACACCTTAAACGTTGGACTCTTCCAATAGCTGATCATCTCTTTATATTGTGGTATTGGGAAATATTGAATCACCGGTACTTCTTCAAGCTCTGTACCAACTCTCTTTTTCCAACCAAGATATAAATCATACTTTTAGGCTCTCCACATTTCACCTAAATCCATTATCCTTGCATCATTTTCATTTTTTCCATCAGGAAAATTATATCAAAGCTTCAATGGACATAAATTTTTTTAATAAAATATTATAAATTTATATATATATATATAAAAGGTGATTAACAATACTTATCCAAATATCTTCCCAGGCTTTGTCCTTTATTTGTTGTCCAACTGCCTTCCAACTTATCAGTTGAATCGGAATGATATTGTTGTGTCTAATAAGTGTTCCCATAAAACGTTTACATTCCGTTCCATTTTTATTAATTATAGCATTGTCCTTATTGTAATCAACTATGATTTGCGTGTTCTGATTCCAAACCCCGCACATTTTTGTGTGGCCTCGTCATCTGGTAGAGGCTGGAGATAATCATGAAACTAAAAATAAAAGAAAATAATATATATGAATTTATCATTAATCAGTAACATTAATGTTTAAAAAAATACCAGTAGATGGGGGATCAGATGACCCCTGAAGTGCTGCATCTGGAGGGGGGCAGCCTCCATGGTAGGTGAGATACCTACAGGATTACTATGTATAGTAGATGAAAAGTGTACAGATGGATGCAAAAAACCTGATGGATAACCCTATACAGATGAGGGTGGATATGGATATGGATATGGCGATGGGATATATGGGGGCACAATACCCTGTACAGTGGATGGTGGGAATGGAAAATGAGGGATGAGAGTCTGAGAACTACCATCCGATGTGGGTGCGGTCAAAAAGGGATACAGAAAAGGTGGGTATGGATAATATGGAGGTGGCATAATGGGAGGATGGCCTCCTGGTGTCTCAAGCGGCGTAGTAGTAGGATGACCTGTAGAATCTGTACCCCCCGCCACAATATCATCCTCAGTGGCATAATCCAAGCGTCTCCTCGATGATGCAGCCTAAAATAACATAGATAGTAAAATAAAATAAACGGTAACAAGATAAATAATATGAAAGACCATAATATTCAAACATAATTTGTACTTACATTGTTTCCAGAAGGAGACCGACATTTTTTGTTTCTCGGTATTCTTCTACTCCTTCTAGTATCATCATAATCAGACATTTTGACCTGGAAATTTAAAATAATATTCTCAAATAAATAAAAATAATGCAAAATGTTAAATAATACAATTGGATCATAAAACTATGAGATACATTTTCATGTCTGGTATTTATATTGATAAAATATCGAGACTTTTCTATATTCAAGATTTACTAGATAAGTGGTTAAACATAAATTGGTGAGGCTATTAATAGTTTTATATTTGATAATGGTATAAAATATACTATTTATTTTGATATCATATATGGAAATTAAAAAAACACATACAATATTGAGATAATATCAGGTAAATACTTACAAATGTGTCAACGCTAAGTGGGGTCTGTGACAATTTCTGGTTCACAATCTGTTCTAACAATTGCATCATCTGTATCATCAAATGAATCATTTGAATAAATACTGACAGGTTCATCCAAAAAATCATTGTCATCCATGCCTTCATCAAAAATATGTCTAGGAATAACATCAACAATAACACCAAATTGTGGTTGTAACGGTTCAGTTACATAAAACACATATTTATCTTATGACGCAAGAATATAAGGTTCATCGGTACGAATCTGGTGGTTCATATCAATCACTCTAAATCCAAAGTTATCAATATGAATTCCCTGTCGTGTCATTGAATCAAACCACTTTCATTTCATCATTGAGACACGACCATGTGCATAATAATCTAATAAAATGATTCTTTTAAAAACACCGTAATGTGATATATTTTCTGATCGAGGATGCCTATCTGATGCACTCGCATAAAAATCTGTTGTGGAACTTATCGTGACACCGTCATTCTATGTTTCCATTTTTTTCACAACTATTTATAACAAATTTAAATCCATTTACAACCATTGACTTACAACCATTGACTTACAATCACGTACCACATCATTTAGACCAAAGGACAATGCTTTTATTTCATCTGATACTTCAATCATTGGTAGAGTTAAAACCTAAAAGATGAAAACATAGAATATTAAACAGAGACATTTGATTATGTTATGAGAAGAAGAAAAAGAAATCTATTACCTTTGACTTTAACTAGGCAGTAAATTCATTACTGTGCAACAGTTCCTTCCTCTCAATAGATAGAGAGTGATGTCTCTTTTTTATAATTTCTAAATGTTCTCAACAGATCTGAATGAATTAAAATGATTGATGATATAAAGAAATCACACAATGAAAAAAATACATATATATTATTTTACATACTTGATATAATCATCAAGCACACCACAGTTGAATAATGTTGTGTGATGTGCCATTTCCCACTCTTCCCTGCTTAAAGTACACAACGAGTATGATCCAGATATACCCCCTATTTGGGGCAGTGAAGGAAATGCAGGATCAATGGGATCATATTGCTCATCTTCAGTTCTCATTAGTTGATTAGACCTCGTAGTGACGTTATCCAAGTACAATGAACAGAAATCCATGCATTCTTGTGCTAAATAGTATTTCACAATAGAGCCTTCAGGATGATATTTATTTCTCACATAATATTTCAATGTAAACATCATTCTTCTGGTAGGATACATCCACCGACTTGAAACAGGACAACAAAAGAGAACTTCCGTGGGAATATGCATATTCAAATGTAACATACATGTGAAAAAAGATGGTGGGGAAATTTTCTCCAAGTCGTAAAGAATAATCGGTGCATCTCTCTGCAATTTCTGAACAACACTTCTGCTCAATCTTTTGGCACAAATATCTCGATAAAATTGACATAACTTAATCAACACAACTCTAACATTAGGTGGAAGTAAATGGAAAATGGAAGTGGGAATCAACTCATGTAACAAGACATGGTAATCATGGGTTTTAAGAGATTTTAGTTTCACATCTTGTGTATTCACCCTTTTTGAAATATTACTTGAATAACCATCCAGAACCTTCAAACTCTCCAAGACCTGAAGAAAAAATTGTTTCTCCACATTTGTCATCGAATAACAGGAAACATGGACTTTCCACTTATTTTGACCAATTAACTCAGGATGAAGTCTTGCTCTTATACCCCAATCCATCAAATCACAACGACAATGAAAATCGTCTTTTGTTTTGCCTTGAACATTTAAAATAGTGGCAAGTAACATATCACAAATGTTTTTCTCGATATGAATTACATACAAACTATGACATAATAAATTCGATGACCAATACGACAACTCAAAGAATATGTTTTTATTTCTCCAATTACTATTGGAATTCGAATTAGCATGCTTTCGCTTTCTGATATTTGATTGACTTTTTCCAAGAACATAATTCAAATCATCAAGTTATTTAACAATATCAGTCCCTAACATTCGTTGAGGTGTCTCATCTATCTCGATGGAATTATCGACCTGTCTCCAATTTTTCCTGTATGGATGATCCATTGGTAGAGAACATCGATGCCATATGAAGTTGAAAGTTCGTCGAAACTTTAATCTTCAGAAAAGTGATTTTTTATACAAATAGGACACGATAATTTCCCTTTAGTACTCCAACCAGACATAATTATTTAGGCAGGGAAATCATTTATCATCCATAATAAAGCTACACGAAACATAAAGTACTACTTTCTGAATGCATCATATGCTTGTTCACCAACAATCAATAGCTCATTTAACTCCTCTATTAATGGATGCAAGTATATATCAATATCATTTCTAGGATCACTGGGTCTAGATATCAATATAATCAGGATAGTGAACGGATTCTTCATACGAATCCATGAAGGAAAGTTATAAATGTGAATGAAAACAGTCCATGTACTGTGTGCAGTATGCATTTGAAAAAATGGGTTGAAACCATCACAGGATAATCCCAATCTAACATTTCGTGGGTCGGCTGCAAAATCAGGATGTAACCTATCAAATTTCATCCAAGCCAAACCATCTACAGGATGCATTATTTCATCGTTATCCTTATTTATTTTATCTACATTCTATCTCATATTCTTTTCCATTTGTTCTGACATAAAAAAATTTTGAAGCCTGGGAATTAAAGGGAAGTTCCACATCACTTTCTGTGGTATGGAAGATTGAGATCCGTCTTTATTAGTCTTCCACCTTGATGTGCCACACTGTTTGCACTGACTCAAGTCTGCATTCTCCTTCCAGAACAAACAACAGTCTTTGAGACAAGAATGAATCTTACTAGATGAAAATCCAAATTTGTCAACAAAATTTGATGACATGTAATCATTTTCTAGAATACATGCATCATCAGGAAATAAATCCTTAATAAATGTAAGGATATATTCAACTGTAGTATTACTAAATCCATACATTGTTTTCCCAATATATAATCGCATTAAAAACTCAAGTTTGCTCATTTTTCCACACGCTTGATATACTAGGATATTTTCATCTTCCATCAGCTTTCTAACACTCTCAAAGTCATCATCCTAATTAACAGATGAGAACTATGTTCCAGTATTCATTTCCTCTTACACTGGTCTACATGAGGAGCTATCTCCAGAAACAAAGGGAAACCGATCAAAAATCAGATTTTTCATACCAATATTTTCTGCTGAATCGATATCATTCAACACTTGAGATTTTTCGCCATTGTGATACAACACATGATAATTTTTTTTGGAAACCACATTTAGTTATATGGTAACTCACTTCCTCACGAGTTAACCAAGGTCTTACAACACAATCAAAACATAGGCATCAAATCAATCTGCCATCTAAATTATTAGTGAATGAAAAGTCCAAAAAATATTGTAACTCCTTCTGAAATTCATCAGTGATCCAATCAATGTTGTACATCCAGTATCTATCCATTCTAAAACAGATAAACATACATTAAATAAATAATCTAGAAAATGACTTAACATTATATGTATTGTTTGATAAGATATTAAGTAATCATCAATAACAAGTTAATAAAAAATCAAAACAAATATATTAAAATTATGGTTTAGGGAATTCATAAATGTTTTAAATTATAAAAATTCATGAATAGTCATACATAAGTTCCAAGAATGAGAATTGATTATAGTATAAAGTGTTTATATAAAATATAAGAGATAATAATAATCAATTCCCAAAAGTGTTTGGGTTAATTCATAATGAGTTGTGATGTTTTGTATTAAATCTACAAAGATTTATTGAAATTTAGAGACATTTTGAAAATATAAACCGTATCATATACCAAGCATTAATATTAATGAATTGGATGAGAATTATAATTTTAAGAAGATGAGAATAACAACTAATGTCTGGATCTATACTTTTATAATGGTGGTCACCTTAGAAAAGGGATATCCCATCCACTTGGTTGTTCCCACCCTTGCTCGTATCTATGAACTGTTGGGTCAAATACATAAATTAAGATCCCCACATCACCTTAGTGGTCCATATCAATTATTTTATGGATGGGTGGTGAAGTGCTATCAATGTTATGAGTACCAGTATACCACAATAGTCCCCCACTCTAACTTTCATCCTACCCTACTCTACATTGTTGTCATTCTACTAAAATCCTTGGGAATTTCTAATGTGGTTGAGTTGATTAGTGATTTTTATCAGTTTTCTTTTATGCCTTCCCCCTACACCCCCATGGATGGATTCTCATTATTTAATCACACCCATATTTGTACAGAATTTGTTTTTAAACCATGGGTAATAGATAAATATGCATGAGTAACAATAGATTTAAGATCGCTATTGTATTTTAATTGAGTGTGGTCACTAGAATGGATCATTCTCATCTAATAATGTCTTAAAAAAATGGATAATAATGACCACCGATGATGAAAAATGGAAGAAAGCTTCCTTTGGAAAATTTTAAAAAAATAAAGTTGGAAACACTATTCCCAAGAAGTTTTTAAAGAAGGCAGATCATACATACTTGGGTAATAAACCTAAGAAGTCTAAGCCAAGTGATAAATATAAAAGAATCAGTTATTCTATCATGGAAGAAGGAGAAAAACTTTGATTCATTCCAAAAGCCTTGCTTGTATGTGAAAATAGAGTCAAGAAATGGCATAATGGAAGATTTTTCCAAGGAGAATACAAATGTAGGTGGAAGGCGGCTGGTGTGGGCTGGATGTGGTTGGAGTAGGGCCAAATCAAGGCATTACCGCGGCATGACCGTGGCGTGACTGCGGCATGACCGCGGCGTGACCGCGGCATGACCGCGGCATGACTGCGGCGTGACCGCAGCGTGACCACAGCGTGACCACGACATGTTGGCCCAGTACAGCGACATCCACGGGGCAGCATCTTCCGGCCAGGAGCAAAGGGGGCGGGAGGAGGCTAGAATGCTAGTGGAAGGGTGCTAGTTTCAAGTGTTGGGGGATGGTGTGGGCTAATTTGAAGGTGTTAGGGGGGCTGTTGTGGGATGGAATGCTGGTGGAAGAGGGCTGAAATGAAGGTGTAAGGGGGTGGTGTGGGTTGGATGTGGCTGGAGCAGGGCCAAATCATGGAATTACCGCGGCGTGACCGCAGCGTGACCGCGACGTGACTTTGGCATGTTGGAGTTTTACCAATGGGGGGACGGTCATGATATGTTGATATAAAAGATTAGATAGAGGGAACAGATAGATATTAGAGGTAGGCGTTGTTGAGGACAATAAGTTATGGGAATATTGTTAGATAAGCCATGTACCAAATGTAACTAAGGGATTTCAGCTTTAACACATGTATTTAGGGGCCCCAATGATCCAATGAAAACACATTCAGGTATAATTGCACAACTAAGTGAAGTTATACTAGTTTCAGAGTATAAATATGAGACAGGATACATAATCATTATTCAATTCATAAGCGTTTTAAAATGGGTAGGCCATGAGATTAGGTGTAACTGTAATATTATGATAATAATAATAATAAACCATGAATATTCTAAATTATAGGTTTATGAGTTTATATTCCTTTAATATTTTTTTAGTTATATACCCAATATGACATCAAAATTAGCATCATGTTGTAGATTATATGTTTTTTGAGACATAATACCAGCATAGAGTTGATTCAAATTATGGTTAGAATTAACAGACAATGTTAAAAAAAATAACACCAGAGTACCAATGTATGGGTGCTTGATTTTATATGCATTAAAAAATGAATTTTCAGAGGAGGTCAACATATCATTCAGTTTCACTTCTGATAAAAAGTTGAACTAGGATTCATTTGTGGTGAAAAATTTGTTTGGAGAATATTGGGAATGGTTGTTCTTGTTCTTTAGATATTGTGTGGATTGGATTGTTTTGTAGAGACCCAAATCTTGACGTAAATGGAAATTACATTACTTTTGCGGAATACTTAGTACATAACAAAAACACACACACAAGGATCGTAATAGTTTAGTGTCTTTGGAAACTCGGAACGTAATCTTCTAATCGTGGTGAAAGATCTTCAATATCTCCCATAAAGATCCTCCCTTTTTTTACCTAAAACCTTTCTTTATATCCTGGGGAAAAGAAAACATAAAAGTTCGAGCTCAAATTCTTAGTAAGGGTAAACAAAATAAAAATCAATCACATCATATTCATAAGAACATAACTTTTGGAAATCTTAACCTGCAAAAGAGAGCATAATTTCATAACATGGGATAAATCATAGTAGTGAAATGAAATCCCAATAAGCATAACATAAAACATGAAACTTTGTGGCATACACACATAATCATAGAGAATCATTTCTTGTTAGTCATGACTCATTGCCAAGACTATCTTAGTGGACAAAGTCCCTTTCTGAATCAAGTCACCCTCGTTTCAGTCATGTTTCACTGAACCGGTATAACCTACCATTCCAGCCATGTCTATCTCATGAGATATGAAATTTTTACCCAATTCATTGGAGTGAGATATAGGTCCCACCCATCTTATAATGAATCCTTTCTTATGTGTTCCACATAATCATAAATCATACATCATCGCATAACACATGTAACGAAAATGGGATTCTTGAAACATCATGACATCATAAAACAAATCATATAAGGTAAATGACTTCATAAAAATAATTCCCTCACAACATAATCAAATCAATGTAATAATAGGGATAAAAACAGAACCCTTTATCATCTTAGATGGAAAATAATTTTGATAAAACACTTAAACTCCATTCTTGAGGAAAATATCCTTTCTACCTCAAAAACATTTTCCTTTCATAACATGTCATACAATTTTAAAATAAAAGAAGTTGATTAAAAATAAACATGAAAATTTTTAAAGGAAGATTCTTGGAAATAATGTCTTAAAAATCCATTCATGCCGTATAAGTTAAAAAAACATTCTTCTCGTACTTTTGTCGGAAAAGTCAAAAAGTACCTCGTACGAAAAACGACAAAAGATTCCTTTCATATCTTTTACTAAAAACGCACCAAAGGGTGAAATTGGATTTTAAAAATTTTAGGTGGATGGAAATAATATTATATATTTAGGAAACATGGATGTGGATGATAAAATACACCCCAGTAAATACTATAGTATAAACAATATTGGATAAAAATGAGATTGTGATATTTCCCTTACCTTAGGTCCGATTTGCTTTGTACGTGTCTGAAGCTCCTGTATAATGGTTTAAATAATGTTATTGACTTATTCCAGAATCATACATATTGATATGATATCATATATGGTCATATTCTTAGCTTCTTGTTAGTAATATTTCATTGTTACTTGTTACTCGGGTCTTTATTGCCTTTTGTTCTTATGCGTGTTTTGTCAAATAAATTCTTATTCTTATCTTTAGGTTATAGATACCTCATTTCCAGAATGGTATTAGTGTAGTATATATCATGTTAATTCATTCAATTCATTTATATAATCATTATGAAATGAATATCATGTAGAACGAGCCGCATCACATCGTGGAGACGGTATTCCGTACGTACGCACGAGTGATGATATCGTTCCTATGAACGTGGAATTGTATTGGAGTATATATATATTATTTCAGTATCAATATTACTTTATAATAATCATAAATAGTTACTCATTACACCATTATACCCATCCTTGTAAGGTGATGGTGGAAAATAGATTATACCACGGCGTGGAGACGGTATTCCGTACGTACGCACGCGCGGTGATTTCATTTTTCCGTAGGATGGATAGAAGGTGAATTAGGGTTGTTTCATATTTATAATAACATATCAGTATGTCAGTAATACTGATGTTATTACTTTATAAGGAAACAACTAAAGAAGAAGAAGTTGAAAAAGAAAGAAATTAAAAAGATCGGTAATGGATATTACCTCTTCTTTGGAACGCCTCTTTGAATCCTCCACTTAGGGAACTAAGATTGGTCTTTGAAGAAGTCCAGGTCCTCTAGGATTATTCTAGGTAAGTGGAGAGGAGAATATTTCAGGGGTTGGACGAGCTTGAGTGCTCAAATTGGTGTGAGGAGGAGGGGGAGGAGGTGCCCTTTTATAAGGGAGGAGAGGGGCACCTTAGGAATATCTCAAAATATTATTTTATATTAAAGTAAAAATCGGTTTATAATGGTTCAAAAGGGTCTTATTTCGAAGATAAAGTGGGTATGGGTCGAAATCCTATCAACCAATAGGATTTAGATAAGTTTAGGGTATTATTTTAACCTTATCAATTAGATTTAACTCTAAGTTAAATAATTTAACTTTTACCGTGTCTTTTTGTTTTCTTTCACTATATGGTTAATACACTTACTATAACATGCCAAAAGAACCCCAAATTGTTTATTATTAATATATATATCCTTATCTAAGTCATTTGGCAGAACCTTAGATTTTTAGGAATAAAATAACAATTAATAATATAATATTTGATTTAAAAACTATTTTGTGTCAATTTTGACACTATTTGATATATGATTTTTGTGAAAGTCATAACTGAATTATATGTTCGAACCAAGTTGATTAAATCAACACTAATATATCATAGTAACCTAGAAAATTAGTGGATTTCATAAAAAGTCTTAAATTACATTTATTTTGGTATTTATAATATCAATTATGTCAATATTTCATTAATAAGATAATTACTGCATCATCTTTGTGTCATAAATAAATTAACTTATTTGATGTCTAAAAATTACAAATAAAATACCATAATGTAGGAAATATTTTTATCTTTCTAATGAATATTTACAATCTAATTTATCTTATGTAAAACCCTATATTAAAAATGTTTTAGTAAATATACTTTGATTTTAACTCTTTTAACTCTTCTTTGAATTAAATAATAATAAATGTCCTAATCTAATCCAAGTGGGCCTAAATGATAATATTTTACAGTTAAAGTTGTTTTTGGTCGAGATACACTTGTCCAATAGGATTAGGACATGTGTTAGGGTAATATTAATATCATATTTACCCTTAGTTACCCTATTTACTATTAACCGCAGTAAAAAAAAAGTAAAAAGTTACTATTCACCAAAAATTATTTTCATCTCATTGAACCACATTTTAGTCCTTGATATTAACTATGTCTCTCGGATTTTTGAAATTCCATTCACAGAAGCGGTAAAATTATGTTTTATGAAAAATTCAGTTTTTTAACTACCACTTAGTAGTTTCACTATTCATCAAAAATTGGTGTTTTTCAGAACAATGCCAAAATTTCATCCTAAGCTATATTTCATATTCTGAATTCAAAAATGAAGTCTATTTTACCAAATTCATAATATAGAAGTTGCATTAATTAATTTTATAATTAAATCCCGCTGTTAAAACAAATAGCGTGTTTTTAAGAAACAATATCTATCAAAAGATTGACACTTGATTATGTCTGGTTTAAATGTGAAATTACATTCAATGACCAACATTGTATTAAATTGTAAAAAATATATTCTAAATATACTTTAAAACCACTCAAATTAATAATTTATCACTATTAATTATTTCGATTAAAAAAGTTGTTTTTAATTATAATTTAGTAATTTTCACTATTCATCAGAATATGAAAGTTATCTGAAAAGTACCAAAATTTCACCTTAGGCTAAATTCGATAATCCGAATCCAAAAATGAAGTCCATTTTTAGAGCTAAAATTTTTAAAATTTAAAAAGTGGTTATTACTATTCATAACGGCTAGTTTTAATAATATTTTAATAGCATATCATTGTTTCGTGAAACTCAGTATTGCGTACTACACACGCTATCGAGGAAGGTTACGATTGCGTGTAATGCAAGGCAAGTCAAGGATGCGTGTTGTGAAAGCTCCTTTTGGTGTAGCGTACAACACAAGACATTAATAAAATTAAAAAGAATATTTTTCATAAAATCTCGGGCTGTTACATTCTACCCCCCTTAAAATGAATTTCGCCCTCGAAATTCGTCGGGGTTTTAAATGGTTTACTATTCGAAAGTTTCTTTAATAGAAACCCACATCGTAAAAAGGAATATCAAAACCAATCTTTAAAAATAAAAGTATGAAAAGTAACGGTTACCCAAATAAACTAATCACTGGGTTTCCACATAGGTGAAAATATGGATATGGAAGAGAAATCTAACCATCATGTTCTGATGGAGAGTGGTAGAGAACATGGCTATGGAAAATCCAGTAATCACAAATCCATAGATTTGTGATGATATAAGGTACAATCTGATTCATCAGGTATAAGATCACCATGACAAAATTTTTGGTTTTCAAGATCATTTCCCTAAAGTTGAAAATTTGAATTTGAATAAATACTTACTTTATTATGGTACAATCTCACTGTTGTTCGTGCCTTGAACAATTTCCACTTCATATATTAAATAAATGAAGTTGAATTTGTTATTCGTGAAGTGTTAGCAGATCATGTGATAGAATGACGGGTCATTCCATCTGTCTCAAGCAAAAGGTTAGCAAAAATTATATACATAAGTCGATCTATAGTGAGATTAATCATATATGGTTCCAAAAATGGACTTATACTTCATATATCATACTGCTTAATATAATAAAACTAGTTTCTACTAAACAGGGACTTCCTGTAGGCCAGTGGTAGGCAATAAAGGCCAGTCGCACTTCGGTTGTGGGTTCGATTTCCACAGCCTTGTCTGACGCGATGGGCTGTCGCCCGTCCTGTAGGTTGTCCTTTTTCTAAAACTATATTGCTATAACATCCCATCAATAATAACGAGAAAACATCTATCCTTAACCAATACTAACTTATGTCCAACATAATCCATTCCAATCTTTAGGCTTATCCATAATACTGCAGTCCACTCTCATAACATAGTGAAAACGATTACCAGAGATTTAACACCATCGTCGATCCCCATATATCATAAGATATGTTTTGTTGGTCACATTCCAAACATTAAAAGTCCTTAATCATGTATTCTCTTGAATACCTTAGTGAAAACATGAATGCAGTTAAAATTTAACACTTTCCACATACCAAAATCCTCAAAATTCTATATACTCAAACCATGATATCACTTAGTCCTTATATCAATCATGAGCTCATGAATACTGTTAAACATTTCGTTTTCTCGTTTTCCCTTCATTATGTGCATATCATCTTATTTCCAAAAATATCTCAATCACTTTGAATACCACATTAGACCAATACATAAATATTCCAATACTTTATGATACAACATTATTTTGAAATCCCATTACATAAACACTTAATCATTCCACCACATCGTTATCATATTCAACATCGCCAATGGTGATCGCATGTGACTTCCCTTTGTCCTTTGCCTTAAGCGGTTTCTCATGTCGATCATCACTAACCCTTGGATTAGGGCATTTATTAGCATAATGCCCCATTTCCTTGCACTTGAAGCATTGTAGTGTTGGTGGTGCGTTCTCTGTAGTGTTTTCTTTATTCACATCATTAGAATCCCTTTTTCCATTACTTTGACACTCAGCTGCTCGATGACCTTCTTTTCCACACTTAAAACATTTTCTAGTCCCTTTAAGACAATCTCCACCATGCTTCTTTCCACACTTTGTGCATAAGGTAACATTCATCTTCTTTTCCCCATTATTCTGAGATTTCTCCTTGAACTCCATCTTTCGTTTCTTGTCAAAACCATGAGATGGATATGTAACACCAACTTCCATTCCTACCTTGATAGCACAACGCACAATTTCTTCATAGCTACTAAAGTCTCTTATAGCTAATGCCCTTCAACGACTTGGTTTTAAGCCACTGAAAAATCGATCAACTTTACTTTCAGGTTGGATGATAATGCCAGATGCATACCTTGCAAGTCTTGTAAAATTTGCTTCGTATATACCAACAGATTCATCATCCTTCTGCTTCAGCTCAAGAAACTCCTTTTCCATCTTTGTTCGAAGAATACGAGGGAAGTACTTACTGAAAAACAAGTTCTTGAACTCGTCCCATTCCATGGACTCAATTTCATCTCTTTGCCTCGTATTCTTAATAAGATTCCACCATTGATCAACATCTCCTTCCAAATGATACACTGCTAGGATGACTTTATCATGTTCAGAACATTGAAAAACTGAAAATATCTTTTCAGTAGTACTAATCCATTGTTCAGCAACTAATGGATCAGTAGACCCACTGAAAGAAGGTGGACGCTGCCTCATGAAGGATTCAACAGAATGTTGCTCCTTCCTTTGCTCGTTTGGAAGTCCTGCATGATTCATAGCTTGAGAAAGTTGTGTGAGCATGGCTACAAGATTTTGCATTCCAGCTCCCATATCGTTTGGTTGCTCAGGGGGACAATCATTGCATTTCCCATCGCATTCCTCATTAACATGGTTCCTTCGGGTTCCAGCCATTGACTAAAACCAAGAAGAATAGTGTGAGAAACACTAATTATAATGGGAAAACCACATAATCAAGGATAAAATTTCACACATAAGGTCTTATCCTAGGGTATTCATGGCCATTTCTAAAACACTAAGATTGTGTTCTATGCTTAGACTTATCCTTAGGGTTCTTACTAAGGCTTTCACATCCTAGTTTCCAAAGGTTGACTATACCTTTCCTCTGATACCAACTGTAGAGACCTGAAGCTTGACGTACATGGACATTACATTACTTTTGCGGAATACTTAGTACATAACAAAAACACACACACAAGGATCGTAATAGTTTAGTGTCTTTGGAAACTCGGAACGTAATCTTCTAATCGTGGTGAAAGATCTTCAATATCTCCCATAAAGATCCTACCTTTTTTTTACCTAAAACCTTTCTTTATATCCTGGGGAAAAAAAACATAAAAGGGTGATCTCAAATACTCAGTAAGGGTAAACAAAAGAAAAATCAATCACATCATATTCATAAGAACATAACTTTTGTAAATCTTAACCTGTAAAAGAGAGCATAATATCAAAACATGGGATAAATCATAGTAGTGAAATGAAATCCCAATAAGCATAACATAAAACATGAAACTTTGTGGCATACACACATAACCATAGAGAATCATTTCTTGTTAGTCATGACTCATTGCCAAGACTATCTTAGTGGACAAAGTCCCTTTCTGAATCGAGTCACCCTCGTTTCAGTCCTGTTTCACTGAACCGGTATAACCTACCATTCCAGCCATGTCTATCTCATGAGATATGAAATCTTTACCCAATGCATTGGAGGGAGATATAGGTCCCACCCATCTTATAATGAATCCTTTCTTATGTGTGCCACATAATCATAAATCATACATCATCGCATAACACATGTAACAAAAATGGGATTCTTGAAACATCATGACATCATAAAACAAATCATATAAGGTAAATGAATTCATAAAAATAATTCCCTCACAACATAATCAAATCAATGTAATAATAGGGATAAAAACAGAACCCTTTATCATCTTAGATGGAAAATAATTTTGATAAAACACTTAAACTCCATTCTTGAGGAAAATATCCTTTCTACCTCAAAAACATTTTCCTTTCATAACATGTCATACAATTTTAAACTAAAAGAAGTTGGTTAAAAATAAACATGAAAACTTGTAATGGAAGCTTCTTGGAAATAATGTCTTAAAATTCCATTCATGCCGTATAAGTTAAAAAAACATTCTTCTCGTACTTTTGTCGGAAAAGTCAAAAAGTACCTCGTACGAAAAATGACAAAAGATTCCTTTCATATCTTTTACTAAAAACTCACCAAAGGGTGAAATTGGATTTTAAAAATTTTAGGTGGATGGAAATAATATTACATATTGAGGAATCATGGATGTGGATGATAAAATACACCCCAGTAAATACTATAGTATAAACAATCTTGGATAAAAATGAGATTGTGATATTTCCCTTACCTTAGGTCTGATTTGCTTTGTATGTGTCCGAAGCTCCTGTATAATGGTTTAAATAATGTTATTGACTTATTCCAGAATCATACATATTGATATTATATCATATATGGTCATATTCTTAGCTTTTTGTTAGTAATATTTCATTGTTACTTGTTACTCGGGTCTTTATTGCCTTTTGTTCTTATGCGTGTTTTGTCAAATAAATTCTTATTATTATCTTTAGGTTATAGATACCTCATTTCTAGAATGGTATTAGTGTAGTATATATCATTTTAATTCATTCAATTCATTTATATAATCATTATGAAATGAAGATCATGTAGAACGAGTCGCATCACATTGTGGAGACGGTATTCCGTACGTACGCACGAGTGATGATATCGTTCCTATGATCGTGGAATTGTATTGGAGTATATATATATTATTTAAGTATCAATATTACATTATAATAATCATAAATAGTTACTCATTACACCATTATACCCATCCTTGTAAGGTGATAGTGGAAAATAGATTACACCACGGTGTGGAGACGGTATTCCGTACGTACGCACGCGCGGTGATTTCATTTTTCCGTAGGATGGATAGAAGGTGAATTAGGGTTGTTTCATATTTATAATAACATATCAGTATGTCAGTAATACTGATGTTATTACTTTATAATGAAACAACTAAAGAAGAATAAGTTGAAGAAGAAAGAAATTGAAAAGATCGGTAATGGATATTACCTCTTCTTTGGAACGCCTCTTTGAATCCTCCACTTAGGGAACTGAGATTGGTCTTTGAAGAAGACAAGGTCCTCTAGGATTATTCTAGGGAAGGGGAGAGGAGAAAATGGCAGGGGTTGGCCGAGCTTGAGTGCTCAAATTGGTGTGAGGAGGAGGGGGAGGAGGTGCCCTTTTATAATGGAGGAGAGGGGTACCTTAGGAATATCTCAAAATATTATTTTATATTAAAGTCAAAATCGGTTTATAATGGTTCCAAAGGGTCTTATTTAGAAGATAAAGTGGGGATGGGTCGAAATCCTATCAAACAATAGGATTTAGACAAGTTTAGGGTATTATTTTAAACTTATCAATTAGATTTAACTCTAAGTTAAATAATTTAACATTTACCGTGTCTTTTTGTTTTCTTTCACTATATGGTTAATACACTTACTATAACATGCCAAACGAACCCCAAATTGTTTAGTATTAATATATATATCCTTATCTAAGTCATTTGGCCGAACCTTAGATTTTTAGGAATAAGATAACAATTAATAATATAATATTTGATTTAAAAACTATTTTGTGTCAATTTTGACACTATTTGATATATGATTTTTGTGAAAGTCATAACAGAATTATATGTTAGAACCAAGTTGATTAAATCAACACTAATATATCATAGTAACCTAGAAAATTATTTTATTTCTTAAAAAGACTTAAATTACATTTATTATGGTATTTATAATATCAATTATATCAATATTTCATTAATAAGATAATTAATGCATCATCGTTGTGTCATAAATAAATTAAATTATTTGATGTCTAAAAATTACAAATAAAATACCATCATGTATGAAATATTTTTAGCTTTCTAATTAATATTTACAATCTAATTTATCTTATGTACAACCCTATATTAAAAATGTTTTAGTAAATATACTTTGATTTTAACTCTTTTAACTCTTCTTTGAATTAAATAATAATAAATGTCCTAATCTAATCCAAGTGGGCCTAAATGATAATATTTTACACTTAAGGTTGTTTTTGGTCGAGATACACTTGTCCAATAGGATTAGTACAAGTGTTAGGGTAATATTAATATCATATTTACCCTTAGTTACTCGATTTACTATTAACCGCGGTAAAAAAAAGTAAAAAGTTACTATTCACCAAAAATTATTTTCATCTCATTGAACCACATTTTAGTCCTTGATATTAACCGTGTCTCTCGGATTTTTGAAATTCCATTCACAGAAGCGGTAAAATTATGTTTTATGAAAAATTCAGTTTTTTAACTACCACTTAGTAGTTTCACTATTCATCAAAAATTGGTGTTTTTCAGAACAATGCCAAAATTTCATCCTAAGCTATATTTCATATTCCGAATTCAAAAATGAAGTCTATTTTACCAAATTCATAACATAGAAGTTTCATTAATTAATTTTATAATTAAATCCCGCTGTTAAAACAAATAGCGTGTTTTTAAGAAACAATATCTATCAAAAGATTGACACTTGATTATGTCTGGTTTAAATGTGAAATTACATTCAATGACTTACATTGTATTAAATTGTAAAAATATATTCTAAATATACTTTAAAACCACTCAAATTAATAATTTATCACTATTAATTATTTCGATTAAAAAAGTTGTTTTTAATTATAATTTAGTAATTTTCACTATTCATCAGAATATGAAAGTTATCTGAAAAGTACCAAAATTTCACCTTAGGCTAAATTCGATACTCCGAATCCAAAAATGAAGTCCATTTTGAGAGCTAAAATTTATAAAATTTAAAAAGTGGTTATTACTATTCATAACGGCTAGTTTGAATAATATTTTAATAGCATATCGTTGTTTCGTGAAACTCAGTATTGCGTACTACACACGCTATCGAGGAAGGTTGCGATTGCGTGTAATGCAAGGCAAGTCAAGGATGCATGTTGTGCAAGCTCCTTTTGGTGTAGCGTACAACACAAGACATTAATAAAATTAAAAAGAATATTTTTCATAAAATCTCGGGCTGTTACATTCTACTCCCCTTAAAATGAATTTCGCCCTCGAAATTCGTCGGGGTTTTAAATGGTTTACTATTCGAAAGTTTCTTTAATAGAAACCCACATCGTAAAAAGGAATATCAAAACCAATCTTTAAAAATAAAAGTATGAAACGTAACGGTTACCCAAATAAACTAATCACTGGGTTTCCACATAGGTGAAAATATGGATATGGAAGAGAAATCTAACCATCATGTTCTGATGGAGCGTGGTAGAGAACATGGCTATGGAAAATCCAGTAATCACAAATCCATAGATTTGTGATGATATAAGGTACCATCTGATTCATCAGGTATAAGATCACCCGGACAACATTTTTGGTTTTCAAGATCATTTCCATAAAGTTGAAAATTTGAATTAGAATAAATACTTACTTTATTATGGTATAATATCACTGTTGTTCGTGCCATGAACAATTTCCACTTCATATCTTAAATAAATGAAGTTGAATTTGTTATTCGTGAAGTGTTAGCAGATCATGTGATAGAATGACGGGTCATTCCATCTATCTCAAACAAAAGGTTAGCAAAAATTATATACATAAGTCGGTCTATAGTGAGATTAATCATATATGGTTCCAAAAATGGACTTATACTTCATATATCATACTGCTTAATATAATAAAACTAGTTTCTACTAAACAGGGATTTCCTGTAGGCCAGTGGTAGGCAATAAAGGCCAGTCGCACTTCGGTTGTGGGTTCGATTTCCACAGCCTTGTCCGACGCGATGGGCTGTCGCTCGTCCTGCAGGTTGTCCTTTTTTCTAAAACTATATTGCTATAACATCCCATCAATAATATCGAGAAAACTTCTATCCTTAACCAATACTAACTTATGTCCAACATAATCCATTCTAATCTTTAGGCTTATCCATAATACTGTAGTCCACTCTCATAACATAGTGAAAACGATTACCAGAGATTTAACACCATCGTCGATCCCCATATATCATAAGATATGTTTTTTTGGTCACATTCCAAACATTCAAAGTTCTTAATCATGTATTCTCTTGAATACCTTAGTGAAAACATGAATGCAGTTAAAATTTAACACTTTCCACATACCAAAATCCTCAAAATTCTATATACTCAAACCATGATATCACTTAGTCCTTATATCAATAATGAGCTCATGAATACTGTTAATCATTTCCTTTTCTCGTTTTCCCTTCATTATGCGCATATCATCTTATTTCCAAAAATATCTCAATCACTTTGAATACCACATTAGACCAATACATAAATATTCCAATACTTTATGATACAACATTATTTTGAAATCCCATTACATAAACACTTAATCATTCCACCACATCGTTATCATATTCAACATCGCCAATGGTGATCGCATGTGACTTCCCTTTGTCCTTTGCCTTAAGCGGTTTCTCATGTCGATCATCACTAACCCTTGGATTAGGGGATTTATTAGCATAATTCCCCATTTCCTTGCACTTGAAGCATTGAAGTGTTTGTGGTGAATTCTCTATAGTGTTTGCTTTATTCACATCATTAGAATCCCTTTTTCCATTACTTTGACACTCAGCTGCTCGATGACCTTCTTTTCCACACTTAAAACATTTTCTAGTCCCTTTAAGACAATCTCCTCCATGATTCTTTCCACACTTTGTGCGTAAGGTAACATTCATCTTCTTTTCACCATTATTCTGAGATTTCTCCTTGAACTCCATCTTTCGTTTCTTGTCAAAACCATGAGATGGATATGTAACACCAACTTCCATTTCTACCTTGATAGCACAACACACAACTTCTTCATAGCTACTAAAGTCTCTTATAGCTAATTCCCTTCGAAGACTTGGTTTTAAGCCACTGAAAAATCAATCAACTTTACTTTCAGGTTGGATGATAATGCCAGATGCATACCTTGCAAGTCTTGTAAAATTTGCTTCGTATATACCAACAGATTCATCATCCTTCTGCTTCAGCTAAGGAAACTCCTTTTCCATCTTTGTTCGAAGAATACGAGGGAAGTACTTACTGAAAAACAAGTTCTTGAACTCGTCCCATTCCATGGACTCAATTTCATCTCTTTGCCTCGTATTCTTAATAAGATTCCACCATTGATCAGCATCTCCTTCCAAATGATACACTGCTAGGATGACTTTATCATGTTCAGAACATTGAAGAACTGAAAATATCTTTTCAGTAGTACTAATCCATTGTTCGGCAACTAATGGATCAGTAGACCCACTGAAAGAAGGTGGACGCTGCCTCATGAAGGATTCAACAGAATGTTGCTCCTTCCTTTGCTCGTTTGGAAGTCCTTCATGATTCATAGCTTGAGAAAGTTGTGTGAGCATGGCTACAAGATTTTGCATTCCAGCTCCCATATCGTTTGGTTTCTCAGGGGGACAACCATTGCATTGCCCATCGCATTCCGCATTAACACGGTTCCTTCGGGTTCCATCCATTGACTAAAACCAAGAAGAATAGTGTGAGCAACACTAATTATAATAGGAAAACCACATAATCAAGGATAAAATTTCACACATAAGGTCTTATCCTAGTGTATTCATGGCCATTTCTAAAACACTAAGATTGTGTTCTATGCTTAGACTTATCCTTAGGGTTATTACTAAGGCTTTCACATCCTAGTTTCCAAAGGTTGACTATACCTTTCCTCTGATACCAACTGTAGAGACCCAAAGCTTGACGTACATGGACATTACATTACTTTTGTGGAATACTTAGTACATAACAAAAACACACACACAAGGATCGTAATAGTTTAGTGTCTTTGGAAACTCGGAACGTAATCTTCCAATCGTGGTGAAAGATCTTCAATATCTCCCATAAAGATCCTCCCTTTTTTTACCTAAAACCTTTCTTTATATCCTGGGGAAAAGAAAACATAAAAGGGTGAGCTCAAATTCTCAGTAAGGGTAAACAAAAGAAAAATCAATCACATCATATTCATAAGAACATAACTTTTGGAAATCTTAACCTGCAAAAGAGAGCATAATTTCATAACATGGGATAAATCATAGTAGTGAAATGAAATCCCAATAAGCATAACATAAAACATGAAACTTTGTGGAATACACACATAACCATAGAGAATCATTTCTTGTTAGTCATGACTCATTTCCAAGACTATCTTAGTGGATAAAGTCCCTTTCTGAATCGAGTCACCCTCGTTTCAGTCCTGTTTAACTGAACCGGTATAACCTACCATTCCAGCCATGTCTATCTCATGAGATATAAAATCTTTACCCAATTCATTGGAGGGAGATATAGGTCCAACCCATCTTATAATGAATCCTTTCTTATGTGTGCCACATAATCATAAATCATACATCATCGCATAACACATGTAACAAAAATGGGATTCTTGAAACATCATGACATCATAAAACAAATCATATAAGGTAAATGACTTCATAAAAATAATTCCCTCACAACATAATCAAATCAATGTAATAATAGGGATAAAAACAGAACCCTTTATCATCTTAGATGGAAAATACTTTTGATAAAACACTTAAACTCCATTCTTGAGGAAAATATCCTTTCTACCTCAAAAACATTTTCCTTTTATAACATGTCATACAATTTTAAACTAAAAGAAGTTGATTAAAAATAAACATGAAAACTTGTAAATGAAGCTTCTTGGAAATAATGTCTTAAAAATCCATTCATGCCGTATAAGTTAAAAAAAACATTCTTCTCGTACTTTTGTCGGAAAAGTCAAAAAGTACCTCGTACGAAAAACGACAAAAGATTCCTTTCATATCTTTTACTAAAAACTCACCAAAGGGTGAAATTGGATTTTAAAAATTGTAGGTGGATGGAAATAATATTACATATTGAGGAAACATGGATGTGGATGATAAAATACACCCCAGTAAATACTATAGTATAAATAATCTTGGATAAAAATGAGATTGTGATATTTCCCTTACCTTAGGTCCGATTTGTTTTGTACGTGTCCGAATCTCCTGTATAATGGTTTAAATAATGTTATTGACTTATTCCAGAATCATACATATTGATATGATATCATATATGGTCATATTCTTAGCTTCTTGTTAGTAATATTTCATTGTTACTTGTTACTCGGGTCTTTATTGCCTTTTGTTATTATGCGTGTTTTGTCAAATAAATTCTTATTCTTATCTTTAGGTTGTAGATACCTCATTTCCAGAATGGTATTAGTGTAGTATATATCATGTTAATTCATTAAATTCATTTATATAATCATTATGAAATGAAGATCATGTAGAACGAGTCGTATCACATCGTGGAGACGGTATTCCGTACGTACGCACGAGTGATGATATCGTTCCTATGATCGTGGAATTGTATTGGAGTATATATATATTATTTCAGTATAAATATTACATTATAATAATCATAAATAGTTACTCATTACACCATTATACCCATCCTTGTAAGGTGATGGTGGAAAATAGATTACACCACGGCGTGGAGACGGTATTCCGTACGTACGCACGCGCGGTGATTTCATTTTTCCGTAGGATGGATAGAAGGTGAATTAGGGTTGTTTCATATTTATAATAACATATCAGTATGTCAGTAATACTGATTTTATTACTTTATAATGAAACAACTAAAGAAGAAGAAGTTGAAGAAGAAAGAAATTGAAAAGATCGGTAATGGATATTACCTCTTCTTTGGAACGCCTCTTTGAATCTTCCACTTAGGGAACTAATATTGGTCTTTGAAGAAGACCAGGTCCTCTAGGATTATTCTAGGGAAGTTTAGAGGAGAAAATGGCAGGGGTTGGCCGAGCTTGAGTGCTCAAATTGGTGTGAGGAGGAGGGGGAGGAGGTGCCCTTTTATAAGGGAGGAGAGGGGCACCTTAGGAATATCTCAAAATATTATTTTATATTAAAGTCAAAATCGGTTTATAATGGTTCCAAAGGGTCTTATTTCTAAGATAAAGTGTGGATGGGTCAAAATCCTATCAACGAATAGGATTTAGACAAGTTTAGGGTATTATTTTAACCTTATCAATTAGATTTAACTCTAAGTTAAATAATTTAACTTTTACCGTGTCTTTTTGTTTTCTTTCACTATATGGTTAATACACTTACTATAACATGCCAAACGAACCCCAAATTATTTATTATTAATATATATATCCTTATCTAAGTCATTTGGCCGAACCTTAGATTTTTAGGAATAAAATAACAATTAATAATATAATATTTGATTTAAAAACTATTTTGTGTCAATTTTGACACTATTTGATATATGATTTTTGTGAAAGTCATAACAGAATTATATGTTCAAACCAAGTTGATTAAATAAACACTAATATATCATAGTAACCTATAAAATTAGTGGATTTCATAAAAAGTCTTAAATTACATTTATTTTGGTATTTATAATATCAATTATGTCAATATTTCATTAATAAGATAATTATTGCATCATCTTTGTGTCATAAATAAATTAAATTATTTGATGTCTAAAAATTACAAATAAAATACCATCATGTAGGAAATCTTTTTATCTTTCTAATGAATATTTAAAATCTAATTTATCGTATGCACAACCCTATATTAAAAATGTTTTAGTAAATATACTTTGATTTTAACTATTTTAACTCTTCTTTGAATTAAATAATAATAAATGTCCTAATCTAATCCAAGTGGGCCTAAATGATAATATTTTACACTTAAGGTTTTTTTTGGTCGAGATACACTTGTCCAATAGGATTAGGACATGTGTTAGGGTAATATTAATATCATATTTACCCTTAGTTACCCTATTTACTATTAACCGCGGTAAAAAAAAGTAAAAAGGTACTATTCACCAAAATTTATTTTCATCTCATTGAACCACATTTTAGTCCTTGATATTAACCGTGTCTCTTGGATTTTTTAAATTTCATTCACATAAGCGGTAAAATTATGTTTTATGAAAAATTCAGTTTTTTAACTACCACTTAGTAGTTTCACTATTCATCAAAAATTGGTGTTTTTCAGAACAATGCCAAAATTTCATCCTAAGCTATATTTCATATTCCAAATTCAAAAATGAAGTCTATTTTACCAAATTCATAACATAGAAGTTGCATTAATTAATTTTATAATTAAATCCCGCTGTTAAAACAAATAGCGTGTTTTTAAGAAACAATATCTATCAAAAGATTGACACTTGATTATGTCTGGTTTAAATGTGAAATTACATTCAATGACCAACATTGTATTAAATTGTAAAAATATATTCTAAATATACTTTAAAACCACTCAAATTAATAATTTATCACTATTAATTATTTCGATTAAAAAATTTGTTTTTAATTATAATTTAGTAATTTTCACTATTCATCAGAATATGAAAGTTATCTGAAAAGTATCAAAATTTCACCTTAGGCTAAATTCGATACTCTGAATCCAAAAATGAAGTCCATTTTGAGAGCTAAAATTTCTAAAATTTAAAAAGTTGTTATTACTATTCATAACGGCTAGTTTTAATAATATTTTAATAGCATATCGTTGTTTCGTGAAACTCAGTATTACGTACTACACACGCTATCGAGGAAGGTTTCGATTGCGTGTAATGCAAGGCAAGTCAAGGATGCGTGTTGTGCAAGCTCATTTTGGTGTAGCGTACAACACAAGACATTAATAAAATTAAAAATAATATTTTTCATAAAATCTCGGGCTGTTACATGTTTCGTTGTAGAAATATTGGGATAGTTGGGTGAAAATTTTATTTCTTCAACCGTGATGGAAGGTAGTTTCTAAAATTTTCTTACCCTTCAATTGTTAAGCATCAGTAAGTGAGAGTTTTAGATATATTTCATGACCCAACATCAAAATTACTCAAATCTATACTCTTGATGAGGAGGCTTTGGAGGGTAATTTACAGGGTGTATTTTTTTCAGATCAAGGAACATGTCACACTATTTATGTTTCTACTGTATGTCGATCAGATAGAAACAACATAAATCATGGGAGTTCATAATCTATGACCAGATTATCATGAGTTTGTACTCATCATGATTTTATACATTAAAGATCTACTATCATTAGTTCCCAGCTGTTTTGGAAAAAATTGTAGTCAATCTTTCTGTAGTACGTCTCATCCATTGCTATCTATTTAATCTAGTGGGGGTTTCCCATTGGATCCTAATAAAGAAATTTTTATCTTTTCTTGTATAGTATATATTCATCAATAGTTAACATTTAAAAATATTTTTTATTATGGATTTTATGGTCAGTTTTATACTCTAGGATCCACTATTCTAGATGATTCAGTTGATGTAGCAGAATCAAGATGTCTTTCTATTATATTTTTTGTGTCACCTACTTAATGTGACATTTTTTATAAAGATACTACTAGTTGAATTAATGAACTCTATGAATTCATATTAGATGATTCCTTTTAATTTTATGTAAATTCATGTATAAATTTATGGTCTATTGAAGTATGGTTTTGTTCTTCCAAGTGTGTCCCCTTGGAAAGCATCAGTTCAATTGATAATATAATGAAAATGATGTATGTGTTTTTCTATAAATTATCCTCACCTGAATCTTGGGATTCAAAATAATAACTTCCCTCTATTATAGATTGATGAATTATTTAATTCACATGTCCACCGCTGCACCCCTCCACCCCCCCCCCTGCCCCTTGCCCCCTGCCCCCCTCCAACCAACCCCCTACATCCTACCCCCTGCCCCCTGACCCCCTCCAACCTGCCCCCCTGCCCCTTGCACCCCTCCACCATGCACCCTGCCCACTGCCCCCTGCCCCCCTCCACCCTCCCCCCTTCCCCTACCCCCTGCCCCCCCCCACCCTGCCCCCCTGCACCCCTCCACACTGCACGCTGCCCCATGCCCCATGCCCCCCTCCACCTAGCCCCCTAGCCTGCACATCCCCCCCTTCACCCCCTGCCCCCTCACCCCTGCCCCCTGCCCCCTTCCACCCTGCCCCACTGCAACCCTCCACCCTGCCCCCTACCCCCTGCCCCCCTCCACCCAGCCCCCTAGCCTACACAGCCCCCCTGCCCCCCTCCATCCATTCCCAGTTGCTAAATAATGTTTTTTTATTATGTACAAGTGTTTTATGAACCTGATTTTCCTATGATACTAAACATTTAGATCCATGAATGTATTATTATGTCAAAGGACCCTTGGTATCCAGTGACTCACTAGCTAGAGAAGCATAAAACACATGTTCCCCATCAAGATGAGTGCTATATTAAGCCTTGAATATACCTTTTTACCAAGACTCTAGAAGTTCACTATGGAATTGCCTTTGTTTCCTAGACAATCTGTTGTTTAACTTTGAACTGTTTTTCAGCAGAGAACCAAATAAACTCTAACGACACTATGTAAATTCCTCTGTTTCCTAGACAATGTTTTGTTTAAATATCACATCCCATGTGACATAGTCACACAACATGGGACCCATCTTAAAAGTCTAACGGCACTTAAAGAGTGTCTTGGTTCAAACAACTATTTTAATAAAAAGATGGAAACCCCCTATAGGGATATAAAAAGGGTCAAGTATGATGTGTCACTCAAACTTCATAAAGTTCTCCTCTATTTTCAAAACACCTCATGAATTTCATCATAAGACCAAAAAATTTCCTAAAATACAATTTTGTTTTAAATCATTTCCCAAATTATATAATGCACCCCCAGACAGCCCCCCTGCACCCCCAGACAGCCCCCCGTGCACCCCCGGACAGCCCCCACGTTCACCCCCGGGCAGATCCCATTGTATGAAAATTCATAGGGTCATCTATCGATTCCCTAATTATTCATTTGTTCAATTGATATTCCATTTTTATGAGATTTATTTTCCCACAATACTCCCCATCACCCCCTTCACACCCCCTTCATACTCTTTGAATCTCTGTCAAATTGTGTCCAATGAGTGGGCTCATAAAGGATAAGTGAAATTGAACTAAATAAGTAAATCCAAAAGGCATGGGTGGTGCAATGGTAATATTTCGGCATGACTCATCCGTACGCTGTATGTCCATGACGAAGGAAAAGAAAACAAAAACAAAACAAAAACAACATAGTATAAAGACAAAAAAATGAAACACATAAATTAATCTCTCCAATACCCCGATCTCCCTCCCTTGGAAAGAAAACCGTGTAGCCTCCTCCAGTGCCCTTCTGGCCCCCTTCGCATAATATAACTACCCTCCATCCGTAGATAGCAGTAAAAGCCTAAGTGTACAATGCGATAAAGAAAATAAAATAAAAATTAAATAACAACATACATGTTTCCAGTGAATAATTATATCTCTAGTTTATGTGATTTTTCTATAGAAACTTAATGCTCTTGCGGTAATCCACTTTGATTGCTGCAATTCAGGATAAAGATTGACAACAATTAATACCTTTCAAAGTAAAATCACATGTAATTGGCCAGGGACTGATGACTATCACTGAGTAGGCATATTAAATATATGGGAGAACTTAAACTAATGAACCTATATATTTGTACACATATTTCCAAGCACAGTAGAGTAATTTGGAAGAGTAAAAAACTGAAATTTTTAAATGCATGAAAAACCTATAACATCCCACAACAAAGTATAAAGCACTTAATCTATGTAAAGAAGAAAAAATATAGGCCCAATAACTAGTAGGTAGGTCTAATCAAACCAAAATAGATAATACAGTCTAATCATGAGGCCTCCATTCTAAAAATAGTCTAAACACCACATCCACCAAGCACCAATACACACCATATACACTATGTCTACCTAAATATCAATAAAAACAACCATTTTCATAATACATTTTATGTTCAACATGAACCCACCTAAGGTTGAGTATAAATATAACCAGTAGCACACCCCAAAATCAAGAATTAAAGCACCAATAAGTAGTTATATTGAAACAAAATAATAGAGGGTAAAGAATGGTGGATGGGGATGAAGACAGTGGATTACCACTGGTTGTGGGGGAGAACCGTCAGGAATGGAGGAGGAGGGGAGGCAGCTCGGATCAGCTTTACGGGAGGAGGGTTGGGGTGAGGAAGGCCACGGCGTGGAGGGATCAAGGGTTTTCAGGGTTTCTAGGGGGGGTCGACCTCGGCGTTAGAAGAGAGACGTCAGGAGGAGGGTTACAGCGAGGAGGAGGGTCGTGGCAAGGAGGCTTCAGAGAGCAGGGTCATGGCAAGGAGGCATCAGAAGAGCGACGTCAATGAGGAGGGTCGTGGCGAGGAGGCATCGGGGAGGAGGTTCATGGAGATGAGGAGGGTGCGGTGAGGAGGCATCAGGGAGGAGGGTTGCGGTGAGGAGTAGGGCGTAGCGAGGAGGCATCAGGGAGGAGGGTCACAGTGAGGAGGAGGGCGCGGCGAGGAGGAGACCATGGGGGAGAGAAATGGCGAGGGCAGGAGGGTCAAGGAGGAGCCCGATGGATTTTGGGGGAAAAAAGGGCACGACTGATTTTAGGCACGGTTTCTTTATTAAACCATGGCTATAAATTGGCTATATCCACGGACCTATATAACTGTGGCTATAGGTCCATGGCTATAGCCTTATTTTGTAGTAGTGAATGAAATAAAATCAAAAGGGGTAGTTATTTTATTATGTCATACCCTGATTCACCCCCCCCCCCCCCCCCCTCAGTGTATCCAACCTAGTGGACCTAACAACTGGTATCAGAGTAAAATGTTAATGTTAGTGTTTCTCTCTCAATGTAGAAAATCAATCACAAAGGGATTTGGATCTTCGATGGGAATAATTTTCAGATATGGAAGAATCAAATGCAACACTACTTTAGATCATTGGGAATGGATGTGTTTATAGCAGTGATTCATGGTATTTCAGATGATATCAATAGTTATGCTTTATCAGAAGATGAAATAAGGGAATTAGATACAGAATAAAAGGGATTCAATGATTTAGGGGGATCCCAATCCAATTCAGTATATATGAAGGTGATGTTGTGAAAAACATCACAAGATATGTGGAAAAAGATATTGAATATTTATTAAGGAGATTCAAAGGTCAGAGAGGCAAAGATGCAGGTTATTTGGAACAAGTATGAATATTTTAGAATGAACCCAAATGAGTCTATTAAGGCATTATTTCATAGGGTTAATGTTGTAGTGGAATACATGTCAATTTTTTCGGAGTTCATTGAAGATATAAATATTGTGAGGTTCAATCTGAAAGTTTCATTATTAGAAGATAACGATCTGAAAGCACTGATGCATGATAACTTGCATAGTACCCTTATAGCCTAAGAAATGAGAAATGATGATCTTGATTCTATGGAAAATGGAAAATATAAAGAGGTTTAATTATAGGCCAGGAATAAACTCAATATTGAAGATTCTTAGGATGAAGAAGATACAGACGAGGTGGTGTCATTCCTTTCTTCAAATATTTAAAGGGGAAAAGGAATCTTCAAGGGGAAACTTCCACTTCCTTTCTTTAGAAGTGGAAAGGTTAGCTATCTTGCAGAAATATTCCACACAAATTTCTAATAAGATAATGATGATGAAGTTGAAATTCAAAAAAAGAAATATTCATCCTATGTGAAAGGCAAGAAACAGTTCAATAAAAATTTATGTAAGAAAAACAACTTTCTTTCACAAGAATGAGATAGTTAAAATGGATCTGAGGATGAAGAATATGATGAGATTGAGAACTGTAAAGATTGTGGATAAAATTTTATGGTGGATGTTGTCGGTAGTACTCAGAAAAAGGATGCAACTATCATTGATGAAGAAGAAGAAGAAATTGACGGAAGAGTCTATATGGAGCCTGAATTAGAAGCATCCCTTGAGGAAATGGACATTTGGAGAGCCAAAACGAAGAAATCCAACAAAGTGAGTCATGATGAAAAACTCCATATGAAACAATAGGAAGAATATATGTCTGATTAGGTAAAAGAAATTGAAAAAAAACGTCTTCCCGGATAGAGATCTTAGAAAATTTTGAGGAACATAAACTTATGGTTGAGGAACTAAAAAGGGAGATCGATGGCTTCAATAACACAGTGAAATATCAAATCAAGTGTATCAAATAACTAGAAGAAGAATTTGATGGTCTATGACAAAAGGTAAAGGACCAATAAAAACACTCGACTCCTAGTATGATACCAGGAAAAAAATCATTCAGAAGATAGAAAATTTGAAAATGGGGTATAGTAGCCAAGAAAAAAAGAAGCAACAACTGTATTCATATGTGAATGATGATGTAGGGATTTACCAAAAATAGAAAATTCTGATAGTTGAAGTCAAAAAGTAAGAACCCATTCCAAAATTAAAAATTGATTTTGGTACGGAGAAAAATCTGAAGATTCAGAGAACCTAAGGGGAAATTAGAAGTCTATAAGTGGCATGAAGGAATACACCCTCCACCAGGTGTTATTGTTGTGGAAATATGGGACATTCACAGAATGTATGTTCCATTTCCAATAGATACTAAAGGGTACAAGAGAAATAGTGGAAGCCAAACATAGCACAATATTGTAGAACATATTTTGATTGACATTGTTTTTGGTGTATAGGATTTGGGCACATGGCTAGATATTGTACATCAAACGTGTAGAGGATGTGCTAATGCAGAACTGAAACATTCACAAGTACAAAATCAAAGAATAATAAAATGAGATAAAAATATAAAATCAATTTACACCTTTACACGATTAAGATGGTCCATCATAATCTAAGGAATCTCATTATTTCTAATCCATTCTGAGTAAGAAGTCAAAACAAGGATCAAGAAGAAGAGAGTTGAGAAAGCAGTGGTTGTAGAAATTTCCCTTAAAGCATCATACCATTCTGGTATATAGATATATCACAGTGGTTGCACATCTCACACGACAGGTAATAAGGATCTTGTTATAGGCATAAAATATGACAAAGAATGAGTTATCATTTTTTGAAAATAATGAAGGCCTGAATATTATTAGCTTTGTAAAGGCCATATTGGGGGAAAAGAAATAGGATGTGATGATGTATTAGTAGTAGAAGGCCTCATTCAAAACTTACTAAGTGTATATCAGTAATGAGACTTAGGGAACTCTATAATATTTACTAAGAAGATGTTTATTTTCATAGGAAGAGATAGTGCATTTTTTCTAAAAGGGAAAAAACAAAGGGAAATCTCAACCCTATAAGTGGAGAAGAAGATATGTGCTTTTTATTTAGATAGTAAGAAAACAAACTCTCAAACAAATGATTAGGTCATCTATTCCAACCATCCCTAGATGATCTGGGGAAGTGTGATGCAGTTAGAGACCTCTCTAAGAAGTCATGTGATCATACACATACCTGTGATGCTTTCCAATAAGGGAATATCATTAGTAAGACGTACAAAAAAATGTAAATGAAGTCATCATGAGTGCTTGAGTTAGTGCATACTGATTTTTTTAGACCTATCTCATCATGAGCCATTTATGAGAAGAGATATTATGTTCTTTTCATTGATGACTATATTAGAATGGCAAGGGTATTTTTAATTTCTCATTGGTTTGATGTGTTCAATTTCATAAAATAGTATCAGAGGGAATCTGAAAGGATTATTGGGTAGAAAATTCTAAAGTTTCATAATAATAATGGTATGTAATTCAAAAAAAATCACGGAGAAGACAATCTTGAGAAACATAGGATAAGGCATCAATTTTATTCCGTGAGAACTCCTCAATAGAATGTAGTGGTTGAAAGAAGAAATTAGATCATCAACAACATGGCTAGAATAATGATTATTGAAAAAATCATACTAGATAAATTTTTTAAGGAAGTGGTATTGACATAGGTCTATATTTCTATCAGGGCTCTGTTATGCATGAAGTAATGAAAGACCCCATATGAGATTTGGTATGGAAGCAATCCCATAATAAAATACTTTCGAATGTTTGGAAGTAAGTGATTTATTCTAAAAAAGAAAAACATGGGATATTTGAGTCACGTGAAGTTGAGGGGATCTTCCATGGATACTGAAGAAAAAGAAAAGCATATAAATACTTTAATAAGAGGTAGGAAAAAATATTTGATAGAAATGATGTCACTATAGTGGAAAATGAATAGATCATTTAATATCACAGTGAACAGTTTCCTAATGAATGTGATGGGGAGAAAAGAAACACACAAGGGGAAAATGTGGAAGTTATTGATTAAAAGGAATACATAGATGATGGTAATGAGGAAGTAATGTCTATATCTACATAGAAGCCGAAGGGTCAAGATGAAATTTAAAGGAAAAAATTCATTGGTGATCAGACAGTGCCAGTTCAGACAATAAGAATGAAGTCAATGCAGTATACATCTTTCCTATCTCAGGTAGAGACTAAATTATTTGTTGATGCAAATGAAGATGAAAACTAGGTTCAGGATATGAATGAAGAGCTAGATTAGATTGAGAATAATTAGATGTGGGTGATTGTTTTGAGGCCAACAGATAAGATCACATTAGGACTAAATGGGTCTTTCATAATAAGATGAATAAATATGGAACATTTATTCGAAACAAATCATGACTAGTGTGCAAAGGATACTCCCAGATAGAGGGTATTGATGTTGATGATAGATTTGAAACTGTTTCAAGGTTGGGAACAATAATTTTATTCTTGTACATTGCAGTGCAACAAAATGTCAAGGTTTTCTAGATGGACATGGAATCTTCATTTTTGAATGGGTCTCTGGAAGAAGAAGTTTATTTTGAGTAGCCAGTTGGTTTTCTCATTCAATATAATGAGAAAAAAGTTTTTTGGATGAAGAAACTTCTATATGGGTTAAAATAAGAACCAAGAGCATGGTTCTCGAGGCTTGATCAGTATTGGAATAAGCTTGGCTTTCAACGTGGTGGAGTTGATTACAATCTCTATTTCAACAATGACAGTAATCAAAGAATGATGGTGCTAGTTTATATCGATGACATAACATTTGGTGGATCATATGAATCTTAGTGCATAAAATTTTCAAAATTCATGAAAAGTGAGTTTGAAATGTCAATGATTGGTGAGATAACATTTTTCCATGTTTTACAGGTGACACAAGGAAGGAATAGAACTTTCATTTCTCAATCCAAATATTCCAAGGTGGTTCTGAGATAATTTAGAATGGAAAATTCCAAAGAGATGAAGACTCTGGTTGCTACCTGAATGAAATTATCGAAATATGGTGATGGAAAGGAAATTCATGTCACATAATACATTTATATTATTATATGTTTACTATAACTGACAACAAAAATACTAGATATTGTTTTCTCCACATTCCAAGTAGTACGATATCAAAGCAATCCCATGGAAATCCATATGCTTGTAGTGAAAATAATAATTTGGTATATCAAAGGAACTATGGATTTAAATTTGATGTATATAGAAAAATATCATCCAGAGCTATTGGGATATACATATATATATTGGGCCAGATCATAAGATGATATAAAATCAATGTTAGAAGGTGATTTCTATATTTGTGGTTTGTGTATTTCTTGGATGAGTGAGAAACAAGATTGCATTTCATTGAGCAGTACAAAAATCTGAGTATATGCCGCCACTCAAGCATGCACACATTTATTATGGATGAATTATCATCTTTATGATATATGAGTTTAAGTGAATTCACCGATCATAATCCAATGTGATAATTCGAGTAAAATCAATCTTAGAAAAAATTAAGTTCATCACTCAAGTAAAAATCACATTGAGATCAAATATCATATTATCAAGGAGAAGGTGGAGCAAGGGATTGTGAAGTTGGAGTATGTGGCTACAGATCTACATGTTTTAGAGATTCTAACAAATTCCTTACCCAAAGAAGCATTTGAGAGACATCGACTGGCTCTGGGAGTTTATTCGACTCATAGCACTTGGAAAAGTGGGGATGTATGACCCCCTCTCTCCGATGAATGATGTGTTTTTCTGAAATGTAATGATCTATGTTATCTACTCTGTTGCAGACCTAAAAGGAGTGACCTTTGGGTTTGTTGAAAATGGTGTAGAAATATTGACTCATAAAGGGGGATAAATTATGGATAAATAAGGGAGAAACGTGTCATAGTTAAAGACATGAGGAGAAGCTGATACGTAGAGAATCTACATAGGGGATAGAGAGAAAAAATATAGGGAGAGTATGAATTTTAAATCGGAATATTCTAAAATTGATTGATCAAATATGATATATCACAATAGATAATGATCATGATGAATTAAGTTGATTGGTTTCAAGAATTTGTGTCATGAATGAAGTGATTCATTGTTGAACTTTTCATTATACTCTTGTTTCTCACACAGAGAATTGCTCATTGGGGCTTAGAGTGTGTGTTGAGTAAGTATTTGATCTCTATCTGAATTGAATTAAGAAAATGGTGGCAGAAGATGGATGAATCTATAAAGAGGTATCAATTTATGAAATAGTTTTCAACAAACCCAAATGGGGTTATTTTTTTTCAAAAATCACTCAAGGTAACATTGAATCATTTTTGAGTTGTTTGTGTTTTTTGAAAAAGAGTGTTTTCTTGTTGAAAAAAGGGATTCCATAATGTTTTGTGGTGTTCTAGAGATATTTATGACAGCTTATTTGGGCCATCATAATTGGAAAATAGAGAAATGTGTTTTTGGATAATAAATATACAAGAAAGATTGAAGGTGATTTGGAATCTTCTGTGCAAGGCATGTTTCAAGATCAGAATGTCAAAAAATGGAAAGGGAACGATGTACATGGAATATTTGGATATGTATGAAAAATATGAGGTTTCATGAAACAATCCTACATGCCCAATGTAACATCAAATTGGTTTTTTCACACACAGAGGGAATCTTCTGTGATGTAGTGAATCTTCCACCCAGTGGTCAGTAACGCCTATAAATAAGAGGTGACCCCCCTCATTCAATGTATCTCAATACTTAGAGAGAATCCAAGCTCCAGATCACTGGTGTATGCTCCTTGTACATAGCCCAGTGAGGGTGAACCAAGTAAAATTGATATCTCTTATGCATGCTTTAAGATTTATTCATACTCTTTAATGGGAAGGAGAGAGAAGAGAGTTTTTTCTAACAATGAAATAAGAACAAAAGGTATAGTTTTTTTAATCTTTCATAACCTGATTCACCCCCTCTCAAGGTATTTGACCTAGTAAACCTAACCATTATTTTTATGACAAATTGAAATAGATGAGTTTGTTTTTTATGATAGATTAGTAAGATATATATCAAAAGATGAGGTTTTTAGATGAGTATGTTCCTATGATATATTTTTAGTGTTGTTATAAAAAACTAATGTATGTAGTAATATCTTTTATAGTTATGAATACACCGATTATATGTATAATACTTATGAATAGGGTTTTTCAATCATATATTAATTATTTTGTTAGAGTCTTCATTGATGTTATTTTAATTTATTTAAAATAGAATAAAATCATGTTGAGAAATTGAGAATACTTTTAGAGTTTCTTATTGAACATGGTTCATATGAGAAGATGTCTATGTTTCAATTCTAGGAACATGAGGATATTTTTCTTAGTCATGTTATCATAGAGCATGGTATGATAGTGGGACCCTTGAAATTGATACAAATATTGTTTGATTATACCGAAGAATATTTCTAAAGTGAATATTTTATTATCCTTACAAGGTAAATTTATTTGTATTTTTACCCATATTTTTTCAGATTGAGACTCAATTTTAACTTTTACTAAGAAAGGGAATGATATTTATTAGATATAAGAATTTTATTATGTACTAAAATAGTCAAAACCATTGAATAGTACTTGTCATGGTTTTTTTTGGAGTACACCATGGTTTAGTGAAAGTCACTATGTCATGGTTCGTGTCTATGAAATTTTCCTTCTGTATAACATTTTAAAGGTTCAGTTGGTAAACCAACCTAATAGATATAATATTTGGTTATTTATTTTATTTTGAAAATTTTCAATATTTTAAATGTATTAAATGGTCATTTAAAGATGAAAAAACTATTAATAGGATTGATGTATACATTTCAAATGTGTTGAAACATTTAGAATTTTTTTAAAATTTTCAAGAATATGATGAATTTTTTTAGGTTGTCAAAGGCCTATATAAATTGGCTGAATCATTTTTGTAATTTTATCATTAATTAAATTTGATTTTGTGATCGCAATAACTCCTCAAGGATGATTCTATTTTTTTCTCATGTTTCTCTTTTCATTAAAAATAACCTTCTACAAGATTTAGAATAAAGGGAGATCCTACCCAAGAATTAGGTGATTTTGATGATCCATGGATACCTCAAGAGGAATGTGTCTTTTATTTACTTCTTATTCATATCGATCAAATTATTTTGAAATTATTTGATAGGGTGGATCGATTAGTGTAAGTAATGAATATTTGGTTGATCTTTATTTATATTCATTTTAATCATATAGATATATTCTAAGATTAATTGAGTTTTGGACTATTTATCCATTTCATTTAGATGTTATAAATTCATTTGAACCATTTACAGGTTTCAATGAAAATATTTCAATGTGTGGTTTGTTTTTTTTAATCAACTAAGAATTATAGAAAATAGTTTTTTATGGTACAATGACATAGTACACAAAAACGAATCATTCTGGTTCTTAAAATTGAATCATCCTAGCATAGAGTTATGCAAAACATGTGTTTTATTATTGACATTGCAATACCATGTCGTAGAGGAACATATATATATATATTGGGTGGTATAAGAAAAAAATGAAAAATGTATAATTATAGGATAATTCTTAATGTCAAGAAGAACCAATTAATTTTCCATGGTTTCCATCAAATCAATGATTGGCCATAGCATAGAACAACACATTTTGGATTAGTGAAGTCCTTATTAAAATGGAATTATCTCTATAATGTCTAGGAAGAATATTGAAGTAAAAAATGAATTGAATATGAAATAACCAATGGATAACTCAAAATGACCACAGAAAAGTGTCTCAACACATTAAATTTCAAAGGACTAAATCACCTTCATAATGACGATACTTCACGATGTTTTTAACATAATTTTTAATAAAATATGATATGTTGTTAAAATTCAAACCAATGTACATCGATGTGTTCCCTATAATCCCACGCTGAATCCATGCGGGTATTTAAGCTATATCAAAACAATATGGTAGATCATATCTTGTTTTAAATTGAATTTACAAGAATTTATAATTTATATTATTTTTATAAATTAATAAATAAGATAGTTTGTTAAAAGTGTATATTTATTTTTTAATCATTCATAAATGTAAATATAACATGTTTATATTAAGGTATTATTTTGAAATGTTATTTAAAAATTTACGAAAATTGTTTTCAAATGTGATCAGCAGTTTAAATAAAATCACATGTGAAAAATTTATTTTATGTAAATTTTTTATATAAAAATATAATTTTTATTATTTGATAGTCAAAGTGTCTATAAAAATGTAATATTTTGAATATAAATTAGTTATTATTAATAAAATTAATATGATAATACGAAATTTTCATATTGTATTAAATATAATTATTAAAGATTACCCATTACTTAATTATAATGTGTTTATAATTTTTTTTAATATGTTTATAATTTTTTTTAATTCTTCAATATATGAATCCTTAATTTATTCATTTTATCCACTAATAGATTAATTGATATAATTTTTTTATTATAAATTATTATATATTCTTTAATTTAAAGTGGTAAACTTTTTCTATATTATCAAACATGCATATAAGTAATTATTTTTTAGGAGTGATAAATAATTTATTTTTATTCTACCTTGAATTTTCATTTTTATTATGACATGAAACTAAATAAAGATGTTTTTTATAGTTTTATACATATTGGGTGATTGAATTATAATGGAATATAAGTCCCTCTTGAGTAAAGTATCCCTAGGTAGAGGTACTTTAGGTCAGATGGCTCACTAGTCTGGAGCCTTGTCTAGAAACATGGGGGGATGGGTACATGTCTCTCCCTGTTTACTATTATAATTGTTGTTGATTTCATATGATTTTAAGAATTTATAAGAAAAAATTACATCTACCTTATTCATGGGATGAATTTGGATATGTATGAAAATATTTTTCAATAAATGTTTTTTGTAAAACATGCTTTGATTTTTATAAAGGATAAAATGTTAATATGGTATGAAAATATTAAATTTATTGAAGGAATATGATCCATAACTATATCATTAGAATCATATATACACATAAAGGGAATAACATGTGATAATATGGTTATATTAAATACCTTTTAAAAATTTTATGTTTTAGATTCATTCCAAAGAGTCACTTCTGAGAACATTGATCGTCCAGATAGGTAGACCATGACAAACATGGGTGAAACTATATTATATTATTTAAGGAAATTATGTAATGATGTGAACCTAACTGTTAGGTTCCTCAATTGTTTAGTTTTATTTTATATACACATAACATGGAAACCCTAATAGTTATGATACCAGATAAATAGAGTTGATTGAACATATATGATTTATTATGGAAAAGATGTATCCACTAAACCATCCAAGATTCATATATTATGTTCATGAAATTGTCATATACTACATATAGTCATAACTTATTTTTAGGATAATCGATGTAAGTCATGAAGAAATATAGATCATTTCCCATTAATGGGTTTGATTTATTTTAAATGGGATAACATTTTAGTGGAGACACAAATAATAAAATTTATTATTAAACATATTTATAATAGGCTAATCAGTTGATAAAAGAATTAATTATAAATAAATTTCACCAACATAATCTAATTCTATAACATGTTTTTAAAGAAGCTAAGGGTAAAATGATTTTTTTAGGGATAAAAGTTTGTATCCATATTTGAGTTTAAATATGAGGGATATGCTGCCACCACCCATTACTGATATATTTTATATAATAAAATGTTATTTTCAAAATGATAATCCATATTCATTGAAGACCATATAATATAGGAATATAATATTTTATTTATTAAATATTCTTATTAATTTAATAAATTTTATTTTCTAACACAACAATTTTTTTTATTAGTCTGATATTATATAGGGTGAGAGGTCTCTGAGAGTATTGTGGGAGGATTTTTTTTTTGAATTTGAAAAGTTTAATGCTGAAAAATAAAAGATTTTGTCAGTTAATATAAAAATTTCATTTAACATAATACCTTAAAAGTATAAAGAATATATTCTATAAATAGGAACAAAAATATTTACTTTTATTTAACATAACAAGGTAAGTGTAAAATTATATCCTTAAGAAATTAAGGATTTATTGGAAATTAAATAATGTAAAAAAGTTACTTTAGTTACCAAAATTATCTCACAGTGAAATTTTAATGGAAATTTTCCATGAATGGTGTTGATGATGAACATATAAAGAGTTCTAAGTAGACAATAAAAGTTATTAACCTCCATGAATTTAAATATTTTACATATAGGAGTTTGAATACAAATTCAAAGAGTTGATCATTTGGAACATGGTTCCTAATATTCACAATTATTTATTTATTTATATATGTTACTCATTAAATGACTTTAGATGGAGTTTTTTTATGATCATATAAAGGTGTGTTTGTAATTACATATAGATGTTATGAGACTAATGAAACATAAAATGTGTATTAAATATAAGGTTGATCCAGCCATCTATCATATGTAATTTTTTTAAAGACACTTGTGTATAGTTTTGTTAAGTAATATTGAATAGTTAAATAATATAAAATGATTTATGTTATAGAAAATGAATACTCCATTTTAGTATTATTTCATGTTTTATTCATATATTACAAGAATTGAAATAATAATTTACCTCTTAGAATATGAATTTTAGTTATCTTTAACATATTTTCATCATGAAGTATTACTGGCTGGGTTAAAATGTTGATGTTAGGGTGTGTAGGAATTCATATCTTGATATGGAGTATTCTCACTAGGAACAAAATATATTTCGTGTGATGGATGTCCCACTAAGTATATACAACATGAATTTTCATAAAATATGAATTTGATATTATTAGAGTTTATGGTTCATATTTAAACCTCTTACCTATGGTTATAAATATACCTTTTATGACAACATTTATAATTTGATAAATTTATTATAGAGGCCTCAAGGCTTAGATAATCAATTAGTGGTTGGTTATGTCGTTAAACTTATTGTCATTTGGAGATTAACCAATATGGTATTTTCCCTCTCATATGATGAGTATGAAATTTGGGACGTTGATTGAGATATATTGGGAAGTGTATGTCCATAAAAAGATAGTAAAAACGATGTTCTTAAATATTTGGGTGAGGGCATGTGATGTTCTCATCTTTGAAGATAAATTATATTTAATTCATTCATCGACTGGGCCAATCTATATTTGTAGAATTAAGAACATATAAAAATTATATTTGGTATTGACATACTCTATGTCCAATGGTCTATTGATTTCTTTGAAAAAATGATTATATATTATTCATACTTGCATATAATTTAGCTGGTGAGATATATGCATTTGATAGGGATCATGAAATATCCATTTGTATCTTGAGTATCATTGATGGTTTTATAGAGGATAATATTTTCTTACATTTATTAATCTAGTAATTCATATTTATTTTAATGATAAAAAGGTATTTTGGGTTGTATATTTTTTCCAAATGAGGATCAAGTTTATTAAACAATGATTTCTTCTCTTAAAGTGTTTGGGGGATATCTAGAAGATGTTTTGTATAAATATTCAGTGCGTCTTAAAAATTATGTGATACATAGTTAATTGATGGTAGCATTTAAAAAAATTGGATGTATCTAAGTGTATTTTTTTATTCATTTTCAAGAGTAAGTGTATATGATGTTAGATAATCTGAATGTGTACTATGTCTATAAGGATTTTAATGGAAGTGGGAAATTGTTGGATTTTTTAGTAAAATAGGCATAAGGAATATGTTATATATAATGTGTTCAGTTCTAGAATGAACCAAGACATCATGAATGTCACTATTTATTGGTTCATTTTATTAGAGTTATCTTCTAATAAAAAAGTACACTAGTTCAATCGATCATATAACCCACCAGCTATCATATTTAGCTTTTGATATTTTTATAATTCATTTGAGGAGTTTGAATATGTTACATAATCATCAAAATATTAAATATTTATTAATTGGATTGAGTCTTATATTTCAAATGAGTTGAAATGTTTATGAAATGTACCATTAATTTGATGAAAATTTTGAGGTTCATGAAGGCCTATATAAATTAGTTCAACCCTTAGAAAGTTTATTTCATTTATTTAATGTGATCTTGTGACCATTAAAACTGCTCAAATCATATTCTCTATTACTCTCATTTATCTATGTTCTTTAAACATGAGGTTTTAGAATACTATGAATTAAGAGAGATCCTACCCAACCATTCGATAATTCCCATGATTTATATATATATATATATGAAATAAGTGGTCTACTTATTTCTTCTTAGTGATTTGATAAAATTAATAAAAAAATTATTGATCGAATTGATTGATTGGTGTATTATTTTATACTCTTGTAATTATTTATTTATATTAATTTCCAATTTATAGAAATATTATGGGATTAATTGGGTTTTATATTATTCTTATTCATTATTTTTATGTTATAAACCTCTATAAAAACCCCTCAAGTATTGTAAATATACTTTTGAAATTTTCACAGATAAAATGATTAGTTCTTGGGCAATTTAAACACCTAAATAATGTATTATTTATGAGGTATATTTTGATGAATTGAAATATGTAGTTGAGTGTGTTTTTATAAAATTGTTTATATTCATTTCTTACAAGTCTAAATAGATATGTCCCCAAGAACGTAACTATGAAACTTGTTATTTAAAACTTATAGTAATAGTTCTTATGATTATGTTTTTTAGGCATTAATTTCATGGATATTTTTTATGATTTATTTAGATTATAAAATATTGAGAATATAAGGTCCTGGTATTTCTAAAAACCTTCTTTTTCCTTTTTCCTTTTACATTAGGGTGTGATGAGTTCATTATTTATAATTTATATGTATATATAATTGAATGTTTAAGTTTTAGGAAATTTTATTTTCCCTTACACCTAGTCCCCTTCCCTTTATAATGGTAATATCATTTACCATTACATAAACCCTTTTCCTTTATTTTGTAAGGGTAATGTCATTTTTGATCAACTAGGTGAAGGCGAATCCCAATTAATGTGAGTGTAATTCAATTAGATGAGGGGTCATCTAGTTAATGTAGGGTGATCTTACTTATGTAAGTGTCATTCTTCATTCACATAAGGGAAATTTTCATTATAAACAATGGTTATGTTTAGTTCTGTAAATGTTATACCATTTGATGTATGGATATATGACTCATGTCTATGTCCTTTCCATATTATCATATTCATATTTGTTTCTTCACATCAATTTTATCTGATTTATATGTAAGGGATATCTAGATCTCAATCTTCTATAAGGGTACCACCCATCTTTACATAATGGTGGTTACCATGTCACATAGTGGTAATTCCATTATGATATTTTTATTCCTACATAACATGAAATATGATTCTATAAAATAAATTGAATCAAAATTTGAAATAGAATTATTTAATATATGTTAAAAATAATAGGGATTTATTTTAAACTTTTGAACTTTTGGGAAGATTTAAATTTGTTAGGAGAGGAAAATAATACGAAAATCGATTTTAAATGTACTAAAAATAATTGTTCAATGATTTTTAACAGATTTCATAAGGAATTGCTCTCTATAATTCTAAAAATAGAACCTACCCCTAGTTTAGAATTTATTTTTCCCTCTAGGGCCAACAATAAAGGATTCTTTATTTCCTTTTAGTGAGTTCATAAAATTCACTAGAGACCTTACTATGATTTCTACACTTGTGCTGACTATTTCTCTATAAATCTATCTATTTTTTTTCAGTGCATCACATATATTTTTTAATAAAAGGGGAACTATTATATCTATTTTATTTTGTGTAATTTGTGTTTAATCATGATTTGGATTCCTATAAATAAATATATGGAATTAATTTTAAGAAGAAAAAAACCTATAAATCAAAGGAAGAGAGTTGAAGTTGTTATTGCATATAGTTGATAATTATAATTTCATTATATATAAATTAATGAAATAAAAATGGATATATATTAGATTCATTGGTTTTATTTATTTCATGATATTTTCTAGATCGTATGGAATTATAATTATTCTATTCACTCTCTTTTTCTTCTTATTTATGTCTAAAAATGGGTAAACAACTAAAATATGAAATAGAAAGGAAAAATATTAATATATAGAGTTCTTCATTAACATGAAGTGCCTAAAATGATAGTCATTGCTTATATTTATTTATTATAAATTCTAATACATATTATAACTTCCAAATTGGTTTTAGTTTAATTAAATAATTTATATAAAAATAATTGATATGATCAGTCCATTTAAATAAATATGTTTATAAGAATGGGTTTTATGATGTTATTTTTAATTATCTCACTAATTGGAGATATTAAATATGTTTATGATTGCATTAATTTAACCCATAAATGAATTGAAAAATTCAAAATTGAAACAAAAAAGGATATTTCAATACATAATTGTTTTGGTATGAGAAAAGTTTTTTTATTTTTAAAGGCGTTCAATCCTATCCATTGTGTCCTTTGTTTACCCTTGATTTTCTATGTTGGAAATACTTTTAGCACCATGTATGCATGATCTAGGATATTAGAGACTTTTTTTAACCTAGCATGGTTGGTATTTGGGAAGTAATGAGTGGGTTTTCTTTGGGATATATTATTGGTTGATGTTGGTGATATATGGATGGAATGTGTTGTGTGCAATGGTGTTATAGATAAGACTGGGTTAGTTTGAATGAGTTATGAGAAGGTTTTTTTATTTGTTATAGATTGGTGATTTGAATTAGTTGATTGTTTTTTGAATATTGTTTCATATAGTTTCCAACTATATGATGTAGTTTGGAACTATGCACAATAAGTGCATCCTTGATCTTGAAAGATTCATATGACTGATAAAGTGCACACAAATTATGGAATAGTGATTGAATTAATAAATTAATTCATGGGATGTTCATTGAAATTAGTGATGATGAATATATAAGAACTATGTGATGGTTAGATTGATTCCCTATGAGTAGATAATGTAATATGTAAGTTTATGTAAGATTTATAAAGCATGATGGATTATTTTGAAATGAAATGGTTAAACTGAAATTAATGATAAGATCATTCTTTATGGGTAAATTACTGGATTATTAAATTAATGAATAATAATTGTTAATTAATTAATTAATTAGTAAATGTTGAATCTTGGTTTCTCACAGTTTTATGATTCATTTATGTGATGTTTTAATTGGTTTTGGGTTATATCACACACTTTTAGGCTACTATTGTGATGACCATCCCCTATAGGTGTACATGCATGAGCTGTAATGGCTTTAGGTATAATGCATGATACACTAAATATATTGGATTTTAGGCTTCAACTTGGTTATAAGATGTTATGAGAAATATGGGATGAAATATGTGATGATAGAATTGTTATGATATCGATGCATGGGGTGCAAGATGTCTTATGTGAGGGATGGTCACAAGATGTGAATCAATGGGACATGATAGTATCAAAACAATGGGGATGTAGAATCTGGGTATCTTTATTTACATATATTATTGATATGGATATGCTTACTTTTATTTGTCACTTTTTGAGTGATCCATAGTGAGGATAGAAAATGGATTTACCTATTTATGTGATGAGTTTGTCTCATTAATTTATTCATTATGATTTAGTATACTTTTTTGACATTTTCCATGTGAGGTTCTTTTTAGGATCCAACTATGTATACATGTATTCTCATCCTATGTATATATAAATAGTTTTTGGTGGTTAATAAGATATGGTTGATGATCATGATTGATGTTAAAAGTTCATAGGAGTTGATTAAGAGTTTCTCGGGTTCATGGTTATTTCTTAGTCTTCTTTTGTTTTTATTTTCAATTTTTTCCTTTATGTATGAAGTTAGATTTAGTTATTTTTATTGGTTCTTTGGTATAGTATCAAGATGGTTAGTAGATTACATCTTGTCTCTTATTCTGTAAATTTTATTTAAAGATTATAATTCATCTCATTTTTTGTATTATATGACATCAATGATACTTAATAACTTATGGACTATTTGAGGTGATCTTCATTTTCTATCATTACACTCTTTAACACCATCCTAGGAGGATTTCTAGAAAACTTGGGGCTCATGATAAAGTGGTATTATTGTTGATGGTGAGGAGAAAAGATAGTGTTTAGAGATAATTACTAGTTAGAATTTCATGGGTTTGTGAGAAAAAATTACAAGCTAGGATTAATATTTGATTTAATAATGGGAGACTATATAGAATACTGGTATTTACCCCCCCCCCCCCCCCGCAGTTATCTGATGCAAGGAATATCAATTGTATTGAACATACAAAGCGAAGAAATGTTGCATGTGGGGTAGAGACATAGATATGTATCTTGAATCATGTTTCTATCAAACTATTTTTTAATTTGGGTAGAAAATAAGAATTAATTTAAATTAAATTAACTAATTAACCATAAATATTCTATATATCACATTTTGGTGCTACTAAGGTTTTTTCTTTTGAATGAATTTATTTAAGTCGATATCATCAATAGTTTTATCTCAAAGATTTTATGTAAAATGTTCTAACCAATGTCTATCTACATGAGGTTGATAATGAATACTCTTTAAGGTGGAAACATTTAGATTTGTAGTTCCTAGGTATAAAAAATTATTTGGGATCTATTTCAGAATAGGTGATAAAGGATTGGTTGGAGGTGTTAAGGAATATTTTCATTTCAATTCATGGTTGAAGGGAACACTATATTTTTTGGGATGTGATGATACAATGGGGATATGTCTAAAGTGGTGGTTTTATTTTCTTTAAGATCATGGGGAGACTTATATTTGGTGGGAGATGTTCTGAGATCAGTTTCAAGGTAATATTATTTATTTAATTGTAAAATATTATTGTTGGTAAGATATTCTTAAACTTCTTCAGGGGAATTCTAGTGTGATGGATTACAATATTTAATACAAGGAACACTTTCATTATTCTTTATACATTTATCTAGATGAGGAGGCTATGGAGAGGCATTTTTAAGAGGTTATTCATCCATAGATAAAGGACCAGGTCAGCCCCATTATGTTAATGACATTTCATGAAGTGATCATGAGGTAGAGTTTATTGAGAGGATTATATCCATGAAAATATTGTCTCTATAATGGAGTCTTAAAAGTTATCCATATAGTATATTAGTCGTAATAAATTTATAGTTTCTTTGTTAAAAGAATTTTTAAACAATGGTGTGTCAGTTTTATTACTCTTCATCTCATTTTTTTGCAGATGGTAGTTCTTACACCCCTTCTAGTGGATCGTACAGGGATATTTATGCATCCCAAGGTCTTGAACATCATTAATGTGGGTTTCCATCCTTCTTTGGTTATTATCATGTAGTTGGTGGACTTATCTAGGAATTGTCATTATTGAATTATCCTCTAAGTAAGTAGTAATAGAAGGGTGAACTAACTTATAATCGGTAGAGAGGAGATAAGGTGGGAAGATGACATCCCTACGTTACCCCTTATCCTTGGGGATAACTAGAAGTGAATAGCTATGGAATTGGTCCCCATAATAGAAAGAGAGGTCATTAAGTAGGTCATAGTCACGTTAAAGTTTTAGAGACTCCATCCTTAGGTGATCTAAATTTCATATGAAGTATTATATTCTTTTATTCTATTCAACTGTATGACTTTTTTATTCCGTAGATATACACTCTTTTATTTCACCATCACTTTTCCATGCTTTAGGACTTGAGGTGGAGAGGATTTCAAAAACCTTAGAATTGAAAACTCTATTTGGAGGTCAACATAGTCAATATAATGTGTTCATATATTTTTATATTATCTTTGAGAATCATTTATCAAGGGTATAGTTCCTATATTTTATAATATAACCATAATACATCATCCTCAACATATATTCGATGACATCAATACAAGATATTATAGATTTTATTATAAGGTGTTTCATATTTTATTATGTTGATGGGGACCTAGCAATGTAGGTTGGAGAGAGATACCCTCAGATGTGTTGGTAGTATGTCAATTGCATTTCTTCCTTGATGGTTAAGATGATGTTGAGTTTAGAAGAGAATTAGTAGGTATTGTTTCTCAAGATGTTAGAAGAGTTCCATGATGTCTTTCCTGAAACTGATGAGAAACTAACCACCTCAAAAATAGAAAAAATTTTTTATATAATTTGAATAACATTTATCTCTTTTATCAAATTATTCATATCGGACATCGTCTTCTAGGTTGAATGAGATGAAAATTAAGGATAATGATATCTTGTAAAGAGGTCATATTCAGTCTCGTGTATCCCCTTTGGGAGTTCTAGTTCTTTTAGAAAAAAAGGAATATGTTGGTCTACATATCTGAATAAATTATAATTTCTTGAATCATGTGACATTGAATAACCACCACCATCTCCCATGAATTGATGATCTATTCGATCATTTGAATGGATCTGGTTGGATCTTGAAAATCAAGTTGTGGTTTAGATATCATCATATGAGAGTGAAGGATGGAGATTTCCCAAAAATTAAATTCAAATGTATTTATGATAATTATGAGTTCATTTTTATTTCGTTCAATTTGAATAATACTTCGTCATTTTTCATAAGATTGATAAATGTTGTGTTATGTGAGTTTCTGGACTAGTTTTTTGTTGTGTTTATTAATGAAATCAATGTGTATTCAGTGTATAGGGAGAACATAGAGAAGACGAGAGTAGTTTGAGAGGCTTTCAATTTCATCATCAATTTTAAATTTTTTTCAAATAACAAATTTTGGAATTGGTAGGTCCATTTCATGGGGAATTTTATGTATCTGCATATATTATCCATGAATCTTTTAAATATTGAGGCTATATTTTCATGGGTATCTACAAATTATGATGTAGAGATGTATAATTTCCTTGGTATTGATGGTTATTATATGTGGTTTGGACCCCAAATCTTTTGGATTGTGACTCATATGATATATTTCACTAAAAAGGACAATGATTTTTTGTATACTAACCTAACCTACGATTATTTGAATTTTTTGACATAGAATCTATTCCATACTCATGTTCTTAATTTTACATAGGTGGAAATTACATTAGAGGTTTATTTAAATGCTTGATATTTTTATAGGGTTTTGATTATCATAGAAGAGAGTGGTTATATCATATATTTCTCTAACATTATGGACTTATAAATACAACTACACTAATATTGACCTTACTCTTGTTGTAGTTTTGTTTTCTCTAAAGTTGTGGTGGAATTACCTCATTAAAGAGTGTTGTAAAGTCTTTTCATATCTCAAAATATTTAATTATTCCTTCTGATTTTGTGATTTTAATTTTTATAAGTTATGGTGGATGGAATATTTATAGGATTATGATGTCAATATTTCTTGTACAAATGGTAATGGGAATATTGTGGAAGATTAAATTATTTTTAAGTAATGGGGTGAGGTTATGCATGAGTTTGGAGACTCTTAGAGGGTGATGGGGGAGTTGGTTATGATGAAAATTTATATAGGAGCGGTTGATGGTATATAATTTATTTATTAGATGATAGTTCAATTATATTTGGTGTATCAATTGGAGGAGTCACAACTAGGGGATTTTAAGGTGGATCTTTTCCATGAATAAGTTGTTTATGGTGATTCCACTAAGTGATGGTAGGGGATATTCATCATCAGGTATTGTTTTAGGGGAATATGTTTTTTCCTCTTATTATTCACAATGTGGTTCTCTGTGGGTCTTATAGTTCTCCCTGGGAAGTATACCCTGGGGTGACTATGATGCATGTTCCTTATGAGGCTTGTTATGGTGGTCAAGTATGAAGAGAGTTATTATAGAGATAGTGTCATGTTGTTTAGTGATCTATAGGGAAAAGGTTGGCCACTGTGTTCTTCCTGGGATAAATCAACTAATTAATGTTCCCTAGTGGATGTGGGAGGACATCACGATGAACTTATTCGCTAGTTTTCTTTGAGATATGTGTTTTTTAAATGATATATGTTTGATCACGGGCCACATGACCAAGTCTTCTCCCTTATTAGTTATTAAGGATTTTATCTCAATTGGGATTTCTTGTAGGATGTATCTTTAAGATGTGGTAAAGTGTAATGTTCTTTAAAAGGAAATCATTACTATTCATGATACTCATTTGTCATACCTAGTGTATTGAGGCCTCTAACAAGATTTTGGATATCATTTATCCCTTAGAACAATTTTTTATTGATAGAAAGATGGTCGAATATAGTGATCTATCTATAATTTTGAGTATGTGTTTCACACATAAATTCTTTATTTTTTATGTCCTTGGGTGATCCACCTATTATTGGTGAAGTTTTCATAAATAATATCTATAATTATACCTTAGGTATGGATCTGTTTGAACTGATGTATATCTGAACTTGCTAGTCTTCATTATTATAGACTGGGGATAAAATTTTGGCTATCTTTAGGAAAAAATATGTGGAAAACATGGAATAAAATGTGATGGTGATCCATGATAAAATGAATGTTATGTAGGATAATTAGTAATTATATGTTGATCTTAACATTGGATATTATATGATCTTGAAGTTATCTACCTTTCTTGGGATGAAAAGTTTCGATCATGTAATTATGATTTCTCCATGATTAACTAGACCATTTGAGGTGTTGGTTCATTTTAGAACTAAGGATTATTGGTTAAAACATCCCATGTAGATAAAATATATTCAATTTGTCTTCTATGTGTCAAAAATTTGTCAATATATTCATGATAATTCTCACATAATTAATTATATATATATTAATATTGAATATGTTGAGGCTTTTAAGGAATGACCTATTGATATTCAGAACCATTAGAAGATAGTGTTTCATTGGAAATTTATTCCCTTAGTACATGTCCTATGGAGGAATAATGGTTTGTAAGAGAGCTCTGAGGAGTGGGAGTCATAGATGCATACTCAATATCAAATGTTGTTTATGTGAGGATAATATTATTCACATAAGGTTCATTTGGTTTATGGGAGGGTAATATGAGTATCATAACAGACACTCCACTCTCATGTAAGGGTAATCCCAAATTTTTCTAAGGGTGGAATAGCTTGCACAAAGGTCATTCCCAATTTGCATAAGGGTAAATTCTCTATCACACAAATTTCTTCTATGTTGTGTAAAGTTCATCATATCTCATGTAAGGGTATCATGACTCACATTAGGGTCCTTGTGATATTCCCAAAATCACATGAGGGAATTTGCATCAGGGTCATCAGATCTCTATGTAAGGCTCTCCCAGATTGAGATATCATATATGGGTATAACTTAGCCTTCCATAAGTGGGGTTACCATCCCATGTAGAGGCCATTATTGTGTGTTATTTTTATTACTACATAAGATTAAATACTATTTAATGAAATTAATGTAAACATAAATTAAATTTGAGGGGTTTAATATATGTTTCCAAAAAGGGTAATATTCATTTGACTTGAAAGATTAAATAGAGATACAAATGGATCATGTAAAGGATTGAAAATCAAGACAGAATTAAAATTAATTAAAATTATGGTTGAATTATATTTAAATAAATATTCAGGAAATACTTTTATTTTTTTAACTAGAACCTTCCCCCTCATTATAAATTTTATTTTTTACCTTGAGCCTGAGAAATTATGGATTTTTCCATTAATGTTTATTGAATACCTAAAATTAAATTTATCACTTTATATGATTTCCAAACCTTCAATCATCATCTCTTTATCTCTATATTCTTTCTCACTTCTTATTTTTTGTGTAGTGCATCATAGAGATTCTCGTGATGTATGGGATTTGTTAATTTTTTTTTGGAATTTTTTTCATCAACCTTAGAATTCTTATTGATTAATAGGTGAAATTTTTATAATAAGTTGAAAATATAGAAATAAAAGTATTAATGAGGATGTTATTATCGTATGTATCTGATAATTTTTATTTCATAATATTAAAATTAATTAAATTAAATAGGAGATTAATCTCATGATGTAGTTATTATTATTTATTGATATTTTATAAATATCTTGGAATTATAATTATTTTTTTCAATCTTTTTTCTTCCTAAATTAATTTGAAAATGGTCAAATTAAATTATGTTTAAATAACATAGAAGAATAATAATATATAGAGTTATTAATTAGCGTAGATAACTTATAATCAAAGGAACTGATTATAATTATTTATTATAAATCATAATACTTCATAGAACTAACATACTAATTATAATTTTATATAGTGATTTATCTATAAATAAATGATACGATCAATCCATTAAAATATAATGTTTATGCATGTGTGTTTTATAATGTTATTTAAAATTCTATCACTTCTTAGCTTTGTTAAATTTAATTATACTTGTAGTGATTTTTTCCATAAATAAAATGATAAATTAAAGATCGTAATGAAAAGTGTGATTTCTAGATATTATTTTTTGTTGACAATAGAATTAGTTATTAATATTAAAGGATTATATTATTATATGTTATAACCTTGGTTTGACCTTGTGTTTTTATTATGAAAATACTTTTCTTTTAACATATGTATTCTCTAGGAATTTAGAGAGTTTTTGGTATTTTATGTGAAACCAAAATGGTTGGTATTTGTTGATCGATGGTCTAGTTTTCCTTTTAATATAGTTGTAGTTGGTGTCAGTGATGGTGGGATGGAATGTGTTGTATACAACAGTGTTTGGGATGATAGTAGTATAGTTGGAACAAGATGACATTTGGGCTTGTTCATTTGTTTTTTTATTTGTGATTTCTTTTAATGGATGGTTTATCGGATTTTGTTTACTATTTTTATCAATTTCATGATTTAGTTTTCTTCTATGCATGATAAGTGAATTCCTGATTGTGGGAACTCAAGAGAAGACATATAGTACGCTAAAATTATGTAATGGTGAATGAATTATTAATATAACACATGAGATTTGTATTGAATTTAGTAATTTTGAATAAATAAGAACCATGGGATGGTTGGATTAAATCTTTATGATTAGTGAATATAGTTAAGAAATTGATTTAAGAATTACCTAGTGTGGTGTTTTGGTTTAAAATGAAATTTTTAAACCTTCATTAATGATGGGTAATGAATGATAGGTAAATTAATGTATTATTAAATAACAAATGGAAATTATTAATTAGTAAATGAATTGTTTAAGGTCGCATCATGATTCTTATTTTCATGATTGAGATATAGACCTTAACGGTGGAATCCGGATGTCTTGTGAGATGATGTCTTAATTTGAGTATAAGTAATGCTAGTTTCCTTTGGTGTGGTTGTATACAATATATCTTATATTTCTTGATTTCATAATATTCTCCACCTGGGTCGGTAGGGTAAAAGAGGAACAAATGTTTGAGGGTTTTTTTCTCCAACATCTAGGATGTTTATGGAATGAATCATTGACTTTAATCCCTCCCTATCTCTTTGTTTAGATATAGTATCATGTGTGGAAAAATCTAGGATGTAACAAATTATGGTATGGGATTTACATACATGGGCTATGACAGATCTCATTTTTTTCATACATTTATGTGTGGGTTGTAGAGGCTTGATGTTTATAATATATACATGTCATTGGTTACAGTGATTGAAATTTCTTATAGGTTCTCATGCATGTAATGTAATGGTTTGATGTATAATGTAATATTCTAGCCATAATTATTTTTTATAAATAATTAAAATTCCCCCAATATTATGTGACATACCCTAGACACCAAAGGCTTTAAATAAATTTCAAGGGACCACTAAATCATTTGTGGAATATTTTACCCATAAATATACACAAACTATCAAAAAAATAGTTGAACAAATAAACTAATGTTATATGATTCATGGAATGTAAAAAAATAAAACCCAATGTATAATAAAAAAATAATTATAGTAATCATGGAAATGGTTAACCCAACAAAATACCCCAAAATTAAGAAAGACTTGAGAACTAAGGGGGAACCACTCCGTAATCCTAAAACATGACTTACACCAAATATCTGACTCTATATATCAATTATAATGAAATTAGAAAGCTTCAATAGAGAAATACGAAACCATACCATTTGTAGTATCATGGAATAAAATTTCTATATATTCACTAAAGTTCTTATGCAAGGGGTAAGTACAATGACCATATAGGTAAAACCCCAAGACTTCTCACAGATGACACTAAAAAAATAATTAAGTTAACTAACATTTTAATAAAACAAAAAGAACCATATCATAAAAGATTATAAATATTAAAAAATTTATTTTATAAAACAGTAGACACTAAACTTTTAAACCAACATGGTGTTCACAGATCAATTTATCACACACACACATAGAACCATGCATATTGAATGAATATCCATAAACTCATGATAGATGATTTATCCTTCACCAAGTCATCACTTGGTGATACACCTTTCTATTCCTATAAACTAGAACTAAGCTAAAATTACATGCCAATAAGTCCCTATAAATTGAAAATATTAATAGAGAAAAAATCCATGATTTGTCCAATTTCTCAAAAAAAAGCCCATTTTTATGTAAATACATTAAATCATTTTGTCAAACATGTTTTGGGGAATCACCCACAACTTAATATTTCAATATCAACCAGCAAGAGTAATTTTTATTAGATATTTAGTATCATTTTTTCATTCCAAAGTGAATGGAATTTATTTAAGAACATCAAATAATTAAAATTTTAAAGAAAGTGGAAGAAGGGATAATACACTAACATAAAAAATGATCAACCTGATGAAAATTCAGATGATCTCATAGATCTGGTCTTCTTGTTTCATATCTCTTGTTTCCAGGATCTAACACTCAAATAATTACCATGAACAAAGTTGAGAAGTCAAATATTGGTTGGAGGAGGGTAGAGAGGGAACTTTCCAATGATTTCCAAAAACAAAGATCTTGAATCTAGGGATCAAAGCCACTAAAATAGGGTTGAAATTACTCTAAAATATGCACCTCTATTGGCCAATAACTGAGATAAAGGTTATAAGAATGGTGGGTTTTCTGTGGGACCTATAATTTATAGGAAAAATTTGAAATTGATTACCATTAAAAAACACCCTAGATTATGCCACAACATGCTAATATTGAGCAGATAATATGGCTCAATTTAGAGTACCACACTGCAAAGTGGATGTCCAAAACTATTTCTAAGAAATATGGAGTTGTAAATAAAAAAGATATTATAAACTAGGGAAAGAGACTATAATACAGGGGAACCATAATTCTAAAGAGTTCCAAAGATAAATAATAGGTCATGCCTTAACCCAACTCCATGGAACAACAACCTTGAAACTGAAAGAACTACATAAATTCCCCCACAATGTTCCCATGCCACAGGGAATCCACCACACTACATACTAGCTAAACATGGTTCATCCATGATGAAACTTAAATTTCATGCTGTAACTACCTCAAAAATGATAGAACCACCATAACTACCTAAAAGGATCATATTTGACTCCACACCACTATGCTCTAACTCACACCACAAAGACCATCTCTACAATACATTGAACACTACCATGCAACAAGGATCTTCTCCAATAAAAAATTAAAATCGGGCACCCTTAAGAATCACTTAAAACATTTCAAAAGAATATACAATAATCTTAAGACATGGCCTAAAATTTTATTAACATAAAATATAGAATAGAAAAAAGGATTACCCCAAAACTGGGGTGTCACATTCTCCCCACCATTTTTCATTCCATCCCTATAAAGTTGGATATTGGTGTTTTCTTTGATGTGTTTTTGTGATTACTAAATATTAAATTTCATTCACTATCATGCCTCTTATTGAATCCGAACATGCTTCTATAACACATATAAAAAGGAAATAATTGTACATCTCATGGTATTTTCTAATATATCCAGAATTCAAATATATTCATGAATCATCATCACATCTGGACCAAGTGTATCATGATACTAACTAAACACATGATTATGATTTGGTCGGTACTTCAGTAATTTAGAGGAATGGATACGTTGTGGTAAATAGTAAATATATATTGTAAATACAATAAATATGAAATTTTTATTATATGGTCTAATTTCTCAAATGATCCCACATATCGAGGAGATAGTTTTACTTTCTATCCTAAACATAGATGTATCAATCATGATGAAACTTCTAGGATAACAAGGTACCCTATATAAAAATATAATGAGCAATGATGTTGATATTCATATGATTCATATCATCTTTGATCTATAGATATATTCATTTGAAACATATAAATTTTTTCAATATATTAAATATTTCTAGGTATAATTAGTGAATTTTATCCCTCTTCGACCCATTTTAGTGGTGATTGACAAGGATAGGAATACTATTCCTTGAACTGATCCATATGTATCATGGAATAATAAAAGTTATTATATGATAACAACACTAATAGAATATAATATTCCAAAGATCCACCAAATCACATGACACAAGATCTAAGAATATATTCTAATTTATTAATATTATGTTCTTTATTCCCATTCATTAGAGGATGACATGTTATGGTAATGATCCACTATGTTCTAAGAGCTTATTATAATGAGCATAATAACTGAGAAGTAAATTTAGGATCTCTATTTGTGAAAATAGATATTGGTACCCTATAAAATCTAACCATTTCATGAATAGAAATATTTTCTAGATCGTCTATAATTTTGGACTCAGGAATAATGAGAATGTGTGTTGAAACTGTGATTCGGTCCACAATTACCCAAATAATATTATGTTTCCAAAGTGTTTGTGGTAGATCTGTGAAAAAATATAGAGAAATATACTTTTATTTCTAAATAGGTATTTGCATAGATTTCATCATATTGGATGGATATTGATGTCAAATATTTACCTATTTATAAGTGAGATATTTAATGACACAGTCCACATTCTTTATTTTCATACCACTACAACAAAAATGGTGTCTAGAGGTGGTTCTGGGAATCGCCGCTAAACCTTTTTTAAAAATGGTTTCCGGGAAGTTTATAATAAACCACCCCGAAACATGTTTTTTTACTACCCCGACCATTCCCCCCCACCCCGACCGCACCCCGCAACCCTGCTTCCCCTGCGACCCCAGCCCCCCGCGACCCCGGCGACCCCGCGACCCCAGCGACCCCGCGACCCCAGCAACCCCAGCCCCCCGTGACCCCAGCGACCCCGGAAACCCCGCTTCCCCCAGCCCCTGCGATCCTTGCGACCTATATGAACCATATAGTTTAATATTAGGTGAGTAGTATGATTTTTTCTAAAACATTGAAATTTATGGGTTGTGATATTTATGTTTATATATTTTCTAGTTATGATTACTTATGGTGTATTAACTCATTGTTAATGAAATTTATAACCTTTACCAAAACACATATTGAGATCCAATTATTTACCTGACCACTATGATCAGTGAGTTGGAGAGTGGTAATTGAAGATTTTAGTTCCTGAATCCCTAAATAATAATATTAAACACATGGAATGAGGTTAAAACTAGCTCCTAGATAACATATGGATTTAGAAAAAATTCTCCCCAAATTCAACATTGATGTAATGATAAAAAGTTCCTTTAATATAGAATAAATGGTTACCTAGATGGTAGTTCCAAAATTAATAGTCAAATGAAATTAATTTTTATAAGGAAATGAACTTTTCAATGTTCTCAAGTTTGTAAGGTAATCTGATTTGGTTTTTATGTTTTTTATTATATCATTAAGGGAGAAATTGAGTTTAAAAATATATAATATCTCCCTTGATTTTTTTCCTATCTTGGGTTTGGATTTTCCCTCATTATTTGTGTTAATAAAAAAACCAACTAGATTGTTTTGGGACGTGTGGGTTCCTTTGTATCCTCATTCTAATTCTTAGATTCTATGGGTTTTTTATCAAGAATTATCCTGAGATTTAGAACCCTTTAATAGTTTGGTACTAGTTGGTTTATGGTTATTAATGGTTTTCTTACTCCATAATATAGTCACAACTTTATGTTTTTTCTAAGAAGATTCAATGTAACAATATTATCCCCTAAAGGAAGTGGAATGGAAAACCTAAGTAGGTATAAGTTCTTTACTTTTTTCATGCTTTTGAAGTGTGATTTTATGGATAAAACATTTGATTTTAGTTTTTCCATTTTATTTCACAATTTCACACGTAATGGTTGTGGAATTGATAGGATAGGTGTTGAGATAGTAGTTTATCCCAAGAGAATATTTAGTATGCGGAATGGGTTGCTGTAATTATACTGATGGATGATGGAATTTTTCTTGATTTTATTGAAACTAGTTTTTAGTTTTAATTTTTTTTGTGGGTATGTATTGGGACCGTGTGACTAGATTGTTCATTCATTATCCAACCAATGAAATACTAGATAGTAATTATACCATTAATTTAAATTGTTTTGGTACTATGGATTTTTTATTTTTTGATAATTGTTATCAATTGATGTAATACCAATAAGATCCTTGTTAATTTAAGAGATTCTTGGGACATTTTCAGTCTTATGTTTTTCTGGATGATAGTACCAACACCCCACATTTCATCTCCAAATTCCCAACATGATTCTACTATGAAACTTGAAACACCAATCCCAAACACATCAACTATTCTTCAAATACCCTAGTTTGATCTGCAAACCACATCAGCCGCATCTTGAACGCTATTTATGAGGTGGTCTTCACCTTACCACATCAGTTTTTATGCAACAACACTAGTAAGTCCTTCTCTAGATGAATTATACAAAATTCTCTCAATCTCAACCACCAATGCACTATCATATCCCGACCATGATTCCTTAAAACTCAAGGAATAACAAAAAATTTCAATGCCCACACTAAAGTCTTAATATGAATCGTAGTTCAACTCCATGTTCAGATCCTCGATCATCCCATTTAACCATAATTCTTCAATCATAAGCACTAACACATATATGATCAAAATCACCCTCAAGTCACACCACCAATCTTTTCTATGTGAATACACCAAAGATAGGTCTAGGAATTCAATCTACACAAGGTTCTTAGAACCTCAAAACCTAATATCCCAAGTTATTTCATCATGCATTTCAATGAAAACCACCACTTATCATGCCTTAATACTACAATCTCTCATGTGGTTCTTGTCACTCCAAATTAACAATGTGTTGAGTTTTTTAAGCATCATAAGTTTTTCCCTAAACAATATTTATAATAGATTTATTCAATATTAGAGTTTTATATGAAGACTATATAGATAACTTAGGTTGTAGTTATTCCAAATTAATAATGTGCTTTGGTTTTCATGGTAGAGTAGCTACCATGTTGTTAGCACACTGGTTCTCTTTACCAAATTAACTTCCCCTGTCCCAAACACTAGAGGGTTCATATCTAACTCAGGGGCTCATCTTTATTATATTATGTTTCTGTAATCTTATATTATCGTATATATGAATATTTTTCTTTATTTAGTAGTAACTATGTGTTTTAATTTTTTTTATTATTGTTTAGGCACATTGTGATATATATATATAAAAGATGGATCACATTACGGAGGAACACACCTCAATATGTTAAGGGATTGAATGAGTTTTTAGATTTTTCAATTTATAATCGATCCGTTGAAGGGAGAATAAAATTTCTATGTCCTAAATGTAAATTCAGAACATGGTTAAATAGAGATGAATTTTATGAACATTTAACACTGAAGCAATTCCCTAGTCAATATTTTTGTTGGATTTGGCATGGAGAATCGAACGTTAAAGAAAGATTGAGCACTGATGTTAATCCATAGAATGAGGTCCCAAGTTCATTGAAAATGGAAAATAAAATGAAAAACCTCATAAATGATGCATTCGGCACTGCAAGACACCAATATCAGCATCAAATCATATCAGAACAACCAGAAGAGGGTGCTACAAATTGCAACGTGACAAGTGATGTTTTTGAGACTGTAACACAGGCAGATCAAGATTGTAACTTATCATTGGATCCTCCTCTTGATTTTGTGGAGCCAAATATATGAGAAAATTTCACTAAGGAAAATGTGTTTCATGATTTAGTTGATGATGGAAATCAAGAGTTGTATAGTGGGTGTTTGAAATATTCAAAGCTTTCATTTCTACTGAAGTTGTACCATATCAAATGTCTAAGTGGAATTAAAAATGAGGAAATGTCCATGATATTGGAATGGATTTGTGATGCATTTCCTGAAGCAAAAATCCCAGAATCTTTTTATGATATGAAAAAAGTTGTTAACAAGCATGGTCTGAATTATACAAAAATACATGTGTGTCCCAATGATTGTATGCTTTATTGGGGAGAAGATTCAACTAGACAGAAATGCAAGAAATGTTCTTCTTATAGATGGCAGGAAAAGGGTGATGTTGGAAGTCTGAATGAACATAATTTCACAAAGAAGAAGAAAAGGAACACACCTGTAAAGGTTTTGCGTTACTTTCCTTTGAAGCCTCAATTGCAAAGATTATTCATGTCATCGAAAACCACTGAATACATGAAGTGGAATTTTGTAGATAATAACAACGATGGGTTAATGAGACATCCACGAGATTCCCAATCATAGAAGACATTTGATTAATTACATCTATATTTCTCAGCTGATCCTAGGAATGTTCTATTGGGATTGGCTACCGAGGGATTCAACCCATTTGGTACATTGAGTACCAGTTGTAGCATTTGGCCAGTTGTTTTGGTCCCTTATAATCTGCCTTCGTGGATGTGTATGAAACAAACATCTGTTATCCTTTTAATGATTATTCTTGGAAAACAAATTTTTGGAAATGATATTGATGTATACTTGCATCCTTTTATTGACGAATTGCAGGAGTTATGGAGCAACGGTGTTGATACATTTGATGCTTCTTCAAAAACAATGTTCAAAATGCATGCTGCTTTATTGTGGACCATTAGTGACTTCCTTGGGCTTGGGAATTTATCTGGTTGGAACACTTACACCGGTTTGGATTATTCCATTTGTAACTTTGATTTTGAGCCCAAATGGCTACCTCATAGTAGAAAATGGTGGTTCTTGTTTCATCAAAGATTTCTCGATGCATCTCATAGATTTCGGCTGAACAGATCAAAATTTAATGGTTCCATTGATCGTAGACCACCTCCAAAGTTGTTAACTGGTTTTGAAATATTGACACAGCTTGAAAATGTTGAAACAGAATTTGGGAAGGTTCATAATTTGAATGATAGCGGAAAACGGGTTCGAAGTGCATCGTCAAGCGAAATCGGAATGCAACAATGAAAGAAAAAAAGTATATTCTTCAAACTTCTGTATTGGGAATTTAATTGGTTGTGGAATAGTCTTGATGTGATGTATATTGAGAATAATTTCTATGACAATTTGATTTTTACATTACTTAATGAGCATGAAATTTCAAAGGATCATCTTAATGCTCGTAAAGACATACAAGCAATGAACATAAAATGCGATCTTTAGCCAGATGAGAATGAAAAGTATCCTTTGGAAATTTTTGCAATGAAAAATAGGGATAAAGATACATTACCTCGAATTTTAAAGAATTTTAAGGTATTTGATGGGTATTAAAGTAATATCTTGAGGTGTGTTGACTTGAAAAATTATCAGTTACATGGATTGAAAAGTCACGATTCACATATTTTGTTACCACAGTTACTACTTATAAGGCCCCAGCCTTAAACCTTACTTAATCTTGAGTTATTACAAGATTACACATTGAGGATCTTTTCAGGTTTAGAGTTTTAGAGAATTAGATCATGAAACTTGCATTACATTCCACATTTAAACAAAGTGGTTACATAAAAGATAGTATTAATTCTTCCCATCAACAAGAACATATTTAAAATATAACACGAATTCTTTCTTGACACATCCTTGACACTATCATCACATCATGTACCTTTCCCTTGACCTGTGAAAAACATTTCAAAAACTTGGGATGAGCATAAAAAGCTTAGTAAGAGTTATAAAAATATGGAAAATAAACATGAGTTCATATATACATAAGAATGAAATCATACTTTACCCATAAAACAAAGGCACTTTAACATACCTCATCAAACCATGAATAAATCATAGAAATCATAAGACATAAAGGTAACTTGAGGCATTCATAACATTATTACGTAGGGAGTAACCCTCTTGGTTACGTTTGGAATACCCATCACAGTATATTCCCTAAATCTCTTCGGAGAAACCTTAACGTTTCACTCCTTCGCGTTACCCAATGCATTGGAGAGCTATAACGGGCTCACCCGCCCTTAGTTTATCACAGAACCACCCGTTCTTCATAACAATTCCCAAGAACCATAACATAATCGTATCACATAAAACATGAATAAAGGAAATATAACATTTCCACATTTCAATCACAATATAACATTTTAGGATATTGAAATAATGAATCCATTCAAAAAGAAACCATTTCCAAAACCATTTAAAAAATTTAATAAAGAGATTTTTGAATCAAATTGTCCCATACCACCTTGAAGATTTTAACATTTTAAACCATTAATATCCATATAAATAAATCCTTAAAACCATTTTGAAAACATGGATATTAATAAGAATAAATAATTAAAACATTTAAAACGATATTCTGGTAAAAGGGGTTTTACCAAAATTAGAGACACTTGAATACAATAATTGAGGAATAACATTTAGTCAAAACTTTATAATATCATGAGAATAAAAGGATTCATGATATAATACTCCAAAGGACAGTATATACACCATATAAGAGTGAATTGGTGCATAACAACAATGAACCCTCAATAGAAATGTCAAATGTGATGAAATCCCTTATAAAGAAGGTATCCTTAAATTAAGGACAAATCAATCTCAAAATATCTGCGACAAATATAAATACACCCAATATAAGTGAATATTAAGTGTAAAACAATAAAAGGTCATTCACACATATTCAATGGATGACATATTCAATGACTACATGTCGAACCCAAAGAAATCGAAATTGGGTTAAAAAGTTCCCTTGACAGCCTAACGGCATCACATCAAAATGAGTTGATGAGAGATGAAAAGTGTATCTCATCACTTGGACATAAAATTTACATCAATAAGTATGTATGAGAACATATCCCAACATAACAATATTTAAATTAAAAGACCCAACAAAAGAAGTCTTTTAAAAAAGAGGAGGGTGAAAGGTTCCCTTACCGACTTGGGTATCTTTCAAAACATACACCCCATGAAAGAAGGACAATAGATCATTGATGTAAATACTCATAAATGAATGTATATTACACAAAGAGTATAATAATGGGCAGTACATACACCACTCAATGGAATTTGTGGCAAATGTAGCATAAATCTCATGGGAATAAAAGTGAGATGAAAAATCCCTTACGAAAACTCAGCAGCCTAACGGCGCCACTTAAAACTTCCAAAATGGATTGATGAGATCAAATAGAGTATCCCATAATATTACAATATAATTTAAAGCAAGAGTAATATAAAATAAAATCCCCCAACATAACAAATAGGAGCTTAGAAGAAGTGACAAAAAGGAGAGTACTTAAAAAGAAAGAGAGAGGTTAGATCTCTTACGAAAGTTTGGCAGCCTAACGGCGCCACTCAAACCTCCCAAAATGGATTGATGAGAGAGAATAGGGTCTCTAATCACATGAACATAAAAATTACAGTGAATTTAATATAAAAGATCATCCCAATAACAAGAAAGATGAGCTTTAAAAGGAATGACATAAAAGTGTATACTTAAAAAGAAAGAGAGGAGTAGGATCCCTTACCTCGGGTCCGACTTGACTCGATCGTTCTTTAATCTCCTGAATAATAAACTTGAGTTAATTTCTGATTCCTTAATAACCCTTTTTCAAGTTCATTATTACTTTTATACCACTTATTACCATGTCACAAACATTATGTAATCATTTAAGTTAATAATATTTGTTTTGCCGATATTTGGTTCTTAAGTCGAAAGTGGTCTTCTTACAATTACATGTTGTTCGTGTGGCCAAATGTTTATTATATCCAGAATTGTATTCATTATTTAGATATCATATATGTCATATAAATCCAGTACATGCATGCATTTATAACATTACATAATCATTTAGAGGTAAGAAATGAAATGCACCGTTCATGGAGACGGTAAGCCGTACGTACGCATGAACGCTACTTTCATTTCTATTTCGTATTTTATAGAATAGAATAATAATGATATAAAGGTATATTATAATTCCAGTATAATATATATAATATCATATTTACATCCTTTATACATCCCACATATGGTATTTAACGAATCAAATCACTTTGAGGGGGCGGTAGTCCGCACTTCCTTAAATGAAGATATCGCGTATACCCATAATGGAAGCCATAAAGGTAAGACAAAAATGAAAAATACAGAAGCATAAATAAAACATAAACATATTATATATCATATATAAAAATAGTTACATCATAATGGCCACCTTTTAAGGTGTTAAATGAGTATTGAACAATCATCGTTTCGGGAGGCAGAATTTCACCATCCACGGAAACCGTATGTTCTTTAACCATTTGATGTAGTTGTGTGAGAGTGTAGCTCGAATAAATCTTATAACAAAATCCTATTATATTGAAGATACTGGTTTTGTTACAAAAGAAGTAAATAAAAAGAGTTTAGGGGGTTGGAGAAGCAAAATAAAACAAATGAACATGAGAGAATGAATTACCTTTAAAAGTGTAACTCCTTTTGATTTAAGCCTAAAGGCTTCCTTTGAAAGGATTCTGCCCAAAGGGAGTCCTCTAGGATGAGGAGAGGGATGTGGAGAGAGTAAATGGGCAGGGGTTGGCCGAGCCAAAGGCTTGAGGAGTGTGTTAAATGAGGTAGAGGTGGGGGCCTTTTATAAGAGGAGAGGAGGGGTACTTTTGGAAAGTAAAGAAATATTACTTTATTTAAAAATGTGTTTCGGTTTTAAAAGGTCCCACATTGATATAATTCGTGGATAAGGTGATAAGGCTTCTAAATCCACTCATCAAATAAGTTTTGTACATGTGTAGTTCATAGATTTTACATTATCTTTCCATTTTATTTAAATCGTCAAATAATGATATCATCGCTGCATCATTATTATGTCATAAATAATTTAATTTCTTTAATGTCTAAAAATTATAAAAAAAATACTATTATGTAGGAAATTGTTTAACTTTCCAATGAATATTTATAATCAAAAAGATGACTTGTATAACCCCGCTTAAAATTGTTTTAGTAAAACATATCATGTTTGTGTCAATTTTACTTTTACATTAAATAAAATGTTATTTATGTCATATCCCAACCAAAGTGGATCCATGGGGTCCCCAAGTTGACCCATGGCTTTTCTTGGTCGGCCGTGACACAACCAAGAAGGTTGGGACATGTGTCTAGGTCATTTAATATCATTAAAGTATTATTTATACCTTAAACTACACTAATTACCACTAATCGCGATTAAAAACTTAATAAGTTACTATTCACCAAAAAATTATTTTAATCTCATTGAACCACATTTTACTTCTTAATGACAACCATGTATGTCGGATTTTCAAAATTCAATACACATTAGTGGTAAACTTTCATTTAACTGAAAAATCAGTTTGCTTGATTACCACTTAGTGGTTTCACTATTCATCAAAAATTGAAGTTTTTCAGAAAATTACCAAAAATTCACCCTAAGCTATATTTGATATTATGAATTCAAAAATGAAGTCCGTTTTAAAAAATTCAAAACATACGAGTCACATTAATTAATTGAATATTTAATTCCCGTTGTCATGACAAATAGCGTGTTTTTATGAAACAATAAGTATCAAAAGATTGACACTAGTTTAAGTCCGATTTCAAAGTGAAATTAATTCCAACGACCACTATTGGATTTAATGGTAAAAATATTTTCTAATTTCACTTTAAAACCAATTCAAAATATAATCTAATCATATAAATAAATTAGATTAAAAAGTGGTTTTGAATTAAAATACAACATTTTACACTATTCATTAAAAAAATGAACTTTATGGAAAGATACCATAAATTTACACAAAGTAAATTTTGATGTCCCGATTCTTAATAAGAGTTTTATTTGGTCCAACAGAATGTTTAAGAGTGAACAAAACTATATTTAATGACGGTTCGCCATCAAAAGGTGATAAGTGAACCTTTAGTGAAAACTAGGGCATATATGCCTAAAATTGAATTCTTTCCTTATTTTAAGCATTTATCTTTTATTGTATAAATGTAAAAATATTTAAGAACATATATAATCATATTTTAGTTATTTATATCCATTCCCTCCATTACAACGGCTACATGTTAACTACCATTTAAAATAGTATTATTTTATTATTAGAGTGCAACGTAAGATTCCCAAGAAACTCGTTGTTGCGTGTTGGGTACGCCATAGAGCATAGCTTCCCCTTTAAAGTCATTTCAATATTTTATTCACAAATATATATAAATATGAAATGTCATATTCTTTATTTACCTGGGGTGTTACACTACTATTGGCATTGCGTACATTATTACCTAAAAAAATTACTACTATTATACTCCAATTCTGCACATTTTTCAGAAAAATATGTTAGAAATACCTTCATCCATTTCAGCTTGAAAACCTCAAAGAGAGGTTTGTATTGACTCTTTTTGCAATGGAGATGATCTTTCCTCCGTCATTTTTTACTGTAATGATGCATTTAACTATGCATTTGGTTGAGGAAGCTAAATTAGGAGGCCTCGTTCATTATCGATGGATGTATCCAATTAAGAGGTACTTTATTTATATGCTTTTCAATTAAGTAAACAATTTTTTGTACTTAATTAAATGCATAATTATGTTTATTTTATTTCACAGATATCTAGGGCATTTGAAATCATACGTGAGAAATAAAGCTCAACCTGAAGGCTCTATTGCTGAAGGCTATTTGGCTGAGGAGTGTCTTACCTTTTGTTCTCAATACTTGGATGATATTGAGACAAGATTTAATCAAGTTGTACATGTTGACGACACATCGACTCAATCTCAAATACATCATAAATCCAAAATATTTCATGTTATTGGCCGATCAGTTGGGAGGACCTCAAATGTGACACTGACTGAATTGGAATTATTACAGGTACATAGATATGTGATGCTGAATTGTAAAATTACAGATCCATTTATTGAAGAGTTGAGGATACAAAAAAAGAGAAGAATGAGAGGTTGAACATGAAATGAGAAATATATAATGAAAGCTGTTAATAAAGAGATTATAGAATGGTTTTCACAACGTGTAAGTTCATAAATATTGTAATAAGTACGAATATTAGTTTGACACATACATTTTGTAAATCTAATAAACTATATTTCTTTTTTCAGATCATTAATACTAATACTCGAGTAGAAGTGTCAGAAGATTTCAAGTTTCTTTCTAGAGGTCCTCTAAAACAAGTTAGAAAGTTTGATGCTTATAATGTGAATGGATTTAGATTTCGTACAGCAGATCGAGAAGTGGGTTTGAAAACACAGAATAGTGGTATATTTACATTAGCTAAAGTGGAATACTATGGAAGGATTCATAATATTATTTAATTAAACTTCCATGTACATTTTTATGTTGTTTTATTCAAATGAAAATGGGTCGATATTATTAGAGGTGTTAAAAGAGATTCCTTGCAATTTACTTCTGTGAACTTCTCTCGCTTGATGGATGTTGGTGATCGTGAACTGCATAATCCATATATCTTAGCATCACAATAAAAAATGGTATATTATGTGAATGATGTTGTCAATGAAGGTTGGAGTGTATTTTCTCATGTAATACAAAGATATTTGTATGATATGGGTGATGAAGTGGATAATTTGACCTCTAAAATTGAATTTAATCAACAATAGTAAGCAGAATTATTTTTCCATCATGATATTAAAAATATTAGTCTAGCAAAGATAAATGAAGTGGATGAAGCAATGGAGCAGGAACACAACATGATTGAAGGGGAAAATTATTGTTTATAAAATTATTTATTTATTCAGTAACCAATTGTTTCATTTCTGCAGTCATTCATTATCATTGTTATATATATTTTGTCTGTTAGTACTGGGCATCTATTATCATTTTTAATTTTTCTTTTTGAATAATTTTTTTGAAATATATATTCTGAACTTAATTTTATTTGATTAAATGACAGGAATGCCAAGGAGGAAGCAGTATACTATTTCATCTAGTTCCGTGACAGATGACGATCCATCTGGCTCCCTCCCCACGACATCTGAGGCACTAGCTGCCAACACTCCTGCACCATCTCCCCCTGAACCATTTCTCACACTATCTTTGGATTTCCCATTATAGGGTGATTCATCGCCTCCCCCTTCAGGATCCTCAGCCGTGGGGCAGGGACACGCCCATTCCAGTTCATCACGGGTGTACTGGAGTGTCACTGTCATTGGTACAAATTTTAATTAAATAAATTTATTGCATTTTGTTTATACTAAATTTTTCCTAATTTAAGATGAAAAAAATACAACCTTGGAGAAAAACATAAAAAGTTTAGATGTTTGGAATATGAATAGAGAAAATATAGTCATTCCATTTGATTCTTATGGGGTCCTGACGGATGACGCCGTGGGGTTACCTGGCCAGATTCTAGGCCAGCTGGCAGAGGAACCCATTTCCATTCTTATTTCATATAATGATTGGAAACATATGCCTCCAAGCTGGAAAAATGAATTCTTTTATTTTCAAATAAAGGTAAATTTATTACATTATGGTTTAATTGAATTTCATGTTACTAATATGTTCAAAATGAATTTCTTTATACAGATGTTCTTCCACATTACAGTTGCTAATGTGATAGCACGGAAGTGGACGTTGAAAAATCTAGGTAATAAATGGAAAGATTTCAAATGTAGATTGTAGTGTGATGTCAATGATACCTCATTGACTATGCAACAAATGTATGAGAAGCTACCTGGTAGGGTACTGAAAGAACAGTGGAATGTTTTTTTTAATAGACATCGTGATGAGAAGCGGATGGTATTGAAATATATATTATTATATTAGCCTCATTTTACATTTATACATGTATATGAATAGGACATGACATTCAATACATTACTATTAAATTGAATTTTATTTATTTCAGGATCTCTCAAGAAATAATGCTTCAAACTGGGCTAAGAAATTCATCCCTCGCACTGCGGGCTCAAAAATCTTTTCTAGAAGCCGAACGACATTGGTAATATTTTAAACAATTTAAATATTTATAAGACAATATTATCTATTAAATATATTGATTTATTGATTTATCTTTGCTTAATGTAGTCATAGAGTTTAGGGCACGAAGAATCCCGAACTGAACTGTGGTTGGATGTTCACAATAAATCAGATGGAAGTTTTGCTAATGAGCCTGCTAAAGAAGTTGGGGTATGAAGTTAATTTTTTATTATAATAACTTATTATCAGTGTTTACTGTGTTAATATATATTTATATTTTATTTATAGGTAAAAATTAAAGAACTATGGTATGTCAATCCTGCACAGTCCTACTCAGTCTCCCAGGATGACCCGGTTGCTAAAGTCCTTGGGAAGGAGCATCCTGGTAGAGTGCGCGGGATAGTTTTGGGACCCGTACCATCTGAGGTTTTTAGCAGGAATTCAAGGATGGTAGTTGAATCTAATCCTTGATTTAGTCATCCCATACTTGTAGATGCTCAGAAAGGGACTATTTCTCTACGAAACACATTTCACTAGCAGGGGGATCAGATATATGCTTTGTAGAAAGAGTTGATTGAAATACGTCAGCATATGAGAAGATATTCCCTCGGTGGTAGTGCATCAACTGGGGGTATGCAGGTAAATCACAAAAAAATCAAAATCATTTAGTTTTTTAACTTTCATTGGTTTTAAGTTTTAATATAAATATGAAATTGTATTTAATTTTCAATATAATGTTCTTACAGGTGACAGCAAAAAGTGGTGATGAAGGTGGCGAGGCTGATGATGCATCATCAGACCATGAGTAGTTGTATTTTTCATGTTATGAACAAATATGGGAACATTTGGTTTGTATAAGTAACATTTGTGGCACATAGTTTCCACCAAACATTTTCATGTCCTAAAATTTCCTTGATTTCTCATGTTTCCTTTTATGTGTTTTATTGATTTCTTATGTTTCTTTTTATGTCTTGATTTCTCAAGTTTGGTATACATCATTCCATTTATGCTTGTGTTTGAATTGTTAGTCGAGATTTTAGATGACTAGAAGTTAAACCCATTGTTGGTTTTTTGAACAAATTGGGTCATTTCACATGTTATACTATTTTGAATTTGAACTAAGTAATATTCTCTTATGTTGAGATGGTTTTAATATTTGTTAGTGGTGAGGGGGTAGTGGATTCATCCACACCTGTTTCATACTCAATATAATTATGTTTCCCAACATCAATTGGGTTAACATTGAAGAAATATACTTATTTGTTTCCACCAATAGGAAACACATATTTACATTGTAAGAGGGATATCCTTAATTTGGGTGTGATCCCATAGGATGAGTGATACTGGAGATGACCATGAGGAAAAAATGATAAACAATTCCCCCACCCATGTGGGTTATGTTTTCCATTGTAATTGTATAGTCACAAACGCCACTTAGGATAGATTCTGATGCTTTTAGATATTAGAGCATTGTAACTATCCATAGTATATTATCTAGATATTCTAATGGGCCTCAAGGGTGTTTAAACTAGTAGGGGTATAAATATACTCTTGAGTGTCAGTGGTTGGATATCCCCAGTGGGATCAACTTTTAGATTCTTGAGTATAGACAATAGGGAAAAACACCCTATATATCTTCTTGAGTACTCAAGGTCACATGTTAATAAAAATGACTATAGTGAACATGATACTCATAATGAATTTTTAAGGTGATTTCTACTTTATGGTGGACATATTTATCCAAATCAATATGATAAGAGAAGAACGTGTTCTCATGATCTATTGAAAGGATACAAAAAGGCTAGATGTGAAATTATGGACCAATGGTTTTGACATAAAATATTTTTAGTTGGACAACCTGTAGGGAATTATTCATTATAGATTACCATGAGTGTCATATAATGTCAAAATAGATCCATTTAGATGGTATTCCTGAAATAAGGTGTGAACCATCATGCACTCATTTTACAAGGGTAGGATACAATGTATGTCAGGGTATGGGGAACATATATTCATAGAAATTGAGTCCTATGTATGACATAAAAATTGTTTTCATGCCTCACCATTGTGTTCCTTATGGGTACTATCAGCTTGTTTTTTGTCTTGAAAATAATTGGTGCATTTGGTGATTCAATTTTAATTGAAGGATGTGATGAAGGTATTGAAAAGGAAACACAATGAATAAACTTGTCAATACATCATCAAATGTAAGAGTTCATAGTTTATCAATCCAATTCCATGTTAATGGATTCACATTAGGTTATCTATTTTTTGATGAGAACCTCCAATGGGCTTCCATGTATATGAATATTTTGTATGGATGCCCTTTTAGAACTAAATTACAACGAAAGGTGTTCACTAGTGATTCATATAGTATAGATTCTTCAAAATAGGTATTGGTAAAAGGTGTGAGATTTTGGGATCATCAAATATTCTTTGGGTGGAATAATCTAGATTATTGGATTCCCTTATAGATTAATGATTTTTTAATGAATAATATCAAAATAATAGTGTTTAACGAGTTACCCCTATTCCTATGATCTCTCTGAATCTGTGTAGATATGAAAATATATGATTTTTATGTTAATCATACATATAATACATGTTTATGACTCAATTGTTTAAGGTCACATAGTTAGGAAATTATTCATCTTTCACCATACAAAGAGGTCATAGGTGTTTACATTATTGGGATCAGGCTCATGCAATGAGCATCATATGAATCTATATAAATAGAATCATAACACACATGGTTTATTAATGATTAGTGGGATACATCATACCATTTATGTTCAATTTAAATTGAAATAATTCAATAATCTTAACTTTTTGTGAAGGGGAACACTTTGTGAAAGGTACCTAGAAATAGATAGTGTTTCAATTTATCATGAGTTTCCATTTCAATTTCATCTTGGTCTTCAATGACTAATTTGGAGAAGGTATGGTTTTGGATTACACCTATTAGAGGGCCCATATATTGTTTTCAATATCATATATGTTGGTATAATGATAATGGATGAATTCTTAAGAGGCTGGGGAATACAACTTGAAGGTGAATATGATATTGTTATACTAGGAGGGTTATCTAAAATTAAGGACTATATAAAGAATCTAATACTACAGTCTTTAACTATTTTATTTTGTAAAAGTGATTCATATTATTCTCATCGCATAAGAATAATAGCATGTTTCTTGATGTTGGGATTGAACCTTAGAGGGGAATATATTGTATCCTATTTAATAGGAATAAAATACAATATAATTAAAGGCATGCATTTTAAGGTAATGTGACATGATTCATCATAGATTAAAATTGTGTTGAAATGACATGTGTAATGAATTTTAGAGTCATCCTACCAGGTTTAGAAGGTGATTACTATAATGTATCTCAATAATTATTTTAAATTATGAACAAATAGAACATAATGTTTTTGTTTATCATGATTTTTTTAAGAAATAATTTAATATAAGATTATGTGTGTCACATAAAAGTGCATAATAAAGTATTGAGTGAGACTAACACATGAGATTCTCTAAGACACCTGGTATAGTAGATGTGTGTGGTGATGGTATATTTGGGGTACTAAACCAAGTAGTAGGCCCACACATGGTAAATCTAACTGTGTTTTATGCTCACTCCCTATATGGTAACACCGACACACATGTAGATCTAATGTTTCATTTTCAAGTGATATATATTATGGGGGATCAAGAAGGATCGACTAGATGTATGTTTGGAGAGTAGTCAAATAATGGACCTATGTTTTATACTTGATTATATCATATATATATATTTTTCACTTTATTCTATACTGATTTCCTAGGTTGATGTTTCTTGTTGTATGTTGGTATGTACAATATGGTTCATTCTTATATAGCATGTCAATGTTTACTTATTTTTTTTTCAATTTATTCTATACCTCTAGGTTAATGTTTCTTGTTTTATGTTGGTATTTACAATATGGTATTTCTGTTTTGATTTGTCTTTCAGTGTAGTGGTGTAGCAGAAGCAAAAAAAATAGAAAATTTCTGGTCATCTTTTCGCAGTGGTTTAAACCACCACTAAATGTACATTGGTGGCGGTTTAAACCGCTGCTAAACGGTGATAACTGCCGCAAAATGTAAAAAAATTACATTTTTTGGCAGTTTTAACCACTGATACCTAGTCTCCATCATAGGTGCTCATTCTGTGGCGGTTCTGGTGACTTCAGTAGCAGTTTTATGGCTGCTGGATTTGAGTTTATTCGGGGGGGTTATAACCGCCGCGAATAAACTGATGTCCAGGGCTCGTAAAAACCGCCGCTAAACTCAGTAAAACCACCGTGAAATGAGGTAGCTACGACGCTTTCCATAAATTTCCACGAAATAGAGATAACCGCTGCTAATATATTGGTGACGCCGAATTAGGCGGCGGTTTCTGTAAACCATCGCCAAACTATTTAGTGGCGATTTAAACCGCCGCTAAACGACGATTCTCTTGTAGTGTACCAGCACACTAGAAATGATCCTTAATTTCCCTCTGATTTTATTTTGTACAAGGGTGAATTTCTCATCATGAATATTGGTACACTGAAAGAATCAACATTAGAAATATAAAGGTACAAATATGTTGTTCTGAAAATAGAACGATGAGTTTTCATCCTCTTTCCAACCACTCATAGTCAACACACTATTTTGGTTTGACCTAACGGTGATGAAAGGATCCTGAATCCCATAATCTGAAGATGATGGTTACTTTATTACATTGAAAATAGATAAAATAAATCAAATACTAATGGACAAAATATTTCAATAGTATTGGTAAACTAAATATATAATTACAGTTTAAAACATTAAATACACAAAGTGTTTTTTTGGGAACACTATTATTTGCTCCTAGGGAATACCTTCATATCAATCAGAAAACACTTACTAGTATCCTAGGGAAAATATAACATAAGAAAGGGGTGTGATAATTTTATTGGTAAGGGTATGTTTACAAAAAATCTATCATGAATAATTAAGAATAATCAAAATAGAAATGTAAATAATTGAAACACTGGTAATTTAATCAATAAAATTGGTGTAATATAGAAGAAATAAATGATGGTAAAATAATTCCTTATAAATAATCACATAATCATGAAACATATCCTTGAATATTATAACTAATTGAATAATCTCGTAGATATTAATTAATGTTCTCGTAATGAGAGAATGCATAATTCTAGACATCTAAAACATATTATCAACACCACTCACAATAAAATTTAATTCTGTGGGTTAAAAACCATCTAATTTAGACAAATGATTGTCTTCATGGGTCCTATGGGTGAATCATGGGGGTATCAATAAATATTCCCCACTTTTAACTAACAAAATTAATTCATTGCTCATATTAAAGGGGTGAAACATATTCAATAGAAAAATTCATATTTAAAAATAAATCTATGAAATATTAAAACACAACCCAATCAAATAAACCTAATCATAAACCAACCCAAATATTATGGTGTACAAAATATCCCTAATGGGTTATAGTTACACTAAATATTTATGTTTTTAATGAATAAAAATACTATTAATATTTTATTAGAAACATTCTTGATGAAAATAACCATTTAAAATTTTAAATAAACTTTTTTAAAAAAGTTAAAATAATTTGAATATACTCTTATTTTAATATTAAATTTGAAATATATAAAACATAATTTAAATCATTAAGTGTTCATGAATGTGGGAAATTGTTTTCATGTCATACATGTTAAAACTAATATTCCTCTAACATTTTCAGTAATAGCTAAATTGGAATTATTTTCAAAATGACATAAATCTTCCTTTCAGAATAATTTTTAAAAAGTAAATGTGGATAAATATTTCATTTAGAAAAAAATTTTAAAAGGTTTCTTAAGTTGAACCATTTTTAGAAAACATGTATTTTAAGGGAAAGGTATTTTCAACGGAAGAGATAAATAAATTCAAATTTTCATGAAAACATTTTCTTAATAATTTTAGGTACTAAAGAGTATAATAATGGTAATATTACTAAAATAAGTTCATTTATAACCATAACAAAATAACAATGATTTAGTTTAAGATAGAAATATCAAATAATTCTCCAAATGGAGACATAAACAAAAACAATCCCAAATAATGATGAGATTGAAAAATAAACCCTTACCACTTTGGTAACATTTGAATCATAATCCCCAAGAATGAAATTAACATAAAATGAAACTTTAAATACCATTAATAGTAATATATTAATGATTTAAAAATATCAAAAAGGGTATTATATACACTACACAAAATAATAAGTAGTGAATACAGTGTATGTGTTATGGAAGTAAAAGTGAGATGAGAAATCTTTACCATAGGTTTGAATTTCATTATATGTGTTTGAAACTCATATATAATAAAAATAGGTTTTTTATAAATTAATAACAGGACAATAATATTATATATAAAACCATATATTATTTACTTATAGTATCTTATCACCATTTTATTATCAATTGTTTGTTAAAATCACTATTTTAGGTGATAATTATTTCATTTATCAAGTATGTTTTAGTTTGGTAATTTTATTCATTTTAATTTGATCCTGGTTCAATCATATAATGAATTTAAAAAATGATATAAACATAATATATTTTAATTATAAAATAATTTAGAGTAATCAATTAATTTTACATATTGAAAATGGATTACTCTATTCATGGATATGGTAGACCATATGTACACATGAAAACTGTGTTCATTTTTCTTGATAGACGGAATGAAAGAAAAATAAATACTAATTAATATTTATAGAATCATTATTGTTTCATTTATATAATTCATATTAATATAATAAATCCTTATTACCATCCATGTAAAAATAAAATGAAAATATTTCATATCGCTATGTGGAGGCGGTAGTCCACACGTATGCACGAGCAATGTCATTATTTATTAATGGATTTGAAGTTTGGAATTTATATGTGTTATTATATTTAAATATGTATTTTTATATCATTAATATAAGATAAAATCATCCACTTTAACTTTAATACCTTTAATATAATGTGTAGGTGAAAAACAAATTGCATTGCTTCGAGAGGTGGTAGTTTGCGGTACACATGGTCAATAATATCATAAACCTCACAAAATGGAATGTAAGAAGGTATTTGTGATATAATAATTTATGAAGAATAATAATTCTATAAATATAATTTAAATATGTTAAATCCATCATTATATATATCCATGAAGGGTGGTGAAGGAAAGCGAATTATGTTGGTTCGTAAGGCTGTATTCTTTTGTACACATGATCGACGGTTTTGGTTACCATTTGATGGAAGTGGATATGGATATGAGATATTACATTAACATAATAACATAAAATTATATAGGAGAAACTTTTTTATTATATTGTAATATTTTAAGAAGGTTTTAAGGAGGCATAATAATAAATAAATAAAAATACACACATTTAATAATTTTACCTCTTCTTTTGAGAGACTCTTTAGGTTTATACATAAATCCTGCATAAGGGTAATTCCTAATCAAAATAAGGACTATTATATGTGGGTTGGGAATTAATTATGGAATTTTATTAGGTGTTGGAATATCCAAATGGTTTTTTAAGTGTGAATAGTGGAGAAGAGTTGGTGGCCTCTTATATGTGGGGGAGAGGACACACATGAAACTCTTTGAAAAGATGAAGTGATACCCCTAATTTTTTCATACTTCCAAAAAGGTTAATTAAAGAAACGTATAGGTATTAATGTCTAAATATGTCCATAAAATGGGTGTGGGTAATTTTTTAAATCACTTTTAATACTTATCTTCTATTTTATTCATTTTGTTAAACCCAATTTTACCATTACAATGGAAATTAATTTTTATTGTTTCCACTATTCATTTTGGTAAAAAATTAATTTTCCATTTTTTAATAATATAAATTATTCTTATTCAAAATATGGAATCCATTTTTTTAAATTAAATTCACATAAGTGGATGAATGGAATTTAAAATTAAATTACAAAGGTGATGAAAGATAATATTTTCAAAGAAAAAATATAATTATAAGTTTTGAATGTTTTAATATAAAAATTAAATATAAAACTAATTCCAATATAATAAATATAAAAAAAATTAATTTAAAACCATTTTAAAATATATTTTATCATTATAAATAATTTATACAAAATAGTAGTTATCAATAACTATTCATCAAAAAAATATTTTCATAAAATTCTAACAAATTCCCCTAATGAAAAAATTTACATGTAGATTTGAAAAATAAAATTTATTTTTTAAAATAAATTTTATAAAACTGGTAAAAATTAATTTTAAATTTTGTTCGCAATGAATGACTGGACTATTTTTTAATGAAGTTTATCATAAAAAATCATTATTTTCAAATGATTCTTATTTTATTTCAAATAAATAGAAAATAATTGAATTTATTTTATACACGTGTAAAACACAAAATTTTTATAATATATTTAGTACATTCCTTCCCACAAACTTAATGGATATGTTATAATAGTTCTGTTTAAATAATAATACTTTAATATATTATTGTGTTTTTTCATATCTAGTTTTGCGTTCATTAAAATTTATTAAAGAGATCAAATTTATTTAAAAATAATTATATCATAAAGTCTTGGTGTGTTACATTCTCTTATATTATTGGTGTAGTGTATCTTATATGATATCGAATATTAAGTTCCTCTTTTAAAATCTCTAGGTGTTACATTCTACACCCCTTAAATAATTTGTGTCCTAAAAATTTAATCTTAGTCTTAATAATAAGTGGTTTAACATTTGAACATACCTTTTGTGATTCCCACATAGTGAGAATTGTCAATATAATTTACCCTTGATGAGATAGAAATGGAAGTATGAAAGTTATCTGGAATAATCATTTAACTACATTTCATAGTTGGAGAACATAGGTAGGAAGTGAAGTTATGTATAGGGAAGAAAAGTAAAAATAATTTTATAGAGTGATAGAGATCGATGATCACAAGAATTTGTGAGATCCATAGAGGGTTAACGACCAAAAAAAACATAAATCTATAAAGGGTGAAAAGACTATAAGTTCATTAGAAATAAAGTGATTAGGATAAATTTTTTGTTTCAATATACCATTCCTAGAGATAAGGAATTCATTTACTATCTAAGAATATAAAGATGTATATATACATGATATATTTCTATGTCATATGCATAATTTCATCATTTGGTTGTGATTAACTAATTATTTACTTCATCTCTTATTGTAACAAATTAATATTCATAAAAGAATTTTTTATAAATGATGAAATAAAATTAACATTAACCTGATCATAAGATCAATAAAAGTGTTATAATCTGTAGCTCGTATACTTACTATAAAAAATAGTTATAAAATGTTATCTAATAAAACCCAATCTTCAACTTCATCCATTCCATATAAATTTAACCTTAAGGATCATCCAAACATTATTATTTTTCATTTGTAGGAAAAAAGATTCTTGATTGAGGTTATTTGAAGGATCATCCAACCTTAAGTAACTACAAACGAAATATAAAACATTAAACCATGAATAATAATAATAAAATGATTTGATGACATTTTAAGGTTATATTTCATTTTCTAAAGATTAATACCTTAAAAGGTATTATTATTAATACCTTTCATTTGCAGTCACTTCATACAACAAATCATCGTATTATTATTATTAAAAACGGTTATATTTCATTTTCTAACCATTAATACCTTTTAAGGTTTTATGATTAGAAAATTTTAACCTTAATGATCATCCAACCTTAAGTGACTGCATCGAGTACCTTTTAAGGGTAACCTTCATACAACCTTGATGTGCAGGAAAAAATGATTGATTTCCTTTCATTTTTCATTTGTAGTCACTTCATCATTAAAAATATAACCATTAATCATACAACCTTGATGGATATTTTAATGAGATTTCCACTTGGGACATTTATTTTCATAATTACCATACTTTCAATATTTAAAACAGTAAACCATCAATAATAACATAGGGAGAACATTATTCTCATCCATCACATTAATATAACTTTTCATTTTTCCTCAGTAACTACTTTATTTGTGTCCTTATTTTCCACATATAAGTAATTTTGTTGTTCTTTTTGAGATAATCTCCTGGGTGTCTCTTTCCACATTTTTTATATGAAGGAAATAAATCCCTTTTTCCTCCATGGTCTTATCATTTCAAGATAAATATGGAATCCATACTTCTCTTATTTGGTGAGACTAAGAGTTATTTAATGTGAAATTTTTTATTCATATAACATGATAATTGATTAGTAATAATAAAAATATCTTTCACCATAGTTATAATCCCATTTGGTTACTCATAAACACATCATATATCGCATTAATCATTAACCAGTTCATTCAGGTTCCATCCATTGACTCAAACCAAAAATAACCATATGAGACACACTAATCATTGGGGGAAATCACATCATCATGAATAATAATTTACAAGATTTCTAAATCATGAGACCTTATTTTTAATCTATAATAGCTTAGGTTTAACCTATATTATTCATAGTTATCATCTATTCAAATCCTTCAATATGGTCAACATAGAAAATTTGAATTTACCCAAGAATATTCCCAAATATTTTCAATCCAGGTGCATAGTAAGGTATGTTTTCATTTACCAGGTAATTCTCAAGTCAATCCCAGCAATCCTTTTTTGGATTTATTACCCCTAGGTACATCTTTCCCAAAACAAGATCCACTTTTAGTATCTAGACTGTGATGTATCGATAGGAAAGATCACATAATCTCTACCTTATTGAAACTTTAGGATATTATATATACTTATCCTAATTTTTTATAATAGGGTTATGTTACACAATATATTTTTTCCAAAATATATTTCTCGCAGTTTCTATTAAGCATTGTTTGATTCCATCTATAAATACTTCAACCCCAGTAGCTCTAAGTGAGTGGTTGTTTTGTTACACTGTAACTAGATACAAGGAATCATATCTGGGATGAATGAATAGTTTTTTAGTATTTTTAGACTATATAAATACATGAAATTAACATTAAATTTTAAAATAAAAAATAAATGATGTTTTTTAGTTGAGAACACATTTATTTTTCATAGTGTATCCCTGTATAAAAATAACAAAACACTTCCTATTATCTTGGAAAAAATAAGATATAAGGGGTGAGATCAAATTATTAGTAAATTTAATATTACTATATAATATAACATAAATAAATATATACAATCAATATGGAAAGTTAAATAACATAAACTCATACCATTTAATCAATAAACTGATTATAATATGGAAGAAAAAAATGATGATAAAATAAAATTCATATAAGTAATCACATAATCTAGAAACATATCCAAAGGTATTCTAACTAATAAAATAATAAAATGGAAATAAATAATTTATCTAATAATGAGGGAATGAAAATTTCATAAATATCAAACATACTTTTAAGACCTTTCTGAAGGAAGTTCAATTCTAATTTGGAAAACTAATTTATCTCATGAGACATGTTAATACATCTAGGGGTTATCTATAACTGGGACCACTGATAACACACCAATTCCAATTCATTCCTCATATTAAAGGGGTGATAAATAATCAACATCAACAGTTTTATTGAAAAAATAACACACTAGATGTTAATACATACCCCTATCAAGTAAACAAGATCATAAAGAATAAAGAATAATATGATGAATGATAAAAAACTGTACATCCTCAATCAAAATAATCGTAAACCATACAAATAATTAATAAGAAATATATTAATACAAAATATCACCATTGAATCATAATTATAATAAATTTTTTATGTCACTGATGAGTAGAAATACCATAAAATTTTCATTAAGAAAATTATTGAGGAAAATATAATTTTAAAACACAAATTTATAAAAACATTAAAAATAATTTCTTTTAAATAAAATGTGAAGATTATAAAATAAAATTTTAAACACTGATTATTCCTGATTGTGGGAAATTATGTTCTCGACAAACATGTTAAAACAAATATTTCTTTCACATTTTTGGTTAAAGACAATCAAACCTTGTTTTGAAAATGACATGAAAATTAATTTAATTTTTTTTGTAAAAATTAAAAATTGTAAAAATTTAATTAATAAATCATTTTTAAAAGTTTGAAATCATTTTAATGCATTCTAAGAAAATATATATTTTGATAAAAATGACTTTCAATGAATGATGGAAATGATGTTGGATTTTATCAAAAAAAATCTCTCAGTCATTTTAAGTACCAAAGAGAAGAAAAATGGTAATATTACATAAAAATGATCATGAATAACCAGATTATAAGAAAATATATTTATTTTATGATATAAATATCAAATAATTCACCCATAGGGGACATATAAAACAATCCCAAATAATGATGAGATTTTGAAATATACTATTACTGCATTTATATCTTTTGAATCGTAATACCTACGAAAGAAATAACATTAAATTTAACATTAAATGCAATGAATAGAAGTGTATTCATGATATTACATACCAAAATCTATAGTATATACAAAAAACAATGGAGTCAGTGGGGAATATGGATTATGTCTCATAGAAGAAAAAGTGATACGAGAAACCCTTACCTAAGGTTTGAATTCCTTCATATGTGTTTTAACCTCATGTATAATAAATTTAGGTTTATTGTTCATCAATTATAATATTATATTCATATATATCATACCATATACGATTTACTTAAAGTATTTTATTCACATTTTATTATCAATTGTTTGTTAAAATCACTATTTTGGGTGATAATTACATCTTTTTACATGTATATTTTCGTTCAATAAATTTGGTCATTTAAATTTTGTCAAGGTTAAATAATATATATAATTTTAAACATGATATAAATATTATATATATTCATTATATTAATTATATATTTTTTTATAGTAATCTATTAAAGTTAGGGATAGAAAATAGGTTACACTGTTCATTGAGACGGTAGGTCGTACGTATGCATGAACATTGTTTTCATATTTTCTCAAATGAATGATAGAAAGGAAAATAAAAATTAATTAATATTTAAAAAATCATTATTATTTCATATATATAATTTATATTACTCAAATTCTTCCTTATTACTATTAAAGTAAAAAAAGAAAACAAAATAACTTCGTTACGTGGAGGCGGTAGTCCACACATACAAAGAAGCAATGATATTGTTTTCTAATGAATTTTATGGTAAGAAGTTATATGTGATATTATATTTATAGAAGTATTTTTAATAAAAAATATCACATATATTCATTAACTTTATCCTTACTACCTTTCATGTAAAGTGTAAGAGAAAAGATAATCACATTTCTTCGTGAGGTGGCAGTCCGCCATGAATAGGAACGACCGTATAGTGTTTCCCATGGAATAAAAATTAAGAAGGTATTTGTGATATAAAAACATTATAAGTTTAAAATTTTCATAAATAACATATAAATATGTTAAATCCATTATTATATCCATCCTCAAATGGTCATGATTGAAAATGAATTGCAACAGTTTGTGAGGCGGTAATCCACTGTACACGCAATCGATAGTTTTTGTTTCCCATTTTATGGAAGTATAGATAGATTTGTATTATTAAATTAACATGATAACATATTCTAAAATATGAGATATATTTTTTATTATATTATCACATTTTAATATGTTTTCTTGTAGTTGGAAGAAGAAATAAATCAAATATGCATGTTTAATAATTTTACATCTTCGTCAGAGAGCCACTTTATATTTATAACTAATGCCTTCTTATGAGGTAATAATAATAAAAATAAGGCCTCTAGGATGTGATTATGGATTTATGTAAACAATTTGGTCCGTTATTGTCTCAACCAAATGGTTTTGGAATTGTGAAGAGGGGAGAATTGTGGGTGACCTTTTATAAGTGGAGGAGAGGAAAAACATATAATATTTGAAGAGATAAAGTGATATCCACTTATTTCACATGATAAACTATAAAAAACGAGTCATTATCAAACATGATATGTTATAAGGTTATAATATATCTATAAAATTGATTTTCAATAAGTTTTAGCTTACTTTAAACCCTTATCTTCATAATTTAACCATCAGTACACCCATTTTTACCTTAATCACGATAATTAATTTTTACTAATTTCACTTTTAATTATGGTAAAAAATCAACATAAAATTATTACATAGTATACATTTTTATTTTTAAAATTATGGAATCCATTTTTCAAAATTCAATTCACTGAATTGAAATAATTAAATTTAATACTAAACCATAAACGTGGTGAAAAATTAGATTTCCAAGGAGAAAAATCTCAAAAGTATATAAAGTTGTATTATCAAAATTAAATATTAAATTGATATGAATTAATTAAATATAATTTAATTAATTTTAAATTTAAAAAAATTTACAATATAATTTAAATTTTGAATAATTTAAATGAAAATTCAGTTTCTAATAAAAATCAATATTTTTCAGTATTAATCAATAAAAATAATCTTTTAAGAAAATTATCATAAATTTACAAAAATATGATTTTTACATATATATTTTAAAAATTAATTTAATTTTTTCAAATAATATATCTTAAATTTGTAAAAAATAATTTTATATTATATACAGAATGTTAGATAATAAAACCTTTTATAGAAATATAATTTTTAGAAAAAAATTCAAATGATTATTATCTTATTTTTAATAAATAGATAATCATTGAATTTATTTTAAAAATGTGTAACAAATATAATTCTCATAATTTATTTATAAATATTCATACCCTCCAAATTAATAGATTGGTTATAACTTTCATGTTTAAATAATAATATTTTAGAGTATTGTGTTCCATTCAAATTTTGTGTTGCGTGTATTGCAAGACATAAAAGATATTGAATTTATTTTAAAAGAAATATATATTAAAGTATTTAGTGTTACATTATATTATAAACATGGTTTTTTTCTATATACACTATCAAATATGATGTTATTCTTTTAAAATCTCAACGTGTTACAGGTGATTCGTTCATAATCTATTTTCTCAGTGTCATTGACTAAATCCATAAAATACAAAATATTTGTGAATGAGAAGAAAAATATATTTCCATTTTGTTCATCACAATCTAGATGTATTTCATTACTAATGATCATAAACTTCTATTTTTAATGATCATATCTGGAAATTTCATTATAGTACTTCACACTAAAGACATCATCCATTTAATTCCCTTTTCTCGGTGTATACACCAATTTGGAGTAAAACATCTTAAAATACTTCATCTAATGTCATTTCCTCAAGATTTTGTCACTGTGGGAGAAGATATATTTCAAACTTTTATGATCATTGGGGACTATTAACTTTTCCCAAAAAAGATAATGGCAACATGTTTTCAATGAATGGACCACAGTAACTAATTTATGTTCATATGACACATAAATATTTTCATGTGATCTCAAATTCCTTGAGCCATAGGACACAACATAATATCCCTACGTAATAAGATAACCAAGTCCCATTCCAAACACATCACAATATAACATAAATTTTAAACATTTTTTGATAAGAAGCATATATATACCAAAGTGATATGATCTTTATTATCCTAAAAGGATTTATGAAAATCTTCATCCAAATGTAACTGAATTCCACTTCTCATTAGTATAGTCATTGGAGAAGAAACCCTACAGAAATATCGAATGAAGTGATGATGATAACAAGATAATACTAAAAAAATCAAATCTCAAAGACATTCTTGGGTGGCTACCAAGAAATGATTTCTTCAATCATATCTTGATCAATTGATACATGATGTTCAAAAATTATATTCATGATGAAAATATATACTTATATTGATAAGTCACACTTAGAAAATTTAACATATATTTACTGATCACGCAATGTGTTCAAAAAAATAGAAAGGATCCTCATGCTCATTCCTTATTCAAGAGTAAACTAAAATATCATCAATAAATACCATGATCAAGGAATGCGGATATATTTGGAAGATACAGTTCATAAAGTCAATGAAAAATATTGGAGCTTTCATCAGACAAAATTTCATGATAATGTATTTGTAATGGTCATATCAACTCTGAAGCACTACCTTTAGAATATCTTTTTTCCTGAATCTGAGTCAATGGTATCCAAATCATATATTAATCTTATAGAATGAATTATATCCCCTTAATTGATAAAACATATCATCGATTCAGGAAAGAGGATACTAATTCTTTATTATTAATAGATTCATTTCATGATAGTCGATACACAATAAAAGAAAATCATATACTTTATTTATGAATTGAAGTAGAGTAATCAAATGAATTGTGATTAGTATAATAAATCCTTCATATTAAAATTATTTTAGTTTTTCCTTTAATAATAATAAAAAAAATTCAATACATTCTACATGACATGAATTATATAGGTGAAAATTTTGGAAGTAGATTGATTAAAATTTAGATTTCCCATTCCAGGGGTAGCCCAAAAATCCAGCAGAAAGATATTTTGGTATTGCTCCACTATTACATGAATTTTATTATCTAAAAATTTATCTTTATCACCCAAATTAATTTATGACATCTAACTAGAAAATATTTAATCTACTTACAAAAAATTTCCTACACTTATAGCATTCATATCATAACCCCCTTTGAATAAATTAACAGTTCCATCCAGGTATGTGAAAGTTACTTGTAGTGCATAGAAATAAATATGAGCATTAAATCCCACCAACCATTCCATTATAAAGATTAAATCTAAAATATTCATCTCTAAAATATCAAAATTCTATAGGAAATGTATCATATCAATGGTAATGGTACAAGTGGGGCACTTGAATCCTATGCATTCCTACTAACTTATAGGTGAATTTATAATCATGATATGATAAATAATCTCTACATGTATTCCCAATTTTTTACCATGTGATAAGAAATAAAATTATGTGATACATCAGTATTTTCCCAAGTATGGTACATTTCCCTACAAGGGAAGAATTTTCTTAGTTAATTTTTTTTTCTTATATCCATATAACAATTGGTCACCTATAATAGAATTTTATTTTCTTCCTTGTTGTGGTGTAGTATAGAAAATCGTGGTCTACTTCGAGACATCCTGGTTCACCTAATTCTGGGGAATTGAAAAATGTATATTAGATCATTCTGATATATCAGGGGATATGTTGGATATGTTTGATCCATCTCCTCGTATTGAGTTCATAGGTATAAATAAATATTTCTTGATATATCCTCATTTACCAAAGTTTTGACAATAATGAGGGGGTGTAGCACACTAATTTTTCTTATGTTGAAGAGATCCATAGGGATAAACACCTGGTATATTTATACAATGTGAAGGATAAGATATTCTTCTTATATATCAATTCTATAAGGCCCTATTACTCTTAGAATAACTCTTTATTTTCTCTTACTTTATACACTACAGTTACCACCTATACATAGATGGAAAAGGTGTATCATCCAATAAGATTTCATGTGATTTCTATATCCCCAACGAAGAACCTATTAACCATATCTATATAAACTATAATATATCACATGACCAATTTATAAAGAATATCAGGTCGTATAGCTCCCTAAAAAATTTAACCTTCATCCTTTAACTAGTCTCTACCTCTGTTGTTAAAGAAACCAAGTGCATGAAATGTGTAAGATATTCAGTCACTGAAATAATTCATTATTTTAACTAGAATAATTCCATCATATTTTCCAACATGAAGGATTGTGTAAAAAAACATCTTATTGGAAAACACTTCAATACCCTCCTAGGTAAGATCCTAGTCCAACATTTTTTGAACCATTATATTCCACTATTGTATCACTAGTTCTACATGAATGTATATTTCTATCTTTACATTCACCTGATATAGGTATTCAAGGATGGAAAATATCATATTCACTCTACCTAACCATACATCAAATTTCAAGTCACCCTAAAACATAAGGTGATTATACTTTTGTAATTTCAATTATTTATTCACACAATGAGGTTCTTTATCCTGAGTTCCCTTACCTATAACCTGTGTTGCTTTGAAAATACTCTGGATAAGATAATGGTTTATCAATGGTTCTGGTGTAACCACATTCTTTATTGCACTCTCTTTTTGGTTTCTCTTTCTTTTCACTGGTGGACTATTAATTCTATTACCATAGTAACACTTACCAATTAATTATTTTACTTCTTCCATATTCAGGTTTATATCATATATCAAATCATAATGACAAAAATAAAAAATAACATAGTATCAAAAATCAAATAATCATGTAATAATGAAACCCTAGTGGAAATTCTCTTTGATAATTTTTTATAATATACTCTAACTGATTAAACTAACTATGATGATTTTAAAACAAAACTATAAGTTGTTTAGAACATTTTTTGTACATGGACCACCCTAGTAACTTGGAGTTCATCATAAAATGGAAAGATTCATCTTTTTAAGCTATAAATTTCATTCCATGATGTATATTTTCTTCTTTATTCAATCTCAACTGATGAGCCAACAAAACCGATACTATTTGTAAGGTCCTTTCTATAGCCATTATCTTGGAAGGAACCAACATTTCAGTAACCATAAGTGAAATCCCCTGAAAACAAAAGGGTGGAAATAAATTCTAAGGGATTACTAAATCATTGTGGGGGTGATCATTCCATTAAACATTCAAAAACTATCAGGAAAATAATAGAACAACCGAAAAAATATTTTATGATGCATGAAATGTAAACAATACAACTCAATATATAATAAAATAAATAATCATAGCAACAAAAGAAACAATGAATCTTCCCACTGATTCCACTAAAAAAATAATGAGTTTAGATAAGTGTTTAATAGAATATAAATAACTATATCGAATAATTTTATCAAAAATATTGTTTTTCTTTTATAAAGAAACATATAAATAACTTTTAAACCCACTCAATGTCCACATATCACATTCAAATACACACACACACAAATAATGAATTGTAATTCATATACTCTCAAGTAGATATATTCCCTTCACCAAGTTTCTAGTTGGTGATATACCTTTCTATTCCTCTAGTAGGGCATTGAGAGTTCATTTTTTACCAGGAAGGCCATGTACAATACAAATATGAATATGTGCCACATCAATAAATTTTCCATGTTCTCACTCCAAAAAGATATTTTGTTTTAAGTAAAACCATTAAATAATTTTTTAAAAAAATTGTGGTAATCACCCATGACCCAAGATTTCAAGAACATCTAGAATGAGTTTTTCATTACAAGTATGATGGAACTTATTTAATTACATGGAATCCTTTGTGTTGAAGAGAAAGTAAAAAAGTGAGAATCTAGCTACCTTAAAAAAGATGGACAAGAGGAATCATTACATGACCCCACATATATAGACTCTTTATTTCATGTCTCTTTTGGTTCCATGATCCAACACACAAAGAATAATTAAGAAAGGAGTCTGGATATAGAATATTTATAGAGGAAGTAAGAGACGGAACTCACCTATGATTATCAAAAAAATATCTTTAATCTAGATATTAAAACAACTGAAAGGTGTTTGAAATTCCACCAAAATATACACTTACATTTCTGATTAACTGAGAGAAAGGATAAAATAATGATCAGGTTTGTGGTGGTTTAATAAAATATAGGAAAACAAAACAAAATTAATACCATAGTGAAATGCTATATCTTATGTTACAAAATGCTAACATGGATATGAATATATAGTGAAGGAAATAATACAATCCCACAATGGGGTTGATGAAAACCATTTTCATGAAATGTGGAACCTTATATGATATAGATCTTATAAACTATGGAAAGATAATATTCCAAAATGGAACTACCACACAACATATTTTGAAGTATAGAGAAGAATCCCAAGCCATATCCCAACTCCATAGTGTAGTGACCCCAAAATTGGTAGAACCACATAAATTCTCCCTCCATGTATCTACACTATAGGGCATCCATAAATGCTTCAAACAGTATATAGAAGGGTAATCAATGAATCATCCTAAGGTCTATCCTACAACTACCTTTAAAACAAAAGAACAACCAAAACAACTCAAAAGATCATATAATACTCCTCACACAATGCTCCAACTCATGCCACAGAGACAACCTCTACGGAAAAACAAACACTACCATGCCATAAGGAACTTCTCTGGATAGAAACTCAAATAAATAAACCTTAAAATTATTTAAAAATGATTCTAAACATCCTGATACATAGACTAACTATCCCATTACATAAAAAACCGAATACAATAGAGGAATACCTCAAATTGGGGTTTTCGTATAAGGTGAATGATGCCTAGAATTTAGTGAATTATAAGATAAATTTTGGATACATTATTCAATGAGATAAATGGAAAATAGGATGTGATGATAGAATGGATATTAATTGTATTTATGGGGTGAAATATGTCTTATGGATGGGAAGATCACTGGACATGATCTATTGGGGAGTGGGAGAGACAACCCAATGGGGAAGTTAAATCAGAGTAACTTTATTTACATATATGATAAGATATAGATATGCTTACTTCTATGCATTATATGGTAAGTGATACATGTTAATAATGGGAAATAAATTTACCAATTTAAGTGATGATTTGGTTTTAATCTTTTATTCCATGAGAGTAAATATGCTTATTTCACATTTTACATAAGTGGTACTAGAGAGGATCCTATCGAGTACAACTATATAGTCACCATATGTATATATAAAAAAATTTACTTATCCACAAAATATTTTTGGTGATTGGAATGGGTGTTATTATTTCAGATTATGTGTTCAATATTTTTATATCATGGTTGCTAAAAATGATTTTTTTTGTTTTATTTTTAATTATTTTCTTTATGTGTGACATTACTTTCATGTATTGGTATTTATCATTATATTTTCAACGGATTTTGTTGGTGGATTTTATATTTTCTATTATATCCTATATTTTTATGAATGTGGTACTTCATAAAATTCTATAGATTATATACCCTAATTTATTGTCACTAACCAATGGCCTATCAGAGGTGGGATTTAGGGGCTATATTCCCTCTTTTCTCTACTAGCCCTGGAGGGGTACTAGAGGAGGAGGGGTAATGATAGATATTTATATTTTCTTAGAAGAATGTGAATTTATAAAATAGAATATAGATAAAATTTATCTAATTATATATATTTGAGATCAAATATAGCACTGTAAAAAATAATATTTTAGCTATCACTTTGAGTCAAAAATATTATAGTGTGTTTTTCAATGAGTGAATAATAAATAGTTGGTTATGGAACTTTCAATATCACATATCCATGAATATGATGATATTGGGGATGAATTATAACATTATTAACTAGTGATGAAATCATTATTGGTGTGGTAGTAAGAGGAGTCACAACTAGTTGATTCTAAGGTAGATGTGTGGAGATATAAGATTATGAATGGTGATCTATTGGATAGTTTCATTAAGGAAAAACATGATGTGTTATTTTTTTCAAAGTTATTTATTATTCATATTATATAAGAAATTTTTTTTCATGAGTTTCATATTTTATATTTTGTGATTAATCCTAGTTATAGAAAGAAATTTCATACTTTTAAGAGGAAGTTTGGGGGTCTTAGATTAAAGAAATATGTGTTTGAGTTTGCTTCCCAATGTCTTCAAGGCCAATAGGTGAGATTTAAACAGTATGTTTCAATAGTTTTTTTTAATCCCTATATGATTAATCAGTTGATGTTGGAGGGAATTTAAATTCATTTTTTTATGGGATTACCCCATAGTCACAAATTAATTAATGTTATTTGGTCATCATGTATGAATTAATGAAATAGTCTCATTTCATAATAATTAAGTAATAAATATCGATAGATATATTTTTGAATATTTATGAGAGGGGTGGGGAAACTTAATGGTGTTTCATATAATATTGTATCTAATCATTATTCTTATTTTACATAAGATATGTGGAAGAAACTATAGAATTATGTCATTACAAAAAAAATTTAAAGATAATTTCACCCATATAATTATTGTAAAATTTAGGTAAGAATATAGACATTGGAATGTATTTTACTTGAATACATATTATATTTTGACAAATCATGGGAAGGTCATTTGACATTGGAGAATTTTTCTTATAATAATATTTATCATTCAACCATTAGTATGTAAACTTATGTGTAATTATATGGGAGACTATTTTATTTTCCAATATGCAGGGTTGAGGTGAGTGAGGCATCACAAGTTTGGATGGATATGGTATAGGATATAATGGAGAATGTGTATATTGTTAGGGATAGTAAGAGGACTTCTTAGAGAAAACAAACTTACATTGAAGATTATAGGGGGATACTATTTCTATTCTTGTTTAGCGATCATGTATTCTTATAAGTTTTACCATAGAATAGAAAAAAGAGGTTTGGATAAGGGATTAAACTTTTACCTATATTTATGTTACCTTTTGAAGTGTTGGAGAAAGTTAGATATTGATATTATTAATTGTAACAACTTCCATGTTAATAAAGGATTAATGATTTGTTTTATTTAACCCATCTTTAGAATTATTTTCATGACCTTTCTCATGTGACTAATTTTAATGACATTGATATTGAGGAATATATAAAATTGGTTGATAATAGAGATGATGCCCCCTGAGGATAGTTTATTCTCTTATTGAGTGTTCTCTGTTGGCATGGTACTGTAGAAGAATGTATTTGGCAGAGAAAAGAAATGATGCATGTAAAATTGTCTTAATGGTTTTGAGTTGATCATAATTATTTGATGTGAAATTTTATTAGAATTGTGAATTTTTATGAAATGGAAGTGTTTATGTGAATATTTTTCATTTAAATTCATGGTTAAAGATTTTAAAGGACATAAATTTCTTAAAGGGGTGTGTAATATAGTGACCTATAATTTCAAAGATAGGGAGTTATTGAAATTGTGAGTGTTTTAGATTTGGAAAAAAAAGATGGTAATTTTACCAGCTTTGAATGAAATTTTGAGAGGGATTTGAGATGAGATGTTTTACCTTGGGTTATATTTTTGTAATTTTATGAAGTTTTTGGAATGATTAGTAAATTCTAGGTGATAATGAAAATAAATTCATTTATTCATTTATTCATTTATTCATTTTAATGGTTTTTTATAAAATTAATAATATGATTTATGTGATTTTTTTATATGGTGGAAATGATAAGATATATTTGAGGAATTGAAGAGAATATATTTTGTTATTCCACTGAGATATCTAATGAACAGATTCAATTTTGGGATTTTAATTAGATAATTGAATGAGAAAGATAGTGATTATATTAATAGTCAACGGTTAATGATATTCTATGTACCACCCCAAAATTCTAAAATAAGGACATTTTATTTGACAGTGTGTATGAAACACAACTCCAAGAACGTAAGGGAATATAATATCCTGTTAATTTATAGTATATTTAAAATTTAAAATAGATTCAATCTATTCTGTATATTTAAATTCATGAAACAATTATTTTATCTTGTGTTTCACACATCAGGTTTCTTTGATGGATTGTGTAACATGCACGACTGAGTTTTTCCAAAAAAAAAATAATACATTATTAAAATATTATTATTTAATATTATAATATGTAACCTAAACAATAAATTGGAAGTTTTGAATAGGAATAACTAAATTATAATAATATATTTCTGAATTAATTAGTTACAAATTAATTATAAAAATATATAAGAACCACTTAAATATAAAGGGAATGTTTTTATAAAAAAAACTATTTTTATACTCCCAAAGTCATTTTATCCTAATAAATTAAATTAGTTAAAATTATTGAGTGAAATTAATGTAACATATATATATATATATTCAATAAAATATTTTTTACATTAATCCAATATATTTTATAAGCATAAGATAATAACAAACCAAATATAATGCATAAAAATAAATATTGTTATAAAGTAGTTTCACTACATTTTAATGGTGCGCCTATTTTAAATAAAAATTTTGAAACTTTTATAAATTTTATATAAAACGATAAATTTAATTTTTTAAATATAAATATCAAAACTAGGTTATGGTGAATTACTGGTATTTTTCAGATAAGTTCAATTTTTGGATGAATAGTGAAAATTCTAAATTTTAATTAAAAAATTATTTTTCATATAAATTATTTATATGTATAAATTATATTTAAAATTTAATTTGAAGTAAAAAATAGATCAATTATACATAATTTAATTCAATTTATTTTATTTTAATCAATTTCTCAATTAAATTGTATATAAAAACATTTTAAACATTTAATTATTTTTAATTTAAAACCCTGCTTTGCCATCCCATCTACGAGATTAAATTTAAATTACTTTCTTCCACTTGTGTGGTTGGTATTTAGAGAAAAGGATTCAATTTTTTTAATCAGTAAACTTTTAAATCTATAGTTTGTTAAATGTATTTTTTGACAAAAAAATATTTTTAAATGCGATTAAAACTAATTAAATTGATTAATGTGAAACTAAGCTTAACAAGGGACTAAACATTAATCATAAGGGTAAAAATTTCCTAGAAACGTTTTCAAAAGACATTTTATAGTCAAATTTATACAATATCCTCCCTTTTCTGAAATATGGATCATTATTTTAGGCACATGATGTAAGGGAGACCTCCCACTAGTGTTTACCTTTTTTTATTTACAAGAATGTCACTCCTCCGTTATAAAAAGAAACTCACCCCTCCTACTTATTCACAGCCATAAATAAATTTTTATCTCCTAATACCTAGAAAATTAATCTCCTAACATCCCTCCCCTCATCCTAGAATCCTCAATTTGGGAAGAAATCCAACCAAAAAAGTCTTTTGGTATAAATCACAAGTAGATATCTGAAAAATAGGTAACATTATTCTTTGATCATATTTTGTTTCATTTACTTATCCACCCCATAAATTATTTTAATATCATGATATATAACAACCTTAGTATCATCAATATAATGATATGTTGTTATTCCAAGATTTTTACCAACACTTTAAGACACATGCATTAAATGGGATATGTAATCATTGCTCGTGTGTACGGCAGACTATCGCCTCACAATATGATGTCATTCATTATTCCATTAGCTCCCGTAAAGTTTGTAATAATGATTAATTTATATTTTATATATGATATTTATGATATTTATTATTCATTTATACTTCATTAATTTTTATATAAGGTGTACCTTTAATCTTTCGATTTTGTGGGAATGTGATACCATCATTTGTGGAAGTGTGTTCTACCTCCTCCTCAAAGTGATGTGATACATTGAAACATTACAGAAAATGTACTAAGGATAGGTTGAAATACAAATATTTTAGATACATGAAATATATATTATATTCATGAAATAATTACCTTTCTAGAAATATTATATATTATTTACCCTATTACCCTTTTCGCACACTAAAAAAATTGATAACATCATTCATGGACATGTGAACAACTACCTCCTCGAGGTGATGTGATTAATTTTACATCCATAATTATTTATATAAGTATATATGATTATATAACATGGTATTTATTATATAATTATCATCATTGAAATATTAAATGTTACTTACCTTTTTCCCATAATGATTATTGGAATGTGGAAACGTTACTCATGCGTATGTATGCTCTACTGTCTCCATCATTATAATGTTAGATCATTTTTCATAACCATATTTCAGGATTGGTTTTAAAATTATAATTTATATATAAATATGATAATTATTTAATTATTATTATATATATGTTTATATAATGACCCCATTGAATATTGTTGACCTACAAAATTTGTTTTTGATACATGATCTGAATTTGGTCGAAACACCAGACATAAACTTGATTAGTTAAGTAGTTGTATAAAATAGTGTAATAAGTGAAATAAAGGTAAAAATAAACTTTAAAAGGGTCTTAATAAATAACATATTAAACATAATTTTATTATTCAAGAATATAAACACACATGTGACAAGTTAGAATCAATGTAAGGGATTTTCATCTCACTTTTTACATCTTTGTGAAAAATGTCATATTAACCACTTACTTATTTTTTTGTTGTGTATATACTACCCCTTTTTATTTAATATCATTATTCACTCATAAATAATGATATTTTAAGTTTCACACTGATTTTCTCATCCAAGGGGTTCTGAAATGAATATCACCAAGTGGTAAAATTTTTCTTTTCAATCTCACTTTCTTTTGTGATTGTTAACTTTCTATTGAAAAATAACATCATTATGGTCATTTTTATTATATTACATTATATTTATATCAATTATCCATATTATTGTGTGATGGATATAATTACTTCCTAGAAATTATTCCATTTCAATATACGGTGTTTACTTTGAATGTTATTTGATTATCTTTGGACATTTTGATAAATTTGTATCTTTTATTCAATACAGATATTTGATGATAAGACTCATTGTTTATTAATTAAATAAATTATTTGATATATAAGGAAGAATATTTACTGGTACTCTATAGGTTGGGTAATATTTAAAGTAATTCCACAATGCATCGGTAGTCTTTTAAGATGAATTAGTTGGAAAAATCATAAAGGGTTCTACCTGATGTGCTAAAATTTCTTATAAAAGGTCTTGATGGTAAAGGTACCATATACCTAGAAAACATGGTGTATAATAATTAATAATTTAATTTATTGATAATTCAATTGTTATTATTATTATAAATGAGATTTTGTTTATTTTAAATTGTCTTTTGATGCATTTCATTCTCAGCTTATTGATTAAATGGAATGTGTCTTCAGTTATTTACCTTGACATATTGATTTTGCCTCATAAAGTAGTTTAAATTAAAAGTGTTCTTAGTTATTTTCCATTACATAATATTTATTATTATTATTTCATGATTAATTATGTTGGATTCTTACTTTTATAGAGTGTTTGACCTCACCTGTATTTTGTTTCCATTCTCTATGATATAAAGATTAATTCTTGGAATGTGTTTCAAGGATGTAGTTTATTAGTCTTTGTTACGTATTATTTTTTATTTTAAATTTACCAATGTAATATGTGTATCATGTATGTAATATGGTTTTCCAAAACTGCTAAAATTATCAGTCCATTGGGATTTGATACCTTGTAATCATGCCAATTTAATAAAGTAAGGCATTGGCTCCGGACTTCTAGGGTTGGGGTGTTATATTTCATATCAAAATATGTTTAGATAAACCTTGGAATATAGATTTAGGAGAACATATATGAGGGAACATAACCCTAATATATACATTGAGGATAATTATAGAAGAACATCCTAGAATTTTGGTAATATAGAGTTTATGTGAAATTCCTAGCAATACATCCTTGTCTGAATACTAAAAGTTGATGAGGTTCTGGTACAGATGTACCTAGGGATAAAAACTCCAAAAAGGTGCATTGGAATAGACTTGATAATAACCTGGTACAAGAAAACGGGTCTTATGGTTCACTTGGTTTGACACTCCCAGAGGATATAATTATGACAATTCACATTTTATTTAAAAATCATTTTGAAGGATTTGAAAGTAAATATATTCCCAAAGAAACCATATTTATGATTATGAGATTATCTATTCATAAATATTTAAATTTATGTTAATTGTTAATCCATATTTAGAATTATTAAAAGTTAATAATTTTTTGAACCAATCTAGTGTGTACCATTGGTTAGAAATAGTGACTGGAAGGAAGAATGGTATCACTACTCATGGACAATTTAGAGATTTTACTATTGAGGAAGCCAATATTGATGGAATTGGAGTTGAGAAAGTTTTGGATATATTAGGAAAAAATTATCATGTTATGATACATAATCTTTCCCGTATGGAACAACCTATTCCACAATTAGATTCTTCTATACTGGATCGCTTTATGCGAAAGAATCCCAAATCATTTAGTTGGACTAATAGACGAATTATAGAATGGAAATGGATTAAGACATTGGAGAAGATATTCGCGGTATTGGGATGGGGTGAAATAGAAAAGGATAAAATTATGGGGTATTTACTAAAAGATAATTCTAAAAAATGGTGTTTGTTCATCCCGAATACTAGGGTAGAAGAAGAGATAGAAATCCTATAATGGATATATTTTATGGAGATGATCTTTAATATATATTTCCCTTATAAGAAACAAACTCAGATGAATATAAAGTTCCTTATCTTAAAGAAAAAGGACTAAGAATGTGTTGCATACTATGAAGATACCATTGAAAGGATAAAAAGGTATACTACATATTTCCTACCTAACTCGGAATACAAGATTGACCATTTATTTGAATGGATTAAGAGAAATATTTAAAGGGTTTTGGTGTCTCAAACCTTTTCTGCATACGGTTAAGTAGTTTTATGTGCTATCAAGAAATAGAAATAATTATACAAGTATTATAAATTAAAAGGGAAGTTAAAGAAGAAGAATACAACATAAAAAATCATAGATAAAGGGAAGAAGGGAAATAAAGATTTCCCCACATGTGATAAATGTGGAAATAATCACCTAGGGAAATTCTTGAAAGGATTGGTAGTTTGTTATAAGTGCATAGAAAGGAGTCACTGGGAAAAATGATGAAAATAGAAATGGTAAAATGAGGGTATTCAGTGTTACAAAGACAATGATATGGGTCACTATGAAAATTAATTCACCAATCATAAAGAGAATATACCTAATAAGAAGCTAAGGGGTGAAGTTCAAGCTTCCTTAACTCCATGAAAACTGCCTTGAAAAAAAAATATTGTCCTATTATCATCATTTCTTATGATATCAATGACCTTTTTCATAATTGTGGTTTAAGGATTTTTGGTCATAAAAGTTCGAGTGAACATGTTTTCTATTAGTCTCTAGGAGAACATGATAGTTATATTTCTCTTCCATATCCATTTTCTCACTAATATTGTCCTATTCGAAGGCCTAGTTTTGTGGTGACCTTCCCATTTCATTTTCCCTATAATTAAAAAGATATTTTATTAACCCTATTTATGATGTGGGTTTTCAATAATAGTTTATTTTAAAATATCAAAACCTTAATTACCAAGATAATTTTTAAATTTTGAGGATGCAATTTATTTAAGGTGAGTATAATGTATTAACCCTAAATTCTAAAATAAGGACAATATATTTGATAGCATGTATACACCACAACACCAAGTGAAAAAGGGAATATAATATCCCATGAATTTACATTACATCTACTATTTTAAATAGATTAAATCTATTCTATGTATTGAAATACTTGCAAAATAAATTTTAGGTTGTGTTTTACCAAATTAGTTTCTTCGATGGCTTGCATAAAATGAAAGATCGAGTGTTACAAAACAACAATATATTATTAAAAATAATATTATTTAATATAATAATATATAACCTATAAATTAAATTAGCATTAATGAATAGGATTGACAAACTTATAAGAATATATATTCGAATTAATTTGTTACCAATTATTTAGAAATTTATATAAGAACCATTTGAATTTAAAGGGATTGTTTTATAAAACATTTCATCCTCACAAAGTCATTTTTATGAGAATAAATTAAATTAATCAAAATTAGTGTGTGATATTAATGTAATATATATATATTTATTTATTTATAATAAATAAATTTTTTTTACATTTATCCAATATATTTTATGAGTGTAAGATAAGAACAAACCCAATATTACACATAAAAACCAATATTTTTATAAAGGTAGTTTTACCACCTTTTAATGGTAGGATTATTTTAAATATAATAGTTTATATTTTTATAAATTTCATATAATAAAATAAAGTTTAATTTTGAAATATATACATCAAAATTATATTATTTTTAATTTATGGTATTTTTCTAAGAGGTGCCGTTTTTTGATAAATAGTGAAAAATACGGAATTTTAATTGAATACTTATTTTTTGTATAATTTATTAATATAAAGAAATCATATTAATAATTTATTTTAAAATAAAATTAGGTAAATTTTAAATAATATAATATACTTTTACTCATTAGAATCAATTTCATATTGAAATTGTATAAAAAACATTTCAATGTTTTGAACCTTTTTACTTTAAAAACCTGATTTGTCGTCTTGCCCGCAGGATTAAATTTAAATTAATATCTATCACATCTGTGAATTGAATTAGAAAAAATTGATTCAATATTTCTAATCATCATAATTTTTAATTTCTTTTATGTTCAACATAGTTTTTCACCAAAAATATTAGTGAATGTAGTTAAAATTAATTACAACGACTAAGCTAAAATTAAGTTTAACAATGGACTAAACCTTTATCCTAAAGGCCAAAATGACCTATAAACTAGTTAAAAATTCATTTTATGGCTATATTTATACCAAATATTCCCCTTTATCAAATATTTATTATTATTTGAGTCACATGATATAAGGGATACCTCTCAATAGTGTTTATATTTTCGAATTTACAAGAATGTCACTCCTCCCCAACTATGAAAAGGCCCTCACCCCTCCCATTTATTTACACATATCAAGATATTTTTCTTACCCAAACCCTGAAAAAATAATCTCCCAAAATATCTCCCCTCATCCTTGAATCCTCATATTTTTAATAAATACAACCCATGAATTCTTTTTGGTATAAACCAAAAGCAGTTACCCATAAACAAGGCAACATTATTAAATGATCTTATTTTGTTTCATTTACTTCTCCACCCATTCAATTCAGTTTATATCATGATAATATAATAAATTCATTATATTAAATATAATGATATTTTTTATTCTAATATTTGAACCTATACATTCACACACATCCATCAAATGGGACACACAATCATCATTCATGTGTGTGGAGGACTACCGCCTCGCGAACTGATGTTTTCGTTATTCCATTACCACCATTCAATGTTAGAATAATGATAAATTTATATTGTATATATTATATATATGATATTTATTGTGTCTTTATGTTTCTTTAATTTTAATATAACATATACCTTTATGATTTCCATTTTTTGAGAATATGATAACATCATTTATAGAAGTGTGGACTACCACCTCCTCAAAGAAATGTGATACATTCACACATTACACGCAATGTATTAAGGATGGGTTTAATTAAAAATATGTTACATATAAGAAATATATATGATATTCATTAAAAAATTACCTTTCTATAAATATAATATATCATTTCCCTTATTAACCTTTTCACACACTAAAAAAAGTGATAACATCATTCGTGGACATGTGGACTATCACCTCCTTGATGCATTGTTAATTAATTTATATCACCTGAATTATATAAATAAGTATATATGATTAAATAACATGGTATTTATGATATAATTATCATTCTATAAATTTAAAATGTTACTTACCATCTTTCAATAATGATCATTGGAAAATTAGAATGTCACTCAAGCATATGTATCATCATCATGATTATAATGTTGGTTCATTTATCATAACCATATTTCACAGTTGGTTTTAAAAGTATAATTTATGTATACATATGATAATTATTTCATGATTATTATTATGTATATATTTATATAATTACCCATTTGACCATATTATACCTACTAATTTCTTTTTTGACACATGAACCGAATTTGGTTAAAACACCCAACATAAACTTAATAATTTAAATATTTTTACAAAACATTTTAATAAGTGAAATAAAAGAAATAATAAACTATAAAAAAAATTTAGAAAGTAAATAATTAACAAATGTTTACAATTAAGGAAGTTAAAGACACATATTATGATTCAAAATCACTTTTTTCTACTATAGTGGGGATGTATGTTTGCAGTGATGACAGAGCGGGCCAAACCGTGGTCCGACGGTGGGACTAGTAAGATTCTCAGCATTTTGCAGAATAAAATATTAATCATCTCAGGGGTGGTGAGTTTTTGGTTTTTTAGATGGATACATGATTATTGAGAGTGTCTTTTTTGTATCAGTGATGATTTTTAGGGCATGACGGTGAAAGGATATTGGTGATGACCTTGGTGTACAAAAAATGAGAGGTGGATACCTTAAGACGAGAGGTGGAGACCACGATATGTGGGGTGATAAACTATTTTACAAGGTGGTTCCAAGCTAGTAATTGGGATGTGGGGTGGATAATAAATCATCTGGGATAATTTTCACATTCCAATCTCTCCAGCTATGGATATTTTGGAGGTGGGATGGGCCTTTGGTAGGCCAATTTGACCATGTTTTAATGGATTTATTGTAATGATATTTGTATCAATGGGATTTTGGGACACTAAAATCTATGGTCACATGCCTCTGGGCATTTGGGATTGTAATGTGTTCTCCCTTAACCCAGTTCGAAAGGTATTTTTGTTCCGCTTTTTTTTAATAAATGGTTGGTCCCCAACCGCTTTCGTAATAACGCAACAAGTTTTACTCAAAGTAAGTTATTTTAATCTCACTTTTTAAATATGTGAGATAAATATCATATTCACCACTTACTTATTTTGTGTGTTTTATATAATTCCCCTTATTCATTTAATATCACGTTTTACTCATACATAGTGGTATTTTAATTTTCACTCTAAATTATCTCAAAAAGTGGTTTCAAAGTGAAAATTACCATGTGGTAAAAGATATATTTTCAATCTCACTTTATTTTTTGATTAATAACTTTATCTTGAAACAATCCCACCCATATGATCATTTTTCTTATTATACATTACATTTTTACCAAATATCCATATTATTTTGTGATGGATATTATTATTACCTAAACCATATTCCATTTTTAAATACGGTGTTTACATTGAAAGTTATCTGATTAATTGGGGACATTTTGATAAATATGTATATTTTATTCAATATGAATATTATATGATTAGGATCATTATTTATTAATTAAATAAATTATTTAATATATAAGGAATGATTTGGACTGGTATGAAATAGGTCAAGGATTGTTTAAAGTAAGCCCCTTGATATATTGTTAGTATGATTAGATGAATCAGTTGGCTAAATAAAATGGGTTTATACACAATATGATAAACCATATTGTGAAAGATCTTGAAAAAAAGGAAATATGTACCTACAAAGCATGGTGTCCAATAATTATTCATTTCCTTTATTTAGAAATCAATTATTATTATTATTATCTATGATATTTTTTTATTTGAAATTATTTATGGATAAATTTCATTATCATTTTGTTCATTAAATGGAATGTGTATTATATTATTTATCTTTCCATATTGATTATTCCTTATCTTGTTGTTTAAATGGGAAGTGTGTTCAATTATTAACCTTTACATATTGTTTATTATTATATATTCCTTATTATTTTTAATGTATTATTACCCTTATTGAGCATTTTAGCTCACCAATAATTTGTTTCCATTCCCCAGGAAATAAAGTTTAACCCTAGGAATGAGTTTTAAGGATGAAATATATTAGTATTTTTTATGTATTATATTTTACTTTAAATTTCTTGTTGTAATATGGGTATCACATAAATATTTTGGTTTTCCAATACTGATAAATATATCTGCCATTCAGTATTTGATTCCTTATAATCATGTGAATTTAATAAAGTAAGGAACTGACTCCAGTCTTCTGGGGTTGGGTAATTACATTACTACATGGTTTAATTGGAGGAATTATAGAATTTTTTGGCATCTAATCTATCATTCCACTAATGGTGATTCAACCATATTTTCATTTCTCTACAAAGGCTTTGAGAAATAAATGTGTCCTAGTGATTCAAATAAAGGAATATGAAGATATAAATGTGATAAATGATGAGTTGGTATAATTAGAGGATTAAGGAATTACAATTATCAGAGAATTAATGTTGGTGACTCTAAATCCTAAACTTTTTATTAATCCATGTGATTCCACCATTATTTTTTAGAATTTTTATATTATTCCTTATAACATGAGATAATTTTAATGAAGTTAATTGAAAACATGAATATTATAAATTATAATTTTTAATGAAATTTAGATTCAATAAATTAAAATATTTTATGAATATTTAAGTTTAATATAAATTTTATATAGAAAATTACTTATGGAAATTATTGAGGAGTGGAAATTAAATATTGAAATTCATGGTCAAGTTTACTCTTTGATAACGGAATTTAATTTTTATGAATTTTAGTATACTAATAGAGGGGTAGATATTGTAATAATAAAATTTGAAAATATTTAAAAATGAATAATTAAAATGATATGATTTTTTGATATTGTTCGGGATTTTAATCATTTTTTATTTTAATTGTCTTTCTTAATAAGTTCTTATATATAATTTTGATCCCAAAATGATGATATTACATAGAAAATACCATGTTTTGTGATATCAGAATATTTAGAAACATTTTTATGGGACATGGTAAATTAACATGAGGGTTATGCCACTTATTGTAGAAGTGTTCCAAAATGATGAAAAATTTGAGCGATGAAGTGGAAGTGTGATATATGGGGATAATATCACTTATACACGGGGTTATTAATCATTTTAAGGTACACTAGATTTATAAATTTATTACATAGGGTTGGTGTGGATTCTACATGAGTGGTGATAATTATCATAGGGTCCTTCTATATTTATCATGGGTTTTGTAGCCAAATACATCCTCAATTTTTCTTAAGGTTTATATTGGATCCTAGAGAATGGAATGATAGAGGTGATATAAATAGAATATTTTATAAATATTTTGATGTCCCACTCTTGTGTAAATAAATGGAGGTGTGAACATGAAACAGTTTTGTGGATGAATAAATTTATTAAAAATTATTTTCCCAAATATGTTGGACAGTAATGATGTTGTGGAAATTCATTACACCTAGGATAAAAAAAAGAATACTTGTTATATTTTGGTTTATTCCCTAGGTCCAATTGTGTTAGATCTATATGGAATCGTGGTATATATATTTAGTGTCATTATACTCCTTAATATCTAGTTGATATAGACCTAGGTAGGATTGTTGTATATCTATGTTTTGGTACTATATTCCCTATGAACATTATATGTATCATGGCCAAGGTGAAAAGTAAAATGGATGGTGGGATGTGTATAAATATTAAGTACATGAGAATGATGATTATTATAATTTTTGTATATAAGATATGGCTAGTTAAACTAGAAATATGATGCAGATTGGTGATGATTCAGGTTGAGGAAGAGAGAGTCTCAAATGGTGGACACCAAAAAATATAGTGAGTGTCTCTAAGGGTGAAAAGGTTCTCAACATATATAGGTTGTGGTGGGAAGAGTTTTTGAGTGTGAACACCTATAAACCAGTGTGGTCCATGTGGGGTTTTGACCTCCTAATCAATAAATTTATTTACAAAATTCCCCATTCATGAAAAAATATATGAGGATATTATATATCAGTCTCTATATGTGAAAATATTCATAAATATATTATAGTAAAGTAAATATGGGTTGATAGATAAGTAGAGATGTTATAGTGAGTCACCTATGGTGGATATCCACTCAGTTTTTCGGTATATATTGGAGGTTTTCTTCATTGATTGTGATTATTTGATTATTTATATGGTAGAAATTTCTTGGATTATAATTCATGGGATATTAGTGGTTTGGGAGGTTGGTTTTAGTGGATGCATAATAAATTGTTTTGTTTTTGTTTTTTTACTTAATATATGATGATTTATCATGATATATTCACATGTAAATATGATAGTTTCTAGAAAAAACCTACTAAGCACATATATTTTCTCAACCCTATTTTTATATTCTATATCTATGATTAATAATAATAAAGTTTGTTGTTGTTTCTTGTTGTAAAACCATGATATTTTAGTATGAATTTTCTATTAAATAAAAATTATATTGAATATCATGTTTTACATTCAATAATAAACTAAAATAACCATGACACATTTGTTTGAGAGAAAATAGCACAATTAAAGAAAACCAATATTTCAATTTGAGAATACAATATGAAGAATTATTATGAAAATTAAAAGGATAATAAATCAACATATAAATAAAAATACCATGAATATGAAATCTTTTTCCATATGGTTTTCTATGAAGATCATCACCCCAATTGAGAACATAGAAAGAAGGTAAGAAAGTAGAAATACAATAGACATGTTCGGAGGGAATAAAATAGGATGAGTGATTATAATGAAGTATGTAAGGCCATATATAGGAATAAAATATGACCAATATATATATATATATATATATATATATATATATATATATATATATCTGTGTGAAAGTTTAAAATATGGTAGTTGGATATATAATCATAGAAATATAGTATTTTGAAATATGGTCATTGGGAATTAATGCATCCAATATTTATATTTATATTGGTTATTATTTAAATGAATATTCAAATTAATACAATTCACAAATAATAATTAATTGTCACATGAAACAAGAATATATTATTTAATTATAGTTTTTTAATATAGAAATGTATTTTTATGTGTTTTATATTATTATTATTAAATATTGTTATCATATATTTATAAAACTAAAATTAATATTCTAGTGTATTGATAAAATTTAATAGTTAGAAAATAAATAAATAATTTTTAAGGGATATAATTAAAATAATTTAATGATAAAAGGGAATATATTTCAATTTTTTTAAAGTGTTGTGGATTTTATCTAAATTAATTAAATTGATCTCTTTTAAAATATGGATATAATTTAAGGTTTCAATTTATAAAAAAAATACATCAACACTCATTTAATAATTAATTAATATGAAATGGGATTAAGAACATATAATGTTAAAAAGTTATTTTTCTATAAAAATAGTTTATATATATATATATCATTTTCATTTAGAAGTAAAATTTCACATATTTAGAAACTATATTACATTAAATTTAGTTAAAATTTTTAATCAACACATCTAAATATGATAAATAGGTCAATTTAATTTTTAGGCTTTAAAATATGTTATTGAGGTAAAAATTTAGTTACCACGGTTAATGTAAACAGAGGTAAAATGGGGTTAAAAATAGTTGTAAAGGCACAAAATATCATAAAAACCTATATATAATTGTGTATGTTAGTGATTTTTGACAAGTTCATATTCAAAAAACCATTATTTTTTCACATTATATCCACATTCCTTATAAAGTGACAACCTTATACATTATAGAAGGGGAATTTACCGAAATTCCATAGAAAATTCACCTATAAAATGATATTTCAACTAACCCTTCCAAATAAATATTTTACTTATAGTATATCATGAATAATAGTTAATTTGAACTCTCCTAAAACCTTCTATGGTTTTTTGTATCTTCTGGTTCTAAGAAGGATGCTAAAATCCTCTATTAGGAATGGACCTCTTTTGAGAAGAAGATAATTCATCAATGTAAGTAAATTGTTCATCGTCATATTTTTTTATTACCTTATCATATAAAATATTTCACAATATCATTATACACTATAATTAAGTTATATTAAAATCTTTATACTTCTCAAAAATATTACATTACTTTTATGTAACACTACACTCATACTCATTCATTAGTATAACATGTCCTTGTTTGAATCGGTTTACCCAACACATGAATTTTTTTATACCAAAATAATAATTTTCATCATGAATAAGTATCAAGAAATTAATATTGGTTATATATTATATTTAAGAGTATTTTATTTCATGAATATGATTCTAGAATAATGAAAAAAATCAATGATCAACATAACGTAGATGGTTGTTATCCGAAAATTACGTGAAACATGCTCTTCTTGGATTCCATTATCAAAAACATACTCATTTGTTCTGTAAAGTGAACATGGAACTAAATAAATTCATGGTGGACAATGATTTTATTACCTTAAATAATGTTTTAATAATGAACCTGGTATTAATGAGTATTTTAATTGTCTATAATTCTACTGCCAGATCCAGGAGTGTATGTTTGGGGTATCTCAATTCGTATAATGGTAGAGTTTTGTTATTATTTGGGATTATAATAAGAGGACAGAACCTAATAAATCCTTTTATAAAACAATTGGTCTAATATTAACCTAATAATTAATAGGTGTCGTAATTTAGGACATCATAGGATTACTTTTCCTTATCATATGATTTCTTACTCTGATTATTGTCACATAATACTCATACTAACCCATTTGGTTTTATTCAAGGACTTGAACTCAATGGAATCATGTTACCAATGAGTGATATAGACAATATGGTGATTTTTTCAATGAGAAATCAAATTGGATTAACTATGAAGTGAAAACCATTATGTAAATGTTATTACATGCTATTAAAAATAACCTAAATCATGTTTAGCACCTAAAAACACTAATTAAATATCAATGCACTATTGGGACATTGATGTGTTATTAACCACCAAACATCAGTGGATAATTTAATCCACTTGTTTATGAGAAATTAATTATTATCAAATAAAAATTATTTTCTATTATTTAATTCATGGAGAAATAAAAAAGTAATCATGGTTGTCTATTAGTTGGAAGGTGAAACAAAAAAATATTAGATTCTGATAATGAAAATAAGGAAAGAGGAAGAATCCATCTCCATGAAGTTAGATGAGTTTAAAGATATATATTTCAATAAATATTTTCACTGAACTCTTCTTAGATAAATTGGGAGGGAATTCATGGATTTGAAATAATAGAAAAAATATATTATTATATATGAGGAAATCTCTACAATACATACAAGGTACACTTTTACTTTTAGCATTGACCCAAAAAGAAAAATCGATCATTACATTAGTGTATTAAAAAAATCATAAGAAATAATTTTCTACAATAGTGTTTGGTAGCTATGAAGAAATTTTTCTATATGATATTATGGTAGAAATTGATATTATAGACTCCTTTTATTCTCTTGTTTTTAGAGATAGTGAGATGAAATGTAGTTGTAAGGAAACTCATATTATAAGGAATGAAAATTAACCTTCATATAAGTCAAATATATGGGAAAATCAAGGAATAAATTTCCTAAATGAAATAGGTAATTTATTCAGGAATGGAAGAAAAATTCATCATGATCGTGAATATTTAAGGGATATGAAGAATGAAAATATTTATCAACCTAATGAACCACCCACACTCCAATGATTTAACTATAAGGAGTATAAACAATATGCAATTATGTGCACCAATCTAAGGGTTAATGGAAATAATTGAAATCCATAACCTCTTTAACCAAGGGACAAAGGGAATTCTTATTCAACCACAACTACTGAAATGAGTCCAAAATATGAATTAGTGTAAGGTATATTAATCACAAACTCTAAAAATAAAAATTTATATTTTTATCATTAATCTACCCACTCATTTATATCTAGAAATTTTTATAAAACCATAAAATAATAACCACAAAAATTTGATATTGTATTCCTTCTTAAAACTCTAGTTTGTATAATGATTTCATCTCATTTATATAAATTCTCTCTAATAAAATATTATCGGAATATACATATATTAAATCTTATTATTACCACTTTAGTTTAATTTAACATAATATTGGTCATGGATCATCAATCTCCATAGAGATTCACTATTAATTTTCAAGATAAGGACATCATATTTCATATCCTAGATAACCCTATGATTATAGCTCAGTAAAAGGATAGCTATGAACTCCTTATGGTAATTAATTCAATTATACTGATCATAATACCCAATCATGAGGTCCATTTAACTCAAATGGTTGGGATAAACTCCAAATTTTGGATATTACTATAATGAGGGAAAGATGATGATCATAATTTTACATAAGATGGTGATATTAATATCTCATTAGAAATTATATATTGATATTATATATCTTGTCTATACCTTAAAATATTTTCATTAGTGAGAGATAATTAAAATCATGTGGATGAAAATTATTTAAGTTCATAAAATGTAACACCTTGATATTTTATAATGAATTCCCCTTAAAATAAAAAATTCGTTGAATAGGTTGTTTCACATATAGTACTGAACTAAAAAATATAAATATAAAATTTATTGCGATAAAATATTCCAATAAAATATAAACATTAATACATTATGTGCCTACACAATGAAGCCTTACTAAAGAAATTAAAGAAAAAATAAATAAAAATGTAAATAAAAATGCCATCAACTGAAAATCATTATCCTCGTGGTTTTTTGCAATGACCATCACTCAAATTGAAATGATGCAAAGAATAAAAAAATTAAATATAATCGTAATTTTTTAATAGAATTAAATAAGATGAATGATTTTAATGATGTTTGTAAGGCTATGTATTGGAAGGAAACCTAACTGTTAAATATATCATCATTTGAAATATGGTCATTAGATATATGGTCATTGTAAATATTATCAATAAAAATATGGTTGTTGGGTATGAATGCATACAATAGTTATACTGATGTTATGAAATATTTAATTAAAAATTGAGACTATTTTAATTAATAAATAATAATTATTTCTCAAATGAAACAAAAATAAAAAATTTAATTAGATTATCTTATTATAAAAATATTTTTTCTAACAATTCAAAAACAATAATAACATTATTATTAAATAATGAATTAATGTATTTATATAATTTAAAGAAATTCATGAATGGTTTGCTAAAATTAAATGGTTTGATAATAAGTATTTTTTTATGGGGATGTGATTAAACTCATTTAGTGATAAAATGGAATGTTTTTCCAAGGATATTTCTAAGGTGTTGTTTTATTTTTATATTAATAAATTAAACTAATCCCATTTAAATTATTAATATAAATTAATATTTTATTTTATAAAAAAATATACAAACAATAATTTAATAATTAATTTATTTGTAATTTGGTTAATAAAACTTAATGTATAAAAATTTACTTTTCTATAAAAACATTATTTTCTAGGTATACTATATATTCATTTAAATGTAAAATTTCTCATATTTTGAAAATTGATTTTTTTTCAAATGGATTTTAAATATTTAATAATCACATTGAATTTTTTGAAGTGGTTGATTTTATTTTTAGAAATTAAAATAAGTTACTAAGGTAAAAAAATTGAGTTTCCATGTTAAACATAAAATGGGTAAAGGGGGTTTCAAGTCAGTAATAAAATTATATAATATTTAAAAATCTATTTATAAAAGTGTGTATGATGTATTTATATACCACAAAAATATGCCAACTCTATTATTTTCCAACATTTTATCAACATTAATTTTAATATGTCAAAATTATAGATTAAGGAATAGAAATTCCACGAATTTCCACACAAAACTCACCTATAAAAGTACCCCTCTAATAACCATAAAAAAATAATATTTTCTTTAAATTATATCATGAATCGAATTCCATTTTATTCTCCTAAAAAAATTTAGACATTTTATTTCAATTTATTCTGATAAGGAAGCCTAAATCTTTCATTCCCATGGAACCAATTTTGAGAATGATAGAATTCATTAATGTAAGTACATAGTTCTTTTCCATAATTTTCAATTAAATTCTTAACTCCACTCTTTGTCAATATAATTATACACTATAGTGATGTAATATTAACATCATTATTCTATTTTGAAAAAGATATTTCAATTATGTAACTATATGCTCTTACTCATTTGTTAGATTAACATTTTCTAATTTGGTTCTTTTAAACCACTTACATGAAAAATGGTATACTGACACCATTATTTACATCAATAAAAAAATAAAGACCATATTACAAGTTTTATACTATGTTAAATATTAATTTACATTATGAATATGATTCTAGAAGGTTGAAACAAAAATTATTGATCAATATAATTTAAATTATTGTTATCAATAAATAACCCAAAACATGATTGATATATATTATACTCTCAAAAAAATACCTATATCATCCATCTAGTGAACAATAGAGTAAAAAATCATTAGAATATAATGATTCTACTTCTTGGAATAATCTAGGAATGATATTCTTTGAATAAAATTATACATTACATGTTTTTATTTTTAGCACCTAATCTAGGAGTGCGGGTCTGGGGAATCTCATATGAGACTATAGCTCTAGATAAATGACACTTATATGATGTAGTGTGTTATGTAACAATTCATGAATTGTATAGAGGTTTTTATGTAATTTTTCATTTTTTACACTTTTTTTGTATTTTTATGAGATGATATTATTTTGACATACATTATTCATGTTTTTTCATTTGTATGATATAATGATATAATTTTATTAATATGTATTTTTTTTAAAGTTTAATGTATTCTAGATGTGTGTGATGATATACTTATGTTATTGTCTCTAACCCATGGATTAATATAGGCATGAATTGAGGGTGATAATTATCTCTAATTTTTTATTTAGGTGGAATTCTAGCCAGATCAATCCATGATAAATTTATTTTTCATAATATAATAATTTGTAAAAAAATATTTATAGTTATTTATTTGGTGAAAATTATATAAAAAAATTGAGTGATAAATTTGAAAACTTTAAAATTGATTCCTATATAGGTATACATTATTTTTATAGAAAATAGTTATGAAATAAATATTAGTTGCCTAAAGAATCATAAAATAATTAAAAAAGGGAAAATTTTATCTAATTTGAAACAAAACTGCCTCTTACGCCCCATTTTTATAGTGATTTGTAAACAATTAGAATAAGAAAACAACAAATCATATGTTATTTCATTAAAAAAATAATGTAAAAAATATATATTTATTGAAAAAATAATATAGTTTAAAATAAATACTAAATAACACAAAACATATAAATTTTTTCACATGTGTTTTGTACTCTATGTATAAAAGTGTATTTTTTCTGTGTTCACAAGTGTTATGTATTTTTGTGTTATTTTATAATAGTTAGTATCTATTCACATTTATTTTTTATTAATTGTTTTGTGTTTTTTTATATATATCTTCATTTTACCTGTGTTCAGCGTTATTTGTTTTGTTTTATATGTTCACACCCTTCTTCCATTTCATGTGTCAATTAATGTTTTTTGTGTTATCATTTGTTATGTGTTAAGATGTTTGATGTGTTATGTTCTTACATGTGTTTTTCATTCACATGTGTGTTTTTTCACAACTTGTGTTACATGTTATGTATTTATATATGTTTGATTTTATAATCCATAAAACACATGTTCATTAAGAAACCAACCTAGACTACCCTAACCTAGTGACGGAGTCAGCCCAAAACTAGGCCCAAAGTGCATTCTTTATCACCACAAACTAGATACAATTCCTTGAGTAATAGAACATACTTCAACATTGAATGCTTTCGCTGAATACAATAATAATAAAAAATGGATTTCCACCCATACTTCCAACATGAACGCTTTATAAGTAAGGATTACATACTCATATAAAAAATTAGTATTTATATATAAACCTAATGAAATGAGGAATAAAAAATAAAAATAACTCATAAAAAATAAATTGACTATATAAGCATAACTGAATAGCCCCAACATCAACAAAAATAATTGATAAAACAATCAAAGAGAGTCTAGGAAGAAAGAATCTTGCAGAAATACTATCATATAAGAGTACACCATATAAACCAAAAGAAAAATAAAATAAGAAACCACCCATACCCATATTCATGGATCAAGTGAATAATACTCACTTGTCACCACTAGAATATCAGAATGAGAACCCATAAAAATAATTCTATATCTCAGAGAAAATTTAATTAAACCAGTAATATATAAGAATCATAAAAAAATATGATAGGTAACCTTCACTTACACCATGAATAATACTTTAAAAGTAAATCCATTTCATATAGGTTTTAGACTATAGAAATAAAAGTAAACCTTTTATTACAACTATAAAAAGTCAAGTGATGTCTATAATAAAATTTATCTCAACCATGATAAACAATTTACCCATTTAAATGAAAATTAACCATTACTCCTTTTATAAAGAAGTTCAATTTAAAATAAATGAAACATTTTCAACTATTCTTATAAATATCCCTATTTTAAAAATAAATGAAAACAATTCATAATTTTACATCCATTTTTAAATTCACTCAAAAACCCATCTAAAAAGTAAGTCCATGTTTTTTTATTAAATATTAAAATTTTGAAAGGCAATGAATATGAATATGTTAATTATAATAGACATGAATTTGTATATTTATGAGGAAGATTAAATTACTTCATAAAAATAGGCATAGTCTATAATATCATCCCCTTAAACAAAATAATAATAAATAAAGAACATAAACATCTTTATCATCTCTCTTGTGAAGAAATATAGAAAAAACAAATAAATAATAAATAATAACTAAGGGTAACATCATATAATCCAAATCAAAAAATTTCAAAATAATGAAGTGGTCAATAAATAAGATTGCATCTCAACCAAATACAACATATGCAACATGGGGCTCAAACATGTTGTTCTAAGGTAATTAGGAATTGCTCAAGGAACACTACATGAGATATGGTAACATAACAATTCTATGATCTCTCTCAGTCTCTATAGTTTTAAATTTATCATATTATCACTCTAAGTCGAATTGGGAAATATTCTCTAGCCTACAAACAATCTATATTAGGGATATATTTATCCGATTTTCTAACTCACACAATACCACCATGTATAATATATCATCAAACTATTACCAATATAACCATAGTAAAATTATTATACAATCCCATAGAAAATAAAACATTGGTAAAAATAACACACTTTTGAAACCATCCATTGAAATCCCTTTGAATTCAATGCTCCATTTAAAATCATTTAACAAACACATGTTATGTGTAAAACATTATTATTAGAGAGAATATAAAGGATCTCATTTTTAAGAAACACATTCAAAAACCTTCATCAAAATCTATTAAAATTCTATAAAAATATAATTAAAAGGTAATAAAAGATAAAAAATCAAATTAAAATAATAAAAACATCAAAAAAATATTAAATCCCTATAAAACATTAGAAAAATCATCCCCACCCTTAGTTTATAAACCATTTCCTTTTTTGAGTCACTGGAGATCAAAAAAACTCATCTTTATCACTATGTCTCTTTGTAAAAGGACATAAAAACAATTTTACTTCCACTTCACATGCACAATTTATATGATTAAAAATATTTAATGCATAGAAACATAGTTCATAACTCTTTAGAAACTTAGAAAACCATTTAACCCTAAAAATGCAAACACAACTTTAAATTTAAATAGTTATGCATGGGTAAACCTACCCTAAATCCTTTTCTTTCACTAAACATGGTTTTAATCAACTATATAAATGTTAGTAAAAACTTGTAAGGATAAGAAAAACCCTAAAATGTTGAATCCCCCAGTTAAAAGTTGATCCATGGTAAACCATAGGCTATTGAGACTTCATTTGGGAAATTACAATGAAGAAAAAGAAGAAAGGGATGAAAATAAATAGTTTAAAAAAAATTACATAGAAAAACACATGTAGTATCATGAATAAAACCCATGAAATCACCATGGAGAATAGGGGAGATAAGGGGTAGAGGTTCCATGAGCTAATGAGGTCATGTGGGATAAGAATGATACCAAAAATTGGTTAAATATAAAGACGGGAAATGGGTATTTCATAATTTTTAATAACCTATACAGCCCTTGTAGTTTACCCTCATGGTTTACCAAACCATACACTAATCATATGAACCTAATTGTACAACCTCTGACACAAAAATTGGTTTTTTCATAGTTTTCCCAACCATGAACTAATCTTCTGAGAACCTCTAAACATTTTTGTAATAATTTCGTGATTAGGTCACATGGTTTTCACTAACCATGTCTTAATAAAAAGAAAGAAAAAAATCACCCATTTGTCCCAAAATTCAAAGGAAAACAACAATAATCAAAGATAAAATAATAGTAATAAATAAATAAATAAATTTTAATGGGAAACAAATTTTGAGGTGTTTCATGTTCTATCATAATGAATGTAAACATTTAAACATCAATTATATGTTTTTCTAATATTCAATAACAAATCATGAATTTGTTTTCAAAAGAATAAATTTTAAAAAAAAATATTTTTTAAGAAATTATTTTTTTACATGGTTGAATTAAACAAAGAACATTAAATAATAAAAAAATAAATTCACAGAAAAATAAGAAAATAATAAAAAAAAAGACATATATGTTTTGAATTTATAAAATATAAAATTTTAAATTGTTGTTTTAAAAAATTCACATATAAACTCCATACAATTAAAAAAATAAAAAAAAAGTAATTGGATAATAAGATATTAAGAATAAAAAAATGACCAAAAATAAAAAACATCAATGTGTGAAGAAATTAAAATTTTATGTGAAAAATAATAAATATAATGTATTCATTACAAAACCATTAAAATTTAAATTTTATCATGGAAAATATATTAAAAAAAATTATAACATCATTTATAATCACTTTTTTTGTTTAATATTTATTTTATGGATATAATTGTCATTTGGTAAAAAATTTATCTTACAGTTAGAAAAAAACCTTAAGAAACTTCATGATAATTTTATATTGAATCTGATCAAGATCTATAACCATAATTCAAATCGTGAGGCCCAGATATTAAATGTCTCTATATTATATATATTCTAGTTTATATCATTAATTGTTGAGAAATATTGATGGTTCATTATATATTATACAATTTTCCCCCACTCATGAACTTTTAATGAAGAAATATAATAAAATACAATAATAAATGTGACATAATTAATATTTTATTCTTCTAATATAGGCAATAAAATTATATCATATGATAGAAAAAAATTATTATTTGTATCAAAATTCTCCAGAACATTTAATCAAGGCCTTACAAAAGTGAGACATAAAGAGAAATATTCAATCCAAAATATAACATTATAATGATCGTCTTAGGTGAAAACATCACCATAATCTATCCCACCTAGCACATTGGTTAGATAAAATTCATAATCCGCAACCATTGAGCTATCATGTTCTAAATGAAATGTGAAATTTACATAAAAATAAGACTTGATATGAAAACTAGTTTGAATATAAGTCAAGACAATTGAATTTTATTATGAAAAAAAGTTAAGAAATTAAGAATCAATATATATTAATCTAACTACATTCATGAAGAATTTTGGTTTTTTACAATACCACAATCAATGATAGACATGTTATTGAATTTTTTATAATAAGATAGGCTAAACTTGTGAAATAAATTTTTAACTTACATATTTTGTTTAGTGAAGTTTTTTGACTAAAAAATATAATAATTAAATTCCTTCCCTTATGTTTTACATTCAATCATAAAATATAAAATTTCATCATTCTATTATTATAATTATTATTCTTATCATTCAATTAAAAATATAAATTCTATCCAGATTAATTGAAAATGTTTTTTTAGCTGCATTATCTATTATTATTTTTTATCTGGTTTTTAAAAATGTTTTTTCATAAAACATAACTTTTCCAAGAATCCAAGTTAGCACCAAATGGTAAAGAATATTAATATCAATGAATAACAATAATCTTTTTCAACCTAATGAAAATATTTTACCAATATGGTGAATAAGTTTCAATATAAGCAAATAATTGACACAAAATAATCTATATTTTTCAAGATTTCTCATTTTCCATGACAATAATTATGGAATCTCTTTAATTTTTTTTTACATATCATATGTTTTGTAATTATAACAATTTAATCTTTAAATACCCAATTTTTACCAATTTTATTCCATTAATTATATATTTCATTATTAACTAAACCTAGGTAGAAAAAATATAGTTGAATGTACCACCCAAATCACACATCCAACAATCCATGAAATATTGAATAATGTAAGTATGGATGAATTTATGAGGAATATATTATCCATATTATTGAAAAATATATACTTCCCATAAATAGAAATAAAATGTATCAAAAAAACTTGTTCAATATTATGGTAAATGTGTCAATAAATAAAATGATCCCATACTAATAATCATATATGATATAACTACCACCTAATGTGTTACATACTAGATCGGGTAACCTTATACCAACACCCAAACTGGAAAACCAAAATTCATAAATTTTATTCCCAATTTTCATAGGATGATATAAGTTGTAAGGGTATCAATCATATGCTTTTAAAAATGATTTCACCCTCATACAATCTAAATATGACAATGTATTTCTACTATAAATATTACATGAAATATCCATATATTGGAATTTGTTAGAAATATATTAGAATACATTAATTTCAGTCAAACCAAATAAGTATTATACATATAGGGAGTAAACATCCAAACATATATAAATATAAATGGTAAAATTGACCATAGTATAGAACAACCAATCATAATATTACCAAAAAATGTAATAAAAGATTATAAAAGAAATACATAGAGATATAGAAGCATCTAAAATGGAAAAAATACTATTGATTTTCCCTTTTACAAGATAAATTCAATTAGAGTCGTATATATTTGAAAAATATAAAAAGTTACTACATCCTCATTTGCTCAACAGCTTCCTCCACAATAAAAAAACTATAACATCAAATGAGTTCCTATGTAACACCACTACAAGATAAAGTTCTTTTACTATTGTAAGAATCATTTATAATCAACTATATATACACATAAATGAGTGTATTTAGGGTATAATAATAAATCAGTACAACAAAAAAGGGTAATAGTGGTTGTTTACTAGTGGCGATTTTAGAAACTACTGCTAAATATTTTAAATTTCTTAAAAAACACACTTCTTCTCCCTCTACCCAAGCCCCCCTCCCCACTCCTCCATATCTCTCCAAAGCCCCCCCCCCCCAACCCCACCTTCCCTAATCCTAACCTTGAGCCCCACCCTCTATACTCTCCCCTCATTGCTTCCTCTTAATCTACTCACCCCCCCCCCTCGCGGTTCCTTGTTCCCCATCATTGTCAATCCTCAAGCCCTTGACCTCTCCCCTAGAAGGAACCCACCATTCCCCTTTCTATCTTCCCAAGTTTCCCCTTGTCGCTTCCCCCCATTCCCCCTCTCCACTGCACCCCATTCCCTCGATCACCCTCCTCCCTCTCTCCTACTTTTTTGGTTCATCACAGCCCATGGTTGAACCCTAACGAATTTGGGTGCTTTATTTTGTCTGTTTTTAGTCATTATGTTTTTTAAAGAGTGATTTAACACCCAATATAGTGACTTTCACTGAAGGAGACAACTTTATCCTTATTTAAGGTTGGTTTTTATCTTTTTCTTCCATTTTTATCAAATTAAATTACATATTTTGGGATTTTTATATTCCTCTTAATTTTTTAGTGAGTCATTGGCTCTTTTGAGGTGGAATTTAATTGTCATTTTCAATGGAAGGATTTTTCCGGTAGGTTCTCATATTTTAGGTATTTAAATTATAAAATCTATTTTTCTTATATTTTTACTCCCTCATTTATCATAGATGATAGATAATGGAGAAAAAATACCCAAAAAAAGAGGACTTGGGAGAGAAAACCCCTTATCTTAAATCCAATATTTTTTCACATATCTTAAAATATCCAATGTAATTTAATTATATTAATTTTTTAATTATTTAATAAACTCGTTAATTTTTATATTACAATGATTATTCATTTCAATTCATGTATTGCAATTTTACTATTTATTTATTGGTCTAATTTTTTCAGTCAATTTCATTTTGTTCAATTCATGATTCATAAAAATCTTTTCATGTAATGATAATAATTAATTATAAGTATAAAATAGTTCTATAATATCAAAAATCATAAAGTCATAGTTTTCATTTAATTCCACAGTAAATAGTGTTCAATAGTTTAACATATTCCACAATGGGGTTCGAAATTGAAAAGTGATTCTTCGTAAGATTGTTTTAAATGGTTAAAAAGATATTGATTATTTACTATTAATATATTTATTATAAGGAATTTATTTCCATTATAGAATTATAAATATTATATCAACTAATTATAAATATTATATTCTATAATAAAATCAATTTTAAATAAAATTAATTAAAACAATTTGTGAAAATTAAATAGCATCACTCACATAGGTATTGTAAAACCACTATGTTGAATGATGTTTTTAAGAATTTTAAGAATGGTAAACTAATATGAATTTGATTTCATGAAAGTATTATATTATAATTTAACTATTTTATTATGGTTTCTTTTAATGATCACTTATATTTTATAATGGGAAAGAGGATAATTAAAAAATAATAATTTGGTTTTGAATAAATTCATTTGAAAATTTAATGGATTATGAAAAAGGATTAATGAGAGGGAATTCATAATATCTCAATAATAATAGAACCAATGGATAAGAATAACATGTAATTATAATAATTAAAATATATAAATATTGTGTTTATATGAGATTATAACTAAATAGTTATGAAAGAAAGGTTCAGGGTAAGTAACCCTTACCATGATCTTTGAGATACCTCCACTAATAATTACATTGAATTCTAGTTTTATAACTTATTTTAGTAATTTATATAGAGGATTTAGAAATTATTTCACATTGATATAGTTAATGTGATGTTATTGGTATAGGTTTTTGAAGGTTGTTTTTTAAATATTATTTGAATGTGTTTAATGGGTTCTGTAAAGTTTTTAAAATTTATGCTTCTAAAAAGAGAAATGTGTATGTTTTTAAATCATCAAGAGTGTAGTTTTGAGATTATATTCCATAATATATTATTTTTATATATTTTATAATAATTATGATATGAGTTTAAGGATTAATTTCAATATTTTTTTATGGATTAAATGATGACTCATAACAAGAGTGATAAAGTAAAATATTGACATCAAAAAGAGATATAATAGAATATTATGTGTTGTGTTAAAAGTTTAACATTCATGGTAAAATGTTTTTGTATTTTTTTTAGAATGGTGAAAAAATTGTTGTCTGTTTCCTAAAAATAAAAATGTAGAATAAAAATTATACTTGTTAATTTTTTGGATGATACGTATAATATTTTTAGAATTTTTATCTCAACATTTTCATTTTTGGGGGATTTTTTGTTATTATCGTTTTTATTAAAATCACATAATTTATATTGAAGGTGATTTTAATGTAAACTATTTAGTATGAATTTAGCATGTTATTGAATGTTATTAATTAAATGATGAGAATTATATAATAAATATAATGTGGCTTTTGATAAATATGTTAAGTTCTTTTATAATGGAAATTAAAAGTGTTGTATTGTTTAAATGATTTGATATTTTTTTATTGAATTGATTAAAGAAGGTGAACTACATGTAGTGCATGAGATATAAACTAATATTTTATTGTGATTCTTGTTGAAATTTATAGTTTTTTTATTATAGATAAATAAATTTATAACAAATTGATAAAACATAAAATTAATATGGGTTTTATATGTTCAAAAATAATAATTACATTATTTCTATAAGTTATTTGTTTTGATTCAAAATAAACAAATCTCTATTTTTTATGACCTTTAATTATCCATCTTACATTATTTATAATCATAAAATAATATTTTTATGTGTTTTAATTTTATTTAATAAGGTGTTGGAACATTTTTATATATATGGATAAAAGTTGGATCACATTACCAAGGAACACATCTCATTATGACAAGGGTTTGGAGGAGTTTTTAGATTTTTCAATTTTCAATAGATTCTTTGATGGTACAATAAGATATCTAAGTCCTAAATGTAAATTTAGAATATGGTTGAAGAGACATGAAGTTTATGAACACTGGATATTGAAGAAATTCCCTACTCAATATTTGTATTGGATTTGGCATAGAGAATTCTACATTACATAAATATTGAGTAGTGATGTCAATCAACAGAATGATCTCCCAACTTTGTCAACAATGGACAATGAAACAATAAACCTTATAAATGATGATTTCAGAATTTCAAGACAACAACATTAATATCAAAACATACCAGGACAACCATTTGAGGGTGCTACAAATAGTAACTTGACAAGTGATGTTTTTGGACTATAGGAAAACCAGATAAAGATTATAACATATTATCGGATCCTCCTCTTAATTCAATGGATACTAATATAAGAGATAACATAAATGATATGAAAAATGTGTATCATTATTTAATTGATGATGGAAATCTAGATTTGTAGGGTGGATGCATGAAATATTAAAAACATTATTTTCTGATGAAGTTGTATCATATCACATTCCATTGTGGAATTACCTATAAGGAGTTCTCCATGATATTGGAATTGTTTCATGATGAATTTCCTAAAGCTATTATCCTTGAGTCTTTTTATGATATGAAAAAATTTGTTCACAATCTTGGTTTGAATTATACAAAAATGCATGTTTTTCCCAATGATTGTATGCTTTATTGGGGAGAGGATTCAAGAAGACATGATTAAAAATAATAATTCTTATATATGGAATTAAATGGGTGATGTTTGAAGTCTAAATTGGTATACTACTTTAAAGATGATGAAAAAGAACACACCTTCAAAGGTTTTTCATTAATTCCCATCGAAACCTTGATTGAAAATATTATTCATGGCATCGAAACCATCAAGCATAAAAAGTGAAATTCTATAGATAATAAAAATGATGGGTTAGTTAAACATCCAAGAGATTCAAAATCGTAGAACAAATTTGATTCATTACATCCAAATTTATCATTTGATCCTAAGAATGTGAGATTGAGATTGGTTTTCAATGGATTCAACCCATTTGGGACTTTGAACACTAGTTATAACATTTAGACAGTTGTTTTGATCCCTTGTAATCTACCTATGTGGATGTGTGTGCAACAAAATTCTTTTTCATTTCGATGATTATTCCAGGAAAAAAATTTCTGGAAATGATATTGATGTATACTTGCAGCCTCTAATTGATGAATTATAGGACTTATGGAGAAACAATATTGAGATATATGATGCATCTTCTAAAACAATGTTCAAAATTCACACTAATCTAATGTGGACCATTAGTGACTTATCTAGACTTGGGAACATATCTATTTGAAACAATTAGATGGTTTTAGATTGTCCTATTTGTATAATTTATTTTTATCCCATACAATTACCTTACAATAAAAAATGGTTTTTATTGTGTCATCAAAGACTTCTCAGTTCATCTCAAAGATTTTGGTTGAAAAAGTCCAATTTCAATGGTTATATTGATCGTAGACCACCTCCAAATTTGTTGACAGGTTCGGAAATATTTTCACAACATTGAAATGTTTTAATATTATTTGGGAAGGTACATCATTTGAATGAAAAGATGAAATGAGTATGAAGTGAATCATAAACTGAAATTAAAACATAAAAATTGAAGAAAAAATGTATATTCTTCCAACATTCGTATTGGTAATTTAATTTTTTGTAGCATAACCTTGATTTTATTCATATTTAGAATAATTTTAGTGAGAAATGGATCTTAAAATTTCTTAATTACTATATAAAATAGAATAAACATATCAATGCTTAGAAGAACATACAAATAATGAACATAAAGCGTGATCTTGGGCTATATGAGAATAGAAAGTATGTTCTAACAATTTTATCAGTGAAAAATATAGATAAAGATACATTCCTTAAAATATTAATTCATATGAATGTATCTGAGAGATATTAAAGTAACATCTCAAGGTGTGTTTACTTAAATAATTATAGGTTACATGGATTTAAAATTCATGATTCACATATTTTGATACAACATTTACTGTCATTTTCATTGCATACATTATTACATGAAAAGGTTATTGTAGTTTTATTCTAATTTTTCATATTATTTAGACAAATATTTAAGAAATTCCTACAAATAGATGATCTTGAAAACCTTTAGGAGAGATCTTTATTAACACTTTTTTCAATGAAGATGATCTTTCCTCTGTCATTTTTTACTTTCATGATGCATTTAACTATGCATTTGGTTGTGGAAACAAAATTAGTAGGCCATGTACATTATCAATGGATGTATCCAATTGATAGGTAATCTATTTATATGTTTTTAATCTTAAGTAAATAGGTCTTGTAACTTCATTAAATACATAATTATGTTTTATTATTTCAATGATATCATGGCCATTTGTAATCATATGAAAAATAAAAATCACAACCTGAAGGATCTATTTCTAAATTCTATTTATCAGAGAAGTGTATTACCTTTTCTTATAGATACTTGGATGATATTGAAACAATATTCAATTTAGTTGGATGTGTTGAATACACACCAACTCAATATCAACTACGTGGGAAATCAAAAATCATTCCTACTATTGGTCGATTAGTTAGAATGATCTCAAATGTTACACTGGTAGAAATGGAATAATTATAGGCACATAGATATGTGATACTAAATAGTGAAATATCATATAAATTTATTTAAGAGATCAGGATATAAACAAAGAGATGTATGAGAGATCAAACATGAAATGATAACAATATAACAATAGTTGTTAATAAAGAGTGCATAGAATAGTTTTTACAACATGTAAGTTCATAAATATTGTAATAAATACCGATATTAAGATGACATATATTTTTTAAATCTAATAATTTATATTAATTTTTTCAGATAATGAATATTGATACTTGGGTGGAGTTTTCAGAATATTGGAATTTTCTGGCTCAAGGTCCTTTAAAGAAGCTTGAAAATTTGATGCTTACAATGTTAATGGATTTAAATTTCATATAGTTAATTAAGAAAAGGTTTTAAAAACATATAATAATGGTATATTTATAGTTTTTGAATTGGGATACTATGGAAATTTGATTGATATTATCAAATTAAACTACCATGAGAAATTTTAGTAGTTTCATTCAAATGTATGTGGGTCGATTTTAACAGGGGTATTAAAAGAGATTTCTTGCAATTTACTTCTGTGAACTTATCTATCTTTATTAATGTTAGTGGACATGATTTACATGATCCTTTTGTCTTCTCATTTCAAGAAAAAATGGTATATTTTTTGAAATATTTCATGGATGAGGGGTGGAGTGTAGTTATTCATATTAAAGAGACTTTTATGATATGGGTGATGAAGCGGAGGTTTTTCATCAAACATTTAATACCATCAATAAAAAGAAAAGTACTTATTTTTACATCATGATATTTAAAGTATTAGTCTTTCAAGAGTAGATGAAGTAGATTATGTAATGATGGATAAGGACAATGATATGTTTGAAGGGGAAAATGATTGTATGTTTAGTAATCCATTAATTTATCAACCACTTAATTTAAATTTATAGTCATTCATTATCATATATATGTATATTGTTTTATTCATTATTGTGCATCTATTATCATTTCAAAGAAAACTATATGAATTTTCTGAATTGTATGTTTTGAAGTTAATTTTATTTCACTAAATGTCAGGAATGCTAAGGAAGAAGTATTTTTCTAATCCCATAAAACTCCCATTTGACATTCCCTCAACCACACTGAGAGATGATGATCCATAATACCCTCTCCCTACATAATCTAAAACACCCACCATATGCCCCACTTCAGCATCTCTCACACCTTCTATTCCATCATCATCTAGAACACACTCTTTCTTAATGCCATCACCATCTGAGACATTGCCTCCCCATTTAGGAGGATTAGCACTGATTGAACAGGTAATCACTCATGTTTCTTCATGAAGATATTGTAGGGTGGCTATTATAGGTACAAATATTCATGTGAATAATGTTATTTCACATTTTTTGTACTGCTATCGTTTTTCATAAAATATTAAAACAATATTACTACAGAGAGAAATATAAACAGTTCAGATGTTTGGAATCTAAACAGAATAAATATAGTTCTCCCATTTGACTGTTATGAGGTCCCCACATATGATTTCATATGATTATTTGTCTATATTCTAGGCTACTTGGTGGTGGAGTTGTTTACCCTTCCCATTACCTATGCAGATTAGAGGAATGTGCCTCAATATTGGGAAAATAATGGCATGACCCGCTTTCACCAAGATGAGAGAAGGGATAGAATATTTCCAGACCCTTCCTTCTTCAAGTTGAAGGAGAGATAATGACCCCCGAGACCCGCCTTCAATAGTTCCCGGAGTGGAAACTAGAACCAAGGGAATAGAATCACACACAAGATGGAAGGCATTACCCTTTTTCTTTAATAGGATCCGTAGAAAAGATAGTAAATCCCAACGACACCAAAACTAGGGGGTAAAAAGTAAGCCAAAGAAAACCATTCCCATATGAATGTTACAAAAGTAAATTCCACAAAGTACAAGGATACTACAAAGGTAAAGTACCAAGAAAAAAACTACAACTGCAACTGTCCCAACGTCCGAGCTAGTACGGCCCTCCACGATCCCTGAAGCCCTCCTGGAAACCTGAAAGCAGTTTTATATACGTAGGGTGAGCATACAAGTATACTCAGTAGGGAAAACCAATGAATCTTGTGCACAAGTGGGGGGCATCCTAATGCCCTGTGAGAAAAGATATAACCAAAGCACCTAGCAAGGAAAACTATCCACCCAAGCCTCACCAAGTACAACTCCCCAAATAACACAAGTCAAGTAATGTATAGTAATAGCACATCGATATGTGGCTACCCCATACCACTTTCCCACTGGTTATTGAATAAATCCTACGCATCGAACCTCTCTCGCCATTCTCACTGCAGCCCCACTGCCACACCCCACCCGCATACACCTAGGCCACAACCATGCATCCTGCCCGCAAATACCTAGGCCACAACCACCATGCGTAACCACGCCCACAAAAAGATGGGCCATAACAACTACTTTCATGACCGAAGACACATGGGCCTCATCCTGAAGACTCTTGGGAAACAACCCTCCCGTACACACTAGGGCCAACCACCACAACTACCCTGCCTAAAGAATATTGGGCTATAATGGACCTCAGGCCATCACAGCCAGCTCGAAAAGTCTTGGGCTATTTTTGAAAGGGGTCATAAAAGGAGCTAATAACCAGCCACTCATAAGAGTGTAGGGAAAAATACCATCCCCCATGAAATGGGGGTGTTCGGCACTAAGTGTTCAACCTGGGGTGGGGTGTGAATAAGAAACATAAGAACTTCAATCATATGTATAGGAAACAAGCACTCATCCCAACCTAGGGTTTCCAAGGCCAACCTAATCACAAACACCCTCATTACTATTCATTCATAAAAGAAAAGCACAGAACTCACGACCAAGTCACAACTCATTCCCAAAACCAACTCCCCATTTAACTCATTATTGATTTCATGTTCAAGTGATCCCATTTAGGTAAATTCTACACTACAAAGAAACTAATCGGCATTACCACAAGCCAGAGAAAGAGAAATAGCCAAACAGCAATTTAAGCATTCATAACCAACAATCGTGCCACAACAGAGGATCCCATCCCCATCCACTTCACCCCATAAGCATCAAGCAGAACAACACACCTACTAACAAAACAGAGTAGGGTAACTTCCAGGTTCAAGCACATCATTCATTAGGTTCTTCTTTCTGTTGGTTAATTGGGGTGACCGCACAAGGATTTATGTTCACTGGGAATCCATTTAACCAACCGAGTTTAGGTGATTAACCAATTTTCATTTTATAGTCATTTAATCATCATAGAAGACAAGGGTTCATTAGTGCGTAGGGAAAGACCACCAATGGCTATGATTTTCAAGTAGCATAAGCCCATACAGTTCACAACATATAGCAATTACAAAAGAGTACAACAGAAATTTCAAATGCACCCCATCATTCTTTAATAGTCTGTTTATTATCTTTGTTAAGGTTTGGTTTCATCCATTCCCACAGAAACAGTAGAGTAACCACCCCGCATGATACATAGTAAGGGGAGACGAAGGAAAATCCCTACCTAGTTGATCAATGATCGAAGTTCTTCTCCACGCGCCAAGAACATGGGATGCACGAATTACAGGGGAGGAATGTCGGGGACTCCAAGGGTGAGCAGGAAAGCTTCGGCATAGGCACACCACTTGACTCGGGAAGTGGAATTCCAAACGCACCAGGAAGAAAAAGAGACCAGCCAATAGGAATAAGAAGAAAGAATCCCCCTGCGATATAAGGATAAGATCTCGTTCCTATGGGAAATAGAAATTTGAACGGCTTTAAATTCGGATCGTGGTTCCCCACGCGGTTGGGCAGTTACGCACGATGGAATTAATTGTCATTTAACAATTCTCCTTGGAGGGGTGGTCATAACAGCTATATGTTAAACAGTTTTCTTTAACCATAAGGAAACACATTACAGGGGAGGAACTGGAAGGTACGGGGAAGGGCACGACACCGAGGAAAAACCACATGTTTTGGTAAGTTAAGGGTTGCCTGACTCTTGGGGGATTTTAGATATTATGTATGGGATTTAAATGGATTTTAAAGGGGGAATTAAATCATTTTTACATTAAAATATATGTTGAGGGTGTGGAAAAGTCAGAAACTGGGAAATAATGAAGACCACTTGGTGAGGGCACGGTGCCACCCTCACGGTGCCACCGTCACGGTGTCACTCTGACGGTTCCACCCACACGGTTCCACCTTCACGGTGCCACCATGACCAGTGACATCATCACGGTGCCACCATGATCGGTGTGCGACCGTCACGGTGCCACCGTAATCGGTGCCACCGTGACCAGTGTGCGACCATCACGGGGCCACCGTAACTAGTACCCCCGTGACTGGTGCCACCGTCTTGGTGGAGCCGTGTTTTCGCAAAGTAATGGACCCGGTGGGTCCAAGTCATTACATCAGATGCCTCTCAAACTATTATCACCCTCGAGAATCAAAACTAGACCTGGATAAATACGGGTTCCGAACAACCACCTCGAAAGATACCTCCCAGGAGTAAACCTCATCGACATCTAGGAACACCTCTCCCTAAAGAAACTAGGGAACATTTGAACGTCAAATTGTCCAGTCATATGGGTTAGGGAGTTTCTTACTCCATGTCATGATATTATCTACTTTGGGTGGCACTGACTCGCCAGCACGGGTTTAATCGCATCCACCTTAATGCGTCTTGATTAGGGATCTGGTCCTCCCCTCCTCATAGTTAGGACTCTTTGCACACATCCATAGAATAAGGAAAACAGCATGTTCCATAGTTAACTAGGTAAAGCGTTCCATCACAAACAAGTACAAAAAAAACATAACAAAACTCAAAACAGCTCTGGGTACTCGGCACACATATGTGTCTCCTGTTCCTAGGTACTTTCCTCGACCTCTCCATGCCTCCACAACACACGAACCAAACGAATGGTCCATCCATATAGCAAATTCTCCTCACGATCCTTGATCCTCACTGGTCTTTCCACAAAAGTCATGCCATCCTTGATATCCAGCTTTCCCCAGTCGAGGATGTGTGAATCATCGTGTAGATATCTTAGGAGCTGAGACACATGGAAGACATCGTGTAGTCTCAGTAGAAACAGTGGTAGCACTAGCTGATAAGACACTTCACCGACCCGCCTTAGCACTTTGAACGGTCTGACGAACCTGGGAAAAAGCTTACTCCCCATGTCGAACCTCTGTTTCCCATGCCAAGGGGAGACCTTCAAGAACACGTGGTCCACGACTTTGAACTCCAAGGGTGTCCTCCTATTATCAGCATATTATTTCTATCAGTCATGGGCCGCCTTCATCCTCTTACGTATAAGTTGAACCTTCTCCTTCGTTCCCTGCACCACTTTCGGGCCAAGAACACCTGCTTCCACAACCATGGTCCAGCACATGGGTGAGCGACATGGCCTTCCGTATAATGCTTCGAACGGAGCCATGCCAATGGTAGAGTGATATCTATTATTGTAGGAAAACTCTACCAGAGGAAAGTGTCGCACCCACAATCCCCCAAAATCCAACACACATGCTCGTAGCATATCCTCCATTGTTTGGATGGTGTGCTCTGTCTTCCCATCTTTCTAGGGATGGAAGGCAGTGCTAAGACATAGCTGAGTGCCAAAAGCATGTTGCAATCCCCTCCAGACTCGTGAGGTAAACTATGCATCCCTATCCAAGACTATGGACCTCGGAACTCTATGCAATCACACCACCTCATCCACGTACCTCTATGCTAAGGAATCCACTGCACCTGACTCCTTGATCGCCAGAAAGTGAGACAATTTCGTCAACCGGTCCACCACTACCCAGATAGCGTCGCAGCCTCCTTGAACCTTGGGTAGCCCTGTGAAGAAATACATTGATATGTCATCCCACTTCCACTCGGGGACATATAAATGTTGTAACATAATGCCTGGAACATGGTGTTCAGCCTTCACCTACTGACACACAAGGCACCTGGCCATGAACTCTGCCACCACCTGCTTTACCCCAGTGCACCAAAACAGACTCCTCAGACCCTGGTACATCTTGGAAACTCTCGGGTTCCCTACTAGGGGTGATTTGTGGAACTCACCAAGAACCCACTCGTGTATCACTTCTGGAACAAACAACTTCCCTTGGAAAAGAATCTGATTATGACCATCCTCCATCCACTCTTTCAGAGCATTGCCTTGGTTAACCCGGTCATGTATCACTTCACTTTCTGAGTCTCCCCATTGAGACTCCTCTACCTATCACAATAGATAAGACTGAAATGTAATCTAATATAGGCAACCCCTACCACCATCCTTCCTCGCATCCAAGTGTAGGGCAGCCAATTCCTCCGTCACCATCCAACCATCTGCCGACTCTTGAACCGCATCCTTCTGCAACTTCTTAATCAAGGCATCGGCCACCACATAACCTTTTCGTGAGGTGTAGGAAATCTCAAAGTTTTAGTCCTGAAAGAACTCCATCCACCTTTGTTGTCGTAATTTTAGGTCCCACTGGGAGAATATATACTTCAACCTTTTGTGATCTGTGGAGACCACGAAGCGCTCCCCAATGAGGTAATGTCTCCACAACTTTAGTGTGAAAACGACCACCACAAGTTCCAGATCGTGGGTGGCATAATTACTCTCATGAGGACGTAACTATCTAGACCCATAAGAGATCACCCCTTTCCATTGTATCAGCACACACCTGAGGCCTTGTTCTAAAGCATCACAGAACACCTCATACGCTACCCCTTCTTCTGGAAACCACATCACTGGGGAACTTATCAACTTCCCCTTCAGATAGTTGAAGGCTGCCTCGCACTACCCATTCCACACGAAATCCTGGTAATTCTTGGTCAAATATGTCAAAGATGCTTCAACTTGGGAGAAGTTGGGCATGAACCTCTGATAGTATCCTGCTAGTCCAAGGAAATTATGAACTTCTACCACGTTCTTGGGTGCTCCCCAAGAAACAACTGCTTCGACCATTGATGGGTCCACTACTATTCCCTACTCAGACACTACGTGCCCAAGGAAGTTCACTTCTTGCGTCCAGAACTTGCACTTGGACAACATCCCATAGAGTTGGTGTTGTCGGAGGACCTCCAAAACCATTATCAGGTGCTCAGCATGATCCCCCTCTGATCTTGAGTAGATTAGGAAATCATCAATAAACATGACTACGAACCGATCCAGGTATTCTCGGAAGACGGAGTTCATGAGACCCATGAACACAGTTGGTGCATTCGTAACGTCGAACGGCATGACTGCAAACTCAAAGCATCCATACCAACATCTAAAGGAAATCTTTGAGATTTTTCTCTCTTTCACCCTCAACTGGTGATAGCCAGACCACAGATCGATCTTAGAGAACCAACCTACTCCCCTCAACTGGTCAAAGAGATCGTCTATCCTTGGGAGGGGGTAACAATTCTTAACCGCTACTTGGTTCAGTCTCCTGTGGTCTATGCATAGCCTCAGACAACCATCTGCCTTCTTTGTGAACAAGACTGGAGTGCCCCATGGTGACGCACTTGGTTGAACAAAACCCTTCTTCATCAGATCGTAAATCTAAATCCATAACTCCCGTAACTCAGAAGGTGGAATCCGGTAGGGAGCCATAGAAATCGCACGGGCACCAGGTTGCAAGTCTATCTCGAACTCAACATCATGCCGAGGGGGTAGAGTTGCCACCTCTTCAAGGAAGACATCCATAAACTCACTAACGACCCCTGGAACTTCCACCATTTCTGCATCCATCGACTCTACTGATAGCTCAGCTAACAAGGAAAGGAGGGTATCCTCTCACCTACTGCTTTTCTAGCAACCCCGCTCACCGATGTAAGTTACACGTTGGCCGCTTGAATCTGAAAACACGACTCTTCCTTAGAAATAGTCAATGATGGCATATATAGAGAACAGTCAGTCAATTCCTAGGATGACATCGTATGGTTGTATCTACAACAGTAGAAGATCCCTGATATACTGATGTGTCCCTATCATCAGTCTACACCCTCGAAAAACATAAAACAAGTCGGTCTAACCTCCGACTGGTGTGCTCATCACCAGGGGCACTTGAAGTCTCTCAGCATCTAAACCCAGAGCACGGGCCAGACTTCACTCTATCCGGGCACTGATTCCAAAGGTGCCCATGGATTCCAAAGATGAAGCATCTCATCCTTGGGCCTGAAAGAAAAGGGCGAGGGCCGGGAGATCGGAACTGGAACTGTTGAGGCCTACTTCCTACTGGTCGAAACCTAGAGGGTACTGATGCTGGAGGCTTGCTACTGACAGCCCTCCCCTTTGATGAGACCAACTAGATTCCCTCTCGTGATACACCTCCCAACGTTTGCATTCTCTCTACTACTTCAGCCATCTTCTGGACCTCTAATTATGTCAGTAGGGTGAAGGGAGTAATAGGATACTGGAGAGAAGGTCGAAGTGCCTCCTCCAAACGTCTCACCTTAGACTCCTCATCTGGAAAGAGGTTGGGAGCAAAGCGAAGGAGATCCTAGAACGTGATCCCCAACCCTCTCACTGACATACTCCCCCACTGGAGGTAGATTAGTTCCTACCTCTTCCCAACCTTCATCATGGAGGAGAGGAATTCCGCCCGGAACTCCTTCTCGAAGTCAGCCCACGTAACCTCATCCTCCCTCTTCTCCCCAAGATAAATCATCCACCATTGACGTGCTGCTCCACACATCTGGCTTAGAGCCAGAGGAACCCAGTACTTCATCAGATCCCAGATCAAGCTGAAATCTATCACCATCTCCTCTAGCCATCTCTCTGTCTCAACGTCAGAGATACTGCCCTCGTACTTCCCGAGGGTCTGTCACTGAAAGGCATGAAGCGTCTTATGCCACTGATCGTCCTCCTCCTCTCAGTCAGCCCTCTGTCGATCATCCAATTCAACCTTCTGGGCCTCGATCGCCCTCACTACTCATGGATGTATCCTAGGTGCCACAGTTGCGAGGTAAACAAGGAATTCCTAAGCCCAAGTAGTGTATAATATTGTTCTTAAATTTTCTTAGACTTCTTATTCATTTTAAATCCCCAAAACAAATACCCATGAAATATAATAACTCAAGTCATTATGATTCATGTACCTTCCCAAAGGTCTCTCCCCTACAATCAGTGCATCCTTACTTGGTCATTTGGTAGTCCTAGAGTCCTTGCATCGGATCACGGGGGGGCCTAAAATCCCATGTCCTAGCCGGTCTTCCCTGGCCTATTTCACGCACCAATATCACCCAATATTGTTGCCCTACCATCCCATGCAATCCTCCATGTGCCTAACCCTAGACTACATCCAATCTCTCAACCTCTCCCTCTGATACCATTCTATCACAACCCGCCTTCATCAAGATGAGAGAAGGGACAGCAGATTTCCAGACCCTTCCTTCTTCAAGTTGAAGGAGAGATAATGACCCCCGAGACCCGCCATAAATAGGTCCCGGAGTGTAAAATTGCACCAAGGGTATAGAATCACACACAAGATAGAAGTAATTACCCTTTTTTGTTAATAGGATCGGTAGATAAGATAGTAAATCCCAACGACGCTAAAATTGGGGGGGGTAAAAAGTAAGCCAAAGAAAACCATTCCCATATGCATGTTACAAAATTAAATGCCACAAAGTACAAGGAGAATACAAAGGTAAAGTACCAAGAAAGAAAAAAAAAAGAAACTGCAACTATCCCAATATCCGAGCTAGTACGGCCCTGCACGATCTCTGAAGTCCTCCTAGAAACCTGAAAGTAGTTTTATATACATAGGGTGAGCATACAAGTATACTTAGTAAGGAAAACCAAAGACTCTCATGCACAGGTGGGGAGGCATCCTAATGCCCTTTGAGAAAAGAGATAACCAAAGAACCTAGCAAGGAAAACTATCCACCCAAGCCTCACCAAGTCACACTCCCCAAATAACCCAAGTCAAGTAATGTATAGTAATAGCACATCGATATTTGTGTACCCCATGCCACTTTACCACTGGTTATTGAAGACATATTATGCATCGAACCACTCCCTCAATTATCACCGTAGTCCCACGGCCACACCCCACCCGCACACACCTGGGCCTCAACCACGCATCCCGCCCGCAAACACCTAGGTCACAACCACCATCCCGCCCACAAACACCTGGACCACAACCACCACGCCTAACCATGCCCATAAACACATGGGCTAGAACAAATACTTCCACGCTTAAAGACACCTGGGCCTCATCCCGAAGACTCTTGGGAAATAACCTGCCCACACACACCTGGGCCAACCACCACAACTACCCTGCTCAACGAATATTGGGCTATAATGGACCTCAGGCTATCACAGCCTACCCGAAGAGTCTTGGGATATTTTTGAAAGGGAGAAGAAAAGGAGATACTAACCAGTCAATCATAGGAGTATTGGTAAAAACACCCTCCCCCATGAAATGGGGGTGTTCGGCACTAAGTGCTCAACCTGGGGTGGGGTGCGAATAAGAAACATGAGAACTACAATCATATGTATAGGTAACAAGCACTCATCCCAACCTAGGGTTTCCAAGGCCAACCTAAGCACAAACACCCTCGTTACTATTCATTCATAAAATAAAGGCACAACACTCACGGCCAAGTCACAACTCATTCCCAAAACGAACTCCCCATTTAACCCATTCCTTCTTTCATGTTCAAGTGATCCCATTTAAGTAAATTTTTCACTAGTGGGAAACTAATGGGCATAACCACAATCCAGAGAAGAGAAATAGCCAAACAACAATTTAAGCATTCACAACCAACAACCATGCCACAACAGAGGATCTCATCCCCGTCTACTTCACCCCATAAGAATCAAGAAGAACAACACACCTACTACCAAAACAGAGTAGGGAAACTTCCAGGTTCAAGCACATCATTCATTAGGGTCTTCTTTATGTTGGTTAACTAGGGTGACTGCACAAGGATTTATGTTCACTGTACATCCATTTAACCAAACGAGTTTTGGTGATTAACCAATTTCCATGTTACAGTCATTTAATAATCACAGAAGGCAAGGGTTCAATAGTTCATAGGGAAAGACCACCAACGGCCATGATTTTCAGGGAGCATAAGCCCATACAGTTCAAAACATATAGCAATTACAAAAGAGTACAACAGAAATGTCAAACGCACCCCATCATTCTTTAATAGTCTGTTTATTATCTTTGTTAATGTTTGGTTTCATCCATTCCCACAGAAACAGTAGCATACCCACACTGCATGATACACAGTAAGGAGACATGAAGGAAAATCCCAACCTGGTTCATCAAGGATCGAAGTTCTTCTCCAAGCGCTAAGAACTGGGGATACGTGACTTGCAGGGGAGGAACATTGGGGACTCTAAGGCTGAGCAGGAAGGATTCGGCACAGGCGCACCACTTTCCTCAGGAATTGGAATTCCAAACACCCTAGGAAGAAAAAGAGACAATCCAAGAGGAAGAAGAAGAAGGAATCCCCATGCGATATAAGGATGAGATCATGTTCTTATGGCAAATGGAAATTTGAATGGCTTTAAAGTCGGATCGTGGTTCCCAACGTGGTTGGGTAGTTACGCACGATGGAATTAACTTTAATTTAACAATTCTCCTCAGAGGGGTGGTCATAATGGTTATACGTTAAAAGGTTTTCTTTAACCATAAGGAAACGCGTAACAGGGATGGAACTGGAAGGTATGGGGAAGGGTGTGACACTGAGGGAAAACCACATGTTTTGGTAAGTTAAGGGTTTCCTGACTCTTGGGGGATTTTAGATATTATGTGTGGGCTTTAAATGGCTTTAAAAGGGGGTATTAAATCATTATTACATCAAAAGATATGTTGTGGGAGCAGAAAAGTCGGGAACTGGGAAGGAATGAAGACTACATGGTGAGGACACGGTGCCACCCTCATGGTGCCACCATCACGGTGTCACCCTCATGGTGCCATAGTCACGGTGTCACCCTTATGGTGCCACTGTCACGGTGCCACTGTGATCGGTGTGCGATCGTCACGGTGCCACCATAACTGGTTCCACCCTGACCAGTGCCATTGTCATAGTGCCACCATGACCGGTGTGTAACCGTCACGGGGCCACCGTAACCGGTGCCCCCGTGACTGGTGCCACCGTCTCGGCGGAGCCGTGTTTTGGCAAAGAAATGGACCCAGTGGGTCCGGGTCATAACAAATAAAGTCTTTGATTCTTAGATAAGGATAATTTTAATAAATTATGGTTCAATTGAATGTCATTATTCTATTAAATTCTAATATTTTAAAAATTAATCTCTTTGTACATATGTTTTTCCACTTTACCCCTGTAGATATTATCACACGAAAGTGGATGTTGAAAAATTTGGACAATAAATTAACGCATTTCAAATGGATATTATGGAATAAATTCAATAATGCTTCATTGACCACTCAATATTAGCAAGATAAGTTACCCAAAGGCATACCTAGAGAGAAATGCAAGGTTTTTTTTGTATCCATCATCGTGAGAAAGACATTGTATTAAAATATATATTATTATATTAATTGAATTTTACATATATAAATGAAAATTACAAGGATATGATATTTCATTCACATCTATTAAATTACATTTTATTTATTTCAAGTTGTTTCAAGGAAAATTGCATCATGTCGAGCTAAAAAATCATCCCCTACACTACCAGGACAAAGAGTTTTTTCAGAAACGGATCGAATATGGTAATATTTTCATTAGTTTAAATATTTATAAAATAAAATTATCTATTTCATATGTGAAATTGTTTATTTATGTATGTTAAATGT